>JAQQTP010000073.1:40905376-42395502 GCA_029884605.1 Ormosia emarginata | reverse complement strand
TCTATAGAAGTACTTGTCAGTTTTCATGCTGTATGACTTGTTTCTTTTAGGAGATCCATAACATACTTTTGTTGGGAGATGAATATACCTTTCCTAGAATGAGCAACCTCAATTCCAAGAAAGTATTTTAACCTTCTTAATGCTTTAATTTCCAGTTCCTTGGCTAAGCATTGACTCAGAATACGTTTTTCCTTAGCATCATCTCCTGTTACTATTATGTCATCAACATACAACAAGAGAGCTGTGACTCCCCCTGAAGGAGAGTATTTAACAAACGGTGTGTGATCCCCTTGGCTTTGTTTGTACCCCATAGCCAACATAATTCTAGCAAACCTTCCAAATCATGCTCGCGGTGATTGCTTAAGGCCATATAAGGCCTTTTTCAACTTACACACAGTATTGGCATGCAAATTCCTCCCATATCCTGGTGGGATCTCCATGTAGACTTCTTCTTCGAGATCTCCATGTAAGAAAGCATTCTTGACATCAAACTGTTGTAAATCCTAACCATAATTAGCTGCAAATGCCAATAATACCCGAACTGTGTTCATCATTGCAACTGGTGCAAAAGTCTCCTGGTAATCAATTCCATAAGTTTGGGTATACCCTTTGGCCACTAATTGTGCCTTATACCTCTCTATGGATCCATCTGCTCTATATTTCACAGTGTACACCCATTTACAGCTCACAATTTTCTTTCCTGCCAGTAACTGCACTAGCTCCCAGGTCTTATTCTTTTCCAATGCCTCCATCTCCTAATTCATGGCTTGTTTCCATTTTCAATTGGACAAGGCCTCGGGTAGGATGGTAGGGATGGCAATGGTATTTAGGCTTATAAGGAAGGCTTTATGGGATGATGAAAAATTCTCAAAGGACAAGAAGTTGAGAGGGTATAGTGGCTGTTTTGTGCACTCTCTGGTTCCTTTTCTGATGGCTATAGGAAGAATTTGGTCACTACTATCCAAATGAATTTCAGTTTCATCTTGCAATAAATGGCTAGATATTATTACCTCATTCGAAGGCTCCGAGTTGGACTCTTGGGCCTGCACAGGTTTAGGCATAGCCATCTTCCTTCTTGTGAACACCTTGCCTTTGTCATACCTTACATTCTCAAGAGCAGACTCAGCCACTGGGTTAGGAATGGTTTTGGACACAGGTTCAGACATAGGTTCTGCAGTGATATCGGGAGAAGGATTAGGGACAACAGGAAAGTTATGAGAAGGAACATTAGACATAGGAAGTAAGGACAAGTCAAGCAGGAAATCTTCCTTATCTTCCTTCATTGACTTCTCCCCCTGAAGATAAGGATGGGAAAAATAGGACTCTTCTTCGCTGAATGTAACATCCCTGGAGACATAGTATTTTTTGGTTAGAGGATGATAACACTTGTACCCTTTCTGGGACGAAGAATAGCCCACAAAGATACATTTTAGAACCCTCGGATCAAGTTTTCCCTTGTTTGGACTGTGAACATGGACAAAAGATACACATCCAAAAATTTTAGGGACAAGATTATTGGAAGTGTGTAAATCAGGATAAAAAGTGGAGAGGACATCCGTAAGACTCTTGAACCCCAAGACTTTAGTGGGCAAGCGATTTATAAGATGAGTAGTTGTCAAAATAACCTCTCCCCAAAATGACTTATGGACATTTCTTTGAAACAATAGGGCTCGGGTTTTAGCAAGAAGATGACTGTTTTTTCACTTTGCTAACCCATTTTGTTGTGGGGTATGGACACAGGATGATTCATTGATTATTCCTTCTTTTTGGAAAAAAATGCATAAGAGTTTGATTAAAGTAGTCCTTAGCATTATCGGTCCTGAATCGTTTCATACCAACCCCAAATTGATTTTTAATCATGGAACAAAAATTTGGGAGACTAATATCAGACTTGTGTTTGAGCAGAAAAATCCAAGTAACACGTGTACAGTCATCAATAAAAGACACAAACCATCTTGCCCTAGAGACAATAGGAATGGAAGAGGGACCCCAAACATCACTGTTAATAAGAGAAAAAGGAACAGAACTTCTTGTATTACTAATTGGAAAATTGACACGCTTATGTTTGGCAAGTTCACATACTTCATAATGAAATGGTTCAACATCAAGACCTTTACACAAAGAAGGAAAAGACTCTTAACAATAAAAAAGGATGGATGGCCTAATCTACGGTGAACAAGCCAAATTTTGTCGTTTTTGGTTGAAAGAAGTTCTGAGGTAAAATAATATGGGTGTCCAAGTCCGCTCTTGGTCCTGTTTACCTGACAAGGTGCTTCAAGGAGGTAGAGGTCATCCTACTCACTAGCACGTCCAATCATCTTCCCCGAATCCTTGTCCTGAAAAACACAATGATCATTGTAAAAAATCACTCTGCAAGATAAATTTTTAATTAATTTTTGAACCGAAATCAGATTTGTGGACAAATTAGGGACAAGAAGGACATTGTTTAAGGTCACTAGGAGGCTTAGTTGGACTTCTCCTATACCAGCTACAGTGATCAAGGAACCATCAATTGTGGATATTTTCTTACTGCTTCGGCATGGAGAATAGGTGAAAAATATAGTGGAGTTGTTGGTCATATGGTCTGTGGCTCCTGAATTCATAATCCAGGAGTTGGTAAAAATTGTACCCGAGACATTGAATCCAAAGGAAAAAGGTAACTTACTCGAATAAGTCAAAGAACAAGTACCTGAGAGCTTTTCAAGGCTGTGTAGAGAGACATTTGAAACCTCACCTTCGGTTGACATCGTGAGAGACAAAACAGAATTGCTAGAGTAATAAAGTCAAGGCAGAACCTAAAAAGACGTCGGAGAAGGTGAACCCACTATCCAAACAACTTTGGACTGGAGTTCCGACCACTGAAACGGAAGCAGGGGTCACCGGCGAGTTGAATGGAACAAACGGCATTGCTCTCTGGTGACCAGAAGGTGGCGCGTGACTCCCACGCGCCAGGAACTCCAAATGCGTGTGGCGGCGCGTGACAGGGTCTCCGACGGTGGTGCTCAAAGGGATGGCCGGTCGGAGGTTTCTGAGATACCTCGTGACCTTACTTGGACGGAAGAAAAAGGAACGGGTACTATTTGGATACTGTTTGGGGCGATGAATGCCAAAAAAGAATGGGTACTGTCACGGGATTCTGTTCAGCTATGAATGAGTTTCTATTTGGGTGGCGATGAAGGCCAAAAAAAGGAATGTGCAAAAAAAGGCAATGAAGGCCAAAAAATTCAGTTTGGTTGGCAATGAAGACCAATCGAAAAAAGCCTCAGCGAAAAACAGATAGTCCCAAATTGGAACTTCTCTAATACCATCTTAGAATTTGAAGAATATGAACACTGTATATTATTGCTCATCAGAAAACAAAATGTACAATGAAGATTATATATAGAGGTTGTGGCTGCATTAAGAACTAGCTCCTAGAAAATAAGCAGCAAATTAATAAAACACTAAAAATAATATCTACACTAAAAATTGTAGGAACACCGTCCACATAGACCACCGTCCAACACCATCGTCCAACATAAATCATCAGCACTTGAGAACAAAGAGTGAAGGTATTGCCATAATTCCTTGACAGTGGTACAATGAGTGGTAATATCATCAACCCGAGGATCCAGGGTCTTCTGAATTAGTGAATACAATCGCATATCTTCTCAAATCCATAAATCCTTAGTTGTTTCATCATGTGGACTATCTTGGGTGAGATGGTCTTCCTTCCTGTGACCTTTCAAGTACATCAGAATTGCCTTCTTCCACTGAGGATAGTTAGCACCATCACCATCAAGCTTTCGGTCATTAATTTTGGTGTTGGAGGGAATCACCTCAGCCATAACATTAGTGGAGGTGGTGTCGGAAGCTCCACTCTTGCTGCCCATACCCATAATCTCAGAGTTTTCGTCACCTATAGCCACAAACACAACAAATAATCCTGGAAGGAGGGAAAGGATCACCAACAACATGCCAAACGGGTGTTCCCCAACTGTCAGTCGCACCTCTTGTTGGTGGACGAACTCCACGCCAACCACCCACGAGGTTTGGGTGTTCCCCACGCTCCGCACCCATGAGTTTCACACAAATAGAGCACCCAAACGACGCTCCTCCTGCGTCGCCAGCACCACCCACTGCTTCGCTGGCCCTCCCTCGACGCCAGACGGCCTCACATCGACACTCCTTGTTGGCTAGAACTCGTAGCTAAGTGGCTGCCCTAGAACTAAAAACGCTCTATTTTTTTTGTGTGTGGGGAAAGCTGAGAGAGAGAAAAAAAAATTTAGAACCTAGCTCTTTGTTGTAATATATTAGCATTAATATCAGATTTGTATAGATATTGCATTAATATCATTTTATAGATATGTTTTTTATTCTTGTTTTATTAGGGCTGATTTTTCTCCCTTATTTTTAGGATAGCAATTAATAGCATTAGTCTATATATTGTAACCTTCCCTGTACACAATAGAATAAGAAATATTCATATTTTCTATTTTCTATATGGTATCAACAACCTAGATCGTTTCTAGGGCTTGCCTTTCCCTTTTTTTCTTGTCTCCTATTGCAGCCTTATTGCTGCCTGAGACCTAAAACCACCACCCGCCACCCACCACTTCGCCGCTGAGACCTAAAACCACCACCCGCCACTTGCCGCCGCCGTTTTTTGTCTCACCACCCTCGCCGGACTGCTTGTCGGCAGTTTTCCGGCCACCCCCGAAAAACCCACCCTAAACCACCCACCCACGCGCCGCCACTCGCAGCCAACGCGTCGCCGCACTGTACGCACGTGGGAGCCACGCACCGCCCTTCACACCGCCTTTCACCGCACAACCACCACCGTTCTGCTCGTCGGCTCCTCCCTGTTCTTTTCTGCCTATTTTCGGGTCCAACCAGAATGTCTACCGTAGACACCCAGTCCTCCACCATCACTACGCCGCCTCCAGTTGTCGTTCCACCGCCTCCTACTGCCATTGCAGCACTGAATCCAAATGATCTTCCAGTTTTACACTCTTCTTATCACTTCAATGGTAAGAACTATCTTCAATAGGTCCAGGTTATTCGCACCACTCTCAAGGGTCGTCGGAAGTTGTCACATATTGTCAGGGATCCTCCGAGGACAGATGACCCACAGTTTGGAATTTGGGATGATGAAGATTATTTGATTATGACTTGGTTATGGAACTCTATGACACCAGATATCAGTAAGAATTGTATGTTTTTTACTTCTGCACGTGAAATTTGGGATAGTTTGAGTCAAACCTATTCTATGAAACAAGATATTGCTGCGTGTTATGAAATAGAAAACACAATTTTTAATACCAAACAGGGCTCTCTTTCACCTTGATTATTATGGTACTCTGAATGGTTTATGGATTGAGCTTGATCAAAACCAGGATTTAAAGATGAAATGCACCGAGGATCTTCATGCTACTTTAACCAAGTTTATTGAGTGTGGACGGGTCTTTAAGTTTCTCTCCGGGTTGAATTCTGAGTATGATCCTATTCGGGTTCAGATTTTAGGAAAGGACAAGCTTCCTTCTCTCTGAGGTGTTCTACACGGTTAGGGGGGAAGAGAGTCGTCGAGCTGTCATGTTGAATAAGGGTAATTCCAGTGATGGTTCTGCTTTGGCCACCGGCAAAGGTCCTATTGGTGGGTTATCATCTGAAAAGCCTGGATCATCTTCTTGGAAGTCATCCGCCAAACGTGACGAGCGCTGGTGTCCTTATTGCAAGAAGTCTGGTCACACTAAGGACACTTGTTTTAAACTCCATGGCAGAGACAAGGTTCTTGCACGCTTTGGGGGTTTCAAAGGCAGTCAACAAAGGCAAGTTAATCAAACTGTGTCTGACTTGGTTATTGAGGGTGAAGAGGTATCTGTGCCACCTTCTGGGGAGGCAATTCCGGCGCTTAGTAAAGCCGAGATGGATCGTTTGCGCACTCTCTTGGATTCTATGAGTAAGCCTTCTGGCACTTGTTCTCTAACCATGACTGGTAAGAATTTAAGTTCAGTCTCCTTTAATGTTTCTAGTACTGTATCTGAGGATCTCTGGATTATTGACTCTGGTGCTACTGATCATATGACCCCTCATCCCTCATATTTTTTCACTTACTCTAAATTATCTGGTAAGCATCACATCACGGTTGCTAGTGGATCCCATGTCCCTGTTTCAGGATGTGGTACTATTTCACTTCAACCTTCCCTTCCTTTACATAATGTGCTTCATGTCCCTCATTTGTCAAATAACCTTATTTCTATTCATAAGCTTACCAGAGATTTAAACTGTACAGTGACCTTCTTTCCCTCTCATTATGTGTTTCAGGATCTTACAACGGGGAGGACAATTGGGGTTGCTAAGTAACAGGGAGGGTTATATGTCCTGCATCAGACTCATGGGAGTACCAGCCAGACGGTGTCCACATCCAGTCATAAGACAGGTTCAGATTCCGCTGCATCTCAGATATGGCTTCACCACAAACGCCTTGGTCATCCTCCTTTCAGTCTTCTTAGGTCGTTATTTCCACAGTTGTTTAAAAGTGAGTCTGTTGAGTCTTTTCTTTGTGATGTTTGTCAGTTTGCGAAACACCATCGCACAACTTTTTCTCCAAGTAATAATAAAAGTATTAAACCATTTGATCTTATTCATTCTGATGTGTGTGGGCCCTTCCTCAAATTCTAATATATCTAGTGCAAAATGGTTTATTTCTTTTATTGATGACTGCACTAGAGTCACATGGATATTTCTTATGAAAGATAAATCTGAAGTGTTTCCAATATTCTTGAATTTCTATCGCATGGTTCAAACCCAGTTTGGCAAATCTATAAAAAGGTTACGATCTGATAATGGCAAGGAATATGTGAATCAACATTTCATAAATTTCCATAAAGAACATGGTGTGTTACATGAGTTAACTTGTGTTGATACCCCCCAACAAAATGGGGTTGCAGAAAGGAAGAACCGTCATCTCCTAGAAATTGCAAGAGCACTTCTATTCCAAATGTCTGTCCCTAAGTCTTATTGGGGGGAAGCTGTCTTAACTGCCGCCTACTTGATGAACAGATTGCCCTCCCGTGTCTTGAATGGTCTTAGTCTGTGCAACTCATGACTTCTTTCTTCCCTTCCGTTCCTACCATGAAGAACCCGTGTCGTGTCTTTGGTTGTGTTGCCTTTGTTCATGTCCATAGTCAATATCGTGGTAAGTTGGATCCTAGGGCTATCAAATGTATCTTCATAGGGTATGCACCAGACAAAAAAGGGTACAAATGTTATCATCCTCAAAGTCGTCATGTCTATGTCTCTATGGATGTCACTTTTCATGAATCCGAGTCTTTTCACCTTCGTCCTCAACTTCAGGGGGAGAATGGTTAAGAAGCTGAGTCCCTTGAGTCATCTTTTGTTCCTCTTTTGACTGAATCTATTGAGTTATCTGTCCCTCCTCTGATGAAGGATGTGGCATCATCTTCTGATACTTCAGAGACACCTAAAGAATCAGTATGTGTTCCTATAGATCGATACAAGCAGGTGTATTATCGGAAAAAACCCAACCTGGTCCAACAGCAGCTTCAATCGCCTGAACCAGAGGTAAGCTTTCCTGATTCTGAACCTTTGAATGGTCCTTTACATGATATTTGTGAACCTAACCCTGATGACTTGCCTATAGCCTTAAGAAAAGCCAGAAGAACTTGTGCAAAATACCCTATATCTCAGTTTGTGTCCACTAAAAACCTATCAGTACAGCATCAGAGCTTTATTTCAGCAATTGATTCTACTAGAGTCCCCACTTCCGTACAAGAAGCATTAATGGATAAGAATTGGGTTCAAGCCATGCATGAAGAAATGAGTGCTTTAAACAAGCATGAGACCTGGGAAATTGTTGAGAAGCCGAAGGATAAAAGGATAGTTGGGTGCAGATGGATTTACACAATAAAATATCGATCTGATGGTACTCTAGACCGGTATAAAGCAAGACTGGTTGCAAAAGGGTACACTCAGACATATGGGATTGATTATGAGGAAACATTTGCCCCAGTAGCAAAGATGAATACAGTCAGGATCATTCTCTCCTTGGCAGCACACTTTGGATGGGACTTACACCAATTTGATGTTAAAAATGCTTTTCTCCATGGGAATTTGGAAGAAGAAGTATATATGGACATCCCACCAGGATATGGACCCACCGGTGAAGGGAATATGGTGTGCAAGTTAAGGAAGGCCTGATATACACTCATGCATGATCCTCGTGAGAGACATATGCTAGCTGTGAATCGAATTCTCCAGTATTTGAAGACAAGCCCAGGAAGAGGACTTCTATTTCGGAAAGAACAAACATTGACCATTGAAACCTATACAGATGCAGATTATGCCGGGTCAGTTATCGACAGGCGGTCTACCTCAGGTTACTGCATGTTTTTAGGAGGAAACTTGGTGACTTGGAGAAGTAAGAAACAGAATGTAGTTGCAAGGTCAAGTGCAGAGGCTGAATTTCGAGCTATGGCATAAGGAATTTGTGAACTGTTATGGATGAGAATCATACTCGATGATCTCTGAATAAAGTATGAAGCTCCTATGAGGTTACTGTGTGATAACAAGTCGGCAATCAGCATTGCTCACAACCCGGTTCAACATGATCGGACAAAGCATATAGAGATTGACCGCCATTTTATCAAGGAAAAATTAGATGATGGCCTTATAACTAAGGAGTACGCCCCTTCAGAGCACCAATTAGCAGATGTTTTCACCAAGGGGCTTCCCACTGAACGATTTCAAAGTCTTACTTGCAAGCTGGGAATGATAGATATTCACTCACCAACTTGAGGGGGAGTGTTGTAATATATTAGCATTAATATCGATTTGTATAGATATTAGCATTAATATCAGATTTGTATAGATATGTTTTTTATTCTTGTTTTATTAGGGCTGATTTTTCTCCCTTATTTTTAGGATAGCAATTAATAGCATTAGTCTATATATTGTAACCTTCCCTGTACACAATAGAATAAGAAATATTATTCATATTTTCTATTTTCTATACTCTTGATACCATGTAATGAGAAAAGAAGAATGGAAAATCGTACCTAATATGGGTGCAGGTTATGTATTTATATATATGCAAGATGGGCTACCAGTAAATGGGCTAGCAGTACGACCTAGTACGAATAGTACACAACAATACAAATTAAAACAAGTGCATAATATCTACTCTGAACAGTAAGAAATCTGGTCACACCAAGGAGAACTGTTTCAAACTCTAGGAAGGAGTAGGTTCTTAGCCGCACAGGAGGGTCCAAGGGTATGCAACACACCCAAGAAAATGTGACCACTTTGGATTCTATGACTGCGGGTGAAGACTCAAAGGTGAGAGATGAAGTTCCAACCCTTAGTAAAACTGAGTTGAAGCACCTACAGACTCTCATTGCCTCTCTCAGTAAGCCTTCTGACTCTTGTTATGTGGCCATGATTGGTAAGAATTTATGTTCCCAATCCTTTAATGTTTCAAGTACAACTCCTGAGGATTTGTGGATTATTGACTCTAGTGCGATTGACCATATGACCATTTATTCTCCACATTTTTTATCTTATCAACCCTTATCTAGTAAGTATCATATAATCGTAACTGATGACTCTCATACCTCAGTTCGGGTTTTGGTACTATTGAACTCCATCCTTCCCTACGCTTAAACAATGTGCTCCATGTTCCCAAACTTTCCAATAATCTTATTTCCAATCATAAGCTCACCAAAGACAAAATTGTCCAGTAACCTTTATCCATTCTCATTGTATCTTTCAAGATCTTGTCATGGGGAGGACAATTGGAGTTGCTAAGGAATAGGGAGGGTTGTACTATCTCCTCAATATGCGAGCTGAAGGTGGTCCTAGTCAGAATTTGCTACTTTCCTATCATCAGTCTAATTCTAAGTCTCTTACTTCTCAAATTTGGTTACAGCACAAGCGTCTTGGACGTCCTCCTTTTACTTTGCTTAAGTCTTTGTTTCTATCTTTATTTTTGAAAAAGTCTGTTGAGTCTTTTCATTATGATGTTTGTGAGTTTGCTAAACACCATCATGCAACTTTTTCTCCTAGTTCTAATAAAAGTGTTGAGCCTTTTGCCCTTATTCACTCTGATGTTTGGGGTCCTACATCTATTTCTAATATTTCTGACGCAAAATGATTTGTTTCATTCATTGATGATTGTACTAGAGTAACTTGGTTTTTCCAAATGAAAGACAAATCTGAAGTATCCCAATTGTTTGTTCAGTTTTATCGTATGATTCAAACACAATTTGGAAAATCCATTAAACGTTTGCGTTCTGATAATGGTAAGGAGTATGTCAACCAAAATCTTCCTAAATTTGTTAAAGAGCATGGTATTGTTCATGAACTCACATGTGTTGATACTCCTCAGCAAAATGGTGTTGCAGAAAGGAAAAATTGTCATTTACTTGAAATCACTAGAGCTTTATTATTCCAAATGTCTATTCTTAGCTCATACTGGGGGGAAGTTGTTTTAACTGCTGCTTATTTAATTAATCGGTTGCCATCTCGTGTTCTTGGTAATGTAAGTCTTGTCCAACTCATGACATCTTAGTTTCCTTTAGTTCCTATTATGCAGAGTCTACAGTCTCATGTTTTTTGGTTGTGTGGCATTTGTTCATGTACATCGCCAACATCGCATCAAACTTGATCCTCGTGCTATCAAATGTGTTTTCCTGGGTTATGCTCCTGACAAGAAGGGGTACAAATGTTTTCACCCTTTGAGTTGTCGTTTTTTCGTTTCCATGGATGTCACTTTTCATGAAGATGAGTCTTTCTTTACTCGTCCTCAGCTTTAGGGGGAGAACATTTCGGAAGTGTTGGAATTAGTAGCAATTAATTCAGATTCATGAAGCTAACAATTCATGTACCTAGTTTATATCTATGCATGTACTTAGGAAATAGTTGTCATTAATATCTTTGTAAACATAAATTGTATTTATGATCAAGTGTATATAAATATCAATGTGCTGAGTGCATTTGCACGGTAGCATTTTCACAAACACTTGTCTAAATTATATCCAAGTCTTTCAATATGGTATCAAGAGCAGGTTCATGTGTCCTTTGAAGGTTTCTGCCTCTGGTCCAGTAGAATCCTTGCACCTTCAACCTTTATCCTTGTACGAAGTCTTCGGCCTCTGGTTCGTCTGTCCTTCAACACTGTCCCAACCAAACAGCACCTCTCAAGACCAAAAGTCACTTCGAAAGTCACTGTCCCGACCAACTCAGTCCCCACCGTCACCAGAAATAGCCTCAGAAGTCTCCGATCGGCCTTCCCACCAAGCGGCGTCACCGGAAAACCTACCACGCACTGCCACTTGCATCCACGCGCCGCTGTCTTCCCGATACTGTTCATGCACTGTTTTTCGTACTATTCTGGAACTGTTCACATCACTGTTTCAACTGTTCCGTACTGTTCCATCACTGTTCATTATTGTTCCGTACTGTTCGTTACTGTTCCGTCACTGTTCGTACTGTTCGTTACTGTTCAATCCTGTTCGTTACTGTTCTGACCTGTTCCATACTATTCCGTTACTGTTCATTACTGTCCGGCCACCGGAAAACCACTGCGACCACCTAGAATTGTTCGCCTCGACCTCCTCTGTCTGTCTAGTTGATCAAAATTCACTTTTTCGGTTGTTTGGAAAAATGGGTCCTCCTCAATGCACATATTGCAAGTGAATGGGTCACACTCATAATTCTTGTTACTCTCTTCATGGCTTTCCCCGAAAATCAGTCAATGCTGAAATGTTCAAGAAAAAATTTTCCGAAGACGAGTACCAAGAGTATCTTCAATTGAAAGCTGCCCATCAGTCTCATGGGTCTACTGCCACTGGTGTTCATGACTCCGCAACCTTCATATCTCAATCCAGTAACAATCAAAATCTTTGGATAATTGATTCAGGTGCCTCTGATCATATTGCTGGTAATCGTTCTTTATTCTCCTCCATATCTTCTCCTAAATTTCCTCACTTCATTACTCTTGCGGATGGTTCTAAGGTCAGCGCCAAAGGAATCGATCATGTTTCTGTCACTTCTTCTATAACTTTAAAATCGGTTTTGTTTATACCTGGTTGCCCTTTTAATTTGATCTCCCTTAGTCAACTTACTCGATCTCTAAACTGCTTAGTAACTTTTGATGCTGGTTCTTTTACTATACAGGAATGTGGTACGGGTCGGATGATTGGTGTAGGACATGAATCACATGGTCTTTATTACCTCCAATCAGCTCCCTCTGTAAGTTGTACTGTAGTCGAGTCTCCAAATCTTCTTCATGAACGATTGGGCCATCCAAGTTTGTCAAAATTGAAGCAAATGGTTCCGAATCTTGCAAAAATGTCATCATTGAACTGTGAGTCGTGTCAACTAGGCAAGCATGTTTGCTCTTCCTTTCCCAGCAAAGTTGAAAGCCGAGTTGATTCCCTTTTTTCAGTTATCCATTTAGATATATGGGGACCGAGTTGTGTGTCTTCTAATGGCTTTCAATATTTCGTTACCTTTATTGATGAATTCTCTCGGTGCACTTAGGTTTTCTTAATGAAAGAACGATCTGAACTTTTGTCTTTTCTCACCACTTTTGTTAATGAGGTCAAAACCCAATTCGGTAAGACAATCAAAATCCTTAGAAGTGATAATGCAAAAGTATACTTTTCTTTTGCTCTTTCTTCTTTTTTGTCATCACAAGGCATTCTCCATCAATCCAGTTGTCCTCATACCCCTCAACAGAATGGCATAGCTGAAAGGAAGAATAGACATCTTGTTGAAACTGCTCGGACCTTGTTACTTCATGCGAATGTACCTGTCCGACATTGGGGAGATGCAGTTTTGACAGCCTGTTATTTAATTAATCGGATGCCATCGTCCTCTCTTGATCATAAAATACCACATTCCATTTTATTCCCTAAAGAGCCACTATTTCATGTCGCTCCACGGATATTTGGATGCACTTGTTTTATTCATGACTTGTCTCCAGGTCTTGATAAGTTTGTTGCCCGAGCCATCAAATGTGTCTTTTTGGGATATTCCAGGTTACAGAAGGTTACAAGTGTTACTCCCCTGTGCAAAATCGTTATTACATTTCTGCAGATGTAACGTTCTTCGAAGAAAAATTTTACTTCTCACCATCCACAGTTGAGTCTCATACTATTCAAGAGGTTTTTCCGATTCCTTATCTTGGTCCATCACCTTCCCCTTTGTTAGAATCTGTTTCAACTACAGATATTCCTGACAATTCCCCACTCGAGCAATCTCAAAGGTCACCCATCATATACCGTCGTCGTCCACGTGTTGCTAATACAGAATTGGAAGGCACTGAAAGACCAGCTGAATCATGTCCTGCTCCAGCGGATGACCCTACAACGGACCTACCTGAAGGAAACCTTGACTTGCCCATTGCTCTTAGGAAAGGTACTCGGTCAACCCGGAATCCTCATCCTATTTATAATTTTTTAAGTTATCATCGTCTTTCTCCCTCTTACTATTCCTTTGTGTCATCCTTATCTTTTGTTTCTATTCCTAAACATGTTCATGAGGCACTTGATCATCTAGGATGGCGACAAGCCATAATTGATGAAATGCAGGCACTTGAACACAATGGTACTTGGGAGTTGGTTCCCCTTTCTTTTGGCAAGAAACATGTTGGATGCCACTGGGTGTATGCTATTAAGGTTGGCCTAGATGGACAGATTGATCGTCTCAAAGCTCGTCTGGTGGCCAAAGGTTATACACAAATTTATGGTCTTGATTATGGAGATACCTTTTCCCCAGTGGCAAAAATTACTTCTGTTCGACTGTTTCTTGCCATGGCTGCCATTCGTCATTGGCCATTATATCAATTAGATATCAAAAATGCCTTTCTTCATGGTGAACTCGAAGAAGAAATTTACATGGAGCAACCGTCTGGCTTTCAGGGGGAGTCTAGATTAGTCTGCAAACTACGACGATCCCTCTATGGGCTTAAACAATCTCCACGAGCTTGGTTTGGGAAATTTAGTTTTGTTGTTCAGGATTTTGGACTAAAACAGAGTAAAGCAGATCATTCACTCTTCTATTGTCA
The DNA here is from genome assembly GCA_029884605.1 of Ormosia emarginata. Taxonomy (NCBI): domain Eukaryota; kingdom Viridiplantae; phylum Streptophyta; class Magnoliopsida; order Fabales; family Fabaceae; genus Ormosia; species Ormosia emarginata. The sequence continues at coordinate 42,381,434 of JAQQTP010000073.1, read as the reverse complement.
TACTTCTTCGAATAAATGTGTTTACTTGGTGGTTTATGTTGATGATATAGTCATCACAGGAAATGATTATGAAAGAATCTCTCAACTTAAGGAACATCTCTTCAGCCATTTTCAAACCAAGGATTTAGGGAAGTTAAAATATTTCCTTGGCATTGAAGTTGCTCAGTCAAGTAATGGGATCACAATCTCACAGAGAAAGTATGCATTGGACATACTTACTGAAACTGGTATGTTGGATTGTAGGCCCATTGATAGCCCCTATGGATCCAAATCAGAAATTACTACCTAGCCAGGGGGCCCTTATTCTGATCCAGAAAGATATCGAAGATTGGTTGGAAAACTTATCTACCTCACTATTACTAGACCAGATATCTCCTTTGCAGTTGGGGTAGTAAGTCAGTTCATGCAATCCCTTCATACTGATCATTGGGATGCAGTGATACGAATTCTGAGATATATCAAAAAGGCACCGGGACAAGGGCTACTTTATGAAGACAAAGGAAACACCGAAATAGTTGGGTATTACGATGCAGATTAGGCAGAATCACCAATTGACAGACAATCTACTTCAGGATATTGTGTTTCTATTGGAAGGAATGTTGTCTCTTGGAAAAGCAAAAAACAAAATGTTGTTGCACGATCTAGTGCAGAAGCAGAATATAGGGCTATGGCTACAGCCACTTGTGAACTTATTTGGATCAAACAACTTCTTCAAGAATTGAAGTTTGGAGACACCCAACAGATGAAGTTGTGTTGTGATAATCAAGTTGCCCTTCATATAGCTTCTAATCCAGTGTTTCATGAAAGAACTAAACATATCGAAATTGATTGTCATTTTGTTCGTGAGAAGGTTCTTTCTAAGGAAATTAGTACTGAATCTGTTAGCTCTAATGATCAACTGGCAGATATCTTCACAAAATCTCTAAGGGGGCCGAGAATTCAATATATTTGTTCCAAGCTTAGAGCATTTGATTTATATGCTCTAGCTTGAGGGGGAGTGTTGGAATTAGTAGCAATTAATTCAGATTCATGAAGCTAACAATTCATGTACCTAGTTTATATCTATGCATGTACTTAGGAAATAGTTGTCATTAATATCTTTGTAAACATAAATTGTATTTATGATCAAATGTATATAAATATCAATGTGCTGAGTGCATTTGCACGGTAGCATTTTCACAAACACTATTGTCTAAATTATATCCAAGTCTTTCAATAGGAAGCTTAGTCCTTCTTTCCTGAGTCCTCCTTTCCTTTACTATCTGACTCTAAATAGAAATTAGCATCTTCTTCTGGTACCCGACCTGAACTAGCTAAGGTCAAAGCCAAGGTCAACACACCAATATTGGTGTATTAGTGGAGGGAAAAACCCGAACTGGCCCAACAGCAACTTCAGACGTCCGAACCTATGGTAAGTACTAAAGATACTAGTCCTCATGTTTCTGAAATTGATAATATTCCTTTGAATAATTGTGAACCTGACCAAGATGACTTACCAATTGCATTGAGGAAAGGGAAAAGATCTTGTACCAACTACCCTATTTCTCAATTTGTCTCTTCAAAAAACCTTTCTTTGCAGCACCAGAGTTTCATTTCAGGCATTAATACTATCATAATCCCAACATCAGTACAAGAAGCATTGAAGGATAAGAACTAGGTTCAAGCCATGATTGAGGAGATGAGTGCATTGGAAAAGAATGGACCATGGTAGACTGTCGAGAGACTAGGAGACTAAAGGCCAATAAGGTGCAGATGGATATATACTTTGAAATATCAGTCTAATGGTACACTAGATTGGTATAAAACAAGGTTAGTTGCAAAAGGATACACTCAAACTTATGGAATAGACTATGAGGAGACATTTGCTCTAGTAGCAAAGATGAACACTATGAGAATCTTACTTTCCCTTGCTACTCACTTTAGGTGGGAATTACACTAGTTTGATGTTAAAAATGCTTTTTTCCATGGAGATTTAGAGGAGGAAGTTTATATGGAGATTCTCCCTGGATACGATTCCACTAGTGGAAGGAACAAGGTGTGCAGGTTAAAAAAGGCTTTATACGGGTTGAAGCAATCTCCCCATGCTTGGTTTGGAAGATTCACAAAGATAATAGTGTCCTTAGGATACAAACAAAGTCAAGGTGATCATACTCTCTTTTTTAAACATTCACAAAAAGGTAAATTCACTGTTCTACTGGTGTATGTTGATGACATCATTATATTAGGTGATGGTTTAGTTGAGAAGCAATTCTTAAAGGAGAAATTAGCAGCTGAGTTTGAAATGAAAGAACTTAGATGGCTAAAGTACTTCCTTGGATTGAAGTTGCCTACTCCAAGCAAGGTATCTTCATTTCTCAAAGGAAATACATCCTAGATCTTCTCAAAGAGACTGGAAAGCTCGGGTGTAAGGCTATTGGTGTACCCATTGAGCAGAATCACAGAATAGGAAATGTTGAAGACAGTCCCAAGGTTGATAGAGCTCAATATCAGAGGTTAGTAGGGAAATTGATATACCTGGCACATACTAGACTAGATCTAGCACCGAAGAAGCCTACCCCTGATGTATTGTATTCTGTTTAATTGATGGTTCACATTCCCATTCCCATACTATACACCAGAATGTCCCACGTTGCTGGTAACTATGCCTTGCACTTCGGAGGATTGAATAGATGTGTAGTTACAAGTAATATTCTCTTTTGTTGCTAAGCTAAGTCCTAATTTTATACAAATGAACTGTCGTCCATTCTCTAATAATTTGATTAATGCTACATTTTGTGTTATGTCAAAATTTTTCTTTCCTTGCTCCAAAATTAAATTCGTTCATTAGAGTAAGAATATATCATCCTTTTGTCATAGGAAAAATACAATGAAGCACTATCTGAGAAAGTTAAATATCCGGTTGATAAGAACCGTCTGGATGACCCTCATATCAAAGCAATTCTTCTCTTTCAGGTCAGTCATGTCTTTAACCATGAATTTAGCATGGTAAAATTTCTCTTTTATTTTCTTTATTTCTTTTGTTTATATTTGTGATCATAATAGTTTTTGGGGACAGGCTCATTTTTCTCAGTTGGAGTTACCAATCAGTGACTATGTCACAGACTTGAAATCAGTATTAGATCAGAGTATACGCATAATTCAGGCTATGATTGATATATGTGCAAACAGTGGTTGGCTTTCAAGCTCAATTACTTGCATGCATCTTCTGCAAATGGTCATGCAGGTATTCATTCCGTTTTGTTCTGCAGCTGACCTACCTTTTTTTCGCAGCAGTTGGATAATTTTGCATACAACTAGTTAAGTGCATGTTGCGTTCTGATTATTTTACACTAAAAAAAAGCTTTCCAGCCAAAAAGCTTTTGTCTTGAACATTCTGATTATAATCTTTTCTAAAAGCAAAAAAAGCTAATCCAAAGTCCAAACATGCACCAAATGTAGAGTTTCATTATTGAATTATAGACATTTTGAGCAATGAATGCTACTTAACTACCCCACTTAGAACTGTAGTACTAAGATTTTCTAAACGTTTGGGTGCATGATTCATTTTACTGTCCCTAGGAACATGAGGTCCATGACCCACAAATCTTACAATTTTAGAGCTACAGATTATTTCCATGATGCTTTGCTTAGTTAATGGAAGAGTCTATTGAGTACTTAATTTTAAATGTTAAGGGAAAGGGAAATATTCTCGTGTTGTAGTTTAATACTATTATGTTCTGTTTAATTCTCTACTCATTTTTTCCTGATTTTGTGGGAATAAGAATAGTATTGCATGCAACATGGTCTTTTCCATGATTTACATTGCAATTTGTATCACCTGACCCACAAATCGTAAAATTTTAAAGCCACATTATTTCCTTGCGGCTTTGCTTAGTTAATGGAAGAGACCAATGAATACTTGATTTTAAATGTTGAAAGGCAATGGAAACATTCTTGTGTTATACAACAACAACAAAGCCTTTTGCCACTAGGTGGGGTCGGCTACATAGATCAAACGACGTCATTCTTGTGTTGTAGTTTAATAATATTATTTTCTGTTTGATTTTCTACTCCTTTTTCCTGATTTGGAGGGGAGCGAGATTAGTATTGGATGCAGGATACCCTTTTCCATGATTTTCATTGTAATGTGTGTCAATCAAAGCGAAATTACTATATATGCACTTTTCATTGTATCTCCACTTTTCATAGTACAGCTACATATATTTCAAAACATAACTTTGATCGTCATGTGAGAGCTTACAGTGAAAGGATAAAGCATGCTTTCAGTAAAATCGTACATATATTGCTCCTTAGAACAGGCATACCGTATTCAGCTTTGTTCCTGCTCTCTTTATTTATTTATTTTTTCTCCCATCTAGAATGTCCTCTACAATTCACTCCTCTTAAATCTTGTGACCTGGTTTTAGGGTTTGTGGTTTGATAAGGACTTGTCCTTATGGATGCTGCCATGCATGAATGCTGATCTGATAAGTTCACTTAGCAGAAATGGAATTTGTAGTGTACAGGAATTATTAGATATTCCCAAGGCAGCATTGCAGACTGTAACTGGAAATTTCCCGGCCTCAAGATTGTATCAGGTAAAGAATATTAAACAGACTGTATCTGTTTAATATTATCATGTAGTTTTTCAAATCAATATCGATGGGTAATATATTGTTTTTCACCCCTCCATTCCCTGTTAAGCATAAATGGTAAAATTGGAAATCTTCTCTAATTTTAATGTGAAGTAAAATCATTTAATTAAGGAATATTTGTGATTGAGCTGTGCCATGTTGAATTAGTTGCCTTGTTATCTCAATGCCTTTAAAACACTTAGTATATTTGAATTTTGGAATTTCTTTTACTTTACTGCTAATTAAAATATAAATATTTTTGTCTGTTGAAGATATTTTTTTGCTCTATTTGCATTCTACACAATGGTGGGAGCCTCATGCACTGAGCTGACCTTTTTATTGTTATACACTTGTACTCTATTTGTATTCCATAAGATTAATGTGTTATGTGATATTTAAAATATAAAATATTATTGACTACTGGATCTTCTTCAACTTATCGATGGCCAGTTTCTCTAAAATATTGTATGTCTTAGATCAATGAAAATTATATTCTATAAGAAGTTGTTTGATGTTGTGTGATGAGTCTTGTCAATTGATCTTGACCCTATATGAAATCCATCACCATCTGTTTAATTCTTGTATCACCCTGTGAAGTAAAATCTGAGAGGGAAAGACATGAATTTGTTAGGGATTTGTAGCTAAGTGGTTAAGGCATAAGCATGCCAAACTTCTATTTGTTTGTTCAAATCTGACGAGACACTACATCATAGGTTGTCTTATAAATTCTTACATGGCTTTACACCAGTTATTTTTCTATCTGAGCCTTTGGGTGTTTAGGTTATGTCCACATTTCAAAGTCCCTTTGTAGGTTATGAGTAACTCCTGCATACATATGCTCTTTTTCATAGTAGTACTTTATTTTATCTGGCAGGCATATCGCCTCTTTTAGTTTATATCTGCTTGTTTCTCTCTTATTTTTAACCAGGATCTACAGCACTTCCCTCATGTTAAAATGAAATTAAAGCTTCTGGGGAGGGACAATGATGGTGAGAGGTCACACACATTGTACATCAGATTAGAGAAGACCAATTCCAGACGGCACTCTTCTAGAGCATTTGTACCTCGATTTCCAAAGGTAAATATTTTTTAAAATTTTCTGTTATGATTTGTAGTCTCTTTGCTGTAAATATAGTTTACAATTTTCTTGATTACAGATAAAAGACGAGCAATGGTGGTTGGTTCTTGGTAATACCTCTACGTCTGAGCTGTATGCTTTGAAAAGAGTTTCTTTTTCTGATCGCTTGGTTACCTCCATGGAGTTGCCTCTAACTCCAGCTAATCTTAAGGTAAAATGATTTCTCTCCATCCAAACTGTGGTTCTCCCTTCAGCTCTTGTACTTAATGTACTCAGTATAAATAAGATGGACTGTGTGTACACAAGAAACATAATTTCTCCCAAATACTTTGTTTCAACAGGGTGGAAATAGAGTGCCCACCATTTGCATTCCATCATTGGGACCTTTTAACATCCCAAATGGGGATGGAAATGAGAAGAGGATACTATCAGGAGTTCAAACAAAACAGTTTTCAACCATCACTTTTCCTTTTCTACCAAGCTCCAACAAGTGAAAATTAACACATATGTACCCTTCCCTATGTTTCACCTGTTCATTTGCCACCTCTCTTACCAAGCACACTTTAAGGATTGGTAGTGGAGATGTGGTTGTTGACAATATCTACTATGATTTTTGGTATTTTGACAACGGTTTTGCCCATAACAGTGTGGATTCTGGCACTTAATCACATTATAAACGAGAACAATAAGAAAGAATACTTGAATTGACTTACATAGCCTTGGGGCTTGACATGGTTTACAAAGAGAATTAGATTCTTTCCCTGTGCTTTTTTATGTCGCAGATATCTGTTCTTCGAGTACAGTGAGCTTTGCTGCCTTCTCTCCTTGCTTCCTGACCCCTCCCTTCTATTCCCTATTTGCTAATTTCCTCGCGATATCAAATGACTTTGCGTGGGTGGATTTCCTTATTTCTCTCATTTTTCTTTTCAATTAGGAATATGCTTATTGTATGGAAAGTATAGACTTCAGACTGTAGAGACTTACAAGAGTTTATGCTCCCTGATATCACTTGTAAATCTGTTTCACTAGTTGAGCCTGTAGCAGGTCTGAAGCATGGATTAATGATGTGATAATCTAGAAAAGCAAACATTCGTTTTAATAAATTTATTTTGACAACTATATAATTTATACTTGACTTTAGATTGTCAGGTTTACTTTCGTTTGTATAATCTGCTGAGTAAATATTTATTTGTCTTGCAGGGTGTGAAACTGATTTTAGTCTCCGATTGTTACATTGGATTTGAACAAGAACACTCCGTTGAGGAACTTGTTCAATGTCAGCCAATAGCGGGGCTTTGAGTAGTGGAGCCATCATTGGTCAGTGGCTTGGTGCATAAGATGTTTCTTTTCAGGTGACTTTTTTCTTTGTTGTTGTGGGGGTGGGGGTGGGGGTGGGGGCTTGCCTTGGTAGTTGTACAAAAGTTTGTGCTTTCGTAACCAGAGTAGCTTGGCTTCCAACTAGTCAATCTGTAACATATGCAAATCCATATCTATAGGATTTGCAATTTCATTGCATTTAATTCGTGCACCATGGAGTAACTATATTGATGTTGTTTTCGGTATTTTTTCGTCTTTATTTTCTAACGTTTGGATAGTCATGTTTTTTTTTTTAAGGACTTTTTTTCTTGAAAAAGAAAAAAGTTTATTATACATTTGGATATAGAATTTAAGTACTTATACTAAATTATTAGGATTAAAAATCATTTATTTTACTAACGTTTGGTTGATTCAAGTGGTACGACACTTGTTTCTTTTAAGCAGGGTTTCGAGTTTGAGTCTTGTGAATAGAAAAAATTAATGTTGAGAGTTTTATATCTTTGTTATTCGACCCGGTTCGATTCTAGATTAGTCGGAGTCTAATGTGACTTTTGGATATCAGAGGGTTTATACTAAAAAAAAAATTACTTATTTTAACACTTTATTTTAGAAGTTGAGGATAACTTTCAAAATAAATGGTAAATACATTTTTTTAAAAACTTATTTTTAAAGTTTTCATCTAAACACATTTAAAATAATTTGTAGTACTTATTTTTAAAAAGTAAGTGCTTATTTAAAAAAAAAAACACTATTCAAATGTACTAAGTCATGTCTTCATTAGTATGTAAAAATGGAACCAAACATGAATTTTTTAGGTTGTGTTTGTATAAAGCCTTTTAAGAACGAAATGTACTTCGAAAATAGGAAAATTGAATTCTCCAACCACCAGTTTCTGGTAATATTTTCCTTGAATCGATCAGTCTTTACCCACTTCAATTCAAACAAAACGCAAGGAAGCTCTGGTAGAATTGCAGACAAAATTTGCCACACAAGTATAATATTGAGATCAAATACATTCAAAATGTAGAATCCAGGATTCTCACCAGAGACATCCAATTTTATAGGTGAGAATAAAAGTGGACAGATTAACATCTGCTGCACAGTTACAATTGCATCAGAACTTCCCGATATATGATAGTGTATTAGGCTCAATATACCGTTTTAGTTTGATCGTTCTGATTGCCTTTGTCTTTGAAAATGAGAATTTCATGAGGATTATTGGTATTGAATGTGGGTCAATCATGCTGGAAATGAAATCAAAGAGCGCACGCATGAATGGCAGAGTTTTGTAGGAATCTTAAATTAAAAAATTGATTTAATTTATAAATGAAATTTCTTAAAAATTACAATAAGAGTTGTTTAAAATTTAAAACGATATTCTAAATTTAAAAATTTATAAAATAAACTTGATTTTTAAATAATTCTGGTTTTAATTCAGTATATGTAGAAATCTATTTAAATCTGAAGGGCTGGCAACTTATAAACTAAGAACCAAAACTTTAATATCAATCGAATGTAGTAATTAATTTTCCAGTAATATTTTTAATAACTTTTTAAGAGATTTGACGTCATAAAATTTACTGAAACGACAAGATTCTTTCTAAAAAATCGGTTGTTTGGAAAAGAAAAATAAAATTCATTTAGCCTTGGTAATTTTAGAAAAATGTTGTAAGTAATAATAATTAAATAGTATTATAAATTTGCTTTTCTTTTGTGATTTTACCATGGTTTTCATAATTGGACCGGACCGTTCTGTTGGACCAAAAAAATCAAGAATCAGTACTCTTACTAGTACAATCAACTCTTAAAAATTAGATTTTCAAAAATTGGTTAAAAAATTGACCATTTGACCCGATCACAATTTACAAAGTTGAACATGTTCCTTTTTTTATTTTTGAAAAATCTGATTTTTTAAAAAAAATCCAATTTTTAAAAATAATATTTAAAATTTTTTTAAGGTACTGATTATTTAGTTCTCAATTTATAACTAAAATCTATGATTTAAAACTCTTAATTTGTTAAATGTGGGACAAATAGAAACTTCTAATACAATAAGAATTTGACTTCAATTTATAATAAAAGTCTTCACCTCTTATCATTTTACTTATTCAATATGAGACTAATGTATGTTAGAAGATTATGCCAGTATTAGTATAATATTTTTAGTTAAATATTTATTTACATGATAAATCAATTTAATTGTTAGTAATACATTTCAATATTCCTTTGGTATTATTTATACAATTAACATATGTATATATATATATAACTTGTTTTAACCCTAGTTCAACCTCAGAACCTTGACCATTTTTCTTTTCTGGTTCAATGATGGATTCAATTATGAAAACATTGGATTTTACACTAGCAACAACTTTATCTAACAAAATCAAAATAAAACTCATTTTCAGTTATTTTTACATAAACAAATCTAAATACTGAATTCATTTCTTCAAAAAGTAATTTTCTATTTAATTAACCAACAAGCTACTGCATGAGTTTATTTTCAAATTAATTCTCATACTTCCCAATATATGCTAATGCAAATTTCTCTATTCTGAATGAGCTTTGTGAATAGTTAATTATTTACTCTCTACTATTTTGGTGCAAGGCACAAGAATTACGAAATACAAAACTAAGTCTTAATTGTAGGAATTTTCTATAGTAAACTATCCTAATTCAGTTTCAATTAATTACTTCACTTTATCATGTCCATTCAATTTTTATTAGTAGTTGAGACTTTTAAAATATAATAGTAAAGATAAAAAAAAATTAATATTTTATTGATATGTACAAAATTTCACATATAATGGATCAAATTTTTTTCATCAAAATAACACTTAAAATGAACTAAAAACAATAAGATTCTACGTTCATGTTTAACACTTTAATAGTGATATTGTCTAATAATAATAGAGAGGAAAGGAAAAGAAAGGACACCTTAGAAAAGAAAACAAAGAGAAGGAAAGGAAAGGAGAAGTGGAGGAGTTGTCCTCCCCTTGTTTGGTACAATCCAATGGAAAAGAATGAATATTTTCCTTCCTTTGTTTGGTTTTATCAAGGAAAGGAATGAAAATGTATATAAATGAATGAAAATGTGTGTATATTTTGGTGAGACCCACAAAAACTCACCTCTTCTCTTCCTTTCCCTTCCTTTCCATCCAAGAAGGGAAGGATGGAAAAATTATGGGACCCATGGAAAGTTCACACCTTCAAATCATTTCCCTTTCCATTCAGAAATGCATACCCAACAAGGGAAAGGTAACTTTCCCCCTTTTCCTTTCCTTTCCTTTCACTCGCCAAAAGTCATACAAAACAAACCATAAAAACATGTTCTAAGATGGTTCCATGAATTGTAATCATCATTAGGGGGATTTTATTATGGGTATAAAATGTTTGTGACCATCAATGATCCCTGAAATTTATCGTCAATTGTAGGTTAGTTACCTGCTAATGTATTTTAATATTTTTTACTATTTTATTTATACATCATCATTTTTGCCGAAGCTCGCCATCATATGACTCCTCACACTACACTAAGAGTCTTATCTCGCCAACCCATGTCCCTGCCTCACCAAAACAGAACCATCACTGAACCATACAAAACCCTTTAGCAACCCAATAGCCACCACCCACCAAACCGCCACTCAAGACCAGCCATGGCCACTGAACAACCAAGGTCCAACCAGAAACCCGACCGCACAAGCCCCACACTAGTGATTATATTTTGAACCTGTCACCCTTTCTCCACCACGAGCCTCCATGCACCACCGTATCTGCCAATCGCCAAAACCCACCAATTCCTATAACCCATGGCCACCAAACTAGCACCTCATTTCTCTCTCATTGTCACCACATCTCTACCAACATAGTCAAAGCAGAGCCTCGAACCCAACCGAGATGCACCATCGCACCTGCGCAACACCTACCAAAAACCCATCAGACCACCTCAAACCTCCACCATGGCCAAATCGAACTGCCTGAGTGAGACCATCATGTTGTCCATCGAGCTCCCAAGCAAACTTGTTGTCCATTCACATAAAAATTTCATTACCTCTTCATTCAATTCCAGGTAATTCATCCCACCCGTTCGTCTTTCTAATTACTAACTCAATGGCTTAGCTCCTTGGTCCATCAATGACCCATATTTGTTTGTGACCATATTAAACATTCCCTCCTTAGAAATTTTTATTGTATCTTGATGAGTTTGGTACGTAGGATGAGTCGTTAAGCATTCATTGAATGCCGAATTCATAATAAATGTTTAAAAATAATCAATAGTCAATAAAATGATTGACAACGCATCCTAAATATCAAAGCCTAAAAAAATATTTACCATAGAAATTTCCAATCTCTCTCATGATTATACCTGTAGGAAATTAAACCAATGCACATTTATTGCACAACCCACAAGTCTTTCATCTCTTTTATTTTGTGGGTGACATCACTTGCTGCAACAAAAAGTCTGTCGACCTGCAGCTTATCAATTTGCAAGAGGAATTGTCAAAAGTTATTGCATCGTCCAACCATTTTTGCCATTTAAAGTCTTCCTTTATCAATAGGTTTTTCTATTTCGGTCGCGCTATATGTCCACCAAATATATGTCCAACTTTTATCCACCGTATCTTCCGTACGTATATTTGTCTCTCTCCATTTTCTGCCTATCTGTATTTTGTTTTCCCTCCTTTCTTCCCTCTATTTCTCATTTCTTTCTTTCTTTCATCTCTGTTACATCTCCCTCTCCTCTAATATTGTCTCACTCACTAGGGCACCCACCCACAGTATTTTAATTCTTGTTCTCGTGTCCTCATTCTCTTTCCCCCATTTTATACAGTATCAGCAGAGTCTTCTTCATGCAATCCACGTGGGGTGCAGGTACTTTTTGATCGTGGCCTGACAGAGGGTGTCATCCCACGATCATTGAGGTGAATCCCTGAACTTTTAGGATGTCGCAGTAGTAGCCAACTACTATTGCAAACAGTTATGAGCCCTATATCTACATGATCATGATTGACAGTTATTGGAATATGCACAAACCTAATGATTGCTGATAGGGCCCATTGCTAAAATCCGTGGTCGAACGGCCTAGCCGGGATATTAATGGCGAAGCCTGATGATGTGCATGTCGGGTCGATCCTCTTGAATAGAATCTTGGATCATGGTCCAAAACACTATAAATACATTATTTAACTATCAATTAAGATTTTTATTCATTGCTCGTAATATTTGAGACTAATAAAAGTAGATATATAAAACCATTTCTTTTTTTTAAAACCAACAATTTCTTTTGAGCCTGCGGACCAAAAGCCTAAACATTTTTTTAAAAATAGATATATAAAAATTGTGTTAATTACAATAATTCAAAAGAAACAATCACCTTGGCTTCCAGACATGAAAGTAACCCCAAAGAATTAATCCAAAAAAATTAGTAAAAAAAAAAAAGAACAATTGAAACCAATTGAAGAAATGAAAAAAACACTTGATGGACAAATACAAATCGACCAGCAATGGTGCCAAGGTGAAAGTTACTAACTTGAGTGTTCCCGAAATCATAAAACGCCAATTGAAACCCATAAATGTGAAGACCCAGAAGATTAAGAACAAAAAAAAAAATTCAATTTTTTAGAAGACTAAAAATGACGGGGTGGCGTTTAGAGTATCGATTGTTTCAAGCGGAATGTTGCTGTTGTTTAGAAAGTGGAATGAAACTGGGCTATTCTTGTTGCGAAAGAAGCAATCGCCATCTCACTACCAGAAGGTGGAAACTAGCCTGCTCTCATGGTGGCAATTCCATGGAATGGATTGCTCTCCAGCCAAAGCATAAAACAACACGGTAAAGACCAATTCTATGCGCACAATATCAACATACCTGGTCTTCAAGCAGCTTTGAGAATAAATGGTGGACAAATAAAGAGAGGGTAAAAGCACGGGATGAGATTAAGAAATTGACCTTCAATATTGAGTAGAAATCAAGAATAGGCTAATTTTTGTCATTTGAGTATTTGTAACTATAGTATGAAGTGAAATCGAGAATAGGTATCTTCAAGTTGTGATTCCAAAATTACCTTTCCTTTTGGAATATTATAAAAATTATTATTTACATGATTATATAAATAATACAACACTTAGGGCTCTAGCATGCTCACACATGACTGTAGGTTCTTTGATGGAGATTCAATGATTTCTTCCTCTTGGTAGGTCATTTTAATGCAATTCCTGTTGATCAAATTTCAAAACAAAATATAATCATTTATCCCATACATATTTAATAAAAGTTCAGGAACAATCCATATTCTGCACTAAAATAAAAATCCAAAATTTATTACCCACGTAAAAGAAAAGACGAATAAAATACTTTCGCCAACAAACGAAGAAGTAAAAAAAAGCAATAATATTTTGAAACATCTAAATAAGACCTTAATTAACAAATAGTAGGAATTAAATACATTCTTTGAAACTTTGTGAAGTGATATCAATCGAAATTTAAGGGCAAGGAATTAACTTTTTCTTTTTTAAAAATATGATCCAAATAGAAACCAATCCCAAAGCCGTATTCGTCATGAAATCTTCTATTTCTACCTTCTATCTTTTTCTGTTACTAATTGTTGTGATTAAACCAATCATTCATTTTCATCAATTAATGGTTAACTTATGCGGTATTACACTACTAAAAATTTGAGTTTTAAAGATCGATTTATTTCGGTCTCTATAGAGACCAAAATAGAAATCGATTAAGTAACAAAAATTTAATTTGCTATCGAAATAAAATTGGTCTCTAATTCAGTCTCTAAATTTTTTAGAGACCAAATTAGAAACTAATATTTCGGTCTCTAAATAAAAAATTTATAAAAAAAATCAATAGGTAGAAACCGCAAATTCGGTCGCTAAAAAAATAAAATAAAAAATAAAAATGTGTCTTATTATAAATAAATAAGTAGCGACTGCAAATTCGATCGCTAAAAAAATAAATAAAATGCCTTATTATTAGAAATTGATATTTTGGTTTCTAAATAAAAATTTACAAAAAATAAATAAATATGTAGCAACCACAAATTTGGTAGCTAAAAAAATAAAAAAATAAAAATTTATTTTATTATTAGAGACCAATATTTCAGTCTCTAAACAAAAAAATTTATAATAAAAAAAATATGTAACGACTGAAAATGCAGTCATTAAGCCTTTTCGCGTTTTAAGTTGTACCCTCTCCCTATGCCTTTTTTCTATCCATTTCATTTTCCCTCATTTTGAACCCTAACAGGAGCACTTGCCACTGCTCGTCACCCTGTCGCTGCTCGTCTCCCCTGCTGCCGCTTGTCCTCTCTCGCTCGTTCACCCTCGTCGTTCTCCCTCACTCGTTTGTGCGTTGTCGCTGACGCTCTCTCTCTCTCTCTCTCTCTCTCTCTCTCTCTCTTTCTTTTGTTCACTGACGTTGTCTGATATATTCATCTTTCTTTCTGTTTTGTTGAATCTCACTCACTTTTTGTGATTTTGATTCCAAGAACAAATCCTAGTTCCTTCTCTTCCCATTCCCACCGCACTCTCTAGTGTTAGGGTTTCAAAAGCTACAAGTACGAGAGGTAAAGTCTCTTCCTCTCCATCTTCTTCTCATACTTCGCTTCACTCAAATCCTTGATTTCGTGTTGATTATTCATCTTAGTTGATTCTTATTACATAAACCATCAACAATTTTCTGATGTGTGTGTTATGGATCAGGGCAATGGCTCCTAAACAGCCTAGTACGGGTCTATTTGTTGGATTGAACAAGGGTCACATTGTCACCAAGAAGGAATTACCTCCACGCCCCTCAGATCGCAAGGGGGTAAGTTTCAAATTTTGTGTCCAATTATTTTTAGTCCCATTGTAAATAGTGTTATAAGAATCACAATATCATCCAATGAAGTGATTGTGTGTTCTCTTTCTAGTTGGAACAAGTACAGTTTTTGCTTTCCATTGTCTTACTGAATGATAATGCATATGTGTGTCTGACTTTAGATAATTTCATTTTTCACTCTAATTTATGAAAACTTGAAAAGATGTCAAAGGACATAGCCTCAACCTAGGGAGATATTATTCAGTGTATTGGGTGCAATATACCTACTTCCTTAAATATCTACCTGCTTCCTTACTTTTAAACCCAATTTCTCACTTTATGAAATCTGATTTTTTTCCTCCAACTTTTAAGAAAGCGAGTTGGTTGCCTTTTGTGGAAATGATGTATTGTATCTGTTAAGAGTTCAGTTTAAGTTTATTAGTTTTCTTGTTACGATGGAACTCCCTTTCTTCTACAGTTACCTTGTCTATATACATTAGTGAAATGCAAAACAACAAGAGAGAAATTAAAAATTTGGTACTTTGAATTTCTTACTACAACCATTGTTTGTCCGTAGTATGCACTCAGATATGTTGTTTCCCAACTGAGCCAACTTTTGGAGACTATTTCCTCTTCCTTTTGCTCTGTATACCTGGTTGTAAAAACCTAAATATTTATGCTGCTACCAACCTACCATCTGTAGTCATAACAAAACAAGCTCAAGGTTAAAAATGTTAGAAGTATCTTCCGATGGTTAATCATGGTTAAGCTATCTTGAATCATGTTGAATGAAAGATTAAATTAAAGAAAAGAAGGAACTTGTGGATGGTTAAACCATCAATCCATCATAGAACTAATTTATATAAAGTCATGATGCAATTTTGTTTCTATTATTTTTGGCTTGCTTTTCTTAAACATTGGTCCCAAAAAATATATTGAGTACAGAAAACAAGCAAGAGAGTGCACTTTGTGAAGAACCTCATCTGTGAGGTTGCTGGTTTTGCGCCTTATGAGAAGCGTATAACCAAGTTATTGAAGGTTGGGAAGGACCTCTTTGGTTGTGCTATGTTCTTTTGTCAATCTTATGCATACCATATATATCTTGTTTATCTGTTTTGCAGCTTCTGAAATCAGGATATGCTTCATGGATTTGTTCTTGTCTTGCTTCATTATATTTTGTGATTTTGATTTCATGTCTTGGATGAGTGCAGATGATCTGTATGATAAAATGTCTGAGTGAGGAAAAAATAACAAAGCAATAATTATGTAACTCATAGCAGTTATTTGGCTATGCTAATTTGTTCAACACAGAGCTTGCTTTCATTAAATTTTAGTTCAATGTAATTTTATTATGTAGTCATGGAAATAATGTGTGTTGTTTCAGAATTACAAATTTATCATTAGTTCATTACCATTTCTTTTCTCTCAAATGTACATGTTCTTAGTTTGTGTGCTTACTGAAGGAGTGAAATCTTTTTCTCCCACCCCTATGTATCCACCATATTTAATCCATTTATTTTAAATTCTTTATTCATATATATGCCCCTTCATTTCATTCAAAACCTGTTAATAATTTTTCTTTGTATTTTTTTTAGGCTGCTCAATTTCTCTTCTAGGCTATGTTTGGTTTGGGGTAATAAGGGAGGAAATCTCACTTAAGGCTAAGCATTTGAGGCTTAAACCTGTTGTGACACTTGGATTCTAAAATATATTTTTTTTTATGTAAATTTCTTACTATGGTTAGAACAAACAAACAAAAAATATGGTTTATTCTTCAATCTTTCAATATTTGAGTTCTCTATTTTCTGTGTGTGGTGTATAAAGTCTTATGCTCTTTCCACATGGTCATGATCTTCTACACAAATGCATAGTCAACTTTAATTGGCATTAAACTAGTGCATCTTGTTCTCTCTAACTCTTTGTATTGCTTATTTTGTAGAGACCTATTTGAATGGATTTAGCTTGAAGTCTTGAACAACTGTAGTTCTGATACTCATTGCTATTCATGGATCAGGGTTAGTCATCATGGTTTTTCATTGTTTGTTGTTTAGCCCTCACTGTATTAGTTGTTGGTTGCAAGATAATATTTAGGTTATTTCTTCAAATTATTTCTACAACAATTGTGAATGGCCAGGGGGCTTATTTTTCACTTCAGCAAATATTTATAATTTAGTATAGGTCTTCTAGGCACATTTTATACTTAAAACTCTGAATGGTTGGGTAGAACAATGAAAGTATAATTGAACTACAAAAGTTTAGGAATGTGATGGAAACAAATCATTTTCTTGTAATATAATTATTAATAAAGTCATTGAATTAATATATAATGTTGATTGTATCTGAAATATCTTCTTTGTAGGTAAGGTTTTAAATCTGATGCCAAAATGGGTAATAGGGAGTTTCTTGGCTGATCTTTCATCAAGAAAAAGAAGAAATTTTCTTAACTGATGAAGCTAGTATAAGATTTGATACTGGTGTGATATATTCTATTGCTCCTGCTACTAGTGGTCATAAATATTTCATATTTCTTGCTAAACATTTATCTATCTAGGATATCTTGTGTTACCAAGTGGCCTCAATACTCAAGAGGGGGGTGAATTGAGTATGTAAAATATTTTCGTAAATCTTTTGCAAAACGTTTGATTAATAATTTTCGTTGAAGCTATTGGATGATTGAAGTGAATAGATAAACGAGATTGAATACTTCACTCACAAATAAACAAGCCAAGATAGAAAGAATTCAAGCAAAGCAAGATATCAAACCCAACTCAAGCAAATATAATTAAAGCACAAAGTAAAGACATAGAGTTGAGAAGAACAAACACAAGGATTTATCCTAGTTCAGCCACCCCTTGTGACCTACGTCCAGTCCTCAAGCAAACCACTCGAGATTTTCCACTAAACTTCAAACTTGAACGGGTGCTTGAAAACCTTTACACAAAAGAGCACTCAACTCCTTGGGATACCTCACCCTTGAGCTTGAGCCTCAAAACAGGGATACATCACCCTTTTCACTAGAGGGATACCTCACCTCCTTTACAACCTTTGAAGGATACCTCACCTGCAACAAGGGATACCTTACCCTTTACAAACTTTGAGAGATACCTCACTCTCTTTTCTCTAGAGGGATACCTCACCCCCTTTACAAAGAATCAGAGTGTTTACAAGATGAAACTCTCACAAGAGTAGATTACACAAATTGAAGCCCTATAATGCTCTTCAAGAATATCTCAAAAATATATACAAAAATAGAGCAAAAGATATTTAATGATGATTCTCGAATTAAAGTGATTGATAGATGTTTCTCAAGTGTTGGTTAGCCACAAATGATGCCCCGTGAAGAGTATTTATAAGTTTTTAGAACAATAGAGTTGTTGGAGGCTTTTGTGGCAACATTAAATGCCAAGAAAATATAGTTGTTAGACATATCAGAACATTGGTAATCGATTACACACTCTTTGTAATCGATTACATAGTTGTATGAACGTGTTCTTGGCTTTCTGGGCTTGTGGTAATCGATTACATAACTTGTGTAATCGATTACATGCCCTCTGACTTTATGGTAATTGATTACAATATTGATATAATCGATTACATAGCCCTTTGAACGTGTTCTTGGATTTCTGGGAACATGGTAATCGATTACATGGATGGTGTAATCGATTACACGTCCTCTGACTTGTTGGTAATCGATTACCAAGAGTGTGTAATCGATTACTTTCCACTTTGAACACATTTTTCAAGCCAAAATGAGGATCCATGCCATTTCTAACTTTAAGAAACTTGGATTGATTAATATTGGTATATGTTTAGCATGATCCAAGATTGAAATCAACATTTCTTTAAAATATGAACTTTGAAAAACAAGTTGATTTATGAGATCTTTGAAAAACCATTTGAATATAATTGAGATACCTTGAGAGCATTTCACATTGATGTTCTAAGACTTATATCTAATATACTTCCTTTGATCTTGGTCTTCTTCTTTTCTTTTGATCTTGGTCTTCATCTTGACTTTGTTATCATCAAAAACTTATTTGATATGCTTCATAACATAAGCATTCACATTCTCCCCTTTTTGATGATGACAAAATAAATATTGAAAATAGAGAAATATTTACATTTATTTATCTATCAGAGATTAAGCGCAACTTTCATGTAAAAGTGTAAAAGCTCCCCTGTACACATGCAATATATTTCACTAATCTCTCCCCCGTTGGCATTATCAAAAACAACATAAGGATTCAGCATTGTATAATCAATTCAGCCCAGCAGGATCAATATCAGAGTATAAACAGTTTAGCACAACAATATGTGATACCAATAGCAAACGCATATGAAAAAGAAATCGTAGATAGTATTTATCATTTATGCCAAAAGAATTCAGAGTCATATATAAGAGCAAATGGGGTTAGATAGTATACAAGCAAGGAATCATCATGATAAAGCTTGATGGCAGATAAAATGTATGTCCCATGAATTTTTGCCTTTTAAAACCCTGTGTAATCGATTACAATGTTTGTGT
Source organism: Ormosia emarginata (assembly GCA_029884605.1). Classification (NCBI taxonomy): domain Eukaryota; kingdom Viridiplantae; phylum Streptophyta; class Magnoliopsida; order Fabales; family Fabaceae; genus Ormosia; species Ormosia emarginata. The sequence goes on along the minus strand of JAQQTP010000073.1, from coordinate 42,362,094 downwards.
AATCGATTACGCATGTTCTGGATTCCTGATAATCGATTACATATGTAGTGTAATCGATTACATGCCTTCTGGAATTATTGTAATCGATTACATTTGAGGTGTAATCGATTACCTACTTTCTGACTTGGCTTGGAACGCTTGGCAGAGCCTTTGTAATCGATTACAAAGGTATTGTAATTGATTACCAGTTTACTAAAACTCAGTTTTTGCATTTCAAATAGTAAATGACTGATTTCAAACCTTTTAAATTAGTTCCAAAGCATTCCAAATCAATTTCAAACATCATGTAGGCATATAATCCAACCAGATTGTGATCCAAAACACATAATCATGCAAATTTGCTACTTTTACCAAGAATTACATCATGTTGATGGATTAGTGAAGTTTTTGAGCTTTTTTTTTTAGGATCTTTGGCATGATGAAATACCTACAAAAAATAGCTTAGGGGAAATCTCAGACGCTCAAGTCAGTATTGGATTCAAAATTGATTAAATCAAAGTAGTTTGTGCAATAAAAACACCAAATTATGCAGCAAATTTCAGATTATGCAGCAAAAATGAGTTTATGCAGAAAATTATGCAGCAAGAGTTTGGATGCATGATTAATCCAATATTCCAAAAAAAAAATTATCTAACTCAAGCATTCATTCAAATGCATGATTGATCAATCATTCTTAATTCTCCTCTTATATATGCACTTTAGGGCAAATAATGATCATATTAGGAATGTAATGTCAAGTACAAAGATATTATCATCCAACATACCATTTCAAACAAGAAGTGTACTTATCTAACATATTAACACATATAGAGATATTGTCAAGATATTAAGCTTGAAAAGTACAATTTCAAAACAAGTTAAAACATAAAAACATATCTCCATTTATCAAAAGGTTGCAAGTCCAAGCTTCCTGAAGACAAGGAAGAGAACTTAGAGTAATTTCTGATCTTGTGCTTGTAGTAGCCACTTTTGATATTCCAAAGTCCGTTCTTGGCCTTCAAGCATACCTACAACACACTTCAATTTTTAGCTTTTGGTACCCAAATTCTCTTGGGTCCTTGTGTGTTAGTGTTAGGCAAGGTGCCCTTAGGGATCCAAACTATTTTAGTTCCAATCTTGTTATTGATATTCTTCCTCACATTACAAGTTGATACAATATGTCCTTTCTTGCCACAATGAAAATACTTTATAAAAGGACTTGTTGATGAACTTGAGAGAACAAAGAAATTCTTGTAAAGTTTTTGTTGATTTTTGGGATTGTACGCTAAACCAGCCTTTTGAAATACACATTTTTGATTCCCAAGCAATATGTTCAAATTATCTTTTCCAAGGGTAAATTTTGAAAGAGTATTTTTCAAATCTTCAATTTCCTTTTCAAAAGTTTTACATGATGAGCAAGAAAAGGATGTAGATGCATTATCAAGTAAAGAACATGTCATGCATAAGGAATTAGCATCAATGAGTCCAAGAGTTTCATTTTTAATTTTAAGTTCCTCAATTTCCTTGTTTAAAATAGAGATTTTGTTTTCAAAAGAGGAAATTGTTTTCTTGGATGATAAAACAAGTTTTGCAAGTCTTATAGATTCATTATGCAATTCTTCAAATGCATCTTGCAATTCATCATAGGAAGGAGAAGAATTAGATTCAAAATTTGAGGATGTTACCTCCATGTCGTCTTCATCTTCCTCTTCTCCTCTAGCCATGAAACATAGATTGGCTTTCTCATTGTCCGAACTATCGGTTGAATCCATGTCATTATCATCCCAAGCTATGTAGGCTCTTCTTTCTTTCTTTTCCTTTGAGTACCTCTTTTCATACTTCTCCACTTTCCTTTGATAGATTGGGCACTCCATCTTCATGTGTCCTAATTCTCCACATTCATAGCATTTAGGAGTGGTTGAGGTTCCTTCCCCTTTGTGATAGACATTCTTTGAGGGAAATGGAGGTCTTCTTTGAGCTCCATTCTTTTTTAAGAATCTTCCAAACTTCTTTACTAGAAGACTAAGATTCTCCTCATTAAACTCCAAGTCATCTCCATCATCTTCATCATCATCATCATTAATCATGGAGGAGGTGGCCTTTAGAGCAATTCTTTTCTTTTCCTTCTTGTCATGCTTCTCATTTTGATTGAGCTTATTCAGCTCTAACTCATGCTCTTGTAGCTTTCCAAAAAGTGTGGCTAAGGTCATAGTTGCTAGTTTTCTTGATTCTGAAATAGCCGTCACTTTAGGTTGTCAATCCCTGCTCAAACATCTCAACACTTTGTTAATAAGATCTTCATTAGGAAAAATCTTTCCTAATGAAGCAAGATGATTTGTGATATGTGTGAAACGTTTTTGCATTTCTTGAATGCTTTTACCTTAGTTCATTCTGAAATGTTCATACTCATGAGTGAGAGTATTTATCCTTGATCTTTTCACTTCACTAGTACCCTCATGAGTTACTTGTAAAGTGTCCCACATTTCTTGGGCGGATTTACAATTTGAGACTCTAAAGAACTCATCATACCTCAAAGCAGTAATAATGATGTTTTTGGCTCTCAAATTATATTGGACCTTCTTTTTATCATCATCCGTCCATTCACTTCTTGGTGTATTAATTCTCACACCATTTACAACTTGTGTGGGGACAAAAGGACCATTTTCAATAGCATCCCACACATCTAAGTCAATAGCTTCAATAAAAAATTTTATTCTTTCTTTCCAATAAGCATACTCATCCCCATTGAAAAAGGGAGGTCTATAAAGTGAAGAACTTCCAGAAAAATCATTTGAAGAGACCATCACTTTCTTTTGAAGCTGCTAAGCTCTTTACACAAGAGCCTAGCTCTGATACCACTTGTTACTAAGTGGCATCAATACTCAAGAAGGGGGTGAATTGAGTATGTAAAATATTTTCGTAAATCTTTTGCAAAATGTTTGATTAACAATTTTCGTTGAAGCTATTGGATGATTGAAGTGAATAGATAAATGAGATTGAATACTTCACTCACAAATAAACAAGCCAAGATAGAAAGAATTCAAGCAAAGCAAGATATCAAACCCAACTCAAGCAAATATAATTAAAGCACAAAGTAAAGAGATAGAGTTGAGAAGAACAAACACAAGGATTTATCCTGGTTCAGCCACCCCTTGTGACCTACGTCCAGTCCTTAAGCAAACTACTCGAGATTTTCCACTAAACTTCAAGCTTGAACGGGTGCTTGAAAACCTTTACACAAAAGAGCACTCAACTCCTTGGGATGCCTCACCCTTGAGCTTGAGCCTCAAAACAGGGATACCTCACCCTTTTCACTAGAGGGATACCTCACCCCCTTTACAACCTTTGAAGGATACCTCACCTTCAACAAGGGATACCTCACCCTTTACAAATTTTGAGAGATACCTCACTCTCTTTTCTCTAGAAGGATACCTCACCCCCTTTACAAAGAATCAGAGTGTTTACAAGATGAAACTCTCACAAGAGTAGATTATACAAATTAAAGTTCTATAATGCTCTTCAAGAATATCTCAAAAATATATACAAAAACAGAGCAAAAGAGATTTAATGATGATTCTCGGATTAAAGTGATTGATAGATGTTTCTCAAGTATTAGTTAGCCACAAATGATGCCCCATGAAGAGTATTTATAAGTTTTTAGAACAATAGAGCCATTGGGAGCTTTTGTGGCAACATTAAATGCCAAGAAAATATAGCAGTTGGGCATGTCAGAACATTGATAATCGATTACACACTCTTTGTAATTGATTACATAGTTGTATGAATGTGTTCTTGGCTTTCTGGGCTTGTGATAATCGATTACATGACTTGTGTAATCGATTACACGCCCTCTGACTTTATGGTAATCGATTACAATATTGATGTAATCAATTACATAGCCCTTTGAACGTGTTCTTGGATTTCTGGGAACATGGTAATCGATTACATGGATGGTGTAATCGATTACACATCCTCTGACTTGCTGGTAATCGATTACCAAGAGTGTGTAATCGATTACTTTCCACTTTGAACACATTTTTCAAGCCAAAATGAGGATCCATGCCATTTCTAACTTTAAGAAACTTGGATTGATTAATATTGGTATATGTTTAGCATGATCCAAGATTGAAATCAACATTTCTTTAAAATATGAACTTTGAAAAACAAGTTGATTTATGAGATCTTTGAAAAACCATTTGAATATAATTGAGATACCTTGAGAGCATTTCACATTGATGTTCTAAGACCTATATCTAATATACCTCCTTTGATCTTGGTCTTCTTCTTTTCTTTTGATCTTGGTCTTCATCTTGACTTTGTTATCATCAAAAACTTATTTGATATGCTTCATGACATAAGCATTCACATCTTGTTTCCATATTAAATGCCTAATGATGGTGACTGGTTACCAAGTGATGAATGCATCTAATTACTTGTGAAAATCAGTATTTTACTATTCTCCTATAAAAATTTGATGTAATTTGTACATGTTCTTTTAAGTGGATATAGTTGTGCGGTCTTGCAGTCATTTCACTTTTTTGTTATTTACTTCAAACCAGCATGTGATCATGTGTTGCCTAGTTATTGTGTTTTTCATCTTGTAGTATAACTATAGTGGAATACCAGCAAAATCTGATGAAGCCATAAATGATGAATCTTAAGTTAACATTATATCAAGCTATAATATTGCTGAATACTTACCAAAGAAAATCCAAGTAAGTTACCTTGTATGAATTTTAGCTTGAATACAGAAGTGCTAAAGGAAAGGATCTTTACCATGGGAAGAGTAATTTACTGGATTTTAATTGGTTAGCCATTTACTATGGGAGCTATTTTGTATTCTTCGTTTCTAAAGTTGTTTTAGTCTTCTTTTAGGCATTTGTGTAGAAGATCACGACCATGTAGCTTGTGGCATGCCAAAATTAAATTCACCAGAATATAGGTGTTTTTAAAATTTAATCAACGATTTAATCTTTTGTTCATAGACATATCATGATAAAAATGTGATTTTTGGGATTTTTCTGTGTAATTGATTGTATGGATTAAGATCTAAATTTGTATTTGATATAAAAAAATAGTTTGTTTTAACTTCTATAACTCCATAATAATTCCCTTCTAGCAATTTTTTTATTTTTTTATATATATAAAGAGACTAATTTAGTAACCGATTTTATAAAATATATAATATATTTAGCCTTTTAGAGACTGATAAATCAGTCTCTAATTTAGAGATGGAGTTAGCGACTGATTTAATAAAATATATAATATATTCATGTTTTTAGAGACCGATTTAAAGACTGATTTAGAAACCGATTATCGGTCTCTAATGTGCTTTTTTTGAAGTATAATTGACTAATATTTGACTGAAAATTAGCGACCAATTTAGAGACCGAAAAAATTAGTCTCTATAAAATCGATCTCTAAATCTGTCTCTAATATTTAGCGACGAGGCTTTTAAAAATCGATTTAAATCAATCTTTAAATGACTCTTAAATCGGTCTCTAACTATTTTAGAGACCGATTTTCTTGATTTAGAGACCAAAAAATTGGTCTCTAAAATCCAAATTTCTAGTAGTATTATAAGAGGTTGCCTTTCATTATAAACTTGTTATATGATTTAGTTCACTGGAAACAATGGTAAAAGATTATAAATTCTATCTAGTCTGACTCTTCCTCTCATCGAAAATTAAAAAAAGAAATGTCAAAAAGAAATAACTCCAATTAGACAAATTAGTAGCAAAGTACATAAATGACATTTAGATTAAAATATATATATATATATATATATATATATATATATATATATATATATATATAGTCAAAATCCCTCAACTCCAAGCACCAAAATGGCATATTGAACCCGCATAAGCATCAAATTTCATATATGAACATCTGTATATTTCATATATACCATCCTGTATATTTTAACTTGTACAATATTACAATGTTATTGACTAACTTTAAATATAGTAACAACTTCAAATTTGGAAGAAGGAAAATGTTGATCCTTTAACCAAAAATCCTAATGAATATATGGTTAACCCCAATATAATGCAATAACCTTGTATTAAAGTCTTTAAGATAACATACCTTTAGCCTTAGAGATTTAATGCCATGTTGAACACCCCATAAAGAAAGTTATCCAGAAATCAAATGTTTCCACTACATATACGTTGCTAAAACCCCAATAAATTGGTTTTAAATATCAACTTGCAGAAAACATAAGTTGGTTTTGAATTAGCAAAGCATAAACCAAACATGTCAAATCTAGTATCTCACCATATCTTCTTTCATTTTCACTACAAGAGAAGTCATAATTTGCGAAGGATAAATTTGTCGCGAACAGGATACAATCCGCCGTAAATTGACAATTTGCGGCGGATTCGTGACCGACTCAAAAACCCTCGTCGCAATATAGTTTGTGGCAGATTTATTTTTCGCCACAAATTTACGGCCACTTTATCTGCTGCAAAGCTGCCACAAATCTCTCCAGCGATACGCCAGCTTCCTTTGTCGGAGTTGCGTTGTTGCGGTGGATTTTTTTGCTGCTAATTTTGCAACGAATTTTTCTGTCACTAATTTAGATACATCTATCGCAAAATTTCTGAAGTTTACTTTTAATACTGACAATTATGTTTGAAAAATCTTTAATTACATAACAAACAATTTCTACATATCCTGTCAATACATCTAATCAATTCCTAAAAGAAATATAACAAATTATATTACTTACACAAATCATGTCCAAATACAACTTAATCCATAAAAAGTTAAAACTAAAATTAAGTCCACAACTAGGTTCATAAAAAAGTTAAGAAAAAAAAAACATAACAATCCATACAAACACTCAAACATCAATTTCAATCCATATCCTCATCATCACTGTCATCTTCATGATCATCTTCAGTATCCTTATTGTCTTCTAATAGTGGTTGTTGCTGGCCTAGCTGAGTGCTAGTGGATTTTAAACATGTTTTCAACAAATTACCAATTTGTTTATCATGTTGACACTGGTATCGTTGAAATTGCATTTTCCACTCAAAATCATATTGTTGGCTCTGTTGCTCCATTCGGTGTTGAATCTCCTAAACTCGTTGTTGGCTCTGCTGCTCTATTCGTTGTTGAATTTCCTAAACCCGATCATCCATCTCTTGTTGCAATTGCTCCTTAACCTGATTAATATATATAAATACAAATCCATCAATTCATTCCACAACTCATCTCCAAACCCACAAAACCTGCAACAAGTTTTTCTTTTATGGGATAAAAATTAATTAACCAAAAATACGAAAAATTAAAAGATTGACTACATCCAGCAAGTTGATTAATCAAAATACAAAAATTAATTAATAAAAAATGTTATAGCTACTACTTAACTTGATTAATAACGTGCTCAGGAACTTGACTCGATCCAAGCCTTGAGGAGGATGACTCTCCACATTCATAAATAGATGCTTAAGAACCAAGGCCATAAACACGACCTTTCTTTATTCTGTCAATAGTTTTAATCCAAAGCTCTCGACTGGTCAATTGTGTACTAGATGCCCCTTCTTCATTTGAGCATTGAGAAGATTGTTCAGTCTCCTTAACTTTGAAATCCTCCTAAAAAAGGAAATAAAAAGTATGTTATAATATTGTTATAAAATGAGTTAATCTTAAATTTTATAATTTCAAAAGAAATACTAATATATGCATTCTTAGCTTTTGTAGAAACTTATTCACTACAATCTGCTTTATTTAAATGGATGTGACAAAAGGTCTCATCAATTGTGAGCTCTCTACCCCAAGCCTTAGCCTGTAATAATGAGAAAATAAGTTAATAAAAAAATAATAAACATATTACTAAACAATTGACAATGACAGTTACCAATTTTTGTGCATGGGTGCCTGTAGAAATGCAACCACCGGTGTGCAAGCATCCACCAGTGTCAAAAGCATGATTCATCTTTGTTTGTTGACATTTCTTCTTATACACACTACTAGCCCAATGCCTGCATAGGTCCTCCTATATGCCTTCTTCAATCCAAAAAGGTCTTTGATTTAAGTTGCATGTCTTCTCTAACAAACTTGATAGTCTCTTCGAACTACGACTGTTATATGCCTTCCGCATGTGGTTATGATGCTGAGGCATCCACCAAACATAACCCTTCAAAAATATTATGTAAATAAAGTTAAAGTTAAAAAAATTACACTATTACAAAACAAAAAAAAAACATAATTAAACAAATAAAAAATGATACATACTTGAAACTCTCGAAACCACATTTCTCTAGTATCCTTGGGTATTTCTCCCTAAGATATCTAAGGATGATTATATCTAGATCGTATAACCTTAGTAATGGCATCACAACAGGTTTAGATGGCAGAAACCTACGATAGAATTTAAAAAATCAAGTAAATACTCTCAACAAAAATTTGAATGTGCATAACTACAAATGAATAACAAATAATTATACACGTACCCAAAATCACCATCTAGCTCAACAAATGTCTTGTTTCTTTGATTTGTTGCTTCCCCATTGTTAACAAATGGTGTAGAAGAATTGGGAACAATAGAATCACGGGTAGCTGGTGACTCACGGGTAATAAGTAACTCAGAAGTAGATGTTGTACCATGCAGTGTATGGGAAGTATGTGATGGAGGCTGGGATCTAAGTGTGGGCATCATAATGAACTCAAAAGATGGTGATGGATGTAAACCAGTAATAGTTGATATTGTAGCTGGGGGTGGAGATGATCCTGATGATTGCCTCCTAGGTGACCTCTCTAAATTGATTCTAAGACGTCGACTGGGTTGCTTCTCCTTCTCCTGCCCCTTCCCCTTATGACGATGACATCTACACAAATAATAAAAATATAATATAAATATAATTCCAAACACAACACAATAATGTATAATTAGTAACTATAACATATTAATATAATTCTATACTCATAGTTATGAGGAAACATTGTCCTCATCACTATTTGTTTCATATTCATTATTAAAAGATGTTTCATCATCGTTGTCATTAAAACTATATTCTTCATCATCATTTTCATGTTGTCTACTAGTACTAACATCTTCAACTACATCAAAAATCTCATTAGTGTCTTGCAAGAAGTCAATGAGATCCACATCAATAATTGGATCCACAAGAGTCATAGTATTATCTTGGAATGCAATTTCCAAGACACTTTCAATTCCAACTCGACTTCTTGCCTTGATCTTTATTACCACCCACCATTGGGCCTTATCCTTTTTCTTTCTAGGATAAGGAACGTAATACACTTGTCTCGCAGAGGAAGCAATGATAAAAGGATTAAACCTCTCATATCGTCTAGTGTGTCGAACCTCGACAATCTTATAATCTTTGGGAACTCTTGTACCTCTATTAATCATAGGATCAAACCATTCATATTTAAAAGGAACTACTTTTTTTTGTTCACCAAGATATTCTAACTCAATCACATCTTTTAGTATTCCATAATAATCATTTTCATCTTCACTATTAGTTAAGACTTTAACACACACGCCACTATTAATTGTTTTCTTCCTATTTGACTAAGCATTTCTGTGAAATTTATATCCATTAACAAAAACATTGGCCAAGATGTCACACATCTACTAGGCCCCTATGCCAAATCATGCAAGTAAGAATTGTTCACCATATTTTGTGGATTGTGAACCTAGAAAAAAATATAATTAAAGTTAATGATCTAAATCATGGGAAAGCCAATTTAGTAATGTTTAAATACTTACACAACTTCTGAATCACTCTATAAAATCTGCATTAATTCTTTCATTTGAATGTTCCTCAAGAATGTTAAAATATTATAAAAAAACACTAAAAAATTAAAAGTTTATGATTTTATTGTTAGTGAGCAATACATTTGAAATTTAAATTAAATTAATAATACTACTTACTTGAGGTATGATTCAACTTCTTCACAATTTAGCAAGATGTGTAATATCACAGATTTCATCTCAGCATCATTTAGCCATTCTTGTTTTGATGTTCCATAACCTTGGCTGGATTGATTAAAAATTGACAAAGTCGATTCTATTGACATATTTTCATCTATATCATCATTTCATCCAACTCTAGTTCTCATTGACTTAACATGCGGCTCAAAGTAAAATGAACAGAAATGAGATATCTCTTAAATCAAATAAGTTTCACAAATAGAACCTTCAACCCAAGCTTTATTCTTGACTATTTTCTTTATCTTGTTTAAGTACCTCTCGAATGGATACATTCATCTATACTGAACTGCCCCCTACTCTTGCTTCATAGGGTAAATGGGCTGGTAAATGTTCCATGGAATCAAAGAAACTCGGTGGAAATATCCTTTCTAATTTGCATAAAATCATCGAAATGTTCTATTCCATTTGGAGCATGTCTTTTTCCCTCAAACTCGTTGAGAACAAATTTTTAAAAAATTGTCTCAATTCAGTCAATAGCTTCCAAATTTGATCTGGCAACAAAGAAAAAGCAACTCGAAGTAAAATCTCCATAAACACGTGACAATCGTGACTCTTCATCCCAAACAATCATAATTGATTCATGTCCACACATCTGGCCAAGTTCGAAGTATAACCATCTGGTATTTTAAATCTTGCACCTATTCACAAACAATCTTCTTCTGCTCTTTTGTAAAAGTATAATTAGCCTTTGGTTTCATGATCTTATCATTTGGCAAATCAATAAGCTCCAATTCTTGTTGTCGGCAATATTCTTTTAAGTCCATTCTTGTCTTCACATTATCCTTTGTTTTGCCCTTAACATCCATAATAGTGTTGAATATGTTATCAAAGACATTTTTCTTAATATGCATGACATCTAAATTATGTCTAATAAAATTATCCTTTCGGTATGGTAACTCCCAAAATATGCTCTGCTTAGTTCAATTATGATAAACACCATACCCATGTTGTTTACACGGTTGCATTTCAGTAATTTTACCAAATACACTAACAATCTCACTTAATTCATGTCCAAATAATCTTGGTGGAGGCAAATCAGCCACAACAATTTTCTTCTTAAATGCATTTTTATTTCTTCTAAACACATGTGATCAACATGCAAGAATTGACGTTGGCAGTCAAACCACGAATTTTTTCCTCCATGATTCAAAGTAAATGCCTTTGTTTGATCCATGCAATATGGACATGCTAATTTACCAGCAGTCATCCATCTAGACAACATTTCATATGCAGGAAAGTCATTTATTGTCCACATTAATGGAACCTTCATCATAAAATTTTGTTTGCTGGACAAGTCATAAGTTAAAACACCCGCCCATAAAATTTTTAGTTTATCAATTAATAGTTGTAAATAAACATCAATCTTGCTCTTGAGATTGTGAGGACCAGGAATAATGCATGTTAGGAACATGTATGGGGAAGTCATACACATTTCTGGAGGCAAATTATATGGAGTGACTATCACAGGCTAACAAGAATAAGGAGAAGCAAATTGATTATAGGGAGTGAAACCATCAGCACACAAACCAAGCCTAACATTTCTAGGATCAGATGCAAATTCAGAATGTGTCCTATTAAAATGCTTCCATGCTTCACCATCAGATAGGTGAGACATCTCCCCCTCCTTCCTAATATTTTCAACATGTCATCTTATGTATGCAGATGAGCTCATAGAGGAATACAACCTCTTAAGCCTAAGAATAAGAGGTAAATAATGCATTCTTTTCACCAAAACTTCATTCTTATTTCCATTACTGGTTTTACGATGTTCGTATCTTTTAGCATCACAAAACCTACATTGTTTGGCATTATCATAGTATAACATACAGTCATTTATACAACAATCTATTTTTCTTGAAGCAAGCCCGAGTTTAGCAACCAATTTTTTTGTTCTATAGTAATTCAGAGGAATTCATGAGCCTGGTGGAGAAACCTCTCTTAATATCTCCATAAATGAATCAAAGTATGCATGCATTACATTATAATCAAATTTGAGGCTTAAGAATCGAACTGTCTGAGATAACTCAAAATGAGTTTCATAGCCAGGTCATAATGGCTAACTTGAAGCATTTAATAGATCATAAAAATCTTCGACCTTTGGATATGGAGGCTTCTCAACACTCTTTTGAAACGACTCCTAAAATCCCCAAAGTTTGTTCCAGCCGCATCACAAACCATATTTTGATATCTATTAACCACGTCTTCCTCCTCTAATATAGGACTATTAGTAGTGTTCACACCATAGTTTATATCTACACTAATTGGATCAAGCTCTTCCTCTCCATGATCTGTCTAATACCAATAGCTAGGTTTGAATCATTTTTTATACAGGTGAAGTTTCACAATCTCAAGTTTCAACAATTTCTCACTATAAGAATTCAAACATGGACACCTAATTGTTCCTTCACTTAAGTAATAGGAAGATCGACATGCATAATTCACAAACTCTTCAACTTCATATACAAATTCTTGTGTAAGTCCTCTACGACCCGAATGAGTCCTATTATACATCCACCTATGATTTTCTGGAACTACCATTTTCTGTAATGATAATTTTATACTTAAATCAAAATACAAAATGCAAAATGCACAACATATATTGCATAATAGATAATACAAATTCTCATGTTACTCCAAAATAAAGCAGGCTAAAAATATTGAAGAACAAAAAACAATAATTAAAACCACATATCCAACAAAATCAAAACTTTATATAACAAGCAAGACATTGAACGTACCTTACCTATTATGTTTTTCCCTTGATTACTCTCAAAATTCAACTCAAATGCAATAGACTAGGCACACCTCCAATCTGCATCAACCCAAAGAATATGTTTGTCAAATACTAGAGTATGATAAATCAGTAGCAATTCCATAATTATTAATTTTATAATAATAATTAATATATTTTAAAATTATATATGTATAAATATTTCAATCCAAACAGATATTATTTCCAAAATCCTCATCTCTCTTAATATAGTATAGCCCTATCCCATTTGATAAGACATTTTTTCAACACTTGGTTAATAGTACTCACAAAAATCACAAATCGTATACTTGACGAAAATTCAACAGCATTTCCCATTGGTCTCCAAGTGCATGACTAGAAAGTGGTAACATCTACCACAATCAAATGTGCACCTAGAGAATAAAAGGAAATGTTGCACAATAAAATTTCATCAAGTATATTATATGAGATTTAAGGAATAACTATAATCAAGTGAAAGAAAAGTTTCTTTCCAAAGTGTCGAACTTGGACAATTCAAGATTCAATATAATGAGCAGTACCTTCAAACAGTATGTGTGCTCACTAATATTGAATCTCAAACGGGAAACTAAGGCTTCACTCACCAATGCGATTTACCCCCTGCATCAAATATATGACAAAGAATACTACAAAAAATAAACTAAATTCTTAACAGTATACAAAAAAATAATATTGACTCAATTATAAGAACTACATAATATAAACAAGAGTTCCAAAATAGTCAATCTTTAAAATTGGCATATATATGATCAGATAGTCAATCTTTCACCATGCATCATGCTACATAGTAAGACTGTGTGTCAAAACTTATCCTCACATCCCATTTGACCACAAACAAATTAATAAGGAACAAACATAAGAAAATGAATATATAAGTACAATTTAGACAAAAGTAGAGAAGCAAACAATCTAGACCAAAATTTGTGTTTATTTATTTTTAATTTAATAATATTTTATTTATATATAGTTTTAAGTGTCATATATTAAAATTTGAATAAAATAATGTAATACTCGTAAAACATGTAAGAACCTCTCTTATAATAAAGCATGCATATCTAAAAATTAGGAAATATGGCACTTTTCTCTAAGAAACCAAAATGTCAAATGCTAAAAGAATATACCTTTAGCTTAACGTCTATGAAATCAGCCCCCAATTCCACAGCTAGGCGTAACGCTTCCAACCACATGTTCTCATCGTCGTCATATAATCCACCTTCCCATTTTGGCCTTTTAAAAAAAGTAAAACAGATATGTAAAAATAAAGAAAATTGTCGTTTGGAAAATTAGGAAGATTAAGATTGAATTACCCAACTTCCTATCATATGTAGCACATTCAACTATTGTGATTTGCAAATTTAAAATTGTGCAGGAAAACATCAAATTGGCAATGGAAAATTCTTTAATGGATAAGGATTGTTTTTAATATTATTCATTAAATGAAATGGACCAAAAGACGCATAATTAATAATTATGTTTTCAAAGTGAAACACTATGGAGATGCCTAACAGCTAATGTAGAGAAAATCTCACTAAACATGGTAAATAAGTAAATAATCAAAGCTTGAACTCTTGAGAAATATAGGGGCAGAAAAACCCACATGAAAGGGCACATCCCTGTAGTCTTACTCATGGACGCAAGCATCTTTAACAATAATAAAAATATGTGTATTTTAACTACTGAAAATGACTTTTAAATGTAATAGCTTCCATATTCAAAAGGATTGTCTTTCCTAAATTCCTGCTAGATGAAAAGGTTTTCAAAATCTTACTTTGTTTTAGTCAGATTTAACATAATACTCATTTGTAGGAAATAAATTTGAGAAGATGAGAACCAGGACCAATGTATAAACCTGGAAAGCCAGTAAATCTAAGGGAAAAAAATAAAGAATATGAGAAGACGAGAACAAACCATGGACGAAGAAGATAAATCTAAGAAAAAAAATAAAAAAAAATATGAGAAGACGGGAGCAAACCATGGACGAAGAAGATTAGGAAGTAATAGAAAATAATTAAAAAATAATTTCGACCATTTCTCAATTTGTTGTTTAGCTAAATAAACAGGGCATGAGATGTATCACCGATTAACAAGGAGCGCAGGGAGCGGCTTATTTGCGAGGATGGTTTGAAGGTCATGGCAAGGGTGGAAATTGGTGATAAAGTCCAGCCTGATCCCTACTATATCAACACCTTGTGCCTTTGCGGTGGAGGCGCAACGCAGCGGGAGCGATGTGGTGCAGTGCGGTGAGCTTGGGGGCAATGAGAGCCTTTGGTAAGTGTAACATCTCGAAAACATGTTAGGCTTGTATATGGTCTTAGAGATACTATTATACTTGCATAACATGTCAGTTAAGTTTTGTGACAAACTAAGTTCGTTGAAGCACTTAGTTGCAACCCATAAGTTAAAAAGTAGCTTAAAATGACTCAAATAGTAGCATAAATTGCTAAGTTGAGGGAAATAAACCTAGAGAGTTTGTTTTTAAGTCACAAATAGGGTGAATGAGGTGTAGTTAAAATTTGTGAACAATCAGAGTTAGTTTGCTATTTTTAAGTATATTAGTTGTGTATTTTAATGCCAGATTGACCCCTAGAAAATATGAAAAAGTAGAGAAATGATGAAATAAGATTTTTAATGAATCTTAAGATTATTTCAAACTTGTAGGCAGTTAGAATATTGGATTTGGAGGAATCTAAGCATTCATAGTAGATCAGGAATTCCAGTACCACATTAGTGGTTATCTTATAAGAAACATATTGTTTTTCTTCCCACGACAGAGAGCCAAAATAGAAAAAAGAAAAAGAGAGAAAGAAGAGGTAGTAGTCACAGGAGAGAAAGAGGAAGAGGAGAAGCTCAAGGACAAAGGCCAAGCTTGAAGATCTCCATCCAAGACAAGAGGTAGAGGTTATTTATCTTTCATTTCACCTTCTTCCTTAAACCTTTTCATAGTTAGGGTTAAGCTTTTAAGTGGGGAAAATAGGTTTTAAGGAGCAAAATATGTTTTCTTTGCTAGAATCTCGGTTTATATGATTGAAATTAGATATTTCAGCTGTTTGGTATCAAGATTAGTGAATTTTGTCATTAGACAAGGTTAGAAAGGTGATTAAATAAGGTTTAGGTTAATAGGAAGTGTGTATATGATTTTGATCATTAACACAAGTTTAAGGGAACCAATTGGTTGTAAAATTGTTACAACATTTTTGTAGATTGTTAATGGTGTTAGAAATCACCTAGAAACTGTTTTTGGATGATTGAAGGTTGGTTTGTTCCTAATGGAATAGTGACCAAGTCCTGCAGAATTTTGCAGAACTTGTTCTGGGCGGCCAACGCTTAAGCACCCACAATACAGTGAGATTATGCGTACAGCAGTATGTTGGGCGCTCAGGCGCCGAGTGTTGGGCGCTTGGGCATCCAACGACCAGCAAAACAGGGCATCCTGACAACCTACAATATTTATTGCATAACTTGAGCTGTAGATATCGGAATGGCTTGATTCTAGTAGCAATTTGAAGCTAACATGTAAGGCTATTAGACTATAAAATTTCAGAATTATAGGAGTTAGGATGTACATTTGGTGCATTCATGAAAATAAGCCTTTTTAGGTGATAAACGAGGATCAAGATATGAATCTTATTGAAATGAAGTTTCCTACTTGTTAGGATTCTTTATACATCCTTTTTGGAGTGGGTTAGGATGCTACTAGGGATATTTCAAAGAGGAAACAATCATTTAGTATAGATGAGAAAGTTTAGACCCTTTGTGTATCCAATAATTAAGGATTGTCATAGGTAGGTACCTAACACCCTAGACACTTAGTGTTGCATTAGATATCACACAAGACGTGATGAAATGGTGTAATATATACGAATGTACTAGAAAGAATTAGTAGCATTCACTTTAGTTATTTAGTAAAAGTATAAGCTTTGGGATATCTTAGAGTAGTGGATTACCTTAGTAGGGTACCTAGAATTTTAAGCAACAAAATGTTGCAAGTACTAACCACTCTTATGTTAGTTTCACTCGAGTGGAGTCAAATTTGTGTGGTTAGTTCCTAATCGGGGATGATTGTGTACCAATTTCTCTAGTTAAGTGAGATCTTGTTCATTGTTAAATACACCATAGAATGAATGGTGACTTGAAAGCTTGTCATATTCATTGAGTTTAGTAGAAACATACTTAGCTCTTTTAGTAGTATAGTTGAGTTGGATATGTATGTAGGATGAGAGTTACTTCCTTGAATACTAAGTTAAGTATGGAAGATCAAGTCGTTAGGTATTCTAAGAAATAGGAGTTACCTAAAATAGATATTTGGAACCTTGAGCACTCTAGTGTGACACAGGTCACTACAGGTAGTATAATAGCAAGGAAAACCAAATACAAATAAGATAGGTATAGTTTACTTATCTGGATGCACAAATTACTCACTTGCAGAAGAGTTGAGTTAAGTGTACAAAGATCAAAGAGTTGCTCATTTGATTCCATAAGTTGATTCAAAATGACGCATTAGTTAAGATAGACTCTTTCACAAGGATGAGTTGAGTCTATAAACAAGTTTACAGTTAGTGAGAACAACAGTTTTCCTCTGTCCCAGGTAGGACCATGATGTGATAAGTTCACTTCCTACCTTAGCAAGTGCTCGTGGAGCCATAGTTTCTTAGAATGAACAAGTAGAGGTAAGGTTAAATCATCAGCTTTGCAGTTACAATCAGTTGTATGAGCAATTGTCTGTTGCTGTTGACATATGCGATTGTATGAGTGGTTGCTTATGTTAATAATATGTAGGCTATCAGTTTGACTATATTAATAGATATTGTGCAATTATCAGTTATAGTGGAAGGAACTCCTATGATAGTTAATATAGACAATATTATATGGTTGTATGGACGATTGTATAATGTTGAGTTTAGTTTAATTATGTATACAATTTACATTATTTGATGCCATGAAATGAATGAATATTACTGAGAATTTCATGTTCTCACTCGTTTTTATGTTTCTATGGTAAAAGCAGGTCAAGGCCTTTCAAAGGGTAAGATGATAAAGAAACAGAAGAACTAGTGTAGTTTAGTTTTATTTGCTTCTTTCATAGACAAAGTTGATGTATTTTTTTATATTAGCTTTAAGAATGTATTAAAAGTTGTATGTATAATTCCTTGTCATTGTGGTAATTGATGTACACGTGTATAACTTTTTAGTTATGACTCTCCATAATTGTTCATAAATGTTATAAATTAGTTGATGAGTAAGTTAGAAGTAGCATAGCTAATATTCTTTATCTATGTATTTGTCGGTAATACTAGGATATTGGTATTAGGGTGTTACAGTAAAGGAGAAAAGTTGATTAATGAGCCTTGGTATAAGGCAAAGGTATTTTAGATCTACCACTCTTTTTTAAAATTGTGACAGAATTTGCGACGGATTTTTTTGTCGCAAATTTTATTTATTTTTTAAAATTTTTATTTATCTTTTCAAAATTTTAAAATAAATTTTTATTCTATTTAATAATTTGAAAACCTCTTTTTTATTAAAAAAATTCACAATAAATGTGTCGCCTAAAAAATTGATAGAGAAAAATCTACCGCAAATTGAGACGAATTATAATTCGTCATAAAATCTACTGCAAATTGCGGCAGATTTGAATCCGCTACAAAAATGCATTTTTCTTGTAGTCTTTGACTTGAAGAAGCAAATAAATTTCCCAAGACCACTCTATCATTCAAGCCAAAGCTCACTATAAAACACCAATTCAGTTTCAATATATTCATCAAGTGAAAGGGTCAATATAAGCAAGTTTGGTTTCCCGGTCATGCACCAAGATCACCAATGATTTATCTATAATAGATTAAAATACATCCTACATAATTACAAAGCACTACTAGTCTATTAGAATTAGGGTTGTAAGGAGAGATAAACAAAAATCACCAGATATAAAAGTTTCGTCATGCAATCACATCTAGTAATGTAGTAAAAGACATGAATAGGGTAACCCATGAAATAATGTACCCTATGTTTGGATATTTTTTCATTAACGGAACGGAACGATATAGGTAGAGATGGATTGGAAAGGACATGAATGGAATGGAATATAGTTCTTTCCTTCTTTGTTTGGAAGATTCATTAATGGAACGGAATGGAACATGTGTTCCCTCCATTCCACCTCAATTTTGGGGGGAACAAAAATTAGACATTTGAGGAAAAAAAGGGGGAAATGATTCCCCATGTGTTCCGTTCCGTTCCTATGCATTTTAAAATTTTTAAACACAAAAAATTATTTCCGTTCCTCCTATTTTCTTTCCGTTCTCCCTATTACTTGTCATCCAAACATAATGGTAGAGTAGAAACTTCCTTATATTAACATTGCCCATAATGTGGCCTACCACAACTTCCGAGGATGCTTTAATCTCAAAGTCAAGGGCATAATAATATCATGGAAATACAATCAATTTATTTGATATTTAAAAAAATTAGACAAAATAAATTTGTACTAAAGGAGCATTAAGTTCTAAAGGATCATACATTTCAAACAACATTGAAAAATATCAAAATACAATCAGAGGCAATGATAGGCTAAGACTCTTGCATTGTTTGGTGGTCACATAAGAAATAGATAGGATAAGAGAAGCGGGATAGGAGTAGGATAGGATATTAGCCGGATAAGTTGTTATCTTATCTCGAAGGTCACCATAAAAACGATAACATTATAATTTTAGTATGATTTTAAAATTTTTCTTTTTTATTTGGAATGTTTTCATATTTTATTTGATTTTATTTTTTTATAATTTTAATTTTTTTAAATTATATAAAAAGACAAATTTATCCTTATGATAAAATTACATATAATTTTTAAAATTTTGAAAATATTGTTTAACTTAAATTAATTTTTTATAATTTTAAATATTCATTTTTAGTTTTTACTTTACATATAGTTAAATTATTAGAATAATTTTATATTTTTCAGTTTTTAAAATAATATAAATAACAAAATTAATCTTGAGATAAAATAAAAATAATTTTTAAAATTAATTATTAGTATTATATTATTTTAAATATTTTATATTTATTATATATTTTTTTAGGTTATATTTTATTATACTTTAATTATTTTATATTTAAAATATTTTTTTATATCATACATTTCAAACAATCATTGAAAAATATCAAAATAAGTGACAATTTATCATCAGGCAATGATAGGCTATGATAGTTTATCACATCTCTCTTACCCTTTAAGTCTTTTAGTTTTTTTTATCAAAGTATCCAAAATAACAAAAATTGTAAAAAAAAAAAAAAAAGGAACCTTACCTCAATCTGCCTGTTACACTTCCGTTTCAGAAATTCTTTTTCAACTATCGTCATGTCTATCGCAATAAGATTCTTTGGAGCTGTGTTCAACCACAGTACATATCTTTCAAGAAACTCAATTTCCTGGAAAGAATAGAGGTCATAGAATAATTAAATTTACAAATACAAAAATTAAAAGTGATCTATGCTTCACAATGATAGATTAATAGCACCACACCACAATGGACAAAAATGAGGAAGGCAAATCCTCACCTTGCATATGACTTTGATTTGTGTCGAGAAGAGGAAGTTCACATCCCTTTCAATAATATATGTTTCATGGTGGAACACATGAAGAGAATATGAAACAACACCCTACAAAAAGAAAGCTAAATAAAAAAAATACATTTTCAGTAAGGATATCATGTCTCCAAAATTGTAGGTAGTAAGGGTACTACAAAAAAAAACATGTTTAGGAATCAAGACAATAATATAACATCCAATTAAAAATAACTAAAATAAATAATAGATTCATTTTTAGGAATCAAAACATTACTGTAATATCCAATTAAAAATTACTGTAATATCCAATTAAAAATTACTAAAATAAATATATTCTATTATAGCCGAGAATAGGACAAAGATCAATGTATAACAACATTTTTTGTTATCATCTGTAGCAAAGATGAAAGATATTAAAAAAAAAAGCTTTCTCGAAAAGGTGCGTTTTTTTTTTTTTTTTGCTTAAATGGTTTACAACTGTATACCATAACCACTAATAAATTATTAATTAAATTTTTTTTATATTTTTATAAAATTAAAAAACTTTCTTAAAATAAAAATTTGAAATTTTGGAGAGAAAAAAATTTATAAATAATTGACACTTGACATAAACGTTCCTTGTAATGATCTCTAAAATATATTATTATTATTATTATTATTATTATTATTATTATTATTATTATTATTATTATTGACCAATGAGTTGTGAGAAAGACTATTTAGACCTATAAGTAGTGAGAGAGACTATCAAAGACAATTAAGAGATATTCATAAAAAATAGAATGCAATTAATACATAATTAGTGAGAATTAAATTATTGAAAGCTCTAATGTAATTAAGTTAAAAGTTTCTACATTTATACCCTCAATTTAGGAGGGAAAGTGAAACCCTAAAACAACACCAGAATATTATTTTTATATATATATAAAAGATAATAGATTATGCATAGATCAACCTATAAGACAATTGAATGCAATTAATAGTAATTTATGGAAAAGACAATTAAGAGTAGTAAGAGGGGCTATCAAAGACAATTAAGAGTAATTTATGAAAAATAGAATGCAATTAATACATAAATAATATTTAGACCTATAAGTAGTGAGAGAGATTATCAATTACAATTAAGAGTTATTCATGGAAAATAGAATACAATTAATACATAATTAGTGAGAATTAAATTATTGAAAGCTCCAAAATAATTAAGTTAAAAAGTATCTAAATATAAAAAAAAACTAAAATACCCTCAGTTTAGGAGAAAAAATGAAAACTTAAGGCAACACCAGAATATTCTTCTTTTATATATAAAAGATAATAGATTATAGATAGATCAGGCCTATGATTACTAAGAAAGACTATCAAAGACAATTAAGCCTAATTTATGGGAAATGGAATGCAATTAATACATGAATAATATTTAGACCTATATGCAGTGAGAGAGAGACTATCAAAGACAAATAAGACTTATTCATAAGAAATAGAATGCAATTAATATATAATTAGTCAGAATTAAATTATTGAAAGCTCCAAAGTAATTAAGTTAAAAGTATCTAAATATAAAATATTTAAAATACCCTCAGTTCATGAGAGAAAGTGAAATCCTAGGACAACCCTGAGGCAGTACTAGATTATTCTTCTTTTTTATATATAAAAGATTCTACCTTGTTAATTAGCGACTTCTACAATTAAAAATGAAATAGCCAATATCAGATTGCCTAAAGGCACTTATCCCTTGCTAATGCCTTCCTAGTTCCTGCTAATCAAGTTATTGCAAAGGAAATTAAACACACGGTTTGTTCCACTAGTTATTGTAAGCAAAGTATATTCACATACAGGTTTGAAAGACACTGAAACCAACTATAGTGACAACTTCCCCCCTTTTCGGATCTTCACATACTTGTATAATACAGCATCAACTGTCTTTTTTTATTATTAACAAGATCCTCATCAAGAAAAAGAGGGAGGGAACAAGTGACAAGAAGCAAAACTCCGAAACTTGAAAATCAGGAAGATGATGAGTACACATGTGGCAAGAGCCTGGGCCTAGGGTGCACTGATAGAGGCACTGCTCGTTGCAGGGTTAGCCCGTATGCTTCATCCATGTTCATCTTTTCCGGGTTCAGCCCATTTTCTAGTTCCCAGTCAAATGAATGGGCCAGGGTTGCAGTTAGCAGCTGAACCATGCGGAGCCCAAGGCTCATGCCAGCACAGATTCTGCGCCCAGCACCAAAGGGTATCACCTCAAAGTCAGTGCCCCTAACATCAGCATCAGCCTTCTCACCACCCGGCAGGAACCTTTCAGGCTTGAACTCCAATGGCTCAGACCATTCTTTGGGGTCACGCGCTATGGCCCAGACATTCACCAAGAGAGTGGCACCCTTGGGGATGTGGTAGCCTAAGATCTCACAGCTCTCTGCTGCAACTCGTGGGAGGGAAAGAGGGGTTGATGGGTGCAGACGGAAGGTTTCCTTCACCACTGCTTGCAAGTATGGCAGGTGAGGCAAGTCCTCTTCTGTCACATTCCTGTCTCTGCCCACAACAGTGTGTAACTCTTGTTGGACTTGGGCCAAAATTCTTGGGTGCCGGATCAGTTCTGCAATGGCCCATTCTGTTGTGCTTGATGATGTGTCTGTCCCAGCCGTAAACATGTTCTGCAAAATTTGGTCAATGTCCAGAGTTAGATAGTTCACACTTTACCCTCATTATTATATTGGAGAATGCTTGTGTCACAACATTTAAAATGGATATGCGCAGAAAATGAAATAAAACCTATTGTAATTAAATGAAAATAGTTATGCAAATATGTAGTGATGTAAGTGTAACGGTAAGTGTGTGTCTAATATTATTCTATTTTGTTTCAGTGGAGGACAGTTCACTTTGGTTTCATGATTTTTGCACATCATAAATTTTACACTTTTCTAGTTTAGGAAAGAAAAGATAAATTGTGTTGAAATGTATATTTTTTTTCTTTTATTATAAAAAAAATAAGTTGTGTAAGAATGATATATAAAAATGTTATACAAATATTATTATTGACTGTGTTGTTTGGTGTGAAACTAACTCTTTTTAAGATTGAGGTGTAATTGTTAGATATAATGTTTTAAAATTTAAAAAATTAAAGATTGAATCAGTGATATTTTTAAGTCATGATTTGATTGATTTAATTAATTAAATTTATGTGATTGAATTATAGTTGAATAGAATATTGTTTGAACTGAAAACATAATTTATCTATGATTCAACCGACTAGTTCATTTTGATTTTTAAAACACTGGTTTGATAAGAATGAAAAAAAAAAAAAACAAATAGTCCAATGTAGTTTGGACTAATTGATTCCTTTGAAAATATTTAAAATTGTGACGTCATAATATATAGTTGCTGATTGGTTGCTTGTGGTCAACGTTAACACTAGGATCTTTGTGGATTTGAGAAGTGGGTGAGTATGTGCACGTGGTAAGTAAGTTATACAAGAATAGATACCAGAAGTAGTGCTTTGATCTCAATATCAGTGAGTTTGTCTCCATCATCATCTGAAACCTCTTTAAGCGACAACAACGTGCTCAACATATCTTTATGCTTTTCACTCTTAGAACTCTTGTGTTCCTCAATAATGCTGGCTAAAAATGCATCAAACCTCTTATGTAATTTCTTCATCTTAGCTTGCACTCCTTGAAGGTCTAGCCACTCCAAGGAGGGAATAAAGTCACCTATATTGAAAACTCCTGCCAACACCATCAGCTCCACCACCATAGCCTTAAACTCACCAGCCTTAGGATCACAGCCAACATTGCCGTCGTTGAACACTCGCCGTCCAATCATTACCCTGGCCAATGCGTTGGTGGTGCATATATTCAGCAGTTGTCCCAAGTTCACAGCTTTTGAGTCTGAACTCGCTAAGTTGCGCGTCAATCTTGTTACCTCTTCCTGCAAGTGCGGTAGATTACGTTGAATTAATTAATGCCATTTGAAAGTGAAATATATAGATTAGTGGACACTTCGTTTTTGTGAATGGTTCTAATCGCAAACTACTCTTTTCCCCTCGTATACATGCCTCGCAAATAATGGGATTAAAAATCTATCCGTCGAATGATATGTCTCGGTACGGATACAGTATGATATGATTGGAGTGTTTACTCTGAGAATGTGAGATGAGAGAGTCTTGACTATTAGATCTTATATAAAATGTTAAGATTAAAATATAAATATATGTAATTTTTTTAAGTGATCATATGACCTTTGAGTAACTTTTAATCTTAATCATCTATATATAGTTGTATGGTCAAGATTCATTCTTCTCACTCTCTCACAATAAACATTATTCTCATTAGATATGTCCTCATATATATATATATATATATATATATATATATATCTAATGAGAGAGAGAGAGAGAGAGAGAGAGAGAGAGAGAAGAATAGAGAGAAAGAGAGAGAAGAGTATATCTAATGAGAAAGTGAGAGTAGTGAAAAATTAAGAATAATAAATTTAGATCCAACTATATATGCTCTTTTTTATATATATATATATATATATATATATATATATATATATATATATAAAAAGACATATTTAAGTAGTTAAGAGTTTTTATTATACTTGGATGAAGAGAAATAAATTTATATAATCTACATATATATAATATTAAAAGTTCTCATTTTTAAAGATCATGCCCACTACTTAAAAAGTCAGCATGCATTTATGTTCTAATCTTGATCATTCATGTAAGATCCAATGGTCAATATTTACTCCTCCCACCTCTTACAATAAACACTTCTCTCACCAAAGTAAGATTATATATATATATAGGGAGAGGATCCACTTACACCTAGTGTAAGTAAAAGAGACTTACACATAATCTTATACCCTTCATTTTATTGTGATCTTGTGGCTACTATTTATCTCCTATTCGTAACTACAAGATCATAATAAATAAAAAGTATAAGATTGAGTGTAAGTCTTTTTTACTTACACTAGATGTAGATTAAAATGAAATCCTTTTTTTATATATATATATATATATATATATATATATATATATATATATATATATATATATATATATATATATATATATATCTGCATTATAGTAATATATTCACTAAACCTGCATTATAGTAATATATTCACTAAACCCGTTTAAAATTTAATTAAATTTATTCACTTAATTTTTTTAATATGGCTCATACTGTATACTTAGCACACACTAGGCATGCAAAAAACATTAAAACTTTAACAATGTAAAGACATGTTACAAAAGTATCGTAAAATAATATAAAAATGCAAATATTATTTGTATGTTAATTTTAGCAATCTCTGATGTTACATATATATAATATTTTTACAAATATTTACTCAGAAATACTGTTAGAAAAAATTAAATACCAAACATTAATTTTGCAAAGTCTTTTAAAATTAGTTTTATAAAGAAAAGATTGATAATATCATAGTTAATTTTAATTTAAAATAAATAAGAAAAACATAACTAGTGCGACAGATGTTGAGATTACTTAGTAATTATACGTTTATTTTTTCTTATTGAGAAATTTTATATAAACATAATGTATTATAGTTAGGTGCACTAAGTCAATCAGAATTTAATATTTTTATGAATTTTTGTGTCTCACAATTAATTTCACGGTATTTTATAAAAATATTAAGTTCTGATTAACTTAATGTATCCAATTAGATGTACCATATTTAGGTAAGAATTTTTCCCTCTTATAAAAACAAGTTTGTTATTTACACACTACAATTATTGCACTATTTTTTTTTTTATTTTGCTTGTTTAAAAAAGATAGATAAAGAGAATATGTTGAAATAAATATTTTTTATTTTATTATCTAAAAAAATAGTGTAAAAATTGTATAATAAAAAAATGCAAATATTAATATTATATAAAAATTAAGTAACAATTGTACTAACTTCTATTTACTTTATAATAATACCTTTTTTTCACTAATATTTTTGCAAATATCAGTGACTTTTTTTTTTTTAAAAGTATCTTTTAAGCACGTCAACAAGAAAACAAGTTCGGTAAGATTAGACGCCGCTCCCTATTTTTGAAAATTGGGGCACTCAAGGAGAGTTTTTTCAAGGGAGGTTCCAACTTCCAGTCCTGAGGTGAGACTAAAGGATGCTGTACCAATAAATAAACAAATAAATTAATAAAAATAATCATTTTATTATTATTTTTATATTATCTTTTATATTGATTATTAAAATATAAATTCATAATTAATTATGTGTATTAATTAGTTAATAAAAATGATGTATATTGATTAAATAATAAAATATCTATTAATTAATATATATATATATATATGATTAATTATGAATTTATATTTTATTAATCAACATAAAAAGATGATATGAAAAAATTGAGGTTGATAAATCAATATTAAAAGTTCACTCAGCATAAATCGTCAATCATAAATCAACATAAATGAATCTGAGCTGAGAAAAGAGGGTCGTCATTTTCTGCAGTTACTTTTAAATTGCATGATATCTTGACCCTTGAAAACTACTTTAATATTTCGTGAAATATAAGTGGTAAACATATTTAAATAATGTTAAATGATTAAATATGAAACTACACACTCTGCAGGTTTTTCTTTCTTTATTTCTTGTTTTCTAACTGTATGGGATCCGTTTCAAAAAAAACGAAGCGTCTTAGCAGAGATTTAACATTTCTAACCAGTATGTTCAACAACTTGATTTTTTTTTATGAATTAAATAACTTGATGTTGAAATAAGTTTCCATAAACAATAATTCTTGTATTTTACTTGACGTGGATAATAAATTCTTAGCCGAAAGAGAAAATTACCTCCCATGAGTTACGTAATAACAAATCCAAATCAAAAGATAATGTGATTACAACTCTTTACAAATTAACATTTTCCCAATATTCTTAAAGCATAAAAAGTTACTTTTTTATTAATAAATCAAAATCAAAAGAAAATTTAACCTAAGTAATAATTTTAGTATACTGTTTTACAAAATAGAGAGATAAAATAGAAGTAAGAGAGTTTTAATATTTTTTATTATAATTAGTTAGGTGATGGTTAAGCTAATTTGTGCGTATCATACATGATGTACTTCTTTTATATGGTAAAAAAAATAGACTATTTATGCATTGGTTAAAGAATTTATAAGAAATATTTTGAATTAAGATTTTAGTATAGTACTAAATTATACTCTTAATAAGATATCACATATCCATCTCTATCACCGGACCAATCCTTCAATGGATCCTAAGCATTTATGATGAAGTTAAAGCGTTTTAATAAATATCTTTTAAGTAAATTAATTCATTGAAAAATTAACTAAAAAAAAAGAAAGAACATAAATAAATACACATCTTCATTCCAAAAAAACAAAACAAAAACAAAAACACACGAAGTACAAACACACACGTTAGTGAATAATTTATTTTTAACATATCTCTTTTTTTTTAACATATCTCTATGTATTTATTAAAAAAAATTTTTGTAAGAAATATTAGGTTGAACCATCGGCCTAGCCCAACTTAACATTGAATAATTCTTTCTTTTATCTTACATAAGTCCAACGTAACTTAGATAAATACTGATTGTTGACGTATTTACATAGATCAAAACCCATGGGGTGGATTAGCGATTCTTAGTTAAGCATGCTAGATTGTAATTACCTAATTTAAGTACCTAAAAAATAATATAGTAGATCATACTTACTTAAAAATTTTCATCTGAGTCTTACTTTCATGCTCATCCAATCAATATTTATTCAGGCTAAATAGTAGTGCTCTTTACTCAAAAAAAATTCTTGTCCTTTTTTCAGGCCACATCCTATCTCATATGTTTCAAAAAAACATTTCTTTTTCATAGAAGAGGTCGAAGTCTAAAAATAAGGAAAGAAAAGATATTATTATTATTATTATTATTATTATTATTATTATTATTATTATTATTATTATTATTATTATTATTATTATTATTATTATTATTATTATTATTATTATTATTATTATTATTATTATTATTATTATTATTATTATTATTATTATTATTATTGTTGTTGTTGTATATTTTGTGCCATCTTTTGAAAGAGTATGACTTTTTAACCCATACTTATCAAGTATAAAGTAATTATATAACCACCCATTATGTCAGTAAATGGAAAGAAATTTTCAGATAAATATATACGAATAGAAAGTTAAATATCAAGGTGTGAAGATCTTTCTAGTTTTATGAATTTTCAAATGCTTCGAATTAAATTGTGCCTTGATATTAGAATATTCCATATATCTTTAAAGTATCGCATTGAAAAACAAATATACTGATATGCCTGTTATATTAATTAATTAGAGTAAATGGCTTTTATGATAATAAAACTTAATAAAATTTACGAAATTTTCTTAAAACGAGATAATACAAAGAAATATGATGGAGTATGAGCTAGTGGAATTTACAAGTTAAAAAAAATTGAAAAATGAAAAACCGCAAGATATATGTCGAGCTTACCCAAACGTTCGGCTTTCCTTCTTATCTTAAGAAAAAATATAAAGTTAAACATAGAATCCTTTAAAAATAAAAATAATCCATATTAGATTTTTATTATTTTATGCATAAATTTACAGAAATTTTTTAATATACTATTAAATAAATTCAATAATCTATTTAATATAATAAATGTAAGTGCAATTATTTGTTATACATACAACAACTTAAGTTGAAAATAATATAGAGAAAAGATAAATACACAAAATCATTTTGCACACAAATCACACAATATCCGAAATGAGTGCCTAAAAAATTTCTACCAATACTTTTTTTTTTTAACAAATTTCAAACAATACTTTAAGTACATTATAAAAAAAATTTCGGTAACTTATTCATGACTCTGTCTGCACTTTTGCATTTATCTTTTCCCAAAAGCAAATATGCACTGACAGTGCAATCCAATAAATTAAAAAGAAAAGAGAAGTCAAATGAAAATCATAAAATCAATAACAAGGCTCCAAGGCAATATTAATTCACGCAAAATAACTTGTTAGATGTGTAGCATTCAAAGGAAAAAGGATGTTAACCTGACGCAAGTGTCTAAAATCATCCAAGGCCTTGCCGGAGAACAGGTGAACGGAGCTGATTTTCCGGAGCAACCGCCACCGCGGGCCATATGGAGCAAACACAAGGTCTTGATAGTTATAAGCTATATATTTTGCTCCGGCGTTGGGTGGCCGGCTGCTGAAATTGGCATCATGAACCTTCAAGAACTGCTCCGCCACGGAGGCCGATGCCGCCACCACCACGTCCACGAACCCCAGCCGGAGGTGCATCAGAGGGCCATAGGTGCGAGCCAAGGCTGCAAGGGAGTGGTGTGGCACAGGGCCCAAGTGTGGCAAGTTTCCGATTATAGGCCATGGTCTTGGACCCGGAGGGAGTGGTAGGGAAGGGCGTGTCACAAACTTCAGAAGATGATAAATGAGGATGGCTGATGCAATAGTAGCAAAGCTAATAATCCATGGAGACATGGTTATGGCTATGGCTATGGTTATGGAATGGACGAGGATGTTGTTATGGACTTTTGATATCTCTCTGACAAGGGCTCAACCTCAACGTTATATATAAAGAAAATCTCCCTGAGATTTTTTTATTTTATTATTTTCAGAACCACTTTAGTTGATGACTGGTATAATTTGTATTAGAATAGTAATATTTAAATTTAATTTATTAAAATTTTAACTTACACAAGGCAAGTGATTTTTTTAATACAATAAGGATTTTTTTAAAAAAAATTTCGGGTTCACCGATGAGATTATTTCTTCTGAATGCATCCTTATATATTAGCCAAATACATTTACGAGAATTAAATATTCTAAGTGCTGACCAATTTTTTTGAATAAAATGCTGACCCAATGCTTAAACTAAAATAATTCGAGGATAGGAAATTATTATTATACATTTTTTATATCACTTAATTGTATTAAAAATTAGTTTTTGCACATAATCAATCTCTTATGTATATGGAATAAATTAATTTTACGAAAATATAATAATAATATAACATTTACGTCTAAATATGCTGGAATACTAGTTTTTAAAAAAATAAAAACAAAAAAAATTGACCGAGTTAAGTGTGAGCATGCGCACGACGTACAGGTCTTGCTATAACTGGTTGTTGAAACGTGGCTGTGGACCTTTTCTAAGGAAACTAATGCGGCTTGTCCTGTGTTAGGTATGGTACATCACAGGTTGAAGGTTTGGTCGTGTTTCCAAAATTAGTTGATTTTTTGTATTATTAGGAGTATGAGATTAATCATTAATTGAGGTATTGAGGTTGCACCTCTGTTAAATGCGTTTTTTCGGACTCAAACTCTTCTTCATCTTGAATAATTGAGTTCAAGTTTATTTACTACTTAATTACTTTATTATATTCTGTTTTATAATTTATTAAATATTAGTTTGGCTAAATAAAAATGATTGGCCTTATAGTTTTTACACATTGATATTTTGGTCCTATAGTTCCGATACTCTTCTTCATCTTGAATAATCGAGTTCAAGTTTTTTTTTTTTTTTGTTGTATTGTGGTTAGGTAATATTCGGGTTAATTTGCATACATTCAACTAGTTCACCTCTTTGGTTTGATGAAAGACAAGCCATCCACGCTAGAACTATGAGAAGTGTTAGAATTTTTTATGGGCTAACATAAATTATATTATAATTTTTATAAAACTAAAATTAATTAGATGTCAAAATTATTAAAGCATTTTTTGTTTAGTCTAAATTGTGATCAATATTGATATTGTGCCTCTTGTTATTAAAACATTGTTTATATGTGAGTTTTATTTACGAGTCTTGTATATGAGTTTGACATAGTGGATATGTTTAATCCATTTTAGTTATCTTATATATATAGGGAGAGACACTTATTCTTAGTCATTCTAGTGCGTACTGTTGCCCCATTATCACAATCGAAATCGCGACGGGACGATTGAAAAATATTAGGAGTTTGAAAATCAATGAAGTCACCACCAATGTTTATTTAAATTGGGAAAACATTAGAAAAACCCTTTTAATAGGAAAACTAGTCTTTCGAAAAATGAGTTTGAGTTCAGGAGTCGATTATAAGTAGGGAAGGTGTTAGCACCCTACACTGCCCGTTCCAAGAACGATACATTGAGTTAATTGTGCAAATTTTAATAATCTCAAATGTATTTATTTTATCCCTTTAAAAAAGTAAAAAGAAACAACTAAATTATGAAAATTTATTTTTTGACTTGACAGAATAGAGATTTTGCTCCTAAGTATCCCCGAGTGCAGTGGAGAACTCAAAGTCACGTAGTTCTGTAAAAAATAAGCGTGGGTTAATTGATTTTAATTAAAAAAATATTTTTGAAAAGAGATTTTGTTTGAAAATAAAACCATTATTGTACAAAATTCAAGTTAGCACTAGACTACTTAATAAACCCTTATGATCCAAATGACATTGAAGATAACATTCATTATTCAATCATTATCATTGATCATTGCATTGATAAAAAAAATTATTTTTTTTATTTGTTTATTTATTTTTTTTACTTTTTTATTTTTTATTATTTTATCATTTTTGATTTTTTATGATTTTGGAGGTTTAATATGTATATATATACACTCAGAATTATGCTTAGCCCAAAGTTATAAAACTTTTAAAATAAACATTGTACCTAGCCCAACCCCAAAAATCCTCAAAGAAAGAAAGTTAAACAAAACAAATAAAAAAAGAAAAAAAAAACCCATCAGAATCAAACTTGTAGCATACCCCCTTCCCTTTTATTTCCAACAAGTCATTTACCAAACAAAGAACTCAAAGGAACAAAACAGATAGAAAGAGTGGGTTTACGTTGGAGCTTGGATGGTGGAGCATTGGCAGAGACGACGTCGGTCAGATCTGCTGCCGCAGTTGTCGGAGTTCCACCTGCTTGAGTCGCGCTGGTTAAGGTGGCGCACTTCGGTTGCCGGTCACGGTGGAGAAACGGAGGATCTGGGCCGTTACGCACGTGGTGGTTCTGGAAAGCTTCGGTCTGACTCGTATCTGGCTCGTCGACCGAATTATGGGCTCGGATCAAGACGATGGTCTGCGGTGTGCGGCGCGGTTCGCGGATGATGGTGTAGACCCGACAATGGCTCTGTGGCTTCTGGTGGGTGACGATGACTAAGTCTCGGATTTGGGCCTTCTGACAAGCGACGGTTCGATGCTGCCGGTCTGGTTGGAGTGGGGCTCGGGTCTGGACTCTGGTTTGGTTTTGGGGGTGGTAGTGTGTTTGTTTTTGGTTTGGTGGTGGGTTATAGAGGTGAAAGTGTTGATAGGTGAAGGTAAGGGATAATGAATAGTGATAGCTAAGTTGACTCAAGGTGGTGGTGATGGAGATGAAAGGTTGTGGTTATGGAGGATGTGTGGTGGTTTGAAGAATGAAGGTTGAAGGTGTGGTTAGAGGTAGTGAGTGAAGGTGGATGATGGAGGTTGATGGTGAATGTGGTTGTTTGGTGATTATGAGTGAGTGTTTGGTGGTTGTGGGAGAGGATGATGAATAGTGGAAAAAATGGAAAGAGTTGCTTGGTTGGTCTCTGTTAAAGAAATCCTCTGAAGCCCTCCAAAATGTCCCATCTGTATCTGTTTTTCTCTCTGAAAAATGACACTCCCCCCTTTTTTGCTTTCACGTTCTCCCCTTCTTGTAAGCAGAAAACCAATTCTGCAACCCCAATGGAACTAGCTTAGGTAGCATATAGAGTGGCTTCTTACAGATATAGATGTTTCCATTTTCATATATCTTCTTTGAGTTGTGACCTTTTGCATTGTTTCAATCTTTGTGATTTTGCCATTTTTGTGCTGCATTGAGCCTTGGGTTAGCAAAATTGGTGGTTGACAGAAGCCAGACCAAAGTAAGCAACAATAATGTGACAAAATTTGACAATGGGTAGAGGATGGGCTTTTAGTTGCATTTCAACTAAAAGTTTAACTTGGTTCCGATTGTTGAACTTAACAAGTTGAAGATTTCTTCCCCTGGCCTCTTCTCCCTTCCTTTTTTTTTTTACCGAGATCACCCTTTTTTTTTTATTTTTGCATAAATAAGAAAAAGTAAGATGGAAGAAAATAAAATCTGAAAAAGAAAATGATGTGTTTACAGTAATGCAATTAAACATTTTTTACTAAAATACTAATAATTGATCAAGCAATAAAAATTTTATGGACAAAATTGAGTATCAACAGCTACCCTCCTTTGCTTTACATTTAAAATTAAATGGGAATTAAAGAAATTGATTCAATTTTGTCCATGAAAATTTTCATTTTCCTTTCTTTTTGTTACTTCCCTTGTTACTTGATACAAAACGCAACAACGTTAAAACAAGGTAGAAACTTGGGACAAGAGAACCTCGACAAGAAAAAGCGATGGGTGCGAAGACTTAGAAAGGAAAAAGCAATGGGTATAAGACATTGACTTGCTATGAAAGTTATGGGTACGAGGACCTGGAAATGAATAGGCAATGGGTGTGAGGACCTAGAATTGAAAGGGCAATGGGTGCAGGGACCTAGAATTGAAAAGGCAATAGGTGCGGGGACCTGTAATTGAAAAGGCAATGGGTCGGGGACCCGGAATTAAAAAGGCAATGGGTGCGGGGACCCGAAATTGAAAAGACAATAGGTCGAGGACCCGGAATTGAAAAGGCAATGGGTTGAGGACCCAGAATTGAAAAGGCAATGGGTCGAGGACCCGGAATTGAAAAGGTAATGGGTCGGGGACCCGGAATTAAAAAGGAAATTGGTGCGGGGACCCGGAATAGAAAAGGCAATGGGTCGAGGGCTCGGAATTGAAAAGGCAATGGGTGCGAGGACCCACAATTAAAAAGGCAATGGGTGCAGGAACTCAGAATTGAAAAGGTAATAGGTCGAAGACTCGGAATTGAAAAGGCAATGGGTCGGGGACCCAGAATTGAAAAGGCAATAGGTGCAGGGACCCGGAATTGAAAAGACAATGGGTGCGGGGACCTGGAATTGAAAAAGCAATGGGTGTGGGAACTCGGAATTGAAAAGGCAATGAGCGCAGGGATCCGGAAACTAAAGGCGATTGGCGCGGGGACCCAGAAACTAAAGGCGATGGGCATAAGGCCCTGGGAACTAAAAAGAAAAGGTGTTGGCCTTGTAGATGCATGTGATGCTTGAGTTGATGCATGATGCAATGAATGCATGATAATGTAATGGATGTGATGCCTGAGGACAATGCATGTGATGCTTGAGATGATGCATGATGCAATGGATGTATGATAATGCAATGGATGTGATGCCTGAGGACAATGCATACGATGCAATGGATGTCCTACTGTAGAGATTCTTATGGACAAATTGGGTAAACAAAAATTGACACATCAGAGCTTTAGCTGGATCGCTTCTTGGTTCCACAACACCCTTAAGAACTTGTTCCCATAGCATGATCAAGGTTGAACAGTAACAAAAATTGCTTTATGATTCACCTGGTTATTCTTCATTTTCTCATCAATGCTCTTAAAGGGTCTTGAGCCAAAAAACTTTATGCAGTGGGCCTTGAACCTAAGAGTTTTGTTCAATGAGCCATGGGCCAAAGAAGTAATGTTCTTGACAAAAATATTTTTTTTTTAACCAAAGTCTTGAACTAAACGCTTCTTGGAAAAGAGGATCATTGCCAATCTCATCTTCAAATTTCTCTTCATTAGATGTGGCTTGCATAGAAGCTTCTGACTCCAAAGATTCCTATTCCACCGGACACACTTTAATCTAAATTATCCATTGAGGATGTCATTTCCTTCATCGATTAAAATTTTGGAGCTCTTTTGACTTGAGTTGTTCAATAGGAGACTACAATCAGATGGTTAAGTCGTACTATTGCACTCATGTTCACTGAACTTGAAGTATCTTGTACCAGATATGCATGGATTCAAAAGTAAAATAAGAAAGAAATTTACTAACTGAATAATTTATTGACTGACTTTGGGAGTATGACTACACAAAGGGCATTTACAAAAGACACAAGAAATGGAATAGTACGAATGACAAAAGGGTTTTTTGCCCTTGACAACTGGACATCATGACCATTCTTTTATCAGGTATCTACAAAAATCTACCCTAGTATAAGGTATTGAAAAAAGAAATTGACCCAGGATAAATCATTTGAGAATAAAGCTGCCCCAGTGTAGACCACTTGACAACAAAAAATGTCCCAGTATGGGGAACTTGAGATTTTTTTTTTTGGTTTTACCCCAATGTGAAGCCAAAATTGAGCTAGAGAAAAAAAAGTGCCCGGTATAGGGCCAGATTGAACCAAAAGATCTGCCCCAGTATAGGCCAAATCGAGCTAGAGAAATTGTAACAATTTAGAGTTGAATTGAAAAGGATAGAGACTTGCCTCAATGCAGAGCCAAATTGAATCAACAGATTTGCCCCAGTGTATGTCAAATAGAGCTAGAGAAATTGCCCCAGTGTATGATTAACTTGAACAAGGTGAAAACTTGCACTAGTGTAAGTCACTTTTTCTTTTTTCATCTTTTTTTTTACCGCCCTTACAGGTTTTCAGTCTACTAGAATTTTTTTTAAGAAGCAATGAACTAGATACTTGTACAAGTACAATCCTTTTGTCTCAAAATTAAAACTTGTGAAAATAAAGGCAATCATTCATTGATCAAAATGGACTTTTTAAGGATTGTAATATGGCCAATGCTAGTGGTTATGAAATGTAAGATATAAGGTTCAAACAAGTATTTAAAGGTTAAATGGAACTAAGGATCCTTGTTCAAACTTTAAGCTTTGTCACTTGCCTTTGCGCTTTCAAACACATTTTTCTCTTATTGTTTTCCATTTTACTTTCTGTTCCTTTCAGTTTTTCTTTATTTTCCCTTTTTTTATTATGCTTCAAAATAGTTACCATGATAATCAACATTTATTTTGTGATATCCCCTAGTGTAGGGGTGATCCTTGTCTCGGATTTATTGAAAAAAACTTTCAAGCTCAAAATGGGACAACGAGAGATAATGAAAAAAAAAATGAATACTTATGAAGGATAAAGAAAGACGACCAATCTTCATTTCAAATCTTAAATGTTCATTTTCAAAAATTTTAATTTAGAGACAAAAGGATAATACACACCAAGTAATTACTTATTTGCTACCTTTATTTTTCCCTTTTTTCTTTCACCTCTCCTTTAGTTTTTTTTTTTGTTTTACAAAGAACACTGACCACCAATTTTTTTTTTTTTCTGACACGAGAGTCTCATGGGATCTGGACCAAAAGAAAGTAAGTAAAAGAATGACAAGAAAGATATGACAATGACATGAGTACCAAGAACATAGGAAAATGACACAAGATATAGTGAGATCCATGCAAATCCATTACATCAATGCTTCAAGAAAGTTTACATAAGTTCAAAACCGGAATGAATCACCACTAAGTTGAACTTTCTAAGGTTGCCCCTGATTGACCACTCCAAACATTCGCTCCTATCACAGATGAGCATGCCTAGAAACATCTGACACTGCTTACCGGACTATTGTTTAGGTAGCCATTGTCATTCATGAGTTTTCCTGAAAACTCATTTGATTTATTCAACTTGAAGTCCACCCTTAACCAGTT
Source organism: Ormosia emarginata (assembly GCA_029884605.1). NCBI lineage: Eukaryota > Viridiplantae > Streptophyta > Magnoliopsida > Fabales > Fabaceae > Ormosia > Ormosia emarginata. The sequence continues at coordinate 42,325,212 of JAQQTP010000073.1, read as the reverse complement.
CAACTTGCTTCTTCATCATCCATTTGATGCAATCTTCCCTTTTTCATTCCGCTTTCAATCCTTTCACCAATCATTACGATATCTGAGAAATTCGACGACACACTCCCAATCATATGATCATAGAATGGCATATGAAGTGTATCGGTGAAAATATCAACAATCTCTTTCTCTAACAAAGGGGGTTCTACTTGTGCAGCTATTTCCCTCCACCTTCAAGCATATTCCACGAAAGCCTCAGCATCCTTTTTAAACATGCTTTGTAGTTGCATTCTATCTAGTGCCATGTCAATGTTGTATTTATACTGCCTTACAAAGGCATCAACTAAATCTTTGAATCTCCTTATATGGGCATGCTCAAGACGCGTGTACCAATTCAAAGCTGCACCAGAAGAAGTGGATTAACAGCTTGTCATCATGAGCATGGGAAGTCATCCTATGGATGTACATGGTCAAATGGTTCTTTGGGCAAGTGATCCCCTTATATTTGTCGAAATCTGGGACTTTAAACTTCGGAGGAATCACCACGCCTGGGACAAGGCAGAGCTCAGTAGCATCCCTGATACCATAACAACATGCTCCTTCAATGATCCGTAATTTCTCTTCTAGAATTTTCAACTTCTCTTTGGACTGAGGATTTTTAGCAGAAGAATTCAAAGGGTATTGTGGCATGAAAGTGGGGACAAAATGTTGCAATGGTGGGGTTCCATTGATACCAAAGTAATGGGCATGTGGCTGGGTTGTGCTCAATGGATTGAAAGCAGACCTATTGCTGTCAGGGGAATTGATAGCTTGTGGTGGTGCACAGCCGAAAGAGAGGCCATATGGTAGGAAACTTGGCATCTGAGCTTCTTGAGAACTGGTGACTGAGGATTGAGTGGTGTTATTTGGGTAAATTATGGGCAACATCACAATTCCTTGAGAATTAACGCCTTGGTATTGCAGAAGGATTGGAGAGAAACCAGAAGGGTGAAGAGGTGTGGTTGAATGTTCTACACTCACAACAGAAGGATTCCCATCTGTGCTCTTTCTATTTTCCATGGACTGCAACATCTCCATCATCTTGGATACTTGCTCTTTGAGCTGATTCACCTCATCCTTCAGCTCTTGAGTCTGTTCTATTTCATCCATGATCCTAGCCGGGGAACAAATCCTATAAGGGTGTTGCAAAAGCTACTTCCTTGCTTTAATATATACTTTTCTGCTTGGGAAAACATGATATGAATATGCAATTATCAGTATTAACTGATCAAAGTTGGCACATATGCGAAGTATTGATTACTTGTGCATATGGTTTTTTTCTTTTTCTTTTTCTTTTAAAAAAAATGCTATGAATGTCATGATATGGATTTTTTTTGGTAATGCAAGATGACGATTCTTTTTTAGAACTGATTTTGTTTTTTTAAAAAAATGCAAGAATGAATGAAAATGCAAAATGATATATTTTTTTTATTTTTTTATTTCTAAGAATGCTATGAATGACAGAAAAATGCAAGTCATAAAAAAAAGATACATGAATGAATGTCACGAGAAAAAGATAAATAAAAAAAGTATGCTCCCTTTGTGCCCTAATCATGTGGAACCTAAGAAGCTGGATTTTCTTAATGCCATGACTCCTATTTTGGAAGTCACTATGTTCAATCTATCAGTACAAGATTCTCAAGACAGATCTAAACTTCTAAAAAGCCACGGTCCCCAGATTGCCCCTATCTCGAAAGATAAGGATCCAATTCATGAATTAATCACAAGTAGGGATAAACCCTCTCAATGTGACTAGTCCATGATACTGGTAACAATTTGAGTGGTGTCTCAACAAATGTCAAGTGGGTATAAAGTCCCTCAATAACAAAAGTGAGACCTCTCCCATTCCTCGGGTTCGCACAGATTCAGGTATAGAGCCTAAAAAGTATGTGAGGTAAATGATGGTGATTTGTGTGTGGGAGCATACAAATATGTACTAAAAAATTAAAAAGACCAAATTACCCACCTCCAACCTACAAAAACATATATACAATAGCCAGTCAGCAGTCATCTACCCTAAGGTTTCAACAATTAAACACAAAATATATATACAAGTAAGTCATGTCAACACAAAATAAAAAGCTAGCAAATATTTACAGAAAAATATTATATACAAGCTATAACAAAACAAAAACAAAGACAAAAGAAGTAAAATAAATAAAGAGAAATTATTAACATTTTGCACAACTAACAATACATGCTTGACTCTCTAAATGTCCCTAGTGGAGTCGCCAGCTATCACAATCGAAATCGTAACAGGACGACCGAAAAAGATTAGGAGTTTGAAAATCAATGAAGTCACCACCAATATTTATTTAAATTGGAAAAACATTAGAAAAACCCTTTTAATAGGAAAACTGGTCTTTAGGAAAATGAGTTTGACTTCGGGAGTCGATTATAGGTAGGGAAGGTGTTAGCACCCTACACTGCCAGTTCCAAGAATAATACCTTGAGTTAGTTGTGCAAATTTTAATAATCTCAAATGTATTTATTTTACCCCTTTAAAAAAGTAAAAAGAAACAGCTAAATTATGAAAATTTATTTTTTGACTTGACAGAATAGAGATTCTGCTCTTACATATCCCCAAGTGCAGTGGAGAACTCAAAGTCATGTACTTCTGTAGAAAATAAGTGTGAGTTAATTGATTTTAATTAAGAAAATATTTTTGAAAAGAGATTTTGTTTAAAAATAAAACCATTCTTGCACAGAGTTCAAGTTAGTACTAGGCTACTTAATAAACCCTTATGATCCAAATGACATTGAAGATAACATCTACTATTCAATCATTATCATCAGTCATTACATTGATAAAAAGAAATTCTTTTTTTTATTTGTTTATTTATTTATTTTTATTTTTTATTCTTTATTATTTTATCATTTTTAATTTTTTATGATTTTAGAGGTTTAATATGTATATATATACACTCGAAATTATGCTTAGCTCAAAGTTATAAAACTTTTAAAATAAACATTGTACCCAACCCAAGCCCAACTAAACTAACGTAAAATCCTCAAAGAAAGAAAGTTAAACAAAACAAATAAAAAAAAAAAAAAACCATCAGAATCAAACTTGTAGCATACCCCCATCCCCTTTATTTCCAACAACTCATTTACCAAACAAAGAACTCAGAGGAACAAAACAGATAGAAAGAATGGGTTTACGTTGGAGCTTGGATGGTGGAGGGTTGGCAGAGACGGCGTCGGCCAGATCTGGTGCTGCGGCTGCCGGAGTTTCACCTGCTCGAGTTGCGCTGGTCAGGGTGGTGCACTTTGGTTGCTGGTCACAGTGGAGAAACGACGGATCTGGGCTGTTACGCGCGTGGTGGTTTGTGCAAGCTAAGGTCTGACTTGTATCTGGCTTGTCGACCGGATTCTGGGCTCGGATCAAGACACTGGTCCGCAGTGTGTGGCGCGGTTCGCAGACGATGGTGTAGACTCGGCAGTGGCTCTGTGGCTTCTGGTGGATGACGACGACTGGGTCTCAAATTTGGGCCTTCCAACGAGCGACAGTTCGATGCTGCCGGTCTGGTTGGAGTGGGGCTCGAGTCTGGACTGTTGGTTTGGTTTTGGGGGGTGGTAGTGTGTTTGTGTTTGGTTTGGTGGTGGGTTATGGAGGTGAAAGTGCTGATAGATAAAGGTAGGGGATAATGAATAGTGATGACCGAGTTGACTCGGTGGTGGTGATGGAGATGAAAGGTTGTGGTTATGGAGGATAGGTGGTGGTTTGAAGAATGAAGGTTGAAGGTGTGGTTAGAGGTAGTGAGTGAAGGTGGATGATGGAGGTTGATGGTGAATGTGGTTGTTTGGTGATTATGAGTGAGTGTTTGGTGGTTGTGGGAGAGGATGATGAATAGTGGAAAAAATGGGAAAAGTTACTTGGTTTGTCTCTGTTAAAGAAATCCTCTCAAGCCCTCTAAAATGTCCCTTTTGTATCTATTTTTCTCTCTGAAAAATGGCTCTCCCCCCTTTTTTGCTCTCACATTCTCCCCTTCTTGTAAGCAGAAAACCAATTCTGCAACCCCAATGAAACTAGCTTAGGTAGCAAATAGAGTGGCTTCTTGCAGATGTAGATGTTTCCATTTTCATGTATCTTCTTTGAGTTGTGACCTTTTGCATTGTTTCAATCTTTGTGATTTTGTCATTTTTGTGTTGCATTGAGCCTTAGGTTAGCAGAATTGGTAGTTGGCAGAAGCCAGACCAACATAAGCAATAGTAATGTGACAGAATTTGACAATGGGTAGAGGATGAGTTTTTAGTTGCGTTTCAACTAAAAGTTTAACTTGGTTTCGATTGTTGAACTTAACAAGTTGAAAATTTCTTCCCCTGACCTCTTCTCCCTTCCTTTTTTTTTTACTGAGATCACCTTTTTTTTATTTTTGCATAAATAAGAAAAAATAAAATGAAAGAAAATAAAATCTAAAAAAGAAAATGATATGTTTACAGCAATGCAATTAAACATTTTTTACTAAAATATTAATCGTTGATTAAGCAATAAAAATTTTATAAACAAAATTTTTATAAAACTAAGATTAATTATACGTCAAAACTATTAGAACAGTTTTTGTTTAGTTCAAATTGTGATCAATATTGATATTGTGCCTATTATTATTAAAACATTGTTTATATGTGAGTTTTGTTTATGAGTCTTGTATATAAGTTTAACATAGTGGATATGTTTAATTCATTTTAGTTATCTTATATATATAGGGAGAGATCATTATTCTTAGTCATTCTAGTGCGTACAGTTGCCTCATTAATACTGACGCGTGAGCAATTACTGTGTGATATGAATAATATTTCTCCCTTGTTGAGATTGTTTAATTTTAAGAGTTTCAATAATGACTTTCTCATCAGCATCTTTTCAAGGTAACTCTAAAACTCTTTATATATTTTTATATGTCATAAATTTTAAAATTAATGGATCCAAATTTTTTTTAGCAAGAAGATCATCTATGTTAAGATTAGGAGATTTATAAAGATATTCCTTATATCTTTATTAGAAGAAATTAACATAACTAAAATTTAATCTCATCATCGTACACATATTCATATATTACATGCTCGTTGACGGTTGCGTCAGCCTTAAGGCTTTTAATATGTACTTTTTAATATCATACAATTGTTGCCATTTCTCATTATCCATTTGTTGCCATAATATCATACAATTCAACTGTATGGATTTTACTAATCAGTGTTATCATAATGGGATTTTTTTCTCATTTATATGAGGTATGGATTTGGATCCTCTTTTATTAGAGAGATATAGAAATAATATTTCTTTTTTGTGTAGAGAACCTGCCATAATAAATTATAAGGTGCAGAAAGAATCCAGATTCATATGCTGTCATCGTAATATATTAAGGAAAGTTAATACAACATTTGATATTTTTAAATTTATATCATATTCTAATATCCTTGCCCTTTTTAGGACACCTTTCTTTTTATTCGTAAAAATGAATTTAATCTTCTATCATTGTATTTTATTATAAAAATCTTTATCTGTTAATTGAACTGATACTTTTAACATAATACGAATTTATAGATCTTATTTATAAAAATATCTCTAACAGCTAAGTTATAATAGCCAATGTTGTTATTGGCTTTGATAGTATTATTATCTCAACTTAAGTCATAGTTAATGGTTTGGATGCGTTTTTTATTATTAAAATATCCTTTTTTTTATATATAAAATAACAACACTTTTTATATTTTAATGAGTTTGGATCAATTTTTATTTAGAAAAAGAAAGAGTTAAAACACTTTTGATAGGTAATAGGTAGCTATAACTTATGAACCCATGGTAGCAATAACTTTAATAGTCTCATAGTTTCTTTTTCCATTTCTTTTTTTTATAAAGATTTTTGCCATTTAATTTGCTCTGCTTGCTTTCAATATTCAGTGATACTCGTCAAACATTTTCAGCTTAATTTTAACTAAACCCCATAATTAAATATGTAAATGAGTGGTGTATGTCGCTATTAATTAAGGCTAAAAATGTTAACATGTAAGTAGAGTAAATACAATCTCATGTGAAGTTTCAGCAGCAGCATGTAATAATTTTTTAGAATCCAAATGTCACAGCCGTAAATTAAAAATTGTATCGACAATTATTTTGCTGCTTTTCTGTCTTAAAAAAGTCACAACTTTTACATTTGAAGTTTAAACGACGCTAGCTAACCAACATGTTGAAAACTTTAAACGAATAATCAATGCTACCTAATCGTCAACGCTCAAATGGCGATTATTTTCCCATTGTTATGTGGACTAGAAATGCAGCACGTACATCACTTAAATTCTGTCAATTTTCATATTGTAAATAATCGAACTTTTCTCCTCCACCTTCTCTTTCTTTTTCTTTTAATTTCTCTTTGTTTTCCAGCCTAATAATAATAGTAATAAATTCCTAAACAATTCTTCTAAATACACCAGGTTAATGTAGGAGTGTATCTGTTAACAAAAAAATAAAAATAAAAATAATAAGAGTTCAACTAAAATAGCCGATGCAGAATCTTGGGGCTAATCTTGTTTTGATGGAATCTGAGAATGAAGGAGAGCTAAATGCATTGATCTCGGACGGTAAAGAGTGGCTGCTACAGTGGTTTGATGAAATTCGTCTCTGGCACCCAAGAGATATTGACAATGAACGTCTAACGTGGATTCGTTGTTATGGTATTCCGGTGCACATTTGGTCTACTGATTTTTTTGAATTTCTAGTTACTCCTTTTGGAACCTACATGGATGTGGACGAAAATACTAGGAAGAAAAAGAATATGGATGTGGCTCGGATCCTGTATAGGACCAATGTGCATGACTTGGTGAATCGTAAGGTCTCTGTTAGAGTAAATGGTATGGTTTTTTCAATTAAGATTGTGGAGGATTGGTATGGACCAATGCAATGGCTTACCTCGGCAGTACCTGATTCATCGGAAAGTTTTTCTGATAATGACTCCATTGATAGCGGTGGCACCTTTCCGGTAAGTGTGGAAGATGGGGAGTTTTTTGAAGGAAATGGTAGCATTAATTTAGCCAATAATAAGGAATTAAATGGTGTTTTTGGGTTTGATGGAAATGGGAATGATAACAAGGCAAATCTCTTAGTGGAGGGTAATTTATTAGGTGATATGCATGCACTGAATTCCTCGGGGAATGATGATTGTGTTGATGAGAATCCATTGTGTTTGCATGAATCCAATGAAAGACCGATTGAGGGTGGCATGTGTTCTCTAATTGGGCCTGATAAGTCTCATTCTAATATTAATATGGAGGGGCTTGCGGTTCAATCTTCGGCCCAACTTTCAGGTAGCATGCGTCAAGTGCTTCAAGTCAGTGAGCATGTTTCTGATTCCTTTAGGAGTTCGAAATATAAGGCTTCTGGGCCTGCTGTCCAGATCTGTGAGAGAATCGGGTGTTGTGGGTCATGTCATTATTTACATGATCCAATTCAGATTTCCAATGGTAGCTCTGAGCGTACATTTTCTGGTCCACCTCTGGTCACCATCCGAAAAAGAGATGGTGCTGTTTTGAAAGATCAACGCAGTAAGGGTTCCGAATCTCTGGGTGATTCTGTTTTGCAAGGTGCTTCAAGCTGCAGCAACGCGTGGCAGCAGTACAAGGTTCCTGCCGCTGAAAAAATATGGGACCAGGTTTGTTCTCTTGGTGTTGTTGGTGAAGAATGTGATAGTAGATATATTTCTGAAATTAAAGCTATGGAGGTTCGTGATCATGATGCAAAGGTGGCAAGGGAGAATATCGAAAGGTGTCAATGAAGATTATGTCTTTGAATGTGAGGGGGGTGGGTGCTGGTGCAAAAAGAAGAAGGGTTCGTTCCTTGATTTTGGCAGGTAAGCTTGATCTATGCTTTCTACAGGAAACTAAATGCTCTGTGATGGATGATAGGATTGTTGCTAGTTTGTGGGGTGGGAATGAGGTTAACTGGTTTGCCAAAAATTCTGATGGGTTGTCGGGTGGCTTACTTTTGATGTGGAGAAATGATTTATTTTGTGTTGATTTTAATTTCCAAGGATCCGGTTTTATTGGTATTTCGGCAAATTGTGGAAATGATGGAATATTTTATTTTGTCAATATGTATTCATCTTGCTTTATGGAAGGCAAAAGACAATTGTGGAGTGAGCTTCTGAAATGTAAAAAGGATTTTGCTGAAGGAAATTGGTGTATCGCAGGGGATTTCAATGCAGTGCTGACTCCTTGTGAAAGAAAGGGAAGGAATCTGAATATAAACCAAAGTGAGTTGGTGGAATTTAGGAGTTTTATTGACGAGATGAATGTGGTGGATATCCCTGTTTTTGGTAAATTGTTCACTTGGTTTAGTGTGGATGGTGCATCCATGAGCAGATTGGATAGGTTTTTATTGTCTGAAGGTACAATTTTGAAATGGAAGGCGAATGCTCAATGGGTTGGTCCCAGAGACATCTCTGATCACTGTCCAGTGTGGTTAAAATGTGAAGATAGGGATTGGGGTCCAAAGCCTTTTCGCTTTAACAATTGTTGGTTGGAGCATAAGGATTTTTTTTCTTTTGTCAAAAATTGTTGGATTAATTTCCATATTGAAGGATGGAAAGGTTTTGTGCTTAAGGAGAAATTGAAGCTTTTAAAAGAACAGCTTCGTAAGTGGAATAAGGAGGTCTTTGGGTTCCTAGATTTATCTATTGATAATATTGTTGCTGACATGAATTTGTTGGATGATTCAGTTGCTTCAGGAGAGGTGGTGCATCAAGATTATTGGAAGGTGCTCTCTGAATAGTTTTGGCAGCAGCTACATCTCAAGGAAAGTCTTTTAGCTCAAAAATCTAGAGCTAGATGGATTCTTCTTGGTGATGCAAATACATGGTTTTTTCATGGTTGTCTAAAAGGTAGAAGGAGAAAGAATCAAATTGAAGCAATAAAGGTTGGTAATTCTTGGGCTGAATCTGTACCACATGTAAAAGGTGCAATATGGTCATTTTTTAGAGATCATTTTTCCTGTAATTTGAATTTTAAGCGCCCTGTTTTGGATGGGATTAATTTTGGACAAATTACTCATGATGAAAATGTTATGCTTACATCAAAAGTTTCCTTAGAGGAGCTTAAGGAGATTGTATGGAGTTGTGATGGCAACAAAAGTCCGGGTCCGGATGGCTTTAATTTTGCTTTTATTAAGAAAGGTTGGGATTTTTTGAAGGATGATTTGTTGGGTTTTGTACAAGAGTTTCAGCTTAATGCTCAGTTTTCAAAAGCAATTACCGCTGTTTTCATTGCTTTGATTCCTAAGATTGATCACCCTCAAACTGTTTCTGATTATCGACCTATTTCCCTTGTTGGTTGTTTGTACAAAATTGTGGCGAAAATTTTGGCCTCTAGATTGAAGAAAGTGTTGGGTAATATTGTCTCACCATGCCAGACAGCTTTCCTTCCAAACAGAAACATTCTAGATGGTGTGCTTATTGCTAACGAAGTGATTGATTTTGCAAAGAGGAAAAAGGAGAAGTGTTTGATGTTCAAAGTTGATTTTGAGAAGGCCTATGACTCTGTCGACTGGGGTTTCCTAGATTATATGATGTCTAGAATGGGCTTTTGTTATAATTGGCGTAGGTGGATAAAAGCATGTATTTGTTCTAGCTCTATGTCTATTTTGGTGAATGGCAGCCCTACGGAGGAGTTTGTGGTACAGAGAGGGCTGAGGCAGGGGGACCCCCTTGCTCCCTTTCTTTTTTCTATTGTTGCTGAAGGTTTGCATGGTTTGGTTAAAAGGCTGTTGATTCTGGCCAGTTCAGTGCGTTTAAAGCCTTTCAAGAGGTCTCTTTTCCTGTGCTTCAGTATGCAGATGACACTATCATTATGTGTGAGCCTTCTTGGGGAAATTTATGGTGTATTAAGGCAATTTTTCGTGCCTTTGAGCTTGTTTCTGGTCTGAGAGTTAACTTCTCAAAGAGCAATTTATTTGGCATTTATGTTGATGATTCTTTCATGCAGTCAGCAGCTTCTTTTCTTAACTGCAGTATTGGCCATTTTCCTTTTAATTTTCTTGGCATTCCTGTTGGGGCTAATCCCAGGAGGTGTTCTACTTGGAAACCCATCATGAATCTTATGAAGAGGAGACTATCAGGATGGAGAAAATCTCAGCTGTCGATTGGTGGTAGAGTGGTCTTGATCAACTCTATTTTATCCAATTTGCCGGTATATTTTTTCTCTTTTTTCAAAGCTCCTAAAAAGGTAATTAACTCTCTTATTAAAATCCAGAGAAACTTTCTTTGGGGTGGTTTGGATGATAATCGGAAGGTTTGTTGGATTAGTTGGGAAAAAGTTTGTAAACCAAAGTCTATGGGTGGACTTGGGGTAAAAAATCTGGAAGTTTTTAATTGGAGTCTTTTAGCAAAGTGGAAGTGGAGATGTCTTTATGATTGTAATGTTGTTTGGTTTAACTTTCTCTCCCTCGGGTATGGTATTTTAAATTCTGGTGTTCTTGATGGTTACAGTACAACAAGACATTCCTCTCTTTGGTGGAGGGACTTGATTTCTTTAAATACAATATGGTTTCCTAATATGGTGAAACCAATTCTTGGTAGTGGCAATGTTATTAGATTTTGGGAAGATCAGTGGTTGAGCTCTTTTTCCTTCAAAGATGTTTATCCTAATTTGTACCAACTTGCATCTAATCATCATATTTTTGTGGCTAATGCTGGGGTTTGGCTTGGAAATGAATGGAGGTGGTCCTGGTATTGGAAACGTAATTTATCTATAGATGAGGAAATTGCTCTTGCCAATTTGAAACTTTGTTTATTTGATGTTAAACCTGATGTGCATTTGAAAGATAGATGGATATGGCTGCCTAATTCCTCGGGTGTGTTCTGTACAAAATCGGCTTATTCTAATTTGCTCCAATGTGATTGTGAGGATGCTGATTTGAATTTAAATCTCTCAAAGGCTTTTAAAAAAGTATGGAGAACTGTTGTCCTTTCAAAGGTAGCTGTGTTTGTTTGGCGCTTATTATAGGATTGACTTCCTACTAGGGAGGCTTTGATACACCGAGGCATTATCCCTGCTTCCTATAATGGGTGTTGTGTTTTCTGCTTCCAACATGCGGAGACGGTGGACCATTTATTTTGTCATTGTGAGGTTTCTTATAATCTTTGGTGTTCAGTTTACAATTGGTTGGGCATTTCTGGTGTGTGGCTTGAAAATGTGGTAGGGAACTTTCTGTCTCATAGGTTGCCTATTAAGGGTAAGCATGCTGGGAAGTTGTCTCATCTCTTTTGGTGTGCTGTTGTTTGGACAATTTGGTTGACCAGAAATAGAATTATTTTCCAGAATGGTTGTGTAGATCTCAAAGTACTGTTGACGCAGGTGAAGATTATTTCATGAAATTGGTTCATCTACAGGGAAGGTAGATGTTCTGGGAGGTTATTTTCAGACTGGTGCTTAGATCCAGTTTTATGTTGTTCTTTTGTCTAATGTACTGTGTTTGACTCTTTCGTGATTTGGAGTATTTCTTATACTCCTTTGTTATTAATAATATTTCTTTTTGCTGATAAAAAAAAAAAAGAGGCAAGCGGATAAGATTAGCTAAATTAATTAATAGGCCGCCAATAGAAGTGAAAGTAATATTTGGCCAAGTTTATTGGTTGAACTGAATTCTCCAATTGAGTCCCAGAAGATATGGAGTCTGTTTGGAAGCCCTGAGTTGCAAGAGACAGTTGGAGAGTTGCTGACTGAGTCAAACACGGTTCCTTAAAAATAGGAACTAATATTCTGAGTGGATATGAAGAACCTTGGTAGTTTTTTTGGGGTGGTTACTTTAATATTCTCATGGAGGATGTTGAGAACACCTTACTGGACTATATATATATATATGCGCTAAAATGATTGCGAAAAATGTTAATTATTATGCTAAAAAAGGATAAATGTTAATTATGTCCATTTACTTATTTGTTTCTTTTATTTACTATTTCATGTGTGCATGCATTAAATTTAATATGTATACTTACTATATACCATTCACTTGAGATCTTATATTCCTTAGTCTTTTTATAATGAGTATTATGTTAGAAATGCTTAAATAAAACGTATATCTTCTGTGAATTTATAATAAGTTATTTGAAAATTATCGTGTAATATGACTTTTAATTGACATTTATTTGGAATTAATACCTTCTTAAAGCAATAGGTCCAATACACTGGAAAAATTTCATGGTTCATCCAATTGTTGAAAATGGCTTTTACACAAGAATAGGGGTTGAATTGTACTTTTGAAAATTTTGAACTCTTAAGTATAAGTTAGAATGGATCAGTTCATTAGCGATAATAATGTTGTCGTGGATTTTCCTCCCCAGAATAAAGCTGGCTTGGTATGGGGAAATTCTGTCATTGAGAAATGGCTTGACCCGTTCAACAATAATCTTTGTTATGCACTTGTAAATAATATTTCGAAGAGCTATTGGCCTAAATTGATTGATAAACTCCGAAGAGCTGATTTTTGGCACTAACACAAGCAGAGTTTTGTTCACTTCTTGAATTATAGAAGGCTCAAACCATGCTTGGTTAATGAAGCTGAAAATAGCATTGCAAACAATATCCTAGTTCTCCTTGAAGAAAAGGGCAGGGTAGCCACCCTCCCCACAGGCTTTTAGAGACCCCATATTGAAGATAGCTTTGGTAATCTCCTCATCATTAATCATCCTTCCCAACGCATGTACGCTCTCACAGGCCAAGGGAGGGTAAGATTCCACTGTCACTAGCTTAGTTCTATCAGTGGATTCTTCAAGAAATAATTCTTGGTTGTACCTAACAGCAAGGTTCTTAAGCTCACTTTGATCCTCCACCCAATTCCGTTGATGATCTCTCAAGTAGCTTATTCGGTTCTTCCTACGCCGAATTATGGTCCTGGTATGATAAAAATGAGTATAGCGGCCAACTTAAAGAATCCACTTCTCCCGAGATTTTTGGGGCTATAAGGTTTCCTCATGGTTTAGACCCTCATCAAGTTGTTGCCTCAGCTCCATTTCAAGATTATCTAAGAAGCTACTCCCCCCATATCTCGGGGAACTTTGAATCCCCTTGATTATATTCAAGAGCTTCCTTTTTTAACAGACAATATTGCCACATATGTTTCTGTTCCAATTAATGAGCTTTAGGGTCAAGTTGGCGGTGGCAAGTGGGAAAGGCACGTTATTCTGCCAATTATCTTGCATGAAGGATTTAAAGTTTGGGTGTTGAATCCACATGGCCTCAAAACGGAAGGTGCGAAAGGCTTGAAAGGGATCGTTGTTGTGTAACTTGATCAAGAGAGGGTGGTGATCTGAGTGCACCCTAGGCAGAGAGTTAACTGAAGCTAAATGGAAAGTCAACCTCCATTCCACATTACAAAAGCACGGTCCAAGCGCTTGAACACACGATCTCTTCCTTCCCATAGGGGACCCCTCCATGTGAATTTTGATCCCTTCATCCCCAAATCAATTAAGCTACAAAGATTTATCCAAGTAGCAATGGCATGACACTTATACAAGTCAACAGGACCCTCCCCTTTTTTTTCATCAGCACTGGCAATTTCATTCAAGTCCCCCACAAGGAGCCAAACTTCAGATATGGATTGAGCTTTATCTCTAAGCTTAGTCCAAACTTTTCGCCTATCTCCTTCCTGAGGACCCACATAGACTTCAGTAAATGTCAAGGTTTCGCGGTGGGATAGTAACCAAAACATGAAGATATTGGTTGTGTTTTTCTAGCAAAGTAATATTTAAATCTTCGCTATTCCGTAGTAACCATATGCCTCCAGCAAATCCAGCTTCAACTATAGCTAAGAGTTTGAACCCCAAATTGCGAATTACATTCTTATCAACATTTCCACTGCATCGAGTCTCCTAAAGAGCCACCAAATCTGGCTTATTCTATCTAATTAACTCCTTAAGAGTGCGGCCAAAGCTTTTGCCAGCTGCTCCCATACAATTCCAATTTAATATAATCATAAAGACATAGAATAAAAGAGGGTACAGACCCAAATTATGCCACCTGCATCTCCTCGCATCCAAATGGAGGAGTAGAGGAACACTTAGCACAATGACTTCACCAGAGTCTTCACACATTTGATCACCAATCCCTTCATTAGCTGAATATTCTAAATCAGGGGGTTTTGGGTTATAGCGTGTTAAGCCCATTCCACCTTGGTCCATGTTAGGAGTTGTCTGGGTAAATTGCCTGTGTTAGGCGTATTAATCAGCCCAGCTCTAGTGGTGCAGGTAACATGTGTTGGGTCGTAAATATGATCGGATGGCCTATGTAGAGGCCGTTTTTGCTTAGATGCTTTAATTCCCTCTGGTTTTTGGCCCAAGGTAGCATCATTAGGTGTAGGCCCCATGTTGACATTCATCTCAGAATTGACACCCATTTCTCACGCATCCCAATCAAGAACCTGATGCACTTTGGCTTTTCTCATTTTGCTTCCCGAAATGAATTCTCTCTTTTTAGCTGCTTCTTGTTATTTGTGAGGTGCCCCTCCATTCGTCACATTGGGATCTACAGTGGGCCCTTTGTCATTATTCTCCTGGTTTTCCACATTGTGCAGAGGCTCTTAACGAGATTTGTTCTATTCCACATTTTTTCCCTTATACTTTTGGTGTGCGGCAAGTACTTTTTTGTCTCTGTATGAACATCCAAGGGCCAAATTGTCCATCAATCTCGATAATTTTACCGTATACACTGCCACACCTATTTTAACACCGTATTATTCTACGTACGGACGAGCCCGTATCTCTTCCTTTCTTTTCTACCTTCGTATCTCTCTTTTATTTTTCATTTTCATTTCCCTCTCTTTCTCCTTTCTCCCGTCCCTTTCTCCCTCTCAAATTTCTTCTCTTCTCCCTCTCACTCAACCCACCAGCAGCGACAACCGACAGCAACGCCCAACAACCAGCATCACTCAAATTTCCCTCTTCTCCTAATTTGCCCTAAGCATTGAACCCACCAGCAGCGGCAGCAACGCCCGACAAGCAGCAGCAGAAACGCGTCGTCAACAACATACCAGCAGGGATACGAGTGAGCTAATCTTCCGTAACGTCTTCACGTCTGAACCTCTCAACGTCTCAGCAATAGGTTTGCCTCCCTTTGCTTTTTCTCGCAATGTCATTCAAAATATTTTTCACGTCTGAATCTCCTCCATTCTCCCTCGTCTTCGTCGTTTTTGTCGTGGTTTTAACGTTTTCGTTGTTATTCCTTTACTGCCTCTATCAACCAACACCGCATTTCTCTCTCACTTTCGCATCTCGATCGACATCGAGGTGCGTGTGTGTGCATTTTTCTCTCAATTTTTTCGATTTTAGTTGTGTAAAATCACCACCGCTGCTCATGGAATTGAGTTGTTGTTTGTGCATTTAATGTTTGCCTTGATTGTGCCTTATAATGCTCAATTTTAGATTATTATTTTTCGGGTAAAACTGAAGTTTTGTTTAACTGGGTCTCTGTTTATTTGTGTAATAGAAGTTTCTTAAGCCATTGTTAATTGTCTTTGGCAAGGTTTTGAGTTATTAAATGCTGTCTTTTTTTTTTTTTTTGCCATTCTTGGCTGTATTGTTTTTTTCTCCCACCATTTTTGGCTTTCAATCCTTCTCCTTTCCTATTCTCATACTGCAGCTTTCATTTGTGGTGTTTAGTCCCTTTAGCTCTCTCTTTTCGTTTTCATCATAGCTTTGATTTTGCATGACTTTGTTAAGAGTTGTATTGGAACTGTAGGGGGTGTATTACATAGTAGCTTTTGGGCAGCTACTCCCTTTACCTCTTTAATGCTTCGTCTTCAACTTCTTTCATGTGTGTTTGTCAAGCAAATTCAGTCAGTCCCTTTTGTTCTTTTATTGAGAGATTAAATTTAATAATATACCCAATTTTGATTACCAGATTTTGAGATCCATTTCTATAGGATTCAACCATGACATGCAAGGGAACCAACTTTGCCTAATACTCCATTATAACTCATCTTGGTGATATAAAAGAGTATTATTCTAAAGCTTGTATTTTGAACTCAACTATAATCGTTAAAAGATTAACTATGCACTGAGAATAAAATTAAGGCCCCTATAGCTCCTATCTTTCATAATTTGTACTAGTTGAATCACTAACCAAGATTACATACTTTTTTCCAAGGCTAATTTTTAACTTGAAACTATAAGAAATCTTGTTAGGACTTGGGGAAGATGATGGAAGGATTAGAGGAAAGGGAATTATTCGTCCTTGTAGTTTATTGATTGAATTTAAAAAAAAAAGCACACAAAGGAGTCTACTTCTCTCACACTGGAAAACCAATAGCAATGAAAAATATTCTGTATATCCTAGACCTCCCCTAGAGAGTCTTATTTATAGGCTCTCTATAATAAGGGATACCACAAACAAAAACTACTCTCTAACTCTTAATCAATGCCCAAACACTTCCATTTATAGCTCATGTCATTTAAGAGCTGTTGGAGGCTTGTGGAGGGCATTTAGTGCTCAATAGAGCCGTTGGGGAAGAGTCCTGGAAGTGTCCATAATCGATTATGGCATTTCCATATTCGATTATGGCATGAAAGAAAGCTTTTCAACGTTTCTGGTTTGCAAAATAACCTATTATGAGTTTACTCATATTTGAATATGAAGAGGCTTCATAACCTATTATGAAACACTCATAATCGAATATGAGTTATGCCATATCTTTCAACGTTTCTGGTTTGCAAAATAACCTATTATGAGTTTACTCATATTCGAATATGAAGAGGCTTCATAACCTGTTATGAAACACTCATAATCGAATATGAGTTATGCCATATTCGAATATGGCCATTTAAAAACAGCTTGTTATGTTTTGTGTAACCAGAAAATCAATTAGAAAGAAGCCATATTCGGTTATGTATATTCCATATTCGGTTATGGAATTCTGATTTTGAAAGCTAACTTTAAATAATCATAACTTCTTCATTTCTCTCCGTTTTAAATAAATGACCAGTCATTGGAAAGGTATTTGAGTCTATTTTCATATGAAATAAATTTCAAAACAAAACACAAAATAGGTTGGAAGTTATGATCAAAAGAGTGACCAAAGGTCAGCTTTGCAAAACACAAACTTGACTATTTTTCATGGATTTGAACAACCACCAAGACTAGATTTTCAAAACTTGTTTGTTGAGCATTTTAGCATGTGAAAACCATTTGTAAAGATTTAAAAACATGTTTGAGCTTAGTGCGATTCCCATTTACCTTTACACAAGATCTAAGTCCTATAAGCTATTCTTGAAGATTCTTGGGACTTGATCATTGCACTTCCATTTCTTGTCCTTGTTTGTTATCATCAAAACCATTGCTTTCTTATTTGTTGATCATCAAAACCAAGACCATTGTCATTCACATGATTAACACATCAAACTTGTTCAATTATCAGTAGCATGTGTTATTTATAGTGGTCAAATATCTTTCTCATTAAATATTCTGAAGGAGTAAATATGAACATGATTTGGGCATATTGAGTTAAACGTTAATGATATTGTTTAAATGAGTTTTGAATTGTATTTATAAGAACTGTCCTACCATATTGTTTAATGAACCAAAATACATTTGGATTTTGTGAATGACAAAAAAAAAGTTACTATCATCATTTTAGTAATGTGATAATGTCATGTTGTTCTTATTGTAGGACTACCAACATTTTTCCGGCACCAGAGTGGCTCTTGATTTTGCAGAAATACCATCCAACCTCTTCAAGTGAGTAGAGTTTGCTATTGTTGAGATGTTGAGTAGAATGTTGCAGGAACTGTGCTCCTTAAGTCTTAACCCTTTAAGTCAAGTTGGTAAATAAAATATGAAAGATGTGGTTAAATTGTTTAAATAGATGATACTTGCTTTAAAGGTGTGCAAATGTAACTGTCTAAATTTCTAAACATGATGTAAGTTGGTTTTGTTTAACATAATTAACATTCTGTACAATTGTATTTGCTTACCCTATTGTAATTTTTAACTAAGGGTGGCATGGAACTATTATGTCCAGCATGGCACTTGGGTAGTGCTAGCTTGGTTTTTTTAAACCCAAAAATGCTAATTAAAACTCACAATTTGGTCTCTGACTAAGAAAGCTCACTTTAATTAGTTATTATGTAACTGTAAAGATAACTCATGTTAGTCATATAAAAGAGAGTTATTATAAACTTAAGGCTAACTATGCACGGAGAATAACAACAGGATGAATGGATTTGGACTTGTATTTAAATGCTTTTGTCTATTATTAGTGTGTGCTTTATGTGAATTGATATTTTTTGGTAAGTGAGTAATCAACAATATGATGAATGAGCTTGATAAATATAGACAGTGCGTAGAAGTAACATAGTGCATATTTCCCACCAGTCAAAATTATATTTTAATCCTTGAACATTGCCATACCATTACATTGATTGCTTGGGGGTTGGTTGTGGTACGGGACATATTAAAATGCTTTCCATTATTTTGCAGGTGTTGTTGCTTCGTCTGCAAAGTGTGTTAGTTGAATTAATTGTTTGGAGCATGGCAAACAGGCAAAATGTATAGTACATTTGATGTTGTGCATTTCGTGTGTTTTGTGCATTATCAGATAATCGAGGATGTGGCTGCTACGACTGAGGAGATGCGAGTTGACATACTCAGAGAGGCATTGGTCAATGCATAACCCGAGTTTGGGCATGATGGAGTAAGGTTTTTTGATAGGGAGGACCATGCTAGTGAACTTCATCGGGTGGTGGCGCAAAATAGGCAGTTTGAGAAGAGGATTTCCGTTCTGGAGCAAGAACTGAGTATGTTGAAACAAATAATTCTTCAGCGTCCATCGACGGCTCCCTCAACTTCAGCTGGTGCCACAGATCATCCTGGAAATATACATGGACAAAGTGATGCATTTTTAACGCCTTTCCATGGTGATAGTGAAGGGCATGAGGGTGGTTCTCAGCAAAGGCCTGGACGTGCATCACCATTGACAGTAGGAAGCCCACGGCTTCGCAGTCATACTGCTGCTCGGAATTTTGGTTAGTGTTGTTTGATTGACGTTAGAATTGCATGGTTATTACGTATTATTTTCTTCTTTTCCACTGCCTCAGATGCTTTATATATACATAATTGTTTAACATCTAACCTGATGTCAGTTGTTACACAGATGAAGCTGATGTTGAGGTTGTTACCACCGATAAGCCACCATCAAACATTGCCACTCGAGCAAAACGCCAACCGAGGAAGCGTTTGCAAAGTGCGTCCACGCGAACACTATTTGTGTATCAGCTAAGGAATAAGAAGAACGACCAGAAGTAACGGGTTGTCTGATGGTTAATAGATATTAGGATGTGAACTTTGTAACGTGATTATAGTCCTTTGTTATATATTTGTGTAGAATGTTTTTCCTTTTTGGGTGAAGGTGGCTCCCTTGACGAGTTTCAAATAGTTTATGTATTGATAATCGGTAATGTGAAATGAGTTATTGTTGGATTTAGTTTTTTTTATATGGTACATGTATGAAGGTCACTAATATGTTATGCTTCATGTTATGTGAATGTATTTATTTGGTTATTTTTGATTGATTGGTAATGCCAAGTTGATTTTTAAACGAATATTACCCATTTCAGAATAAGACTTATGTCAATTATGCACGATTGGTGATGTTGATTTTAAAACAAATTGATTGGTAATGATGTTGATTGGTAAAACAAATTTTTATTCGTGATTAACCAACTTTGTTTTAAGGATGGAAAGTAGTGCATTCAAGTTGTGCATGACCATTAACCAACTTCTATAGCTCATTACCCATTTTTTTGTTCGTGATTAACCAACTTTATTTCATGCTTCTGAAAATAGTTGGTTAACGAAAAACAAAAAAGTGGTTAATTGTTTAGGGAAGTTGGTTCACGAGGTCAAGGATGGATAGGGTTGCATTCAAAGTTGTGCAATACCATTAACCAACTTCTGTACCTCATTAACCACATTTTTGTTCGTGATTAACTAACTTTGTTTCAAGGATAGAAAGTTCTCAAGTTGTGTATGACCATTAACTAACTTATGTACCTCATTAACTACATTTTTGTGCGTGATTAACCAACTTGGTTTCAAGGATGGAAAGTAGTGCATTCAAGTTGTACATGACCATTAACCAACTTCTATAGGTCATTAACCAATTTTTTGTTCGTTATTAACCAACTTTTTTTCAATGCTCCTGAAAATAGTTGGTTAACGAAGAACGAAAAGGTGGTTAATTTCCTAGGTAAGTTAGTTAACGAGGTCAAGGATGGATGGTTGCATTCAAGTTGTGTAAGACCATTAACCAACTTCTGTACCTCATTAACCACATTTTTGTTCGTGATTAACTAACTTTGTTTCAAGGATGGAAAGTTATGCATTCAGGTTGTGCATGACCATTAACCAACTTCTGTAGCTCATTAACCAACTTTTTGTTCGTGATTAACCAACTTTGTTTCAAGGATGGAAAGGGTTGCATTCAAGTTGTGCATGACCATTAACCAACTTCTGTAGCTCATTAACCACATTTTTGTTCATGATTAACCAACGTTGTTTCAATGCGTCTGAAAATAGTTGGTTAACGAAGAACAAAAAAGTGGTTAATTGCCTAGGGAAGTTGGTTAATGAGGTCAAGGATGGAAAGGGTTGCATTCAAGTTATGCATGCCAAGTAACCAATTTTTGTAGGTCATTAACCATTACGTAGAGAAGTGGTTAATGGCCATGTACAAATATGTTCTTCCAGCATTTACCCTGTTAACCAAAGTGTTACCAAGTGACCTCAATACTCAAGAGGGGGGTGAATTGAGTTCTAAAAACAAGTTCACAAAACTTTTGCAAATTACTTGAATATTGATTTTTGTTGAAGCTATTGAAAGTTTGAAATGAATCGATAGATGAGATATAAGACTTCCAATAACAAATATTACAAACGAACAAGCTAGTATCCAAACAAACTCAATGAAACAGTGCACAATATTAAAGAGTTGAGTTTAGAAGAACAAACACTAGATTTATCCTGGTTCAACCACCAATCCACTTGTGGCCTACAATGCCCAACAACTTTCATTTATAGCCCAAAAGAGTTTAGAGACGTTAGAAGTGGTTGAGGGCATTAAATGCCATTGAAAGAGCCGTTGGAGAAGAGATCTGGAAGTGTCCATAATCGATTATGGCATTTCCATATTCGGTTATGACATGAATAAGGAGTTTCCATCGTCTCTGTTTGTCAAAATAATCTATTATAGGATATGTCATATTCGAATATGGCTTTTTAAAGAAACACAGCACACATTCTGTTTTAGAGCTCATAACCGAATATGAGTGTTCTCATATTCGAATATGGCTTTAGAATTCTATTTTTAAGCTTATAACCGAATATGAGGAGTCTCATATTCGAATATGGCTTGTTTGAGAATTAGAAGACATGTTCTGTTTTGAGCAAATAACCGAATATGAGTAAACTCATATTCGAATATGACTTATGTAGAGACAAAGGATTTTGACAAAATCTCACAACCAAGTTTATCCAAATGCTTTCCAAACTTTCTAACCAAGGAGTTTTACTTAAAACATGAACTCAGTTTTCACAAGATGAGAAAAGAAGATTATGTAAAGACATTTAAGATTGAATTTGAAAGAGGAAAAGAGCTTTTTGTGTGAATCTATTTTACCTTTACATATTGTCTAGAACCTAATGGCTAGTCTTGAGAAGCTTTTTGTGTGTACACATTATAAGTACTATGTCATTCACTAAACTATACAAACAACCTATTCCAAAAAAATACATAGGTTGGTTACTTTACTTACAACAAAATAAATGTTTAAAATAATAACAAAAACTAACGTATTACTATGTCATCACAATTCACCCTTTGCCACTCCCATGCATTAATCTCATCAAAAGTGGCCAAAAAATATTGATTTCAGCTAGCACTAATCTTTGCACCCATTATAGGTAATTCGACAGTTGCCCCATAAACCTGCAACACCAAAGTTAATTGCCTTAGTCTTTCAAAGTAAACATTAACCCCAATAAAAATTGTTAAAAATATAATTAATTGAAAGAGTTAGAGTTATGATAAAAAAAATGTGACTATTATTTTACTGCATTTTTTACTCTTGGTTAATGAGGTAGAAACTTATGGTTAATAACATGTATATATTGGTTACTGGGTAGAATCATGGTCAGTGGTTAAGCCGTTAACCATCCACTACACGACATTAACCATAAATTTATACCTCGTTAACCAATAGTTATTAAATGGTGTAACAAAAAAGGTGACATGATAAGCAACATAATCAACAAACACAAGCAACCATCTAACATACCACAAAGATAACAAACCAGCAAAGAATCCAACCCTTCTCATTTACATGCAAAATTAAACCCACTAATATCTATCATTCTAGTGTTGAAGGTACAATTATAGGCTTCAATCTCTTGAATTTTGATCTTGCTCTGGCTCTTAATCTAAGCTTATGACTTAATCTGACTTTTTGTCAAATATATTAGTACTAGACCTTGCATTGTAGAAATATAAAAAACTTTTGCCTAAGTATGAATTTTATCTTCCAGCTTAGTGAGACAGGCAAGCAAGGGAGGAAAGCCAAATTTTAATCCTTGTGTTATGTGATACATCTTCATTTCAACCTTACTAACTTTTCCTAGGTCTTACCATGTCTACATTATTTCATAACTGGAGAAGGATATTTTTCTGGAGTGTGTGATGGATGATGATCTAATTGAATGCTAAACTGCCCTAATGCATTTATAATCAGTGACAATATGGTAAAAATATTCTACACATATGGTAATTTGCTTGGTAATGCATTTGCAATTTTGTATATATGAGTGTTCAAGTAATTTCTGAAATCACTAGCTTCTATTTTCATGAGAACTTATAATTTTTTTTTTGCAAGAATATATGGAATTAATAAAGACTTTCGTTTATCTTTGTGTTATATTTAACATGTTTATCAAGAAATATATGATTATCAATCAATTTTCACCCTCCTCTAATCTAGCAATATCTCTTACTGATTTGTATGTTTTCTCTTTATAAATTTTTACAGTGATAAGTTTAGAGCACTTTGACTAAGGAAACTTGAAAATGCTGCTGAGCACTGAAAACTCCATTAGTAACTTCCATGCAGAATATTTGTTTCTCATAACTTCCTGACTTATATTTGTCCTTGATTTCGGGTTCTCTAGATTTTCTGTGCAACTAACCTGAACACATCTAGAAACCAAAGGGAGATAATTATTTTTCTTCCATCGTAAGCAGCTGTATATGGGGTATATAAATTAGGGACTCTATTTGTACTTAAGGGTGGTTTCCCTAATTCTGCAGCAAGTCACTGCTTGGGAGCTCATGACTACCCATTCTGCATTCTTCTTTAACGTTTTGCTGAAGGATTAAAGCCCACCCAAGTCTGAAATTACTGTTTATTAAAATCGTAAAAAGCCTACCGAATAGAAGTTTCCCATTTTAGTAGATGAATTATACGGCAGGAACAGACCATAGTCTATTTGGGGCTCAACCACATCGTAATACATTGAGCTAATGGAGAAAGTACCTTGATAAAAGACAGAGGGCAGCGAAGGCAGCGGAGTTTCGTGCGAGCTATGGAAGCAGCGGAGCTTCGTGCGAGCTAGGCAGCAGAGCTTCGTGTGCGGGCTACGAAGGTAGCGGTGCTAGCGGGGCTTCGTGCGGCAGACGGCGGGACGTGGGTGACGGAGACGACAGGGAGAGGGAATGAAAGAAGTCAGAGATGGAGAAAGTAGAGACAAAACGGGAAATGAAATGAGCGGGAGAGGGAAATGAAAGGGAGAGGGAAATGAGAAGGAGAGAGAGGATCGTATATCAACTTTTATCCTTTTTTTTTTAATTACAATTTCTGACATGGCAAGGTGTTAAAATGGGTGTAGTTACTGTTAATGGTAGGATGAACATTTTCCATTGTCCTTCCCCCTCTAAATTACTAGATTTACCCCCACCACCTTAAGCACCATGGCTAATCTAGAATTGAGCTTTCACGCCATGCTCAGCTTCACCATTAGCAGGAGGCTTATTAACTCTACTCCCCCCTTGATCCCCAGTGATAGGATGTGGTTCCTCTCCTTTCTTTGGATCAGATACCTTTTGCTTTCTATGAGGACAATGTTCTTTAGCATGGCCAAACCTCCCACATTCAAAGCAGACCATATGAATGCCTTCATATTCCACATGATGTGCATCATTCCATTCAAGAAATACTAAGACATTAATGGTTGCTCCAAATCAACCTCCACAGAGTCTTGCAAATGTACCTCGGCTCTGCTGAGTTGTATTTAAGTCCACCTTAAGAGTTTTGCCCACAAGGTTGCCCACTGCTCTTAAAAGCTTCTTGTCATAATATTCTATAGCTAACCAAGGGAGACAGGTCCACACCGCAATCCTGTTAATGGAGGCATTGAAGGGGTTAAAATCTGATTTGCCACTTACGAACCGCCATATAGTGATCGAACAGTAACCAAGGTACCCTTGTGAAAGCATAGTCATAATTATTAGCAGAGGAATGAAACTTTGCTAAGAAAAAATCATTCCCGAAATCAATGAGATCAATGCCTCCAGTTTTGGCCTAGAGGCCATCAAGCCTTCGCTTCAAGGCAGCAAAGTCAATATTTCTACCCCAGAAGTTTCACTATGAGGGTATCTTTCCATGGCTTCCCTAAACGTTGCTTCTCAGCTTTGTTCACTATGATCATGTAGCAGCCATTTTGGAGTCGTTCCACCTTTGTCTTAGGAATTTTCCTTCATAACTTTCTCTTCTCTTTATCAAAAGTTCTTTCCTCAATCCCATCATATTCATCATCTGATGTTTCCTCACCCGAGGAATCGAAGTCATCAGATTCAAGAAGTCATGAACCCCTGCGCACCGTCTCAACATAAGAACGTTTGATGATCACCCTCCAATGGATACTTAACAACTTCATGCATTCAGGCATCCTCCCTAGGAATGAGCGAGGAAGACCCCTCAAACTTTACATTATCATTTCTCACCTTTTTCTTACTCCTCTGAAGCCGGTCTCTTTCTTCCTGTGAAGATTTCCCAACATAGCTCTCCGTACAATCCCTTTCCCCCTTTTTTTCACTTAAAAGAAGATTGTGTAATGTTTTGAGGTAAAATAAATAAATAAATGTGTAAATAACACAATTCTTCTAAATTTCAAGTTCTGATGTTTGTTTGAGGACAGAAAAAGAAATTTCTTATGTTATAAACAACTATTTCCTCCATTTTAAAATATCTATTATTTAAGGCTTTTGTATAAAGACTAAAATCTATTAAATATTCTCAATTTTAAGTAGGGGTGGAAACATGTTAAGTTAGGTTTTGCCTTAAACAGGTTTGACTTGTATCTCAATTATAACGTTTAAGTCTGGTCTGTGAGCCTAAAATAAGCAGATTTTTAAAGTCTGGTCTGACTTTTTTAAAAGTTTAGCCTGACTTAAAAGTCTATTTAAATACATATTTTGTAATAAGACTTTTAAATAGGTCAACAGACATTTAAATAAGCTAACATACTTATCTTAAAATAGGCCAACAAGCCTTTAAATAGACTAATAGACTTATCTTTAAATAAGTCAACAGACTTTTATATAGGCTAACACTCTTACCTTTTATATAAGTCAACAGACCTTTACATAAACTAACAAGTCTAAGCCTTGAAATAGACTAGTATATACTTTTGTTATAACTTAACACTCACCCCCTTACTTTTATAAATACTCACTAATTTTTTGCTCTAATATTTAATCGATATGAGACTTAGAGATATATCAAGTTGTCAGTTTCTAGTTTGTGTAGACCAACATCAAGCTCCTATGCTTCAATCACATCAGTATTCCTTGTTAAGCTCCCAATGTCAATTTATCCTGCACAACTTAAAAGTGTTAAGACAAATGTTGTAACTTGTAATAGCACTGCTATTCCAGAGGTCGGACAGTGTTACAGTGGAGTGAGTCCTGTATGTAGTGAGTCAACTACTTTGGAGTTCGTTGAGACTACCTTACCATTTATGCAACCATCACATGCAAATTTGTGGCCATTGCCTCAGATTAGTAATTTTTTGTTCAAGAAGCCTTTGGTTGCTATTCTTTAGTGTTTCTTGATAATCTTTAAGCTGTTGCAACAAAGCAACAAACTCTGATCAACTTCCTTTTGCTACTCTTCTATTAGTTTTGGGCATTGCAACTGATTTGAAAGTCATTCTTTGCTCCTCACCTGACAAGTTAAGGAACTTGAGACACAATGTAAAATAGTTCTTACGAATAAGATAGTGGGCGAGGTTTGGATGCATAAGCTTGATAGTAAGCACAAAACAAGGTATGGATCGTGCTTAAGGTTCATTTGTTTGTTGAACTCCTGTTGTGTTTGTTAAGTTTGGCAGCCATGATCATTGAGTCTGTTAATTATCCACTTATTATTTGACATCAATGGTTGTTGGGGACAGAAGAATAGATACTGATTAGGAAGATGAATCAACATTGAAGTGCCTGTATGATCGATGATACACACCTGGAAGCACTTTGGAGGGGGAAATTGATAACTTTGTATATTTTCAAGTCTCACATCGATTAAAGACTAGAGAAAGAAAGTGATGAGTATTTATAAAAGTAGGAGTTGAGTGTTAAATTATAACATAATTTTAATATGTTATTTCTATTTTAGCTTACTAACTTAGGTTTTAGTTAATTTTTTTTTTATTAAAATTTAATTAAAAAATATATTAATATATAATAATAAATTAATAATTATAATTATTATATAATATATTATATTATATATAATTAAATAGGTCACCCTAGCCTGTTAGGTCTAAAATGCCTATTAGATGGCATGAGTCCTGGTCATTTTAGTTAAACGGGTTTTTAAAAACATTTTGTCCTAACTTGTTTAGTAAACAGGTCAAGCCATAGGCCTCGGGTAACCTGACTTATTTCCACCCCTAATTTTAGGGAAATATAACTCAGTTAACTAAATTACCCTTTTACTCCATTAATACTTCCTTGTTCCATTTACAGGATATAACAACAAACAAATAAACTTGAAAAAATAATTAATACATTCTTGGTTTTCTAAAATGACAGATAAAATTAAATAAATTTTTTCTAACTAACGTCATAAGAATTAAATCAATATTGCTAAACACTCATTGTATAATCACATTCGAACATTCTATTTAAGGCTGTTAAACGGGTCGGCTCGTCTCTACTTGTGACAATTTGCAGGTTAAATAGGTATAGTCAAAATAGATTGTGTTTAAACAGGTTGCAAAAAAAGCAACCCAACTTGCCTCACATAAACTTTTCGGTCTAAATAGGCAATCTGCAAAACTTTTTTTTTTCATCTATTTTTAAACTCACTTTGCATAACTCGCAGCTAAAACAAACAATCCGCAAAACCTTTTTTTCACTTGTATTTAAAATAAAAGTGCATTTTTGTTTAGGAGGCAAATAAAATCAAAAGCCTTTCAAACCCAATGTCAATTACATAGACTCAATTACAAATAGTTTAACATAGTAATAGATAAATAGAAATTAATTCATTTATGTACAAAAATTGTTTAAAAAAAATACATGGGCAACCCACAGGTTAAACGACAGGAAGATCCAAATTGGCTCATATTTTTAGGGTTCAAAATTTTAAAGCCCAACATGCATTATATGATTAAACAAGCTGGCCCGGCTAGTTTGGCTCATTTTAATGGTCTGGTTCTATTCATGCTGCAAAATTAATGGTTAAGCACTACAATGCACAATAACTATTTTAACTCACTTTTTTATAATGAAGATATAGACAGAATAGATGTGTATGTTCGCACGTTGCAAGTTAAATATATCGAAGTTTTTGGTAATCCGAACGATATGTTACATCTAACATGGAATAACTGACATTATACGTGACCAGATGCTTGCATAAAGAACAGAGTGAATTAAATTATACTTTTTCTGCTTTTCATAATAAAAATAATATTACATTTCGCAGCATTTTCATATTAACAACAGAAATAAATATTTTTACTTTGAGCAAGTATGACAGAAATAATAGGATTCATTTTATTTATATCCTATTATAAGAGTCTGTTTTTTTAACAAAAGTTAAATGCACTTTTGGCATAAAACATTTTATTAAAAATTTTGCAACTTCTAGAAAGAAAACTTGGCCATTGCTTTTGAAAATAAACAGATGAAAACCTTTTCTTTTTTTGGTTCTCTTTAGAAGCTGAAATTTTAAGCTTCTTCAAAGTGTTTCCTCCACCCCCCCCAAAAAAAATCTAAATGATACTATATTATTATAATGTTGCAAAGCAATGGCGCCGTTCAGAATATGAAAAGGGAAGGACTGGCAGGAGTTACTCAGCTCCATCACTGATTCTACCATTACCTGCCTAGAAGGAAATATTTTCGAAAGGTAAATACAGAACTTATTACACTGATCTTCTGATCACTAGTAGCAAGACAATTCAACAACACCTGAGAATACTAGGCTGAAACACTAGCGTTTTAACTACATAAGAAAAAGAAAGGAAAAAAAAAAAAAGAGCCATCTCAGCTTTTACTGCATCCGAAAGCTGCACTCTATGCACACAGTTCCTTCCAATTCCAACTACAAGATCCTGAAAAAAAAAAATTGGATGACTTCACTCTAACAGCATAGCAAAATTAAGACTCGAAAATATTACCCTTCTGAGGTCAAATGAACCTTACAAGAGAAAAATATGACACCAAGGACCATTCAATTTAAAATAACAAAATACAATTTACCAATCAATAATAAAAATGCGAAGAGATAAGGGGGAGGAGAGGGAAATGGCAAAAAGATGAATGCTATTTTTTTTTTCTCTTTTGCCAGCAAAAACATATGGCTCATCATCTCATGGCAAGGACAGAAAAATATCATACTCATTTTTACATTTAAGGTTAAGGGTACTCACTATGAAAATCTGGCTTAAAGAAATTCATTCCTCATCACTATCATAAACAACTGCCATTCGCCGGTGGGCTGTTGGTTTCCTTGGAGGAGAGTCCTCATCAGATTCAAATCCCTTCCTCTTGACACTACCTCTAAACTCCTTGCTCTTTTGCTTTGGTTCCTGCAAGAAAACACCAAAATATTATTGAAACTACAGTAATCGATCATGTTATCCCCCTTATTTTCCACCTTAATTTGTAACTGGATAAATTACAACAATTAGGGCAGGCTTGTAGCCCAACAGACATGTACAACTCTCACTCAGCGTGGGAGTCACCACAAGAAAGCCAAAAAAAAAAAAACCAAGGTTATTCAATACATTGATGCAACATTAATGATTAACTAATTCAAACCAGTATTTTGCTTCCGAAGTTCCCAATATGAATCAAGACACAATGATCCAAATCTCTGTTGAATAATCTCAGGCTCCCAAACAAAGGCCTCCAGCCTCTTCAAGCAACATTTTCAAGATAATGTATAAAAATTATTTACCTCGGCAATTCTTGTAGGATTTCAGCCACATTTATGACAACTGACAAGGAGACTACAGGCCATATGCAGAAAATTGCTTACAAAAGATGCCCTCATGATAAGCACTGGTGTTTCACCCTCCCCACACAAAAGTACAAGCATAACGAAGACACAGAGATACACAGAAAGTAGTCCATTAAACAAAAATCAAAATACTTTCACAGTTATGAACCAATACACAGTATGGAAACATGACAAATGGGGGAAAACTTAAAAAACTACCAAAGTGCAAATCACATGCAATCCCTTGTACCTTATTAAGAGCGATGACAAACTGACAAGACCTGAAACTGATTAGAAATAAATCTCTATGGACCTATTGCCAAAGTTAAAGCCAACTATTTTATTATAAAATAATTAATACCTCCTCTTCCTCCTCTTCATCTGAAGCATCATTAACTTGTGTCACTTCTTCATAGTGTTCTTCCTCCTCTTCCTCATCCTCATACTCTGGCTCGGAATCCTCATCCCTCTTACGTGAAAGAGGCCTCTCATCTTCCTCGTCATCAGTTTCATACTCAGACTCCTCCCTCTCATCATCTGGGTAATCCATTGGGCGCCGGGAGGTTTTAGCAGGTGGGAAGGATGACTTACGAGGGATATCTTTGGGTCCCTGTGACTACAATTCCAGAAAATAATTCGCATTAATGATAAAAGCAAAAACATCACCAACAAATGTACAAATTTCTGGAGACTGAGTAATAATACCTTTTTAGCATTCATAATTCGTTTCTCAGCTCGGGCTTCCACTTCCAAATCTTCCTCAAAACGGCGCTGAGAATGACGAGGATCATAATAATCTGTTTCATCATCCTGAAGGGGGGGAACATGGATAATCAATGGAACTGACAAAGTTTAAGTAAGCACATATGCTTCCAGAAGATTGCTGCAAATACATACGCAAATAAAGACAACAATGTCTAGAGAGGAAACAAATCCTAAAACTATACCTCATCCAAAGCATCCTCCAAAAACCCAGGAGAAAGTTGACGTCTCCTCTCCATTGGAGTATATTTCCGGTTCACCTTTTCACGCTTACGGTTAAGAAGTACATTAGCCCTTATTGTTTGACTTTCAGCCTGTAAAAACATTTGGGAAATTGGATAATGGTATCCAGGAGACACAATATAAGCATGTAACTACTTTATATGATTGATTATACCTTCTCTTTTTCCTCTTTTTCCCTCTCAGGATCAATGTCAGTAATGCAGTTTTTAACCTTATAAACCTTCTTATGCCTTGAGTCAACAAGAGCTGTCAGCAGCCGATGAGAATTTGATGACAAGGAAGATGGCATAAACCTCATTTTCCTTAATAACCTTCCTTGTGATTGAAGGATTCCCTGTAAGCATGTATGCATAGTCCACTGAGGTGAAACAATAATTCATAAAGAAAGCCTATGGGAATAACAAAATT
This sequence comes from Ormosia emarginata, assembly GCA_029884605.1. Classification (NCBI taxonomy): domain Eukaryota; kingdom Viridiplantae; phylum Streptophyta; class Magnoliopsida; order Fabales; family Fabaceae; genus Ormosia; species Ormosia emarginata. Next base: position 42,294,253 of record JAQQTP010000073.1, on the reverse strand, counting down.
CACCTTTCCATGCCTAAGGAAAAGATGTGCTTGATCATGCTGTGCATCTTGTACTGATATGTCAAGAACTTCATTCCCAATTAATAACTGCAGGCTGCCGTCAGACCACCTCACAAAGCGAGCATTGCTTTCATACTGCAATAACATAAAATCAGTGATACTTTTTCATTTTAAAAAGAAGGGTTATACTTCAACTTGATAATGAATGATATTTTATACTAGAAAATAAGTGATGTAGTTTAATTGAAATTATTGTTGCCTTAAAGATTGAAGAACAGCTAACAATAGATAAGAACACATGCACCCATTTTACCCACATTCTTACTTACATCCAGTAATGCAAAAGATTACATATAGCATATTCACAAGATAAATTTTCTGCACCATCTCAACAGTAATAAGTATTAACTGCTATTTCGTGCTTATGTTATTTGTGAGTTCACCTTTCATTAATTATTTATAATTTGACTTTGCACATGCATAAGAAAATTGACAATAAACATACTTTCTCACCATAATGTTAAACCTATTCAATATATGATTCATAAACGATTTAGGGCCTGAAAACATTTGAACACAATATATTGAAAGGAATTATGTAGACAAAGAACATGAAGCATTTTATTCCTGCTTGGTACTAACAACTTTGTCAGTTTGTCCTATTCAGTATTAACCTTGTTGACAGTCGAATCTCACTGAATTATTAAGCCACCAAGCCCCATAGAAGACTTGTTAGTTGTTACTAAACATCATATTAACCTTGACCATTTTAATTTCACCTATGCATTTGGTAAGGCTGAGGCATACCATCTCAATTAGTCCCAGTCAAACCCAGAAGTATAACAGGGACTCAGGGAGAAGCTCAGAAAATAAGGAAAGATTAATCAATATGAACTCTAAATTTCATCGACCAAAACCTTACAATATCATAAACTTCCTTAACAAATTCTCAACCTACTACAGTTCATAAGACCTTGTTCATCCATATGCATCAAAACTAAATATGTTGTCAAGAAAATACAATTTCAGTCCGTACAAACAAAAGAAGTTGTAAACTCCAAAATCTTCAGAGTATACATTTGGCCTCATTTTTTAATCCATCTCAGTAGGAAGCTTGATATTCAAAACCAAATTTTTATAACATAAATAAAGTGTAAAGCTAGTAGAAAGGAATAACAAGGATGCAAAAGACAGCAAAAAGAAGTTATGCACAAGAATATGAACATGTCCTTCATCTCCAATCCATAAGAGTTAATTAGACATGTGTGATCAGTGTAGCATGCAAAAAGAAACTACATAAGTATACAATTACTTACAGATGTTGTGCCATCAGGATTTCTGATAGTCCTCCAGCGCACAATATTGTTCTCCAAGCGTATGCGTTTCTTGGCTCCAGATTCATCAGTTACAAAGGTATCCTCTTCCACATATGTTTTAGGATCAAATGGTTTTGGATCAACACCCATAATATTAGAAACTTTAATCATGTTCATCTGCCACAAAAAAGGGAGATGACAGAGAGAAAGATAAAAAAATGTGAGTAGTTGAAGAAGTTCAACATATCTTACCAAAATGCACTTCATCATGAACTTGTTATCGTTATAAAAGGCGTTTCATTTGTAGATAAGATCCTCAGAAGCGATACCACATATTAAAATGTATTAATCATACTAAAATGTATTAATCATGACCTTGTCATCATAATCCGAGATTGTTCAATTCCCATCATATTAGCAATATTTTACCAAGCATGACAACAGGAAGTTATTAAGAAATTGTCCTAAAACATAAACTCCTTTAATCATTTCAAAATCCAGACATTCACTTATACACACTGCTCATGCCAACTTCAAAATCATAAAAGATGTATAAACTATGCAAAAGAAGAGTAGCAATTACATGTCTTGTCCAGCCACCATGAGTTAAAGCAAATTTGAAAATAACAGCAAATTTGAAAATAACATATAAAACACAGGCTTCTCATCCAAATAAACAAACAAGCATATAAATTAGAGACAGGCCTTTTCTGGAAGAGCTGGAGGTGGTCGCAATGGAACCTCTAATTCCAATGGGGGCCCAAGTGGCTTCTCTTTAGTTTTCATCTCAATGTTTTCCTCCTCTGACTCATACTGAGGATCTTCATCAGCAACTATATCCTCTGGTCTCAGGCTCTTTCCATAACTCCCTTCCTCCTCCGCAGGATATCTCTAAGGCAGGAAATCAATTATATCCATAATTTTTAAAATTCGGGCAATTGAATGGAACATATGTTACTAATGACACCTGACACTCACATTTGAATCTTGCTCAATGTCCTGCTGGGCTGCATACCCCATATCCTCCTCTTCGTCATCGTCAAAATCACCAAATACATCACGAATTTCAGTGGCCGAATGCAAATCACGAGTCTGATCTTTGTCATCTCTGGGTGACCCACTACATAAAAAAAAGGATAGTTTTTCAGTCCCAAAGTCTTGCAACAGTTATAAACAATTGTGCATACTAAGTCTTAAGTCATCAATAATTTTCTCTGTTCTATACTTCTATTGGATACTCTAATTCAAGTTAACTTTGTTTAACATCCAGATCAATACAAACAGCGTAAAACAAGATATGCACAGCCAACCCATGCCAGAAATCAGACTCAGACATAGACATACTCATTTCAATTCATTGGTGAAATACTGAAGAAATCAAATAGGGACTGACAAAACCTGAAATCTTAGCCTTTCCAGCATGCCTGCTAGCTTCTCCAATACCCATAGACAATATAATGTGAAACAGTAAAAGCATCAAACAATGGTGGCCATATATGGTAAAATACCTGGGACTTCTAGCTTCGTCAACTTCCTCATCATCATTGTCAGGGTAATGGTTCTCCTCTGACCTCTCGGATCCACTCTCAATCACGTTCCTACGCTTGCTCCCACTCTCAATCACGTCCCTACGCTTGCTCGTCACGACTCGCTGCTGACTATAGTCATCTTTGGCATCGCTATCTGTATCTCTTGCCTCACTTTCTTCTCTCTGATCCCCAACTTCTTCTACCTCCTGGGAACTTTGATCTCTCTCGCCTTCACTCTCACCAGGATCAGGATCAGGATCAGGATCAGGATCTCCAGCAGGAAGATCATCACCTTCACTCTCTATTTCGACCTCTCCGTGACCCTCCACTTCGCCTTCACCTTCCCCTTCCCCCTCGTGGTCCATTCCTCCCTCCCCCTCGTCCTGAAAAAAACAAAACAAGCAAGATTCAAACTTCAAAATGCAGAAAGCAAACAGCTTGACAAGTACACGTACGCATATATAAGACAAGGAAAAAAAAAAAAAACTAGCAGAACCTAAAATTTCACTATGCTAGAACAAGTAGGGGGAATAACAAAATTGGCATAAGAGTTTGGTGTCAAGCGAAGCTGTTCTGATAATGAAATTGCAAAATGGATCAGTTTTAGGAAGAATAAGGGGAAAGGGAGGATGGGACGATTTCATACAGAGGCAAAAGTGGGTTGGGGATTGGATTCGTGCTCAGAATCAAGCTCTTCTTCCTCCTCGGACTGATCGCCAAAGAGGTTCTGCATCATCTGGTGCCGCTTCTCTTCTCCCATCTTTTTGCTCTCTCTCTCTCTCTCTGTGTCTGCGTGTATGTGAAATGAAGCAAACCTAGGAGGAGACTGGGAGGTTTTGTTCACCGGCACCGTTTAAACCGGGAAACTGATGTTCCTTCTTTTATCTCTGTTTCGGTGGCACTGCCACGTCAACTGGGAAAACTCCGGATCGGTCGGGTCGGGTTCCCTAGTCCCAATAATATCATGCAGCCTACTGCTATTGGGTTAGTCGAAAAGTGAGAGGGTACCCATTTCCATGGACCTGAGCTTAATCTGACCAATCGTAGATTGATATTTTGACCGGATCAATATTTTAGATCCAGTCTGGACGCCATCTTGGGTTAACCAATGTTCGGGTTAAAATTAAACCAATCCAAAATTTAAATAAATATATAAATTAATATTTAAATTTTAAAATTTTAAAAGTAAGAAATTGAAATTAAAAAATATTTTATAATATATATTTTTAAATAAATATTATTATAAAAATATTACTATGTTATACATAAAGGTATTAACTTAAGTCAATAAATTTTAAAATTTATTCTTAATTGGTAAAAAACAAAAAATTATAAGTCATAAAATATTTTATAACATTAAGTCGAGCTAGACTAATCTAAAGAATGACTAAAATTTGTCCTTAAAATGCATCAAGTTTAATTTTTCAAGACTCAAACTTAATTAATTAATATTAGGTCAAGTCGAATTATCAAGAAAGTAAGTTCTTAAGCACTCTTATCATAAAACAGTTTGCATAACAGGATATTTAATTTCTTTTTTTTTATATTTTTTTACAGTTGTCTTTATATATATATATATATATATATATATATATATATATATATATATATATATATATATATAAAGGAAGGTAAATTCTTAAGCACTCTTATCATAAAATAGTTTGCATAACAGGATATTTAATTTCCTTTTAAAATTGTCTTTATATATAAAGACAACTGTAAAAAAAAAAGAGAGAAAAAGGAAATTAAAATATCTTATTATGCAAACTATTTTATGATAAGAGTGCTTAAGAATTTACCTTCCTTTTATATATATATATATATATATATATATATATATATATATATGTATATATATATATATATATATATATATATATATATATATATAAAAAGGTCTTCCAACAAGACGCAAGTGCAATCATAGGAGGAAGATTAAGGACATTTATCCCAATATGGAAGCTATGCTCGCTAAAAGCAAGGAAATTTGCCACCCTATTTCCTTCATGAAGAGCATGTGAAACTCTAGCTCTTACTGTCGTCCACGAAGCAAGTTGATTGTTCAAACAATAGGTGCCCACGAGTAAAAATGCAAACACCGCTATAGCACTGGTGATATTACCATAGCAAAGTATGCACACATCGCTTTAGCACTAGTGATATTACCATAGCAAAGTCTAACTTATGCCAAAAAGTTTATAGATAACCTTACACCATGCTAGCTCAAGGGCTGAAACAAGCCCCCATAATTCAATTGTGATTATGGCAGCTGACCCCAAGTTTCTTATAAAACCAAACATCCATGCACCTAAGGCATTCCAAAACACTCCTCCACAAGCTCTAAGATCCATGACCTGCTTCCGAGAACCACCAAAATTGCATTTAACCCACCCATAATTAGGAAACTGTCAAGCCACAATTATTTACTGATAATTTCTGTTGCTACACTCAATGTGAAGCCCCTATATTCGAGCATTATTGGCTTTCCAAGCTCTGAAACTATCTATAAAGATATTATCTACTAGGCCCTCCTCCTTCAAACACTACTTGATCCATCTTCAACCAGACAAGCCATATTCAAAAACCGAACACAACATTCCAAGAGTTACCTCCATCTCTCCCCTAGTTCACACAAGTTTGCAATAAAGAACATATGCCAATACCGCGGGTGGACTAACTGCATGGTTAGTCATGGCAACCATCACTCAAGAGAAGGGATAAATTGAGTGATTTTAAATTTTTAAAACAACTTTGAAAATTATGCATTTTGATATTTTCAATCAACACATGCAGCGAAAAAGGTACAACTATTAGAGATTTCTCAAATATCACTTGGGCTATAGGATAAATCAAACAAATAAGCTAAATATCAAATTCAACTCAAGCATATATAATTAAAATACAAATATAAACGAGATAAAGTTAAGAGAAGCAAACATAGTATTTATCATGGTTCAGCCACCAACCACTTGTGGCCTACGTCCAGTCCTCAAGTAAACCACCTGAGATTTTCCATTATCACGTCAAGCTTGAGCATGTGCTTGAAACCTTTACAAATTAGAGCACTCAACACACCTTGGGATACCTCACCTTTTGTGCTTGAGCCTTAACTTCAAGGGATACCTTACTTTTACAAACTTTTAAGGGATACCTCACTCTCTTTATAGATTATACAAAGTATAGAAAAATAAAAACTCTCTCAAGAGTGGATAATACAAATTGAAGCTCTATAATGCTCTTTAAAGATATCTCAAATATTTACAAAAATAAAGTACAAATGGATTGAAAGATTGATTTTTAGATTAGTGCAATAGAAATATGTTTTAAGTTATTGGTTAGCCATTAAAGATGACCCAAGACATGTATTTATAGAGTATTTGATCAAAGGAGCCATTGGGTACAGTTAATGGCAGCATTTAATGCGAAGAAAATAGTCGTTGCATGTTCCAGGGTCGTGTTATTTGAATAACACATTTGTTATTTGAATAAATCCACTTATAGCACACCAGGAAGTGTTTTCTAGAACTTGTTATTCAAATAACACTTTGGTTATTCGAATAAATCACTAAAAACACGTTCTGGAATGTTTTTTGGGGTGTGTTACTCGAATAACACGTCCCTTGTTTGAATAAACCACTCTAGTTTCAAAAACTAACTTTAAATGGTCATAATTTCTTCATTTCTTATCCGTTTAAAGCAAATAACCACTCATTGGAAAGATATTTGAGTCTATTTTCAAATGAAATATTTCAGAACAAAACTCAAAGTATTTTGAAAGTTATGATCAAAAGAGTAATTAAAGGTCAATTTTTCAAAACACAAACTTGGCTATTTTTCATAAATTTGAACTACTACCATAAATAGATTTTCAAAACTTGTTTGTTGGGTATTTTAGCATGTGAAAACTATTTGTAAAGATTTGAAAACATATTTGAGATATCCAAAAAGTTTCTTACATAAAGACCCTAAGTCCTATAAGTTATACCATTTAATCTTCCTTTGGACTTGGTCTTTGACATGACTTTGTTGTTATCAAAACCTTCATGAAATAGGCATTCACATTCTCCTTGAATTGAACATAATTGAGATCTTTAGCTTTCTTGTTGCAATGCTCACTCTTGGTACTTGGATTATCCTAGAAAGTATTGTTCATTTAAACAAACATAGTTAGTTCAAATTCATAATTCAATATCTTTATATGCATGGTTCATAAATGTACAACTCTAATTAGTCTAATATGCATATAAGACTTTCATAGACATATCCAAATAAGATATTTATCAATTATTAATAGATATGCTCTATATAGGACGCAACAAAGAATACTTTACACATTTTCATTTAAATATAGCTAAATCCAATATTAATTCATTATAACTCATATAAAGTATTATTGGATATATTATATAAAGAATGCTACACATATCTCATTGCATGATCATTAAGTGAAATATAACTAGATAAAGTACATAATCATGCATGAACAATATAATCTATTAAGTACATCTATGTAGCATAAGTATCATTCTTTTTGGCTTGTATTTGTCATCATCAAAACTTAACATATTAAATCATTGGAGCAAACTTATTTCCACAATCTCCCCATTTTTTATGATGACAAATCACCAAAGAAAAATATGTTGAACAATATAAGCATTTCAAACAATAAGTACAAGAACATATTTTTCTTTCTAATTTTCAATCCTTATATTTGACATCAACAAAAAGGTTTAGGAAGGAAAGATAATATTGTGTCTCTCCTATAGATAAAACTCATGTTGCCAAAAAGAGTAAGATCATCAAAACCAAAAATTTGTTCAAGTTATTCAAAACATAACTATCTCCCCCTATTTGATTCTACATGTGATTCCAGAAAAGAGAAATGAAATAAGCATGCTTTCAAGATATAAAACATTATTCATGCAATGCTTATCATATTTTGGTACATCAACATTTAGCATATGATAACAATAAAGCACTTTATGTAATCAAACAAGGATGTAAGCCAAGAGATATAAATAACTTAAGAGTTAGGTTCCCCCTTATTGAAACACAAGATGCGTAAAGTGAAATATGTATGTCAAGACCATATAAACACATTATTATAAAGTAAAGCAAGACAAAAAATACTTATTCTTAACCCTTTAATCAAAAAATTATTTTAAAACTTCTTCCCATTTCAAAAAGAATTTTACAAGAGCACATTACATTGTCAAAAACAATTTAGAAGGGTGGAGATGTTTTATATTAAAATCTCATATTCATCGAGACAGATCAAACCAAGTTAAAAGAACATAAGTACATCTCCTTGATGAAATATACTATAAGGATCAAAGCATGTATAGAACTAACATTATTCACCCTATATGCAATGACAAAAAAAATAGCAAGTTAATATCCAATTAGGCACTTTGTCAAAGCTAAGCATACTTCTCATGTAAGGAAAACATCTAATAAGTTAAGATCAATTTATCAACAAGTATCATATACTTCATATAGAATATCACAATAACTTGGGATAGAGATACTTATTAAGTTAAACAGAGAGTGATGCTTCTTTAGAATGTTCTTCGTTTATTGGTCCTTTGACTTTGAACTTTCTTCCATTGAGTATTCTATTCCATTGCACTTGAAGAAAGTCTCCTCATGTTCCTCTTCATTCAACTCTTTTATTTATCCATTTATGCTTAACATTTCAATATTTGATGGCTATATTTGAAACACATAGAGAAACTTGCAAAGCTAACTCTAAAAATTCTTTAAAACATAGGTTAGTATCAAATATCATTTAAGTTCATTTACAAGCATAATTTGGGTTGATAAATAATTTAAAACTTGTACTACATTATCAACCATGCAATGTTAGTTCTAACAAGAACAAAAGAAGGATATATGCACTTGAATCCAAAAGCATAGTTTAATCATTTTCAAAGCAAGATTCAAGTTTATCAAGAAAAACATTATTATCATCAAAACATATATAAGCATTTTAGGGCAAACAATGATCATGTAAGACATATAATTCAAGTAAGAAATTTTAGTATGCACACATGATTCAAGTTTCTTACATTGAAGTTCAAAGACAAGTTCAGGGCGTAAAAAGAATCATTTACTTCTTGTTTTCAAGATATGAACATATCAAACAATTTCAAACAATAAGACATATAACTTTTAACTTTCCAATCTCCAAGTAAGTATATAGGACAATTAAGCATCAAAGAGAAAGGATTGGAACTACTTATGAGCATGTGAATTTCCATATTTGAACAAAGAGAATTGGACACAAGCTCAAGAGCAAAGATATTACTATAAAATAACTTATTCTAAATAAGGTGTGTACATATCTAGCATGTTAGCATATGTAAAGACATTTTCAAGATACAAAGTTAGAAAAGCACAACTTAAGGCATGTTAAGGCATAAAAACAACTTTCTAGTTCTCCAAATATCACATGATATTCAATTTAAAGCATAAGAAAAGGATAAGAGATTGATGTCACCAAAAATGTACTCTTTGAATTTTTGTAGGTAACTTCAACTTCCACGCCTCAAGGCTCCTTGAGAATGTTGTGGTTGTCCATGTCATTCTTTTTATGTTTTCATCACTCTTGGAGAACTTGGACCATTTCAATTTTTTTGAATCTCAAGTAGCATAGTTGTATTTCACTTCAATCCATGCTTGAGCTAATAGTCACCCTAACACATTTCAAAGTATTTTCTTTGGTATCCATAAATTTTGGATCCATAAGGTTAGTCATTATGTCAAACTCATAAGCAAATAAACATTCAAAATAATAAGGTAAAACAACAAATGAGTTCATAAGAGAAAAAGATATTTCATTTCATTGATCAATGTATCCAAGTACATATATTCATCAAAATAATAGCCAATTACATTTGGTTAAGCATTTGCATTTTTAGTCCAATTACAAAGAACTCAACATATATAACAAATTCTTGAGAAATGAAGGGGAAAAGCAACATAATCTTTCATATAATCCAGGTTTGTTTGAATAGTAAGTTCTTTATTTGAATAAACTTTTGGAAAATAACCAGACTTGGCTTTCTGCTAAGCATTATTCGAATAACAGTGTTGTTATTCGAATAACACAACACCCAGAAATGTCTTTCTATTAGGCTTTATTCGAATAACATTGTTGTTATTCGAATAACACAGCATCCAGACTTGGCTTTCTGCTAAGATTTATTCGAATAATCATATGGTTATTCGAATAACATCGAAAACAACAGAATTTTGAGGATGCTTCTGGTAAGCATTATTTGAATAAGATATGCTTTATTCGAATAAAGCATACAAAACAATAACTATGAGGTGCTACTAGAAAACGTTATTCGAATAAGAGGAGTCTTATTCGAATAAAACTAAATGAAATATACCGGTAAACATAAGTAACAGGTCAAAAAAGATTAACAAAAGCTTATCCAAGGATCAAAGTGATACATTTCAACATACAGGCCAAGTAAGAACATAAAGACATGATCACAAAGTTCTAATTCTTACAAAGTCATTTTAAATCAACTAAAATATCATGTTAGATATGAATAAAAAAAAAAGATAAAACCATCTAACACAAACACTCATGATTGATCAAAAATTTTAAGACCAGATATATCATTATCAAACATATCATTTTAAACAAGAAGTATACTTGTAACACCCTTAAATATAACAACTGCAGCACAATCGTCATTACACCATAGTTACTAGATCCAGCCGTGTCACAGTCATGATAACAATAATTTCAAAATTTACGTAAGTTTATTTTTTTTTTTCATTTTTACGCATAAGTAGAAAATACGAGCCATGAATGAAATATAAATATATTCAACCCTTAATACAACCACTGAAATAAAATCACATTCCTTATATATATTTTATAGTCAATTAACACAAATCACTGATAACATAGAATATAATAATTACAGAGTCAAATAAAATACAACGGGAATGAAAACACTAAAGGGGAAAAGTAGTAACCATGGGGTAGGTACTACTAGCAGACAAAACCGCAACCCCATATGCACATACGACGCTCGGAGTCCCATTCAACAAGTCAGGCATCACTGCCTCCACGCAACTGCACTCGTACGTAGCCGAAGAAATCTTGTCCAGACGCCCAATCCAATCAACCAAGGTGTGATCCCTCTTTATCTTCCTCACGATCTTTTATCAAATATAAACATAAAACAGAAATATAAAAATATAGGAAAGAGATGAGACACCCATCTTTCATTACCATCACGGCAGTAAGAAAATGACACGGCGCAGAGCGCCCACAAAGTAATACAGTTCATATATTTATTAATAGCAATAGCGGAATTTATAATAAAAGCAATTTAATTATAAGCAATAATAAGAATCAATAATAACAGTGATATTTATAGTAAAGGCGAACAACAGTAAGCAATAGCAGGCAGATCACAATAGTATTTCCAGGAATCAGCACAACAATCAGATAATCATTTATAGAAGTAAAACAGTTATCTTCACATTCACAGGTGTTCATGCTCAATAATTTATGAGACCGACAATGAACAATGCACAATGCATTATGATACCACAATTTCTATTCCATGGAGCTAGACATAAACATTTTCAGAGTGAATGATCAAGGAGTAATGCCAATATATCGTTAGCCTTAAAATATAGTGTGCTTCATCTCATAAAAATATTTGCGCAAATGGCTTATACATGGCACCTCAACAGTTGATCGCGATATAGGACAGCGTCCCGGTCTGGATCGTCGGTGTGTTTGCGTCAGTCTACCCCACGGCACAGAGGAGCTCATAACTGTCCATGTGAAGAATCCACACCCCGACACCCCCAGGGCCAACAACATATGTCACCTACGCTAGTCTATTCGCACCCGCACATAGGTGTTATTCAACTCCTTGAAGAGAACCATAAAGTGGTCAAATTCTCATATTTACAAACTAAGGATTGAAAAGAATGATCCTTGGTCACATAGGTGACCAAGGAAAATGAAATTGAGAAGTGAATGGGAAGAATTTTACCTAAAGCCTTAAGCTTGAACTCCTTGAGATGTATTTTTGGTGATTTTCGGATTCCACTCACCCAAGAACCCTAGAGTGTTCAAAATCACTGAAATCACACATCAATGCTCAAAAAGAGAAGCCTTTGGTCACATAGTAACCAAGGAAAACGAAAATAAGAAGAAATAGGAGAGAAATCAAGAATCTTTACCTTGGAAGACAATGGAGACAAGGTTAGATTTTGAACAAGCCTTCTAAATAAAACTTGTAAGGAAGATGAAGATGAGTGTATAAATGTGTTTAGTGGAGAGAAAAATCAAAAAGCTTGGCCATCCATGGAGCAGTGATTTTCGGATTCGGAGGGGGAGAGGTAAAAAGGTTGGATTTTTCAAGAGATTTCCTAAAGAGAAAGTGTAGAGGAGGTTGAGAGAAGTCTATAAATGGTGTTTATGGAGAGAAAAGTGAAGAGAAACAATGGTGGTGGTGGCTGCCATTTTCGGATTCAAGAGGAGGAAGAAGAGAAGAGGCGGAGAGAAAATGGAGGTAGAAATGGAAAATGGAGGAACTTTCTACACAAAGAAGGTAGAGGAAGTCAGTGCAAGTGTAGAAATGGGCTTAGAGAGGAGAAAAGATGAGCAAAAATGGAGGAGGAGGGGCTGCCATTTTCGTGCTCATGGTGGAGGTAGAGAGAAGGAGGAGAAAAGATGAAGAAGATGAAGTGAAGAGAGAGAAAGTGATAAGTAAAGTGAATTAGGGTTTGGTGGGTTTAGGTTAAGTGTGGATGAATCACATTTTTGCCCTCCTTAGCATGAGTGGGCTGCTGAATAAAGGAGAGAGTGAGGGAAAAAATTTGGCTTCTCATGCAAGCCAAGGGTAATTGGGTCATTTGGTGGGCAAAGCTTCTCAAAGAAGCTTTGAAAAGGTACACAAATTTGAATTAAAGTGAGATTGATTTGACATAAAGTGGATTGCATTGGGATAATGTAATAGGGTTTCTAATGCATGCTATTATCCAATGGATAATAGATACAGTCGACATAAGTCAGTATTAATTTATCTGACAGATGAATTTTACACAGCATTTTATTATTCTGTCTGTTAAATTTCTCGAAAAACATGAAATTGTAAACTGTGTCTGACCTCGGGTTTAGTAAGATCCCCCGTCGACGTTTCCATAGTTCAAGATTCTCGAAGAAAATATCTCGTTTCTCCGGCTTCGCTCAGCGCACACGTAAAACGAGGAATATATCAAAATATTCGACGTTTCTAGAAAAATTACAGAAAATTCTCAAAAATTGCAAATATTATAAAACGACTATTCGTCTTATCATTTTTCCAATTTTTGAAGCATTATAGTCGTTTTCCCGACTCTGCTCAAAATACACGCAAAACGAGAAATATATTAAAATATTCATCATTTCTGAAAAATTCTGAAAGAATTCTCATAAAACACAAATATTAGAAAATGACTATTCATAATAAAATTTTTCAACTTTGGGAGCGTTATAGTTGTTTTGCTAACTCTGCCCAATGTGCATGCAAAACGAGAAATAATATTAAAATATTCCGCGTTCTCAGAAAAATCCAGAAAATTCCTAAAAATCCCAAATATTGTAAAATGATCATTTATCCTAAAATTATTAATTTTCGGGATGTTACAACTCTCCCCTTCAAATAGAAAATTCGTCCTCGAAATTTTCATCCCTTAGACTAAACATCAATGTTTTTCTCCATTTAATTTTCTAACCTTCATGTTGCGTTTCTAGTTACGTTAACGCAGATCACCCTTAGCAACGCGATCTCTATATCTTTTTGCTACTTTGTTCTTCTATCCTCGATCTTCACAACAAGCTTCTCACAGATTATACTCTCTCTTAATTGCACCAGGTCACGTTCGATGACATGGCTGAATCGGGGATACACTTTCGCTTTAACTTTTGATACATCTCGGTCACTTTTCCATTTCTCTAAAATTTATCCCATTCGACCATTGAAATAGCAATTGTATCTAGACATACTTCGTTTGGTATCACTTCCAATGATAACCACAAATTCTCAAATTACTCCACTAACTTCTTCTTCTTTCGAGTTTGAAAAATTAGATCAAAACGTCCAGCATGCTTTTTCCACGTGTTTGAGAATAGATCAGAGTGTAGTTGATAAGGACAACAACAAATCTGTCTAGGTAAGGATGAAAGATATGATTTAGACAGTCCATGAATGCGACAAGAACATTGGTTGCTCCAAACGGTATCACAAGATACCCGTAATGTTCAAAGCGCGTTCGAAAATCGTTTTGGGAATATTTTAAATTTCCTGCGAATTGAGTGAGGTTCAGAGTATATGTCTATCCTGGAGAGAACAACAACTCTCTTCTCGCCGATCCATTGAATTGCTTATTTTTCTTCGGGGACATTCATCCTTGATAGGAGTATGGTTCCTTTTGTGACAGTCCTCGTCTCACCGAGAAGCTCCATTCTTTTCCTTACTGACAACATGGTAGCCCAATCATGCGAAACTCTTTGACTATCAGAGTGACATTTATACTCTCCTTACTGTTGGTCCTCTACGAAAAGCACTTATATGTATCCTCAGGCTCCTTTCGCTTACAAAGCTTCAACTTTGTTGCCCGCTACGAATTCAAAAGTCTTAATTTTGAAAACCACTAAGGTTTTCATTGGAATGGTTTAGTAGGATATGACTAGAGAATGATCAATCAGTCCCTAAATCATGAACTCTAACTGTTGCGATTTCAAGTAAGCAAAATAGATCAACAAAAAGTTCAATCTTTATGAGAAGTAGGATAGATTAAACAAACTCAGGAGTCAGGACAAGTCTCAATAACAGAAATGGGAACAACTAAGTCGAAGGTAAGAAAGATACACATGAATCCAAATGATCCATACAGTTACAACTTGACAAAGGAGGGGTTACCCTCAGAATTATACAACACGATTACGAGATCGTCATTTGAGGCATCACTTCTGTTGTTTAGATTTCCAAATCTAAAGTCCTCAGCACCTCCCAGGATATAAACTCTGTCCTCTGCTTATGGTTCCACAGCTCTTGCAGCATTGACAGAAGAACTTGCCTTCGCTTGGGTGTAGTTGTGGGAAACGTGTCCAGGTTTTCCTCATTTAAAATAGACGATCCCTGTAATTGCGCAATCTCTCGTTAGGTGCTCCTTTCCGCATTTGCGACAGAAAATTCTCTTGGCCGTACATTCCTTTGTTAAGTGGTTCTTTCCGCATTTCGTACATTTCGGTAAAGATGTTGAGATCTTGATTGGATCTACTACCACTAGCACTTTCCCCTACGGGTTGGGTGTTATTGTTACTTCCTTGGTACCCGTGAACGTAGTTCCCGTTTAAACTTATTAGCTTTTCCATTATTCCTCCTTTGGAATCTAGGTAGTCCATGGTTATCCCAAGTCTGACTTTCCTTCAATAGATTTTAAACCACAACTTCCAATTCTCGTTACTGTGCGGTCCTCTGATCTTGGTGAATTATCACATCAGCCATTCTTTGTATTTCTCCTACAGTCGTAGCTATGCTTCTATAGTCTTCTCCCGCGCTCACATGCATACGTCTGCCACGAGCCATTGACTTTCTCGAAGATGGACAAACATAGCACAATAAAACAACGTAATTATTTCAAACAACATTACCTCCCTTCGGAAGTCAAACGCAAAAAGTCACACAATGCACATAATTCAAGTAAGATAAGCCAATTTACGAATCCTAACAGCCTCTAGCTCGAACTTCTTCATTCTGCTTCCACAGCGTAATCTCTCGTAAGCCGTCAACTTCTAAAATGCTTCTCGAACCTAGTTTACACTAGTTATTTCTTTCTCCAGAAGATCGGTTTTCCAAAACCTTTTGATCTCCTTACAAAAATTTCCTATTTTCCTAACATAGGACGCCTAAGAGAAGTCATAATTTCCTGTACACACAGAACATTACATATTGAGTAGGCCAATCCTCAATATCATGCAACTGTATAACAGTAGCTGCTGACATTCAACCTATAGCAAGCCATGCATTCCTTTCCCATCATCTCAATCAAGAGACAAGGAAGTGCACAACAGACCAAATTCTAATATGCCTAAACATAGCAAGTCCATACCCCGGCTCAATAGGATGAACTGCTCTGATACCACCTAATGTAACACCCCTTGATATAACAACCGCAGTGCAATCGTCATTACACCACAGTTATTAGATCCAGGCGTGTCACAGTCATGATAACAGTAATTTCAAAATTTATGCAAGTTTATTTTTTTTTTCATTTTTATGCATAAGTAGAAAATACGAGCCATGAATGAAATATAAATATATTCAACCCTTAATACAACCACTGAAATAAAATCACATTCCTTATATATATTTTATAGTCAATTAACACAAATCACTGATAACATAGAATATAATAATTACAGAGTCAAATAAAATACAGCGGAAATGAAAACACTAAAGGGGAAAAGTAGTAACCGTGGGGTAGGTACTACTAGCAGACAAAACCGCAACCCCATATACACATACGACGCTCGGAGTCCCATTCAACAAGTCAGGCATCACTGCCTCCACGCAACTGCACTCGTACGTAGCCAAAGAAATCTTGTCCAGACGCCCAATCCAATCAACCAAGGTGTGATCCCTCTTTATCTTCCTCACAATCTTTTATCAAATATAAACATAAAACAGAAATATAAAAATATAGGAAAGAGGTGAGATACCCATCTTTCATTACCATTACGACAGTAAGAAAACGACATGGCGCAGAGCACCCACAAAGCAATACAGTTCATATATTTATTAACAGCAATAGCAGAATTTATAATAAAAGCAATTTAATTATAAGCAATAATAAGAATCAATAATAACAGTGATATTTATAGTAAAGGCAGAACAACAGTAAGCAATAGCAGGCAGATCACAATAGTATTTCCAGGAATCAGCACAACAATCAGATAATCATTTATAGAAGTAAAACAGTTATCTTCACATTCACAGGTGTTCATGCTCAACAATTTATGAGACCGACAATGAACGATGCACAATGCATTATGATACCACAATTCCTACTCCATGGAGCTAGACATAAACATTTTCAGAGTGAATGATCAAGGAGTAATGCTAGTATATCGTTAGCCTTAAAATACAGTGTGCTTCATCTCATAAAAATATTTGCGCAAATAGCTTATACATGGCACCTCAACAGTTGATCGCGATATAGGACAGCGTCCCGGTCTGGATCGTCGATGTGTTTGAGTCGGTCTACCCCACGGCACAGAGGAGCTCATAACTGTCCATGTGAAGAACCCGCACCCCGACGCTCCCAGGGCCAACAACATATGGCATCTACGCTAGTCTATTCGCACCCACACATAGATGTTATTCAACTCCTTGAAGAGAACCATAAAGTGGTTAAATTCTCATATTTACAAACTAAGGATTGAAAAGAATGATCCTTGGTCACATAGGTGACCAAGGAAAATGAAATTGAGAAGTGAATGGGAAGAATTTTACCTAAAGCCTTAAGCTTGAACTCCTTGAGATGTATTTTTAGTGATTTTCAGATTCCACTCACCCAAGAACCCTAGAGTGTTCAAAATCACTAAAATCACACATCAATGCTCAAAAAGATAAGCCCTTGGTCACATAGTAACCAAGGAAAACGAAAATAAGAAGAAATAGGAGAGAAATCAAGAATCTTTACCTTGGAAGACAATGGAGACAAGGTTGGATTTTGAGCAAGCCTTCTAAATGAAACTTGTAGGGAAGATGAAGATGAGTGTATAAATGTGTTTAGTGGAGAGAAAAATCAAAAAGCTTGGCCATCCATAGAGTAGTGATTTTCGGATTCGGAGGGGGAGAGGTAAAAAGGTTGGATTTTTCAAGAGATTTCCTAAAGAGAAAGTGTAAAGGAGGTTGAGAGAAGTCTATAAATGGTGTTTATGGAGAGAAAAGTGAAGAGAAACAATGGTGGTGGTGGCTGCCATTTTCGGATTCAAGAGGAGGAAGAAGAGAAGAGGTGGAGAGAAAATGGAGGTAGAAATGGAAAATGGAGAAACTTTCTACACAAAGAAGGTAGAGGAAGTGAGTGCAAGTGTAGAAATGAGCTTAGAGAGGCGAAAAGATGAGCAAAAATGGAGGAGGAGGGGCTGCCATTTTCGTGCTCATGGTGGGGGTAGAGAGAAGGAGGAGAAAAGATGAAGAAGATGAAGTGAAGAGAGAGAAAGTGATAGGTAAAGTGAATTAGGGTTTGGTGGGTTTAGGTTAAGTGTGGATGAATCACATTTTTGCCCTCCTTGGCATGAGTGGGCTGCTGAATAGAGGAGAGAGTGAGGGAAAAATTTGGCTTCTCATGCAAGCCAAGGGTAATTGGGTCATTTGGTGGGCAAAGCTCTTCAAAGAAGCTTTGAAAAGGTACACAAATTTGAATTAAAGTGAGATTGATTTGACATAAAGTGAATTGCATTGGGATAATGTAATCGGGTTTCTAATGCATGCTATTATCCAATGGATAATAGATACAGTCGACAGAAGTCAGTATTAATTTATCTGACAGATGAATTTTACACAGCATTTTATTATTCTGTCTGTTAAATTTCTCGAAAAGCATGAAATTGTAAACTGTGTCTGACCTCGGGTTTAGTAAGATCCCCCGTCGACGTTTCTATAGTTCAAGGTTCTCGGAGATAATATCTCGTTTCTCCGGCTTCACTCAGCGCACACGTAAAACGAGAAATATATCAAAATATTCGACGTTTCCAAAAAAATTACAGAAAATTATCAAAAATTGCAAATATTAGAAAACGACTATTCGTCTTATCATTTTTCCAATTTTTGAAGCATTATAGTCATTTTCCCGACTCTACTCAATACACACGTAAAACGAGAAATATATTAAAATATTCATCATTTCTGAAAAATTCTGAAAGAATTCTCATAAAACACAAATATTAGAAAATGACTATTCGTAATAAAATTTTTCAACTTTGGGAGCGTTACAGTCGTTTTGCTAACTCTGCCCAATGTGCATGCAAAACAAGAAATAATATTAAAATATTCCGCGTTTTCAAAAAAATCCAGAAAAATTCCTAAAAATCCCAAATATTGCAAAATGATCATTTATTCTAAAATTATTAATTTTCGGGATGTTACAACTCTCCCATTCAAATAAAAATTTTGTCCTCAAAATTTTGATCCCTTAGACTAAACATCAATTTTTTTCTCCATCTTATTTTCTAACCTTCATGTTGCGTTTCTAGTTACGTTAACGCCGATCACCCTTAGCAACGCGATCTCTATATCTTTGTGCTACTTTGTTCTTCTATCCTCGATCTTCACAACAAGCTTCTCACAGATTATACTCTCTCTTAATTGCACCAGGTCACGTTCGATGACATGGCTGGATCGGGGATACACTTTCGCTTTAACTTTTGATACATCTTGGTCACTTTTCCATTTCTCTTAAATTTCTCCCAATCGACCATTGAAATAGCAATCGTATCTAGACATACTTCGTTTGGTATCACTTCCAATGATAACCATAAATTCTCAAATTACTCCACTAACTTCTTCTTCTTTCGAGTTTGAAAAATTGGATCAAAACGTCCAACATGCTTTTTCCACGTGTTTGAGAATAGATCAGAGTGTAGTTGATAAGGACAACAACAAATCTGTCTAGGTAAAGATGAAAGATCTAATTTAGACAATCCATGAATGTGATAAGAACATTGGTTGCTCCGAACGGTATCACGAGATACCCGTAATGTTCAAAGCGCGTTCGAAAACCATTTTGGGAATATTTTAAATTTCCTGTGAATTGAGTGACGATCAGAGTGTATGTCTATCCTGGAGAGAACAATAACTATCTTCTCGCCGATCCATTGAATTGCTTATTTTTCTTCGGGGACATTCATCCTTGATAGGAGTATGGTTCCTTTTGTGACAGTCCTCGTCTCACCGAGAAGCTCCATTCTTTTCCTTATTGACAACATGGTAGCCCAATCATACGAAACTCTTTTACTATCAGAGTGGCATTTATACTCTCCTTACTGTTGGTCCTCTACGAAAAACACTTATATGTATCCTCAGGCTCCTTTCGCTTACAAAGCTTCAACTTTGCTGGCCGCTACGAATTCAAAAGTTTTAATTTTGAAAACCACTAAGGTTTTCATTAGAATGGTTTAGTAGGATATGACTAGAGAATGATCAATCAGTCCCTAAATCATGAACTCTAACTGATGCGATTTCAAGTAAGCAAAATAGATCAGCAAAATGTTCAATCTTTATGAGAAGTAGGATAGATTAAACAAACTCAGGAGTCAGGACAAGTCTCAACAACAGAAATGAGAACAACTAAGTCAAAGGTAAGAAAGATACAAATGAATTCAAATGATCCATACAGTTACAAATTGACAAAAGAGGGGTTACCCTCAGAATTATACAACACGATTACGGGATTGTCATTTGAGGCATCACTTCTGTTGTTTAGATTTCCAAATCTAAAGTCCTCAGCACCTCCCAGGATATAAAGTCTGCCCTCTGCTTATGGTTCCACAGCTCTTGCAGCATTGACGGAAGAACTTGCCTTCGCTTGGGTGTAGTTGTGGGAAACGTGTCCAGGTTTTCCTCATTTAAAACAGATGATCCCTGTAATTGCGCAATCTATCGTTAGGTGCTCCTTTCCACATTTGCGACAGAAAATTCTCTTGGCCGTACATTCCTTTGTTAAGTGGTTCTTTCCGCATTTCGTACATTTCAGTAAAGATGTTGAGATCTTGATTGGATCTACTACCACTAGCACTTTCCCCTACGGGTTGGGTGTTATTGTTACTTCCTTGGTACCCGTGAACGTAGTTCCCGTTTAAACTTATTAGCTTTTCCATTATTCCTCCTTTGGAATCTAGGTAGTCCATGGTTATCCCAAGTCTGACTTTCCTTCAATAGATTTTAAACCATAACTTCCAGTTCTCGTTACTGTGCGGTCCTCTGATCTTGGTGAATTATCACATCAGCCATTCTTTGTATTTCTTCTACAGTCGTAGCTATGCTTCTATAGTCTTGTTCCGCGCTCACATGCATACGTCTGCCACAAGCCATTGACTTTCTCGAAGACGGACAAACATAGCACAATAAAACAACGTAATTATTTCAAACAACATTACCTCCCTTCGAAAGTCAAACGCAAAAAGTCACACAATGCACACAATTCAAGTAAGATAAGCCAATTTACGAATCCTAATAGCCTCTAGCTCGAACTTCTTCATTCTGCTTCCACAGCGTAATCTCTCGTAAGCCGTCAACTTCTAAAATGCTTCTCGAACCTAGTTTACACTAGTTATTTCTTTCTCCAGAAGATCGATTTTCCAAAACCTTTTGATCTCCTTACAAAAATTTCCTATTTTCCTAACATAGGACGCCTAAGAGAAGTCATAATTTCCTGTACACATAGAACATTACATATTGAGTAGGTCAATCCTCAATATCATGCAACTGTATAACAGTAGCTGCTGACATTCAACCTATAGCAAGCCATGCATTCCTTTCCCATCATCTCAATCAAGAGACAAGGAAGTGCACAACAGACCAAATTTTAATATGCCTAAACATAGTAACTCCATACCCCGGCTCAACAGGATGAACTGCTCTGATACCACCTAATGTAACACCCCTTGATATAACAACCGCAGCGCAATCGTCATTACACCACAGTTATTAGATCCAGGCGTGTCACAGTCATGATAACAGTAATTTCAAAATTTACGCAAGTTTATTTTTTTTTCATTTTTATGCATAAGTAGAAAATACGAGCCATGAATGAAATATAAATATATTCAACCCTTAATACAACCACTGAAATAAAATCACATTCCTTATATATATTTTATAGTCAATTAACACAAATCACTGATAACATAGAATATAATAATTTCAGAGTCAAATAAAATACAGCAGGAATGAAAACACTAAAGGGAAAAAGTAGTAACCGTGGGGTAGGTACTACTAGCAGACAAAACCGCAACCCTATATGCACATATGACGCTTGGAGTCCCATTCAACAAGTCAGGCATCACTGCCTCCACGCAACTGCACTCGTACGTAGCCAAAGAAATCTTGTCCAGACGCCCAATCCAATCAACCAAGGTGTGATCCCTCTTTATCTTCCTCACGATCTTTTATCAAATATAAACATAAAACAGAAATATAAAAATATAGGAAAGAGGTGAGACACCCATCTTTCATTACCATTACGACAGTAAGAAAACGACACGGGGCAGAGCACCCACAAAGCAATACAGTTTATATATTTATTAACAGCAATAGCGAAATTTATAATAAAAGTAATTTAATTATAAGCAATAATAAGAATCAATAATAACAGTGATATTTATAGTAAAGGCAGAACAACAGTAAGCAATAGCAAGCAGATCACAATAGTATTTCAAGGAATCAGCACAACAATCAGATAATCATTTATAGAAGTAAAACAGTTATCTTCACATTCACAGGTGTTCATGCTCAACAATTTATGAGACCGACAATGAACGATGCATAATGCATTATGATACCACAATTCCTACTCCATGGAGCTAGACATAAACATTTTCAGAGTGAATGATCAAGGAGTAATGCCAGTATATCGTTAGCCTTAAAATATAGTGTGCTTCATCTTATAAAAATATTTGCGCAAATGACTTATACATGGCACCTCAACAGTTAATCGCGATATAGGACAGCGTCCCGGTCCGGATCGTCGGTGTGTTTGCGTCAGTCTACCCCACGGCACAGAGGAGCTCATAACTTTCCATGTGAGGAACTCGCACCTCGACGCCCCCAGGGTCAACAACATATGGCACATACGCTAGTCTATTCGCACCCGCACATAGGTGTTATTCAACTCCTAGGCATACATCGCCTTTCAACAATGTCCAACGGACAAATCATATGCATGACGACACAATGCCCAATCATGTATGTTCACCAATGATGCATTCATCATATACACTACCACAATGGTATATAGTCATTCTCAGTATCAACATGTCATATCACATTGAGAATTAAATCAACAAGTACATAACCCTTCATAGGGACTCACAACACATAGAGTCAAATCTCAATATCAATATATATTATGGTTTATCATTATCACCATTCCCCATTAAAGGTTTAACATTTTCAAGAACTTAAGTCTTGATCAATTATGAAAATACTTAGGTTAACTAACCCTTAAAATCGTAGCCTCACAAGCCCTCAAGGTTCTAAATTCCTTCTCGCATTATGCTCTAATCTCTTGATACCAATCACTTAGTTTTTATTTTACATGGGATCAATCCAATTCCTCAACATTATTTGGTATTCATGGTTTATCAATTATCATCATATCCACATTAGGGATTTTTCATGTCTTTAAACTCCTAATCTCCAAAGATGCACAAAGGCATCATTTAAACTTTAAGTTTTTCATAACCAACTCCACTATGATTATAAATCCTTTAGTGTTCAATTAGACAAGCTTTATTGCTTACTAACTCAATCCAAACTCCCGTTATCATGGGTCAAAACCGTGGCCTTTCACGTCCTCAAAGATCCAATTTCTTTCCATTTTATGTATTAACTTCTTAATCTCAATTTACTTAAATTTTGATTTATCAAAGTCATTTCAATTCCTTATGATTTTAAGCCAAAACCGTGGCCATCATTTGTCATCAAAGTTTCAATTCTTCACCACATTATGCATTAGTTACTTGATACTTAATCACTCAAATTCTATTCCTCACAAGATCAATTCAATTCCTAAATTTCTAAGGTCCAAACCGTGGTTTCATAAGTCCTCTAAGTTTCACTTTTTCTTTCCTTTTTATGTACTAGGTCATCATTATCAATTCACTTAAATTTTAGTTCATTAAGATCAATCCAATTGCCTAAGGTTCAATGCCAAAACCATGGCTTCATGCGAGGTAGTAAACCTTGGGAATTTCATATTCATAAGTTTTATTTATCATCATTTAACATTCAATTTCATAGCTTCCTTTTATTATGTACTAGACAAATTTATCAATCAAGAATCATCTCAAAACCGTGGCATCAAGTCAAGGTAGGAAACTCCACATTTTCCATTTAACAATCTTAACTTGATCAAGCATATTTAACACATCAAACATATTCAAGAATACAATTCAAGTATTAATCAAATTCAAGAACACTATATCATACAAATTTTTACAATTCAAGTAAGCATACAAGGAGGGAATTCTCCATCAATATACATACAAAGTTCCCTCACCACCATAAGTGATTGAAGTGAGTAGTCTCCCTCTTACCTAGAGGAGACAATTCAAGAAAACAACTCCTTGGCTCCTTGATTTGCAAATTTGGATTCCACCTTCAAGAGAACCATAAAGTGGTCAAATTCTCATATTTACAAACTAAGGATTAAAAAGAATGATCCTTGGTCACCTATGTGACCAAGGAAAACAAAATTGAGAAGTGAATGGGAAGAATTTTACCTAAAGCCTTAAGCTTGAACTCCTTGAGATGTATTTTTGGTGATTTTCGGATTCCACTCACCCAAGAACCCTAGAGTGTTCAAAATCACTCAAATCACACATCAATGCTCAAAAAGAGAAGCCCTTGGTCATAGAGGAACCAAGGAAAACGAAAATGAGAAGAAATAGGAGAGAAATCAAGAATTTTTACCTTAGAAGACAATGGAGACAAGGTTGGATTTTGAGCAAGCCTTCTAAATGAAACTTGTAGGGAAGATGAAGATGAGTGTATAAATATGTTTAGTGGAGAGAAAAATCAAAAGCTTGGCCATCCATGGAGGAGTGATTTTCTGATTTGGAGGGGGAGAGGTAAAAAGTTTGGATTTTTCAAGAGATTTCCTAAAGAGAAAGTATAGAGGAGGTTGAGAAAAGTCTATAAATGGTGTTTATGGAGAGAAAAGTGAAGAGAAACAATGGTGGTGGTGGCTTCCATTTTCGGATTCAAGAGGAGGAAGAAAAGAAGAGGTGGAGAGAAAATGGAGGTAGAAATGAAAAATGGAGAAACTTTCTACACAAAGAAGGTAGAGGAAGTGAGTGCAAGTGTAGAAATAGGCTTAGAGAGGAGAAAAGATGAGCAAAAATGGAGGAGGAGGGGCTGCCATTTTCGTGCTCATGGTGGAGGTAGAGAGAAGGAGGAGAAAAGATGAAGAAGATGAAGTGAAGAGAGAGAAAGTGATAGGTAAAGTGAATTAGGGTTTGGTGGGTTTAGGTTAAGTGTGGATGAATCACATTTTTGCCCTCCTTGGCATGAGTGGGCTGCTGAATAGAGGAGAGAGTGAGGGGAAAAATTTGGCTTCTCATGCAAGCCAAGGGTAATTGGGTCATTTGGTGGTCAAAACTTCTCAAAGAAGCTTTAAAAAAGGTACACAAATTTGAATTAAAGTGAGATTGATTTGACATAAAGTGAATTGCATTGGGATAATGTAATAGGGTTTCTAATGCATGCTATTATCCAATGAATAATAGATACAGTCGACAGAAGTTTGTATTAATTTATCTGACAGATGAATTTTACACAGCGTTTTATTATTCTGTCTGTTAAATTTTTTGAAAAACGTGAAATCTTGTAAACTGCGTCCAACCTCGGGTTTCGTAAGTTTCCTCGTCGACGTTTCCATAGTTCAAGGTTCTCGGAGAAAATATCTCGTTTCTCCGGCTTCGCTCAGCGCGCACGCAAAACGAAGAATATATCAAAATATTCGACGTTTCTGAAAAAATCCCAAAAAATTCTCAAAAATTACAAATATTATAAAACGACTATTCGTTTTATCATTTTTCCAATTTTTGAAGCATTATTGTCATTTTCTCGACTCTGCTCAATATGCATGCAAAATGAAAAAATATATTAAAATATTCGTCATTTCTGAAAAATTCTGAAAAAATTCTCATAAAACACAAATATTAGAAAATGACTATTCGTAATAAAATTTTCTAACTTTGGGAGCGTTACAGTCGTTTTGCTAACTCTGCCCAATTTGCACGTAAAATGAGAAATAATATTAAAATATTCCGCGTTCTCAGAAAAATCCAGAAAAATTCTTAAAAATCCCAAATATTGTAAACTGATCATTTATCCTAAAATTATTAATTTTCGGGATGTTACAATACTTATATAGCATGTAGAGATGTTTTCAAGATATAAGGCTAGAAAACCATAACACAAGTCTCTTCTTATCAAAAGATTGCAAGTCCAAGCTTAATAGAGACAAGGAAGAGAGTTTAGAATTATTTCTGGTCTTTGTACTTGGAACAGTCACTTTCAAGATGTCAAAGTCAGCTCTTGTCCTTCAAGCACACCTACAACACACTTCAATTTTAGGCTTTTGGTACGCAAATTTTCTTGGATCCTTGTGTGTTAGTTTTTTAATATTCATTCATGATGCTCTCATATAGATTAACTTTTCTATAGCATTTAAATTGAGCACAACAAATTAAATAACCAATTGCCATTAAGCACATAGCCAATAGCATGCTTACTTTCATAATATATAGAGAATTTAAAGCATAGCAAGCATACCTAGGTATTGTAAAACCTTATGTACCAAGATATATAACAAATTAATAAGCTATGGTACAGTAAGAATGAACATAATCATGTACTAAACATAATATTCAAATTTTACCAAGTGCACATGATTCTATCAATTACTTAAGGCCTACAAGGAATATACCTCAAATCTATTGACTTTACAAGTAAATGTGCATGAGAGATAAAAACATTTGATACATTGGCATTGGTAATCAAGGAAACTTTTTTCCTTACCCATTACTTCTCTTTTGGTGTTTTGAACTTTGCAAGTTTCACATTTTGTACTTGAAAAGCTTTGGTTGAAGTCACCTTCCTTCTTTGACCAAAACTTCTACCATTAGGCTTTGGAAGCATTCTACTTGATGATTCCTCTTTCCTTTGACCAATTAATCCATCCTTTTGAGAAATTTTATGTATAATTGAAACACTATGAGGACATTTTGGTACCCACTTCATCTTGGGTCCTTGAATGTTAATACTAGAGCCTTTGAGATCTTTAGGAACCCATACCATACTATTTCTCATATAAGGATTTCTTCTATAATTGCATAAATGAGAAATATGTCCTAGATGACCACAAAAATTGCAAACAATTGAATTTAATGATGACTTGGCCCTTTGAAGATCATTTTTGGAAAACTTAAGCTTTTTTTTGTTATTACATTCTATACTATTTTTGCCATACCCTTGCTTGAATTTTTATGTGGAATAACACTAATTTTATTCTCATTAACAAGCATGGAATGTAAGCAATTAGAATAATTTTGGCAAATTCAGAATATAAGTCCTCAACTTGATTTTCTAAATCAATGCACTTTTCACAAGAAGTTGAGGTTTCACATTTCAAAGACATTTCCTCATCAAGAAAAATATATTCATTTTTCAAAGTCTCAAATTCATTTTCAATGGAGGAAATGTTTTTCAAATAAGATAAGTTTTTATTTTCTAAATTCAATAAACCATCATACAATTCATTATATGCACATTGTACCTCATAATAGGAAGGACTATAATCTAGTTTAGCATTATTTACCTCAAAGTCCTTTTTAGCCATATAGGAAGTAATCTCAATTTCTAGCATATTTGGCTCTTTAAGGGAGTCACAATCTTCCTCATTATTGTGCATCAAAGCTTCAAGAGTATATACCATTTGATTTTACTTTGCCACCTCTTCAAATTGAGCACCATCATCACTAAGAGAAATTAAGCTCATTTTCTTACTTTGAACATGTTCTTAAATACATTTTTCAATATTGTCTTCCTTTATAGGCTTTTGCTCTTCTTGCTCTTTATATACAATTTTATGAAAAAAATATTTGTTAGCAAGATAGATAGCATTAAAAGCATCCCATATATCTTTAGCACTAGAACAACTCTTAATTTTTGCATAAGCTCCATCATTCAAACCACTTCTCAAAATTTGCATAGCTCCAATGTTCAAAGAAAACCATTTCTTGTCACAAGCATTCCAAGTTTATTTTGATTTGCAAATAAATCCATCAAGCACAATATGTCACAAATCAAGATCAACAAATTGCATATAAAATTCCATTCTAGCTTTCCAATAAACAAAATGCACAACATCAAAGAATAGTGGTTTATCAATTTCAAAACCTTCCATTTTGAAAAGCTCAGTGGTTGCCAACAAATAAGGATCTTTAACTTTAAGCGGTTAAGCTTTCAATAGAGCACGAAGCTCTGATACCACTTGTTAGTCATGGCAACCATCACCCAAGAGGGGGTGAATTGGGTGATTACAAATTTTTAAAACAACTTTGAGAAATTATGCATTTTGATATTTTCAATCAACACATGCAGCGGAAAAAGTACAACTATTAGATATTTCTCAAATATCACTTGGACTATAGGATAAATCAAATAAATAAGTTAGATATCAAATTCAACTCAAGCACATATAATTAAAGCACAAATATAAAGAAGACAGAGTTGAGAGAAGCAAACACAGTATTTATCCTAGTTCAGCCACTAACCACATGTGGCTTACGTCCAGTCCTCAAGTAAACCACCCGAGATTTTTCACTATCATGTCAAGCTTGAACAGGTGCTTGAAACCTTTACAAACTAGAACACTTAATACACCTTGGGATAACTCACCTTTCATGCTTGAGCCTCAACTTCAAGGGATACCTCACCCTTATAAACTTTTGAGGGATACCTCACCCTCTTTATAGATTATACAAAGTATAGATTGTTAAATTTTAATTCAAATATATATGTTATGTGGATTAGCATTAATCAATAATTAAAATATTGTTTAAATCATTAATATATTAATTATGGAATTATGTTTATAATATAGCACTTGGTCAGTTTATGAATATTGTATTTGGACTTTTGTTATGAATAGCTCGTGATGGGTTTGAGATGTTCATTTAGTAGCTCGTTGAGAAGTCCCTACTCTCATCTGGTAAGTTATAAACTGTTTTCCCATTAGGCAGTTTTTAGTACGCATAAAAAACCTACTAAGATTGAGGGCAGTTTTTCTCACTTCTCTTGATTTCTTCACTGAACAACAATGGATTGCGGAATCAAGCCAGGTACACATTCTTGATCAATTTCTTGAATAGTCAAGATTATGAAGAATACCTTCCCTAATCAGTCATTCAATCCGGGGCCTAGAGATTTGCCCCAAGCGTCTATGCCATAGCATAGAAGAACTCTCATCAGTCCTACTACGCTTACTTCTAACACCGGAGTTAATAGACATATCATTCAAATTCAGCATATATAACCCATCACACAAAACTCCTAAACCAATGGCAACAGAATTAAAACAAACAACAACTTTTTCATTACCAAATTCAAAAGTGTAGCCACATTTATCCAAAGCTAAAACTGAAATCAAATTTCGTCTCATGGAAGGTACATAAACAACATCTTTCAACAATAAAGTATATCCAGAAGGTAAATACAAGGTAACTACTCTTATTTCTTCCACTGGCGCTCTAGCTCCATCTCCCACAATGATCTTGGATTCAGCATTACTTGGCTTCCTCAGGCTTGTGAACCCCTGTAAAGAATTCACAACGTGAATAGTTGTACCTGAGTCAAACCACCAAGTATTGGGAGCAACATCAATCACATTTGATTCAAAACAAGCTAGAGCTAGGAGTGTACTTTGCTTCTCAAGTTTCTTCTTGAGAATATAACAATTATCCACTTTATGGTCATACTTCTTGCAATACTTGCAGTTTCCCTTGAAGAAATTCTTCTTAGGCTCTAAGTGTTGAGATACATTCACTCCTTTCTTCTTATCATGTTGAAACTTGCCTTTATAACCTTTCTTTTTCTCATTTTTAGTACCAGAAGTAGAAGCAACAAACTGAACACTGTGTAATTTCTCTTTCCTTATAGATTCTTCTTCTTGAGAGACAATAGCAATCATTTCATCAACTGTCCACTCATCTTTTTGAGTGTTATAAGAGGTCTTCAGAACATCAAATTGAGAAGGGAGCGACTCCAGAACCTGCCAGATTAGATAACTCTCACCGATATCATCCTTGAGAGACTTCAGTTTATTAAAGTAGTGCACTAACTTCATGATATGCTCACGAACTCCACCAATACCATCATATTTAGTCTTCTCAATCAAAGAAAGATATTGACCCTTCTGAGCTTTATCAAAAGTCGTGAATTTCTCACCAACAGATTTCAGAAATTCCTTAGCCTTCTCGCTGTCTGGAATGCTCTGTCTAATTGACTTCTCCATAGTGTATTTCATCACCTTAAGACACACCCTGTTTGAGTGCTCCCATTTTTCACGAGAAGCCTTTTCAGCAGCAGTGGACTCAGTAGTAAGAGCAGCAGACTCTTCTTCTCTCAAAGCCAAGTCCATATTAGTGATAGTCAAATAAAGATCTAAAGATTCTTTCCAATCCTCAAAGTTAGTCTCATTCAAAGTCTTGACAGAGTCAATTGCATAGGCAAAAAGGCTGGCATGAAAACAACAAAAGGAAACATTTAATATGCACGATGTTATCATGCAACAAGAGAATTAAATGGTTCCGTATGCACAGCCAAACAAGCCCTTTAGAAAAATTTCTTATCATGATCCAGCCTAAGGGTCCCGAACCATAATAAATAAGAAATATAATAATACAATGCATAAATCTTATATCACCAAAATTTCTAATACCGATAGGGTACTCGAAAGATAATTGACATAAGCATAAATCTAACAGCACATTGTACAATAACAAATTACATTAATAACAACACACCGATAGGATGTAATTACTATTAATGCAATAAAAAATTATGATAAAAAAATATTTAATCATTCAACTCATAAAATTTACACAATTGTACCCACGATAAGTGAACTCACAGTTATACAAATTATTAGCAATTATGCTTAATAGAATATGATAAATTCATATTATATGTAATAATAAAAAAATTCAATTCACATATAAACTAAAAAATTAATTCCATAACTATAACACATTAACAAGGAGAATATCATATACCAAAAAAAAGCCACACGATAAATAGCACTATTATATGCTTTCTCCAGTACGTGCCAAGCCATAAGCACATAAAAGTCGTTCCAGTAAAAGAACGAATTTCAAATTCAATTGTCCATATACTGCAATACTTGATGGACATTAAATATTGGACATAAAAGTATATATTCAATCAATTGACATTACGAAAAACAATCACCTTCATATAAGACAAAACATGTCCATTAACTCTCATATAAGACAAAGTGATGTTGACCACTTTCAATCAAGAAACTGATTCTTTTAAAGGAATTAAGCAAAGAAACTTTTACATATTCAATTGTTTCATTAAAAACAATCAGATTCTTTAATACGTGATGGAAACGTGTTGCAGCGGAAAATCATGAATAAAATTCTCAATCAGACGCAAGTATCGAAGCAAAATCTTTCTCCTTCGAGTTCAATTGCATATACAATAGTATTATGTAATGCAGCGAAAAAAATATTGTGTAAAACATCATAATTTTCATCACAACGAAAACATAATTAAAATCCCAACTTTCACATTTAGGGTTCATAAATTAGGGTATATGAATTTTTTATTTAATTATAAAAAAAAATATTTATAATCTGTATCTATTTGGCTATGATACTAATTAAAGATAGGAAAGAAGATCAAATGTGTGAGGTCTGACAGAGGAGGTCAGTATTACGACAGATATGATGAAACTGGAAGAAATACAAGACTGTTTGCTAAATTTCTCAATGAATGTGGAATTGAAGCTCAATATACTATGCCTGGTACTCCTGAGCAGAATGGAGTTGCAGAGAGATGTAACCGCATGCTTATGGATATGGTGAGATGCATGTTGAGCCATTCGTCATTGCCAGATTTTCTTTGGGGAGATGCTTTGAAGACTACTGTGTACATTCTTAATCAAGTACCCAACAAGTCTGTACCAAAAACTCCCTATGACTTGATGACTGGAAGGAAGTTGAGTTTGAAACACTTTTATGTGTGGGGTTGTAGGGCAGAAGTTAGACCTTATAATCCTCAACAGAAGAAGCTTGATCTTAAGACTGTTAGCAGCTTCTTCATTGGCTATTGCGTGGGCTCTAGAGGCTGTAGATTCTATTGTCCTTCTCACTCTATGCGAGTCATCGAGTCTGACCGAGCGACATTCTTTGAGGATGATTTGGATAGTGGGAGTCATACACCACGACCAATCACTCTTAAAGAAGATCGTACCGTAGTTCCTGTACTGGTTATTTCACTTCTTGCAGACATCATGGTTCCAGTCAATCATAATGATGATCAGACTCTTCAAGGAGAAGATGATGTAGTGGCACCACCAGCTGATGAACAGGAACCAGATGACATTCCTGAAGTAGTCTTATTAAGACAATCTCAGAGAGTACGAAGGCCTTCTATACCGGATGACTATGTAGTGTATCTTCAGGAGCACGAGTTTGATCTCTATGATGACGACGATCCTATAACCTTTAAGGAGGCAATCTCCAGCTCTCATACTTCTGATTGGCTGAATGCTATGCATGATGAATTGTCTTCTATTTCTCATAATGTTGTTAGGGATCTCATGGAATTGCCAGTTGGTTGTAAACTCGTTGGGTGCAAATGGGTTTTCAAAACCAAGCGTAGTCCAGATAGTAGAGTTGAGAGGTACAAAGCTAGACTAGTAGCAAAAGGCTATAGTCAAAGAGAAGGCATTGATTATAAGGAGATTTTCTCACCAGTCTCTACAAAAGATGCATTTCGAGTTGTTATGGCATTGGTAGCTCACTTTAATTTAGAACTTCACCATATGGACGTGAAGACGACTTTTCTGAATGGAGATCTAGCCGAGGATGTTTATATGGTTCAGCCTGATGGTTTTGTTGAAACAGGTAAGGAGCATTTGGTTTGCAGACTTAAAAAGTCTATTTATGGACTAAAACAGGCATCCAGGCAATGGTATTTGAAATTTGATCAGGTTGTCACTTCTTTTGGCTTCAAAGAAAATGCCTCAGATCAGTGCATTTATTTTAAGACAAGTGGGAGCAATTTTATAATTCTTGTTCTATATGTCGACGATATTCTTCTTGCTAGCAGTTGCGTTAAACTTTTGACTGAAACAAAACTGATATTGAGTAGCCACTTTGATATGAAGGACCTTGGTGATGCTTCAGTTATTTTAGGCATCCAGATTTACCGTGATAGGTCATGTGGCATTCTTGGATTGTCTCAAAGAGGATATATTGAAAAGATCCTCAAGCGGTTTAATATGCATTCTTACTCCCCATGTGCTGCACTTGTTCAAAAAGGTGATAAACTCTCTAAATCCCAATGTCCTCAAAATGATATAGAGATAGTTGAAATGAAAAAGGTCCCATATGCTTCCGCTGTTGGCAGTTTAATATATGCTCAAGTTTGTACTCGTCCCGATATTGCTTTTGCTGTTAATGCTTTAGGGAGATGCTTGAACAACCCAGGTTTAGGTCACTGGAAAGCCGTGAAAAAGGTCATGAGATATTTGCAGGGAACCCAGGATTATTTGTTGACCTATAAGAAGTCTGATTAACTTCAGGTCATTGGTTATTCTGATTCTGATTTCGCAGATTGTCCTGACGATCGAAAGTCTACTTCTGACTCTATTTTTATGATGGCAGGAGGAGCTATCTCTTGGAAGAGTATCAAACAGACTCTTACAGCTACTTTTACCATGGAGGCAGAGTATGTCACTTGTTATGAGGCTACTTGTCAAGCGATGTGGCTAAAAAACTTAATCTCTGGCTTTCATATTGTTGAAAGCATATCTAGGCCACTTGTGATATATTGCGACAATATTGCTGCTGTGTATTTCTCTTAAAACAACAGAAGCTCTTCTCGCTCAAAGCATTTTGATATTAAATATTTATTTATTAGAGAGAAAATTCTGGAGTTTCAGACTCGAATTGAGCATCTTGCTACAGAGAATATGTTAGCAGATCTACTAACTAAAGGCTTAACTGTTGAAGCTTTTCAAAATCACGTAGCTCATATGGGTTTAGTTAAGTCTTTTGATGTTTTGGGTTAGTGGGAGTCTGAAATTTTATATTTACTTATTGTCATTCTTATGAGATATGTATGAGATGACGTCACTTTTATTATCATATCTCTTATAGCATTTTCAGATGCTTGGACTATTCTTGGATTGCATATTTCTCTTAATTAATTATGTTTTTCCATATTCATTATTCTTTACGTGAAATATGAGCATTTAACATGTATGATCTACTTTCCTATCGGATACTATTTCTACAGTGTTAAAGCTTATATTTCTAAGACTGTTGGTTGACACGTGCTTTGACCATAGTTAGTATTCTAGTGTTAATGATTCTTGTATTTTAATGATTGACTAATGCTATCCAAGTGGGAGAATTGTTAAATTTTAATTCAAATATATATGTTATGTGGATTAGCATTAATCAATAATTAAAATATTGTTTAAATCATTAATATATTAATTATGGAATTATGTTTATAATATAGCACTTGGTCAGTTTATGAATATTGTATTTGGGCTTTTGTTGTGAATAGCCCATGATGGGTTTGGGCTGTTCATTTAGTAGCCCGTTGAGAAGTCTCTACTCTCATCTGATAAGTTATAAACTGTTTTCCCATTAGGTAATTTTTAGTACGCATAGAAAACCTACTAGGAATAAGGGCAGTTTTTCTCACACACGTTAATTCTCTTGATTTCTTCACTGAACAACAATGGATTGCGGAATCATGTCAGGTACACATTCTTGATCAATTTCTTGAATACAATATATTTAATATGCTATAATCTTGTGTCTATAATTGATCTAGGTTTATAGAATTAAATTTAAATCCTTCATAGATGAATAGAAACTCTCTCAAGAGTGGATAATACAAATTGAAGCTCTATAATGCTCTTCAAGGATATCTCAAATATTTATAAAAACAGAGCACAAATGGATTGAAAGATTGATTCTTGAATTAGTGCAATATAAATATGTTTCAAGTTATTGGTTAGCCATTAAAGATGACTCAAGACATGTATTTATAGAGTATTTGATCAAAGGTGCTGTTGGGTACAATTAATGGCAGCATTTAATGCCAAGAAAATAGCTGTTGCATGTTCCAGGGTCGTGTTATTCGAATAACACATTTGTTATTTGAATAAATCCACTTATAGCACACTAGGAAGTGTTTTCTGGAACTTGTTATTCGAATAACACTTTGGTTATTAGAATAAATCACTAAAATCACGTTTTGGAATGTTTTCTGGGGTGTTGTTTTATTTGAACAACACATCCCTTATTCAAATAAATCACTCTAGTTTTGAAAACTGACTTTAAATGGTCATAATTTCTTCATTTTTTATCCGTTTAAAACAAATGACCACTCATTAAAAAGATATTTGAGTCTATTTTCAAATGAAATAAGTTTTAGAACAAAACTCAAAGTATTTTGAAAGTTATGATCAAAAGAGTAACTAAAGGTCAATTTTCAAAACACAAACTTGGCTATTTTTCATAAATTTGAACTACCGCCATAAATCAATTTTCAAAACTTGTTTGTTGGGTATTTTAGCATGTGAAAATCATTTGTAAAAATTTTGAAAACATATTTGAGATATCTGAAAGGTTTCTTATATAAAGACCCTAAGTCCTATAAGCTATACCATTTAATCTTCCTTTGGACTTGGTCTTTGACATGACTTTGTTGTTATCAAAACCTTCATGAAATAGGCATTCACATTCTCCTTGAATTGAGCATAATTGAGATCTTTTGCTTTCTTGTTGCAATGCTCACTCTTGGTACTTAGACTATCTTACAAAATATTGCTCATTTAAACAAACATAGTTAGTCCAAATTCATAATTCAATATCTTCATATGCATGATTCATAAATGTACAACTCTAATTAGTCTAATATGCATATAAGACTTTCATAGACATATCCAAATAAGATATTTATTAATTATTAATAGATATGCTCTATGTAGGATGCAACAAAAAACACTTTGTACATTTTCATTTAAATAGAGCTAAATCCAATATTAATTCATTATAACTCATATAAAGCATTATTGGATATATTATATAAAGAATGCTACACATATCTCATTGCATGATCATTAAGTGAAATATAACTAGATAAAGTACATAATCATGCATGAACAATATAATCTATTAAGTACATCTATGTTGCATAAGTATCATTCTTTTTGGCTTGTATTTGTCATCATCAAAACTTAACATATTAAATCATTGGGGCAAACTTATTTCCACACACATCCAAAGGTCATGGACTTGTGGACAATCATAAAGGGCATGAAACATGTCTTCCATACTAAATCTACACCTAGGGAAAGAGGATTGGCTTGAGAAGTAATGGTTTACGTAAAATTCTTTTGTCATGATACTCCCAAGGAAATAAAGTCACATAAAACAGTGAATCGTTTGTGGGCCTTGCCAATGTCACACCAACTTCCACACATTATCTACCATAGGACCCTTATGGCTAGCTATAGAATTTTACATTGACTTTGTTGTGAATACGCTATCTGTAGAGTAGGCCCAATCAACCTTATCATCACTTAAGTGCATAGAGGGTGGTATTATACTAATAATTTCTCCACACACCCCTCTAGGAGAAGAAGCATGAATAGGTCCCATTTTCTCGTACTAGTATCAGCAACAAACTAGCCACTGGAAGGTTGAAAAGGTTTTCAGGAACCTCCACAGTAGCAACATCCGGTAATTAAGCACATGATCTCACCCAGGAACCAAGCCAAAAACACACATGGTTCCCATTACCAATACACCACTGTAACCCACTCTCAACATGTTTCCAGACACCACATAAGCCCTTCCATAAAGCATAATTGTTTCATACATGGTTCACAGTATGGATAATCTTAGTATCATAGTCATATTTGGTTCTCAAAATCTTGACCCATAAAGCCTTTGGTTTAACCACGAGCTTATTAAGCTACAAGGGGAGCCCAACAAGCCAGGGAGATATGTATCAACGAACAGAGCAAGGAACTAAACAGGTGGGCTTGACACCACATTTTGACTCAAAATCTTAAGTATTAGGTCTATAGGTCTTTCCACTTATATAATCCTCATTTAGTCCATTTCTTTCCAATGTGAGACTTCTTCACTCACATCCAACTTACACTTAAATTACTAACAATATTTTCCTTAAGTGTGAGTCCTTTGCATAAGCGAAATCTTTTCGAGTATTCAATGGTGTCACCAAGAGCCTATTCCACTAATCCTGCTTCCAAGAGTCACTTTTCCTCCATACACGTTATTACTCTATCAGGAAGGCTTTTGACACAAGGAACTCGCACATGGATCAACCAACTACTGTCATCTCTCCTATACTCGTCCCAGCCAAATCATCGACTCTAACACCACTTGTTAAGCAATAAAGGGAGCCTAACATGTTAGCTTTATTTGGTTAGCACATCTCCCTTAGGATTCGATGGCCTTAACATCCCAACCCATGGTGCCTTTAATAGGTGTAGTCCTTCAAGTTAGATACAGTTGTGAAAAGTTTTAAGGAAATAAAGTTGCACCCTAACCAATAATTATAATTTTTGGCCTAGTTGTAAATATTTGATCCAACAAGTGGTATCAGAGCAAGGTCATGGGTTCAAATCCCCTAGGTGATGCTGGAAGGGATTGTTAGCTTCATTTAGTCATTGTCTCCCTTAGGATTCAATGGGCTTAACATCCCAGCCTTTGGTGCCTGTAATAGGTGTAACCCCTCAAACTATATGTGTTTTTTATAAGCTTTAAGGAAATAAAGTTGTACCCTAAATAATAGTTATAGTTTAGGGTCTAGTGGTAAGTGCTTGATCCAACAAAGCAAGCCAATGAGATCTGCAACAATGAATTAAGCAACGAACCACAATGGTGGGCTTGACACCACATTATGATCCAAAACCTTAAGACACTAGGTCTATGTGTCTTTACTTTGTCCATTTCTTTCCAATGTGAGACTTCTTCTCCCATATTTCATTTATGCTTGAATTCCTAATAAAGCCCTCATTCAAATTTCATCAGCAATGTCTTATTAAGCAACATAAGATTTATGAAACTAACCCTGCCAAGCTTCTTAGGTTGGCAAAGCTTAACCTAAGCCACCTGATGACAATGTCTCTAGCCATCAACCAAACCCCAATAAAAAACACCTATTATGGATTCTAATTTGCTGCCAACTCCTTGAGGTAGAAAAGTAGTTTGCATGGTATATGTAGGGAGAGCAACAATGACTGCTTAAGATAAGATTAAACTTCATGAAAATGAGAGGGATTTGAACCTCCAAGCACTAAGACATTGCTAAGTTTTATCATCACCAACTAAGTACATATACAAATTTGGTATTCTTTGTAGGAATACCCTATGATATTAACATCCTTCTCTATAAACAGATACTTCACTCTTCATGTTACTAACCAAATCAGGCATATATACATTACTCTCGTTTGGTTTAGGTTTTGAAAAAATATTTAGGGAGATAGTATTTTTAGAATTTTATTCCTAAAATCACTACTCCTATGAACAAGGTTTATCACATTTGGTTGACTAAAACATTCATATGAATGACTCCAATCACTCTTGTCGTTGCCAACCACTAATCGTTGCAGAGGGAGGCCATATTTCTGATGGTAGTAAGCGGTGGTCAATCGTGACTCCAACCTTTGTCGGGCACTATCTAGCGGCAAAAGGTGATTATTCTAGCATTTGGTAATAGTAGATGGTGGTTGGCAGCAACAATCGACAATAATATAGCAGTGGTTGGTGATTATGTGATGATAGAAGGGTGGGCATTTTGGACATTCACATGCCATGAGAATGTGGTAAACCCATATCCCCCAATAGAACTGAAAGTGTGGGAATATTGGACATAAAACATTCCTAGGATTAATTTTCACATAGAAGTATTTTTAGATATCTTGTATCAAATGAGAATCCATCATTTCCATATAAGAATTCCCATAAATGAAAAAAATGAACCAAATGCACCATATATGTTTGAATAAATGGAATAAAGACTCTTTAAAGAATGGATGATAAAGTGAAATACTAGTACATTGCAGTGTTGCATGAGTTTTCATCAATTATATTGAAGAATCCTGCAATAAATAATTATGAATTTGATATAAATATTATTAATCTATACTCAATAATAACATCTATTTTAAACTTGAAACAAATGCAATAGTCTAGCATAATTTATCATACTCACTTATATAAAATTGGAAAGTATTTATTGAAACACTACATTAATTGTAGTATTAGATAATTGTAGTTCCTTGTCATAATTTTTTATGCATTCTTGTTCTTTTCTCTAGAGATAGCAACATAAAGATGACCATGGCTATAAACTGAGTGAGGCATATATAATTCATCAAGGGAAAATGATTACCCTTGACTCTTGTTGATCATTATAGCAAAATATATAACCAATGAATTGCCTTATTTAAAGTTTGAATGATAATTTTATATCAAATAAAGTAAGAATCATGTGAAGAATGAAGATCTTGTGTCATATGTTATTGCCTTTAATTACCTTACTAAAGATGTTATTCTAGTAGTTCAAGATATTGTACATCTCTAAGAAGCTAAAATCTTCATTACAAAAGTTGTTGAGTAATATGATTGTTGTGAAGGATAGTTCTTTTAGGAGAGGAATGCACTTACCATTTCCAGCCTACAATTGTTGTGGCTATGCTACAAAAGATGTGATTAATATTTTATCCTTTTTTCATATGTAGAGGAGTCATGAATAGGGGTGGAAATTGGTTAGGTCAAGTTAGATTTTGCCTTAAATAGGCCAAGTCTGTCTTGTAAATATCTAGCCTAAGCTTAATCTATTACTTAATATAGGGTCTTTTTTTAGGAGGGGGGAAGGGTCTGGCCTTACCTAAAAACTTATTTAAATATGTATTTAAGGTTTTATTAAAAGTAAGCTTCTATTTTTATGAGGTTATTGGTGCCTTGATAATAAATAGAAACTCCAAAATATCCAATAACTAATTCAAAAGTTCAAAATCAGAATGTGAAAACCAAGATAAATAATAAATAAAGAACAAAATCAATTTGAATTAGTTCAAATAGGAAAAAGGAAGGAAACATAAATCTTCTTAAACTGTTCAACAAAATCTTCACAATCATAGCTCTTTCTTATCTATACAAAACATACCTCTTTCTTATCTACACAAAACGCGTTCCAAATCCCTAAATCTAAATGCCAGAAAGCTTCTAATCAAAATGCGAAGCTGCTTAATGCCAATAATAAAACACAAATGCAACAAAGAAAACCTATATTTATGAAATTACAAACACAATTGCTGACTAATGTATATCACGAAAAAAGATGCAACAAAGCAAGTGGAGTTAGAGAAACACAAACACAATAAATGCAAACCCATTGAAAAAAAATGTAGACTGCAAACTTCAAAGGAGGAAAGACGTACCTTAGATATGCAATTGAAGGAGTAGGCAGGAAAGTGAAACTGAATATGATGTGAAATTGACATTAGGAAAAGAAAAGAAGCAGGTGACTGAGTGCGATTTGAAAGGATGAGAAATAAAGAAATGTTAGGGCAAGCTATGACTGACTGAAATATGAGGGGATGAGAAAAGAAAATGATAGAGTTAATGGTACATTTATAAAATCATACCAGGCTATCAGGCCTATTTATCTTAATAGGATTTTTTAATACCTCTGATTTGGCCTGCATAGTAAATAAGTCAGGTCAGACTTAAAACAGATTACATCAGACTCTAGGCGAGTTGCTTGGCTGTTTCTCATCCCTAGTTGATGTTTTTCACCATGAAGAAAGCTATTTACCTTGGAAATGACAATTCATCTCATGCCTTTGGTGTCATAATGTGCCTAGAGGAAGTTGGAACCATAGGCAACTAAATTCATTAAAAATTTAGGAAGTCGTAGTTGATATTTATTTTAATTGGAAAAATAATTGGAAAATTCATCTTTATTGTGAAAACTAGTCTTTTGAAAAGAGATTATATTCAAAAGTTTAATTATGCCAAGGGAATTTTGAAAACTTAATTCCAATGTTCTTCAAATACATTCGTTCAAAGTAGGGTGGAAATAGGTCAAACAATCCGTTAGGGGCCTACAACTTAGCCTATTTTCTGCCTACATAGGTTTGGTTATTTATCAAACAAACTAGACTTAGGCCTTTAAAAAGGCCTATTTAACTTTATAAGCTAAGACTTAAGCTTTAAAAAAAAAACTTATTAGGCCTACCAATCTAGCCTATTTATTTAATATTTATATATATAATAGAATTTATAATACTTAAGTAATTTACT
Source organism: Ormosia emarginata (assembly GCA_029884605.1). Lineage (NCBI taxonomy): Eukaryota > Viridiplantae > Streptophyta > Magnoliopsida > Fabales > Fabaceae > Ormosia > Ormosia emarginata. The sequence continues at coordinate 42,252,968 of JAQQTP010000073.1, read as the reverse complement.
AGTTATATATTAGTATAGTATATTTATATATAGAATATAATAATTTTGTTAAAGGTTATACCTATTTAAAAATTTAAAAGTTTAAGTTTCTTGGCTTATATAAATACATTCATGCAATATAGACCTTTAAATAGACTTTCAGGTTAGGTAAAAAAAATTTATGTTTTCATAAACAAGTCAAGTCAAGTAAAAAAAAATAATTCTATGACAGGTAACTAGCTAGGTTTAGGCTATCATTTTACAAAATATACCTAGGCTTATTTAGGCAAAGCTTAGTCTATTTCCACTCCTGGTTCCAAAACAATTACCCTAAAGTTAACCATGCAAATTATTAATATGCTTAAAAACATTTATTTTACCCTTTAAATTAACAATTAATGGTAGAAAATTACCAAAGAAATTAAATAAATATTTATAATTTTAACATACTCTTGTGCGTGATTCATGAAGGCACATGGCCATACAATAAATCCATATAGAGTCGACGACACTTGAAGATACCACAAGGCTATACAATCAACATCAATGGTTGTTGCGTGGATTTAAAAAAAAAAGAAATTGATGCTATACATGATAAAGTTTCTTTATTCACTTATTTTCTAAATCATTACAAAGTCAACAATAAATTTAAAATATATTCCAACAACGCAAATAAAATAAACATGCCATAAAAAATGAACGAGAAATAAAATAAAAATTAAGTCTAAATTATCAAGAAATAGATCAACCTAATATAAAACATAAGGAAATAAATAGTTCACAAACACCAAAAGAAGAAGCCCAAACCTACAATTAAACAACCAACTCTAAACAAAACTAAAACATGCCTAACCAGATAGAAGCAAGCTTAAAATACAAATTAGAATAAAATAAGGCCAAATCAATAGAAGCAGCTAAGCCCAAACAAATAAAATAAACAATTCAAGTGAATAACAACCAAAATTAACCCAAAAAAGGAAAAGGAAAAAAGAGCTTTTGAACTTTGCAGGCAATACTAGTAGTAGAGCAAGGTAGAGGTGCAAGATCAATGGATGATCCTTGGCGATGGTGGAAGCTTTGCAATTTGTAGGCATGAGTGGTTGATTACGGGTGTTGGTGTGGGTTCGATTTTCTTGTTATCTCCATGGTAGTTTCAAGTTTGTGGCTCTATTATAAGGTGTGCAATTGTTAGGGGTTCATAGTGGAATAGAGGAAATGGGCTCGTCAAGCTTGGCTATGGTGGCTAGGTCAATAGTACAAGAGTGTGGTGGTCTATGACAGCTTTGATGGTTGTGGTGCATTGTGTTGGTGCAGTGGTGATGGTGAAGTGCAGTGGTTGAATGTGTTGTGATGTGGTGGTGAATTTAAGCATGCAAGATGCTTGAGTGGGTGAGTGCCTGTGTGATGTGGGTGCAGCAAGTGGTTTAGGTCATGTTTGATGCCTATGGGGTGGAAGGTGTGGATATATGATGGTGGGGGTCCAACAATGGAGGTAGGTGTTGCGAGGGTATAGTGGTGTGTGTTAGTCATGGCAACCATCACCCAAGATGGGGGGTAAATTAGAAGATTACAAATTTTTAAAACAATTTTAAGAAATTATGCATTTTGATATTTTCAATCAATACATATAGTGGAATAAGTCTAGCAAAGATACAACTATTAGAGATTTCTCAAATACCACTTAGGCTATAGGATAAATCAAACAAATAAGTTAGATATCAAATTCAACTCAAGCATATATAATTAAAGCACAAATGTAAATGAGATGGAGTTGAAAAAAGCAAACACAATGATTTATCCTAGTTCAGCCACCAACCATTTGTGGCCTACATTCAGTCCCTAAGCTTAACTTGAGATTTACTTCACTATCTCTTAGACTTCACAGGTGCTAGGAAAACCTTTTTACAAGCAGAGGATTCCTCACACCTTGGGATACCTCAACTTTGAGCTAGAGCCTCCAACTCTTTAAGCTTCACAGGTGCTTGAAAAACCTTTACATTTAAGAGCACTCACAATACCTTTGGGATACCTCACCCTTTGTGTTTAAGCTTCACTACAAGGGATACTTCTCATTTTCTCTCTTGAGGGATACCTCACCCTCTTACAATGATTTTAAGATGAAAAGAAAGATTAGAAACTCTCACAAGAGTATATATACAACTTAAAGAACAAAGGAATAGAAGGATTTTATAATAAAGAGCTCAAAATATGATTTTGATGATTCAAGGATCAAACCAAGTGTTCTAGAGGTTCTTAAAGATGTAAATGTTTCAATATACACTTATTTATAGAGCTCAAGTGATAAAAGAGCTGTTAGTAGTGTTAAGAAATGATTTTTTTTATGAAAACTAACTATTAGGAACGCTTCTGGACATGTTGTAATTGATTATATGGATGTTGTAATCGATTACATGGCATCTGCCAGAGTTTTAATCGATTGCAAGACTTATGTAATTGATTACATGGCTTCTATTTTTGAAAACTGACTTTAAAATATCATAACTTCTTCATTTCTTATCCGATTAAAGCAAATGACCACTCATTGGAAAGATATTTGAGTCTATTTTCAAGTGAAAAATTTCACAAAAAAACTCAAAGTATTGTAAAAGTTATGATCAAAAGAGTAACTAAAGGTCAAATTTCAAAACTCAAACTTGACTATTTTTCATAGTTTAAAGCAAATGGTCATAACTTCTTCATTTCTTATCCGTTTAAAAGAAATGACCACTCATTGGAAAGATCTTTGAGTCTATTTTCATATGAAATAAGTTTCATAACAAAACTTAAAGTATTTTGAAAGTTATTATTAAAATAGTAACCAAAAGTCAGTTTTTCAAAACTCAAACTTGACTATTTTTCATACTTTTAACTACTATCATGACTAGCTTTTCAAAGCATATTTCTTAGGCATTTTAGCATGTAACAACCATTTGTAAAAATTTAAAAAACATATTTGAGCTCTTCTCTTGTAAAACCTCTATCTTTACATAGGAGAAAGCCTAAAAAGAAAATATACAAATTCTAGTCCTTAGGCTTCTTGATGTAATCTAAGCTTCCAAAAATTTCTTCTCTTCAAATCTTGCAAATGCTTGGAACATCTTATCATTCTCATTCTTCTTGAGTTTAGCTTAATTGTGATCTTTCGATTTCTTGTTGCAATGCTCACTCTTGGTACTTGGACTATCCTACAAAGTATTGTTCACTTAAACAAACATAGTTAGTCCAAATTCATGATTCAATATCTTCATTTGCATGATTCATAAATATATAACTCTAGTTAGTCTAACATGCATATAAGACTTTCATAGATACATCCAAATAATACATTTATCAATTACTAATAGATATGTTCTAGATAGGATGCAACAAAGAACACTTTACACATTTTCATTTAAATAGAGTCAAATCCAATATTAATTCATTAAAACTCATATAAAGCATTATCGGATATATTATATAAAGAATGCTACACATATCTTATTACATGATTATTAATTGAAATATAACTAGATAAAGTATATAATCATGCATGATACAATATAATCTATTAAGCACATCTATGTAGCATAAACGTCATTCTTTTTATCTTATATTTGTCATCATCAAAACTTAACATATTAAAATATTAAGGCAAATTTATTTCTACAATCTCCCCCTTTTTTATGATGACAAATTACCAAAGAAAAGTATGTTGAGCGATATAGAAGAATAGATATTCGTGTAAGCATATCAAATAATAAGCACAAGAATATATTTTTCTTTCTAATTCTCACTCCCCCTATTTGACATTAACAAAAAGGTGTAGGAAAGAAAGATAATATTGTTACTCCCCCTATAGATAAAACTCATGTTGCCAAAAAAAGTAGGATCTTCAAAACCAAAAGCTTCTTCAAATTTTTCAAAACATAACTATCTCCCCTTATTTGATTTTACATATGATTCAAGAATAAAGAGATGAGTCAAGCATGCTTTCAAGATATAAAAGATTAATCATGTAATGCTTGTCACATTTTGGTACATCAACATTTAGCATATGATAGCCATAAGCTTAAGAAATTATATCTAACATATAATATATTGCATACCACATGATAAATAAGTACCGCTTGATGAAAGTTACATAATATCCATATAAGTTATGGAATTAAGGTTATCAAACGAAAGATCATAGAACTTGCCATATATCAAGCATTTCTCAAATAAAAAATCAAAAGATATGAAGTTTAAGAATGTTTACCTTCTTATTGATAGAGGGAAAGAGAATAAGAGATGATCTTCATTGACATGTTGATAGTATTAACAATATAACACTTCATGTCAAATAATGATGTAAGCCAAGGGATATAAGCAACAATTTAAGAGCTAGGCTCCCCCTCATTGAAGCACGAGATGGATAAAGTGAAATATGTATGCCAAGACTATGTTAGCACATTACCATAAAGTAAAGCAAGGAAAAATATATTTATTCTTAATCCATAAATCAAAAACCATTTTAACACTTCTCCCCCTTTCAAAAAGAATTTTACAAGAACACATTACATTTTCAAAAGCATTTTAGAAGTGTAAAGAGGTTTTATTTTTTTTAAAAAAAAACACATATTCCTTGAGAGTGACCAAAGCCAAGTTAAGAAAAACTGAAAGTACATCTCCTCTTTTTCTCATTGAATGAGAGCCTTGAGAAAATAAAACACTTTGAAGAATAAGACTTATCTTTTGAAAGAACAAGATGGGCTTTATAGAACATTTCAAAAAATTTATTTAGAAGCTTTTTTAAACATTCTCTCAAGATTTAATAAAAATTTTCAAAGCAAATGAAGAAAGTACTACATTTATAGTACATATCCAAAGATTTCCAAATTTTCAAGACAAATAAGAGGTAAAAATACTTTCAAGGTCTTAAGACAAGTTCAAATGATTCTCAAGGATATGAAACTTGAAAAGCTTCTTTCCTAAAAGATAAGGGATTTTGCTTTAAAAAAACTTTTTTTAAATCAAACCACAAATTCTTTTCAAAATAAGAGCATGATTCTCATACGTGTTATACCACTAAGAAACCATAGATCAGGAGAATTATAGATATCAAACATTCACCTTAGTGAAGTATGCTATAAGGATCAAAGTATGTATAGAACTAATATCATCCACCCTATATGCAATGACAAAATTAGCAAGTTAATACCTAATTAGGCACTTTGTCAATGCTAAGCATACTTCTTATGTAAGGAAAACATCTAATCATTTAAGATGAATTTATCAACAAGTATCATACAATCCATAGTATATAGAATACCACAATAGCTTAGGGATAAAGATACTTATTGAGAGAGTGATGCTTCTTTATAATGCGCTTCGTTTATTGGTCCTTTGAGTTTGAGCTTTCTTCCATTGTGTATTCCATTCCATTGCACTTGAAGAAAGTCTCTTCATGTCCCTCTTCATTCAACTCTTTTCTTTATCCACTTATGCTTGACATTTCAATATTTGATGGCTATATTTGAAACACATTAACAGACTTGAAAAGCTAACTTCAAAAGTTCTCTAAATCATAAGTTATCATAAAATATCATTTAAACTCATTTACAAACATAATTTTGGTTGATATATATATATATATATATATATATATATATAAATATATATATATATATTATCAACCATTATCAATGTTAGCTATAACAAGAATGCATGAAGCACATATGCACTTGAATCCAAAAAAAAATTGGTTTAAGCATTTTAAGGTATGATTCAAGTTTATCAAGAAATCTATGATCAACATCAAAACTTATATAGGCATTTTGGGCAAACAATGATCATGTTAGGCATGTTATATCAAGTAAGAAATTTTAGTATGCACACATGATTCAAGTTTCTTACATTGAAGTTTAAAGACAAGTTCAGGGCATAAGATGAATCATTTACTTCTTGTTTTCAAGATATGAACATATCAAGCAATTTCAAACAAGAAGACATATAACTTTTAACTTTCCAATCTCCAAGTATAAAAGACAATTAAGCATAAAAAGAAAGGATTAAAACTACTTATGAGCATGTGAGTTTCCATATTTGAACAAAGAGAATGGGTCACAAGTTTAAAAACAAAGATATTACCATAAAACATGTCATTTCAAACGAAGTGTGTACATATCTAGCATGTTAGCATTTATAAATACACTTTCAAGATACAATGCTAGAGAAGCACAACTTAAGACATGTTAAGGTATAAAAATAACTCTCTACTTCTCCAAATATCACATGATATTCAGTTTAAAGCATAAGTAAGGATAAGAGATTGATTTCACTAAAAGTGTACTCTTTGAGTTTTTGTAGGTAACTCCAACTTCCATGCCTCAAGGTTCCTTGAGAATGTTATGGTTCTCCATGTCATTCTTTTTATGTTTTCATCACTTTTGGAGAACTTGGACCATTTTAAATGTTTTCAAATCTCAAGTAGTATAGTTGTATTTCATTTCAATGCATGCTTGAGCTAATAGTCAATCTACAACACCATTCAAAGTACTTTCTTTGGTATCCAACAATTTTGGATCCATTGGTGTTAGTTATTATTTATTAATCTATTATACTCTTATAAAGATCAATTTTTTCATAGTATGTAAATTGAGCACAACAAATTAAATAATCAAGTAGCATTAAGCATATGGTCAAAAGCATGCTTACTTTCATGATATATAGATAATTCAAAACATAGCAAGCATACCTAGGCATTGTAGAACCTTATGTACCAAGATATATAACAAATTAAGGAGCTATGGTATAATAAGAATGAACATAATCATGTGCTAAACATAATATTCAAATTTTACTAAGTGCACATGATTCTATAATTACTTAAGACCTACAAGGAATATACCTCAAACTCATTGACTTTATGTGTCCGTTTGGTTCCTGGAATTGAGCATAGAATTAGAGTTTGGAATCGGAATTGGACCTCTGAATTCCAATTTTTATGTTTGGAATGTTATTTAGAATTGAAATTGTAATTCCATAAACCAATTCTATGGAATTGAAAAACAACTAAGTTAAGTCTTTCTCAATTCTTAGCCTATACCTTAAGAATTACTAATTCCAAAGCTTAAAAATTAAACTCTCTCTCTCTATCTCTCTCTCCACATTTATTTATGAACAATCATATTTATTAAGATTCTATATTTATATAGAAAAATATTTTTATATAAATTATTATAATAGCTATTTATTTATTTTTTTAAAAAATTCATAATTTTTTTAATGAAAAGAAAATGACTATTATATTATAAAAATATTATTGTATGAATATTTTTATTAAATAATCAAGTAGCATTAAGCATATGGTCAAAAGCATGCTTACTTTCATGATATATAGATAATTCAAAACATAGCAAGCATACCTAGGCATTGTAGAACCTTATGTACCAAGATATATAACAAATTAAGGAGCTATGGTATAATAAGAATGAACATAATCATGTGCTAAACATAATATTCAAATTTTACTAAGTGCACATGATTCTATAATTACTTAAGACCTACAAGGAATATACCTCAAACTCATTGACTTTATGTGTCCGTTTGGTTCCTGGAATTGAGCATAGAATTAGAGTTTGGAATCGGAATTGGACCTCTGAATTCCAATTTTTATGTTTGGAATGTTATTTAGAATTGAAATTGTAATTCCATAAACCAATTCTATGGAATTGAAAAACTAAGTTAAGTCTTTCTCAATTCTTAGTATAAAGTTACTAATTCCAAAGCTTAAAAATTAAACTCTCTCTCTCTCTCTTTATTTATGAACAAAGCTTTAAAAATTTATATCTTTCTCCATTCTAACAATATATTTATTAAGATTCTATATTTATATAGAAAAATATTTTTATATTTATATAAAAATTATTATAATAGCTATTTATTTATTTTTAAAAAAAAAAATTCATAATTTTTTTAATGAAAAGAAAATGACTATTATATTATAAAAATATTATTGTATGAATATTTTTATTAATTTTAATGTTTTAGATCATATATTTAAATAATAAAATTATAATTGAATTTAGAATTATAATTTCTTATCATAAGTCTTTGACAATCCCAAACATAGAATTTTCAATTGAAATTAAATTCTATATTTCAATTCTTTCGCTATTTATTCTCTTTTTAGAAAATTGGAATTGAAATTAAAATTCTATATTTCAATTCCAATTCCGCTATCCAAACGGACCCTATAGGTGAATGTGTATAAGAGGTAAAAGCTTTTGGTACTTTAGTCTTGGTAATCAAGGAAATACTTTTTCTTACCTATTGCTTCTCTTTTGGAGTCTTGAACTTTACAAGTTCTATATTTTGTACTTGAGAAGCTTTGGTTGAAGCCATCTTCTTTCTTTGACCAAAACTTCTACTATTGGGCTTTGGAAGCATTCTCCTTGATAATTCCTCTTTCTTTTGACTAATTAGTCCATCCTTTTGAGAAATTTTCTGTATAATTGAAACATTAGAAGAACATTTTGGTACCCACTTCATCTTTGGTCCTTGAATGTTAGTATTAGGGCCTTTAAGATCTTTAGAAACCTATATCATATAATTTCTTATATAAGGATTTCTTCTATAATTGCATAAATGAGAAATATATCCTAGATGACCACAAAAATTGCACAATTGAATTTAATGATGGCTTGGTCCTTTGAAGATCATATTTGGAAAACTTAAGTCTTTTATTGTTATTACATTCTATACTATTTTTGTCATAAGCCTTTCTTGAATTTTTATGTGGAATAACATCAATTTTATTCTCATTAACAAGCATAGAATGTAAGCAATTAGAATAATTAGCTTTGGCAAATTCGGAATATAAGTCCTCAACTTGATTTTCTAAATTAATGCACTTTTTACAAGAAGTTGAGGTTTCATATTTCAAAGGCATTTCTTCATCAAGAAAAATCATATTCATTTTTCAAAGTTTGAATTTCATTTTCAATGGAGGAAATGTTTTCTAAACAAAATAAGTTTTTCTTTTCTAAATTCAACAAATCATCATACAATTCATCATATGCATATTGTAGCTCATAATAGGAAGGACTATAATCTAATTTAGCATTATTTACCTCAAAGTCGTCCTTTTTAGTCATATAGGAAGTAATCTTAATTTCTAGCATATTGGCTCTTTAAGGGAATCACCATTTTCCTCATTATTGTACATCAAGGATTCAATAACATCTTCTTTCTCAATTTTGTTTTGCTTTGCCTCTTCTTCAAATTGAGCATCATCATCACCAAGAGACATTGAGTTCATTTTCTTACTTTGAATATTTTCTTGAGGACATTTTTCATGACAAGCTTCATTCAATGACTTTTGCTCTTCTTGTTTTCTATATATAACTTTATATACAAAATCATTGTTAGAAATATAAAGAGCATTAAGGGTGTCAAAAATTTCTTTGGCACTAGAGCAATTCTTAATACTAGACTAAGCATCATCATTCAAGGAAATTAAAAATATTTTCAATTAAGCACAATGAAAAATATTTTTAATACTAGAATAAGCATCATCATTGCTCTAATGTTTAAGGAAAAATATTTTTTGTCATAAGCATTCCAAGTTTGTTTTTTATTTGCAAGTAAATCCATTAAGCACAATATCCTACAAATCAAGATCAATAGATTGCATATAAAATTCCATTCTAGCTTTCTGATGGGATAATTAAAAATTTCAAACCCAAGTGCAGGTTGTTTCAAGTAGTAAATTCTCAGGAGTTCGAGGTCGATCCACAGGAAATTAATAAAGAAAAATTATTTGAGGTAAGGAGCAGATTTGTCACAATACTAAAGGTGATAAAAGTTGATCACAGATGAAAAGAATTTGCTTGGGTTAGGAGATCTACTCTTGGTAATAAATTAAAGACAATATTATTTCTTTTAAGAACTCAATTGAAAGCATACATAATGAAAGTTCCAAGCGGAAGATTTAGCATTCAAAGTTCAATTAAGATTATATATATAATCATATTATGGTTCCATTAATTATCTACCAATACTTGTAAATGATCTCAAGCATCCACTGTGCCAACATCTTGTCTACAATGAATCAAGATATTTATTATACAAGAAGAGTTTCTAAATTAATCGAAAACATCATACAATATATATAAAGATCACATAAAAATATATCATTCAAGCACAAAAAGGAAATTAATCTAATCTCAACTTATTACCAAGAGCTTCACCTTTTCACCTAAGTAAAATAAAAATTAGTTACTCACGAATCAAGAAGAAAGAAAGAAAGAAGAAAAAGATGATGAACATAACTTCAATTAAGAACAATAGAAAACTACACAAAGGAAACAATTAACATACAAACATGAAAGTAAACTCTAAGCTAACACCCTTAAATGATCAGCATTTGTCTCTTTTTATAGATTTAGAAGAGTTCAAAATGCCAAAAGAGATGATGGATGATGAGAACAAAATGTCAAAATAGTAGTTTGATGATGATGAATGGGTGGATTCTTGTCTCCAAAATGTTTCCCTTCTGAACTCATGGCTTGTGTCATTTTTTAGCCAAGTGGTCTCATAAAAGTTCTAGGAAATTATCTTTAGCTTTTCATAGACACCCATTTCATCCAAATCCACCACCTACAGCCCGAGATATGACCCAGTTACTGCTCATGGACCAGGCCTAACTCCAGCACCTCTATTCTGACTTCTAAGCCCAATATCTCCTTCAAAACTTCCGATCCAACTTTTGTGTTCTTCATGAAAGTTGTACATATGGGTTTTAACCTTCCACTATCAAAATTTCAGAATTGTTGAACTCCTATAGCCTAAGATATAGCCTAATGAGTGCATAAAGGTCAAGCTGTCAGGTTCAAAACTCTAGATTTTACTTCAACTCCAATTTGAGTTATCCAAACGTATGTTCCCAGTCTTGAGGTTTTCATGAAAGTTGTAGAAATTTGTCTTAGCTTTAAAACAAAAGCAAAATCACATCCATCGGATATTTGTAACTCAAATTATAGCTAGTTTACTGAAAAAGCCAAGTGAGAAGATTATACAATGAATGAAATATATTGCTATCAATGTGGCTCTTGCTATCAAGTGAATAGTTATTAGGGAATTATCTTAACTTTCCAATAAGGCCAGAATCACATTAATCAGATAATTACAACTCAAATTGTGGCCACTTTACTTAAGAATGCAATCACCCAAATTAATGATAATTCAAGTAATAATTTTTTCAATAATTCAATTAAACTTAATTTCATAAAATGTGACAAAATCAACTTAATTAAGCCAAATTAAACCTTAAAAAGCCTAGTGAGAGGATTATAAAATAAATAAAATATATTGTTATCACTTTCCAATAAACAAAAAGTACACCATCAAAGAATGATGGTTTATCAATTTTAAAACCTTCTATTTTGAAAAGCTTTCAATAGTTGCCAATAAATAAGGATCGTTAACTCTAAGCAATTAAGCTTTCAACATACTACGAAACTCTGATACCACTTGTTACTCATGACAATCATCACCCAAGAGGGGGGTGAATTGAGTGATTACAAATTTTTAAAACAACTTTGAGAAATTATGCATTTTGATATTTTTAATCAACACATGTAGCGGAATAAGGCTAGCAAATGTACAACTATTAGAGATTTCTCAAATACCACTTGGGCTATAGGATAAATCAAGCAAATAAGCTAGATGTCAAATTCAAAACAAACATATATAATTAAAGCACAAATATAAATGAGATAGAGTTAAGAAAAACAAACATAATGATTTATCATAGTTCAACCACCAACCATTTGTAGCCTACATCCAGTCCCCAAGCTTAACTTGAGATTTGCTTCACTATCTCCTAGACTTCACGGGTGGTAGAAAAACCTTTTTACAAGAAAGAGCACTCCTCACACCTTGGGATACCTCACCCTTGTGCTAGAGGCTCCAACTCTTCAAGCTTCACAGGTGTTTGAAAAACCTTTACATTCAAGAGCACTCACAACACCTTTGGGATACCTCACCCTTTGTGTTTAAGCCTCACTATAAGGGATACCTCATATTTTTCTCTCTTGAGGGATACCTCACCCTCTTACAATGATTTTAAGATGAAGAGAAAGATTAGAAACTCTCACAAGAGTAGATATACAACTTGAAGAACAAAAGAATGAAAGGATTTTGCAATAAAGAGCTCAAAATATGATTTTGATGATTCAAGGATCAAACCAAGTGTTCTAGAGGTTCTTAAAGATGTAAATGCTTCAATATACACTTATTTATAGAGCCTAAGTAATAAAATAGTTGTTGGTAGTGTTTAGAAATGTTTTTTTTTATGAAAACTAGTCATTTATAGCTGTTAGGAATGCTTCTGGGCATGTTGTTATCAATTACATGGATGTTGTAATCGATTACATGACCTTTTTCAAAGTTGTAATCGATTACAGGACTTGTGTAATCGATTACACAGTCTCTGGTTTTGAAAATTGACTTTAAAAGGTCATAACTTCTTCATTTCTTATTCGATTAAAGCAAATGACCACTCATTGGAAAGATCTTTGAGTCTATTTTCAAATGAATAAGTTTCACAACAAAACTCAAAGTATTGTGAAAGTTATGATTAAAAGAATAACCAAAGGTCAGCTTTTCAAAACTCAAACTTGACTATTTTTCATAGTTTAAAGTAAATGGTCATAACTTCTTCATTTCTTACCCGTTTAAAAGAAATGACCACTCATTAGAAAGATTTTTGAGTCTATTTTCATATGAAAGAAGTTTCATAACAAAACTTAAAGTATTTTGAAAGTTATTATCAAAATAGTAATCAAAGGTCAGCTTTTCAAAACTCAAACTTGACTATTTTTCATACTTTTAACTGCCATCATGACTAGCTTTTCAAAGCATATTTCTTGGGCATTTTAGCATGTAAGAACCATTTGAAAAGATTTAAAAAAAACATTTGAGTTTTTTTCTTATAAAATCTCTATCTTTACATAGGAGAAAACCTAACAGGAAAATATATCAATTCTAGTCCTTAGGCTTCTTGATGTAATCCAAGCTTCTAAAAATTTCTTCTCTTCAAATCTTGTAAATGCTTGGAACATCTTATCATTCTCATTCTTCTTGAGTTTAGCTTAATTGTGATCTTTTGCTTTCTTGTTGCAATGTTCACTCTTGATACTTGGACTAGCCTACAAAGTATTGCCCACTTAAACAAACATAGTTAGTCCAAATTCATAATTCAATATCTTCATATGCATGATTCATAAATGTATAACTCTAGTTAGTCTAACATGCATATAAGACTTTCATAGACACATCCAAATAATATATTTATTAATTACTAATAGATATGCTCTATATAGGATGCAACAAAGAACATTTTACACATTTTCATTTAAATAGAGTCAAATCCAATATTAATTTATTAAAACTCATATAAAACATTATTGGATATATTATATAAAGAATGCTACACATATCTCATTGCATGATTAATTATTAAGTGAAATATAACTAGATAAAGTATATAATCATGCATGATACAATATAATCTATTAAGCACATCTATATAGCATAAACATCATTCTTTTTGTCTTATATTTGTCATCATCAAAACTTAACATATTGAACCATTAGGGCAAACTTATTTCTACAGTATGTGGTAACTTTGATTGTTGTGGTGCATTGTGATGGTACAGTATGGTGGCTGAACATACAGTGGTGTGGTGGTGATTTTGTGAGGTATGGTATTGTGCAATTTCAAGATAATCGTGGAAGTGGGTTTAGGATGAATTTTGTATTGAAGTTTACAATGAGTGAGTGGATTTGAAATGGCTTGATCCCATGGGAATTTTTATTAGCATTTTCTACTATGGTTTGAAATGGTTGTTCTATGTAGATATTGGAAGCAAAATAGCTAGGAAAAAGTATTTTAAAGAACTAAGAAAATATGACAAAGCAACATGGGAGATATAAAACATCTACATAGGTAGCTTACCTCCAAGTTCTAAGCCTTAAGCTTTCTTTTCTTTGTTTTTCTTTTTTTCTTATTATTGTTTGCTCCTTATTATCCTCTTTTTGATCTCACTGCCTCTTCCTTTAGTTGACTATGTGTGTAAATCACTGAAAAAAATCTAAGTGTAAGAGGGTGAGAATAAGTCATTCTCATTTGTTCTCTCCTATGTGTTCTTACAATAATGTCACACCTTTTTACGGGAAAAAGAAAGAGAGAGAAGAGAGAAAAAAGGTAAATTTCTCTCTCTTCTTTTTTCCATAAAGGGAGATGTAGAATAAAAGTATAGAAAATGATGTGTAGGAATAACATTGTTGTTGTTCTTATAAAATGGACTGCCCTAATCTCCATTAAATTAATCAATTAGGGTAGATTTGTGCAATCAAGGTCCACTACCTTAATCAAGATCAATCATATATTTATTTTCCAAATTACCATTAATTGTGAATGTCGCGACCGAGATTGTGGCATAGACGACGAAAAATGAAATTTTGAAAAAAGAAATGGAGTCGCCACTAATTTTATTTCAATTGGAAAAAATTGGAAAGCACTTGTATGATTAAAAAAAGGTTTGTGAACCCAAGTTGAGCTCGGGAGTTGATTGTGCCCAAGGAAGGATGGAAATTAAATTCCACAGCGCCCCTAATACACTTGTCCTAAGACAGTTACCTTAAGTTAATTATACAAATTAATAATAACCTTAAAATATTTGTTTTACCCGATCAAGCAAAGATGAGCAAATACTTACTATTTTTTATTTTTATTTTTTTCTTTTCTTTGTTTTTTCTTCTTTTTTTTTGTATTGAAAACAAGAAACATGCATAAACAAACGACACTTTAAGGCCCATACAAACTTATACCATAGATAAAAAATGAACGAGATCTAGCAAGAAAATGTTAAAGAAAGAAGAACATTAAATATATATTTTTTTAAATTTTTTTTTATTTTGTTTACTCACCTACTTTGTTCACTCAATTAGTCCCTCTTCACATTTTCCTTTTTTTCAAACCTTTTTTTTGTTCAAGAAAACCTCGACTTAAGTATCTAACTAGCTATTACCTCCCATTTTTATGACATGATCTAGCCCAATAAGTGAAGCCTAAGATACTAATCTAAAACCACCCAAAGAAACTTAACATCTAAATACATGAATAACCAATAACAATAAAACAAAACTAAAGATAGAAATAGGAATATATTTATGAACCAGATAGACACCAAAGGAAACGATGCAATCGAGTTTGGTACAGGGGCAAGTTGGTGGCAAGTTTTGGTGCAGTGGAGTTAGATTCGACCTGCGGGTGATGGTTGGGTTTAGACTATGAACGGTGGTGTGAGTTAGGATACTTGACAAGTTCGCGTGAGTGATAACAGAGGTTTGGTTGTGGTTAAGGTGCTGGTTCAGTGGCTTTTAGGAACTTTGCAGGTTTGTGGTTGACGATAATGGAAAGAAAGATGACGGCATATGGTTGCACGTGACGGCAATGTGAGGTTCACCGTTCTGGTTCATCTCTGACTTGGAG
The DNA here is from genome assembly GCA_029884605.1 of Ormosia emarginata. NCBI lineage: Eukaryota > Viridiplantae > Streptophyta > Magnoliopsida > Fabales > Fabaceae > Ormosia > Ormosia emarginata. Next base: position 42,237,469 of record JAQQTP010000073.1, on the reverse strand, counting down.
GTTGTAGACAAGAACTGGTTCAGACAAGGCCTATTGACATTGTTGTTGGTGGCTTACGGATGTGTAAGGCTTTCTAGGTACAAGTAGTTACTAGATGGAAGGTTTCGATTTCGGGAAGCAGTTCTGGTTTCTAGAAAGATGATGACGGTTTCTGGAAAAATGACATTCGATTCTTGAAGGAAGACTCACCATTTTTGGAAGTCAATTCTGGCTAAAACGTTATCGAATAAGATATGTTTGACTTTGGGAGTGTGATTCCTGGATGAGTGGCATTCGATTCAAGTGGTTCCCATATAGTGACTTCTGGTTTATGGATGGGAGACATCTAATTTTTGGGATGGTTTGTATCCGATTCTGATCTACTGTAGTTATTTCTGGTTGGGAGGTTGATCGTTGTGTTCTGATGAGTGTAAAATTCATTCATCTTTTGGGTTTATTTATTAAGATTTTTATTTATTTTTTATTTATTTTTATTTATTTTTTGTTTATTTTTTATTTTTAAATAATTATTTCTTCGCCTAGTCATATTTGAATATTCAAGATAAATCATCAAATTTTGTAAAAATAAAAATAAAAAATTCTTGAAAATAAATATTTGAAGGATTATTATCCTATTCTTAGATGCTAATTAGAGTTCTAATTAGACACAAGATCATAAACAAAGATTAGGTTGAAGATTGGATAAAGATTCCAAAAAAATTAGATTTGGAGCAAAATTCAGATTCCCGCAACATCTTGACCATTCCTCAGTAATTGAGTCATATCTTATGCTATAAAGATCAGATTGATGACCTGTTTATGACATTAAAAAGCTAACAAACAATCCTACAACTTCTATGTTGAGATTGAGGGCAAATTAGGCAATCTGAAGGGTGAGAAAAATCATGCAATTTAGATACAAAAAATTGTCAACTTTTCTATAAAAAGGAAAAAACAAGTTTAGCAAATGAGCTCTCTTTTAGTTCAGAAAATACACGAAAAATATAGAGTTTTGGAGGCTCAAAGGCAGCGAGGGGATGAGCCCTAGGAGAGGAGGAGGAGCCGTCATGGAGCTCTCATGGAGTTGGAGATCAAATCACCATTGAAGGTGTTTTGGTTTATTCTCTACAGCTCTATCATGATGAATTCTCTTTCCTCTTTCTATCTCTTCTTCTCTTTTGTCATGAGTAGCTAAATTCATGTGTTTCTAGGGTAAAATGTAACATGATTTAATCGACATGTATTAAGATTAAATTTTTAATTAATTTCTTTTCTATTCAATTTGAGTGCTTATTATGATTCTTAATGCTTTTATGAATTGGTCACTCATAAATTGATCTAGTCATATGTGTGTAGAATCGGAAGGTTTGTATATGACTTAGACCATAAATAATAAGTGTCATAATTTATAATCATCTAGGAATATAGGTTATAGGTTCTGTGGGAGAGTTGTGGTATTTTCCATGAGAATCCATAGAGTAAAGGTCATGCCTTTAAGAGTTAGGGTTTAGATCAAAGAATTGACTAGGCTTTCATAACTAAAGAGAATTAACTTGCCAAGAAATTGATTTTTCATTAATTAAGGGATTCTCCCCATTTAATGAATGACTATAAATTAATTAGAATGAGGGTCCGAAAGCTACTCTATTGTTTATGATAAATTGTTGAATTAACCGAAGTCAAATCCCTAGGTTTTAATTTTGTGTGTTTACATTCTTAATGTGTTTTACATTCTTGTGCTTTGTTCTATTTTCCCCTCTTATTTTCGTGTGTTCTTGTGTATTTTTGTCTTGTATAATTTTGTGTCTTTAATTGCTTTGAATCACTCTTAATTATTAGTTGCTTAGATAGTATTAATATTAGAGAAGTGGTACTTTGTAAACTAATTCCTCGTGGGAACGATATTCTACTCACTCTTTATTACTTGCTTGATCCGTATACTTGCAGTAATATCGCTTAAATTAATACATAATCACATGTGGGGTAATCAAGTTTTTGGCGCTGTTACTGGAGAATTAGGCTTTTACCAATATCATTAGTATCTAGGAATAGGAAGAGTACTACTCTAGACTTTGTTTTTATTTTTTTTTGTTACTTTTGCTTTAATTATTAATTTCTATTTCTAATCATTTGTGGTGTTTCATTTTATGCGAGGTACAAGTGACCTTAGGTAACTACTATTTGATCTGGAGATTGAAAGGACAATAAGAGAAAGCAAAAGGCCAGCTAAAAAGAAGCAATAAATAATGGCAAAAGAAAATGCGTAAACTAATTGATGAATTTGTTTTTATATTTTTTTGTATTTAAATTTTTAGATTAGGATTTGAATTTCTAGTGTTTTGTGTTGTTTTGGTTTGTTCATGTTATGTTTTTCAATTCAGTTTAATATACACCATGCTTTGATTTTAAGTTTGGGGGTTCCCCAAGATTTTTCTTTTTTCTTTTTAATTTTATTTTTTGTTTTTCTATTTTTCCATTAAAAAAAAGTCATAGGCAGCGTGAACCACGACCTGGTACACCCCAAAAAGAGTTTGTTAACTTTTTCCACTAACTAACCTCTATAGATTCCAGTGATCCCTATTATGGATTGAAACATGTGGCATGATAATTGTGATTACTGTGTAATTAGGAAATGATTTGTCCGGTACTTGTTTGACTGAGATCTTAATTCATTCTTAGTATATTTAATGCTTGTGATATGTTGGATCTCATATTTGCATGATTTTAAGCTTTAGGTGAATGATTGAAAGATGAAGCCTAATTGTTTGACAATCTAATAATTGAATTTAAGACTTGATATATTGAAAGTAAGTGGTACTTATGTCACTAGCTAAACATTAATGGTTGATGTTTCAATTCTTGATAAATTGTTATATTTGGGTTGTACTTAATTGATTATTTTATAAATCCATTTATTTGCATTTGCTGACAATGAACTTGATGGTTTGTTTAAGATAATTCTTTCCACCACCTATTGTGGTTGATTTGTTTCAATTGAATATCTTCTTTATTTGTGACATTGGGGACAATATCAACTTTTAAGTTTGGGGATGGGGTTGCATTCATTTACATGTCTGTAATTTTTTATGTTAATTTTGATTTTTTTTAATTTAAGTCGGCTTAAGTGTCTTCCCGAGTTCGAAACCTTTGTACGGAAATGTATATAGTGTTGATCAACAAAAAAATTAGAATTTTTTTTTAAAAAGTAGGAAATAAACTCATTATTTTTGAAATTTGAAGCAAATTGCAAAATGTGTTTATGAATAGTTTTTAGTAAAGCTTTGATAAGTGTGAATGTAAAAAGAATTCTTGATTTTATTCTTGTCCTCTTGGTATATATTTGTCAATTGAGTGAATTTGAATTGAAAAGCTTATTTTACTAAATTATTAGCTCTTGAAATGATCATTGTTTATGATATGGTTTTCTAGGATTCTCCTATATTCTTAGACTCTTTTTGAAGCTAGTTCTAGGAAATTCTAAGCTAAGAAAATAAAAAAAAAGTTAAATTAAGGAGTTTTCACCACTCAAGTGATAAAAGAGTATGAATTTGGGGTAATGAAAATTAATAAAATTAATAGAAAAAGGGAAAAGCTTATAAAAGTCAGTGGTGAGCCATAAACTCAGACACAAGTTGCACTTGATTTTTTTTCCCCTCTAAAATTCTAAGTTGTGAATAAGGGTCAGTGGTGAACCGTAAACTCAGACATTTTCGCACCATACTTCACAAGTGATGAAAGAAGAAATAAAATATCTTAGCTTAAGATAAACTTGGATTAGTGAAGAATTGTGTAGCATTGATGCCTAGTTATATAGGAAAAAGATTAGGAGTCACTAAATAAATAAATGATTGTCAAGAGAGCTTTGAGTTTTGTGAAGTTTTTCTAATACAAATTTATCTTGATTGTTGATATATACTTGAGTAGGGCATGAATACATGAGAAAGTGATTGATCATTCAAGCTTTGAATTCCTTTTTGGAGTTTGATTTTTTTTTTCGAGAACCTTTGCATTTGCATTCACCTCAAAAGGATGAATTTTACCCTCAGTTTCATTCTTTCTCATTGCATGGGGATAAACAATATTTAAGTTTGGGAGTATCTGATGAGTATAAAATACACTCATCTTTTGAGTTTATTTATTAAGATTTTTAATTAATCTTTATTTAGTTTTTGTTTATTTTTATTTTTTAATTTATTTTTAAATAATTATCTCTTCACCTAGTCATATTTGAATTTTCAGGATAAATCATCTGATTTTGTGCAAAAATAAGAAATTCTTGAAGAAAAATATTTGAAGGATTCTTATCATATTTTTAGATGTTAATTAGAGTTCTAATTAGACACAAGATCTTAAATGAGGATTAGGTTGAAGATTGGGTAAGGATTCCAAAAAAATTAGATTTGGAGCAAAATTTGGATTCCCATAATATCCTAACAATTCCTCAGTAATTGAGCCATATCTTGGGGGTACAAAGATCAGATTGACGAGTCGTTTATAACATTAAAAAGCTAACAAAAAATACTACAACTTCTATGTTGAGATTGAGGGCAAATTAGGTAATTTGGAGGGGGAAAAAAATGATGCAAGTTAGATACGAAAAACTATTAACTTTTCTACAAAATGGAGAAAACAAGTTTAGCAAAAGCGATCTCTTTTGGTTAGGAAAATACACAAAAAATATAGAGTTTTGGAGGCTCAAAGGCAGTAAGGGGACAAGCCTAGGAGAGGAGGAGGAGCCGTCATGGAGCTCTCATGGAGTTGGAGATCAAATCACCATTGAAGGCGCTTTGGTTTATTCTCTACAACTCTATCATGATGAATTTTCTTTCCTTTTCTTATCTCTTCTTCTCTTTTGTCATGAGTAGTTAAATTCGTGTGTTTCTAGGGTAAAGATGTAACATGATTCAATCGACATGTATTAAGATTAAATTTTTAATTAATTTCTTATTTATTCAATTTGAGTATTTATTATGATTCTTAATGCTTTTATGAATTAGTCACTTATAAATTGATCTAGTGAGATATGTGTAGAATCGGAAGGTTTTCTTATGACTTAGACCATAAATAATAAGTGTCATGATTTATAATCATCTAGGAATAAATGTTATAGGTTGTGAGAGAGAATTGTAATATTTTCCATGAGAATCCATAGAGTAAAGGTCATGCATTTAAGAGTTAGGGTTTAGATCAAGGAATTGACTAAGCTTTGAGAACTAAAGATAATTAACTCGCTAAGGAATTGAGTTTTTATTAATTAAGAGATTCTTCCCATAAATTAAATGACTAGAAATTAATTAGAATGAAGGTTTTAAAGCTACTCTATTGTCTATGATAAATTATTGAATTAAGTGAAGTTAGATCCCTAGTGTTTTAATTTTGTGTGTTTACATCCTTAATGTGTTTTGCATTCATGTGCTTTGTTATCTCTTTTCCCTCTTAATTTCATGCTTTCTTGTGTGTTTTTATCTTTTATAATTTTGTGTCTTTAATTGCCTTAAATTACTCTTAATTATTGATTGCCTAGGTAGTATTAATATTAGAGAAGTGACACTTAGTAAACTAATTCCTCATGAGAACGATATTCTACTCACTCTTTATTACTTGTTTGATCCATGCACTTGCAACAATATCACCTAAATTGATACATAATCACGTGCGAGGTGATCAAGTTTTTGGAGGCTCAAAGGCGGCAAAGGGATAAGCCCTAAGAGAGGAGGAGGAGCCGTTATGGAGCTCTCAAGGAGTTGAAGATCAAATCACCATTGAAGGCACTTTGGTTTCTTCTCTACGACGCGCAAGTCAACTTGTGCGCAAGGAGAGTAGTGTATGATTGGAGATTGGATATATACCTTTGAGACCTTGCAAGGTATATGTATAAGCATGTTAGGGCATTGAGAATCTGAGCATTCAATACAAATTGAATGCTATTGAATAAGATTTAGAGGACCGTTATTCCCTATGTCCAAATCCTTATTTGTGTGAGATATGATTAGCATTCATATCCTTTAAGGGAGTTATGCCTAGCAAATAGGTAGTTATGAACACACATCAATGTCTGGGTTCTATTCTGGCGGGTCGGGTTGCTCCAAACCCGTGAACCCATAACCTAGTCCAAAACAGTTGCTCACAGCTTAGCGCCTAGATGAGACAACTAAGTGTCAAGATATAAGTTCAACTAAAGCACACAACGCGCAGTGGACAAAAGGATCCGAGTTATAATGTCAACATTGAATCTCGCGACAAAGGGCCGAGCTCCGTGATGTATCATAGTTTGCCCTCGGGATTAATGAGTAAAGTCGGGATCCGAGTTTGATAGTTATGCTTAAGTCATTATTCTGCTGCACAGGGTATTTCGTAGGCTGCCTCCATGTGTAGCTCGCGGGGTCCATGTTGTGAGTATAGTTTGGTTCAGAACCAAGCTCTGAGTTATGGTTTTACCACAGTCTTGATGAAAGTTTGTGGTCTAGCCTAGGCATCCTTCTCAAATGTCACATGTCATTTTAGTTTTAAGCGTTCTGTGCATTGTCTTTTTAGTTTCTTTGCTCAGAAATAGTACGTCCTATAGTTGATAAATAATGGAGGCCATCATTTGGGGTTCGTAACATCATGATTAGTAGTTTTCAAATTTTAAATGAAAAGACATATTTGCCCCCATTAATGGCCGTAATTGGGGGTATGTGAATGTTGTGACGGTGTCATCTGATGGGTCTTTATGTACCAATTGTGGCAAAGATGGGTTGATTTTGCTGTGGGATTTGGCTAAAAAGAAGAGGCTGAGGTTGTTGTGGCCGAGGTGACTGAGACCAAGGTGGCCACGGAGATCTCGGAGGTTCAAGCCCCACCTCCTAATGTTTGTTTTGTTTATTTCATTGCCCCCTGCGTGGGGTTCTATTGATGTATGTGGGTAAGTCTCTACCTCGAGCATCTTTCCTTTAATCTTAGTATTTGACATTTACCTATCGAAGTCTTCTTTTTTTCACCGAGGTAAGTCTAATGCTCAATCTCAATGACTTCATTTGATACTTGTCGAATTTGTCTTTGCGAAGTCGAGATGGATCTAATGCTCGATCTTGGTGTTCATTTTGCGCCTACTAATTTGCTTGCGTAGCATGCCGAGATAGGTCCAATGCTCGATTTCGGTGGCTATTAATGAACACTCGTTTTGCCTAGCCGAGATGAGTCCAATGCTCGATCTTGGAGGTTGGGTTCATTTAAGCATAATTGACACTTAGTCAAATTTTAGGTGTAACTTGACATGAGAGCCCTGATAATAGCTTAATTTTATATAATTTTTTTTTATCAAATATAGGCATTATTATAACTCAATATAATTAATTATAATGGTTTTTTGATATTATTATCTAATTATTTAGAAAAGTTAATTTTATTTAATTATCATTATAATTACTAAGATTTAAAGAAAATGATAACTTCTAATGATATGGAAGAATTATACTGCAAAAATTAAAACAAGTGGGTCGTGGTCAAAATGGCTTTGAATAAGCCATGGATGTGCTGTTAAGAAGAGAAATAATAAAGAAGTGGAATTAGAATGTTAAAACAATTGGACCCACAACCCAATAAGTCATTATGCAAGAAATTAAAAAAAAAAGTAAAGCCAAAAGTTAAACAGGTCATGCATATCAAGTTGAAACAACTCTTATATTCTTACATCAAACAGTGTATATACCTCTTTTCACACTTCATCTAATACCATTCATTATATATACTTTTTTCTATCACTTTTTTCTCACTCAATTACATCCCTTAAAAAGGGTATGAATAATACATACACCACTAAAAGTGATGTATGACTATCTTTTTCCAAGTTGAAAAGGATGGTTTAAGCCTGTGAATTGAAAAAAAGGCGGTGAACAAGTGTGCAAATACCTAATAAAAATTGGAGTTCTTCACCCACTTTATATTATAAGAGGCACGTCATTCGAGGGATGCATAACATAATTGAAGAACTAGTGAGTGCGTCACGCAGAACAGAGAAGAAGCAATGAGGCAGTGCATAGAAAAAGAAGAAGAAGAAGAATAATATTAATGGAGAATATTAGTGAGATAAATTTATTATGTTATAATCTTATTACGTTTTGTTAAATTTTTTATATTAAGGAGATGATGAAATTTTCATTGTTTTGGTATTGTTATGTTGAATTATTTTTACCCACTTTTAGGATTTAATGCTTATTGAATTTATTTATTTTATCAGATTATATGAATAAATTTTTAGATGAGTTCAGTCATGTTTTTCTCATGCTTTGTAAATTATTTGTGTTATTTGAGAGTTGGTATTAATTGTTGGATATCAATTGTGATTTCTTATTAGAGATACATTTGATGATTTGATAATTTACTATTAATTAGGGAAATTTTATTTTATACTTAATTATTATTTTTAGAGCTTCATTGATAAATTTTTCGTGAGCACATACTTTGCAGCTAGATGTTCATAAGATAAATTATTTTGGTATAATAATTTGACATTGTTAATTTTAAAATTAATCTTAGTGGTTTCTGAACCTGAGTCAATTTATGTCTGGTAGAATCCTCATCCATATACTTGCTTTCTTTTAATTTACTTTATATTTTAGTTATTTATTTAATTTTCTATCGTTTGCTCATCAATTTGTGCGACTAGATTAGAAAGAATTTCTCAATACTTAAAATTAACTCTAGGTCTCTATAGGATCGACCTCGTACTTACTCAACTGTACTTTGGTACGACTCGTGCACTTGTGAATATTTAAAAGCTGAGTTTAAAAAGGTCACAACAAGTTTTTGGCGTTGTTGTCAGGACTTAGTTAGTCAAAAGTTAAGTATTTATTAAATGTTTCTCTCCTACTAGTTTTTTTTTTCTTATTTGCCTTATTTTATTTTTATTTTATTTTATTTTATTTTTTAACTTAATTGCTCTATTTTCTTTAACTTTATATTTTGTTGTTTGAGCATTCCATGACAACTTGGGTTTGTGATCATACATATAGATTAGTGAAAGTTAATATAGAACCCATAACAAAGATGAATATGGCTATGCAAGGAGATGATGTTAGACCACTTAGGGAATTATTTTGTCTAATATATGTGAATCCACCCTTATGCATTGTTTTGCCCGCTATTATTGCTACACAATAGGTAGAATGACAGATATTAGTTGTTTGACAAATGTCTTCCATTTGTAGTGTTGTATGGTCCACTCGAGCTCTTGGTGAATAGCCTTCTTGAAGTTGAAACCCTTCTCAGAAATTACTAGCTTGGAGACCAGTTTGAAATACCTCTCATGGGCTGCTACTGAAATGAATTTCCTTTTATCAAACTCCGCAGGGGAAGAAGGTTCCCTGCGGGGCTAGCTGTTCTCACCCTTTTGGCGTTTCAGAGGCATGGTGGTGACAAGATTAGAGTACTTGGTTCTGGAGAGAAACTGGGGGTAGGGATTTGAAGAAAATGTAGGGAACCAAAAATGAAGGAGAGAGTAAATGTGTGAAAAAAGCAGGAACAGCCAAAAAGAGAGAAAATAGTTTGTGTTAAATTCCTCTTTTATTTAAGCAACAAGCGTTACGCCACGACATATAGCTTTCTATATCGCGACACTAGTTCCAATAAAACGCACGTTTCACACTTCTTTTTTGTTTTTAAACAAAACCTCATGCCGCGGCATGACACTCATAGCCTACTTACCCCAATAACCTGAGAACAGAATGCCGCAGTGTGACATTGGTACGTCGTGATGGTAAGCTCTCAAGCTTGAAACCCTGATAAGACATAGCCAAGAACACCACGAAGTAAGCTTGGTGCGTCGTGACGTGAGAAGTCAACCTACAGAATTCTACAACAAAAGGTATTTGGTAGCTACTTCAGCTACCCAAAAGTCTCCACCACCTGTAAAAATAGTTCAGTTGATTAAAAAATTAAATGTATAATCAAATTAACATGAAACATCAAAATCAAAACACTAGACTCAAAACGAAAGAATTAAGAACATGGGTGGATCATTATAAAAAAAAAGGCCTTTTTTTATAGTCCAGGCAGGACTTTCTCTGATTTGTCATGTTGGAGCATCCAATGTGACGAAGGTTTTCCCCTATCAAATTCTCCTCCTAAGTAAGGCTTCAGGTGCTGGCCATTGACTTTAAAGGATGATTTTCCATCAAGATTTGCAACCTCAACCGCTCTATGGGGAAACACATTTACCACTTGGAACGGATCTGACAATCTAGATTTAAGCTTTCCTGGAAAGAGCTTGAGCCTGGAGTTGTAGAGGAGGACTTGTTGGCCTTGCTCAAATGTCTTGTGCACAATCTTCTTATCTTGTCACCCCTTCACCTTCTCTTTGTATAGTTTTGCATTCTCATAGGCTTAAAGCCTAAATTCATCAGGTTCATTGAGCTGTAATAATCTTTTATCACTGACAGCTTGCAAATCAAAATTCAGTTGCTTTATCACCTAATAAGCATGATGTTCTAACTCGACGGGCAGATGATAAGCTTTTCCAAACACAAGCTTGTATGAGGACATACCAATAAGTTTTTTATAAGTAGTTCTGTATGCCCATAGTGCATCATCAAGCCGTCTTGACCAATCTTTGCGGGACGGATACACAGTCTTCTAAAGTATTCACTTGATTTCCCGATTAGATACTTCTGCTTGTCCACTTGTCTATGGGTGGTAAGCGGTGGCAATTCGGTGAGTCACCCCATATTTGGCCAGGAGAGCCTCAAAATACTTATTGCAGAAATGTGACCTACCATCACTGATAATGGCACGAGGAGTACAAAAACAGGTGAAGATTTATTTCTTCATGAAGTTTATCACTACCTTAGAGTCATTGGTAGGAAATACACTTGCTTCCACTCATTTGAACATGTAGTCCAATGTCACAAGAATATATAAATTCCCATATGAGGGAATAAAGGGGCCTATGAAGTCGATGCCCCAAACATCAAAAATTTTAACTTTAAGAATGAAATTAAGGGGCATCTCATTTCTCCTTGATATGTTCCCTGATTTCTGACATCTATCACATTTGCTAACATGGAAGTATACATCCTTGAAGAGAAATGGCCAATACAAGCCAGATTGGAGCACCTTTGTTGTTGTTCTATCACCACTATAATGACCTCCATAAGGGGCAGCATGACATTGATTCAAGATTTGCTCAACTTCCTCCAAAGGTACACACCTCCTCAACATGTGATCAGGGCACTGTTTAAACAAAAAAGACTTATCCCAAAGATAGTGTCTGCTATCATGCAAGAACTTCTACCTCTGGTGAGAAGTGAAATTCGAAGGCATCACACCACCTACTAGGTAGTTCACAATGTCAGCATACCAAGGGTCCGATTAAGCTACAACAACAAAGAGTTGTTCATCGAGGAATGTCTCTCTGATTGTGATTCGTTTAACTTGATATTCCTCATTTTCCAATCTAAAAAGGTAGTCAGCAACTTTAATCTCAACCCCTTTCTTGTCACGAATTTCTAAGTCAAATTCTTGCAGCAGTAATACCCACTGAATCAATCATAGTTTTGTTTCCTTCTTAGCCACCAAGTATTTAATTGTGGAGTGGTCTGTGTAGACTATCACCTTCGCACCCACCAAATATTAGACCTTTTATGTACCAGAAGTGCTCGAGTCGCGAGAGTAATACCATGATGAGAAAGATTGTTTCTACAAGGATAAAGAATAATATCTAATACCAAATATTAATTAATAGTTTAACGAATTCTATTCAAGCATATATAAATTAGGAAGAGTATGTGTAGCCAATTTCAAGACTAAAAGGAATTAATCTAGGAGTAAAAGATGGCAACGAGAGTATAGAGACTCCTTTTTTACCAACTACTTTACTTAGTAACATGCAACTATTTTAACAACAATGATGAATAGTTTTGTTAGCTTAAGAAACCACATTAGCTAAAAGCCTATGTTTAGATCATTTAACCTTATGTCCTTTACCTAGCTCACTATGTGTCCATGAGAACTAGAGCAAACTCTATGCATTAAGGTTGATTCTTAACAAATGCTATACATAGCCAATAGGTATATGTCTATCATATTAACGAATTAAATCACCCCACCATTAGAATGAAATTAAACATGCATCATCCACATTCATGATCCAAAATCTAGATTCCTATGTCTAGTTCAAAAGATTTTATCAAAACACAATAAATGTTGGCCAAACACCTATGAGCATTAAGAGAAATATGGATGAACAAAACCAATCATCATTATAAACTTAAAAGGTTACAAAGTCACCAATGTACATAGAAGGATCCAAAGGAATCCCTAAAAACAGATTAGCTATCCATGGAACACGAAAATCTCAAGAGAGATTCCATACCCATGACCTAAAAACAAAGAGATTAAAGAGAAAAAAAAAACACTATAATGTGAACTTGGGATGCTTGATCCTTCTTGGATGATAGTGGTTTTCTCTCAAAATCCCTTCAAAGCTCTCAAAAATAATGAAAAATTGATGCTTAGTGCATTCTCTGCCTTCTCCCACCTAACTCTTCCAAATATTTAATGAAATAGTATTTATAGACAAAGCTCGCGAACTTGCGCCGTGACGTAACCATTATTGCGTCGCGGCGTGAATGCCCACATGGTTAAGTGGAACTAGTGCAGACAAACACGTGCCACGATGTGAAAATTTTTGCACTGCGGTGTGTTAGTCTCTGTCTTTAGCATACGCAGCAAGCAAAGAGTAACACGTTGTAGCATGATACATCTTGCGCCACGACGTGATAAGCTGGAATGCATGTTGAGTTCCCTCCTCCAATGCAAAGCCTTGGCTTGTTTCATTTTATCATTTTAGAACTCATCCTGCAATAGAGAAGTCACCTAATTAATCACAAGTGTAAATCAACTTAATCCAGCAAAGAATAGAAAGGATTTTAGCAAGATTGGAGAGGAAGACATCAATGTGAATTTGAATAAGTGAGGGAAAAGTCCTCCAATCATGCCTAAGCACTGGGACTAAGGAATCAATATACCACCAATATGAGGCGTAAATAACTATATTTTATGAAGTTATCACATCCTCAAACCTAGATTTTTGCTAGTCCTCAAGCAAAACAAAGTATGATTACACTTGTATTGGTACAACATACTTCAACATGCATTTAGCAACAAAAAAAAATGGATTCTAATTTTAATTTTTTCAAAACTAGCATGCGATGATTGCATATAGCCTTAAAGAATGCTTATGCCTTTCACTCTGATTCACCCATACATAATCCTTATCATGCTATCAATCAAAGCTTCCTAACATGCCTAACAGACTTCCTACCATCAAGCAAACAAGACTTCATCAAATCAAATCATACTCATTCAGATAAGTTTATGGGCATACATATGGAAATGAATCAAAGAATCCAAAAGATTATAATTCAACTCTCTCTCCGCTAATGTAAATCATACACAACTAAGGATTAAAAAGTACTTAAACAGCTTGTAAAGTAAGGTCATGGTTAGGGACTAAAGAACAAAGGGGAAAGGATAACAAACAAATATTGAGAAATACAAATATGTGATATCAAGACTTGAGTCACTAATTTATACACCAAGGGTGTGTAAAATGAAATAACCAGACTCTCCAGAACCATTCTTTCATATGTTTTGCCATTTGGATTTTTGGCTTTGGATTTTTCTTATGTTTTCTCATTCTTTTTTTTTTTGACAAATTTCTTTCACAACACATGGTTCCTTCAAATCACTTCTATACTGAAACAAGCACTCACACCCTTCAATCACAAGACTCAAGTCAAGAAATGTCAATGTATTTTATTTAACTTATAATCCTCTCACTAGGCTTCTTAAAGTTCAATTTGGCTTAATTAAGTTGATTTTGTCACATTTTATGAAATTAAGCTTAATTGGATCATTGAAGAAATTATTGCTTGAATTATAATTAATTTAGGTGATTGCATTCTTAAGTAAAGTGATCACAATTTGAGTTGTAATTATCTGATTAATGCCATTCTGGTCTAGTTGGAAAGTTAAGATAATTCTCTAATAACTATTTACTTGATAGCAAGAGTCATATTGATAGCAATATATTTCATTCATTGTATAATCTTCTTACTTGACTTTTTCAGTAAACTGACTATAATTTGAGTTACAAATATCCAATGGATGTTATTTTAGTCTTGTTTTAAAGCTAAGACAAATTTCTACAACTTTCATGAAGACCTCAGGACCAGGAACACATGTTTGGATAACTCAAATTGGAGTTGAAGCAAAATCTAGAGTTTTGAACCTGACAACTTGACCTCTATGCACTCATTACGCTATATCTCAAGCTATAGGAGTTCAATAATTTTGAAATTTTACAGTGGAAGAGTAAGACCCATATTTACAACTTTCTTGAAGAACATAAGAGCCAAATCGAAAGTCTTGAAGGTGATATTGGGCTTGGAAGTCAAAAAAGAGGATCTAAAGTTGGGCCTGACCCATGAGTAGTAATTGGGCCATATCTCGGGCTGTAGGTGATGAATTTGGATGAAACCGATGGCTATGGAAAGCTAAGATAATTTCCTAGAACTTTCATGAAGACCACTTGATGAGGAAATAATGCATGCTATGAGCTCAGAGCAGAAATATTTCAGAGACAAGAATCTCTATAATTTCATCTCATTCATCATCATCAAGCAACTATTTTGGCATTTACTTCTCATCATCAAACAACTTCATTGTCTTCTTGTACTTCTTGAGCTCTATAAAAGAGAACTTAGGTGCTCATTCAGATAATCTTTGATTTTGGTTTAGTTTATGCTATTGTGTTATTTGTTTCTCTTGTTGTAGTTTTCTTTGTTCTAAATTAAAATTATGTTCATCTTTTTCTTCCTATCTCTTTCTTTCTTCTTGTTCATGAGTAACTAATTTTCATTTTGCTTAGGTGAAAGGGTGAAGCTTTTGGTAATAAGCTGAGGTTAGATTAATTTCCTTCTTGTGCTTAAATGATATATTTTTAAGTGACCATTATATGTATTGTATGTTGTTTCCAATCAATTTAGAAACCTTTCTTGTATATTGAAGAACTTGATTCATTGTAGATAAGACGTTGGCATAGTGGATGCTTGAGACCATTTACAAGTGTTGGTGGATAATTAAAGGAATCATAATATGATTACATGTATAATCTAAATTAAACTTTGAATGTTAAATCTTCTGATTGGAACCTCCATTATGTGTGATTTCAATTGAGTTATAAAAAGAAATAATCTTGTCTTTAATTTATTATCAAGAGTGGATCTCCTAACGCAAGCAAATCATTTTCATATGTGAACAATTTTTATTACCTTTAGTATTGTGACAAATCTGCTCCTTACCTCAAATAATTTTTTTCTTCATCAATTCCCTGTGGACCGACCTCGGACTCCCGAGAATTTACTACTTGAAACAACCTGTACTTAGGTTTGAAACTTTTAATTCCCATCATGTTTTTGGCGCCGTTGTCGATGACATGATTTGAAGTTCTAATTTATTGAGGTTCTCTTTCTGTAAGTAAGTTTCATTATCAGGTATATTCTTTTTCTACTCTTTTAATTTTTTTTAATTTACAAATTTACAAACTAACTCACTAATTAACTTACTAACTTATTAACTAACTTTTATATTTATGTTATTTATTTATGTTTTCTAACTTACTTTATATTATTGTCATTTATTTACGCTTTTTAATCATTTTTTTATTTATTTTTGTTTTTTTATTTATTTACGCTTTCTGTTTCTAAGTTACTTTTAATTTATTTACGCTTTTCTGTTTCTAATTTTTTTTACGTTTTCGACTTATTAACTAACTTATTTATTTTTTTATGTTATTTATTTACGCTTTGTACATTATTTTTTTATTTTAAGTCATTTATTTTTGCTTAATATTTAACAGCCGGTTTATACCGCCTACTAGTACATTATTTTTATTTTACGTGACTTATTTATGCTTAATTGGTATCATAATTCAAATTCTGGTCGTTTGGTTAAAATTAATCCTGATACTTTATATATTAATTTGTTTGAATCACAATCGCACACAATTGACACAATAACTGAAATTGAAGGTGCACATTTTGAACATAAAAATTAAACACAACGTGCTGAAAATAAAAGTATACACCATGAACAGGAAAATAAACCGTTGCGAACTATGCGTGTATATTTGCAACCACCTCGAAATTCTAGTTCATCACGCTTTATCTTTCCACTCACTGCTAACAATTTTAAATTTAAGTCGGGTATGATTTCTTTACTTCCTAATTTTCATGGTTTAGAATCTGAAAGCCCATATTTACATCTAAAAGAATTTGAAAAAGTTTGTATTGCTTTCAATGATCAAAATTACACTGAAGAGATTATTAAGCTTAAATTGTTTCCTTTTTCTTTAAAAGATAAAGCAAAAACTTAGCTTAATGCTTTGAAACCAAGATCAATTAGCACATGGCAAGAAATGCAATGTGAGTTTTTAAAGAATTTTTTTCCAACACATAAAACCAATGCTTTGAAAAGACAAATCCAAAATTTTTCCCAAAATTCAAATGAAGCGTATTTTCAATGTTATGAACGTTTTAAAGATTTGTTAAATTCTTGCCCACATCATGATTTTGAAAAATGGCGGACTATAAGCTAATTTTATGAAAGTTTAACACCTTAAACTAAACAATTTGTGGAAACGATGTGTAATGGCGAGTTTCTTGATAAAGAACCCGAAGAAACTTTAGATTATTTAAACCATTTGGCTGAAAATTCTCAATCTTGGCATGGTACTAATTGTAACACCCCAATTTTTAGAAAATGTACCGAATGTACTGTTTGCTGTTTTTCAAGCTTTCGTGTGAATGATCGTTGTGTCCCTATTTTACTGTTTCTCGATTTCTGCATGAAATACAAATACGTTTATACAGGCTCAAATTTTATTTGGTCTTTTTACGTAATTTGTTTCGAGACTCAAAAATAAAAGTTTTTCTCGAAATATCTTTTTAATTTTTTCTCGAAGATATACGAGACAATTAATACGTCTGTAATTTTATTTGAACTTTTTGGATGATTAGCTACGTTGTGAAAAAAAATGAAAAAATGACCATTACGTCCCGAACGTGCTGTTTGTACTGTTTTTGCTGTTTTTAATTGTTTTAATACTTGATTTAGTGTCCAATATTACTGTCTGTGATTTTATATGGACTTTTTGTGTGATTTGCTATGGGGCAGGAAAATAATATTTTTTCGGACCGGTAAAATCTGTTTTTAATTATTCAGAGGCGGGGGATCTTACTAAACCCAATTCAGAATGAGCCTATAATTAATCTTTTAATTTTTAGGATTTAACTGTCAAATAAAATAATTTTGTATTATTATAATATTATTTTATTAGTCAGCATAACTTAGTGACAGTGGACCTGGAAATATTTTACGGGACCCACGTTTAGCTAATACAGTTAACTTAGTAGCTTAATTAATCATCATTAGTGAAGGAACTTTCAAGAAACATGGTGACTCAGCTAATGACTAGGCTTAAGAGTTAATGAAGCTTAATGACTAAGCATGGTGACTATGCTTGAACCAACCAATAGGAAACAAGCTTGCTAACCAAGTTTTAATCTTAACCTTTGATGCATTCTAAGGCTAGGATGAAGCCAAGCCATGGACACCTTGCATGGAGTGATGTCTACAGCCAAGTGAAGGTTGGAAGACCATTCTTCACTTCATCTTTCATGCTTTTCTCTCTTCTCTCTCATCCAAGAACCCTAAACACCATTGTTGCCTCCTTTCTTCACTATTCGGCCAAGCTTCATACTCCACCATCCAACCACCTAAAATTCTATCCAACCAAGTTTTCTAAACCTAAACACAATCCTAAGAACATCTCTAGTTGAGAGTTCTTGCAAATTCCTTCAATTGAAGCTTGAAAACCTACTTGGAAGTTTGTACCAAGGAGGTGAAATCTCTTATTTTTCTTTTCTAAATCCTTTTTCAAAGTTCTAAGCCATGATTTATCCATGGTTTAGGTTCTCTTTTAATGGTTAGTGGTTAGTAACTTGTAGTTTTTGTTTAAGCTTGCTAGGTTTTGGAGGAGGAAAACCGTGACCTAGGAGAAGTGAAAGAAATCCATTTGTCTTCATTTAAGGTAAGAGGAAGACAAATCTTATCACCTATGGGTGGTGGTAAGAAGATGGAGTTTGATTTTGTGATTGTAGAATCCATAAGGATTCATGTTTGTGCTTGTTAGTAGCTTATTTGATGTGGTTGTGTATTTGTTAGTAGCTTTTCTATTTGTTGTTTGTAATAAATTGCATGTCTACAAGCTTTGATAATATTGCATGTGTTAGAATTGCATGATAAAGTATAGAATTGCATGATAATGTATAGGATGTGAATAACATGTCAAGGAAATGCATGTGTGTTCCAAAGAGCACTCCATGAGGCTCACGGCCACTAACCAAATGGAGAACCAAAATGTTCTCTTAATTTTCTTAAAAGGTAATTTAATTAACCTAGGAGAATTAAGAAGGTTTCAAGTTGATTAGATCAAAGAAAATGAATTTAGAAATCAAATGGTAAGACTTATTATTTTCGGCCAACATGCCTAAAATGAATGTGTTGATTTCAAAAACCATTTTTTTAAAACAATGGTTAAATGAATTTAGACAATACAATAAGTTTGACATATATTTAGAAGATGAGAAATAATTTAGAAATCAATTTCAAAGTATTTAGGAAATTCGGCCAACATGCCAAACCAAGTATCCATGGTTTCTAAAATTAAATCCAAACCTTTTCTAAGTATAAGGATGCAATAGGTGTTAAAAAGAGTTTTTCTAAAATGAGTTTTAAGGAAAAGAATCAATTAGAAATAAGTTTGAGAACTTAGAACTAATGATTTTGTTATTAGAAATGAAATACAGTAACTTTCAAAAATTTCTAACATATAGCTCATGCTGTATTTTGAAGCATGTTAGTAGTTTTCAAAAGGATTAAGTATATGGTTTAAAAATTTAATAAACGAATTTTTACGGTAAAATTAGGAAACCATTAATATAATTTTCTAAGCAAAATACTTGTCAAATTTTAGTAAAAATGAACAAATAAGATAGGAAAGATGTCCAAAAGACAAGATATACGATATAGAAAATATTATACGTAGCTTAACAAGATTATTTATTATTTACTTTTATTTAAACAGTAATTTTTAAGGAATTCGGTCAAGAAAATAATTTAAAAATCTTACGCGATTGAGAAAACGTATTAGAAATCCTACGCGATTTTGAAAACAGAAAAATATATTTACGCGATTTCAAAACGTTTATAAAAACGACGAGATTGTGAAAACGCGATAAAATTTCTACGCGATTGACCGTTACTGTATTTATTTTTTGCTGTCGGGAAAATGTGAACCCGTACAGGCTTTTGAGGATTTTTCGCTGTCGGGAAAATGTGAACCCGTACAGGCTTTCTATTTTTCTGCCATTGAGGGCATATTATTATCTTGAGGGCATTTTCGTAATTTCATATTTTTGGAATTATGTATTGAGTTTATGCCAAATTTTTGGTGGATTTGTTGATGAGACGAATCACATCGTGTTGTCGATGCGATAAACGTAGTGTGGTTCATTGTTCTAATGAACTTGGAGACGTTAGTGTACGGTATCCCATATGTGGACAGTTGGTAGCTCCGCTGGGCCGTGGTAAACCGATAGCACACTAATGGACTCGACACGCACTATATTTAATCGAGATTTGTAAAGTCTAGTAGTACATTTGCTGTAGTGCCACAACGTGAGACCGTGAACTACGCCACGCCCTGGATGATGGATTCTGTGTCGTGGGGCTATAGACGCAATGTGTGACAAATAATAGTTGGTTGGGCGTAGTGGTACTAATAGATTTTTACGAGTTATTCTCTCGATATCTTTGTATGTTTTTTTAGCTCCATGGAGTAGAGTGTGTCTTATGTTTGTTTATTGGGATTTATTTATTTATTTTGTCTTATCTATTTATTTTTGTCTTATCTGTTTATTATTATTGATATTGATTTATTTGTTTACTTGTATTTGTTTTATCTATTGTTGTATTATATCATTTGTTTCATGTTTTATTTTATACGTGATGGTATATTGTTGGGATATTTAAATCTTTTTGAATCTTTACACTACTCGTCACTTATAAATGTTATAGCTTTTCATATTGCATGAACTGTATATCCATTGTTTGTCGTCTTCTTATTGGCCATGTTTATGGTGATTTTAGATTGTCTTACCTCTTCGTTGTATGTATTTCTGTATATTTATTTTACGCGGTAAAGACTTTGAGGAAGAGGAACAGACCTCTTGAGATCCTGTACCCGTGGAGGAGGAGGAAGATCGAAAATCGACGACCAGTTTACGAGCAAGACCATCTGATCATCCATATCCATTGGATTGATTTGATTGGGTATGGCGGTACTTGGATTTTTAGGATTTGTACAGCTGGAGTTTCATGGAGGATCGCTAGCTTGGCATCTGCGAGGAGACCGAGACTCTGTGACGTATGTAGGACGGCTGACAGTGACCCTACGTCAACAGTTTGATGGAGAGCCGGTTATGACTACTACTGTATTTTTACATTTAGAGTTACCCTTATCTCTTAGGCGATATTTTGGTGGTATGACCACGGAGCCTAGTGAGATTAGTATCGTATCGACTGCGCGATCTCGTTATCGCCGAGTGTCGAGACATCCGGGATATTTGTCTCCTGATGATCATTTTCATGTTGAGAGTGATCCTTCAGAGGATTAAATATGCATGATGTTTTTTTTTTGGCGCGTCTGCGTATGTATGTATATATTGACTCTTTTACTGTCTTTCTTTAATGTTTCCGTTTAAATATTTGTACTTTTAGTTGTAAATTATTTGTATAACTTATAACTTGGATCATATGTATATTATAAGTAATGTTGTTTTTTTTTATTTGCTATTTCCGCATATTTTATTTAAGAATATTCTATTTAACAGGAATTATTTTACAACCCGTAATAGTATGTAACAAATGTTTTACAACTTGGGTAGATTTTATTTCTCTTTCTTTTATTTTCTTTTATGTGTGACATCCTCCAAAAGGGTGTTACACTAATCCTTCTGAAAATTCAATCAGATATAACCTTACAAATGTTGGTAAAGGAAAATATCATCTTAGTCAAGAAGAAGATCTAAATGCTAGGTACGCTAGTTTGGCTAGAAAGGTTGAATTCATGGAATTAGGGAAAGTAAAAGAAGTCAAATCTGTGCAGAATGAAAAAATTTATGGCATTTGTGATGAATTAGGACATCGACGAATGAATGTCCAAATATTCTTGTTTTTAAAGAAGATGTGCATGAGCAAGTAAATGTAATGAACAATTTTAAAAAGTCATTCACCTCTTCTTTTTCAAATTCTTACAATCCGGGATGGAGAAATCAGCCGAATTTTAGCTAGAGAAATAATAATCAACCACAATTTATACAACCACAGCCTCCTCAGGAACAACATGATTCTCAATAATATGCACCTTATGTCCCACCATATAGGAAAAATCTTGAAGTAACTTTGCATGAATTCATAGAAAAGCAAGAGGCCATTAATAAACAAAACACTTAAACCATGATTGACATAAAAGACACTATTTCTAAACTTACTTATGTACTCACTGTTCACGAGAAAGGAAAATTTCTTTCTCAACCTCAACCGAATCCCAAAGGTCAATATAGTCTAAATGAGAGTAGTTCAAAAAATCAACAAATAAATCAAGTCAATTTTGTGACAACTCTTAGGAGTGGAAAAGTTATTGAAAAAGAAATTCCTGAATCTTGTGAGAAAGATGATGAATCAATCTCCCAAGATAAGGGAGAGGTTGATAAGCCATCTGGTCAAAATGAGACCAAACTCTCGTCTCCTCCACCCCCATTTCCTCAAGCATTAAGCAAACCAAAGAAGTTGAACCACCATACTGAAATTTTTGAAATTTTTAAACAAATGAAGGTCAATATTTTGTTGTTAGATGCTATCAAACAGGTTCCTTCTTATGCTAAATTTTTGAAGGACTTATGCACTATTAAAAGGAAATTAAATGTGAAAAAGAATGTCTTTTTGACCGAACAGGTAAGTTCCATTATTCAAAGAAATAATATTTTGAAACATAAAGACCCTGGTTGTCCTATGATTTCATACATTATTGAAGAATATAAAATTAAACAAGCTTTACTTGATCTTGGTACTAGTGTTAATTTACTACCATATTCAGTTTATCAACAACTCAATCTTGGTGAGTTAAAACCAACTTCTGTAACTCTTCTACTTGCTGACAGATCAATTAAAATTCCAAAAAGAATAGTGGAAGATGTGTTTAAACTAGTTGATAAATTTTTTTATCATGTGGATTTTATATGAATGCATGTGTCTTGAAGCATGTCAATTAGTTTTTGATGATAACAAAGTCAAAGATGAAGATCAAGTGCAAAAGAGAAAACTAAGATCAAAGAAACAAATCAACAAGTTTATTTAGATATAGGTATTAGAACATCAATGTTAAATGCTCTCAAGATATCTGAAATGGTTTTTCGAAGATGTTTTTAATCAATATGTTTTTCAAAGTTCATATTCTAAAAAGATAATGTCTTTAATCATGGATCATGCCAAACATTGTTCAATATTGTTCAAATCCATGTTTCTTAAAGTTAAAAATGACATGAATCCTCTTTTAGGCTTGAAAAATGTGTTCAAAGTGTAAAGTAATCGATTACACGTGTGGTAATCGATTACAAGCTAAACAGAACCCTTGTATTACACACAAGCTGGTAATCGATTACCATCTGCCCAGAAAAGCAAGAACACGTTCAAACAGCCATGTAATCAATTACATCAATATTGTAATCGATTACCATCAAGTCAGAGGGCGTGTAATCGATTACATAAGTCTGGTAATCGATTACCACAAGCCCAGAAAGCCAAGAACACGTTCTAACTTCCATGTAATCGATTACCAGAAACATGTAATCGATTACCAGTGTTCTGACATGCCCAACGGCTATATTAGGTGCATTAAATGCTTGGCTTTAATCATCCCAACAGCTCCTTAATTGCATATATCTTTAAATATAGGTGTTGGGGCATCATTAATGAGTCTTCTTGAACCTGAAACATCTTAGTAACACATCAAAACGAGAATCAATCCTTGAAATCATTCATTACTCTGTTTTTAACAAATCTTTGAGATATCCTTTGTGAGCATTCTAAGAGCTTCAATTTGTATCATTTACTCTAGTGAGAGTTTCATTCTATCAACCTTGATTGCTTTATAAGAGAGGGTGAGGTATCCCTCTAAATTGTAAAGGGTGAGGCATCCCTTTGCTTGAAGAGGCTCAAGCTCAAGGGTGAGGCATCCCATGGAGTTAAGTGTTCAAGTTTATAAAGGTTGTCAAGCACCTATTGAAGCTTGAAGATATAGTAGAAAATCTCGAGTGGTTGCTTGAGGACTGGACGTAAGTCACAAGTGGATTGGTGGCCGAACCAAGATAAATTATTGTGTTTGATTCTCTAAACCCTTCTCTTTACATTTGTGCATTGCTTATATTCTTGCTTGTTTACTTCCCTCTTGGTTGATTATTGAGCAATATCTATCGTTCTTATCAATTCATTCATTTTAAATAGTCAATAGCTTCAACAAAATTCAATAGTCAAGTGTTTTGCAAAAGAATTACGAACTTGTTTTATAAACTTAATTAACCCCCCTCTTGAGTATTGAAGCCACTTGGTAACATTTTATTGTCTTGGAAACTAAACCTATGGTTAATAGTTCCAAGTCAATTCTTAATATTTTAAGTCGCTCATTTTTAGCAACATCTAATGCTTTGATAAATTGTAAAAATGGAGTGATGAAGCTTACATTTGAAAACATGACACTGGAGCTTAATGTTTTCAATATATGCAAACAACCACAAGAAGTCAATGATGAAAATGAGGAAGCTAATGGGATTGAGGCCATTGTAGATGAACATCTTCTAAAAGGGAGTTCTTCTGACCCATTAGAAGTTTGTTTAATTAATTCATTTAATTCAGGTACTCAAGTAGAAGATGATATTTCTGAAATATGCTCTTTGTTTGATTGTACACAGGTAATGGAATAGAAGGGATAGAAGTCGAGATTTAAAGAGTTAAAACCCATGAATAATAATGCCTATGAAGAAGTATCCACACTGGAACTAAAGTCATTACATGTTGGGTTGAAGTACACATTTTTGGGAGAAGAACAAAGTTTTTCAGTAGTAATTTCATCAATCCTTACTGATGAACAAGATGGTATATTGATAGAAGTACTTAAAAGGCATAAAAGTGCAATTGGATGGATATTAACAGACATAAAAGGCATTAATCCATTAATTTGTACACATAAAATACATTTAGAGGATAATGCTAAAATATCACAACAATCTCAAAGAAGATTAAATCCACACGTGAAACAGGTAGTTAGAGCCGAAGTTCTTAAATTACTTGATGTTGGAATTACTTACCATATCTCCGATAGCCAGTGGGTAAGCCCTACACAAGTTGTGCCTAAGAAATCTGAAATAACAGTGATTGAAAATGAAAAAGGTGAATTAATACCTATACGAGTTTCATCCAGTTGGTATATGTGTATTGATTTCAGAAAATTGAATGTAGCCACTAGGAAAGATTATTTTCCCTTGTTATTTCTTGATCAAATTCTAGAAAGAGTAGCAGGACATCCCTATTATTATTTTTTTTATGGTTATTTGGGGTATAATCAAATACTAATTGCATTAGAGGATCAAGAAAAGACCACTTTTACGTGTCCCTTTGGCACTTTTGCATATAGAAGAATGTCTTTCGGTCTTTGTAATGCTCCGACAACATTTCAAAGATGCATGCTAAGTATTTTTAGTGACATGATTGAGCATTATTTAGAAATTTTCATGGATGACCTAACAATTTTTTGAAATTCTTTTGAAAATTATCTTGATAATTTGGATAAAGTTCTTAAAAGATGCGAAGAAAAAAAATTTGTTTTAAATTGGGAAAAATATCATTACATGGTTACCTTAGGAATCGTGTTAGGTTATGTGATATCTTCTGAAAGAATTGAAGTTGATAAGGCCAAAGTTGAATTAATTGCTTATTTGTCTTCCGCAAAAATAGTCAGAGAAGTTCATTCTTTTTTAGGACATACAGGATTTTATCGAAGATTTATTAAGGACTTTATTGTCATATCTAGACCATTATACAATTTTCTGATAAAAGATACACTATTTGTTGGACACAAGAATGCCAAAAATCTTTTGAAAAATTAATTGGTCTTCTGACATCTACTCCTATCATGCAATCCCCTGACTGGTCTTTGCCTTTTGAATTAATGTATAATGCAAGTGATTTTGTTGTTGGTGTTGTTTTAGGTCAAAGAAAGGAAAGTAAGCCTCATGTGAATTGTTCTGCAAGTAGAACTTTACATACTGCACAAATGAATTATACTACTACTAAAAAAGAACTACTTGCTATAATTTTTGCAATGGACAAATTTCGAACTCATTTAATTGGTTCTTCTATTGTTGTTTTTACAGATCATGCTGTTGTTAGATATTTAATGTCTAAGTAGGATGCCAAACCTAAGTTGATACGGTGGATCTTGTTGCTTCAAGAATTCAACATAACAATAAAAGATAAGAAAGGAGCCAAAAATGTTGTTGCAAATCATTTGTCCAAACTTACAATAGACTCACCTTTTGATAGCACACCTATCAATGATTCTTTTCCTGATGAGTTTTTATTTTCTGTCAATTTCATGCCTTGGTTTGCTAACATAATCAATTTTCTTGTAACATGAAAGATGCCGCCTCAGTGGTCACATCAAGACAGAAAAAAGTTTTTGACTAAGGTGAAAAATTTTTATTGGGATGACCCATATTTATTCAAATATTATCATGATCAAATCTTTTAGAGATGTGTACCCGACAGTGAGGTAGGTATTGTCATTAAATTTTGTCACTCAAAAGCATGTGGAGGTTATTTTTCTTTAAAGAAAATAGTTGTGAAAATCTTGCAGTATGGATTTTATTAGCCCACTTTATTTAAGGACAACTATACCTTTTGCAAAAGTTACGAAAATTGTCAGAAATTAGGTTCCATTTCTAAAAGAAAAATGATACCTCTGAACCTTATCCTTGTCATTGAATTTTTTTATTGTTGGGAAATTGATTTCATGGGTCTTTTTCCATCCTTATTTGGATTTGTGAATATTTTGGTGGCAGTTGATTATGTCTCAAAATGGATTGAGATGATTCCATGTCGACACAATGATCATAAAATTATTCTCAAATTTTTAAAAGAAAATGTCTTAAGTCAATTTGGAATCCCTCGAGCTATCATCAGTGATGGGAGAACACATTTTTGCAATAGACCATTTGAATTTTTAATTAAAAAATATGGTATTACCCATAAAGTTGTCACCTCTTATCACTCTCAGACAAGTAAACAAGTAGAATTAGCAAATAGGGAAATTAAACAAATTTTGGAAAAAAACATTTAATCCAAATCGTAAAGATTGGTCTTTACGACTAAACAATGCACTTTGGGCTTACCATACTGCTTTTAAAACATCTTTAGGCATGTCACCTTATCGGTTAGTCTATGCAAAACTTTATCACTTGCCTGTAGAACTGGAGCATAAAGCATTTTGGGTCATTAAAGCTTTTAATTTAAATCTTGATGATGCTTGCAGGTTACGCAAATTGTAAATAAATGAACTTGAAAAATTCAGAAATGATGCATGTAAAAACTCAAAAATTTATAAAGATAGAACAAAAGCTTTTCATGACAAATCAATTTTGAAAAAATCTTTTGAAATTAGTCAAAAAGTTCTGCTTTATAATTCTCATCTTTGCCTATTCCCTAGAAAATTGAGATCTTGGTGAACTAGTCCTTTTATTGTCAAACATGTATATCCTTATAGGGTCATAGATATTGAGAATCTTAGGAATGGTAATGTGTTTAAGGTCAATGAACAAAGACTTAAACCATTTCTAGAAAATCAAGCTGCGAAGGTGGAATTCATTTCCCTTTCTGATCCTTGTTATGAGAAAAATTTACTCAATTTTGTGGCTTTATTTTGTTTTGCAGTTCTTTGTGTTCCTGGTTAAATGGCGGATGACGGTACTTCATGACTCTCAAGTCAGTTTGTTTGTTTTTAGTTTCCTAAACTAACTGATTCCTTCTCCTTTAAAATGGATATCATTCTCTCAAACTTGAGAAAACATTTTCCTTCTCTTCCTCAAAATGCTCTAACAAAAATTTACGAAGCTAGATGTGAAAGATTGAGATTGTTAATGCACAAAGGTATGCCGAAAGATATACGCTGGATAATCGAAGCAAACGTTTGACTAGTAGGTGAGTCTTCAATTTCATTTGACTCATACGTGCTAGGTCTTGGTAGAAGTTCATATTCTAAAAGGAGAAGAGAAAAAAGATTACAAATCTATCACAAATGTGCACGATGGAATTGTAACAAACAATGTCGTTCTTTGGGGATGGTTTCCGCAAACAAAGAAGATAAAATATTCTTCATTAAGAATAAACTGAGTAAGAAGTCATTAGATGATATCTTATTGACTCTTGATATGCATTCTTGTGGTTATGTACATCTTGAACTTCATAACTTGTGGAATTTCTTCAAGGAGGAACAAAAGCATTACAGTCTTAGGAATCTGACTCTAAAATATCTTATTTGCCAATTTATAAGAAAATTGGATGGGAAGCTTATCCTCAACTCAGAATGCGTTTAAGCTATTTCTGGATGTGAAACTAGAGGCAGATGTGAGCCACATCGACAACAACATGTACATATTTTCTTCTTCTTATTCTTCTTATTCTTCTTATTCTTCTTATTCTTCTTCTTTTCTTCTTCTTCTTCTTCTTCTTCTTCTTCTTATTCTTATTCTTCTTCTTCTTCTTCTTCTTCTTCTTCTTCTTCTTCTTCTTCTTCTTCTTCTTCTTCTTCTTCATTTTTATTCCAAAAAAAAAAAAAAAAAAAAGAAAAAAATAAAGTATGCATACATCTTTAGGTTTGGCCTTGGTAACAGCAAAACATGAATAGGAAAATATACGCATCCTGATCCAGCCTTCTTAATTGGAAAACAGAGTAGGTAGATTGTATCCCACATATGGGGCAGCCAGACGCATTATGGCCACTTGTCCCTTTTAGGAGCCCTATGTTGTGCTAGTCTTGAATGGGTCTAATATTGGTTAATAATACTTTGGCACAAAGCTGTAAGAGCAGACTACCTTTATCCCAATCTCAAGTAAGTATACACTCACCCTTCATCAGGTTTCTAACAACTTGAAAAAAAAAAGAAGGCAAAACTACGGTTATACTTGGTCTTTAATTAGATTAGAAGTCCTAGGCAGATGACCATCCTGTCATAGACTCAGGAGAAGACTTTCACATACCAGTATGTAAATAAGGTTCATGTACCATGCTCCGTAGAGAGCCGCGTGCTACATTCTCAGTTCTTGGAACTAAGGCTTTGTAGCGCCAATAGACAAAAAGAAACGTCTTATCTTTACAGTGAACGAAAACTGTTAACTAAGTTACATTCTTACTTTAATTAGTAGGCCTCTATGGCAAGTTCTGATTGGCTATGGTCAGGTACCATCTTATTAGAATACAAGCCTTTAATTAGGTTTGCAGGAAGATAGAGGGATGTTATTTCGTAAGCAGGACAGAAATGACTCAAAGGTTCTTGTTATTAGTTCGACAATCCTTGTGGAGTTCTTATGTTGCATTGGTGACACACAACTCAAAGATATGCCACTACTGCACTCATGATGCGCAATATAAAGATACGCCTTGAAAACTATACATACAGGTATATCCTCATTTATTATTATATTTCTTTTATCTTTAAATGATTTTTTTGTATTTTGGTTTTTGGACAAACAATCCTTTGAGTAGGTTCCTTCTGGGTTTTCTAGACTTCTTTACCCTGATGGTTTTCTTGAAGTTAAAAAAAACAAAAAAAAAAAAGAAACACAAAATAAAAAAAAAAGATTATGTGTTTCTTAATTTCACACTTTTCTGACAACAGCAAACCTACCCTTATAAGTGTTATCATTACCTTTTCCATTCTTTTCCCTATTTAAACACTTCATTTTCTCCACTTTCCTCCAACTCATAACCATTCAAAGGGTGGAAGAGTATAGAAATGGGACCTTCTGTTCGTAACATTAAAAATATATGTGTCTTTTATGGGTCAAGTTATGGGAATGGTTTAGAGTTTGTAAATAGAACAAGTGCTCTTGGTCGAACACTTGCTGCAAGGAATATTCATATTGTATATGAGGGAGGTTGCCGTGGGTTAATGGGGGTTGTATCACTCTCTACATTTGTAGGAGACATTCAGGTTTTAGGTGTCATTCCTGCACCTTTAACTCAAAAGAACATCACTGGAAAGACAGTTAGAGAAGAAATTCAAGTATCATCTATGCATGGATGAATGAAGACAATGCTTGATAACTACCATGCATTCATTGCCTTACTAGGTGGTTTTGGTACTTTGGAAGAAATTTTTCAAATTATCTCTTCGGCCCAACTGAACATCCACCATAAACCCATTGGTTTGTTGAATGTTAGCAATTTCTTCGATCTTTTGTTATTTTTTCTTGACAAAGTTGCAAAACAGAAATTTATCACACCTTCGACAAGACAACTTATTATCTCTGTCTCCACTATTGATGAACTGATTGATAAATTAGAAGTTATTGTTTATGAACCTGATAAAGCAATAACTCAGATAGATTTATCTGCAGGAAGCAGTGGGAGATGCAGGATGAAAAGAAAGCCAGATCTGACACTTCATCTTTAATTTTCTTTTACTTTTGGTTTTATTTATTATACTTTATTTCTGTATAAATTTGTGTCAGGTCTTTCTTTTCAATATTTGCCACTATAGGTAGTATCTTCTATCCTTTACTTATCTATATTTTAACATTACGGATAATATTGTGATCTGATTGGAGGGAAGGATAGTTAAAAAAAATATTGAGAAGTATGTTAGTGAGATTACTGTCAGAAACCTACAACAAAACCAATTAAGGATGGTAGAGTAAAGAGTAAATTTTGCTCTTGAGACGCATCTTAGTTGAGGAAATAATTATTTTAGAAGCAGCAAAAAGCATATCTTGGGTCATAGCATAAATTTTCTTCTTTCTTAAAAATCACATGCTTAGATATGAATGTTGAATTGATGGATTGAAAATGATAAAAATATGCCTTGTGAGATTTTGAGCCTATGAATGAATGGATTGAACATTTGTACTGTTCTCTTATTTCTTGTGTGATTTTCACTCATGGAATTATTACTCCAGAACTTGCTTTGATTCTTTTTTAGGCTACATTTTCACATACATACATAAACATGATTGAGACATTTTTCTTGAAATAGCTACTTTAACCAAATACCCAAGAACGATTTGTGCACAAATAGGCAGTCTTGCTCAACAGCATATTGTCTCAATATGATATCAAGCACTTTTATGACTTATTGGAAATTATCTGATTCCTGCTAACGTAAGGCATTGGAAATGGCCTATTTTCCTTTGCTTAAAACCCTTTGAGCTTATTTGATCATTCCTTGTTTCTAGCTCATTATGTGCCTTAAATGAAAAATCATGTTCTTACCCGACCTTAGGGAATAAGAGAGAATTAGTTTTGTTAATGGATGAGTTCTTGAACAAGTGTAGGGGTGTGTGTGCAAAATGGTTGGTGAAAAAGGAAAGAGTGGCAAATTAAAAAAAATGTATGTGTATATTTATAAAAAAAAACAAATGTGTAAAGAATGGCCAACAAGGCAAAAAGGGAAGGGAAAAGAATATGTAAAGGGAATTTAATTTAGGTGGAATTGGAATGAACTTTCATGCTTGTTAATTGAATTCAGCTCTCATGCTCTTTTATTCTCTTTGGTTTTTAACTTGTCAAATCCATATAACCACCCTCCTTTACCTTAACCCCATTACAACCTTGAATAAAGTCCTCATGATTTGTGTGTGCATGTGTTTTGTGTAATGGAGAAGTAGAAGATAAGCAAGCTTATGGTAGTGCAATTTTTCATGGGTTGAATTAAGTGAAATACTTACCATTTGAATGCTTAAAGGATTGAGAGTGAATCCTGTGAGGATCTATCATTCTTGATTCGTTATTTTTAACTAAAGTTTCCTTGCTTGTTGGTTTGAGATGTGAAGAAATGTTACCTCATTAATGCTTTGATCCCTTGAATGACTGGTTGCTGAGTCTGTGTCGTTTTTCTTTGTTCCCTAGTTTGTTTTTTCTTATGTGTTTTGCCCAGGAGTGTAAAAGTTTAGTGTGGGAGAATTTGATAATAATGTATTTATTCAATTTATAATCCTCTCACTAGGCTTCTTAAGGTTCAATTTAGCTTAATTAAGTTGATTTTGTCACATTTTATGAAATTAAGCTTAATTAGATCATTGAAGAAATTATTGCTTGAACTATCATTAATGTGGGTGATTGCATTCTTAAGTAAAGTGGCACAATTTGAGTTGCAATTATCTGATTACTATGATCCTGGTTTTGTTGGAAAGTTAATATAATTCTCTAATAACTATTCACTTGATAGCAAGAGCCACATTAATAGCAATATATTTCATTCATTGTATAATTTTTTCACTCACTTTTTTAGTAAACTAGCTATAATTTGAGTTACAAATATCTGATGGATGTGATTTTGGTCTTGTTTTAAAGCTAAGACAAATTTCTACAACTTTCATGAAGACCTCAAGACTAGGAACACACGTTTGGATAACTCAAATTGGAGTTGAAGTAAAGTCTAGAGTTTTGAACCTGACAGCTTGACCTCTATGCACTCATTTGGCTATATCTCGAGCTATAAGAGTTCAACAATTCTGAAATTTTGACAGTGGAAGTTTAAGATCCATATCTACAACTTTCATGAGAACACAAGAGCCAAATCGAAAGTCTTAAAAGTGATATTGGGCTTGGAAGTCAGAATAGAGAAGCAGAAGTTGGGTCTGACCCATGAGCAGTAATTGGGTCATATCTGGGGTTGTAGGTGATGGATTTGGATGAAACTGGTGGGTGTGAAAAGCTAAGACAATTTTCTAGAACTTTCATGAAGACCACTTGATGAGGAAATGACGCATGCCATAAGCTCAGAGCAGAATCATTTCAGAGACAAGAATCTCTATAATTTTAGCTCATTCATCATCATCAAGCAACTATTTTGGCATTTATTTCTCATCATCAAACAACTCCATTGTCTTCTTGTACTCCTTGAGATCTATAAAAGGGAGCTTGGGTGCTCATTCAGATCATCTTTGATCTTAGTTTAGTTTATGCTATTGTGTTATTTGTTTCTCTTGCTATAGTTTTCTTTGTTCTAAATTGAAATTATGTTCATCTTTTTCTTCTTATCTATTTCTTTCTTCTTGTTCATGAGTAACTAATTTTTATTTTGCTTGGGTGAAAGGGTGAAGCTTTTAGTGATAAGTTGAGGTTAGATTAATTTTCTTCTTGTGCTTAAATGATATATTTTTAAGTGACTATTATATGTGTTGTATGTTGTTTCCAATCAATTTAGAAACCCTTCTTATATATTGAAGAATTTGATTCATTGTAGACAAGATGTTGGCACAGTGGAGACCATTTACAAGTGTTAGTGGATAATTAAAAAAACCATAATATTATTACATGTATAATCTAAATTGAACTTTGAATGTTAAATATTCCGATAAGAACCTCCATTATGTGTGATTTCAATTGAGTTATAAAAAAAATAATCTTGTCTTTAATTATTACTAAGAGTGGATCTCCTAACCCAAGCAAATCCTTTTCATCTGTGAACAACTTTTATTACCTTTAGTATTGTGACAAATCTGCTCCTTACCTCAAATAATTTTTTCTTCATCAATTCCCTGTAGACCGACCTCGGACTCCCGAGAATTTACTACTTGAAACAACCTACACTTGGGTTTGAAACTTTTAATTCCCATCAACAAGCAATGATGGTAGGAGAAATAATGCACTGTTTTCACATGCATTAGAATGGTTACATGGGGTTAGGAAAATGAAGATAATTAAAATCAAATAAGGCCAAACATTTACAAAGCTTTAAAGGGAACCTATGGATATCATCATGTAAGGGTAAGCTTGAAAGGCACAATTGGTCCAAACAATGCCCTAATCATTTCCTCATTTATACACAATTTAGGATTTCACTTCAAGAGAGTTGATAAACAATTTCAAAGATAAAAGACGTCATTCACATGTACAACCCATAAACATTCTCTAAACAAGCACTTAAATCATTTCCAAAGCTAAACAAGCACACAAATGGGAAATTCATCATGCATAAAAAGAATCTAGATTGTTCCACCATACATCCAGGATCATATATGGATTTACAGAAAACCTGAGCCAAATTTGCACCCATATTCATCATTGGGCAACCACAGCCACACTATGTACCAAAACAAAGCATTAACATAAAAGTCAGCTATCAAAAGGTCAGTACTAGAAACATAACATAAGTAATTAGACAAAAGTAGTTGGACACCCCCCTCCAAACCTGAGGGAAATAGTGCCCTTACTATACAAAAGATAGAAAAAAAGAGTCAAAATAAAAAAAAGATGCCCTGTATGCATCACAACTACACATCATCCCCTTCAGTGGCAGTTTCCTCATCATCATCAATGCCTTCATCAGCAGCAAACATTGGTACATCATCTCTGTCATCAATTGGATCTTGTTGCTACTGTGAAGGCCTAGCATAATAGCGAGGAGGGAGGTGTGGGATGGGGAAGTCATCTATGGAAACCTACAGACGCTCCGCCAGCCATTTGATGGTCTCCACAGTGTAAGATTTCATGGCAGTCAGGTGCGTAATCTCACTGTGCAAGTCATCATTTGGGGGGGTACGAGCCGCCTTGGGCGTACTCCCAGCCTGTTGTTGCCTAGCATGTGCCGCGGCTGGAGCTTCTTTCAGCCTCTAAAGAATTCTATCATTAAGAGGCTGCTTAATATCAATAAGCTCCTCGTGAGGGCCCCACTATACGTGATGTTGGCTGCAAAGCATGTGGACGAGAAAAAGGAATAAGAGGCTCTTGGTCTCCCTAATTGACTTCTTAATTTGCTGGTAGATGATCTGGGCAACATCAATATATCAGTGCTCAAGAATGGAATAAATCATGATAGCTTGATCTCTAGTCACCTCAGACATGATGGCAGAAGGGATGATTCAAGTGCTAATGAAGTGATACCACACGCGAGCTTCTAAAGTCAAGCAA
Source organism: Ormosia emarginata (assembly GCA_029884605.1). Classification (NCBI taxonomy): domain Eukaryota; kingdom Viridiplantae; phylum Streptophyta; class Magnoliopsida; order Fabales; family Fabaceae; genus Ormosia; species Ormosia emarginata. The sequence continues at coordinate 42,203,148 of JAQQTP010000073.1, read as the reverse complement.
GAACAGGAAAATTACCTTGGTCGCTGATCCTAAACACTGAGGGTCCACATCACAGGTTGTGCTTGCGGGGTGCAGATTTGTGCAGTGACAACATCAAGGTAAATTCCCTCCTACGACCCCACTTGGAGAAAATTAAAGTACTCACACATTACCGCTGGGGCGGATAAGCCTAAGGTTGTCCTAATGTTCTCAACAGAGAAGGAGACCTGGCAGTCGCGCACTGTGACTTTTGAAGTCTGGGGGTCAGAAAATACAGTGTTGGTATAGAACTCGTGAACAATAGGTAGAATGGTAGACACTGGTTGTTTGACAAATGTCTTCCATTTGTAGTGTTGTATGGTCTGCTCGAGCTCTTGGTAAATAGACTTCTTGAAGCTGAAACCCCTCTTAAAAATTATTGGCTTGGAGACTAGTTTGAAATATCTCTCTTGGGCAGCTGCTGAAATGAATTTCCTTTAATCAAATTCCGCAGGGGGAGAAGGTTCCCTGCGATGCTAGCTGCTCTCACCCTTTTGGCGTTTCAGAGGCATGGTGGTAGTAGGATTAGAGTACTTGATTCTGTCAAAAAGAGACCCACCGAGAAAACAACGAAATATGTGAAAAAAAATACAAAGCATTTAACTTAAATACAATACATGGTGGCGCATGTAAAGCATGGTAAAAAGAGTAGAAGGTATAGCCACTAAGGCAAAAAGAGGAACATGATCAAAAGCATGCAAGAGTGAGTAGATAAGAAGGGGACACCGCAACGTGAATTTGGGGTGCCGCGACATTCAAACTAACCTAGATTCTGTGTTTCTTAATTTCAAATTTTTCTGACAACAGCCAACCTACCCTTATAGGTGTTATCATTACCTTTTCTATTATTTTTCCTATTTAAACACTTCATTTTCTCCAATGTCCTCTAATGCATAACCATTCAAAGGGTGGAAGAGTATAGAAATGGGACTTTCTATTCATAACCTTAAAAATATAGATGACTTTTGTGGGTCAAGTTATGAGAATGGTTTAGAGTTTGTAAATGCAGCAAGCGCTCTTGGTCAAACACTTACTGTGAGGAATATTCATGTTGTATATGGGGGAGGTTGTCGTGGGTTAATGGGGGTTGTATCACTCTCTATATTTGTAGGAGGCAGTCAGATTTTATGTGTCATTCCTGGACCTTTAACTCAAAAGAACATCACTGGAAAGATAGTTGGAGAAAAAATTCAAGTATCATCTATGCATGGACGAATGAAGACAATGCTTGACAACTCTGATGCATTCATTGCCTTACCAGGTGGGTTTGATACTTTGGAAGAAATTTTTCAAATTGTCTCTTCGACCCAACTGAACATCCACCATAAACTCATTGGTTTGTTGGATGTTAATAATGTCTTCGATCCTTTGTTATTTTTTTCCTGACAAATTTGTGGAACAGAAATTTATCACACCTTTGACAAGACAACTTCTTATCTTTATCTCCACTATTGATGAGTTGATTGATAAATTAGAAGTTTTTGTTTATGAACATGATAAAGCAATAGCTCAGATAGATTGGTCTGCAGGAAGCAGTGAGGGAAACAACATGAAAAGAAAGCCAGATCTGACACTTGATCTTTAATTTTCTTTTACTTTTGGTTTTATTTATTGTACTTTGTTTCTGTATAAATTTGTGTTAAGTCTTTCTTTTCATTAATTGCCACTACAGGTACTATCTTTTATCCTTTACTCATCTATATTTTAACATTGCGGACAATCTTGTGATCTGGTTGAGGGGGAAGGATAGTTAAAAAAATATTGAAAAGTATGTTTAGTGAGATGACTGTCAGAAACTTACAACAAAACCAATTAAGGATGACAAAGTAAGGAGTAAATTTTGCTCTTGAAACGCATCTTAGTTGAGGAAATAATTATTTTAGAAGTAGCAAAAAGCATATCTTGGGTCATAGCATAAATTTTCTTCTTTCTTAAAAATCACATGTTTGGATATGAATTTTGAATTGATGGATTGAGAATGATAGAAATATGCCTTGATGGTCTCCACAGTGTAAGATTTCATGGCAGTCAGGCACACAATCTCACTATGCAAGTCATCATCTAGGGGAGCACAAACCACCTTGGGCGCACTCCCAGCCTGTTGTTACCTAGCATGTGCCGCAGTTGGAGCTTCTTTCAGCCTCTGAAGAATTCTGCCATTAAAAGGCTGCTTAACATCAACAAGCTCCTCGTGAGGGCTCCATTATACGTGATGCTGGCTGCAAAGCATGTGGACGAGAAAAGGGAAAAAAAGGCTCTTGGTCTCCCTTATTGACTTCTTAATTTGCTGGTAGATGATCTGGGCAACATTAATATATTGGTGCTCAAGAATGGAATAAATCATGATGGCCCGATCTCTAGTCACCTCGGACATGTTGGTAGAAGGGATGATCCGGGTGCTAATGAAGTAATACCACACGCGAGCCTCTGAAGTCAAGTAGGAACGGGAAAATTACCTTGGTCGCTAATCCTGACCACTGAGGGTCCACATCACAGGTTGTGCTTGCGGGGTGCAGATTCGTGCAGTGAAAACATCAAGATAAATTACCTTCTATGGCCCCACTTAGAGGAAATTAAAGTACTCGCACATTACTGCTGAGGCGGATAAGCCCAAGGTTGCCCTAATGTACTCAACAGAGAAGGAGACCTGGCAGTTGCGTACTATGACTTTCGAAGTCTGGGGGTCAGAAAATACAGTGTTGGCATAGAACTCGTGAATAATAGGTATAATGGTAGACACTGGTTGTTTGACAAATGTCTACCATTTGTAGTGTTGTATGGTCCACTCAAGCTCTTGGCGAATAGACTTCTTGAAGTTGAAACCCCTCTTAGGAATTATTGGCTTGGAGACTAGTTTGAAATATCTCTCCTGGGCAGCTGCTGAAATGAATTTCCTTTTATCAAACTCCGCAGGGGGAGATGGTTCCCTACGGTGCTAGCTGCTCTCACCCTTTTGGCGTTTTGGAGGCATGGTGGTAGCAGGATTAGAGTACTTGATTCTGTCAAAAAGAGACCCATAGAGAAAACAATGAAATATATGAACAAAAATACAAAGCAATGAACTTAAATACAATACATGGTGGCGCATGTAAAGCATGGTAAAAAGAGCAGAAGGTATAGCCACAAAGGCAAAAAGAGGAACATGATCAAAAGCATGCAAGAATAAGTAAATAAGAAGGGGACACCGCGACATTAATTTGGGGTGCCGCGACATTCAAACTAACCCAGATTCTGTGTTTCTTAATTTCAAACTTTTCTGATAACAGCCAACCTACCCTTATAGGTGTTATCATTACCTTTTCCATTCTTTTCCCTATTTAAACACTTCATTTTCTCTACTTTCCTCCACCTCATAACCATTCAATGGGTGGAAGAGTATAGAAATGGGACCTTATATTCGTAACCTTAAAAATATTTGTGACTTTTGTGGGTCAAGTTATGGGAATGGTTTAGAGTTTGTAAATGCAGCAAGTGCTCTTGGTTGAACACTTATGGGGGAGGTTATCATAGGTTAATGGGGGCTATATCACTATCTGTATTTGTAGGAGGCAGACAGATTTTAGGTGTTATTCCTGGACCTTTAACTCAAAAGAACATCACTAGAAAGACGGTTGGAGAAGAAATTCAAGTATCATCTATGCATGGACGAAGGAAGACAATGATTGACAACTCTGATGCATTCATTTCCTTACCAGGTGGTTTTGGTACTTTGGAAGAAATTTTTCAAATTATCTCTTCGGCCTAACTGAACATCCTCCATAAACTCATTGGTTTGTTGAATGTTAATAATTTCTTCGATCTTTTGTTATTTTTTCTTGACAAAGTTGTGGAACAGAAATTTATCACACCTTCGACAAGACAACTTCTTATCTTTGTCTCCACTATTGATGAGTTGATTGATAAATTAGAAGTTTTTGTTTATGAACTTGATAAAGCAATAGCTCAGATAGATTGGTCTGCAGGAAGCAGTGAGAGAAGCAGCATGAAAAAAAAGTCAGATTTGACACTTCATCTTTAATTTTCTTTTACTTTTGGTTTTATTTATTATACTTTGTTTTTGTATAAATTTGTGTTATGTCTTTCTTTTCATTAATTGCCACTACATGTACTATCTTCTATCATTTACTCATCTATATTTTAACATTGAGGATAATGTTGAGATCTGGTTGGGGGGGAGGATAGTTAAAAAAAATATTGGAAAGTATGTTTAGTGAGATGACTGTCTGAAACCTACAACAAAACTAATTAAGGATTGCAGAGTAAGGAGTAAATTTTGCTCTTGAGATGCATCTTAGTTAATGAAATAATTGTTTTAGAAGTAGCAAAAAGCATATCTTGGGTCATAGCATAAATTTTCTTCTTTCTTAAAAATCACATCCTTGGATATGAATGTTGAATTGATGGATTGAGAATGATAGAAATATGCCTTGATGGTCTCTACATTGTAAGATTTCATGGCAGTCAGGGGCCCAATCTCACTGTGCTAGTCATCATCTTGGGGAGTACGAGCCGTCTTGGGTGCACTCCCAGCCAGTTGTTGCCTAGCATGTGCCGCGACTGGAGCTTCTTTCAGCCTCTGAAGAATTCTGTCATTAAGAAGCTGCTTAACATCAACAAGCTCCTCGTGAGGGCCCCACTATACGTGATGTCGGTTGCAAAACATGTGGATGAAAAAACAGAAGAAGAGGCTCTTGGTCTTCCTTATTGATTTCTTAATTTGCTGGTAGATGACCTGGGCAACATCAATATATCGGTGCTCAAGAATGGAATAAATCATGATGGCTCGATCTCTAGTCACCTCAAACATATTGGCAAAAGGGATGATCTGGGTGCTAATGAAGAGATACCACATGCGAGCCTCTGAAGTCAAGCAAGAAAGGGAAAATTACCTTGGTTGATGATCCTGAACACTGAGGGTCCACATCACAGGTTGTACCTGCAGGGTGCAGATTCGTGCAGTGACAACATCAAAGCTTGGTTTCCTATAAAACTTAGCAGAAATGTCAAGCAGTTTAATACATTCCCTAATGTCATCCCTATCTACATTCTCATCATGTGATGTCAAAGTTAAAGCAAGGGAATCATTAGGAAAATTAGCATGAAATGCAGTATTTACTACCTGATGATCATACCAATATAGGAACATTCTTCTTGATTATCAGGGAATTTCATCTTTTCATCATTCACTTGCATGGTAAGCTCACCTTTTTTGCACTTCTATCATGGTCTTACCGGTTGGCAAGAAAGGTCTCCCTAGAATTAAAGGCACATTGCAGTCCTCATCCATATCAAGGATGACAAAGTCAGCAGGGAATATAAACTTGTCCACCTTTTCTAAAACATCATCAATGACCTCATTCAGATATGTGAGAGTCTTGTCAATTAATTGCAAGGTCACAAAGGTTGGCTCCACTTCACCTAGTTCTAATCGTTGGAAGATTGAAAGAGGCATCAAATTAATGCTCGCCCCCAAATCACATAAAGCTCTACCGTTAAAGTGTCTTCTAATTGTGCATGGGATGGTAAAGCTTCATAGATCTTTCAACTTTAGGGGTAGCTTATTCTGCAAGATAGCACTGCATTCCTCTGTGAGTGCCACTGTTTCATAGTCTCCCTATCTTCTCTTCTTTGACAGAATATCCTTTATTAATTTCACATAACTTAGCATTTGTTCAAATGCTTCTGCAAATAGAATGTTTATGTGAAGCTTCCTGAAGGCTTCCAGAAACTTCTAGAATTGGGCATCCAACTTTTATTTAGCCAATCTCTAGGGGAAAGGCGGAAGTAATGTATGAGGTTTTTCATTCTTCTTCTTTTTCTCATCCTTCTTCTTTTCAATTACCTTGCTCTTTTGTTCCTCCTTATACACAATCTCTTCATCTTATGTCACCAAAGCATCATCAACAAGCAATTTGGTCTTAGGATTCCCTTTTATGTCTTTTCCACTTCTAAGGGTAATAACGTGTAAACCTCCACTTTAGTCCCTAAAATTATATGCACCGGTCGCATTCGTCCCTAAAATATGAAAAACTTCACTTTAGTCCCTGAAATATCAATTTGTACGGTCAATTTGGTCCTTTAAACCCTGTCATATTTGTCCCCAATAAAGACCAAACTGACCGTATAGATTGATGTTTCAGGGACTAAAGTGGAGTTTTCCATATCACAAGGACGAATGTGACTGGGGCATACAATTTCAGGAACTAAAGTGGAGGTTTACTTGGGTAATAATATTGTAGGATGGTGAATCCTTGGGATCACCCTTTGGATTGCTAACCGTGTCACTTGGAAAAAACTCCAGGGATTTACTGTTTATAGCATTCACCAACTGACCCACTTGAGTCTCCAGAGCTCTCATTGAAGTTGTTTGGCTTTGAATCATGGCTTTGTTCTTGGCCAAATGAGCATCAATCTTTGACATATAAGAATCAGACTTGACTATGAACTGCATGAACATATCTTCAAGAGATGGTTTCTTGTCTTGCATAGGAGGTCTTGACTTTGAGAAACTAGGAGGATACGGTTGTCATTCATTACCCACTAATGAAGATTATGCACCTTGATTGTCTCTCTGTGAAAATTTTGGATGATTTCTCCACCTAGGATTATACTGATGCGAATACAAATTGTTCTGTGGTGGCCGATAGTTCCCATCATATTGTGCACTCTCCAAGATGAAAGGGCACCTATCAGTTGCATGATTATCACCACATCGACCACAAAGCACAAAAGGGCACAATTGAGGACTCGCTCCCATACTATCCAACTTACTAGCAATCGCAGCCATTTGAGTAGAAAATTATGTAATTGCATTAATATCATGCACTCCAGCTACCTTCTTTGGAGTATTTCTTGTAGAAGGCCATTGGTAGCTATTTGCGCCCAATTCTTCAAGCAGTTGGAGTGCCTCATCAAAGAATTTGCCAAGCAACAAACCACTCACAGCTGCATCCACTATTGGACGATGGTGAGGCAATAACCCTTTATGGAAGGAATAGATTTGGTTACATAGAGGAATCTCGTGATAAGGGCACTTTCTCAAAAGGTCCTTGTATCTCTCCTATGCTTCGTACAAGGTTTCAGAATCAACCTGAGTTAAAGACGTAATGTTATTCACCATCTCCGCAATCTTGGCAGGTGGGAAATATTTGTTCAGGAATTTGCCACAAGCATCACTCCAAGTGCTTATGGATTTAGCGGGTAGAGATTGTAACCAACTCTTGGCTCTTTCTCTGAGAGAAAAAGGAAAGTGCCTTAGTCGAATGGCATCTTTAGAGACTCCATTATGCTTAAATGTGTCACAAATCTCCAGAAAGTTTGACAAGTGAGCATTCGGATCTTCACTCTATAAACCCCCCAACTTGCACCAAAGTCTGTATCATTTGAATAATGGGCAGTTTAATTTTGAAATTATTAGCCCCGATAGGAGGTCGCCTTATACTTGATTGTAGATTATCCATCTGAGGAGTTGCAAACTACCTCAAGGGCCTCGTATGATCATTGTTATCAACCATGGTATTGGTACCTAAACAATGAAAGAATGAAACTTGGATTAAAATGAACTAAAAGAAAACTTGAATTAATACTAATTAAACTTATTGTCAATATTGGAAAAAATCAGAAATTAGTTGTTATCCCCAATAACGGTACCAAAAACTTGTTAAACTTTTTTGTGTACTGCAAGTGCATAGGTCGCGAAAGTAATACAATGATGAAAAAGATCATTTCCACAAGGATAATGAATAATATCCAATGCCAAATATTAACTAATAGCATAATGAATTCTATTCAAGCATATATAAATTGGGAAGAGTGTGTGTAGCCAATTTAAAAACTAATGATAAGATAGGAATAAAAGACAGAAATGAGAGCATATGGACTCCTTCTTCGCCCACTACTTTACTTAGCAACTTGTAACCACTTTAAGTAACAATGATGACTAGTTTTGTTAGCTTAAGAAACTACATTAGCCAAAAGCTTATGTCTAGGTCATTTAACCCTATGTCATTTACCTAGCTCACTATGTGTCCATGAGAACTAGAGCAAATACCATACATTAAGATTGATTCTTAACAAATGATATACATGGCTAATAGGTATATGTAACAAATTAATTCACCCCAACATTAGAATAAAGTTAAACATGCATCACCCACATCCATGATCTAAAATCTAGATTCCTATGTCTAGTTCAAAAGATTTTATCAAAACACAATAAATATTGGCTAAACACCTATGAGCATTAAGAGAAACATGGATGAACAAAACCAATCATCATTATAAACTTAAAATGTTACAATGTCATCAATGTACATAGAAGGATCCAAAGGAATCCCTAAAAATAGCTTAGCTATCCATGGAGCACGAAAATCTCAAAAGAGATTCCATACCCATGACCTAGAGAAAGAGAGAACCAAAAGAAAAAAGAGAAAATACTATAATGTGATTTTGGCATGCTTGATCCTCCTTGGATGATGGTGGTTTTCTCCCCCAATCCCTTTAAAGCCCTCCAAAATGATCAAAAACTAGTACTTGCTCTATTCTCTACTTTTTTCCCACCTAACTCCTAAAATATCTACTGAAACAGTATTTATAAACTAAGCCTACGAACTCACGCCACGGCGTGACCGTTGTTGCGTTGCGGTGTGAATACCCATGTGGTTAAGTGGTACCCAAACAGACAAACCCACGCTGCTACATGAACTTCTTTATGTTGCAGCGTGTTGGTCTCTGTCTTCAGTATGTGCAATAGGCAGAGAGTAAGATGTCGCGGTGTGATACACCTTGCGTCATGACGTGATAAGCTGGAATGCATGCTAAGCTCCCTCCTCCAATGCAAAGCCTTAGCTTATTTTATTTTATCAGCTTAGAGCCCTTCCTGCGATGGAGAAGTTGCCTAATTAATCATAAGTATAAATCAACTTAATCCAACAAAGAATAGAAATGATTTTAGCAAGATTGAAAAGGAAGACATCAACATGAATTTGAATAAAAAGTGGGGGAAAAGTCTTCCAATCATGCCTAAGCACAAGGACTAAGGAATCAATATATCACCAATATAGGATGCAAATAAATACATTTTATGGAGTTATCAGAAACATTTAAATTTCAAAAAATTTCTACAGAATCTATGCATTTGTGTCTTTTTCCTTTTTCATTGAAAGATAAAGTAAAAACTTGGCTGAATTTTTTACCTTCTAACTTTATTACGTCATGGAAAATGTTATGTTAAAAGTTTTTATCTAAATTTTTTCCATGTCCAAAACAAATTCTATGAGAAAGGAAATTTCATGTCAAGAAAACCATGAAAAATTCTTTGAAACTTGGGAGAGGATTAAAGATTTACTTATGAGATGCCCTCACCATGGTTTTGAAAAATGACGCCTTATGAAATATTTTTATAATCAGTTGACACAAATAGGGGCTTGGTTACGTCTATGAATTGTGGCACATTTTTAAATTTGAATGCATATGAGGGTTATCAATTTTTTGAGGATTTTTCTAAAAACTCTCAACAGTGGGACTTTACTAATCGTATGGATAGATCAACTCAACCTGAGAATGGAGGTTTAAATGAGGTTAATGAGGATACATATATCAAAACTAGACTAGATGCTATTGAACGTGAAGTTAAGTCCTTATCACTCAATAAAAGAGTTGGTAAGTAGGGGTGGAAATAGGCCAGGTTATGCCAGGCTTTGCCTTAAACAGGCCTAGCATATATCTCAAATATAAGGTCTGAGCCTAACCTGTTAGCCTGTAATAGGCCAATTTTTAAGGTCTAGCCTGGCTTGTTTGAAAGTTTGGCCTAGCCTGTAAGCCTATTTAAAGGCCTACTTTGCAAAAAAGTCTTTAAATAAGCTAACAGACCTACCTTTAAATAGGCTAGCAAGCTTTTACATAAGCCAACAGGACTAAACCTTGAAATAGGCCAACAGACCTAAACCTTTAAATAGGCCAACAGCCTTAGGCCTTGAAATAGTCCAAAGAGTGTATGATTTTTAAAATATTACATTAAAAATCTAATATTCTAATTCAATAACATAAGTCTAACAAGCTAATTATTCAATAATACAGAATTATAACAAAAATAACTGGCCTCAGGCCTCAAATAATCAACTCTTACAACAAAGTAAAGAACTAAATTTGTTCTCCTTTATCATGAAAGCACATAAATATACATGCCATATTTTGGACAAACATTATCCAAAAGTGGAAAAAAAAAACTTGTAAGATTACTGATATGCTCTTCTACTCTTGAGTTTTCTAAACCAATTCCAGAAATAAGTACAATATCTGTTGTGAAAGGAAATCCACCAATAATCTGCAACAAAAATTAAAAATAAATAAATAAATAAATAAATAAAATGAAAAGCACAAGTGACAGCAAAACCATATGGGAAAAGATGCTTCCAAGAGTAGTAGGAAAGACGTTTTGATGTAAGTGTGTGTGTGTGTGTGTGTGTGTGTGTGTGTGTGTGTGTGCGCACACGCGCGCATGGAGGGAAACTCATAATTAAAACATCAAAATTGTTAAATGGGTCTCCAAAAGTGTACATGCTTTATTACCTAAAAAACTAACACATTTGGAGAATCATCTGATGAGTCAGATAGCTGCAGTAGAGCATGCTTTCTTATCTACTAAGACGTGCACATAAGCAGAGAAATCAAGGCAAAGCCCAAAAAAACAGTTCTAGAACCATATACTCTTGACTTGCATTAAGATTATATCATCAGATAAATTGAATTAAAATACCCTAACATACTTGTGATGCAAAATTTTCCCCAAGATTAGACAAATTATGAAAGTGAGGTGTGTGAAATCTAGAATAATGCAATTCCAAGATAATAGACAATCAAGAATGACAATTACTGCATAAGGTATATGGGTTAATTAAAGGTCTAAGGAAAATAGAGGTATGGAAATGTTCATTTAAGTAGTTAAAATACTAAAACAGGGTACATTGCATATTTGCTTCAAGAAGTGGAGATCCATAGGTTTATCATATTCATAAACTGTTTCAAAAAAGGAAACAGGAATTGTGGGTGCTTCTCCATTTCCATAAGTGTGAGTTGTTAAAGAATTTTTCATATTTACTACTTAGATCTGTAACTATGAAGCGAGCGAGCACAAGGCAGAGAGCTAGAGACAGAGACATATCTATGGAGGTGGAGTAACAGCATCGCGGTCGCAGACGGTGAAGCGGCAGCTCTGGTGGTGGATGAAGATAGCAGCGTGGGTCGCAACTGGCGAGTCGTGGTCTGGTCTCTGGACTCTGGTGGATGACGGGTAGGAGGACAGCGAGTAGATAGGAGGACAATGAGTAGGAGGATGACGGGTAAGAGGCCGGCGGGTAAGAGGACGGCAGGTAGATAGGAGGACGATGGTTAGGATGATGACGGGTAGGAGGACGGCGGGTAGATAAGAGGAGTGGAGGACGGGGAGTAGGTTGAATGAGTGGAGGGTGATGGGTAGGGTTGTTTCTAATTTGAGATTAAGAATTGAGAATCTGATTCGAGGATTGAGATACTAAGTTAGGTCTTTATTTTTAATTTTTATTAAAATTTAATTATAAAAATATTAATATATTATAATAAATTAATAATTATAATTATTATAATATGATATATTATATTATATATAATTAAACAAGTCGGCCTATCATGCCTAATAGGCTTATTAGATGGCTTGAAGCCTAACTTATTTAATTAAACATGCTTTTTAAAAAAGCCTTAGCCTAGCTTATTTAGTAAATAAGTCAAGTCAGGCCAGGCCAGGCTTCAGGTAGGCCAGGCCACAAGTTCCTGACGGGCAGCCTAGCCTATTTCCACCCCTATTGGTCAGGCTAATAGTGTCCAACAAGAAAATTATGCATTTTGTCGTATGCATGCTTCTTCTATGTGCTCTTCTTTTGCACCTAATAATAATTGTTTTGTTGAGAATGGAAACATAATAAGGAGATCTTTTACTAATACTTCTTCATATACTTATAATCCTAATTGGTGAAATCACCCTAATTTTTCTTGGAAGCAAAATAACTTTTCAGGTAACTAAGGTGGTCAACCTATGGAGCGTCAGACTTAATTCCAGCAGCCTAACCAAGGTTATCAACTATCGTTATATTTCCCAATTCAAGGAGCAAGTCAGTCTAGGCAACAGTCATCACTAAAAGAGACTCTTGGTCAATTTATACAAGCGATGAGAAATATTAGCCAAGTGACTACCAAGGTCATTCAAGAGATAAATAATGTTACCCAAGTACACACTAATGCTATAGCAAAGTTGGAAATTCAGATGGGTCAGTTAGATAGTCAGATGAAAGAAAAAGAGAGAGAGGAAAGTTCCCTAGTCAGTCTATCCCTAATCCCAAATAGATAATCATGTTATAGAGCCTATGAGGGATAATATGAAGTTAGAAACCAACAGTTCTAGGGATAAAAATAACTCAAATGAGAATGTGCCCTCAAAGCTTAATGTGTCTACTCCTAAAGTTGTAGAGCCTAGAGTTAATGAGTATATGCTTAGGGCCCCTTTTCCTCACAAATTAGTAAATCCCAAGAACATTGTGCAGTCAGGTGATATCTTGCATATTTTAAACAGGTGCAAATTAACTTACCTTTTGTTAATGTTATTAAATAGGTGCATGCATATACTAAATTCTTGAAAGATCTTCTCACTGTGAAGAGGAAGTCTAATGTTCCCAAGAAGGCCTTTTTAACAAAGTAGGTAACTTCTGTGATTCTCAATAAATATCCTGATAAGTATAAAGACCCTAGATCACCTACTATTGCTTGTAAAATTGTGGATCATGTTGAGAGAGTTTTACTAGATCTAGGTGCAAGTATTAATTTATTACCTTATTCTGTTTACTTGCAGTTGAGTTTAGGGGAGTTGACACCAATTAAGATAACTTTTTAATTAGTTGATAGATCTGTTAAATATCCAGAGGCATTATTGAGGATGTGTTGATAAAATTGAGAAATTCTACTTTCCTGTTGACTTTGTTGTATATTGAGCCTATTTGTGGTCTCTAGCCCCCAATTCATGTTATTTTGGGTCGCTCATTCCTTACTACATCTAATGCCTTGATTAATTGTAGGAGTGATACGATGGAACTATAGAAACATAACTGTTGAGCTTAATATTTTTCATATCAGTAAATAGATGTCTGATGATATTGATAATGAGGTGCATGAATTGAATTTGATTGATAGTTTGGCTCATGACGCATTTATGCATTCTAGTTGTGATGATCCATTATAGGCATGCTTGAATCATTTTAATGTTGATTTTGATGTTAAATCAGTCGATAGGGATACAAATTCTTTGTTAAATTATGTTCCTCTGATGAATGTGGATAGGTGACAACCCATAGTCCAGCCAATCACCTTATCTTCATCCCCACCTTTGTCATCCATGGTAGAGTCACCTAAGTTAGAAATGAAGCCCTTGCAAAGCATCATTAAGTATGTGTTTTTATACACTAATGAGACATTACATGTCATTATAGCTTCTGATTTAGATGAGTCCCAAGAACATCAGTTAGTGGACATGTTGAAAGAACATAAGGAAGCTATAGGATGGTCAATTACAGATATTAAAGGTATTAGTCCTTTAGTAGTGATGCATATGATTCATTTAGAGGAGGGCGCTAAAGCTACTCATGAGACCCAAAGGCAGTTGAACTCAATCATGTAGGAAGTAGTTAGAAAAGAGGTGTTAAAATTGTTAGATGTAGGGATCATCTATCCTATCTTTGATAGTAAAGGGTTTAGTCATGTGTAGATTGTGTGTAAGAAGTCTGGAATAATTATGATTGAAAATGAGGCCAATGAGTTAGTTCCAACTAGGGTACAAATGGGGTGGAGAGTGTATATTGATTACAGAAAATTGAATTTTGTAACTAAAAAGGATCATTTCTCTCTTTCTTTTATTAATCAAATGTTGGAAAGACTTGTCGGTCATGCATATTATTTTTTTCTAGATGGATATTCAGAGTATAATCAGATTCTCATTGCACATGAGGATCAAGGGAAAACTACTTTTGCATGTCCATTTGGCACTTTTGTATCGTTGCATGGCTTTTGGGTTATGTAATCCACATGCTACTTTCCAGAGATGCATGATTAGTATTTTTTCTGATATGGTTGGTGAATATTTTGAAGTGTTCATGGATGGCTTTTTCTGTTTTTGGATCTACTTTTGATGATTATTTGCATCACTTATCTTTTGTTTTAACTATGTGTAAAGAAAAGAATCTTGTACTTAATTGAAAAAAAATGTCATTTCATGGTTAAAATGGGTATTGTGCTTGGTCACGTCATATCTAAAGATATCATTGAGATTGATAAGGTTAAAGTTGACTGGATTTCTAACCTTCCTCTCCTTAAATCTGTGAAAGAAATTAGATATTTTCTAAGGCACGTAGGTTTCTATAAGAGGTTCATCAAGGATTTCAGCAAGTAGCAAGGCCATTATGCAACCTTCTTTATAAGGATGTTCCATTTTTTTATTATTATTATTATGCATGCTTGCAATCTTTTAATAAGCTGAAACTTGCATCGACTTCTACTCTGATTTTTAGGCCACATGTTTGAGATTAAGTGTTGTAACACCCTAAACTTTTGGGTGAATTACCGTTGTGTCCCAAATGTACTGTTTGATGTTTTTTAACTTTAGGATAAATGACCGTTGTGTCTTTTTTGTACTGTTTGTTATTTTTCTATATGATTTACTGTTTTATAATACTGTCTGTTATTTTATTTGGACTTTTTGTGTGATTTGCTCTGGGACAAGAAAATAATATTTTTCGGGCCAGGGAAATCTTATTTTAATTATTCGGAGTTGGGGGATCTTACTAAACCCAATTCTAAATGATACGGTTAGTAATCTTTTAATTTTTAGGATTTAACTGTAAAATAAAATAATTTTATATTATTATAATATTATTTTATTAGTCAGTATAAATAAATGACAGTGGACCCGAAAATGTCTTGCAGGACTCACGTTTAGCAAAGCAGTTAATCTTTTAAGCTAGAACAGATTCCCAATGATTAGGTTAGTGACTAAGCTTAATGACTAGGCTTAATTAGTGACTAAGCTTGATGACAAGGTTAGTGACAAGGCTAGGATTAACCAATGAGAGCAAAGCTTGGTGATCAAGTCTTAATCCTCACCATTGATCAATTCTAAGGTTAGGATGGAGCCAACCAAAATGGACACCTCTCTTGCCTTCATGTCTACGGCCATTCACTCAATGAAGGCCATTAATCACTTGATTTCCATGCATTTTCTCTCTTCTCTCTCTTCCAAAAATATCAAACTCCATTGTTGTCTTCCTTGTAAAGCATTAGGCCAAGCACCCATATTCACCATCCATCCACCCAAAATTTCTTCTAACCAACTTTTCTAAACCTAAACACAATTCTAAGAACATCTCTAGTTGAGAGTTCTTGCAAAATCCATCATTTGGAGCTTGAAAATCTACTTGGGAGATTTTGCCTAGAAGGTGAAATTTCTTGTTTTTCATTTCTAAATTCTTTTTCAAAGTTCTAAGCTATGATTGATCCATGGTTTAAGCTTTCTTTCATGATTATAATTTGTAGAATTTTGTTTAAGCTTGATAGGTATCTTGGAGGGTGAAAACTGAAACCCTAGAAAGGAGTGAAAGAGTATTTGTCTTCATTTAAGGTAAGAGGAAGACTTAATCTTATCATCCTTGGGTGGTGGTAAGAAGATGGAAATTGTTTGTGATTGTAGAATCCATAAGGATTCATTTGTGTGTTTGTTATTAGCTTTCCTATTTGTGATTTGTATTAATTTGCATGTCTACAAGCTTTGAAATATTGTATGTGTTAGTAGATGCATGTGTAAATATTAGGATGTGAACAACATGTCAAGGATTGCATGAGTGTTCCAAAGAACACAATAACAAGGCTCACGACCTCAACCAAAAAGGAGAACCAAAATGTTCTCATCAATTTTCTAAGAGTGTGATTTAATTAACCTAGGAAAATTAACAAAATGCAAAATTGTTTAGAGCAAGAAAAAAATGAATGTAGAGATCAAATGACAATTTTAAGTATTCCGGCCAACATGCCAAAGCCAAGGATTTATGGTTTCTAAAATCATTTCCAAACCATTTTCAATCAAAAAGAAGCAATATACGTTAAAAGAAATTTTTCTACAATGAGTTTTGAAGAAATAAATTAATTAGAATTAAATTTAAGAAGTTAAAACTAATAATTTTACTGTTAGAAGAAAATACAGTAGCTTTTATAAATTTCTAACATATAGCTCATATTATATTTTGAAGCATGCTAGTGGTTTTCAAAAGTTAAATTATACGGTTAAAAAAAATTAAGTAAAAGGAATTGTTACAGAAAAGTTAGGAAATCATTATTATAAATTTCTAAACAAAATATTGTCAATTTTTAGTAAAAACGGACAAATAAGATAGAAAAGATGTCCAAAAGATAGTATACGGTATGAAAAATATTCTACGTAGTTTAAACGTACTAAATATTATTTCTGTTTATTTAAACAGTAATTTTTAAGGTATTCGGACAAGAAAATAATTTAAAAACCTTACGCGATTGAGAAAACGTATTAAAAACTCTACGCGATTTTAAAAACAGTAAAATATATTTACGCGATTTAAAAACGTTTGTAAAAACGATGGAATTGTGAAAACGCGATAAAATTTCTAAGCGATTGACGAAAACAGTTTACTGTCGGGCTAAGTGGTGAACCCGGACAGGTTGTGAAACAGTATTTGTCTGGTGGGACTTACTATATTTATCTCTGCCATGAGGGCATGAGTTTCTGCCATGAGGGCATGAGTTTTTGCCATTGAGTGCATTTGCGTAAATATGTATATTTGTACCATTGAGGGTATTCTGGTAAATTTTCTATCATGCATTGAGTTAATGCCAATTTTTGGTGGATTGATTGACGAGGTGAATCACATCGTGTTGTCGGTGCGATAAACGTAGTGTGGTTAATTTTCTTTATGGACTTGGAGACGTTAGTGTGCGGTTTCCCATATGTAGACAGTTGGTCGCTCCTCTGGGCCGTGGTAACTGGCAACACCCTAATGGACTCGACACACACTATATTTAATTGAGATCTTGTAAAGTCTAATAGTACATTGCTTGTAGTGACACGACGTTAGACAGTGTGCTACACCACGCCATGTGACTGTGGGCTATAGACGCAACGTGAGACCGCGGAATAATTTGGTTAGGCAGTTGTGGTACTAATAGATTTTGCGGGTCATTCTCTCTGATGTCTATATGTGGTTAGCTCCATGGAGTAGGATTGTGTCATATTGCATATGTATCTATGTTGTACATCATTATATTTTTATCTGTGATATCATATATAATTAATTCTTATATTATATCTGAGATATACTGTATTTAGATTTATGTTGCTATGGCATTCTATATTGTATGAACTGTTTTATCTGCTGTATTGTCGTTTTCTTATTTACCATGTTTGTGATGATTTAGATTGTCTTACCTCTTTCTTATATGTGTTATCTGTATATTTTAAATTATGTGATAAAGAGTTTGAGGAAGAGGAACAGCCTCTTGAATGTGAGTATCCTGAAGAGGAGGAAGAGCAGCAAGCCGAAGATCAGCTCTACGATCAAGAACCATCCGATCATCCATATCTTTTGGATTGATTGTGTGGATATGACGCTACCAGGATTCTTTGGATTCGTGCAACTTGAGTTTCATGGAGGCTCTGAAGCCTGGCGTCTGCGAGAGGATCGTGATTCGGTGACGTACGTAGGGCGTCTGACTGTGACCATACGTACGGAGTTTGATGGAGTGCCGATCTTTTCCACTATGTTGTACTTACATGTGGAGTTGCCGTTATCTCTTAGGCGTCATTGGGGCGGTATGTTTGATGCGCCTAGCGAGATCAGCAGCGTATCGACTGCACAGACCCGTGTCCGTAGAGGGTCGAGGCATCCTGGATATCTATCACCTGAAGTTTCATCTGAGAGTGATCCTTCAGAGGGTTAGATATACATAATGTGTACTTGGGCGCGTCTGCATTTGTATATATTGACCTTTTACTGTTTTGTTTACTGTTTTAGTTTAAATACTTATAGTTGTAAATTATTTGTATAACTTATAACTAGTACCATATGTATATTATGTGAGATGTTGGTTTGTTTATTTTATGTTTCCGCGTTATTTTATTTAATACTATTCTGTTTAACAAGAATTTTACAACCCATATTATTATGTTACAAATGTTTTACAACTTAGATTTTATTTATCTTTCTTTTATTTTATTTATATGTGTGACATCCCCACAAGGGTGTTACAAGTATGATGCTTCAAATTATGTTATTGGTGTTGTCTTAAGACAAAGAGTGAATAAGTTGCTTCATGTGATTTGTTATGCTAATAAAACTTTGAATGTTGCCCAATTGAGTTATTCCACCACTGAAAAAGAATCACTAACTATTGTGTTTGCTTTAGACAAATTTAATCATATGTTATTGGATCAAAAGTTGTGATATATTCTGATCATGCTGCATTGAAATATCTATTTGCCACAACTAATGCAAAAGCTAGAGTGATTAGGTGAGTTTTACTTTTGCAAGAATTTGACATTGAAATCAGGGATAAAAATGGTGCTTAGAATGTGGTTACTGATCATTTGTCTAGATTAGTTATTGAGCATGATAGTGATACTTCTCCTATTGTAGAATCTTTTCCTGATGAGCAGTGATAATCACATATTTTATTCATTAAGAAACCCTCATTATTAGTCATTTACACTCTTCATGTACTTAATTGACTGAATTTGATTATGTTTTGTAAGTTTGAACTCGAATCGGACTTAATTGATTTTTCAGCATTATTCGAGTCTTACACTGTTTCTGTATTTTGGCCATATCTTGAGTTCTAAATGTCTGATAATTATGAATTTTACCTTGTAGGAAAGATGAAAGAGAGCTCTACAACTTTGATGAAGAGCTCAAAGTCAAATTCAGACATTTAGTGGAGCTAATTGGGCATGGAAATCAGAATACGGGATTTGTGACTGGAACCCGAACAGTGTGTAGTAACCAGAACATAATTCGAGTTTGGGTTTATATAATGGGCTGAAAATTGGTGATCTGAAAGTTAAGACCCATATGTACAACTTTCATGACAAACACAAAACTTGATTCGGGCTCCTTGATGGAGATATTGGGTCTGAAAGTCAAAACAGAGGTGCTGAAACTGGTCCTGAGCAGTCTGTAGTAATTGGGTCATATCTTGGGCTGTAGGACTAATTTTTGGATGCTTCCAGAGCCATTGGAAAGCTTAGACAATTTCCTAGAACTTTCATGAAGACCATTTGGCTCAAAAATGACGAAATCAATGAGTTCAGCAATGAATACTTTCGGAGACAAGGAAGCTCACCTACCAAGTTCACCTACCAAGTTCACCTACCAAGCTCACCTACTAATTCCACCTACTAATCTCATCTACCCATCTACTACTACTCTGAATCCTCTATAAAAGGAAGCATGTGGAGAGCACTAAACACAACATACACTTAGTGTTAAAGATAGTTTTTCATAATTCTTGTATATTTTTCCTTCATTGTAATGGAGAGCTAAGTCACTTCTAGTCAATTCGGGACTCTTGAAGAGATTGTGGCTTGGATTCTTGAGACCTTGGTTATGTAATGTATTTGATTTATATTTGAATTCCTCTTCTCTTCTTCTTCTATTCTCTTGATCTTGAATGCATGAATGGTGATTCTGTTTATGTTTGATCTGATTTGATCTTGGTTTAAGATTAAGTATTGTGATGAAATTTAGAACTGATTGATCTAAACTAATCACGTAATTGAAGAGGTTAGGTTACTGATTTGTGCCTAGGTTAATTGAATTCGGTGCTTAAATTGACATATATTTACATGAATGGTGCGATTACAGATTTGTGTTTATCACTTGTCAATTGAATTACGACGATTGTCTAGTATGAATTACGATCGATCGAGAGATCTCGGTTAGATCCAAGTTAACCATTCAAATGTATTTCAGGTGTTTGTTGAAAGGTCTATGATTGAATCCACCCAATCTCGGATAGATTTCTGAATTGATCTTTTTAATTGTTATTTCTCTTTAAATCCTGTCCTTTCGATCCTTGAACCATCAAAACCCCCATTTTTCTAACTTTCACTTGATTTGATCAAATTGCATCTACGATCCTTGAGGAGACGATCCGGTGTTGTTCACTATACTACAAGTTTAGGTAATAACTTCGGTTATAATTTTATTTGAGTTCGGCGCTCGTCAAAATTTTGGCCCGTTCTTGGGAACTCGTAGGTGTAATCTTCATTTTGAGTAACCTTACTAATTTTTGTTCTTTCTTACCTATTCTAACAGTTATTTTTCATTTACTAACATTGTTCATACCATACTAATATTTTTATCCTAGCTTTTGAATTTTTCTGATTTAGGAAAGACGGAAAACAAGTGATTACGGGTAACTATTGCAATTTTGAACTGCAACATGCTCAGAATGAGCTGAAACTTGGTCGGTTGAAGGAAAACAGCCTGATAAACAAGACTCACAGTAAACTGTGAGGTCACCCCTGGTTTTTCGAAATTCTATCATTTAGACCACTTTTTCAATTTTTTAATATTTTTTATTGCATTTTCTAGTTTCATTTTTATGTAGATTTTGTTACTGTGTTGATTCCATAATTTTTAAAAATGTTTAGACATATTAACTAGATTTATTTTTGCATATTTTGAGTGTTGTTTAGTGTATTTTGCTTAGTTGCGAGTTTTGTGTTTTTGTGCTTTAGTTGATGCATGACTAGGTCCAATCGATATCTTGCTTGATCTTGATCCCGAGATTGATAGGACCTTGCATAGATTAATTAGAGCTCGTGTGATAAATTCGAGTTAATTCGAACCAAATTTTGGGAGTGAACCTGATAACTTAAGTAATCCTGAAATCATGGTGATAACATGCATAATAGAACCCTTAAGGAACTTCTTTCTCTGATGTATCTTACCAATCTTTGTGCATTCAATATCCCGATCTTGATGCAGATTTTGAGTTGAAATCTGGTTTGATACACTTGTTACCAAAGTTTCATGGTCTTGCGGGTGAAGATCCTCATAAGCACCTGAAAGAGTTCCATGTTGTGTGTTCAACCATGAAGCCACAAGGCATCTCGAGGAACACATCAAGTTAAGGGCATTTCCCTTCTCACTTGTCGATCGATGCTCCAAAGATTGGTTGTTTTATCTTTCACCAGGTTCGGTCGAAGTTGGAACGACATGAAGAGGTTGTTCTGGAGAGATTCTTCCCCCTCGAGAGCTGCTTGCAATTAGGAAGGATATATATGGCATCGAGACGGATGTCCGGTGAGACTTTGCATGAATCTTGGGAGAGATTCAAGAAGTTGTGTTCGAGCTGCCCTCATCACCAAATTAGTGACCAACTCTTGATTCAATACTTTTATGAGGGTTTCTTTGCCAAATGATAGAAGCATGATCGATGCTTTGCCTCTGGAGGAGCCTTAGTAGACAAAACTCCTACCGCCGCAAGAGATCGATAGCAAACATGGCGGCCAATACCCACAGATTTGGCTCGCGGATCATCACCGCAACCCGAGAGGAGTTAATGAAATTCAAGCATCTCATATGGACCAACAAAGAATGGAACACGAGACTAGATGAATTGACTTCTTTGGTAAGACAGAGATAGCTTGTGGGTCAACAACCACCCATGCGGATGACCCATCGGTGTGTGGAATTTGCTCTAATTCATCTCATCCCTACTTGATTCATGCCCTACACTTCGGGAAGATGGTTCCGCTTTTCCGGATCAATGTGTTCTTTGCATGGTGGTGCTTTTCTGGTAGACCCCAATATCGGCAACAACGGCAACAATCTAGATATGATCCATTTTCTAGCACTTATAATCTGGTTGGCGAGACCATCCCAATTTGAGATATGGGAATCCTAGCCAGCAACAACAGCCCCACCAGCAGCAACAACAATTTAGATACCAAGCTGCAGGTCCAAGCAACAAATACCAACAAATACCCCCTGCATTCAGACAACAACACATTCGTGATCTGTCCAATCCACTCCCGGTGAGCCATCATTGGAAGACTGATGAAACAAATGGCCACAAATAACATTCGGTTCCCAGCGAGAACGTCGGTGCCAACATTCGAATTTACAAACTCAAATCGGGCGGTGGCAACCAACGTGAGCGAGCTAAAGAGTCAAGGTTCTAGCCAATTGCCTTCACAAACAGTCAACAATCCAAGAGGCAACGTAAGTGCAATTACCTTGAGAAGTGGCAAAGAAGTTGATGTTCCAACCTTACAGCAATCAAAAATTGACCAAAAACAGGAAATGGATAATTCATCAAAATCGTACTTGAAGAAAATTGCGAGAGAATTCGATGTTACCATTCCATTACCTTTTCCAAATAGGATCACACAATCCAAGAGAACAATGCAAGCGAAATGGAAAAAGAAGTCATGGAGACATTCGGGAAAGTGGAAATCAATATTCCCTCCTAGATGCAATCAAGCAAATTCCAAAATATGCTAAATTTCTCAAGGAGTTGTGCACTCATAAGAGAAGGTTGAAAGGGGATGAGAAGATCGGCATGGGAAGAAATATTTACGCAATGATTACGCTAAGCGTGCCACAAAAATGCAAAGATCCTGGAACTTTCACAATTTCTTGCACAATTGGCAACTCTAGATTTGAGCATGCAATGCTAGATTTGGGTGCTTCGATCAATGTCATGCCCATGTCAGTGTATAAGTGTTTAAACATTGGTACTTTGCAACCCACTGGTATCGTGATTCGGTTGGCAAATAGAGCCACTTGCTCATCCTGCAGTGTCTTTGGAAGATGTGTTAGTTCGGGTGAATGAGTTGATTTTTCCAGTGATTTCTACATTCGGACATGGAAGATGAGTCTCCAACAAACCATACTCCATTGATTCTAGGCGAGACCATTCCTCAAGCGCCAAGACCAAGATAGACGTGCATCTTGCGCACCCTTTCTATGGAGTTTGGCGACGATTTGGTACAATTTAACATTTTTGATGCCATGAGACACCCCCTAGAGGAGCATTCTGTTTTCCATGTTGATATGATTGAGATCTTTGGTTGATGATGTCTATCCTGATTTATATCTTGAATTCCCCGATATTGTTGACTATCTTGGTTCTGTTTCTTGTGATACATGTGCCACTTGTGATGTTGAACCATGTCTTTGCATGTCTTGAGATTTATTTTGTTATGAGTAATGATACACAATGTTCTTGATGATGCAACAATTGAGAATGAGAGTCGATACCATCTTGAAATTAATGTTCTTTGAGATAGTTGTTTCGGATCACTTGTTACCTTCCATTGTGCAACCTCCATCTTTGGAGTTGAAGACTTTACTAGACCATCTTAAATATGCATATTTGGGAGATGGTGAGACAATTTGATCATTGCTAGAAACCTACAACTTTGATCAAGAAGAAAAGTTACTTTGCAGATTTTGAGGCGAGAATAGGCAAGCCATCGGATGGACTCTTACAGATATTCCTGGTATTAGTCCCTCCACATGCATGCATAAGATTTTATTGGAAGAAGGGATCAAACCGGTTAGACATGCCCCAAAGGAGACTAAATCCCCGATTCTAGATGTGGTGAAGAAGGAAGTTACAAAGCTACTTCAAGCTGGCATTATTTATCCCATATCTGACAGTCAATGGGTGAGCCCGTGCAAGTGGTTCCCAAGAAATCGGGGTCACGGTGGTTGCGAATCGAACAATGAGCTTGTGCCCACAAGTTCAAAACAGGTTAGCGAGTTTGCATTGATTATAGGCGGCTCAACCAGGCTACCGAAAAGGATCATTTTCCGCTGCCATTCATTGATCGGATGTTGGAGCGGTTAGGCGGCAAGTCACATTATTGTTTCTGGATGGATATTCGGGCTATTTTCGATTCATATAGCCCCGGAAAGACCAAGAGAAGACTACTTTCACTTGTCCATTTGGCACATTTGCATACGGGAGGATGCCCTTTGGTCTATGCAATGCTCCAGGCACCTTTCGAGAGGTGTATGGTAAGTATATTTTCTGATTTTTAGAAAATTGCATGGACGTATTTATGGATGATTTTACTTGTCTATGGATCTTCCTTTGATGCATGTTTAGATAGTCGGCTCGGTCTTGCATAGATGCATTAAGACTAACCTCGTTCTAAATTTTGAGAAATGTCATTTCATGGTAGAAC
Organism: Ormosia emarginata; assembly: GCA_029884605.1. Taxonomy (NCBI): domain Eukaryota; kingdom Viridiplantae; phylum Streptophyta; class Magnoliopsida; order Fabales; family Fabaceae; genus Ormosia; species Ormosia emarginata. Next base: position 42,178,835 of record JAQQTP010000073.1, on the reverse strand, counting down.
AAGGTATAGTCTTAGGGCATGTGATATCTCGTGAGGGTATTGAGGTAGATCCAGCAAAAATAGATGTTATTTCATGCCTATCTTACCCCACATGTGTGCGGCGGGAGATTCGTTCTTTCCTTGGTCATGCGAGGTTTCTATCGGCGGTTCATAAAGGATTTCAAAAAATTGCACTTCCGCTATCCAACTTACTGCAAAAAGATGTGGAGTTTCACTTTGACAAGAAGTGCCGGGATGCCTTCAATCAATTGAAGCGAGGCATTGACCAAGACACCTATCATCCAACCGCCGGATTGGACACTTCCATTGAGCTGATGTGTGATGCCTCTAATTATGCATTGGGAGTTGTTCTTGCACAAAGGGTCGGTAAAGTATCTCATGTCATTTCCTATGCTTCGAGAACTTTAGATCCTGCACAAATCAACTACACCACAACTGAAAAGGAACTTTTAGCAATTGTTTTTACTTTAGATAAATTTCGATCATATTTGCTTGGTTCCAGAGTGGTTGTGTTTTCAGATCATGCAGCATTGAAGTTTCTCCTGAAAAAGCCCAATGCCAAGCCCCGGTTGATTAGGTGGATGTTGCTCCTCCAAGAGTTTGATATTGAGATCCGTGACAAGAGTGGAGCGGAGAATTTGGTGGCTGATCACTTGAGTCGAATTGAAAGGGAGCCAGATGTTTTTCCCATCCATGATGTTTTCCACGATGAGCGACTTTTCAAGTGCAAGGCAACATCCCTTGGTTTCTTGATTTGATTAATTTCTTGGTTGCTAAAGCAATACTCACATTTCACTAAGGCTAAGATTGATAAATTGAAAAGTGAGTCAAAGTATTATGTGTGGGATGATCCTTACTTATGGAGATTTTGCGGACCAAGTAATTAGGAGGTGTGTGCGATGATGAATTCCATTCCATTCTTAGCTTTTGTCATAAACTTGCATGTGGCGGCCACTTCGGTCCTCAACGGATCTGCTAGGAAAGTTTTAGACTCGGATTATATTGGCCCACTCTATTTCATGATGCATATATGTTTTGCAAATCTTGTGATCAATGCCGAGAGAACAGGGAATACTTCTCGTAGGAATGAAATGCCCCGAAACCCTTATTATTCTGTGAGATTTTTGATGTTTGGGGTATTGACTTTATGGGTCCTTTTCTGTATCATTTGGTTTTGTTTACATTACGCTTCTTTGTGGATTATGTATCTAAATGGGTGGAGGCTAAGGCCACTCGACCGATGATTCTAAAGTTGTTGTGGATTTTATTAGATCACGATTTTTTACGTAGGTTTGGAGTCCCGAGATCCATCATTAGTGATCAAGGTTCACATTTTTGCAATCGAAGCATGGAGGCTTTGATGAAGAAGTATGGAGTCCAACACAAGGTTTCTACACCCTACCACCCCCAAACCAATGGGCAAGCCGAGGTCTCCAACGGAGAAATTAAGCAGATACTCCGAGAAGGCAGTTCAACCTAACGAAAGGGCCGGAGCAAGAGGCTTGAGGATGCTTTATGGGCTTACCGGACTTGCTTATAAGACACCAACGGGATGTCTCCGTATCGGATTGTTTTTGGAAAAGCCTGCCACCTACCGGTGGAAATTGAACATCGAGCATTCAGGGCGGTGAAAAGGTGCAACTTGGACCTAGATCAAGCGAGTATGGAGAGGAAGGCTGCACTGCGGCAATTGGAGGAGATCCGCTTGGAGGCTTATGAAAGTTCCAAACTTTATAAGGAGAAGACCAAAGCCTTCCATGATAAGTTGATTATGAGGAAAACATTTGAGATTGATCAAAAGTTCTCCTCTATAACTCCCGCCTCCGCCTCATGCACCGGCAAATTAAGGTCTAGATGGGATGGACCATTTATTGTTACTAATGTTGTTCCTTACAGTGTAACATTCGGATTAAAAGTGAGGTCACTTTAAGCCAAAGCTTTCATCGTAAATGGACACCGCCTCAAACAGTATCATGAACTTCCAGAGAATGCAGAAGAGGAGGTGATGAACCTTCTCCATCCGTATTATGAATAAAAAAAAAGAAGAAAAAAAAAACAGCTGTGTGCCCGACAATGAGGTAGGTAGAGTCGCTCAGAAGCATGTGGAGGTCATTTTTTCTTCAGCGACAACAACTGCGAAAATCTTGCAGTATGGATTTTATTGGCCTACTTTATTAAAGGTCTGTTACACCTTTTGCAAAAGCTGCGGAAATTGGTCAAAAAGTTCTGCTTTGAGATTATCATCTGCACCTACTCCTTGGAAAATTGAGATCTAGGTGGCGCGGTTCTTTTGTTGTCAGACACGCGTATCCTCATCCTAGGAATGGTAATGCGCTTAAGGTTAATGGACAAAGACTCAATCATTCCTGGAAAACCAAGTTCTTGAGTTCTTTGTGTTGCCGGTTAAGTGGCGGATACGGTACTCGTGACTCTTGAGTCGGTTTATTCTTCAATTTCCCAAAATAAACTGAACCCTTCTTCTCCTTCAAAATGGATGTCATTCTTTCAAACTCGAGAAAACATTTTCCTTATGTTTCCTCAAAATGCTCTTCTGAGAAAAATCTACAAAGTTCGATGTGAGAGATTGAGAATATTAATGCACAAGGGTATGCCGAGAAGATGTACGTTGGATAATTGAAGCAAAGGTCCGATTAGCGGTGAGTCCTCAATTTCATTTGACTCATATATGCCCGGTCTTGGAAGAAGTTCATATTCTAAAAGGAGAAGAGCAAAAAAGGTTACAAGTCTGTCACAAATGTGGACGATGGAACTGTAACAAGCGATGTCGTACTAAGGGGATGGTTTCAAATAGAGAAGATAAAATTTTCTTCATTAAGAATGGATAGTAAGGAGTCATTAGATGATATCTTATTGACTCTTGAGACGCATTCTTGTGGATTGGTGCATCGTGAAATTCTTAAATTGTGGAATCTCTTCAAGGATGAACAACAACGCTACGATCTTGGGAATCGACTCTAAAAGACCTGTTTGCCAATTTATAAGAAAATTGGATGGGAAGCTTATCCTCGACTCATAGAAGACGTTTAAGCCGTTCTTGGACGTTAAACCGAGAGGCGATGTGAGCCATATCCACAAACAATCTGTACATATCATCATCATCATCTTCTTCTTCTTCATGGCATTTTACAAAAAAAAAAAAATGAAAAAAAAAAATGAAAAAAAAAAAATGAGAAAAAAAAATGAAAAAAAAAAAAAAAAAAAAAAAATGTATACTTCTTAGGGTTGGCTTTGGTAACACAAACCGTGAATGGGGAAATGCATGCATCTGATCCAGCCTTCTTAATTGAAAAACAAAGAAGGTAGATTGTATCCCACATGTGAGGCGGCCGGTCGTATTATGGTCACTTGTCCATTCGAGAGCCACTATGTTGCGTACTGGTCTTGAATGGGTCGAATATTGGTCAACAATGCTTTGGCACAAAGCCGAAAGAGCAGACTACCTCCATCCTAATCTTAAGTAAGTATACACTCATCTTTCATCAAGTTTTTCTAACAATTTCAAAAAAAAAAAGGACGTGATGTCTCTTTTGCACTCATGTGTACGCGCAAAGTATAAAGATACGCCATGGAAACTGTACATACGGGTATGTCATCATTTTCTATTATCTTTGTATCATTTTGTTGCATTTTGATTTTTGTACGAGACGATCCTTTGAGCGGGGTCCTTCGGGGTTTCTAGACTTCTTTACCTTGATGGTTTTCTTGAAGTCAAAAAAAAAAAAAAAAAGATTACTCATGTCTCTTAATTTCAACCTTTTCTGACAACCGCCAACCTACCCTCATAGGTGCAATTATTCCCCTTTCCATTCTTTTTCCTATTTAAACACTCCATTTTCTCCATTTTCCTTCAAACTCAGAAACACCCAAGGGGAGGAAGAGTATAGAATTGGGCCTTCTATTCGTAACTTCAAAAATGTCTGTGTTTTTTTGTGGGTCGAGTTATGGGAAGGGATTAGAGTTTGTAAATGCAGCTAGCACTCTTGGTCGATCACTTCTTTGCGAAGAATATTCATCTTGTATATGGGGGAGGTTGTCGTGGGTTAATGGGGGCTGTATCACTTGCTGCCTTTGTAAGAGACAATCAGGTTTTAGGTGTCATTCCTGAAACTTTAGCTCAACAGAACATCAATGGAAAGACAATTGGGGAGGAACTTAAAGTATCATCAATGCATGAACGCATGAAGATAATGCTTGAAAACTCTGATGCATTCATTGCCTTACCAGGTGGTTTTGGTACTTTGGAAGAAATTTTTCAAATTGTCTCTTGGTAAGCCGAACCGAACATCCACCATAAACCCATTGGTTTGTTGAATGTTAATAATTTCTTTGATCTTTTGTTCTTTTTCTTGACAAAGCTGTGGAACATAAATTTATCACTCCTTCGAAGAAGACAACTTCTTATCTCTGCCTCCACTATTGATGAGCTCATTGATAAATTAGAAGCTTTTGAGTAGGTACCGATCAGTATCGGCTCAGATAGATTGGTCAACAGGAAGCAGCGAAGGAAGTAACAAGAAACAAGAGCCCGATCTGAAACTTTCTCTTTAATGGGTTTGATTTAAAAAAAAAAAATTGTTGTTGTTTTGTTTAGTATGATATGGTTGTCATGGACTTATTAAACCAATTAGTGATGGCGAGTAAGGAGTAATTTTACTCTTGAGACGCATCTTAATTGGTGGCAGAGTAAGGAGTTTTTTAGGTAGTAATTAATTAGTATTGAATTGTGGAAGTACTAACGTTTTCTTATTTGATTTCTTTTCGAGTCGATGCGACAAATCGACAAGGTGTTTTCTTTTACGCTTAGCGTTGATTCACTTCTTATCAGGTTGTGTTGCTCTTTTCTATCTCTTTCTTTCATATTGAGGACAATGTTCTATTAAGTGTGGGGGGAGAGATTTTAGCATGTTTCTGTTTCTTTTCGTTTGTTAAAAAAAAAATCAAAAAAAAAATTTCAAAAAAAAAAAAGAAGGTTCATTGCATGATTGAATAATTTTTCTCCCTTCTTGAACTGATATGCTTGGTGATGGATGATTGAATTGATGAATTGAGTTTGATGGATGCATACCTTGTGAGATTTTGAGCCTAATGGATGGATTCAACATTTATGCCATTCTCTTCTTTCTTGTGTGATTTTCACTCATGTTAATAACCACTCTAGAACTTGCTTTGATTCTTTTTGAGGCTACATTTCACTTGCATGCATGAATATGATTGAGGCCCTCTTTCTTAGCTAATTTAACCAAATAGCCAACCTTGTTTTCAATATAATATCAAGCACTCTTTTGACCTCTCGAAAATTCTCTGATTCTTGCCAACCTTGTATATTTTCCTTTGCTTAACCCCTTTGAGCTTATTTGACCATTCCTTGTTTCTAGCTCATTATGTGCCTTAAATGAAAAATCGTGTTCTTACTGTACCTTAGGGAATAAAAGAACATTAGCCTGGTTAATGGATGAGTTTTTGAACAAGTGTGGGGGTGTGTGTACAAAATGGTTGTTGAAAAAAAAAGTGCCTAGAAAAAAAAATGTATGTATATAGTTATGTTCATATATATATAAAAAAAAAAAAGAGAGAAAAGGATGGGGAAATGAATATGTAAAGGGATATACATTAGAACTCAGCTCTCATTTGCTTTTATTCTCTTTGGTATTTATCTTCTCATATCCATTTTATCCTCTTCTATTACCTTGACCTCACTACAACCTTGAATAAAGTCCTCATGATTTGTGTGTGCATGTGTTTTGAGTAGTGGAGAAGTAGAAGATAAGCAAGCTTATGGTAGTGCAATTTTCATGGGTTGAATTGAGTGAAATACCTACCTTTTAAACACTTGAGAGATTGAGAGGGAATATTGTGAAGATCCATCATTCTTAATTCATTCTTTTCAACGGAAGTTTCCTTGCATTTTGGTTTGAGATGTGAAGAAATGTTACCTCATTTATGCTTTGATCCCTTGAATTTCTTGTTGCTCTTCTTGCTTCATTGAGTCCTTTAGAGTTTTTAACTTTTAAGTTTGTGTCGTTTGTCTTTGTCTTCTAACTTTAGTTTTATATGTTTTGCCCAGGAGTGCAAAAAGCTAAGTGTGAGGGAATTTGATAATCACATATTTTATTCATTAAGAAACCCTCATTATTAGTCATTTACACTCTTCATGTACTTAATTGACTGAATTTGATTATGTTTTGTAAGTTTGAACTCGAATCGGACTTAATTGATTTTTCAGCATTATTCGAGTCTTACACTGTTTCTGTATTTTGGCCATATCTTGAGTTCTAAATGTCTGATAATTATGAATTTTACCTTGTAGGAAAGATAAAAGAGAGCTCTACAACTTTGATGAAGAGCTCAAAGTCAAATTCAGACATTTAGTGGAGCTAATTGGGCATGGAAATCAGAATACGGGATTTGTGACTGGAACCCGAACAGTGTGTAGTAACCAGAACATAATTCGAGTTTGGGTTTATAGAATGGGCTGAAAATTGGTGATCTGAAAGTTAAGACCCATATGTACAACTTTCATGACAAACACAAAACTTGATTCGGGCTCCTTGATGGAGATATTGGGTCTGAAAGTCAAAACAGAGGTGCTGAAACTGGTCCTGAGCAGTCTGTAGTAATTGGGTCATATCTTGGGCTGTAGGACGAATTTTTGGGTGCTTCCAGAGCCATTGGAAAGCTTAGACAATTTCCTAGAACTTTCATGAAGACCATTTGGCTCAAAAATGACGAAATCAATGAGTTCAGCAATGAATACTTTCGGAGACAAGGAAGCTCACCTACCAAGTTCACCTACCAAGTTCACCTACCAAGCTCACCTACTAATTCCACCTACTAATCTCATCTACCCATCTACTACTACTCTGAATCCTCTATAAAAGGAAGCATGTGGAGAGCTCTAAACACAACATACACTTAGTGTTAAAGATAGTTTTTCATAGTTCTTGTATATTTTTCCTTCATTGTAATGGAGAGCTAAGTCACTTCTAGTCAATTCGGGACTCTTGAAGAGATTGTGGCTTGGATTCTTAAGACCTTGGTTATGTAATGTATTTGATTTATATTTGAATTCCTCTTCTCTTCTTCTTCTATTCTCTTGATCTTGAATGCATGAATGGTGATTCTGTTTATGTTTGATCTGATTTGATCTTGGTTTAAGATTAAGTATTGTGATGAAATTTAGAACTGATTGATCTAAACTAATCACGTAATTGAAGAGGTTAGGTTACTTGATTTGTGCCTAGGTTAATTGAATTCGGTGCTTAAATTGACATATATTTACATGAATGGTGCGATTGCAGATTTGTGTTTATCAACTTGTCAATTGAATTAACGATTGTCTAGTATGAATTACGATCGATGCGAGAGATCTCGGTTAGATCCAAGTTAACCATTCAAATGTATTTCGGTGTTTGTTGAAAGGTCTATGATTGAATCCACCCAATCTCGGATAGATTTCTGAATTATTGTTCTTTTAATTGTTATTTCTCTTTAAATCCTCGTTTCACTGCGATCCTTGAACCATCAAAACCCCTTTTTTCTAACTTTCACTTGATTTGATCAAATTGCATCTACGATCCTTGAGGAGACGATCTGGTGTTGTTCACTATACTACAAGTTTAGGTAATAACTTCGGTTATAATTTTGACTGAGTTCGGCGCTCGTCAAGCAGTTATTGCATTTTCACAAACCCCATGGTATGCTTATATTGTGAATTATTTGGTTACTTTGCAAATGTCAACCCATTGGTCTAAACAAGATAGATTAAAGTTTGTCTCAAGTAAAGCATTTTTTTTAGGATGATTCATACTTGTTTAAATATTATTCTGATGAGATTATTAGGAGATGCATTCCTGAATGGGAATAGCAAAGTGTTAGTCATGGCAACCATCACCCAAGAGGGGGGTGAATTGGGTGATTACAAATTTTAAAACACCTTTAAGAAATTAAACATTTTGAATAACTCAATTAATAAATGCAGCGGAATAAGTTTAACAAAGGTGCAACTATTAGAGATTTCACAAATACCACTAGGGTTATAGGATAAATCAAGTAAATAAGTTAGATATCAAATTCAACTCAAGCATATATAATTAAAGCACAAACGTAAAGAGATAGAGTTGAGAAGATCAAACACAAGATTTATCCTGGTTCAGCCACTAATCCACTTGTGGCCTACGTCCAGTCCCCAAGCAAACCACTTGAGATTTTCCACTAAACTTCAAGCTTCAATAAGTGCTTGACTACTTTTACAAACTTGAGCTTTCAACTCCTTGGGATGCCTCACCCTTGAGCTTGAGTCTCTTCAAACAAAGGGATGCCTCACCCTTTACAATATGGAGGGATACCTCACCCTTTCTTTACAGATTTAACAAGAATATAGATGAATAGAAGCTCTCTCAAGAGTGAATGATACAACTTGAAGTCCTATGGGTATTTATGATTCACTTGATAATGATCAAAACAAAGGATTTGTAAACAATGATAGTGAAACTCGTATTAATGCTCAACTGGGTTTTTCAGCTTGGTTGATCAACCCCCATAAATGCCCAACAACTTGTATTTAAAGCTCATTGAATAAAAGAGCCGTTAGAGAGTGGTTGGGAGCATTAATGGCAACTTACTATCCGTTATTTCCTCTTCTGGTTCGTGGCCTTATTCAAATAACAAGTTTGTTATTCGAATAAGGCTTCAAATAGCTTAGGGCAATTTTGTCTCTGGAACGTGTTATTCGAATAACCCATATTGTTATTCGAATAACGACTTACAGATTGGTTTCTGGATAACTTCTTATTCGAATAACAAACTTGTTATTCGAATAAGCCTTTCTTAGAAATGCTTCTGAGAACGTGTGTTATTCGAATAACATTTATGTTATTCGAATAACATTTATGTTATTCGAATAATACATCTAGTGCCTTGATAAATTTGAACTTGTTATTCGAATAACACAGGGCGTTATTCGAATAACCCTTACGCAAATGAGATTATTTGACTTCTCTGATATTGGTTATTCGAATAACAAAAGTTGTTATTCGAATAAGCCTTTTAGAAAAATCATTTCCTAGAGCTTTTGAATATTGCCAATTAATCTCAAATGATCTAGTAAGCTTTTGGACACTTGTGTTTGTTCTTTTGGTAACCAAAACCTAATTTGAAGCCTCATGAATATGTGAGCTATTTGAGTTCTTTTTATTTGATACTTTAGGTGAATCATTTATACCTTTACATCATGATCTAAGTCCTAAAAGCTATTCTTGAAGAACCTTGGGACTTGATCTTTTGCCATCATCAATTCTTGATGCAATCCAAGCTTCCAAAAATTTCTTCTTTTCAAATCTTGTAAATGCTTGGAACATCTTATCATTCTCATTCTTCTTGAGTTGAGTATGGTTGTGATCTTTTGTTTTCTTGTTGCAATGCTCACTCTTGATACTTGGACTATCCTACAAAGTATTGCTCACTTAACCAAACATAGTTAGTTCAAATTCATACCTCAATATCTTCATATGCATGATTCATAAATATATAACTTTAGTTAGTCTAACATGCATATAAGACTTTCATAGATACATCCAAATAAGACATTTATCAATTACTAATAGATATGCTCTATATATGATGCAATAAAGAACACTTTGCACATTTTCATTTAAATAGAGCTAAATTCAATATTAATCATTATAAATCATATAAAGCATTATTGGATATATTATATAAAGAATGCTATACATATTTCATTGCATGATTGTTAAGTGAAATATAACTAGATAAAGTGCATAATCATGCATGATACAAAATATCTCATTAAGTACATCTATGTAGCATAAGCATCATTCTTTTTGTCTTGTATTTGTCATCATCAAAACACCATATTAAATCATTGGGGCAAACTTATATCCACACAAAGTATCATCTTTTCGTCATGATCATGCATGTGGTGGGCATTTTAGCTCTAGGAAAATAGCTGCCAAAATTTTTTAAAGTGGTTTTTATTGGCCTTCTATTTTTCATGATTCTCATGCTTATTGTTCTACTTGTGAAAGATGTCAAAAGTTAGAGAGCATTGGTAAAAAAAATATGATGCCCTTGAATCCTATTTTGATTGTTAATATATTTGATATTTGGGATATTGATTTTATGGGGCAATTTCCTAACTCTTTTGGTTATCTATATATTCTTGTTGGTGTTGACTATATTTCTAAATGAGTTGAGGTAAAAGCATGTAGAAGAAATGACCACAAGGAGGCTATCATTAGTGATAGGGGCAAATAATTTTGCAATAGGTCATTTGAGCATTTAATAAAAAAGTATGGCATCACTCATAAGGTAGCTACCCCTTATCACCCGTAAACTAGTGGTCAAGTTGGGGTATCTAATAGGGAGACTAAAAGAATTTTAGAGAAAACTGTAAACCCCTCTAGGAAAGACTGGTCTTTACATTTAGATGATGCATTGTGGGCATACTGCACTGCATTTAAAACTCTTATTGGGATGTCTCCATACAAACTTATTTATGGTAAGGCTTGTTATCTCCCTGTTAAGTTGAAGCATATAACATATTGGACTATCAAGTATCTTAACTTTGAGTTGGATAAGGCTGGTAATCAAAGGAAACTTCATCTCAATGAATTAGAATAAATTCATAATGATGCTTATAAGTGTGCAAAGTTTTATAAGGATAGGATGAAGTGAGTGCATGATAGTTACATCTTCATAAAGTCTTTTCAACCTAGTCAAAAAGTCCTTTTGTACAACTCTCACTTGTATTTATTTCCTGGTAAATTGCGATCTAGATGGTCTGCCCCATATGTTGTGAGGACAGTATACCCTCATGGTGCTGTTGAGATAGAGAAGCTCAAGGATGATAATATTTTTAAGGTAAATAGTCAGCGGTTGAAGCGTACCTTGAGTTGAAGGATGCAGATATAAAAGAGACTTTGGTAGATGATTCTATTTACCAAAACTGAGGTAAATTTTTAGTTTGAGTTTTATTTTTATTGAGTCAGCTTAAGTGCTTCCCAAATTTTAAAGTCTTTGTATCAGGATATAAATAATGTCGGTCAACAAAAAAATTTAAAAAATTAAAAATCTGAAAAACAAAAAATTAGTTTGCATGCTTATTTCATTTTACTTTATTTCATTTTTGTTATTTTTTTCATTGTTAACTATTATCAAGGTGTAGTTATCATCTTCTCGTCTTCTCTTTTTAATTGCTAAGCACTTCAAGTATGTAACTCGTTCTCATTATTCTGTTTATTTTTATCCCAATAATTTCTTTAATGCATATTGATGATTATTTCTTAAGTCTGGAATTAATTTGAAACTTTAAGGACAATGTTTGGTTTTGATTGGGAGTGAGAGTTACCTGAATTTCAGTCATGTTATTATTATGTCACTTTTGTGAGGAATTTTTTTTTCTATCATCTTGTTTAACTTATTTCACATTATTCATAGTTGTTTCTACATGTATCTTTGTTGAAAAATCGAAATAATTAGAAAACTTGATGAAAGCATGTGAAAACCATATTTTTGCCGAGTAAGTTTTGAGTCATTCATTTTTATTGTGAGATATTTTCTTGGTCATCCGATGTTTATTGTGGTGTTCATAATTTTTTTCTCACTAGATCGTTTCATTATTGTTATTTTTGGATAAAGAGAAGTTTTATATCACACTTGCATTTAATCTGATGTCATGGAAGTTGGTAGAATTATGTGTTTCCTTTAGAGATAATATTAGGCCATGTTTCTTATTGTGAGCCTTAGAATAATATTTTTATTATTTCACATATTGTTGCTAGTCACCCCTTTGAGCCTATTTATTGAGCTTTTTTTTTCTTAATCCTTTCTCAAAGTGTTTCAGAAAAGAAGCAATATTATTACAATATGGGAAGGTATAAAGGGGCAAAAAAGAGTTAAATAAAAAAAAGGCAAAGTGAAAATGTAAGAAAAAAAAAAAAAAGGAAAAGGAAAAAAATTCGAAAAGCTACAAAGTTAAAAAAAAAATTGAGAAAAGAAGTGAAAAAAAAAAGTGATTCAAGAAAATAAAGAAAATTGTGTTGAAAGTATAGAAATCAAGCTTCAAAATATTCTTAGAACACTTTTAATTTTTATTGTTATCCTTTAACCTTCATATTTTTCCTTTACTCACATTACAAGCTTAATAAAGTCATATTTGATCTTAGGGAATTGCATGGTTCTTCTAATATACATGACTAATCTTAAAGTGTGATGTAAAATATTTTCTTAGCATCCTTCTATGAAACGATATTTATTCTATTTTCTTAGCATTTTTCTATTATTATATATGTGAGATATTTGTTTTGATTTTTGTCTACTACTCTACTCACATATACTTATTATAAGTGACATCATACTTCTGATTGATTTTCATTGGTGAGTGCAACTCTTATGAAGATTGTATATGGTTGAAAGATATTTTCTGATGGGGATTCTAGTTATCATATTTGGAGACAATAGGTATATATCATAGTAGCTATATTATTTATACACTTTGAGTTTGATGATGATATAATTTTTGTGGCAATTGTAGAATTCTAATGCATAACTGATATTCTTGAATTATGATAAAATTTGATTGAATTGATTGGAAATATAATTTATTTTGATTTTTTTAAGTTACTTTTATTGTTAGAGACTAGAAATAAATTAATTAAGAGTTGTAATAATAATATAATTTTATTTTTTTCTATAAAAAGTAGATATTATTATAATTCAATATAAGTAATTTTAATGGTTTTTGATATTATTATCTAAGTATTAAGAGAAATTAATTTTATTTAATTATCATTACAATTATAGGATTTAAAGAAAGCGATAAGAATTATATTGCAAAAACTAAAACAAGTGGGCTCGTGGTTAAAATGGCTTTGAAAAAGCCTTGGATGTGTTGTTAAGAAGAGAAATAATAAAGGAGTGGAATTAGAATGTCAAAACAATTGGACCCACAGCTGAATAAGTCATTATGCAAGAAATAATAAAAAAATAAATGAACGGGTCGTGCATATCAAGTTGTGCAAATACCTAAGGATGGTTGAAGCCTGTGAATTGAAAAGGGCGGTGAGCAAGTGTGCAAATACCTAATAAATATTGAAGTTCTGCACCCATTGTATATATATGAGGCACGTCGTTCGAGGGATGCATAACAGAATTGAACAACCAGCAACTGTGTCTGAGGATGGCAATGGGTCGGGGAGCACGGGTACTTATTTAAGATATTTATAGGTAGATTAGATATTTGTGAGTATTTATAGGTAGTTAATAATTTAAAATAAAATTATAAAAATTATAAAAAAATATAAATAAAATAAATTTTAACATAATATATTATAATTTTGTTCAATAATTTAAGATTTTTATAAAATTAAAAAATATTATAAATAATAAATTAAATTTAATTATATTTTGTAATAATCAATTTACATAAATAATTATTATATAAATAGTATATATTTTTTAACAAGTTTTATCATTATAAGCTCATTTAATAAAAAAATTATTTTAAAATAATAAAAATATATGTATTTTCATCTCATCTCAAAATTAAAAAGAAAAAAAATTATAATATATGATATATATTAAATAAAAAATATAGTTAACGGGTTTGCGATGCTTTGCATGAAGCGGATACTTATAATTCCTTTCTACCTCCATTTATTAAACGGTACTTTCTCATCCTCCTTATCGCGGGTAATCCCTGAGGATCTCTGTGGGTACGGGTAATTTTGTCATCCCTAAGTGTGTTACGCAGAATAGAGAAGAGGCAACATGGTAGTGCAAAGAAGAAGAAGAATATTAATGGAGAATATTAGTGAGATAAATTTATTATATTTTAATCTTATTATGTTTTGTCAAATTCTCTATGTTAAGGGGATGGTGAAATCTTGATTATTTTGCCACTATTATGTTGAATTATTTGTATTCAATTTCAGGATTTAATGCTTATTGATTTTATTTTTTCTATCATATTATATGAATAAATTTTTAGATTAGTTCAGTCATATTTTTCTCATGCTTTGTAACTTATTTGCGTCATCTGAGTGTTGGTAATAATTGTTGGATATCAATTGTGATTTCTTATCAGTGATACATTTGATGATTTGATAATTTATTATTAATTAGGGAAATTTTATCATACACTTGATTATTATTTTTAGAGCTTCATTGATAGATCTTCTATGAGTACATGCTTTGACGCTAGATGTTCATGAGATAAATTATTTGAGTATGATAATTTGACATAGTTAGTGTTAAAATTAATCTTAGTAGATTCTGAACCTTAGTCATTTTATATCTGGTAGAAACCTCGCTCATATACTTGCTTCCTTTTAGTTTACTTTTTATTTTAGATATTTGTTTAATTTATTTTTTTGCATATTTAGCTCATCAATTTGTGCGACTAGATTAAAAAAAAATTTCCATTACTTAAAATTAACTCTAAGTCTCTGTGGGATCGACATCGTACTTGCTTAACTGTACTTCGCTACGGCTCGCGAACTTGCTTATATTTAAAGGCTTTTATAAAAGTGTTACCAAGTGGCCTCAATACTCAAGAAGGGGGTGAATTGAGTATGTAAAATATTTTCGTAAATCTTTCGCAAAACGTTTGATTATCAATTTTCGTTGAAGCTATTGAATGATTGAAGTGAATAGATAAATGAGATTGAATACTTCACTCACAAATTAAATAAGCCAAGTTGAATAACATTCAAGCAAGCATATAAAATAAATGCACAAATGTAAAGAGATAGAGTTTAGAAGAACAAACACAATGATTTATCCTGATTCAACCACCCCTTATGACCTACGTCCAGTCCTCAAGCAAACCACTCGAGATTTTCCACTAAACTTCAAGCTTGAACGGGTGCTTGAAAACCTTTACATAATAGAGCACTCACCACATCTTGGGATACCTCACCCTTTGTGCTTGAGCCTCAAAACCGGGATACCTCACCCTTTTCACTAGAGGGATACCTCACCCCCTTTTCAACCTTTGAAGGATACCTCACCTTCAACAAAGGGATACCTCACCCTTTACAAACTTTGAGAGATGCCTCACTCTCTTTTCTCTAGAGGGATACCTCCCCCCCTTTACAAAGAATCAAAGTGTTTACAAGATGAAACTCTCACAAGAGTAGATTACACAAATTGAAGCCCTATGATGCTCTTCAAGAATATCTCAAATATTTACAAAAATAGAGCAAAGGAAATTTAATGATGATTCTCAGATTAAAGTAATTGAATGATGTTTCTCAATTGTTGGTTAACCACAAATGATGCCCCAAGAAGTGTATTTATAAGTTTTTAGATCACTAGAGCCGTTGGGGGCTTTTGTGGCAACATTAAATGCCAAGAAAATATAGCCGTTGGGCATGTCAGAATGCTGGTAATCAATTATAGGGCTTTGGTAATTGATTACATAGAAGATAGAACGTGTTCTTGGCTTTTTGGGCTTGTGGTAATTGATTACATGACTTGTGTAATCGATTACACGCCCTCTGACTTTATGGTAATCGATTACAATATTGGTGTAATCGATTACACGGCCCTTTGAACGTGTTCTTCCCTTTCTGGGCATATGGTAATCGATTACAATATTGTGTGTAATCGATTACACGTCCTCTGATTTGCTGGTAATCGATTACCAAGAGTGTGTAATCGATTACCTTCCACTTTGAACACATTTTTCAAGCCTAAATGAGGATCCATGCCATTTCTAACTTTAGGAAACTTGGATTGATTAATATTGGTTTATGTTTAGCATGATCCAAGATTAAAAACATCTTTTTAGAATATGAACTTTGAAAAACAAGTTGATTTGAAAACATCTTTAAAAAACCATTTGAGATATAATTGAGATACCTTGAGAGCATTTCACATTGATGTTCAAAGACCTATATCTAATATACCTCTTTTGATCTTGGTCTTGGTCTTTTCTTTTGATCTTGGTCTTCATCTTTGACTTTGTTATCATCAAAACTCATTTGATATGCTTCAAGACATAAGCATTCACAAAAAGAAAGTCACAACAAGCCTCTTGGAGTAATGTTCGTTATCCCGAGGAACAGTCTAAAATGCATAACCACGTTAAACGTTTTGTTCGGTTTATGGGTTAGGCATAGTGTTATAACCTTTTCGGTTGTTGAGTTTAGTTTGGAATTGTGGAATAAGTGACAGAGAAGCCTCTTGGTGTAAAGTCCACTGTGTCGAGCTATGGTCGGCTACACTTAACCTCTGTAAACTTGATCGATTTATGGGTTAAGTTCGAGCCATAAGGAACGGGTGAAAACCCTTGAACGCGCTCCTTGAACTTGGTCAAAAGTCAAGTGGATTTCCCTGTCTGGCCATCATGTAAGAATACGCTTAACCTCGGGAAACCTGGTCAGTTTATAAGTTAAGGTCAAGCTCAAAAGGGTACGGGTGAAAACCCTTGAATGCGCTCCTTGACCTCTATCAAAAGTCAAGTAGATTCCCCTATAGATATCGGAATAGTTGACCCTCTTCAGACCTTGTATTCCTTGGATCCCTTTCAAGGTGTGGTAACCTTATGAGTTGTAGTAATTACATAATGAGCAGAGAGGACAGAGAGCAAATGTTGAGGAAGAACTTATATGTTCATACCATACTAAAAATGTTTCTTACATGATCTTAAAGTAATAATTTAATACAATTCTCAGCTATAATACTTTCTCAGCTTGTCAGCATTCCAAAAGTTCTTAATTGGCTTACTAGAGAGGATTTTTAGGGTGTAGGCTCCCCTATTGGTTTTGGACGTGATTTTGTACGGTCCTTCCTAATTAGAGGCTAGTTTCCCATCTTTTACATTTTTCCCTTTGATGTTTCTAGGATGTAGGCTCTCGTATTCAACCAACGTGGAATCACTTTGGAGTTGTGCCATGCAGCGATCCTCTGTTTGAGGGTTGCTTCTCGGACGTGGGCGATATGACGTTGTTCTTCTAGCAAATCGAGCTAACGACGGATGAGGTCTGAATTATTTTCCCCAAAAAAGTTTTGCTTCCTCCAGCTCAGTTCTCCTATTTCTACCTGGATCATGGCCTCACAACCGTAGGTCAACTTAAAGGGAGTTTCTCTCATAAAAGAATGTGGCATGATTCGATATGCCTATAGGACATGATCGAGTTATTCCACCCAGTTTTCCTTAGTTTCATTAAGTCTCCTTTTAATCCCCTTAAGTATGACCTGGTTGGTGGCTTCAACTTGTCCATTGGTTTTTGGATGCCCCACTGAGGTAAAATACTATTTGATATTGAGCTTGGCTAGGAGATCTTTGAATTTCTGATCAGTGAACTGAGTTTCATTGTCCGTGACAATTGACTCCGAGATTCCAAATCTGCTAATGATATTCTTATAAGTGAGTTTTTGGATTCACGCAAGGCAATTGTGGCCAACGGTTCTGTCTCAATCCTCTTAGTGAAATAATCAATGGTCACCACCAAGTACTTGACCTGCCCTGGTGCTTGGAGAAAAAGGCTTAGGATGTCCATTCTTTATTGGTAGAATGGCTAGGGAATAGACATCGTTGACAATTCATCAAGTAGTGTTGCATAAATGTCTAAGTGACGCTGGCATTGGTCACACTTCTGCACATGTTATTTACTATCAGCTCCATAGTGGGCCAATAGTATCCAACCCTCAACGCCTTTCGTGCTAAGGATTTTCCCCTGATATTATGTCTGTAGCTGGGAATCACTGCATAGGATTATGTTTGTAGCTCTCATCTCCCTCGCCATGTTAATGCCCACTATGCAGGCTTTGTATTCAGCTTAGTTGTTAGACGTAGGAAACTCTAACCTCAATAAATGTTCCAATATGATGCCGGCTTCATTTTCCAACATGATCCCAACACCGCTCCCTTTGGGATTCGAGGACTCATCAATATAGATGGTCCAGGAATGTGCTCTAGGGAGGCCAGAGTCTAGTGTGAGCTCAACCAGGAAGTCAGATAGTACTTAAGCTTTTGTAGCTGGTCTTGGTTCGTAGGTGATTCCGAACTCCGAGAGCTCTACTGACCAAGCAATCATCCTCCCCGCAAGATCCAGTTTGTGCAGTATTTGTCTAATTGGTTAGCCTGTCGTCATTATAATTGGGTGGCATTGAAAATATTGTCTCAGTCTTCTCGCAGTGATTAACAGCGCCAGAGCTAGCTTCTCAATTTTTTGGTTGCAGGCCTCAGGGCCTTGTAGAACTTTCCTGACAAAGTAAAGTAGTCTATGACCCTCACCTGTCTCTCTTATCAAAATTGAGCTAACTACCTCATTGCCGACAAAAAGGTAGGTGTAAAGTGTTTCACTGGGGTTCAGTCTCGTTAGAATTAGTAGCGTGGACAACATCCTTTTTAGCTCTTGGAAGTCAACCTCACATTCCAAGATCCACTCGAAATTCTTTTCTTTTTTCAGAGTTTTGAAGAGGGGAAAAGACTTTTTTAGAGTTCTTTCCATAACTTATTCTTGAAAAAAAATTAGAAGCTAGTTCACAGAACCAGACTTATTATAATTTGAGATTTCTTTTTGTACATTGTACATCTAGTTCTATGATGGTGCATTCCTATTTGTACTTCTAGAATAGCATTTTAGAAATGACACATAGTACGAACTTTAGGTGTGACACCTTTCTACTCTTCTCTACTCTCATTTGGATCCAGTCACAATCTCATTGTATTTCTTCGCTTCCAAAATGGGGTTCCTTTAATTCCCTTTATGAACCTTCAAACATCATATTTTTTACTACTCCAACTGAGGATGCCATCTCTGGTTTCAAATTGTGATTAGAGGTGTAATGCTCATGAGATCCAAATGATTTTGTTGCTTCACTGCACACTTTTTCAAACCATAAAATTACAATGAACAATTACCCATTTGGATCTGAAACTCCTAACCAGTTATTTCATGCATACCCAAGAACTAATAACTTTGACTTGGAATTTGGAACCGCCTTCAAACGACCCAAATCTTGTAATGGTTGCTAGTCATTCTGTTTTTCACCATCTATTTCAAAGGAGCCTCAAAACAGCTCTTCCACCCATCAACAAACACATACTAGTCTCCTTGGTGGTGTCTTGTGTAATATCCTTCTTATTCCCTAACATAATGGTCCTAATCAGGGTTATAGAAGCTCAATAATATTGGTAAGAATTTTTGTTAATTTAGATAACTTTCTAAACTAGTTTAAGTGTAACTCTATAACACTGAATACAATAGAATAATCAAGATGTATGCTAAATCAGTTGATATGATGGAAAGAAATATGAAAAATTTATTTCCTAACTAAGGACCATTGAAAAGAATTGTAGAAAATTTTGGAGAAATAACAGAACAAGTTTGGTATTTTTAAGGATATTGCTAAAAAATAACTGATACATTTAAGCAGCTCAGAAAATTATGAAATTTCATAGAAATGGTAAGTAAAATATGAAAAATATTTTGATATAAATATTAATCAAGACAATTATCAGTAAGCATATTACTTAATCCATCGGTTTAATTTAACTTGGGACCGAGTAATAAAACTTAATTGATAAATAACAATATATAAAAAATTATGAAAAAATAGATCTGAGGACTAAGATGAGGTCTCAAAATTTTTCTTAATACTTATGAACACTAGAAAATTCAACTTTAAAAAATTAAAATGTATGTAACAGATACGAAAGTTCTTGCATAATTCTTTTCTTTACTTTTTCTCCCACCCACTGTCTCCCTCTTTCTCCAGAATTTTTTACCTTTTCTCCCATATATTTTTGTCGTCACTTTTCTCTTCTTCAACGTGAAATTGAACCAGAAAACAGAGGAGGAAACTCCTCACATGCTCACCATTCTTTCTCATCTAATTTCCATTATCCATCTTCCATCTTTCATCTTTCTTTAAATTCCTTTTTCCTTCCATCTTACTATATATATTCAGATTATTCACACGCTCAAAATACAGCAGCACAGCAGAGGGAAAACAACAAAGAAAACAGAGAAAAAAGGAGTTGAAAGTGAAGGGAAAAAAAAAAAGAAAAACCAAGGAACAAAAGCTAGGAAGTGAGGTAGGGGTTCTTAGCCTTTATCATACTCTTTTCTTCCATTGTTTTGGAGCTTAAAATTTGCATGTTGGTGACCATGGAAGCCACGGCCAAATTAAGGATTAAAGGGACAGATTTATGTTAGTTTTGTGCTTGTTTCTTAATGAATTTTTTGCCTTTTTCTTGATGAATTTTTGATTAAAAGTACATGATAATGGTTGAATTCTTGGATAGAGTAACTCACGGCCATGCCTTGAATAAAGAGGAATTATATTGTTTTAATTGTTCTTATTTTCTATAGATGTTTAAGTTGAAGTCGTAATGTTGGAAATGACAAGAAAAATAAGGTTTCATTGTATTCTTTGGGCTGAATTGTTGTAGCAGCTTGCTGCCCTATTTTTAAGCATACTTTGTGATGTTTTTATGCTTGCATTTGTGGCTTGAATTGTGTTAGAAAATATGGCAAAGGTGCCGCCCCATTTTGATTGTAAATTTATATGTATTTGTCTTATGTATTGACACAAATTTTCATTGAGAAAATGTTGAGTAATTGATGAAATTGTAGTTATAATGTTTGATGAGGATCTTGGTCGTGACTTAGACTTGGTTACATATGTTTGTGAAATGTTGTTCACGGCCAAGAATTAATTTATATCACTTTTATTGACTTTAAACTTAGTTGGTTTTGTGTCTTGACATTCATTGTTAAGAATCCTTATTGTTCATAATTGAGCTTCCTTTATGTTCACAATAGTTCACACTTTGTGATATTTGTGATATTGGCTTGATGAATTTGTAAAGATGGTCTTAATATGAACTTTGGCCGAGACACACACACTTGAGTAATTGTAAATAGAGGTGGTAACTCATCATTGGTTCATCATGTTTGAGCTTGATTAATTGAAGTGCTAAAAGTATATGGATCAATTCTAGCATTTGTATTCTTTGATTGATCATGTGGACCTTAACTTGGTGTCGCGACCGTAATCGCGGCGGGAGCGGCGAAACAAAATAAATAATGTTAGGAGTCGCCACCAATTTTATTTAAATTAGGAAAAATTGAAAAACCTTCTTAGAAAATGGTCTTTGGAACCAGATTGGATTCGGGAGTCGGTTATGCATAGGGAAGGGTGGAGACTTAACCCAACAGCACCCCTAATACATCCGTTTAAACAAACGGTTACCCTAAATTAGTTATGCAAAACTTAGTAATCTAATAATATATTTGTTTTACCCTAAAAAATAAACAATTTATAAAAATTTAAATTTGGCTTGACGAAATAAAAATTTTGCTCCTACGTACCCTCAGGTGCAATGAAGAACTCAAAGTCACGTAGTTCTTTATAAAATACTTGTGGGTTGGTTGCTTTTATTTAAAAGTTTTTAATTTTTTTTATTTTATAAAAATTTGAATTAACAGGTCGTCACGACTCTGTTAATCAAATTAAAGTTTGAATGAGTGAAGTTTGCGTCACGCTAGACGTTACCCATGGATTGTTAAGTTTATGATTATTAGGTGAAGAATGATAATGATAAAAAAATGAATTTTTTTAGCCTCTTATTAAATAATAATTTATTTAAAATAATTTGAATCATTAGGTTGTCACAACTCGAATGATCCAAAATAGTTATAAGATTAACAAGCTGTCACAACTCGGTTAATCCTGTTTTTTTTTTTTAAAAAATTGTTTTACTTTTATTATATTTTTGTTTATTGTCCCCTTTTTTTATCCTTTTAGCTTTTTAGATTTTTTTTATTTTAGCCCATTTAGGCCTATTTCAAAAAAAAATACCAGAATTCTAAAACAAATAAAAGAAAGAGAAGAAAAACAACAAAAAAAAACAAAAGAGAAAAAAAAACAAAAAAAAACTTACAAAAAACAAAAAAATGAAACAGAGGGGGGGTCTTCTTCTTCTTCGTTATAGCAGAGAGGACTCAAAGTGGGGAATGGAGGTGATGGGAGTGTTTTGATGAGAAGATGATGAAGTTATGGTGGGGTGAAACTTTGGTGGTGATTTTAATGGAAGATGGCTTGATGGAGAAGATGAATAAGTGTAGTAATGGGAGGTTGAAGGAGATGAATAGTGGCGAGTGATGAAGGCAATCGAGGCTACGTGATAATTAGAATATGGCTAAGCAATAATATCATAAAGGTGTGTCTTTGAAGGTGTTTTGTGAGTTGAAAACTGAAGGTCCTTTGTGTGTGGGGTTATGGGTTAATATAGGAAGGGTTTAGGGTGAAGAGTTTGAGTTTGAGTGTGATTAGGATTAGTTCAAGATGATAAGTCGGGATCTGTTTATGATGAGTGTTGGGGTTGGTCTAGAATAGTTGATGGATTTTATTAGGATAAGTTTGTTTATGGTGAGTTTGAGTTGGTTTAAGATATGAGTTGTGGGTTGGATAATGGATAATAGGTTGGATATTGGGTCAATGGGTAAGTTGATGAATTATGGGCAAATGGACCAATGAGTTAAACTTTTTATTTTTTATTTTTTATTTATTTTTTATTTTTACAAAAATACCCGGACAAAATTGGGTGTTCATAGTTGCCCCTCTTTACTTGTTTCTTACTAGATAAAAAGAATAACCACAACTTTTCATTTTATCATAGTGAGGAACGAGTAAAGAAATAAACTCAAATTTTGTACGGGAGAAACAAAGAAACAACATGAGAACAAGGAGCGATGCGCTCAAAGGTAAAATGACAGAAATCTAAATGACAAAAGCCGATGCGCTCAAAAATAAATGACAGAGCCGATCGCTCCAAACTTAAATCACAGAAATTTAAATGATAGGGAGCCGATGCGCTCAAAAGAAAATAACACGAGCCGATGCGCTTAAAAAGAAAACGACTGAAATTTAAAATGCATAAAACTGATACGCCTAAAAGGGATTTCAAATGCAAAGAGCCAATAATTAACAGAAATTTAAAAAGTATGGAGCTGATGCTCTCAAGATGCAAGGAGTTGGGTTGCTCCAAACAATTTAACAAGTAAGGAGTCAATGCGCTCAAAAGAATTTAAAAACATGGAGCTGCTCTTAATGATACATAGAGCCGATGCGCTCAAAATGCAGTTAGCCGATGCGCTAAATGATGCATGAAGTCGATGCGCTCAATGATGCATGGAGCCGATGCGCTCAAAATGCAAGGAGCCGGTGCGCTCAATGATGAATGGAGCCGGTGCGCTCAATGATGTATGGAGCCGATGCGCTCAAAATGTAAGGAGCTGGTGTGCTCAATGATGAATGGAGCCGGTGCGCTCAATGATGAATGGAGCCGGTGCGCTCAATGATGCATGGAGCCGATGCGCTCAAAATGCAAGGAGCTGGTGCGCTCAATGATGAATGGAGCCGGTGCGCTCAAAATGCATGAAACAATTTGTGCCAGTAAGTCATAGACTTAAGATATTTTCCTTCTCAATCTTTTTTTTCCTTTCCATTTTTCTTTTCTCTCCTTTCTTTTTTCTTTTTTTTTTCTTAAGAGAAATAAACCAACGACAATTCTAGAAAGTTTTGACCAATTAAACCCTTGTTCACGTGCTTTTTCTGTTAGACACGATGGTCTTGATCCTACTTACCCATCCTTTCTTTCCTCCTCCTTTTTTTTCATCTTGTTTTCCTGTTTTCCGCTCTTAACTACTCTCTTTTTAGGAATTGAGATGACAATCTCTTGTTCTGAACCCCTGCTTAGAGCCACCAGTTTTGCGATAAAATTTTTGTCCAAGATATTCGTTCCTTGATCATTGATTTTCTGCGCTGCGGCTTTGATGACTAAGTCGCTGTCTTTGTTACTACTCCCCTCAACATATATTCTCAGAAGTTTTGCCCCAGTATAGCTAATTAAATGCGAACCAAGTTGCTCCTGTGTAGTCAATTGATCGCAACTAAAATTGCCCCAGTTTAAGCAATTCCAATTTATTTGCCTTGACTCTTGCTTAAACTGCCTTTTCGAGTTTTCAACATAATGAGCTTCAAAACTTCTAAGTTCTTTTCGATCTGAAAAGTTCATCGGGGGATTGCCACCAAATAGTCAAATCATAACTTTTGTTCGCCTTTCTTGAAATATTACGTAACAGACATACATGAGTACGACATAAAAGGAACTTACTGGGTAAACAACTTCTAGATTGGTCTTAGAAGTTTGACTATACAAAAAGACACGAATGATGATATGAGATCCAAAGAGGTGTTGACTTGATACGAATAGGTTTGACCTTCATGAGACTAATTTTTAGTTGTCTACTAGACATTATGACCAAGGATTTTCTTCTGCTGAACATCTATATCAAGCCAAATTGAACCGAAGAGAAATTTGCCCGTGTCTAAGACTGAATTGAGTAGGACCAAGACCTATCCTAGCGACTAAAAGATTTGCCTAAGACAAATTGAACCAAGGAAAAATTGCCCCAGTTTAGAGCTGAGCCGAACGGGTATAAACTTGTCCTAGCGTAGGGCCACATTGAACCGAAGAAAATTTTTAGTCGGGGTACGAATTTGTCCTAGTGTAAGTCACTTTTTTTCTTTTTATTTTCATTTTTTTTAGGAACAATGAACTAAATACTTGGATGAGCATAACCTTTGCCTCAAAATTAAAGTTAACGAAAATGACAACAACCCTTCATTGATCAGAATGGACTTTTTGAGGCTTGTAACGTGGCCAAGGCTAGGGGTTATGAAAGGAAAGATATAAGGCTCAAACAAGTGTTTAAGGGTGGAATGGAACTAAGGATCATTAAACTTCATCAACTGTTTTTCCACTTTCGAACATTTTTATCTTATTATTCTCCTTTTCTTTCCAATTTCATTTCATTTTCTTTCACCCTCCTTTCCTTTCTCTTTCCTTTTTTTTGTTTTTAATCATTTTTTTATTTTTACTTCTTATCTTTTTCACCTTTTTCTTCCTTTTCCATTATGCTTCAGAACATTCATCGTCGCAATCAACCTTTATTTCATGTTATCCCCTAGTGTAGGGGTGATCCTTATCCAGGGTTTATTGAAAAAAAATTTCAAGTTCAAAAGGGGTAACAAGGGATAAAAATGATGAAATTTTATAAAGGATAGAGAAAAATGGTCAATCTTCATTTTCAAATCATGATTGTTTATTTTCAAAACTTTAGTTTTGAGACAAAGAGATTGTGCAAACCAAGTGATTACTTATAAGCTCATTTTTTCTTTTTTTTGATTTTTTCCTTTTTTTTCTTTTGCAAAGACACTTACATACACGGACACAACTGAGAATTACCAACGAAGACGCTTTAAAGAAATGAAGGAAAATAATTATCAAGAAAGACAAAGTGATGAAAGGAAACAAGGTACCCATGCAAATTCATTACATTAATGTTTCAAGAAGGTTTACATGAGTCCAACATCACTAATTATCACTTCAAGAGTTGTTAACAATACTAGTTCCAACTATTTCTTCAATGTCGAGCTTCCCATAAGCAATTAGTTTCCTTCTTTGCGGTCTTAAAGGATTCACAATCTTCAATTGAGTGCCATGCGACATCCATGTGGTATTTGCAAGTTAAACTCGGATTATACCCCGTTGGGAATGGTGGTTCTAAGGGACGTACACGAGTTCCCGAAATGAAGTGAGCATCAAACAGCCTCTGGAAAAGATCTGCATTCGAAATGGACAATCTTGGGAAAGGGGGTAGCTTCTGAGGGTGAAAGCGACCTTGATTTTGGAAGTTTGGCCGAAGTTGTAGTTGATTTGGGTAATTTTGTGGGGGTGGAGGTGGATATCGAGTATAGGTTGGGCGAGTTAGCCCATATGGTTGGGGTATGGGGATGTTGTTGATTTGGAATTGTGGAGTTTGGGTGATGTTTGTAGTTAGTATAATTTGGTGTGGGGGTAGTAAGGAGGTGTAGGTGTATGGTATGGCAAATGAAGGTTAAGGTTATATGGTGGCTGATGACTTAGGTATTGTGGGGAATATCGAGGCCTGAAGGTCTGTTGATACTGGACGTAATTCACATCAGGCTCGATCTTTTTCGGTTGGGATCCTTTCTTAGCAGTGATATCTTCTGTAGTGCTTATTGGCAACTTCCCAGCTTTGGATAAAATCTCAATTCTTTCCCCAGCAGCGATCAAATCAGCGAAATCTTTATAAGCTGCTCCGGCCATTGCTTCGATAAAAGGATTTCCCAGGGTTCCCAAGAAATATGAGCACATCTTAGACAGTGTTAATGAGGGTTGAACTTAAGTCGCCAAGGCTCTCCACCTTTGTGCATACTTCTTAAAAGATTCATCATTTCTTTTCTGCATTGAGTTTAACTGTTTTCGAGTTAGGACTATTTCCAGGTTGAACTGATACTGTTCCATAAACAGGTTTGCCCAGTCATCCCAAGAAGAGATATTGGAGAGGTCTTGTTGGATACACCATTCCAAAGCAGGTCCAGTCAAGCTTTCATGGAAAAAGCTGACAAGGAACTTCCAGTCCTTCAACCAAATTGACATTTTGGTAATATATGATTTTAGGTGAAAAAATGGGTTAGTGCTCCCATCATATTTGTCAAATTCTGGAACCTTAAAGTCCTTTGGGATGATAATATTGGCAGTAAGGCACAACTCTTCTATTCCAAGAGGACCATAGGTGCTAGGACCCTTAATTGTTTTGATTTGCTCCTCCATCTTTTCCATCCATTTTTCATCCCTCTTATCATTTTGAATGGCCGCAGGACCAGTACTAGTAGGAAATCTCGTTGATGTCGGGATTGACATATGCGGTGGTTCCCACGTGAATTCAACATTACCATGGACTTCATTTTGAGTATCCTCTGACGAACGATGCCCTTCTCTAATAGGAATCATTAGTGATGTAGTATTTGATGTTCCTTTCACAAAAGGCATCTCAGTGGTGGCCCCAGGGTTTGCCTCCATGGAAGTAATATTTGGTGGGTGCAGGTGTGCCCCAGTCATTCCTATACCTCCGACTGTTCCCATCAAGGTAAGGGTCTCCCTCATGGCTAACAACATTTCCTTCATTCTTCTCTGAGACTCAGTCATCTCATTTATCCTTCCTTTCACTTCATCTACTTCCATACTCAGATTCCTTCCTTCGTTCTCAGCTGTCATCGCTGCAAGCTTTGTTCGAGACCTTATATTGTGAACTCGGGTTTGATTGGTGTCTTCTTTCCTTGGTCGCACAATGGTGCTGAGCACGGTAACACCAAACAAAAATAATAAGATGAAATGAAATGAATGAGATTTATGAGATATATGAAATGGATGAAATAGAAACATTTGTCCTTTCTTTCTTTTAAAAAAAATGCAATGAATGTCATGAAAATGCATGATTTTTTTATTTAAATTTTTTTAGAATGCTAGGAATGCCATGAAAATGCATAATTTTTTTATTTAATTTTTTTTAGAATGCTAAGAATGCCATGAAAATGCATGATTTTTTTATTTAATTTTTTTTAGAATGTTAAGAATGCCATGAAAATGCATGATTTTTTTTTATTTTTTTTATTTTGTTTAAATGCTAGGAATGCCATGAAAATGCATGATTTTTATTTTTTTTTCAAATATGCCATGAAAATGCATGATTTTTTTATTTAATTTTTTTTAGAATGCTAGGAATGCCATGAAAATGCATGATTTTTTTTTATTTTTTTAAATGCTAGGAATGCCATGAAAATGCATGATTTTTATTTTATTTTTCAAATATGCCATGAAAATGCATGATGCTATTTTTTTTAAAAAAAAATGGCTATATAAAGAAGAAGTTCGCTCCCTTCGTGTCCTAAGATATTGCCTTAAACGGAGGAATTCTATCATAAGGATCTATGGGTCTTTCTGATTCGTGATAACTCTCATTTGGTGGCTTTTCTATTCTGAAGGTCTCTAGAGCCAAGTCCTATTTCAAAATGTTGACCACAAAATAGTGGGTAAACCACTAGGTGTGGGACATTTGTGAAAAAGGCGCACTCTAGATGAGGTTTTCGCAATAGCCAAACAGGATGTACATCCAAAATGGTTATCACTACACAACCTCTACTTAACTTAAGCTTCACTCAGACCCGGGTATAGGGCCCCACTCGAATGTGTGATAGATGTGTAGGTGTGGTGGGTGTAGGGAGCATACAAACATTCATTATCCTAAAGACTACCCGCATCATCCAAAATAAAAACAAAAACAAACAAAAATTCCAAGAGAAATTTTCTATCCTAAGGTTTTAATAACAATAATAATTAAAATAAATAAAAAGAAAAGAAAGGTAAAACAAAATATACAAAGATTACAAAATTTTATACAACAAAATTATATGGGCTTGACTCTCAAGTATCCCAGTGAGTCGCCATCTGTCATGGCCGTAATCGTCAATCGGGAGAACGCGTGAAACAAAATAAATAATGTTAGGAGTCGCCACCAATTTTATTTAAATTAGGAAAAATTGAAAAACTTTTTTAGAAAATGGTCTTTGGAACCAGATTGGATTCGGGAGTCGGTTATGCATAGGGAAGGGTGGAGACTTAACCCCACAGCACCCCTAATACATCTGTTTAAACAAACGGTTACCCTAAATTAGTTATGCAAAACTTAGTAATCTAATAATATATTTGTTTTACCCTAAAAAATAAACAATTTATGAAAATTTAAATTTGGCTTGACGAAATAAAAATTTCGCTCCTACGTACCCTCAGGTGCAATGAGGAACTCAAAGTCACGTAGTTCTTTATAAAATACTTGTGGGTTGGTTGCTTTTATTTAAAAGTTTTTAATTTTTTTTATTTTATAAAAATTTGAATTAACAGGTCGTCACGACTTTGTTAATCAAATTAAAGTTTGAATGAGTAAAGTTTGCGTCACGCTAGACGTCACCCATGGATTGTTAAGTTTATTATTATTAGGTGAAGAATGATAATGATAAAAAAATGAATTTTTTTAGCCTCTTATTAAATAATAATTTATTTAAAATAATTTGAATCATTAGGTTTTACAACTCGAATGATCCAAAATAGTTATAAGATTAACAAGCTGTCACAACTCGGTTAATCCTGTTTTTTAAAAAAAAAATTGTTTTACTTTTATTATATTTTTGTTTATTGTCCCCTTTTTTATCCTTTTAGTTTTTTAGATTTTTTTTATTTTAGCCCATTTAGGCCTATTTCAAAAAAAAATACCAGAATTCTAAAACAAATAAAAGAAAGAGAAGAAAAACAACAAAAAAAAACAAAAAAAACTTACAAAAAACAAAAAAATGAAACAGATGGGGGGTCTTCTTCTTCTTCGTTATAGCAGAGAGGACTCAAAGTGGGGAATGAAGGTGATGGGAGTGTTTTGATGAGGAAGATGATGAAGTTATGGTGGGGTGAAGCTTTGGTGGTGATTTTAATGGAAGATGGCTTGATGGAGAAGATGAATAAGTGTAGTAATGGGAGGTTGAAGGAGATGAATAGTGACAGTGATGAAGGCAATCGAAGCTACGTGATAATTAGAATATGGCTAAGCAATAATATCATAAAGGTGTGTCTTGAAGGTGTTTTGTGAGTTGAAAACTGAAGGTCCTTTGTGTGTGGGGGTTATGGGTTAATATAGGAAGGGTTTAGGGTGAAGAGTTTGAGTTTGAGTGTGATTAGGATTAGTTCAAGATGATAAGTCAGGATCTGTTTATGATGAGTGTTGGAGTTAGTCTAGAATAGCTGATGGATTTTATTAGGATAAGTTTGTTTATGGTGAGTTTGAGTTGGTTTAAGATATGAGTTGTGGGTTGGATAATGGATAATAGGTTGGATATTAGTTCAATGGGTAAGTTGATGAATTATGGGCAAATGGACCAATGAGTTAAACTTTTTATTTTTTATTTTTTATTTATTTTTTATTTTTACAAAAATACCCAGACAAAATTAGGTGTTCACACTTGGCCATGAAGGTCGTATAGTAACTCAAAGAGATGAGATGATTCCTTTGTTGTGTTTAAATGCTTATGTGTTTGAATCACACTTAAATCAATGTTTGATTGGGAATAAATTGGAAATAAAAGATATTGTGTAGTTGTTGAGGCTTAATGCTATGTTATCTAATTGATTGATGAAATGTTAATATATTATACTATGAATTGAAATTGATTGATGAGAAATCAATGCATTAAGCTATGATATGAAATTGATTAATGAATTTGAATATCTATGACGACAAAAATTATGATATGTATATTTTGTATGATTGATGATATGATGATTAAAGATATTTGATAAAAGATGATTTTCTCTCATGGGTATCCCTTTGTGGAACTAAGCTGAGTGAAATTTTGCATATACCTTAGACTTAGGGGTATGTCTCAGAAAATGGTAAGAAAGAAATTGATAATCTTTCTATACCATGGTAATTGAGGTTGAGGAAGACCTCACTCTTTGCCTGAGCTTCCCTAGTCATCAAGTGGTAGATGATGACTTTACTACTTAGGGTGATCCTAAATCCAGGATAATGTGAAGATTTATGTGGGTCTTCCCTATCCCAGACAACTACTAGAATGAAAATTTATATGCGTCCTCTCTATTCTGGTAGTTGTAGTCTATCCTTATGTCTAGATTGAGATTTTTGTGCGTCTTTTTTACTAGATTGAGATTGACAAAGCCTAGTTACCCGGACCTAGTTACCCAGAGTAGTCCTGTGTGGCAAATTGATCGTCATAAATGAGTTGAAGTGCACCAACTTAAAAATAGACTACTACCAAGTGAATAAATGATATTATGAGCTCATAACTTTGAATATAAGATGAGACTTGATTCTTAATGACTTAAGATATGATGAGATCTTCTTAAGAGAGATTGATGAATTGAGTCATGATTTGAAGAGTTTTCAGAAATGAGATTTATTAATAAAATTTTAATATTAATGATATTTTTACTAACTTGAAAATACGAAATTTAATATTATGATTTATATTCAAAGGATATGAAATTCAAAGATATGATTTATGATGTAAATTTTGACTATATAAATGATTTTCTAATGATAAAATAAACTAACTATTTCGGGAAGATGAAAGACTTGTTTTGGCTTTCTGTCACATTCCTAAAAGGATAATAAATATTTTGTAATTGATTTTTCTTTGAAATAGTTGGAATTGTTGTGATGACACGTTTTTAACTAAATTACTGAGAATTTCATAATTCTCACCCCCTACATCTATGTTTTCCATAATGATTCCAAAAAAAACCAATAGCAGTCAAGCATGATAAAGATAGATGAAGCTTTGGAATGAAGATATAGTTAGTATCTTTGGTTTAGCTTTTTGTACCGTGAATTGTATATTATGTAATGTTTAGCGATGTATAATTTGTATATAATTCATTTCATATTATCTCTATTATACGTTTCCATAAAAGGCTCATATTTTGTATAATATTAAATTGTTTTATTGAAAATGTTTGAATATTCATAAGTAATATACCAAATTTCTAATTATTGGTACGTAAATCGGATACGTCATTAGTATTAGTAATTTGGGATGTTACATCTTAGTCAAAGATGATGAGAAATTTGTTGAAACGAACATCGTTGTCCAAGTGAAGAAATAGAGTTTGATAACTTGGACAGCGGTAGGGGTAGAGGCGTCGACCTTAGAGATGATGAACTGGAGCTAGCCAAGAACGATGTGACAGCAATGTTGAGGAGAGGTTGGTGACACCGCTGTTGGTGGTGGTCTGCTATGGTGGTGCAGTGGTCAATGACCATAGAGAAGAGGCCCTGATTTGGGAGGAAAAGAGGAGACACATGAATTTTAAATTGGATAAGCACTTGGGTTTCTTCGTAAATGACTTTACATGACTTTTTTAATGAGCTTTTAATCATTAATTTTAATTTGATGGTTGATATTATTCTCTCTCATCTCTCATAATAATATAATATTCTCACGTGATATGGCCTCGATCTAAATATATTATTAAATAGCTTAGTTTGATCAAAAATTTTAGATGTATAAAGTCTGCTCAGCTATCAATTTCCTTTCTTACTCAGTTCCAGGTGTAGCCCAACATAAATATGATGAGCAGAGTCATCGGCATAACAGGTCAAACTACTTCCACTTACCATTCTAGTCCAAAGCACCAATCCTCAAGCATAACCCTCTCTAGATGCTCTCCTTCTAAACACACACACGGACACATATATATGTCAGTTGAGAATGTGTATTTCTTGGAGACTTGGACTCACTTTCTTGCTCTCATATAAGTTCACTCCCGTGTCTGAAAGTCCAAACATGTCTACCCCTCTTTCACAATGATGAAAGTTATATGAAATTCGAAAGTTACCAAAAAGGAACTTTTTAAAAAAAAAAAGATTTAAAAATAATGAAGACAACAATAGAATCAAGAAATAAAAGAAACCAATGGCAATTAAAAGAAAGGTTGAATACAAAGCTATTCAAGATAGAAGAAAGATAAAAGACGACTTAAAAAAAATGAAGACAACAATACAATCACGAAATAGAAGAAACCTACACATAACCTGAATTGCTCCCTGTGGAAGAGAGAAAAAGAGGCGTTTAGTATGTTGTGATTCCCGGCCGAATGAATGATTGATACACAACGATCAACTTCTACGAAAGAGAAGGCAGAGCAAAAGAGTGTTTGAACAGGTAGAAACCAACGCAATACCAAGAAGTATAAGAAATAAAAAAACTGAGATAGGAAGCCCTAAAGCCAAATAGCCAAGAGACTCGACTCGAGTGGATAGGAAGAGAGGCTTAGGAAATATATTAAAAGCAGCACATTGAAAATAGAATAAAATTAAAAACTAATTAATGAATAATTAGATTACTGACATCAGAATTTATTTTTAATTTTAATTTTTTAAAAAATATATAGCAAAGTTATCAAAGTAACCCCACTTTAGGCGGAAAATTTTGCCCATAAGACAACAACAGACTCAAATACTTTTTATATACAAAAGATAAACCCCCACGATTATTAGCAATGCAATCCATAATTTTAAGATAAATATTTCTCTGCTCATCAATCAATTTGGAAAAAAGTTGAGTATGTTCGGCAACTAATGACTTCCTATCTTAATTAAGTTCAAAATGAATGAGTCTATTTTGAGCTGACATATCTGGGGAAGATATTGTTAGGAAATCAATAAGACTTTTGTTATTACTCCTCAACAGATTCGCAATCTTTGCAAGTAGAAAATTTTTCAGCTCTTCTTCATTTAACTGCATGTATGTCGTCAATTCAAACATATAACAATTCCAATGTCATAAATGGTTAAAATAAATAATAATTTAGAAAACGATTTAAAAAAAAAGTAAAATTATATAAAGGAATAGCAGCAAATTAATGCATAATAACAAAGAAATGTGAAATGCTAAAATATAACACCAGCCGGTATTATATAATTAATTTGAGAAATATGCCTATTTATAAAAAGTCACAACCTAACAATGTAGCGAAAGTCATCTGACTATCCATTAAACCCAATATGCATGTTAAAATCAAGTCCTTCACGATATACAAGCATTTTTTATTTAAAACAACCAAAGATTAATGCCATCAATGAAGTTCAGAGTACTTGTGATGTACAGTATTAGTACTATTAGATTATTAGCCAGTTATAAGTAATTTTAATACCTTTTATAATATGGTGTGTTTATTTAATACCTTTTATATGTTCTTCCCTCTGTATTTATAATTATTTACTAGTGTTTTATGATCTTAGGTTTATGATACCATTAGACAGACGCTAATGTAATCATGAAGGTAACTGAAAATTTTCAAAATGAAAGAAATAAGCACCCAAAAAACTAAGAAATAAGGATAATTTAAGAAAGAATAATGTAAGGAATCAGAGAACGATTGCATGTAACAATGAGCTTACTCTGTCTAACTTTATGATCTCAGGTTTACGATATCATTAGACAAAGGTAAATATAATCATAAAGACATCAGAAAACCTTCAAAATGAAAGAAGTAAGCATAGACTTATAAGAAATAAGAATAATTTAAGAAATTAAGAATTATATAGGAATTAGAAAACGAATCCATATAGTAACTGTCATTTACAAATAAAATCAATTAATAGCACTACTGACCTGAAAAATTCAATTGACAGACAACGAACATGATTATTGAATTACATTATTTGTTTGATAATTATTTATAGGTGTTTCATAATCTCAGGTTTATGGTACCATTAGACAGTGACAAATGTAATATAAAGGCAGCTGAAATCTTTAAAAAAAGAAAGAGATAAGCACCCAAAAAAATTGAGAAAAAAACGGATAATTGAAGAAAGAAAAATAAAAGGATTAAAAAAAACAAATCCAAATAACAATATATTAGTGTGGGTGTTTTCAAATGACAGTTTATAGTATGGAAACAGGAAATAACGAACATATACAAGATAGGCGATATTTAACTGTCCGGGGTTAAATTTCTTGATCAATAATCAACTGCAAATAGATGGTGCAAAATTGAAGAATGAAGATATACATAAAGCTTTATAACCTACAAATAAGAACAACATGAAGATAACAGTCAAAAAGATATCATAAAAAGAGTAAATAAACAAAACCAACACAAAAGACGGTAGTAGCAGGAATAGGAAGAATAAATATTACAAAACAAAATCAGGAAGAACACAGATTCATGGGCATATATAGAACATGCAACCCAAAAATCAATATATATTATTTATTTATTTGGATGAGATAAATAATAAAAGGATGCGCAATTAAAATACCCAGAATTACATAACAGAATCAGAAAGAACAGAGATTGATGGGCATATATGCAACATGCAATCCATAAAATTAGGAAAAAAAAATTATAGATAGAACTCATAATAATGACAATATAAATATATTTATACATTGAAGAGAAGAAAAACAAAAAAAAAAATTAACATGCAATCCATAAAATTAGAAAAAAAAAATATAGATAGAACACAAAAAATGGCTATAAATATCTTTATTTTGAAGGGAAGAAAAACAAAAAATTGGGATTAATATTCTTATACAAAATCTGCAAATTTGTTCTTTTGGGGGGGTGGTGAGGACCACAGAGTAACATACTATATTTATTAAACAATAGCCTATTGTTAATAGCAGTTTTGAAGCATACCATATATGACTGAATAGGATGAATTTCATACTGTAAATATCCCATTTAAATTTTGATTGTTTTCGGTGTCATGGAATAAATTCATGGCTGAACCATTAGTTGTAATAATCTAAACAAATGGAACTGTCAGGCTATATGTTTGATAAGCAGAATAAACTTTTTCTTAATGCTCCAAATTAACTTATTATGTGTTCAATTATATAGTAATAATTTATGTTCAATTTCTGATTAATAGTCTACATTTCAGTTGAATTGTCATTATCCTACTTGTCTAAAATGCTCTTTAACTCCAATGATGAATCTAAATAAAATAACTTTAGTACATATGCATTAAAGGAAAAAAAAACAAAAAAAACATAAACTTACCTAAATCCTCCTTGGCAGTGTGAGCTTTCAAGAAGGTTCTGTATAGAGCATTCCCACGATCAAATCCTTACCTAATTCAGAAATGTGATCCCATGGTTCTGATGGGAACCTCAAGGCTGCCTTAACAGCTTCAAATATCTGTGACCTGGTCTTACCCCAAAATGGGGGCATCCCACTCAATATAATGTAAAGAATATGCCCAACACTCCATACATCAGCAGCTTGGTTATATGCACCTGCTACCTCTGGAGCTATATAGAATGGACTCCCAACTAACCCATGCAAACTCTGTCTTGCTTAAACAAAGCCCAACATTTGATGATAAATACCACTAGTTTTTCAGTGGAGCAATAGAAATTTCAAAGAAGACTAATAATTTGCAGAGGAAGCAAAGAAAGCAAGTACCAAGCTTGATGTAGGCTGCAAGCCCAAAATCTGCCAATTTAATTGGAGATTGAGAAGTTGCTAAGAGAATGTTCTCAGGCATCAAATTTCTATGAACAACCCCATCTTCATGTCAATACAAAACCACCTACATTAGGTGTCTAAAGAGAGATTGAATTTAAAATAGTAAATGAATTTGAAATACCATAGACGGATGGAAATCTTCTATCCCTTCTCCCTGTCCCCCTTCCTATCCCACCAATTAAACTTTGCCACCTAATATGAAATATGACACGTCATTTATATTGCTCTTGTTAAAAATTTAACGTCGTATGGCTTGAGGCTATAATTCTCTCTGTAACCCTTCTCTCTGCATTCCTTCCAATCCTTCTGTGCTTTCTTCATTATCAATATTTCTGAATTCCCATTTAAAAATCACCATGATAGAGGAGTCAGCCATCACAACAAGGAGTAACAACCCAAACCTCAAAACCTCCTGTGGTGACGTTGAGCCCAACCACCCTAAAGCACCCACTAGCCGTCGTATTTGTACCCAAAGACGCCACTCTGTTCTTTGCAAGACCCATTGCCAGCGCTCCCACCAAGATCGTCACCATCCTCCTCAATGATATTAAGCTCCTTATGCAGGGAATTCAGTAACTATTCTTGTTGTTTTATGTAGAAAGTGATAGAGTTTTTCAGGTGAATCGTGGTTGAGAGGTGGAGCGGCTGATGGCGACAATGGTGCGACGTTGCTACGGCTGGGTGGTTCATGGCTGAGGACGGTTGTACGTAGTGGTTGACGGCAGCATGGGTTGCGATGCGGCAAAGACAAAAACGACTGGGGTTTGGGACTTTGGTGGTTGCTATTCCTGGTGGAGGTGCAATTTGGCAGAAGAGTGGTTTGGGCCTTTAGGTGGTTCCCATTTCTATTACTGAAACAATAAAAATCCACCAGCAGAGAATTAACACCAACCAGGATAGCGTGTAATTTTATGTGTTTGAATGTTTTTTCATCAATGAACCAGAACAGAATAAGTAGAGATAAATTGAAAAGAAAAGAAAAAGAATGAAATATAATTATTTTTCTTTTTATTTAAAAGATTAATAAGAGAACAAAATGAAACTTTATTAACCTTTTGTTCTCCTATTCCACCTCAATTTTGGGAGAAAAAAAAGTTGAGCTTTTGAGGTAAAAAAAGGATAAATGGTTCTCCTTATATTCTTTTTACTTCTCATGTATTTTAAAACTCATAAATAAGAAAAGTTATTTTCCTTCCTCTTGTTCCCTTTCCCTCTCTCTTATTACATATCATCCAAATATAATCTTGTGTTTGATTAATTGAGAGGTTGTTTTGTTGAGTAGAGTTTATACTTGAGTTCATAATAACTATTTATAAAGCCTAAAACTAGTTGTTATCCTCCACTAAAATTGTTTGTCATGTTTTCTAAGCTTCCTATCCACTTGTGGAATCATTACCAACAATTAAAGTAGTAGTTACTGCCACGTCAGCTAAATTCCTTTAGTTTAGAGATCAAATACATTATATGAATTAATTGAACAACTGCTCCACTAGCTGACCATTTCAACCTAATCCATATATTTAAGGAAGATGGTTGCCATTCTACTTTTTGAATTTGCAGTAGCCACAAAACAAATTCTCCAGTAATTCTTACAATTTAGGAAAGTAATTTTGGACTTAGTCAATGCTTTATACACTCTTTTCAACACTAAATTCTTTATAGATTCTCACTGGTATTTGCAAACTACATCCTCAATAGGCCTAGACCCATTATTAAGGCAGCACAATAACTTGCCTCGACTCTGTCTTGACTATCAATTGATTAACCTTGGTTATTTAGTTGAGCTAAAGTATTTTTGGTGTTAATAGCTCCATCATTAAAGATGGCGGCGCCATGGAGGTATTGAGCCCAAATCACGGCACGAAAACAAAACAAAGAAGTAGAAAATAAGGTAGAGCAAAAAAGAGGTGCTGGGAAGGGTGGTCAATGTCACACTACAAAAATCTCAGTAATTTCCAACGGCCATAACCACCGAAAATTTCAATTCCCAACAACTTTTCTAGTGGAATCAACTGCCATAATTAAAAAAAAAAAAAACTCTTACACAAAACCTCTCTTACTAAAAAGAAACCTATTTTACATCTATCTAAGATTTTTAGGAATATCCATATTCTACAATATATATATATATATATATATATATATATATATATATATATATATATATATATATATATATATATAAAAGGGATGATCAACTTATATCGGTGTAAGTTTTTTTTCTCTCACACTTATTTTCAACTATTAGTTTCACTTTCATCTAATGGTTGAGATTATTTTATTAAAAGTAACCATTAGATGAAAGTTGATCTAATAGTTGAAAATAAGTATAAAAAAAAAACTTACACTAATGTAAGTTGATCCTCTCTCTCTCTCTCTCTCTCTCTATATATATATATATATATATATATATAGAGAGAGAGAGATCCATTTACACCAAATTGTAAGTCTTTTTTCTCTTACACTCATTTTCAACCGTTAATTTCACTTTCATCTAATGGTTGAGATTATTTCATTAAAGGTAATCATTAGATGAAAGTAGATCTCACTAAAAATGAGTGTAAGAGAAAATCAACTTATACTTGATGTAAATTGATCCTTGATCCTCCCTATATATATATATATATATATATATATATATATATATATATATATATATAAAAAGAAAGGATCCACTTACTCTAAGAGTAAATTGTTAGACTTACTCCCAATCTTAACCATCCAATTTACACTACTAGAATTTTGGCTTTTAGAGACCGAAAAATCAGTCTCTAAATCGGTCTCTAAAAGCCTTGTCGCTAAATATTAGAGACCGATTTAGTGACCGATTTTTTAGAGACCGATTTAGCGACCGATTTTTTAGAGACCGATTTAACGACCGATTTTTTAGAGACCGATTTTTTGGTCTCTAAATCAATCTCTAATTTTTGGTCAAATATTAGTCAATCATATTTCAAAAAAAGTACATTAGAGACCGGTTTAGAGACCGATTTTTTAGAGACCGATTTATCGGTCTCTAAATCGATCTCTAAATCGATCTCTAAATCGGTCTCTAAAAACATGAATATATTATATATTTTATAAAATCGGTCGCTAATTCCATCTCTAAACTAGAAATTGATTTATCAGCCTCTAAATTGGTCTCTAAAAAGCTAAATATATTATATATTTTATAAAATCGGTCACTAAATCGGTCTCTATTTATAAAAAAAAAATAAAAAAATTGCTAGAAAAGAATTATTATGGTGTTGTAGAAGTCAAAACAAACTACTTTTTTTATATCAAACACGATTTTAGATCTTAATCCATACAATCAATTACACAGAAAAATCTCAAAAATCACATTTTTATCATGATATGTCTATGAACAAAAGATTAAATCGTTGATTAAATTCTAAAATAACTAAGCAACACATAATCACATGCTAATTTGAAGTAAATAACAGAATAGCAATGAGTGCCAGAACTGCAGTGGTTCAAGACTTCAAGCTCAATCCATTCAAATAGGTCTCTACAAAATAAGCAATACAAAGAGTTAGAGAGAATAAGATGCACCAGTTTAATGCCAATTAAAGTTGACAATGCAATTGTGTAGAAGATCACAACCATGTAGAAAAAGCATAAGACTTTATACACCACACACAAAAAATAGAGAACACAAATACTAAAAGATTCAATAATAAACCATATTTTTAGTGAATTTCTAGTGAAAGCTTTGCATATCATACTAACTTAGAATGAAAAGTTTATATGAAAAGTGTCACAGTTAACTTTTCCTTTCGTCTGCTTCTCTTCAATCAACTTTTGTTGTTGTTGGTTTCTTTTCTCTACTCTCTTTATGCAATTCTTTAGCTCTCTTCTGGCCTGGATTGCATTGTTTGCCAAATTTACAGAGTCAGTTATTTCAGATGAAAAAGGAGTAGATTGGTCAAGAGAAAATGGCATTACTAGCTTTGGTTCACAATCCTCACAAAACCATGTAACGTCATCAGTAAAAATCAAACAGTACCTGAAAGTTAAGAAGTCAAAGGCCAACAAAGGCCTTTAAGAACATGAAATTGCAACTTTATAAACTGCAAACATTTCTATTTTAATAAACATGGGAGAAAAATTTAGAAGCAATTTAGAGTCCGAGGTATTAATACAATTGTATTGTGTATCATCAATTCAGTTATGCTTTGGTTTACCCAAATCCAACTATAATGGGTACGCTCCCAAGTCTCACGTTTAATACCAACAAAAATTTTAAAGAACAGCCATATGGCAATAAAAAGAGAGGCATCTACAGCTATGTACGATGATAAAACCTGTTATAAATCATAATTTTAATACACTTTTACTAAAATCCAAAATCATATCTCTGCTTTGTACAACATATATGATACATATAAAAATCATTACATATTATACGAAAAAAGGTGGTCGTGGGAATTAATACCAAGCAGTGAGTATCATTTCAATTATCCTTTGGATTGTTCAACTATAATGAGTACACTCCCACCTCTAATACTCTCAAATAGAAATTTTAAAGAATATCCATTTTATAATAGACCGCAAGTTATTATATTTTGATTATTGAAATTTGACACAAATGACATTTAATATTTTACTAAATCTTATTGTGTTTTGTAACATCAACGAGTTTTACTGGCCAAACAATGTGCACCACTCATTCATATTTGGATTATTGACTAACAAATACGATATATTTTTTACACCTCATTCACCTTTATTTATCTTAAGACAAAGGTAACAAATTGAGTCAATCCATGTTCATCCTATCAAAAGCTTAACTACACTGAAGAGCTTAACAGAATAGACAAAGTTTTAAATTAGAAAATTTGAGTTGAATTTTAAAAGATAAATCATTAATGTACCCAAAAAAAGATAAATCATCAATTTTTTTTATCAGATAAAATTTAAGTAATGAAAATAAAACTAAGAAGAAGTAAATTAAGAGAAAGCGATATATAGATTTATGCAGAACAAACTTACTTATTTAATATAATTATTTTAAAAATTAAATTCATTTAAAATTATGATAACATATATTTAGAGGATAACATAAAAATAATTAATATAAATAATAAATAATATTATATTTTAATATATAAATAATATTTATTTATACATTTATATTATCCTTTACTATTTTATATCTACTGTCCAAATTTTTTAAGTACATCAGTGGATTTACGCATAGTAGTGTTAGTCACATCCTAATCTATCCTATCCTTTGGTTGCAAGGGGGAGGCCTTGCCTGTGGGATCATGGTTGTTAACCACATGAGTGTCATTCCCTGTTACCAAAGGGAAAAAAATGTTACTGACTTTTCTGATTACAGCACTACTTTCAGAACATCAAATCTACTAATTTTCTATTAACTAATTTGAATGTCTACTATCCTTGGGGTAAGACTACATCATTGATCATTTATTCCAATAACCAAAGAGTTCTAAGAAGATTGGCAGATTCCATAATGGTATTTTAAAAAAAAAAAATGATGTGCAATCAAACCAGACAGTTGCTAGTTCCTTTCCATAAAAATGTTTTCTTCCTTATACCTATCTAATATTCACAAAACATGAAACTTTGACGGCACTTTATCTTAATATCATTCTTTCATTCTCATATAAGTCATCATCCAATTGTGAATAATATATAGGGATTATGGTCCGAAGAGAGTTGAACAGAATCGAGGCTTTAGCAATCCAATTGACAATATGCAATCTTATATATCCATTAGTAATAATATCTTACATGCTATCATTATTAAACAAGAGTACCCTGTTATTCAAATCTCACTAAGAGATAGTAACAATGAAGAAAACTACAACCATTTTCAAATAGCTACTATTCATCTCAAAAAACTGCCATCCTCACTGGGTTTATTGTTTATTTATTATTAGTTATTATGTATAAGAATAAGTAAAGGGCAACAGATAAGACAAACTCTAAAATTGAACTCTAGCATACATCAAGTAAAAAGATAAGAAAAGTACAATAGAATCTAAAAAAAATAAGATAAGGAATACCAGAAAACTGATGGCGGAACCTAATCCAACAGCAGTGAATCGACCCAGATGAGAATCAACAATAAAAGCACCCACAACAGGCGTGAAATTGCTAGTTGCAGAGGACAAGAGGAGTATCTGGGTTGCTTTAGCCAAATGAAGCTTATAATTCCCCATCAAATACAATATCATGTTGGGCAGAAGGCCCAAGCTTGTCACCCTCGCAAGTGCCTCATTTGCTGCCATTCATATCAACATCCAAACCAAAAAACACATCACACAATACATCGTGATGAAAAAGAAAATTGAGTCAAAGGAAACAAAATACCCAATACTCTCAAAACATAATAGCCACACTTGAGACAAACAATTTCCTATAACAAGTGTACAGAATATAAACATTTTCATATGGCTGCTGCAAAACACTAACAATTATTTCTTCTGCTCATTTCAATTTTTTGTTTAATCATGTTTATCTAATTTTATGCAGACAATGCATTGTCCAAAGAAAAAGGAATCTCTAAAATGGTTACTAAATCAGCAATTGTTCAGATGTTATGAAGTTAAACCATCCACTCGTAGAATTGTTGGTTTGCTCAATTGGAAAATCCAAATCATCCAAAATGGATAGGGTCATGAATTTTATGCCTGTCAAGTAACAGTTCATAATTTCCTTCACCAAACCAAAACAATTAAAATTATACCCAAATTGATCAACTAGACCTCTTAAGAAGAAGCAATCACTTATAATCATACAATTATTTTATACGGCCAGCACGCAATAGACAACATAGCAATAGAAAGAATTAAACAACATGTCAAGAAAAGCAAGAAAGAAATTTGTATCACCTAAAACCACTTTCCTCACCGTTTGATAAGAGAGGGAGGGAAAGCCACCAAACTAAGACAATAACATTCAAAATTCAATTGATAAAAGTAACATTTTTACACTCACATATTGATAAACTTGAATCTCGTATTCCATACTCCAAAGAAAAAGAAAAAGGGGGAAAAATAACAAGAGAAAAAGAAGAAGAAAACTGACCATTGTGTTGTGTTGTGTATGGTTCAGGAAGGAGAGAAGGCGATGTTAGTTAGGTTTCAAAAGGGAACAGGTGGGGGGACAATTGTATTGCGTGTGAAGGAATGTTTTGGTTTCTAGTGAAAGCTTTGCATATCATATTAACTTAGAATGAAAAGTTTATATGTAAAGGAGCATTGCAATTCAATTACCTCCATTGCAGCAACATTACACAGAAGCGAGTCACAAGAAGCTGGTGTTGTTTTTAAACCACAGGAAGTATAACCGCTGCATATACACACACACAACTCCATGGTTAACAATGAAAAGCACATTGAAAAGCACATTGCCGAGTCGATCTAAATCAGGCGGTGCGGGCTGGGGCAGAGATCTCGACTCGCGACGAGCGACGCCGACGTGCGGACGGGACGATCGACTCGCGACGGTGGAGATGAGTACCGATCTGTTCGGGCGGGTCGCGGATCGGTTCGACGATCCGGTCGAGACGGTGCAAAGGAGAGGGAGGGAGAGGAGAGAGGCCGAGAGGGAGAGGGAGAGCGCGAGAGTGAGATTGAGAGGGAGGCCGAAAGAGGAGAGGAACCGCAAATGAGATTTTTATTATTTGATAATTTTTTAGCGACCGAATTTTCGGTCGCTATATTTTTTTAATTTTTTATTTAGAGGTTGAAATTTTAATTTTTTATTTTTTATTTTATTTTTTAGAGGCTAAATTTTTAGTTGTTATATTTTTTTAATTTTTTAGAGATCAATATTTTGGTCTTTAACAATAAGATATAATTTTTTTTTAATTTTTGTTATATTATAATTAACGATTGAATTTGCGGTCTCTAACTTTTTTTTATTTTTTTGGTAAATTTTTTTATTTAGAGACTGAAATATCGGTTTCTAATAATAAAACATATTTTTTTATAGTATAATTTCAGTTTCTAATTTGATCTTTATAGAGACCGAAATAAATCAATATCTAAGTCAGGCTTTAAAACTCAAATTTAGAAACTGAATTAGAGACCGATTTTTTTTGTAAATTTTTTAATTTAGTGTTAGCCATGGCAACCATCACCCAAGAGGGGGGTGAATTGGGTGATTACAAATTTTAATGCAACTTTGAGAAATTAATCATTTTGAATCACTCAAGTAATAAATGCAGCGGAAAATGCACAACAAAGGTACAACTATTATAGATTACTCAAATACAACTTGGGATATATGATGAATTAAGCAAATGAGCTAGATATCAAGTTCATAGAATCAAATCACCAAGATGACAAGATATGCAATAGATAAATTTACTACACTAAATACTGAAATTAAAGAGTGTAGGGAAGAGAGAATCAAACTCAAGAATTTATCCTGGTTCAGCCACCAACCACTTGTGGCCTACATCCAGTCCCCAAGCTTAACTTGAGATTTTCTTCACTATCTCCTA
Organism: Ormosia emarginata; assembly: GCA_029884605.1. Taxonomy (NCBI): domain Eukaryota; kingdom Viridiplantae; phylum Streptophyta; class Magnoliopsida; order Fabales; family Fabaceae; genus Ormosia; species Ormosia emarginata. The sequence goes on along the minus strand of JAQQTP010000073.1, from coordinate 42,134,385 downwards.
GACTTCGCGGGTGCTAGGAAAACCTTTGTACAAACAAGAGCACTCCTCACACTTTAGGATACCTCACCCTTGTGCTAGAGCCTCCAATTCTTCAAGCTTCACAGGTGCTTGATGACCTTTACAAATTGAGCACTCAACTCCTTGGGATGCCTCACCCTTTACAATTTGGAGGGATACCTCACCCTCTCTTACAAAGCAATCAAGGTTGATAGAATGAAACTCTCACAAGAGTAGAAATATAACTTAAAGAACAAAGATAAATGATAGAGAACTCTCTCAAGAGTGAATAATACAAATTGAAGAATAAATGAATAGAAGAATCTTGCAAGAAAGAGCTCAAAATATGATTTTGGTGATTCAAGGATCAAATCAAGGGTTCAAGAGGTGTATAAGCTTCATACAACACTTATATATAGAGCCCAAGTGATAAAATAGTTGTTGGTAGTGTTTAGAAATGATTTTTTATGAAAACTAGCCGTTTATAGCCGTTGGGAACGTTTCTGGGCACTTGGTAATCGATTACACACTTCGTAATCGATTACACGGCTTGTCAAACGTTGTAATCGATTACAAGACTTGTGTAATCGATTACAACATTTCTGATTTTGAAAGCTGACTTTAAAAGGTCATAACTTCTTTATTTCTTATCCGATTAATGCAAATGACTAGTCATTGGAAAGATATTTGAGTCTATTTTCAAATGAAAGAAGTTTCATAACAAAACTCAAAGTATTTTGAAAGTTATGATCAAAAGAGTGACTAAAGGTCAGCTTTTCAAAACTCAAACTTGATTATTTTTGAAAACCGACTTTAAATGGTCATAACTTCTTCATTTCTTATCCGTTTAAAGCAAATGACCACTCATTGGAAAGATATTTGAGTCTATTTTCATATGCAATAAGTTTCACAATAAATCTCAAAGTAGTTTGAAAGTTATGATCAAAATAGTAACTAAATGTTAGTTTTGCAAAACACAAACTTGGCTATTTTTCAAATGTGTGAACTACCACCAAGATTAAATTTCCAAAAAAAATTTGTTGGGTATTTAAATATGTAAGAACCATTTTTAAAGATTTAAAAATATATTTGAGCTCTTTTCTTGTAAAACCTCTATCTTTACATAGGAGAAAACCTAAAAGGAAAATATACCAATTCTAGTCCTTAGGCTTCTTGATGTAATCCAAGCTTCCACAAATTTCTTCTCTTCAAATCTTGTAAATTGCTTGGAACATCTTTATCATTCTCATTCTTCTTGAGTTGAGCATAGTTGTGATCTTTTGCTTTCTAGTTACAATGCTCACTCTTAGTACTTGAACTATTCTACAAAGTATTACTCACTTAAAACAAGCATAGTTAGTCTAAATTCATAACTTAATATCTTAATATGCATAATTCATAAATGTATAACTCTAATTAGTCTAACATACATATAAGAATGTTGCATATATCTCATTGCATGATTATTAAGTGAAGTATAACTAAATAAAGTATATAATCATGTATGATCCAATATATCTCTTTTAAGCACATATATGTAGCATGATCAATATTCTTTTGTGATGCATTTGTCATCTATAAAGCACATCTATCAAGCATAAGCATCATTCTTTTTGTCTTATATTTGTCATCATCAAAACTTAACATATCAAACCATTGGGGCAAACTTATTTCCACAATCTCCTCCTTTTTTATGATGACAAATCACCAAAGAAAAATATGCAATACAGAAGAATAGATATTCATGTATGCATTTCAAACAATAAAAACATATTTTTCTTTCCAATTTTCACTCCCCCTATTTGACATCAACAAAAAGGCTTAGGAAGAAAAGATAATATTTTCACTCCCATTATAGATAAAACTCGTGTTGTCAAAAAGAGTAAGATCATCAAAACTCAGAAACTTCTTCAAGTTATTCAAAACATAATTGTCTCCCTTTATTTGATTCTACACATGATTCAAGAACAGAAAGATGAAACAAGCATGCTTTCAAGATATAAAAGATTATTCATGCAAAGCTTATCATATTTTGGTGCATCAACATTTAGCACATGATAACAATGAGCTTAAGAAATTATGTCTAGCATATAATGTCTTGCATACCACATGATAAATAAGTACCACTTGATATCACTTGTTAGAAGTTACAAAATATTCGTGTAAGATCATGGAATTGAGGTTTTCAAATGAAAGATCATACAACTTGTCACATATCAAGCATTTCTCAATGAAAGAATCAAAAAATATAAAGTTTAAGAATGTTTACCTTCTTTCATTGATAGATGGAAAGACAATAAGAGATGATCTTTGTTGATATGTTGATACTATTAACAATAAAACACTTCATGTCAAATAAAGGTGTAAGCCAAGAGATATAAGCAACAATTTAAGAACTAGGCTCCCCCTTAAAATATGCATATTATCAAAATATCAAACATAATAGTTTAACATATTTATGCATATGTTCTTAGTTAACAAGGATATGGAAGAATGACATGTAAGATAAGCTCCCCTTATTGAAGCACAAGATAGATAAAGGGAAATATGCATGCCAAGACCATGCAAGCACATTACCATAAAGTAAAGTAAGGCAAAAAATACTTATTCTTAATCCATCACATAAAAATCATTTTAAAACTTCTCCCCCTTTCAAAAAGAATTTTACAAGAATACATTATATTTTCAAAAGCATTTTAGAAGGGTGAAGAGATTTTATATTAAAACCACATATTCTTTTCAAGACAAGAGCATGATTCTCATAGGTGTTATACTTCAAAGAAACCATAAAACAAGAGAATCATTGATATCAAACATTCACATTGAGGAAATATGCTATAGGGATTAAAGTATGTATAGTACTAATATCATCCACCCTATATGCAATGACAAAAAATAGCAATTTAATATCCAATTAGGCACTTTGTCAATGCTAAGCATACTTCTCATGTAAGGAAAGCATCTAATCATTTAAGATCAAATTATCAATAAGTATCATATAATCCATAGCATATAGAATACCATAATAGCTTAGGGATAGAGATACTTATTGAAAGAGTAATGCTTCTTTAGAATATTCTTCATCTATTGGTCCTTTGAGTTTGAGCTTTCTTCCATTGTGTATTCCATTCCATTGCACTTGAAGAAAGTCTCCTCATGTCCCTTTTTCATTCAACTCTTCTCTTTATCCATTTATGCTTGTCATTTCAATATTTGATGACTATTTGAAGCACATAGAGACACTTGCAAAGTTAACTCAAGAATTACACCATTTCGATAGAATTGGTGAAGTTAAGCTTCTTGAAGGACTTGGTTATAATGAAATACCTACAAAAATAGCTTAGGGGAAATCTCTTGTGCTCAAGTCAGTATTGGATTCAAAAACTGATTAAGAGTCAACAAAATTTGCAGCAAAATATCATAATTATGCAGCAACAATGCATGTTATGTAGTAAATGAGTTCATTATACAGCAGAAAAAAGATTATGCAGAAATTCATTTTATGCATAATTGATCTAATATGCCAAGATAAAACATATCTACTACACACATTCAAAGACATGATTGATCAAAGATATTTTCATTAAACATGCCATTTTAAACAAGCAACATACTTATATAGCATGTTCAATACATGTAGAGATATTTTCAAGATATAAGGCTAAAAAGACATAAAACAAATCTCCACTTATTCAAATATCTCATGATATTCAATTTAAAGCATAAATGAGGATAAAAGATTGATATCACCAAAAGTGTACTCTTTTAATTTTTGTAGGTGACTCCAACTTCCATGCATCAAGCTCCTTGAGAATATTGTGGTTCTCCACATTATTCTTTTTATGTTTTCATCACTCTTGGAGAACTTGGACCATTTCAAATTTTCTCAACCTCAAGTAGCGTAATTTTATTTCACTTCAATGCATGCTTGAGCTAATAGTCACACTACAACACCATTCAAAGTATTTTCTTTGGTATCCATTAATTTTGGATCCATAAAGATTAGTCATTGATTATTAATTCATTATGCTCTCATAAAGATAAATTTTTCATAGTATGTAAATTGAGCACAATAAATTTAAATAATCAATTATCATTAAGCACATAGCCAATAACATGCATACTTTCATGATATATTGACAATTCAAGGCATAGAAAGCATACCTAGTCATTGTAGAACCTTATGTACCAAGATATATAACAAATTAATGAGTTATGGTACAAAAAGAATGAACATAATCATGTGCTAAACATAATATTCAAATTTTATCAAGTGCACATGATTCTATTAATCACTTAAGGCCTACAAGGAATATACCTCAAATTCATTGACTTTACAAGTGAATGTACATTAGAGGTAGAAACTTTTGATACCTTGGCCTTGGTAGTCAAGGAAACTCTTTTCCTAACCCATTGCTTCTCTTTTGGTGTTTTGAACTTTGCAAGTTCCACATTTTATACTTGAGAAGCTTTGGTTGAAGCCATCTTCCTTCTTTGACAAAACCTTCTACCAATGGGCTTTAGAAGTATTCTTCTTGATGATTCCTCTTTTTTTTGACCAATTAGTCCATCCTTTTGAGAAACTTTCTGCATAATTAAGACACTGGGAGGACATTTTGGTACCCACTTCATCTTGGGTCCTTGAATGTTAGTACTAGGGCCTTTAAGGTCTTTAGGAACTCATACCATACTATTTCTCATATAAGTATTTCTTCTATAATTGCATAAATGAGAAATATGTCCTAGATGACCACAAAAATTACAAATAATTGAATTCAATGATGGCTTGGTCCTTTGAAGATCATTGTTGAAAAACTTGAGCCTTTGGTTGTTATTACATTCTATGTTATTTTTGCCAAAAGCCTTACTTGAAATTCTATGTGGAGTAACATCAATTTCATTCTTATTAACAAACACGGAATGTGAGCAATTAGAATCATTAGCTTTGACAAATTTGGAATATAAGTCCTCAACATGATTTTCTAAATCAATACACTTTTCACAAGAAGTTGAGGTTTCACATTTCAAAGACATTTCCTCATCAAGAAAAACATATTCATTTTTCAAAGACTTAATATCATTTTCAATGGAGGAAATGTTTTCCAAACAAGATAAGTTTTTATTTTCTAAAATTAACAAGCCATCATATATTTCATCATATGCACATTGTAGCTCATAATAAGAAGGACTATAATTTAGTTGAGCATCATTTACCTCAAAGTCCTTTTTAGCCATATAGGAAGTAATCTCAATTTGTAGCATGCTTGGCTCTTTGAGGAAATCATCATCTTTCTCATTGTTGTCCATCAAGCATTCAAGAACATCATCTTTCTCAATTTTGTTTTGCTTTGCCTCTTCTTCAAATTGAGCACCATCATCACCAAGAGGCATTGAACTTATTTTCTTGCTTTGAACATGTTCTTGAGGACATTTTTCAATGTTGTCTTCCTCTAGAAGTTTTTGCTCTTCTTACTCTCTATATACAACTTTATGCAAGAAATCATTGTGAGCAAGATAAATAGAATTAAGAGCATCCCATATATCTTTAGCACTAGAGCAACTCTTAATTTTAGCATAAGCATCATCATTTAAACTATTTCTTAAGATTTGCATTGCTCTAATGTTCAAGGAAAAATATTTCTTATTATAGGCATTTCAAGAATGTTTTGATTTGTAAGTAAATCCATCAAGTACAATATCCCATAAATCAAGATCAATAGATTGCATATAAATTTCTATTCTAGCTTTTCAATAAACAAAATTCACACCATCAAAGAATGGTGGTTTATCAATTTCAAAACTATTCATTTTGAAAAGCTTTTAATGGTTGCCAACAAATAAGGATCTTTAACTCCAAGCAGTTAAGCTTTTACCAGAGCACGAAGCTCTGATACCACTTGTTAGCCATGACAACCATCACCCAAGAGGGAGGTGAATTGGATGATTACAAATTTTAATGCAACTTTGAGAAATTAATCATTTTGAATCACTCAAGTAATAAATGCAGCGGAACATGCACAACAAAGGTACAACTATTATAGATTACTCAAATACAACTTGGGATATATGATGAATTAAGCAAATGAGCTAGATATCAAGTTCATAGAATCAAATCACCAAGATGACAAGATATGCAATAGATAAATTTACTACACTAAATACTGAAATTAAAGAGTGTAGGGAAGAGAGAATCAAACTCAAGAATTTATCCTGGTTCAGCCACCAACCACTTGTGGCCTACATCCAGTCCCCAAGCTTAACTTGAGATTTTCTTCACTATCTCCTAGACTTCATGGGTGCTAGGAAAACCTTTGTACAAACAAGAGCACTCCTCACACTTTGGGATACCTCACCCTTGTGCTAGAGCCTCCAATTCTTCAAGCTTCACAGGTGCTTGATGACCTTTACAAATTGAGCACTCAACTCCTTGGGATGCCTCACCCTTGAGCTTGAGTCTCTTCAAACAAAGGGATGTCTCACCCATTACAATTTGGAGGGATACCTCACCCTCTCTTACAAAGCAATCAAGGTTGATAGAATGAAACTCTCACAAGAGTAGAAATACAACTTGAAGAACAAAGAATATATGATAGAAAACTCTCTCAAGAGTGAATCATACAAATTGAAGAATAAATGAATAGAAGAATTTTGCAAGAAAGAGCTCAAAATATGATTTTGGTGATTCAAGGATCAAATCAAGGGTTCAAGAGGTGTATAAGCTTCATACAACACTTATATATAGAGCCCAAGTGATAAAATAGTTGTTGGTAGTGTTTAGAAATGATTTTTTATGAAAACTAGCCGTTTATAGCCGTTGGGAACGTTTCTGGGCACTTGGTAATCGATTACACACTTCTGGTAATCGATTACACGGCTTCTGTCAACGTTGTAATCGATTACAAGACTTGTGTAATCGATTACAACATTTCTGATTTTGAAAGCTGACTTTAAAAGGTCATAACTTCTTTATTTCTTATCCGATTAATGCAAATGACTAGTCATTGGAAAGATATTTGAGTCTATTTTCAAATGAAAGAAGTTTCACAACAAAACTCAAAGTATTTTGAAAGTTATGATCAAAAGAGTGACTAAAGGTCAGCTTTTCAAAACTCAAACTTGATTATTTTTGAAAACTGACTTTAAATGGTCATAACTTCTTCATTTCTTATCCGTTTAAAGCAAATGACCACTCATTGGAAAGATATTTGAGTCTATTTTCATATGCAATAAGTTTCACAATAAATCTCAAAGTAGTTTGAAAGTTATGATCAAAATAGTAACTAAATGTCAGTTTTGCAAAACACAAACTTGGCTATTTTTCAAATGTGTGAACTACCACCAAGATTAACTTTCCAAAAAAAGTTTGTTGGGTATTTAAATATGTAAGAACCATTTTTAAAGATTTAAAAATATATTTGAGCTCTTTTCTTGTAAAACCTCTATCTTTACATAGGAGAAAACCTAAAAGGAAAATATACCAATTCTAGTCCTTAGGCTTCTTGATGTAATCCAAGCTTCCACAAATTTCTTCTCTTCAAATCTTGTAAATTGCTTGGAACATCTTTATCATTCTCATTCTTCTTGAGTTGAGCATAGTTGTGATCTTTTGCTTTCTAGTTGCAATGCTCACTCTTGGTACTTGGACTATTCTACAAAGTATTACTCACTTAAAACAAGCATAGTTAGTCTAAATTCATAACTTAATATCTTAATATGCATGATTCATAAATGTATAACTCTAATTAGTCTAACATGCATATAAGAATGTTGCATATATCTCATTGCATGATTATTAAGTGAAGTATAACTAAATAAAGTATATAATCATGTATGATCTAATATATCTCTTTTAAGCACATATATGTAACATGATCAATATTCTTTTGTGATGCATTTGTCATCTATAAAGCACATCTATCAAGCATAAGCATCATTCTTTTTGTCTTATATTTGTCATTATCAAAACTTAACATATCAAACCATTGGGGCAAGCCTATTTCTACATTTAGAGACCGAAATATCGGTCTCTAATAATAAGATTTTTATTTTATTTTTTTATAACATAATTTCGGTCTTTAATTCGGTCTCTAAAACTCAAATTTAGAGACCAATTTTATTTTAATAGCAAATTAATTTTTTTTTAATCGGTCGCTATTTCGGTCTCTACAGAGACCGAAATAAATTGGTCTCTAAATCGGTCTCTAAAACACAAATTTAGAGACCGAATTAAAGACCGATTTTATTTCAGTAGTAAATTAATTTTTTTTCTCAATCGGTCTCTATTTCGATCTCTATAAAAACCGAAATAAATCGGTCTCTAAAATTAAAATTTCTAGTAGTATTAATTAGATCCTATAGCTATGATTAAACTCAAATTTGTACTCATTAAGGAAAAAATCTCGTGACCACGTTTTGTTCTCATCTAAAAAACTATAATAAAAGTCATTAAGAGAGGGACTAATTACGTTCTTAACCACCCACCCCCATCTTCTTTCCAATTGTTTCATGATCCATTCAGTGCATTTACTGTGATTTTTTCAAATTAAAGTTTTAGAATTTTGCAACTCAACTTCTTTTCATTTTTATTTGTCTAATTTTCAATGCTTTTAAAACTAGACCGAACATTCAATCGATGAAAATACTAGTTCACAGTTCATTGCTTAAAAAATATATAATATATTAAACAATAAACTAATATACTAATATATCATATTATGTTACTTAATATTTCAAAATCTATTTTATACAATAAGTGAACCATCCAAATATATAACATATATAAAAATTAAGATGAGGTCTAATGAGTGTACAAAAATGTTATTTAAATACTTTATTATTGGATTAAAATACTAAAATGTGAATAAAAATTATTAAAATTAATGTATATTTTTAAAATAAATTTTTATTTACTTTAAAATATTCATAAATAGATTTTTATGTTTAATTTTAGAATTTATAAAAAGTAAGTCAAAGTCCAATCAATTTCGAAGGAAGATTCAAAACCCAAATAAGAAAAAGAAAGCAATGCAAATAAATAAAAAAATTAAAAAAAAAGAAAAACCTAATTCTAGAAAACCTACTACAAGCAGCTTATAAAAGACCAAGGTTTTAAATCTAGATCACGTGATGCCTACTACAAGCAGCTTATAAAACCGCGACCGAGATTTAAAACCCTGGAAGCTACTGTGGAGACGTAGGTGTGTTGCGTCGTGGTGCACAAAAATAAAAAGAAACAGGGACGTAAATGGGTGTGTTGTGCGAAAGCAAATAAGAAAGATTGGGGACGTGAACAATGTTATGTGCATAATAAATTGAAGAAAGATCGGAGACTTGCTACTGCACCGTGGGAGAAAGATAGGCATGCACAGTGACGCCCCATGCTGTTCGAGGACACTGGAAAAGGAAAGAAAAGAAATGATGTGACACTAGCACAGTACAGTATAGTGTGCGGTAATGGAGAATTTTAGTTAGATGATTTTGTTAAGTTTTAATCTCATTATGTCTTGTTAAATTTTCTGTATCAAGAGATAATGAAATATTGATTATTTTGATATTGTTATATTGAATTATTATTTTTATTTAATTTTAAAATTTAATATTTATTGATTTTATTTTCTCATCAAATTATATGAATAAATTTTAAGATGAGTTTAATCATATTTTTCTCATACTTTATAATTTATTTGTGTTATCTGAATGTTAGTGGTAATTGTTTGATATTAATTGTGATTTCTTATTAGGGATACATTTAACGATTTAATAATTACTATTAATTAGAAAAAATTTATCATACATGTGATTATTATTTTTAATGTTTTATTGATATATTTTCCGTGAGCATATGTTTGCCGCTAGATGTTCATGAGTTAAATTATGTGAATAAAATACCACAGAACCTCTAATACACTCATCTAAGCATTGTAGTAAGATGGTGATTTGACACATGTAGCTAGAGAATTCTTTTACTTAAGTATTCATGTGAGTTTTTGATGAGATTCAGAGCTTACAAATGCAGTAAATTATGATAAGCATTCATTAATTTATTGAATTGGACACTTCTTTTGATAACATCATCATATGGTTTGTGGTAAGATGGCGAATATACTTAGGATATGACAATGTCAAGTTAGGATTAACGTTTGAGCCTTTCAAGCTAACCCTTTCCATCAAAGACCCCTAGTAGCCAACTTTGAGCCCAAAAAAAAAAAAAATACATACAGTCTTTTCTTTTCATATGCCCACATCATCCATGCCTCTCTACATTGGAATATAGTTTATACACTGATTTTTCTACTATTTTTACTTCCAAGTGTATGCTAAGTGTAGAATTTGCATTTTCTTTCATTTGAGTTTAGTAAAAAAACAAGTCAAAGTTGGTATGAAATGACAAGAATACCAAAGTGGCATATGTTTGTTCATCAAATTGTTATAAAAAAATGGGGAGAATAAGGAAAAGCATTATTATTCGATGATCTAAAAAATTGGACAATACATCAAGTGAGAAGTGTAGTATACTGAGATGTTTGATAAGATTCTCTTTATATGTACTTGGAAGTCTTTTTTTTTAATCATTTTTCATCTTTTTCATATAGCCCTAAACCCAAGTCACATGGCAACATTTTGCGTTGACCGTTCTGATCCTAAGTAAGCTTTTAGAAAGAGTTGTGAAAGTCTCATTTGTTAGTGTTCTTATCATAAGATCAATGTTTGTTTATTTCTTGTACTTAATTGCTTAATTTCCCATGAGAATGTGTGTACACTTATTGTCAACTCCAATAGAAAGAATCTTCACGTGAAACACTTTTATACCTGTGAGTTGTGGAGTTAAATCTTTTGCTTGAGATGTTCTTTATGTTGCATGTGTTAAGGCTTCTAGTTAGGTGGATATAGTTTGGAACACACACACACTCTATTGATTGTTATAGACTGATTGCTTGTGATGTGGTTATTAAATTCCTAAGATTGTTTTGATATGTGAATTTGAAAAATATGAATTGATGGATTATTTTATCATTTTCTTAGTCTTTTTATTCTCTTTTGCATAAAAATTGCTAGGGAGTAACAATAAACAAGTTAGGGGTGTGATTAGTGTACGAAAGTGCTCTCTAAATATTCTATTATTGGACTGAAATGTTAAAATATGAATAAAAATCATTAGAATTAATGTGAGTTTTTAAATTGAACTTCTATTTATTTTGAAATATTCCTAAATAAATTTTTATATTTAATTTCAGAGTTTATAAAGAGTAAGTTAAAGTCCAATCAAATTCGAATGAGGATACAAAGCTCAAATAAAAAAAAGAAAGCAAAGTAAATAAATAAAGATATTTTTTTAAAAAAATAAAAGCCTGATTCTAAAAAAGCTGCTGCAAGCAGCTTATAAAAGGAGCCATTGTGGAGACATAGGTGTGCTGCGCCATGGTGCACAAAAATAAAAAGAAACAAGGACGTGAATGAGTGTGTTGTGCAAAAGCAAATAAGAAATATTGGGGACATGAGCAGTGTCGTGTGGAAAATAAATTGAAGAAAGATTGGAGACTTGTTCTTGCATCGTGGGAGAAAGAGAGGCAGGCACAGTGATGCTGCACGCTATTCGAGGCCATTGGAAAAGGAAATAAAAGAAAAGACGTGACGCAAGCACAATGCAGTATAGTGTGCAGTAATAGAGAATTTTAATAAGATGATTTTGTTAAGTTTTATTTTTATTATGTCTTGTTAAATTCTTTGTATTAAGAGAATGATGAAATTTTAATTATTTTAATATTGTCATGTTGAATTATTTTTATTTAATTTAAAAATTTAATATTTATTAATTTTATTTTTTTATCAAATTATATGAATAAATTTTAAGATAAGTTCAGTGATGCTTTTGTGATTAGCATTGACAATGGTAATAGTTTTGATAATAACAAACAAGAGAAGTGATGGTTGTGTAAAGATCAAGTCCCAAGGTTCTTCAAGTTTATCTTATAAGACTTGGATCTTATGATAAGGTTAATGGGAATCATACTAGTTCATTTCTTGTTTTTCATTCAACTTAAATCTCTTTGCAAAATCATATTTTATATTGACTAAGTTTAAGCAAAATGTTTTTTAGAAAGGATGAAAAGAAAATCATGTTTTATACTTGTGAAAAAACTCATCATGTTTGTGGAAAATGATTTTAGAAATGTTAAAAATGATTTGGGAAACTTTGGTTGTATAATCCTTTAGAAATATTGTTCTCTTAGTAAGCCAATAACTGATTATGTATTTTGAATAACTAATTATGTGTTTTGAATAACTGATTATTTGAAACCAATAACTGATTATGTGTTTCCAAATAACTGATTATTTGAAATCCATAACAGGTTATTTGTTATGATAGAAACGTTCCTTTAAAGGTTTTAAAGTGAATAACCGGTTATGGAAAGTCCATAATAGGTTATTTGCATGTTGGGAATGTTCCCTCTTGTTTTTCAAATGTTCCTAACCGATTAGCGCTTTCAAATAACTTGTTATTTGCACGCTACAATGTTTCCTGATGGAACAAATAACCAGTTAGGCAAAACCAACAACCTGTTATCTGAAACCAAATAACCTGTTATCCAAAACCAATAACCTGTTATCTGGGATAGCAGAAGTCATCTCCCAATGGCTCTATTGAGAGCATTTAATGCCCCAACCACCTCTAACAGCTCTAAAAAGCTTTGGGCTATAAATGAAAGTGTTTTGGCATCAACGAAAAGTTGGCAATCAATCTGAACAAGTTTATTGAACATTAAATTCGTGTTTTACTTTTATTTCATCATATACTCTGTTTTGAGCTTCAAAGTATGAATCCTTGATACCCATTGAGCTTCAATTTGTATTATCCACTCTTAAGAGAGTTTTTATTCATCTATACTTTGTGTAATCGGTAAAGAGGGTGAGGTATCTCTCAAAAGTTGTAAAGGGTGAGGTATCCCTTGTTTGTAAAGAGGGTAAGGTATCCCTCAAAAGTTATAAAGGGTGAGGTATCCCTATTTTGAGGCTCAAACACAAAAGGTGAGGCATCCCAGAGGTGTGTTGAGTGCTCTCAATTGTAAAGGTTGTCAAGCATCTGTTCAAGCTTGATGGTTTAGTGGAAAATCTTGGTTGGTTCACTTGAGGACTAGACGTAGGTCACAAGGGGAGGCTGAATCAGGATAAATCCTTGTGTTTGCTCTTCTCAACTTTATCTCTTTACTTTGTGCTTTTATTTTATATGCTTGCTTGAATACTCTTTATCTTGACTTATTTATTTGTGAGTGAAGTGATCAATCCCATCTATCTATTTACTTCAATCAATCAATAGCTTCAACGAAAATTGTTATACAAGTATTTTGTGAAAGATTTGCGAAAAGTTTTTATAAACTCAATTCACTCCCCTCTTAAGTTTGAAGCCACTTAGTAACAAATTTTCTTATACTTTGTAATTTATTTGTGTTATTTGAATGTTAGTGATAATTGTTGAATATCAATTATGGTTTCTTATTAAGGATACATTTGATGATTTAATAATTATTATTAATTAAGAAAATTTTATCATACATGTGATTATTATTTTTAATGTTTTGTTAATATATTTTTCGTGAGAACATGCTTGCCATTAGATGTTCATGAGTTAAATGATGTGGGTAAAATACCACAGAACCTCTAATGCACTCATCCAAGCATTGTGGTGAGATGGTGGTTTGGCACATGTAGTTTAAGAATTCTTTTGCTTAAGTATTCATGTGAGTTTTGGAGGGGATTGAGAGCCTACAAATGCAGTAAATTGTGATAAGCATTCATTGATCTGCCGAATTGGGCACTTCTTTTGAGAACATCGTCATATGGTTTGTGATAAGATGGTGAATATATTTGGGATATGACGAAGGTCAGCTTAAGATTTCGTTTAATCATTTCAAGCAAACTCTTTCCATCATACACCCCTAGTAGACATCTTTGAGCAAAAAAAAAATACATATAGCCTTTTCTTTTTATATGCCCACATCATCCATGTCTCCCCACATTGGAATATAGCCTATACACTGATTTTTCTACCCCTTTTTTACATTCAAGTGCATGCTAAGTGTGGAATTTGCATTTTCTTTCATTTGAGTTTAGTAAAAAAAAAGAAGTCAAAGTTGGGAAGAAATGGCAAGAAGACCAAAGTGACATGTGTTTGTTCATCAAATTGTTATAAAAAAAAGGGAGAATAAGGAAAAACATTATTATTCGATGATCTGAAAAATTGGAGAATACATCAAGTGAGAAGTGTGGTCTACTGAGATATTTAATAAGATTCTCTTTGTATGTTGTTGGAAGTCTTTTTTTTAATCCTTTTCTATTTTTTTTTCACATAGCCCCAAATACAAGCCACGTTACAACCTTTTGCGTTGATCATTCTGATCTTAAGTAAGCTTTTGGAAAGAGTGGTGGAAGTCTCATTTGCTGGTATTCCTATCATAAGATCAATGTTTGCTTATTACTTGTACATAATTGCCTAATTTTTTATGAGAATGTGTGTACACCTATTGTCAACTCTATAGAGAGAATCTTCACACGAAACACTTTTATACATGTGAGTTATAGAGTTGAATATTTTGCTTGAGATATTCTTGATGTTGCATGTATCAAGGCTTCTGGTTAGATGAATATAGTTTGGAACACACACACACACTCTATCGATTGTTATAGACGGATTGCTTGTGATATGGTTATTGAATTCCTAAGATTATTTTGATATTTGAATTTGTAAAATATGAATTGATGAGTTATTTTATTATTTTATTAGTCTTTTTAATCTCTTTTGCATAAAAATTATTAGGGACTAGCAATAAGCAAGTTGGGAGTGTGATTAGTGTACGATAGTACTTTCTAAATACCCTATTATTAGACTAAAATGTTAAAATATGAATAGAAATTATTAGAATTAATGTGTATTTTTAAATTGAATTTCAATTTACTTTAAAATATTCTTAAATAGATTTTTATGTTTAATTTCAGAGTTTATAAAGAGCAAGTCAAAACTCAATCAAATTCAAAGGAGGATTCAAAGCCTAAATAAGAAAAAAAAGCAATGCAAATAAATAAAGATTTTTTTAAAAAAAATAAAAACCTAATTCTAAAAAAGCTGCTGCAAGTAGCTTATCAAAGGAGCTTCTATGGAGACGTAGGTGTGTTGTGCTGTGGTGAACAAAAATAAAAAGAAACAAAGACGTGAATCGGTGTGTTGTGCAAAAGCAAATAAGAAAGATTGGAGACGTGAATAGTGCCGTGTGGAGAATAAATTGAAGAAAGATTGGAGACTTGTTGCTGCACCGTGGGAGAAAGAGAGGCATGCACAATGACGCCACACGTTGTTCCAAGCCATTGGAAAAGGAAAGAAAATAAAAAACGTGATGTGAGCACAGTAGAGCATTGAAATTCTCCAAAATTTATTTATTTTATTATAAATAGTTATTTTATAATATTTATGATTTTTATAAATTTTTTTGAATTTTTTTGATAATGTAAAATATTTTAATATTATTCCTCGTTTTGCATGTAAACTGAGCGGAGTCGAAAAAATAAGATATTTTCTTGAGAACCTTGATCTGTGGAAACGTTGACGGGAGATCTTACTAAATTCGAGGCTAGACATGATTTACAAGGTTTCACGTTTTTTGATTTTTTTATCAGATAAATAAAAATCGCTGTGTATTTTATTATTCGCTGGACAATTAATATTGACTTCTGTCAACTGTAACCATTGTCCAATGGATAATAGCATGTGGTAAAAATCATATCACCTTATCCTAATGTAATCCACTTTATGTTTAATCAAATCCACTTTAATTCAAAAATACTATATTATAATCAAGCTTCTTATGGAAGCTTTGACAACAAATGACTAAACTACCCAAAACTTACAAGAGAAGCCACTCACCCCCCTCTCTCTCTCTTGATGCCGCGGCAATGGTGCATAATGGGAGGCAAAAATTTACTTCCCACACGTATTTCTCTTCACCCAAAATTCACACCCATTTTCTACTATCACTTTCTCTCTCTTCAACTTTTCACTCCATTTTCTCCAACTTCTCTCTTCTTCTCCTTCACCGTCTCCACGGTTTTGCAGCCCCATTGGTGGCCATTTTCATTTTCTTGTTTTACTATCACTATTCCTACACTTCTCTTCTCATTCTCAACATTTCCTCTTTGGTGATTTTCTCTCAAATCCATCATCTTCATCATCTTCTTTCAAGAACAAAGCTTGAAGCTTTGAGGTAAAGCTTCCATCTTCCTTTCTTTTCTCCTCATTTTCGTGTTCCTTGACCACTTTAGTGGTCAATGATTCATCTTTTTCAAAGCTTGGTTGTTGATTCTACAAGTTTGATTTTCTAGGGCTTTGTTGGAGCTTTGGCCGAATTCCACTATCACCATCAAGGAGGTGATTTTCATGTTCTTCCTTTAGGTAAGAGGGAGATTTACTCACTTCAACCATTCTTAGTGGGGAGAGAACCTTTGAGTGGTTGTTGATGGAGGAATCCATAAAGGATTGCTCTCTTTGTATGCTTATTGTTCATATTGTGTGCCTATTTGACTTATATGGTAATGTTGGATTGCTTGGACTGGATGAATGGAAAATTTAGCGTTTCCTACACTCTTGGGAAGGTCACGATTTTGACTCAAATTTTAGGGATTTGGATTTGACTTTGTATGAAATGAAGTTTATGTAATTAGGTATTAAAGGATTGATGCATGAAATAGAAAAATTAGAATCTTGATGCTTTAGGGAGGCTCACGGCCTCTAAGAAATTTTTGGGCTCAAGTGGTGCTTTTGTGCATCCTTGAGAATTAAACAACTTAGAGACATGTAATTAATAATGTGATGAAAGGAATTGATTGAGTATTGACTCTTGAGAGGCCACAGTTTTCAAGGGTTTCTTTAACCCAAAATTTGTGTAATTAATCAAGACTTAGGTAATTAGGAATGTTGGATTCATGATATGGAATTGTGGTATGTGTTGAACTATATATACATGAAGTGTTGATATTGAGAATGGATTGTATGATAATGTGAGTTCATATATGGGACTATGTACTTGTTGATGTTTACTTGGTTAAATTGTAGCATGAAGCTATTGAGGGGTGATTATAAGTCATTGTGGTATGTTCATGAGAAATATATTGTTAAAGAATATGCATGATATGCATTTTTTTATGAGGAACATATTATTGATGAATATACATGATGTACATTGAGTCATCATGCATTTGTGAATGTCCATTGGACTTTGTTGGAAAAGTGGTGTATGCTTAGGAGATTGAATTACACCTTAGTGCGGGTGCGAGTAGACTAAGTGTAGGTCATGTTGTTGACCTTGGGGGCATCGGGGTGTAGGTGTCTCAAAATAGATAGTGGTAGCTCCACTGGAGCCGTGGGATAGACCGATGCAAACACACCGACGATCGGGACCGAGACGCTGTCCTATATCGCGATCTTGTTGAGGTGCCATGTATAAGCTATGTTGCGCAAAATATAATTTTATGATAAAGCACTTTATTTTAAGGCTAACGAGATACTGGCATGACTCCTTGATCATTCTCTCCGAATGTTGATGTATAGCTCCATAGAGTAGGATTTTGGTACCATCTGCATTATGCATTGTCAGTCTCATACTTCATTTGGCATGAGCATTTATGACTGTTAAATTATTCTCTGTAATATTGTAAGAATTATCTGATTGGTGAACGGTTGACTGTTTGAGATAGTAGTGTTTTTTATCTTTTATTGCTCATTTTACTATTACTTATTGTTGTCCTTTTCTTACTGCTTATTTTATAATTACTATTGATGAATATATGTGTTGTGATGTTATGTGGGCGCCCAGCGTCATTCTGTTTTCTTACTGCCGTATTGGTAATGAATGCTGGGTGTCTTATCTCTTTCATGTTTTTCTATATTTCTGTTTCATTTATGTGTTTCTGAGAAGATGTTCGCAAGGAAGAAGAAGTGCCTGAGTTTCCTGGCTTCTGGCCCAATTACGACTAGTGCTACTTGATGATGTCGTCACGTCCACGTAGATTTTTGGGATATGCGAGGATGACCTTTCACGAAGGTCCTGACTATTGGCATATAAACTTGCGCACAGACCGATGCATCTACCACGGGAAGCTGACAGTGTCACTAGCTTGGGGCCGCTATGGCCCTCCTATTTTTTATTTTACTACTTTTGTCCACTTAGAGTTTTACCTAGCCGTTAGGGATTTGTGAGATGATCTTTATTACACCCCATGAGATGATTCATTTCTCTCTACTGCTTAAGCTTCTACTCGAAATTCGGTCACTCTGATGGTGATTTCATCTGACAAGGAAGACCTTGAGGAGGATCCTGCTACGGTTCCTTCTCGTCAGTCTTAGGGGCTGATACTGTCGATGGCTACTGATGGTTATCCATATATCTTTTTGGAAAGCCTGATGTTTTGCTATTTTGATGGGCTATATATTTTGTAAACATGTTGGGGTGGGTAAAGCCTTTTACTTTTTGCATATTTGAGGATGTAATTAAACAGGCTTGATGCTATTATATATACATATATTGTGGATGTATGATTTCCTTTCATATTAATTCCTGTTGTATTATATTTATTGTTCGTTCTTAAAAAAAATAGTAAGTAATCATATATAGATATTTTCAATACCCGATTAATACATAATTACGATTGAAGATATTTACTTACATGCTGAATGAACCGAGTCCTAAATTATGATTTTATTTTCTACTTTTCTGCATTACGTTTTCACTTTGCTATGGTGTGACATTCCTTCTTCTCCCCTATGAGATAAAAAAAAGAGGCGTTACACTATCTTGGTATTAGAGCCTCAGTTTAAGTTTTCTTTTGGGTTTTGTGGTTTTGGACTGTCTTGTTTGTGCTGTGTGATTCTTTGTGTTTGGTATTCCGAAGGGATACATCTAACTTTTTCTTGTGTTTTGTATAGTTTGACTTAAAAAGAGTTATGCCTCGTAGAGGGGATATGACTGCAGCGATTGAGGCGATTCAGAAAATGGCAGAGGCAATGTTGCAACAGAACCAGCAGACTGCTCAACAACAAGAGAGAATTGCACAACAGTTAGAAGCTACTGCCGATGCTCAAAACTTGGCTGAATTTCATCGTAATAACCCTCCACAATTCAAGGGAGAATTTGATCCTGAGAAGGCTACTCTTTGGATCAAGGAGATGGAGAAAGTTTTTAGAGGCATGAATTGTGCCGATGATAAAAAGGTGACTTATGATGCATTTATGTTGGTTGGAGATGCAGAAGACTGGTGGACTGGAGAACAAAGATTGTTGGAAACTGAAGGCCGAGCAATTACTTGGGAGGTATTCAAAGAGAAGTTCTTGGAGAAATATTTTCCTGCAAGTGCCAGACATGCTAAAGAGATGGAGTTTCTTAGTCTGAGATAAGGGAACCTGACTGTAAGTGAGTATGCTGCGAAGTTTGAAAGCTTGTCAAGATTCTCAACTTATTTCCAACACTAGCCGAACGAGGTGTGGAAATGTCGAAAGTTTGAAGAAGGTTTGAAGCACAATGTGAAGAGAGTTGTTATAACTTTAAAGATCAACCAATTTTCGGAACTGCTTGATATGTATCGCTGGGTGGAAGACTTAGGCCAAATGCGGGACACAAGAAACTATAACTTTAGGCCTTTTTGGTCCCAGAGAAGAGGAAGCAGCAATGCTAATTGCTATCAAAAAAAGCCTTATTTGAGACCACCTAGAAATCAGCAACAACGACCACAAGGTGGAAGTCCTAATGGATGTCCTGGTAGAACTAGTCAGACTACGGCGTTTATGCTAAAATGTATGAAGTGCGGGAAGAAGCACTACACGAGGGATTGCACAATTAAAGGAATCATTTGCTTTAGATGCGGGAAGGCTGGATATGTTTCTCGTGATTGTAACCAAGCTATGGCTGAACCTTCAGTCAATGCTGCTAGAACTGCGAAACTGCAGGTAGGAGGTAGAGTTTATACTCTAAGTGGAGCTGAAGCCTCAAAATCCAAAGATCTTATACAAGGAGAATGTGTCATAGAAGGTAATCTTTTAACTGTACAGTATGACTCTGGGGTAACTCATTCTTTCATTTCTTATGACTGTGTGAAAAGACTTGATTTACCTGTGTCTTCTTTGCCTTTTGACTTGACTGTTTCAACCCCTACTGCTAAACTTGTTGTTACCACCAAAGTCTGTTTAGATTATCTATTGATTGTTGAAGGTTGAATCTTTTCTGTTGATTTGATCTGTTTACCTCTTTCCCAGTTAGACATAATCTTAAGAATGGATTAGTTATCTTCTAACCATGTCCTGTTAGATTATTCTAGAAAAACCATAGTTTTCCCTTTGGATGAGAATTTTAGATTTTTTATGGCCAACCAAGTTCAAGTTTTCTTAAAAGAAGGAACTCAAGGATACATGTTACTATCTACTTTAAAAGTCGAGAATGAGGTAAATGTGAATGCAATTCCAGTGGTTGGAGAGTTTCCCGGAGTCTTTTCTGAAGATGTACCTGGTTTACTACTGAAGCGGGAGATCGAGTTTACCATTGACCTTGTGCCTGGAGCTGGTCCTATTTCGATAGCGCCCTACAGAATGTCACCAGCAAAACTAGCTGAACTCAAGAAATAATTGGAAGAACTCTTGGAAAAGCAATTTGTTAGACCTAGCGTGTCGCCATGGGGAGCGCCGATACTGCTAGTCAAGAAGAAGGATGGTACTTCGCGATCGTGTGTGGACTATCGTTAGTTGAATAAAGTCACAATCAAGAATAAGTATCCAGTTCCAAGGATAGATGACCTAATGGATCAACTGAGGGAAGCAGCAGTGTTTTCTAAGATTGATCTGCGATCGGGCTACCATCAGATTAGGGTAAAAATGGAAGACATTCCCAAGACAGCTTTTCGTACTCATTATGGGCACTACGAGTACCTGGTAATGCCTTTTGGTGTGACGAATGCAGCTGCTATATTCATGGATTATATGAATAGAATTTTTCATCCTTATTTGGACAGGCTTGTTGTTGTCTTCATCGACGATATCCTGGTCTACTCTCAAAATCAGAAGGATCATGCTGAACACCTTAGCATAGTCCTTCAGATTCTGAAAGAAAAGAGGTTGTATGCCAAATTGTCGAAGTGTGACTTCTGGCTGGATGAGGTCAAATTTTTAGGGCATGTGATCTTGAAGGGAGGAATTGCAGTAGACCCGTCAAAAGTGGAAGTTGTTCTGTAATAGGAAAGGCCGAAAACAGTGATAGAAATTCAGAGCTTTGTGGGATTTGCTGGATATTACTAGAGATTCATTGAAGGATTCTCTAAGATAGCTGGACCTCTCACTCAACTCATAAGGAAGAATCAAGCCTTTGAGTGGATGGATGCTTGCGAAAAAAGTTTTCAAGAGCTGAACAGGAGACTAACTACTTCACCAGTGTTAGTTCTACCTGACCCAAGTGAATCCTTCGAAGTGTATTGTGATGCTTCATGCTAAGGATTAGGATGTGTGCTTATGCAAAGTGGAAAAGTGGTAGCTTATGCTTCAAGACAGTTGTAAGTGCACGAGAAGAATTACCCAACACACGACTTGGAATTAGCTGTTGTTGTATTTGCTTTGAAGATATGGAGGCATTTTTTTTATGGAGCAACATTCAACGTTTTTAGCGACCACAAGAGCTTGAAGTATCTGTATGACCAGAAAGAGTTGAATATGAGGCAATGAAGATGGTTGGAATTCCTGAAAGATTATGATTTTCAACTTCTGTATCACCCTGGGAAGGCAAATGTTGTGGCAGATGCCCTAAGTAGGAAAATGATCAGTGTTTCTGCTATGATGATCAAAGAAAAGGATTTGATAGAACAGTTCAGAGATATATGGTCTTTTGTGGAATTGACACCAGGAAAAATTTGCATGAATATGGTCACAATCTCAAATGATTTAATGGAAGATATTCGAGAAAAGCAGAAAGTTGACAAGTTTTTACAAGAAGAAAGGGAGCTGATGAAGCAAGGTGGTGCAACAACATTAGAGAAAGGAAACGATGGAATCTTAAGGTTCAGAGATAGAGTATGTGTACCCAAGGATCAAGAACTCAAGAAGTATATACTCGAACATGCTCACACGAGTTAGTTAAGTATGCACCCAGGAATAATTAAGATGTACCAAGATTTGAAGAAGCTATTTTGGTGGCATAGAATGAAGAGAGATATTGTCAGATGTGTATATTCCTGTCTAGTTTGTCAGAAAGCGAAGGTTGAACATCAAAGACTGTCTAGAATGTTATAACCCCTAACTATTCCTTTAATGGAAATGAGATAGTATTGCAATGGACTTTGTAGTTGGATTACCAATGTAACGCCCCTTTTTGGGAGGGAACGTCACATTGTCAAACAAAGTAAAATGCGGAAATTAAATAATTAACGATTAAGACCCGGTTCATTTTAATTAATTAATGTTTAACCATGTGAGCAAACTTGACAATATTTTTTTTTTATATAATAATAATAAGGATACTACGGAGTGCGGATAAAAGTAACGAATAAAACAATACATAGAGATTTGCACCTGAATAGCATGCATATATATATCTAGAGTTTAATACAACTGTTTTCATAAATACAAGCCTGCCATCATCAAAAAGCAAAACTATACCCACCCCAAGGGAAACATGCATATATACCCTCATGCATATACAAAATATACAGCCCAAATCAAAAGAAAGATACATCGTGCCCCAAAAACAAAAACACTAGCAGCCATCGGTAGCCACCAATGATCATCGACCCCTCAAATAAAAAGGGACCGATTCGGGATCATCAGGAGGACCCTCATCGGGATCTTCCTCATCCGAGGACTCATCCATAGGAACCACAGATGCACGGGACGGGGCCCGAGCGGTGGAATCGAAAGAATCCTCCTGCGGGGTGTAATAACGGGGACCCCACATCTCCCTGATAGGCAGGTAAAACTCCAAGCGTAAGCTGAGGTAGCAAGTGAGGACAAGTGCCTCATGGCGTCTCCAGGCAAGTGATATCGACACGTCTCCCACATACACACAAATGTCGGAGTTTAGGTTGATGTGCCGGCACTCCGCCCTCCAAGGAAGGTCAGACGCACATCTCCCAAAAATCCGCGCATGCGTGCAGACATCGTCGCAGTCAAAGTCAATCCTATGCAGGCCAGAAGCCGGGGAAGGCAGGCTCTTCTGTCTCTTCACCGTCGTCTTCGATCGCATGTGGTGCACATAAACAGAAATAATAGAAGCACAGGGGAAAGAGGTAAGATATCCTACTCTCAATACCAATACAGCAACCAAGAACCGAACGACGCATAACGCCCACGTAGCATGTAAAGGCAATAAATAAGCTTTTAAACAGATAACCAGTCAATCAATCATTAATAAAAGTAATGAATAATTCATAATATCCAGGCAGTTAAATTCAGACAGTCAAACATCATGTAAACAATAATTTTCAGATGACAAAATATTCCACGATGCATGGACACAATATTCAATTTCCTACTCCATGGAGCTAGACTCAAACAGTCGGAGAGAAAGATCAGGAGAGACATGTATGTGACTCGGCTGCCGAGGCCGGTTATCAATAAATTTTCTCGTGCACAATCATGGCATTGCACGAGACATTCTACACTAGATCACGATATAGACAAGTGTCAAGTCCGGATCGTCGGTGCGTTTGCATCGGTTTGCCCCACAGGCAAAGGAGCTACCAACTACCCATTGTGGAGGACCCGCACCCCGACACCCCCAAGGTCATAACAAGACCCACACTTGTCTACTCGCACCCGCACTAAGGTGTGTTCAATCTCCTAGGCAACTTGGCCTTACAACAAATCCACAAGGACACCACAATGCATAAGACACTATGCATGCTCATGTATGATCCACAATCTCATACAAATTCATAATATACCATATTTGATCAAGAGAGTGCGATAAGCAAATTTGCATCCAAAAAGAACCCGATATCAACATAATATCAATTTATAATTCAAGGAACATAATTTAGGTCCATTATGGATTTCTAAAATCTCTAAGTCTTATGAAAATTATCTCATTGGTTCATTAAGGTTTATGAAGTCCTTAAACTCTTGTATTCTTTGATTACTTGTAATCCTAGTATTGGGTTATGAAATCTTAACTCAAATTTTCACCTAGAGGTCATGGTCTTCCCAAGGTTTCAAATAAATCATGTTCACATCATTAGGTCCATTTACTTGTTGTTTTGATCCAAGCTATTTGATTCTTACAATTACCTTCCAAACTTAGCTTATTTCCTAAGCCTTAACCACCAATCATCATAAAATTTATCGTTGCAAGTTTCCTACTATTAATCTACGTTTTTAATTGCTTGATTAATTCAAGTCTTGATGTCTCAAATTTTTGCTATCTTTTCCCCTCATTCAAGCTCTCAAAACCGTGGCACTCAAGAGTTCCAACAACCAGAATTTTTATCCACTTTGATCACCCTTAACTACTTGATTTAATTAGCCTTACATTGATCAAAGTTTAAGCATCATTTCCATTCAATTTCCAGCCCAAAAACAGCCCCAAAAAACAGAGTCAAAACCGTGACACTTGTAATGGTCCAGAACCAGAATTTTGTCCACTTTAATCACCCTTAACTACTTGATTTAATTAGCCTTACATTGATCAAAATTTAAGCATCATTTCCATTCAATTTCCAGCCCAAAAACAGCCCCAAAACAGAGTCAAAATCGTGGCACATCCAGGGGTTCCAGCACCAGAATTTTCAGCAAGCAAGCATGGATATCAACCACAAAATTACATGAATAATTAACCACTCAATCAACTACTCAAAGCTAAATTAAGACAACAATCAAAGAATCAAATTTTCAAGCAATTTCAAGAACAACCACCATGTGGTTCTTCTTCCAAAAATCAAATGCAAGATTCCTAGTTGCTAAAGAGGTTGAGGAGGATTAATCTTCCTCTTACCAAGATGAAGAACCAAGAAAAATTCCAAGAAGCACTTGATTTTCGGATTTGAAGCTCCAAAAACCCTAGAAAATGTGGTCCAAGTTAGAACAATGTAATGGTGTGAAAAAGAAGAAGGAAATGACCATTAAATCAAGATGAAAACCAAAAACGAAAATGGAGTGGAAATCTGAAAATTTTCAGCCATGGGAGCTCACCTTCAAAGCTTGAGAAATGGTTGAAGATGGAAGCTTTCTTGAAAACTCCAAGCACAAAAGATGATGAGAAGGAGTAGGGGATTAAGAAAATATGGTTGAAGTAAATTTTTATGAAGGTTGGGGTCTTGGAGGGTGGCTGGACGTGTGGTGGCTGGAAGAGAAAAAAAAAAAAAGAAATGGTTGAAGAGAGAAAGAAGAAGAAGAAACGTAAAAAGGAAGAAGAAATGTGTTTTTGGGTGTTAATACATTTAGATGTAATATTAGGATAGTAAAAATCAATTATTTCACTTGAGTGGGCTGCAGATCATGTACAAGAGAGAGAGAATTGAGTGACAAAATTGGCTTCCTTTGGAAGCTAATTCATGTGGTCAAAGTTGGGGTCAAAGCTTCTTAAGGAAGCTTGAATATTAACTATTAAATTTGAATTAAAGTGGATAGATTTGATATAAAGTGGATTACATTAGGATAATGTGATAGTATTTTTATTACACACTATTATCCAATAGATAATAGTTACGATTAATGAGTCGAGATTTAATTAATCTGACAGATGAATTTTTCATTTATCGATTTAATTGCATCGAAAAGATTTCTCAAAATTGCGAAACCTCGTCAAACTGTGTCAAGTCTCGGGTTTAGTAAGATCCCCGTCGACTTATCCATAGTCCAAGGTTCTCGTGAGAAAACATCGCGTTTCCCCGATTACTCTTTCGTACAAGACGCAAAACGAGGAATATATTAAAATATTCGACGGTTCGGAAAATTCCCGAGAAAATTCTCAAAAATTGCAAATATTATAAAACGACTATCCGTCATATAATTTTCCAATTTTTGAAGCACTACAAGCTCGTTTTCACGACTCGCTCGAGTTTCACGCAGAACGAGGAATATATTAAAATATTCGTCATTTCCGAAAAATTCCGAAAAATTCACATAAATCACAAATATTGAAAAATGACTATTCATGGTGAAATAATCAATTTCCGGGTGTTACACTGGTCTCAAGAATTCTCACTGTGCACGTAAAACGAGGAATATATTAAAATATTCGTCGTTTCCGAAAAATTCCAGAAAAATTCCTAAAAATCAAGAATATTATAAAACGATGATTCATGATCAAATATGTATTTTTCGAAATGTTACAACCAAAGACCAGAAAGGGCTGCGATTCGATATGGGTAATTGTAGATCGACTCACGAAGTCAGCACATTTCTTGCCGATCAACATAAGGTATTCATTGGAGAAGTTGACTCAGTTGTATATCGGTGAAATTGTCAAACTGCATGGTGTGTTTACCAGTATTATTTCTGATAGAGATCCAAGATTTATATCAAAGTTTTGGCAGAGTCTTCAAGAGGTAATGGGAACAAAGCTATGTTTGAGTTCTGCATATCATCCTCAAACTGATGGTCAATCTGAGAGGACAATTCAATCATTGGAAGATTTGCTTAGAGCTTGTGCTTTGAAAAAAACTGGAAGTTGGGGTGAAGTTTTACCATTGGTAAAGTTCACCTACAATAACAGTTATCATTCGAGCATAGGAATGGCACCCTATGAGGCTCTATATGGGCGAAGATACAGAACACATTTGTGTTAGTACCAAGATGGAGAGCGACTTACTGTTGGACTTGATCTTATACAATAGATAACTGAAAAAGTCAAGATGATTCATGAGAAGATGAGGACGGCTCAAAGTCAGTAAAAGAGCTATGCGGACAAAAGGAGAAAACCTCTTGAATTTGAAGAATGAGAGCATGTGTTTTTAAAAGTCACGCTTACGACTGAGGTTGGTCGAGTTCTTAAGTCTAGAAAGCTTACTCCTAAATTCCTTGGACCTTACCAAATTCTTCGTTGGATAGGTCCAGTTGCTTATCAAATAGCCTTATCAACTTTTCTTTTAAATCTCCATAATGTCTTTCATGTGTCACAACTTCAAAAATATATTCCTAACCCTGATCATGTCATAGCACCTGACACGGTACAATTAAAAAAGAACTTAACTTATGAGATAACTCCTGTAAGGATTGAGGATTAGAAGGTGAAGCAACTCAAAGGGAAAGACATCCCATTAGTAAAAGTGATCTGGAACGAAACAACTGGAGATGCAATGTGGGAGTTAGAAGACAAGATGAGGGAGTAGTACTCACAATTATTCTAAGGTATGAAAATTTTGAGAACGAAATTTCTATTTGAAGGGGAGAGTTGAAACACCCCCAAAATTTTTTTATTTTATTATAAATAGTCATTTTATAATATTTGTACTTTTTGTGAATTTTTCTGATAACGTAGAATATTTTAATATTATTTCTCATTTTACGTGTAAATTGAGGGTAGCCGGGAAAATGAGATATTTTTCTGAGAACCTTGATCTATGAAAAATTTGACGGGGGATCTTACTAAACCCGAGGCTGGATACGATTTACAAGGTTTCATATTTTTCGAGATTTTTATCTAATAAATAAAAATCGTTGTGTATTTTATTATCCGCTGAACAATTAATACTAACTTTTGTCAACTGTAACCAATGTCCATTGGATAATAGCATGTGTTAGAAATCCTATCACCTTATCCTAATGTAATCCACTTTATGTTTAATCAAATCCACTTTAATTCAAAAATACTATATTATAATCAAGTTTCTCTTGGAAGCTTTGATTACAAATGACTAAAGTACCCAAAACTTACAAGAGAAGCCACTCACCCCCTCCCTCTCTTGATGCCGCGACAATGGTGCATAATAGGAGGCAAAAATCTCACACTTATTACTCTTCACCCAAAATTCACAGTCATTTTCTACTATCACTTTCTCTCTCTTCAACTTTTCACTCCATTTTCTCTGACTTCTCTCTTCTTCTCCTTCACCCTCTCACGCTTTTGTAGCCCCATTGCTGGCCATTTTCATTTTCTTGTTTCATTATCACCATTCCTACACTTCTCTTCTCATTCTCAACATTTCCTCTTTGGTGATTTTCTCTCAAATTCATCATCTTCATCATCTTCTTTCAAGAACAAAGCTTGAAGCTTTGAGGTAAAGCTTCCATCTTTCTTTCTTTTTCTCCTCATTTTCGTGTTCCTTGGCACCCACTTTAGTGGCCAAGGATTCATCTTTTTCAAAGCTTGGTTATTGATTCTACAAGTTTGATTTTCTAGGGCTTTGTTAGAGCTTTGGCGGAATTCCACTATCACCATCAAGGAGGTGATTTTCGTATTCTTCCTTTAGGTAAGAGGGAGATTTACTCATTTCAACCATTATTAGTGGTGAGAGAACCTTTGAGTGATTGTTGATGGAGGAATCCATAAAGGATTGCTCTCTTTGTATGCTTATTGTTCATATTGTGTGCCTATTTGACTTATATGATAATGTTGGATTGCTTGGACTGGATGAATGAAAAATTTAGGATTTCCTACACTCTTGGGGAGGTCACGGTTTTGACTCAAATTTTAGGGATTTAGATTTGACTTTGTATGAAATGAAGCTTATGTAATTAGGTATTAAAGGATTGATACATGAAATGGAAAAATTAGAATCTTGATGCTTTAGGGAGGCTCACGGCCTCTAAGAAATTTTTGGGCTCAAGTGGTGCTTTTGTGCATCCTTGAGAATTAAACAACTTAGAGACATGTAATTAATAATGTGATGGAAGGAATTGATTGAGTATTGGCTCTTGAGAGGCCACGGTTTTCAAGGGTTTCTTTAACCCAAAATTTGTGTAATTAATCAAGACTTAGGTAATTAGGAATGTTGGATTCTTATGGTATGTGTTGGACTATATATATAGAAATGTTGATATTGAGAATGACTTGTATGATAATGTGAGTCCATGTGTGGGACTAAGTACTTGTTGATGTTTACTTGGCTAAATTGTGGCATGGAGCTATTGAGGGGTGATTATAAGTCGTTGTGGTATGTTTCATGAGAAATATATTATTAAAGAATATGCATGATATGCATTGTTTTATGAGGAACATATTATTGATGAACATACATGATGTACATTAAGTCATCATGCATTTGTGAATGTCCGTTGGACTTTGTTGGAAAGGCGGTGTATGCTTAGGAGATTGAATTACACCTTAGTGCAGGTGCAAGTAGACTAAGTGTAGGTCATGTTGTTAACCTTGGGGGCGTCGGGGTGCGGGTGTCTCACACTAGACAGTGGTAGCTCCAATGGGGCCGTAAGATAGGCCGATGCAAACACACCGATGATCCGGACCGAGACGATATCCTATATCGCGATCTGGTTGAGGTGCCATGTATAAGTCATGTTGCGCAAAATATGATTTTTATGATAAAGCACTTTATTTTAAGGCTAACGAGATACTAACATGACTCCTTGATCATTCTCTTCGAATGTTGATGTCTAGCTCCATGGAGTAAGATTTTGGTACCATCTGCATTATGTATTGTCAGTCTCATACTTCATTTGGCATGAGCATTTATGACTGTTAAATTATTCTCCGTAATATTGTAAGAATTATCTAATTGGTGAACTATTGACTGTTTGAGATAGTAGTGTTGTTTATCTTTTATTGCTCATTTTACTATTACTTATTGTTGTCCTTCTCTTACTGCTTATTTTATAATTACTATTGATGAATGTATGTGTTGTGATGTTATGTGGGCGCCCAGTGCCGTTCTATTTTCTTACTGCCGCATTGGTAATGAATGCTGGCTACCTCACCTCTTTCCTGTATTTCTATATTTCTGTTTTATTTATGTGTTTCTGAGAAGACGTTCGCGAGGAAGAAGAAGTGCCTGAGTTTCCTGACTTTTGGTCCGATTATGACTAATGCTACTTAAAGATGTCGTCACGTCCACGTAGATTTTTGGGATATGCGAGAATGACCTTTCACGGAGGTCCTGACTGTTGGCATATAAACTTGCGCACAAACCGATGCATCTACCACGGGGAGCTGACGGTGTCACTAGCTTGGGGCTGCTATGACCCTCTTGTTTTTTATTTTACTACTTTTGTCCACTTAGAGATTTACCTACTCGTTAGGGATTTGTGGGATGATCTTTATTACACCCCATGAGATGATTCATTTCTCTCTACTGCTCGAGCTTCTGCTCGAAATTCGGTTGTTCCGATGGTGATTTCATCTGACGTGGAAGACCCTGAGGAGGATCCTGCTATGGTTCCTTCTCGTCAGTCTTAGGGGCTGATACTGTCGGTGGCTATTGATGGCTATCCGTATATCTTTTTAGAAAGCCTGATGTTTTGCTATTTTGATGGGCTGTATATTTTGTAAACATCTTGGGGTGGGTAAAGCCTTTTACTTTTTGCATATTTGAGGATGTAATTAAACAGGCTTGATGCTATTATATATACATATATTGTGGATGTATGATTTCCTTTCATATTAATTCTTATTGTATTATATTAATTATTCCTTCTTAAAAAAAATAGTAAGTAATAATATACCGATATTTTCAATATCCGATTGATACACAATTACGATTGAAGATATTTACTTACATGCTGAATGAACCAGGTCTTAAGTTATGATTTTATTTTCTACTTTTCCGCATTACGTTTTCACTTTGTTATGGTGTGATGTTCCTTCTTCTCCCCCATGAGATAAGAAAAAGAGGCGTTACAAGTATTGTGTGCAGTAATGGAGAATTTTAGTAAAATAATTTTGTTAAGTTTTAATCTCACTATGTTTTACTAAATTCTCTGTACTAAGGGGATGATTAAACCTTGATTATTTTGGTATTGTTATGTTGAATTATTTTTACCTAATTTTAAGATTTAATGCTTATTGAATTTATTTTCCCATCAAATTATATGAATGAATTTTTAGATGAGTTCAGTCATGTTTTCCTAAGCTTTGTAATTTATTTGTGTTATCTGAATGTTAGTAGTAATTGTTGGATATCAATTATAGTTTCTTCTTAGGGATACATTTGATGATTTAATAGTTACTATTAATTAAAATTTTTTTATCACATATGTGATTATTAGTTTTAATATTTTATTGATATATTTTCCATGCGCACATGTTTGTTGTTAGATATTTATGAGTTAAATTATGTGGGTAAAATAATTTGGCATAGTTAATGTTAAACTTAATCTTGGTGGATTCTGAACATTAGTCATCTTATATCTGGTGTAAAATTCAATTTGTTTTATTTTGCTTTGCTTAATGTTGCATTTAAATTACTATTTATTTTATTTTTAATCATTTGATTTTTTTTAGTTTCTTTATTTCTTAGTTATTATTTTAATTTGCCTCTCTGTGGATTCGACACCTCAAAGCTGTTCTACAATTACTGCATTATTCTTTGGGAGTAATCAAGGTCACACTTACAAGTCCCATAGAATATTGAGCGAAACATTTAAGCATATAACCTATATAAAAGCTAAGAGGGGAGCAAACATTCTTATGTCTTTGTTGGGCCTTATATATGGGCCTCTGTAAATTGGCATTAGGCCTTTATTTGACTCAAAAAATATTTTTGAATAAGTTAAAAATTTGTTGACAAAAAAAAAGAGTTTAATTTTAAAAAACAAATTGGTTCAAACTAGTTCACTACTAGTTTTATCGATTTTTTACCGGTTTGGCTAGTTCTTGACTGGTTTTCAAACAAGCTAGTTCTGTGGGTTAAATGGATCAAATTTATGATCGGTTCACCACTTTTCCGATCAAACCGATTGTCCCAATTTTTTCAACACTAATAATTTCTGAACATACGTGTCAGTTTTCCAATTTCTTAACAATGGCAAAAGGTGGTTGCATTATGTGAGGGACCATCTTGATTGTTGGGAAAAATTGATTTAACCAGCTTAGAATTATGATAGAATTATCAGAGGAGATGGTGAAGCAGTGACAAAGAAGGATAGCAATATAACATAAATTAAATAGAAAAGAGGTTAAAGGAAGATGAGAATAATGGTAAGGTAGTTTTGCCTTCAAACACCATAGATGATGGTTCACTCCATTGTAGTCGTTTACTTCATCCATTAACATTAAATCAATTGAATAACTTTGTTACATGTCACATAATTTATAAATTTAAGTTTAACCATAGTCATAGAATCCAACTATACTGGATGGTTAAGATTGGGAGTATGTCTAACAACTTACTCTTAATGTAAGTGGATCTCTTCCGATATATATGTATGAGTGTGTGTGTATAACAACAAACAAAATTCAAATTTAACCTAGTTGCCCTAACCAACAGGATTTATGTAACATCCCAACTTTTGGTTAAATTATGATATTGTCTTAAATGTACTGTTTTGTGTATTCTGTGAGTTATAAAATTAATTCGACTATTCCGTGACAGTATTTGATTGATGTGTGTGATTTATTCTGAGTCAAGAAAATAATAATTTTCAGGCCAGGAAAATCTTAATTTGATTATTCGGAGCTAAGAGATCTTACTAAACTTAATTCTGAGTGATACGTGTATCAATCTTTTAATTTTTAGAATTTAACTGTGTAATAAAAATATTTTATATTTTTATAATATTATTTTATTAGACAGTACCTACTATTTAAAAGCAGTAGCTTCTACTCCAAAACTGACCATAGACCTAGAAAAGTTTATGGGACTCACGTTTGGTGAATCAGTCAACGAGATTGGCTTGAACTATTTTAAGCCAATAAGAGCTAGTCAACGAAAATGGCTTGAAAACTTCTATACCAATAAGATGTAGTCAACAAAAGTGGTTAGACTAGTTAGTAAGTAACTAGAAAAACCTAACTAAGTTAACTTAAACTTAACTAAGTTAATCTAATGTATCTAAGTAGTAATTAAATGAAGCAAACCTAGTTAGCTACTCATTAGAGTCCTAGTTAGAGAAGGTTTTAGTAAAGTTAAGGTGATGGTTAGTTGCCTTAAGTAACTAGATAGTTAGACAAGTAACTAAGAAACCTAACTAAATGCACCTAAGTCTAACTAGATTGCCTAAGTGAACTAGAACTTAGTTTGCTCTCCCTTGGAGCATTTCGGCCAAGACTCTTCAAGAAGGGCCAAGTCACTTGATGACTTGATTCTCTAAGCCAATGAGAAGCAAGCTTGGAGGCAAAGCCTTTGATATCAACCCTTGATCACATCTAAGGCCATTAGGAGTCCTTGGATGGTCAACAAAGGTGGCCACCTCCATTGAGCTCCACGGCCATGCATAGGAGAGGAAGCCATTTTCTCTTCATTCCCATCTTTGCTATCACCTAAGCTTTCATTTCTCTCTCTCCAAGAACACAAAGAAAACTCCATAACTTTTCTCCTTGAGCTATTCAGCCATCACCCTAAACACCATCATCCACTCTTCTAAATTTTCACCTAACACCACTTCTCAAATCCAAACACCATTCTAAGTATCTTTCATCTTGGGTGTTTCTTCAGAAAAATTCGTTTGGAGCTTGGAAAACCACCATGAAGTTTCTTTCCTACAATGTGAAAATCTTTGTTTCTTATTTTTTTAAACTTTATTTTTGAAGTTCTAAGCCATGATTGATCCATGGTTTATCATTTTTCAACCTTAGTTATAACTCTTTAAAATTTGTTTGAGTTTGTTAGGGCATTTCTTGGAGTTACATGAAAACACTAGGAGGGAGTTTAAGAGGAGTTTGTCTTCCTTTAAGGTAAGAGGGAGATTTAATCTCATCAACCTTGTATGGTGGTGGGAAAATAGATGTATTTGTGGTGAAGAATCCATAAGGATTCATTCACTTGGTTGTTTAATGTCTTTCCTATTTGTGATTGATTATATGTGTAAGCATGTCTATAGCTTTAAAATATATGGTATGTGTTCATAGATGTATGATAATTATTGTAGGATGTGAATAACATGTGAGGTTTTGTATGAGTGTTCCAAAGAACACAAGGAAGCTCACAGCTTCACCAATAAAAAGAGAACCAAAATGTTCTCAACCATTTTCTAAAAGAATGACTTAGTTGATTTAATTGGATTGAATGAATTTTACAATGACTTAAAGGATGAAAAATAATTCAAAGATGATTTATAAAGGATACATTAAATTTCGGCCAACATGCCACTTGATTTTATCTTTGGCCCAAAATTTATTTCCTTAGTGTAGACTAAGTAATTAACTTAAAGAGAACTCAATTTCAATGGATTTTGAAGAACAAAATGAATGAACTTTTTATTAGAAACCTAATTAGAGAAATTAAATATAGATGAGAAATAAATTGAAACACTTGGAAAATACTAACGTAGAGCTCACCCTTTGGGTGTTGAAGCACGTTAGCAAGTTTCGAGTGGTAAATAATGTTTATGGTTAAAAGAGGTAATTTTAGAGAAAAACGTAGAAAATATCACTTAATGGATTTTCTAGATAAAATGCTGTCAGGATTAATTAAAAATGAACAAATGATGGAAAAAGTTTTAAAATATAATTTAGAAAGTAAAGAAATGTTTTACGTAGTTGAAAAATATTAAAAATAGCTTACGCGTATTTAAAATAATGATTTTTAAGCTACGCGATTGAGAAAACGATTTAAAAATGTTATGCGATTGAGAAAATGATTTAAAAATGTCACGCGATTGAGAAAATGATTTAAAAACACTACGCGACATTAAAAACGTCAAAAAATACTTACGCGATTTGAAAACGTTTGAAAAAGGTGATGCGATTGTGAAAATGCGATAAAATGTTTATGCGACTAAAAGAAACAGTAAGTTTACTGTCGGGCTAAAGTGATGAGACCCATACATGTTGAGAAATAATACTGTCAAGTGAAGACGTACTATATTTGGAATTATTGATATTGGGGGTATTTGTATAATTTTGGTTTATATATATGCATTGAGAGATGTGTCAATTTGGTTGAAGTTGGCGATTGGCTGACGAGACGAATTACACCGTGTTGTGGGTGTGATAGGTGCAGTGCGGAGGATTCCACATATGGGCAGTTGGTAGCTCCTCTGGGCCGTGGTAACGGGCAACGCACTAACGATCTCGACAAGCACTATTCTTAATCAAGATCTTATGGAGACTGTCTGGTACAATGCCTATTGTGCACGACGTATTTGATTGTGTATTACTTACACGACGTATTTGACTGTGTACCATTTACACGACATATCTAACTGTGTAATATGGGGTTGGGCAGCTTGAGGTACAGACAGGTCTTTCGGATCATTCTCTCTGATGTTTGTGTTTAGCTCCATGGAGTAAGTATGAGTCTGTGTACATTTGCATATGTGGTCTGCATCATAATGTGATTAATTGTGATTATTTATATTTAAGTTTGAAATATTATGTATGATGTGATGATATGGATTATTGTATCAATTGTGATATATGTATGTACTGTCATTTTCTGTACTGCCATGCTGGTAATGATATAGATTGTCTCACCTCTTATATGCATTTTCTGTATTATCATTTTATGTTCCATAAAGAGTTTGAGGAAGAAGAAGATGAGCAGCCTCTAGATTGTCAGTATCCGGAGGAGCAGCATCCAAGCGACCAGTTTGAGCAAGGCGAGCCATTAGATCACCCTTATCATTTGGATTGATTTAGTGGTCATGGCTTTACCAGAGTTTTTGGGGTTTGTGAGACTTGAGTTTCATGGAGGCTCTAAGGCCTGGCGACTGCGAGCTGAGAGAGGAACAATTGTTTATATGGGGCGTCTGACTGTGTCCCTACATAGAGAGTTTGATGGAGCACCGATGTTTACTACGACTTTTTATTTACATCTAGAGATGCCTTTGACTATTAGGCATTATTGGGGAGGATGTTTTCATGCCCCCAGTGAGATTAGTAGTGTATCGACAGCACAGACTCCTGTCCGTAGAGCTGCGAGATATTTAGGATTTCTGTCATCCGACGATCCATCGAAGGAGGATTAGAATTCCTAGATGTGTGCTTAGGCATAGTTTATATTTTGTATGATATCAAACTTTTTATTACTTTATTAAATATTTGTAGTTTGTAAATTATTTGTATCTTAAAGACAAAAATCATATGTACATTATAGTATGTATTTAATAGTTTGTTTTAATTTATTTACTGTTTAATTTATTTAGTGATATAATGCATAAAGAAAAAAAATTTACAACTCATATTATTATATGTGCAAAAATGTTTTATAACTTGGGAAATATTTATTATAATTATTTGGAAATGTGATATCCCCAGTAAGGTGTTACAATTTAAATCCAATTATCTAAATCTAACTCAATTATCATAACACAAAATTTAATTTAACTATTTTAACAATCAAGTTACAATATAACAAGGATAATGCTCATCTAAAGTGAACTTGTGTATAAAGTAAGCAAGTAATGGTATATCTATCATTGAATTATTAGTGGGTTAAGATTTCAATATACTTTATATTAAATCTAGTGTGGATAAACTCTTACTTGTTCATTTCACACACAAACTCACTTTTAGATGAGCTTTAACTGCCTTGACAACAATAATTTTGAATCCAACTATTCTTATGCGATTCAAATCTATATCAATCCAAAAATAAACCAAATTAACAACAATTTAAATCAAACTATCCCTATGTGATTCAAATTCAAACTAATCCAAGCAATGATTTGAATCCAACTATCCTTATGCGATTCAATTTCATACCAATCCAAACAAATTATGTTATCTAACGTAAGGATTTTTACTTTCTAAAGTATTATTTCAACCACACAACTACCAATGTCACGACTGAAATCGCGACGGGAGGCAACCAAAAAATTAAAAAATAAAATAAAAAATAAGAAAGTCTCCACCAATTTTATTGGGTTAGAAAAAAGTTAGAACTTTAAAAAAAATTAGAAAACTAGTTTGCGCAAACCAAATTAAGTTCAGGAGTCAGTTATGCATAAGGAATTGTGAAAACTTAATCTCACAGCACCCCTATACAACCATCCTGAGATGGTTAGCTTAAAGTCAACTGTGTAAATTAAATAACCTAAAACTATTTAATTTACCCATCAAATAACAAATAATCAATGATAATAAAATATTTAGAAAATAAAATAAAAAATATTAACATAAAAATTACAATTAATAGAATTTTACAAAAAATTAAAATATTTGCATAAAAGTCAAATAAATCAAAATCAAAATATTTACAAATAAGCTTTTTTTAAAAAATAACTAACTGATGAAAATTTAATTTTTGACTTGGCTTTCGGCTTACATATCCCCTAAATATTGTAACACCCCAAATTTTCTAACTATTTGATAGTAATTTTGACAGTTGAAACAGAATTCTACTGTTTAGTAATTTTTGTGTACTGTAAAATTATTTTGAGTATTCCGTAAATACATTTGATCGTTTTGTGTGATTTACTCTGTGTCAGGAAAATAATGATTTTCAGGCTGGGGAAAATCTTACGTATTTTAATTATTACTGTTAAGTCTTAATTATTTTACGTAATCTGATTTGATTTTCGTAAGTTTTATAATTTTTATGATTTTGTGGATGATTATGAAATTTTTATATTTCTCTGATTATTTTAATATTATCCATGGGCTATCTGTGGGCCCAGGGGGGCTGTACGTGGGCCCAGAAAAGTGAAAATTTTTTCGCAGCTATAAAATTTTGCACTGTTAAGACGGAGACGGGGGATCTTACTAAACCTGAATCTAGAAACAATTTTCAAAATTTTTTTTACTGTGTTTTATACTGTATTTAATTATCGGGCAATAAAAATACAGTAAAAATATTATTCGAACGGTAATAACAGATAAAAATGAATATTATACGGCGTAGTCAACATTAGTGGTTATGACGACTTTATGACGGACCAATAGGAAGCAAGTTTAATGTTGAAGCCTTTGAATATCATCCATCGATTTAATCAACGATGGAGAATTGGTCTTGTAAAATGGCTAGGACCATTTGTTATCATTGGATGTAAAATATGAAGGAGTAATCTTGACCCTTCATTTTGGCGATACATCTAATGGTTAGGATTGTAAGGAGGAAAGATCCAATGACCTAGATTTAGTCTTATCAATATAAAAGCTATATTTAGAGCCTAGAAGCTATATTAATCCTAACCATTAATCTAATCAATGGCTAACAATGCCCAAAATGGTGGCTAGTGACATTAGTCACTCTTTGAGAGTGCAAGAAGGGGGGTTCGGTTTTGGAGAGGCCTTAAGGCCATTGCAAAGTTTCAAGACCATTATTGCCATTCTTGATCATTCTTGATCATTTCCAAGAAGCAAAGCTCTTCAAACTTTTCTCTCCATTTCTCTTCTTCTCTAGTTTCGGCCAAGACATCTACAACCACCTTCCATCACTCAAAAAATTCAAACAACCTTATTTCTTGAATCTATACCTCAATTGAAGAACCTTTGTAGTTTAGGCCAAGTTCTAAATCCATCATCTTCAAGGACTTTCTTCAAGAGCAAAGTTATAGGGTTTTTGAGGTGAAGTGTAAGGAAACTTCACTACTTATCTCTTTTTCATGTTCTAAGCCATGTTTGATCCATGGTTTACCTTGTTCAAGCTTAATATACTAATAAATTTGTGTTTTGTTTTGTGTTTGAGAAGCTTTTGGTGGTGAATCACTTGTTCAAGGACCAAACCAAGGAGTTTTGGAGGTTCTTCAAGAGGTAAGAGGGAGATCTATCTCACCAACCAAGTATGGTGGTGAGAGATAAAGCTGTATTTGATGGATTGTGAATTCATGTGAGGATTCATATCCATAGTTATGTAATTATTTGTGCGTATTTATGTGTTTTGATTATTTGCTTATGCTTGATATGATTTGCATTATTTATTGCTTTTGTTTATGGCATTCTTGTGATATATATAATAAATATGTATATGTATGTCATGATTTGATGATGGAAAGGAAAATAATTTTTGGTTCCAAAGACCAAGAGGAATTTCGGCCAAGTCACCTCAAAATAGGTGTTTACAAATTAATATTTTCATGAATGGTAAAATTAGATGTTTAGAAGAGTAAGGAAAATGAATAAATGTTTGGATTTCAAAGACCAAGTGTTCATAGTTTTTGGAGGATTTTTAATGGTTTTGTTCGTGTAAAAACATGAATGGAACTTAGTTGATTTAGAAAAAAAAAATGATGGCTTCAACGGCCAAGTACTCCACATTTTTTTTGAAGGCTTGTAATGCCTTGGTTTTATGAAACAAAGTGATTTCAAAGTGGAAATATAATTGATTAAGTACAAGGATTTAAGAAATGGAAACAAAGTATTTTATCACTTGAAAAATAGAAATTTCGGTTATAAGAGAAAAAGAGAGGTTGAAAGTGTTTGAACCTCAATTTATTTTAAAGAAAACTGAGTTTTAGAATTGATTCATGAATTTTGGAAAATACGTTGGTAACTTGAAAATTTCTAACGTATAACTCATCCTTTGGGTTTTGGAAAGCGTTAGGAAATTTTAAGTTAGAAACATTGATTTAATGAAGTGGTGAAATTATGGAATATATTATGAAAAAGATTTCTTGAGTAAGAAATTGTGCAAAATAATGTGAGAAGTCATATTATTTTGAGAAAGGTTGAATTGAGATTTTGAAGGTTGAGAAATATTTTATGACATTGAAAAATGGAGAAAATGATTTACATAACTTAAAAATGTGATTTTAAGCTATGCGATTTGAAAAACGTTAAAATATTTCTGTGCAATTTGGAAAGCATTTAAATATTTCTAAGTGATTGAGATATTGTTGAAAAATCACTATGTGATTGAAAAATGATGAAATATTTTTACATGATTGAGAAAACGATGAAAAATCGCTACGCGATTTGAAAATGTAACAAAAATGTTGTGAAATTGTGAAAACATAACAAAAATGTTGCGCGATTATGAAAAACGCGACAAAAGTGTTGCGCTACTATGAAAATGCGATAATATGATTACGCGATTGAATATACAATAGAATTACTGTTGAACTAATGTATGGACACTGTATGAGAAAATTATGAGATTAGCCTGTGGTTGGCATTTAGTGCATTATACATGCATTGAAAAGATATGCATTGAGGCATATGATGAAATTGAAAAATATGCATTGAGACATATGATGAAATTGAACAGAATTGCATTGAGATATTCGTGCATTGAACGAAAATATAGCTGATATAGCTGATAGCTATTATGGCCTTTATGGTCGAAGAGAGAATGAGAATTGAAAAGTAAAATCTATAATAGATCTTGGGGGCGTCAAGGTGCGGAGGTCGATCTAGTGGGCAGTGGCAAGTACCCTGTGCCACATGACGACGCAGTCCGTTGCAACGCATTGACGATACCTGACAAGAACACGATTCTTTTCTGTGGGGTAAGGCTGGACAATTAACCAGAGCATTCTTCTTGAAATTGTGAAAATCTCCATAGAGTAGGAAAGTGAGTCTTTGTGCACATGCATAATCTGAATATCTATATCTGTGTGATATATTAATTGAGGAATATTGGTCATGATAATTGTACTTTTGGATATTTGGATAATGTTGAGGGCATTATCATAATTATTGATATGATAATTGAATTGTTGAATGTTTGGATAATGTTGCGGGCATTATCGTAATTATTATTTATGATAATTGAATTGTTGAATATTTGAAAAATGTTGAGGGCAGGATCATAATTACTGTTTATTATGTCTGTTGTGATGATAAATAATGATGAAGACATTATTATAATTATGGTATGATATACCTGTATGGTGTGCTATTTGTGTTATCTCCATGCTACCATATTGGTATTGGCGTAGGTGATCTCACCTCTTTGTTATATTGTTTTGTTCTGCTTGTATTGTTAAAATTGTATAATAGATGGAACGAGTTTCTTAGATTTGACTGGAAGCAAATATTCTGAGTTCGGTGACAACATCGAGGAGTGGGCATCCTAGATTCGATGGTGTGCAGTGTTGATGAGGAATAGATATATGACGCATCAAGATGGATACAAGATGAAATAAGTATGTTGAGTTTTCTCGTTAGAGTTTTACCGTGCTATTGAGTAGGACCCGTCATGGGGTTTGCTACTGTTAAAATTGAGTTTGTAAGTTTTATGTTTCCTACCTAATTGTTAAATATTATGTAGTATCAGTAATGTATATTAATTAGTTTAAATCTATTTTTTAGTATTACCTATAAATTTCAGTAAGTTTATGTTTCCACAAAAAGAAATTTTAAAACTCATGTTTTATAACTCAAACCTTTTATGAAATTATTTTCAAATTATGAGCTTGTAGTAAAAAAATGTGATGCCCTACGGAGGGTGTTACATTAGTTAGTATTAGAGCACAGTTTGAGTCTTTTAGGGTTTGTAGTTAGGTCTATTTTGCTTGTGTTGTGTTCTTTGTGTTTTTTATTTCAGAAAGGAAACAATATTGTTTGAAATGGTTACTTTGGTTTCCATTATATTTTGATTCATCCGTCCTTGAAGAAAGGAAATGGCTCATGGTAGACGTACGCGTGTGGAAGCGGAACGTAGTACTAAAAATACAATTGCAACTATGGGAGCAATGCGGAGGACAACTAACGTGATAGTACAACAGGAACAAGAGATTGCTGAACAGCGGGAACTGGAGGTTGAGGTTCAGGATCTGATAAAAGAGAATCAGTCTTGGAGTATAAGATCTCGTAACCTTGGAACCTGGACATTCCAAAGGAGGAATAATAGGAAGGCAAATTGATTTTAGCAGAAAATGTATTTACGATCATTGGGAAATCAGCTGTAGCAGCAAACATGTGGAGGAAGTGCTTGTAGCAGTAAACCTAGTTGGACCGTGATGTCTTTACTGTTATGTAAGAAATGTGGAAGGGGGCATTTAACGAAGGATTGTACATCCAGGGAAATAATTTGTTTCAAGTGCGGAAAGCCTGGACACATTTCCAAAGATTATGTTCCACCGAAAAACGAAGTCTTCTGTTAGTAACAGGTAGTAGGGAGAGTCGATACCCCAAATGGAATGGGAGTGTTCCGAGCTGAAGACTTAAACAAGGGAGAATATGCCGCAGAAGGTGATTCTTTAACCATACTGTATATTTCTAGGGGCAACCCATTCTTTATGGCATATGATTGTGTGGATCAATTATATGTTAGAGTTATCTGCGTCTTCGTTTCTTCTGACTTGTTTACTTCTGTTTCTATTACTAGCCTATCGTGCTACTCAAGTTATTCAAATTATCCTATTGTTGTTATAGATCAAAATTTTTGTGTTAGTTTGATCTATTTATCTCTTTCATAAATAGACGTGATCTTTGAAATGAATTGGTTATCTTCCAACCATATCTTATGAGATTGTCTCAATAAAGTGTTAGTATTCTAGAAAAACCCATTCTTAAAGTCGGGCAACATCAATTTTTTCGTTGGATATGTCCAGTAACATATTAGATAGTTTTGCTATCTTTCATAATGTTTTTCATATATCGCAAATTGCAAGAAAGGATATTCCTATTTAAATCATGTCATAATATCAGACACAGTATTGTTAAAAGAGGAAGCAATATGTGAGACACTTCCTGTTAAGAGCAAAGGCAGGAGAATGAAGCGATACGAGGACAAGGAAATTTTAAGTGATGTCGTGCGGAGTGACGAATGCTCTTGTAATATTTATAAATTATATGAGTAGAATCTTTCGTCCTTATCTAGACAGAATTGTCATTATCTTTGTTAACGACATTCTGATCTATTCTCAAAATCATGAGGAATATGCTAAACATCTTAGTACATGTTTGGTAACAATTATTTTAGCTTAGATTAGCTTTTTTTTGAGAAAAAAGTTATTTCAACAGTGTTTAATCATGTTTGGTAAAATCAGCTTCAGCTTTTGCACGAAATTCAATGTAAAATAAAAGCTTTTTGAAGCTAATTTTTATAATGCTGAAGATTGAAGCTTATGATTCTAGCTTATAGATTATTCTTTACATTTTGATATGTAAATACCATTTTGTCCTCAATTAAATAACTTTTTTAATCATTCTATACCTATTTTGGTAATTTAATACATAAAAGTAATTCTTTTTTATATCATCCAAACGAAACAGATTAGATTAAAATCACTTTTCAGCTAATATATCCAAACATAAAAATTGATTCAATTATAATCAATTATAATCGATTATAAAAAAAACTTTATACAATAATCAATTATCATATATAATCAAGCTTTTACAGCTGAACCAAACACACCCTTAGTATGGTTCTCCAAATTCTAAAGGAGAAGCAGTTATATGCTAAGTTGTCGAAAAGTGAGTTCTGGTTGGATGAAGTTCAGTTTTTGGGTCACGTGATTCTAAGGAAGGGTTTGTGTGCCTAATGATCAAAGACCATCTAGAATGTTGTAACTTTTGC
Source organism: Ormosia emarginata (assembly GCA_029884605.1). Classification (NCBI taxonomy): domain Eukaryota; kingdom Viridiplantae; phylum Streptophyta; class Magnoliopsida; order Fabales; family Fabaceae; genus Ormosia; species Ormosia emarginata. Next base: position 42,090,921 of record JAQQTP010000073.1, on the reverse strand, counting down.
CTATTCCTGAATGGAAATGAGATGATATAGCAATGAATTTTGCGACAGGACTACCAAAAACTTGGAAAGATCATGATTCTATTTGGGTAATTGTTGATCGGCTTACAAAGTCAGTGCACTTTTTACCGATTAATATTAAGTACTCAATAGAAAAGTTGGCCCAAGTGTACATCAATGAAATTGTTAGACTTCATGGTGTACCATCTAGTATTATTTCGGATCGAGATCCGAGGTTTATGTCAAGGTTTTGGAATAGTTTGCAAGAAGCGATGGGAACAAAGTTACGTTTGAGTTCTGCTTATCATCCACAGACTGATGGTCAGTCAGAAAGGACGATTCAGTCGTTAGAGGACTTGCTGAGAGCTTGTGTTCTAGAACAAACTGGTTGTTGGGATGAATTTTTGCCATTGATAGAGTTCACCTACAATAACAGTTTTCATTCGAGCATAGGGATGGCACCCTATGAGGCATTGTATGGGAGACGATGCAGAACACCGTTATATTGGTATCATGATGGTGAAAGTGCTATTGTAGGACCAGAATTTGTACAGCAGACAACTAAGAAAGTGAAGATGATTCAAGACAAGATGAGGACAACTCAGACTCGGCAAAAGAGCTATGCTAATAAAAGAAGAAGACCACTTGAGTTTGAGGAAGGTGACAATGTGTTTCTGCGAGTGACACCTATGACTAGAGTTGGACAAGTGCTTAAGCCAAAAAGCTCACTCCAAAGTTTATCGGGCCGTATCAAATTCTACGTCGGATAGGTCCAGTAGCTTATCAGATCGCGTTACCACATTTACTATCAAATCTCCACAATGTATTTCATGTATCGCAACTACGGAAATATATTCCTGATCCCACTCATGTTATTGAACCAGATGCGGTACATCTGAGGGAGAATTTAAACTATGAAACATTTCCAATCAAAATTGAGGATCAAAGGACGAAGCAACTTCGAGGTAAGGAAATTTCATTGGTTAAAATAGTTTGGAATGACGTAAGCGGTGAAGCTACATGGGAACTAAAAGAAAAGATAAAAGAGCAATATCCATATTTATTCTGAGGGTGTGAAATCAAGTTTATCAAGTTTCAAGGGCGAAACTTCTTTTTAGAGGGGGAGTGTTGTAACACCCTAAATTTTCTAACTATTTGACAGTAATTTTGACAGTTAAAATAGAATTCTACTGTTTAGTGATTTCTGTGTACTATAAAATTATTTTGAGTATTCCGTGAATACATTTGATCGTTTTGTATGATTTACTCCGTGTCAGGAAAATAATAATTTTCGGGCCAGGGAAAATCTTACATATTTTAATTATTACTGTTAAGTCTTAATTATTTTACGTAATCTGATTTGATTTTCGTAAGTTTTATAATTTTTATGATTTTGTGGATGATTATAAAATCTTTAGATTTTTTTGATTATTTTAATATTATCCATGGGCTGTTTGTGGGCCCAGGAGGGCTGTACGTGGGCCCAGAAAAGTGAAAATTTTTCTGTAGCCAGAAAATTTTGTACTGTTAAGACGAAGATGGGGGATCTTACTAAACTTGAGTCTGGAAACAGTTTTTGAAATTTTCTGTTATTGTATTTTGTACTATATTTAATTATCGGGCAATAAAAATATAGCAAAAATATTATTCGAATGGTAATAGTAGATAAAAATAAATATGATACAGCGTAGTCAACATTAGTGGTTATGAGGACTTTATGACGGACCAATAGGAAGCAAGCTTAATGTTGAAGCCTTTGAATATCAACCATTGATTTAATCAACGATGGAAAATTGGTCTTATAAAATGGCTAGGACCATTTGTGACCGTTGGATGTAAAGTATGAAGGAGTAATCTTGACCCTTCATTTTGGAAATACATCTAATGGCTAGGATTGTAAGGAGGAAAGATCCAATGGCCTAGATTTAGTCTTATCAATATAGAAGCTATATTTAGAACCTAGAAGCTACATTAATCCTAACCATTGATCTAATCAATGGTTAACAATGCCCAAAATGGTGGGTAGTGACATTAGTCACTCTTTGAGAGTGCAAGAAGGGGGGTTCGGTTTTGGAGAGGCCTTAAGGCCATAACAAAGTTTCAAGACCATTATTGCCATTCTTGATCATTCTTGATCATTTCCAAGAAGCAAAGCTCTTCAAACTTTTCTCTCCATTTCTCTTCTTCTCTAGTTTCGGCCAAGACATCTACAACCACCTTCCATCACTCAAAAAATTCAAACAACCTTATTTCTTGAATCTATACCTCAATCGAAGAACCTTTGTAGTTTAGGCCAAGTTCTAAATACATCATCTTCAATGACTTTCTTCAAGAGCAAAGTTATAGGGTTTTTGAGATGAAGTGTAAGAAAACTTCACTACTTATCTCTTTTTCATGTTCTAAGCCATGTTTGATCCATGGTTTACCTTGTTCAAGCTTAATATGCTAATAAATTTGTGTTTTGTTTTGTGTTTGAGAAGCTTTTGGTGGTGAATCACTTGTTCAAGGACCAAACCAAGGAGTTTTGGAGGTTCTTCAAGAGGTAAGAGGGAGATCCATCTCACCAACCAAGTATGGTGGTGAGCGATGAAGCTGTATTTGATGGATGGTGAATTCATGTGAGGATTCATATCCATAGTTATGTAATTATTTATAGGTGTTTATGTGTTTTGATTATTTGCTTATGCTTGATATGATTTGCATTATTTATTGCTTTTGTTTATGGCATTCTTGTGATATATATAATGAATATGTATATGTATGTCATGATTTGATGATGGAAAGGAAAATAATTTTTGGTTCCAAAGACCAAGAGGAATTTCAGCCAAGTTACCTCAAAATAGGTATTTACAAATTAATATTTTCATGAATGGTAAAATTAGATGTTTAGAAGAGTAAGGAAAATGAATAAATGTTTTGATTTCAAAGACCAAGTGTCCACGGTTTTTGGAGGATTTTTAATAGTTTTGTTTGTGTTAAAACATGAATCGAACTTAGTTGATTTAGAAAAAAAAAAAAAGAAATGATGGTTTCAACGGCCAAGTACTCCACGTTTTTTTTTGTGAAGGCTTGTAATGCCTTAATTTTATGAAACAAAGTGATTTCAAAGTGGAAATATAATTGATTTAGTACAAGGATTTAAGAAATGGAAACAAAATATTTTATCACTTGGAAAATAGAAATTTTGGTTATAAGAGAAAAAGAGAGGTTGAAAGTGTTTGAACCTCAATTTATTTTAAAGAGAACTGAGTTTTAGAATTGATTCATGAATTATGGAAAATATGTTGGTAACTTGAAAATTTCTAACATATAACTCATCCTTTGGGTTTTGGAGAGCATTAAGAAATTTTAAGTTAGAAACATTGATTTAATGAAGTGGTGAAATTATGGAATATATTACGAAAAATATTTCTTGAGTAAGAAATTGTGGAAAATAATGTGAAAAGTCATATTATTTTGAGAAAGGTTGAATTGAGATTTTGAAGGTTGAGAAATATTTTATGACATTGAAAAATGGAGAAATGATTTACGTAACTTAAAAACGTGATTTTAAGCTACGCGATTTGAAAAACGTTAAAATATTTCTACCCGATTTGGAAAGCATTTAAATATTTCTAAGTGATTGAGATAGTGTTGAATATCACACAAATGGAAAAGTTTAATTGATTGAAAATGTCATTTCAAATTCAAAATTCAAGAAGGATTTAGATGAGAAAGCATTTCCTATAAAATTCCTAAGGGATCATTCTCCATTGTGTTACAACACACATTTATTTACTCAAGAACAAATAAGGTGAATTAAAGGCTGGTAAGAAAAAAAAGGAATCTTTTGAAGATGAAACAAAGGAGATCAGGGGTTTCGAGACAAGCCCCCAAGTATGCAAGTATCAGTCTAAGAAATCCAACATCTTTCTAACTCTCCTTAAAGTGGGAACTTCCAAAATTAGCCCCTAGGTATGCAAGCAGTTGTCCATAAAATTTAACACCATTTCAACTCTCCTTAATGTAAGAACTATGAAAATCAGCCCCCAAGTTACAAAACTAGCATTCGCATAGACCTTGATGTTCAATAACCAATTCATCTTCAAGAATTTGTCATTTCTTGCTTCAAACTTTCAATAAAAATTACCTCCAACAATAGTGTAATTTAAGTGTCACATCATCATTTTCATTTTTCATTTTTCATTTTTCATTTTTTACTTTTTTACTTTTTCAAACTTTTCTTCCTTTCTCTTTTTTCAATCATTTTTTATCATTTCTTTTTTTGAATGAACTAAATAGCTTGAAGGAGTAATAAACATTTTGTCTCAAAATTAAAGTTTTGAAAATAAAAACAATCAATGATCAAAATGGACTTTATAAAACTTGTAACATGACCAAAGTTAAAGGTTATAAAAGAAAGAATATAAAGGTCCAAACAAGTATTTAAAGGTTAATTGGAACAAAAGATCTTTAACATTGCAACACCAAGCCATGCTTTGTCAATTGCATCTTTTGCTTTTCAAGAACAACCATCCTTTTTTATTTCAAACCAAAAACCCTTTCTTCTTGTCTTTCTTCCTTTGCTTTTTGTTTTTTTTTCTTTTTTCAAACATTCACTTCACAATTATATCTTTTTCTTCTTCTTTTTTCACACTTTCTCTTCTTTTGATTGGCATTTATAAGCTATGCAACAACTAAATATCGATGATTAATCATTATTAAGCGCAAGCCCTCAGTATAAAGGTGATCATTGTCCAAGGTTCAATTGAAAAAGAATTTCAAGCTCAAATGGGGTGACAAAGGATATTGATGATTTTTTTTAGACAGAGAAAGATGATCAAATCTCATTTCAAATCGCAATTGCTTCTTTTCAAAACTTTAATCTCAATACAAAACTTTACAACCAATGTATACTAGTATTTTTAGTTTAATTGTTCCTTTTTTTTTTTTTACTTTTCTTCTCTTTTTTATCATTTTCCTACTTTTTTTTCATGAAGCATCAAAGATACAAGGCACTTGATCACATACCTTCTTAATGGAAACAAATGACACTGAAGTGTGTAACAAGAATACAATGGTATGATCAACATGCAGCCTTCAACTTCCTTTCAACACCCCCTTTGTAACATTCTCTCTAACCCAATGGACTTAATCAGGGTTATAAAAGCTCAATAACACTAGTATAAGATACCAGTTAATTATGGTAACTAGTTGGCATAGTTTGAGCATAAATATCTAACACTAAATGTGAAAAATAACTCATTTAAACTTGGACTCTTGAGAAAATAATTGAGGAAATAAAAATAAATAAAGAAGATTTATTTCTAAGTTATGAACAATGAAAATGGATATTTGAAAGTTTCTTAATATATTCCATGAGTTTAATTTAACCCATAAAAGAATAATAAAGCTTAGGAACTGATATGACAGTATAAGATAAGTGGTGGAATAGTAATATAAAAAATACAATGAAATCATAGAATTTTTTATAATACCTATGAGGGTTAGAAAATTCATTTCTGAAAGACTAAACTGTTCCTAACAGATAAATGAGGTTACACTTGGATCTCATTTTGTCAAGTTTTCCCATGTCTCCACTATTACATTCAGAGGGAAAGTTACCTAATGTTTTGACTTTGGTTTCCATTTCTCTCTTTTCTCACATTTCCTTCTCATTCTCCATTTTCTCACTTTTCATTCTCACCCACTCTCTATTCTCCCATCTCACGGCCAGCAGAGGAGAAGAAAGGAAACAAGAAAACAAGAAAGGAATAAGTGAAGGGAAGGGATGAAGCAACCAAGAAAAGAGAAAAGGAAAAGGGAAGAGGAAGGTGACTAGTTAAGGTAAAGGTTGTCCTCACTTCGTTCATCTTTTCTTTCTAATTGAAAATGATGGATTCATGATTTTTGTTGAGGTTTGAGACGATAAATAAAGATGATGCTCTTGTGTTTTTGTTGATGAGTTCAAGCTTCCAAACTTTGATTTTTGATTCATGTTAGACTTTGTGATTTGAAAATGGGTATGAAACCCATATTTGATTTATTCCTTTGTAAGTGTTTTAGATGCTTGAATGTGATGAAGTTAATGTTTTGTTGATGATTTTTAGTATGTCTTTGGTTTAGAGAAACTGAAAATCTATTTCTGAGTTTATGGTGTCCTAGCGCCTAGGCGCCCAAAACCTAGAACCTTGATAATTCTTGATGCGCGTAGGGCGCCTAGGCACCCAGGGTGCAGCGCTTGAGCGCCCGTGTAGCGCTTGAGTGCCAGGGCTGAGCGCCTAAGTGCTGACATTTGGAAAAACATAGCAATGCCTCTAGCGTTTGGGCGTCTGAGCGCCCATTGCTCATCGCCCAGGCGCCAACGGCCAGAATGGATTGGGCAATTCTCTGCTATCCCAGCTCCTAAGCGCTGGAAAGTGGGCTCCTGGGCACCCAGAGCAAACTTTGCCAACTTGAATATTTTGAAAAAATGGATTCCTCTACTTTTTTTATTTGTTTTCACATGCTTTATAAAGAACGTTAAGATATTAGTAGGGGATTTCCATAGAAAAATTGGCTACTTTGGATTGTGAAATTCTAATTACATGATCTTTGATATGAAATGCATAATGCTATTAAATGAGATGCTATGATAGAATATTCCATTGCCTGACAGATGAGATATTGATGCATTATGCTATGATATGAGATGATTTGATAAAATTCGTTATTTCTTGCATGATGAGAATAGTGATTGATATGATACTTGATGAGTAACCCATTATTTAGGATATCCTTGGTCTTAGGGGGATACTTGGAAATGGCAGTTGAGGAGGGGTATTCCCTTACTACCTAAGTTATTGAGGTTAAGGACAGATTATTCCCTCCCTTTTTACCTGAGCTATCCCTGGATGAATGTAGTTGAAGATAGATAATTCCCTCTCTACTTGAGGTATTCTTGGATTAGAAATAATGTGAGGAATGATGATACCCTCCCTATCAAAGTAATTGAGGACGGATGATTCCTTCACTACTCACAACTCTTGAATGAGGATGGATAATTCCCTCATAAGTAATTGATACCCTCCCTATCAATTAGAGACAGTGTGAGAAAGGATGATACCATCCCTATCAAAGTAATTGAGGACGAATAATTCCCTCACTACTCACAACTCTTGAATGAGGACAGGTAATTCTCTCATAAGTTGTGAATTGATGTGGGTTACTAAGAGTAGCTTTGTGAGACAAATAGATTGTCATAAATAAGTTGAAGTGTACCAATCTGAAAGCAGACTACTACCAAGTGAATGGTATTGTGAGGACGGATAATTCCCTCCATATCACTTGATAAAAATATGATTGATGATAAAGCTTGATACATGACTATTATGAGATAGCTTATTGTATAAGTCTATCATGAACATATTTCTTGATTGATATTGAGAATGTGATGAAACTTATTGGTTTCTTGATTTCAAATAATTTTTTATAAATGACATAAAATGGACCTCTATTTTGGGAAAGGAAATGACTTTATTTGGCTTTGGCCACCTTCCGCTGGTTATAATAAAACGATTTGATTTTTTTTTCGAAACTGTTGAAATGATTATGATGACATGATTTTAAAATGATTACTGAGAATTGTAAGATTTTCATCTCATTTCTTTGCTTTCCATAATGAATTCAGGAAGCCCTCGTGCAAACCATAGAGGCGAAAGATAACTTGATCATTTAGATATTTTGTTCTATTTTGATTTAACTGATGTATATGGTTGTACACCATTTTTGTGCCATAGAGGCATAAGATGTATTTTGATTTATTTTGATGTACCTTGATGTATGATTTGTATATATATACAATTCACCATATATGTATTATGTACTTCCGCTTCAGGCTCATATTTTGTGTATTAAATATATTTTTTTCTTCTTGAAAACTTGATACTGATCAAGTGACATACTCTAATATGATTGTTAATACATAATTCTGGGTATATCATTAGTAGTAGTAGTAGTAGGAGGAGGAGGAGGAGGAGGAGGAGGAGGAGGAGGAGGAGGAGGAGGAGGAGGAGGAAGTGGTGGAGGAGGACATTACACCCTTCAACTTATTGTTGACCCATAACTTTCTAAACTTCATAATTTCCATGTATTGCTTGGAGTTAAAAGGGTAACGAACATGGGATTTAAGGCAAAAACTAAAGGGGTTTAAACAATGAAGGAAGTCTTAGAATAGTATTTTGGGATGGAAATAAAGAAACATGAAGATTTAGTACTATCTAATTAAAGGCAAGACATTCAAATTCACAAAAGGTTCAAGTTGGATGTCACTGACAAATGATTGGGAATTAAGTTAAGGTGGGCATACGAATGAGTTAGGATTACAAACAAACGTGTTACGGCACAACAGTGAAATATGATAGTTTGAAAGTAATTTTTGTTGGGAAATGATGACTTAAGATTTGGATCCTTAATGATTTTTCTTCATTTTTTTAAAAAATATATGCAAGTGCTAACGTGAAAATGAAAATTCAAAAATAAGATTTTTTTTTATTTTTAATTTTTAATTTTTTGAAAAGAATGAAAAGATACATGAATACATTTTTTTTAAAAGACAAATTGTAGAGATTTAAAATTCAAATTATTTTTTCTTGAAACAATGAGTGCAAGTACTAATGTGAAAAATTGAAATTCAAAATGCAGATTTTTTTTTAATTTTATTAATGAAAAGAATGAAATAATTTTTTTAAGAATAAAACACACTACAAAACTTATGAATGCAAATATTTTTAAAAAAATAATGCAAAAAATAAAAGAAAATAAGGAGAAAATTGAACTTGTTTATAGAAACAAAATTATTTTTTATTTTATAATTTTTTTTCTATAAGAGAACAAATAAAATATTAAAGGAAGACAAAGAAAACAACTCAAGCCCTCAAGTTTCCTAACTAAGGTCTATCTTGGGGCTAGAAAAGCTTATTTCTATCAAACACAACTTATACTTCTATGTATTAGGATGACCTCTAGGATAACTATAATAGTGCATAAGCTTTCAATGGTAGTTCTATGACTCTAAAGGTCTTTGATCTCCAGAGCTAAGATCTCATTCATAATGTTGACCACAACAGTAGGTAAAGTATTATGTGTAGGACATTTGTGAAAGTGACATACTTGGGATAATGTTTTTGCGATAACCAAATATAATGTATATTCAAAATGACTACCACTACACAGCCTCTTACCTATCTTACACTTCACTCAGACCCGGGTATAGGGTCCCACTCATAAGTGTGTGAGTGATGTGTCCTATAAATCCAATCAACCTATGAACTACCCATTTATTTGCAAGAAAAAGGAGAGCGGTAATATCACAAGAAATCATCTACCCTAAGATTCATGAATATATATTAACAAAATACATAAGATAACATAAAAAAGTAACAACATTAATAATCACAAAATACATAAGAATAAGGGTAAAAGAAATATGTAAATGTTATAAAATTTGCACAATTAACTTTATTAGGCTAGACTCTCTAAGTGTCCCCAATAGAGTTGTCAATTGTCATGACTAGGATTGCGATAAGAGGCAATAAAAAAAAATAAATAAAAAATAGGGAAGTCGCCACAAACTTTATTGGGACAGGAAGAAGTTGGAAAACCCTAAAAATTTTTGAAAAATTAGTCTGCGCAAACCAAATTAGGTTCAGAAATCGATTATGCATAAGGAATAGTAGAAACTTAATCTTACAACACTCGTATACATTCGTCCTAAAATGGTTACCCTAAAGCCAATTGTACAAATTAAATATCCTAAAAATATTTAATTTACCAAAAAATAAAAAATAATCAACGTCGATAAAATATTTAGAAAATAAAATTAACATAAGAAATTATAATTAAAAAAATCGATGACAATTAAAATAATCACAAGCAATGTAAAAAATATCAAGAATTAACATATTCAAGGTCAAAGAACAAATAAAAAATAAAATAAGTATAAAAACTAATTTATAAAAATATACAACAAATGAAAAATATGTGCATATAAGTTAAATAAATTAAAATCAAAATATTTACAAATAAAAAGAAAAATTAAAAAAACTAACTTATAAAAATTTAATTTTTGACTTGACTTTCAACTTATGTATCCCTTAAGTGCATTGAGAAGTTCAAAGTTAATGTAGTTCTTTTAAAAAATAAGTGTAATTTAGTTAGTTTTAATTAAATTTGAAACTAACAAGATGTCACAACTTAGGTTAGTCAATTTTAATTAAATTTGAAACTGACAAGCTGTCACAACTTAGTTGGCCTTCCAAAAGGTCAAAGGATTAACAACCTATTACAATTCAGTTAATCCATCTTTATTATTGAATAAGTAATTTTAAAATACCTAAAAAAATAAAAAAATTAATAAATAAATCAAACTAACCAATAAATAAGCTAAAATGAACAAAATAAGTATATAGAAAAAATAATTACATAAAGAAGAAGAAGAAGAAGAAGAAAAAGAAAATGAAAGAATAAACAAATCTTCAAGACGTGCAAACACTATGCGTGTTGAATAGGGTCTCATGTGCTATTACAAATCAAATATTGAAGGGCAACCAAATTTTTTTTTACAAAAATCCTTAGGCTGTATACTTAATATTAAACTTAAGTGTGTAATTTTCTGAATGACTCAAATACTTAAGGATCACCTCTTTATATAGGATATCAGGAGGGTGAAAGAGAATGATTTTTTTGATGTGGGACTTAGCAGAGAGAATAGTTTTTCAATGTAGGACTGTATATATAAAAGAGATGAATGTAGTTTTTTCCTACTTTCTTTCTTTTTTTTTCTTCTTCTTTTTTTATTTTTTTCAAAAGGCCTATACAAAATTGGGTGCTGACAACCAAAATGCAAAATTATAAAGAAAAAAAAATCATAAATATCTTGCATACGTGGAGAACATGTTTGAGGATGCTCAAACAAAGAGTTGAATGTAACACCCCAAACTTCCTATGTATTAAACAAGAATCTTGTGTGAGCTAATGCAAATTCTACCGTTTTAGTGATTTCGTGTCTTGTAAAGTTATTTTGAATATTCTCACCTGCATATTTGATCGTTTTGAGTAATTTACTCCGTGTCAAGAAAATAATAATTTTCGGGAGGAGAAATCTACGTAAATTAATTTTTACTGTTTAGTCTTAATTGATTTACGTAATTTGATTTGATATTTGTGCGTTTTCTAATTTTTGTGATTTTATGTGTGATTTTAGAATTTTTACTGTGTTGTGGGCCCCACGAGGTGTATGTGGGCCCAGGTGGCCATACGTGGGCCCAGGTGGGTCCCGCAAAATGAAAATTTTTTTACAAATAGAAAAATTTGTACTGTTTAGACGGAGACAGGGGATCTTACTAAACCTGAATCCGGAAACAGTTTTAAAATTTTATTGTACTGTGTTTTGTACTGTATTTAATTATCGAAGGATAAAAATACAGTAAATATATTCTTTAGTGGGGTTATAAAATAGAAAAAAATAATAAAATAAAATTCTTTACTATTAAGTTAATATTAGTGGTTTGGATATCCACTATTAATTTAATTACCGTTGGAAATTTAATCTTGATTTAATTAACGGTAGAGATTTGATCTTAAAATTGAATAGGATCAATTATAACCGTTAGATGAAAATTAAATCAAGGGTAGAGATTTAATCTTATAAATGGCTATGACCATTATCAACCCTTGGATGTAGAATTAATCAATGGTGAAGATGGATCATTAATAACCATTGGATTTGAATTTAGATCAATGGTGGAGAATTAGTCATCAAAAATGACTACTACCATTTTGGACCTTTGGATGTAAAATTTCAAGGTGTAATCTTGACCCTTCATTTTGGAGACATATTCAAAGGTTAGGATTGCAAGCCAAAAATGATCCAATGGCTCAAATGAAGTCTTCCATCTAAAACCTAAACCTAGTAGCTAATTTAAATCCAAACCATTCTTTTAATCAATGGTTAGGATGGTTTAAAGTGATGGCAAGGCAATTTGTCACATTTTGAATGTTTGAAGAGGGGGGGACGGTTTGAAGAGCAAGGAGGAAAGGAGACAATTTAGTGTAGGCTTTTTAGGCCAAAGAAAAAAGAATGAAGACAATGCCAAGTGTCAAGTAAATTCTATTGATAATTAATGCTTATGTTTGTCAAACTTCACTTTCCATTTCTCTCTAATGCATGCTACGGCCATGCATAGTCCAAAAGGCCAAATAACTCATTTTTACACTTCACATTATCACACCTTCACTTATTTCACTTAGTTTCAAGAAACCAATTCAAGCAAACTCCATTCTTTCTCCCAAAAATAGACCATTCGGCCAAGCACTCCAATTCCCTCCTCCATCACTTTTTAATTTCATACAACCTAGTTTCTTGAACCTTTACCTCATTCTAAACAACTTTCATGTTGAAGACTTTCTCAAAATCTTCCATCTTGAAGGACTTCTACCAAGATCAAGTTCTAGGGTTTTTGTTGATGAAGTGTAAGAAAACTTCATTTATTCTTTTCTTTTTCATGTTCTAAACCATGTTTGATCCATGGTTCTTCTTATTCAAGCTTGATATACTAATTTTCTTGTATTTGTTTCATGTTTAAGAACTTGTGTTGGTGGAGATCTTGTTCAAAACACAAATCAAGAAGCTTTTTGGTGGTTCTTCAAGAGGTAAGAGGGAGATTCATCTCACCAACCAAGCATGGTGGTGAGAGATGATTTTATATTTGATGGATGGTGAATCCATGTGAGGATTCCTATCCATGATCATGTAATAATTTGTGTGTGTTATGTGCTTTAAATTATTTTTGCCTATGCTTGATATGCTTTGCATGTTTTACTTGTGTATGCATGCTTAGTATAATTTTTATTTGCTTATATGGTATGCTTATAATATGTATGATGATATATGTTGAATATATTAGGATGGATGTATGTTGAAATAAGCAAAATTTTGGCTCCAAGGGCCATGGAGGAGGTCACGGTTTTGAGCTTCCAAGACTAGGGTTTTTATTGAAATTTTTCAAGAACAATGAAGTTGATTTTTAGTCCTTGAACTAAAATAAATTTCAGCCAAGACACTAACAAATTTAGTGTTCATAAAAATGATATTTTTATAAATAAATTGAGAAGTAAAGAAAATAAACAAAAGAGTTTGTTTTACAAAAAGAGTGCACACGGTTTTTGAGTAATATTTGCATGAATTTATTTTGTGTAGAAACAAGAATGAAATTTGTTTAAGTTAGAAGAAAAATATTTCATGGTTCCAATGGCCATCTATAAGGTTTTGATAATTTAGAAAAAAATGTTTTGATGTTATAAAATATAAGAATTTTCAAATAAGGATTTTGGAAAGGAATTAAAGTGTTGTCAAGTGGAATTTTCATAAATAAAAGAAAAAGGGGATTTAAAGTGTTGAACTTTAAATTATTTAAAGGAGAATTAATTTTTAGAAGTGATTTAGAAATATAAAAGAAAACGTTTGTAACTTAAAATTACTAACGTAGAATTTAAATATTGGGTTTTGGAAAACGTTAGGAAATTTAAAATTTGAAAATAGTAATTAAATCAATTAAATCTGATTTTTGTAAGATTAAATCAATAAAAAGTGATTTTGAGAAAATATATTACGGAAAAGATTTTGATTGAGAAAAGGAAGAGAATAATGTAAGAAAATATATTTTTATAAGAAACGTTCAAAATAATAATATTTTTAAAGTTAAGAAATATTTTATGAAGAGTAAAAACAATGAAAAACGATTTACATAACTCAAAAACGTAATTTTTAAGTTACGCGATTTGAAAAACGTTAAAATATTTCTACGCGATTTTTAAAGCGTTTAAATATTTTACACAATCGAAATATTGTAGAATAATCGCTATGCGATTTAAAAATAAAAGATTATTTTTACGCAATTTAGAATACAGTAGAAAATGGTTCTGTGATTTTTTACAAATCATTAAGATTACGTGAGAACGTGACAAAAATATTTTACGAATGAGAAAAACATGGTAATGTGTTTTTGCTGTTAATTATACAGTAAATTTTACAGTTAAAATCAGTATACGAATACTGTACAAGAAATTGAGAAGTTTGCCTGAAATTGGCATTAATACATGAACGTAAAACAGTATTTGAACCTCGGATGAGAAATTATGTGATTTACCTTTGGTTGGTAATTGGTGCATTACACATGCATTGAAAATGGTCACGGGAGATATATGGCTAATTGCCTAGGAGAAAAGTACACCTCTTGAGTGGGTGCGATGCGCGTAGTGTAGGTCACTTGTTGACCTTGGGGGCATCGGGGTGCGGGTTGCTCGCAATGGGCGGTTGGTAGCTCTTACGCACCGTGGGTTAGACCGATGCAACACACCGATGATCCGACCGAGACATTATTCTTAATCGAGATTTGATAAAGACCGTCGTGTATGTGCTAGATGTGCAAGATATAATTATAGCACTTGGTCCGAGGCACGTGGTACCGAAATGCATCTTTTCGATCAATTTCTCCGACTTGAGTATTAGCTCCATGGAGTAGGTCATTGAGTCTACGTGCGCATGCATGAAACTGAGCATCTATATCTATGTGATGGTGTTTGTGTAATTATTTTGTGATTTAAACAGTGATAGTGGCATGATGGTAATTATAATTCTTGCACTATGATGATGGCATAATTGTGATCGTGATATGATATTTTTGGTATAATATGTTGTTTGTATTATCTCTGTCTATTATCTTTGGTATTGGCGTAGGTGATCTCACCTCTTTATATGTATATCTCGTATATTGTATTTATATTGGGTGAAGACGTTGAGAAAGATACTGTACTAGAAGGAGAAGAGGAATTACTTCTCACATCGTGAACTGCGCAGAGTTCGACGACAATGACGTCAAGAGCCGGTTTCTTCGGATATGTACGTTTACAATTTCACGGAGGAGCTGGAGAATGGAGGACAAGTCCCGATGAGCGAGGACTTATTTACGAGGGGTACCTGACTGTTAGTATTAGTAGGCTGTATCGTGGAGATCCATTTTTCTGTGTGACTATCTTTATTCATGTTGAATTTCCATTGCATATCAGACGACATTGGGACACTAGAAATTATGTCCCAACGGAAATCAGTATAGTGTCATCACCGGACACCTGTTCGTAGGGCTACTCGTCATAACGGATTCCTACCTGCTGAGGAACCCGAGGAGGACCCATCTGAGGGGTCTTCTGCTTAGTTAAACTTGGGCATGTTTGAACTCGATATAAATAATGTCTCGTAATTATTTAAGTGTGTTTGTTGTTTCAAGAAATGGTCTGTAATAAATAAACCTGACAGCACTTGTGTAATATGTATAATGATGTAAATTACGTGTGATGATATTATGTATAATAATGTACATTATGTGTGATGATGTATAATAGTTTTATTTTCCGCTAAGTTTATTTTATTGTCATCAAAAAAAAATTACAACTCGTATTTTATTATAACATCATATTTTATAACTTGGGGTAATTTGGTAATAAAGTAACATAAATGTGGCACCCTACGGTGGGTGTTACATTAGTTGGTATCAGAGCCCAAGTTAGAGTCTTTTGGGGTTGTGGTTAGGTCTGTCTTGTTTGTGTTGTGTGATTCTCTATTATTGTTTTCTGAAAAAAAAAACAATATTGCTTGAAGATTGACTTTGCTTTCTTTGTATTGCTCAGTTTAAGTAGAAAAAGTAATGACTGGACGAGGACGTGGACGTGGAAATACTAGCACTGATATGGAACTGAATGGGAATGATAATGTGAACATGGCTGCAGCTGTAGCAGCTATGCAAAGAATGGCAGAAGTGGTTGCACAACAAAATCAACGGGCTAATGAAAATGTGCACAGTTTATCGGAGTTTCGAAGGAATAATCCACCGAAATTTCATGGAGAGTTTGATCCGGAGAAAGCTGAACTTTGGATCCGAGAACTTGAAAAGATATTTGATGGTATGGGATGTGCTGATGAACGGAAGCTTACGTTGGCAACATTTATGCTGGTAGGAGATGGTGAACGTTGGTGAGCAGGAGCTAGAAGACTGCTGGAAGCTGAAGGAAGGATGGTGACATGGCAACATTTTAACCAAAGATTTCTGGAGAAATATTTTCCAGCAAGTGTGAGGCATATGAAGGAGATGGAGTTTCTGAGTTTACGACAAGGATTGATGTCCATCAGTGAATATGCGGCAAAATTTGAAAGTTTGTCTCACCAAGATATTTACAGATGAACCCAGATGAGGGCTAGAAATGCAGGAAATTTAAAGAAGGATTAAAGCTGGATATTAAGAGAGCTGTATCGATGCTGGAGATTAATCAATTTCTAACCTTGATTGAAAAATGTCGTAAAGTTGAAGAGATTGATCATCAACGTGCAGCAAGAAATAAGAACTTTGGACCCACATGGTTCCAAAAAAGAAAGGGTAGCGGAGGAAACCGTTATCAATAGAAACCATATGCAAAACCGGCAGGAGGTCAGAACAAGAAGCAGTTTGTGGGAGGAAGTTCTAGCGGCAATAAGGCAAGTCAAGATGGGACTCCTATTCGATGTTTTAAATGTGGGAAGGATCATCTCACGAAGGATTGTCAACATAAGGAAGTTGTTTGTTTTAAGTGTGGAAAGCTTGGACATTTCTCCAAAGACTGTGATCAGATAAAGAAGGAAACCTCTGTGGGAAACGTCCGTACTACCAGACCACAGGTGGGTGGTCGTGTCTATACAATGAGCGGAGAAGAAGCCGCTAAATCTGAGGACTTGATAATGGAGGAGGGTGCTATTGAAGGTAATCCATTAACCATACTTTATGATTCAGGAGTAACACATTCTTTCATTGCATGTGATTGTGTTAAGCGTTTAGGATTGACTGTGACTACTTTGCCGTATGATTTGAGTGTTGTTACTCCTACTGATAAGCCAGTAGTTACCTCAACAGTATGCCTGAATTGTCCTGTCTGCATTAGGGATAGAATTTTTTATGTGGATTTGATCTGTTTGCCTCTTTCCAAGATTAATGTAATCTTGGGAATGGATTGGTTGTCTTCTAAACATATCCTCATTGATTGTTCGAATAAGACATTAGTATTTCCTGAGGCTAAGGATTCTAGATTCCTAACGGCTACTCAAGTGGAAGCTTGTCTGAAAGAAGGAGATCGTAGGTATTTATTGTTATCTTCTTTGGAGGTGCAATGTGAAGATGTTTTGAAGGATATTTTCGTGGTCAACGAATTTCCTGAAGTGTTTCCTGAAGATATACCTGGACTACCACTAGAAAGGGAAATCGAGTTTGCCATTGATCTTGTACCAGGAGCTGGACCGATATCTATAGCACCCTATCGGATGTCGCCGGTAGAATTAGCCGAATTGAAGAAACAACTGGAGGATTTATTGGAGAAGCAATTTGTGAGACCTAGTGTGTCACCTTGGGGAGCTCCAGTCTTATTGGTTAAGAAGAAGGATGGAACTTCACGTTTATGTGTAGACTATCGACAATTGAACAAGGTTACGATTAAGAATAAATATCCACTACCAAGGATAGATGATCTAATGGATCAATTGCGAGGAGCCGCAATATTTTCTAAGACTGATCTGCGTTCTGGATATCACCAGATACGTGTGAAAGTGGAGGATATTCCCAAGACTACATTTCGGACGCGCTATGGGCATTACGAATATCTTGTGATGCCATTCGGTGTAACAAATGCACCAGCCATATTCATGGACTTCATGAATAGAATTTTTCGTTCCTACTTAGACAAGTTTGTTGTTGTCTTTATTGATGACATTTTGATCTATTCTCGAAATCAGGAGGAACATGCTGAACATCTCAGGGTGGTTCTTCAGATTTTAAAGGAGAATAAGTTATATGCCAAGTTATCCAAATGTGAATTTTGGTTGAGCGAAGTTCAATTTTTGGGACACGTAATATCGAAGGATGGAATTGAGGTTGATGCTTCCAAGGTGGAGACAGTTTTTGAGTAGGAAAGACCAAAGATTGTAACAGAAATCCGTAGTTTTGTCGGATTAGCTGGTTACTATAGACGGTTCATTGAGGGGTTTTCAAAGATTGTAGGACCTCTTACCCAACTTACACGAAAGAATCAACCGTTCGTGTGGACTGATGCATGCAAAGAAAGTTTCCAAGAGTTGAAAAGACGATTGACTACTTCACCAGTATTGATTCTACC
Organism: Ormosia emarginata; assembly: GCA_029884605.1. Taxonomy (NCBI): domain Eukaryota; kingdom Viridiplantae; phylum Streptophyta; class Magnoliopsida; order Fabales; family Fabaceae; genus Ormosia; species Ormosia emarginata. Next base: position 42,072,717 of record JAQQTP010000073.1, on the reverse strand, counting down.
TGATCCAAATGAACCTTTCGAAGTATATTGTGATGCTTCATACCAAGGATTGGGTTGTGTACTTATGCAGAATCGTAAAGTGGTGGCTTATGCTTCAAGGCAGTTGAAAAATCATGAGAGGAATTATTCGACTCATGACTTGGAGTTGGCAGCTGTGATTTTTGCTTTGAAAATTTGGAGGCATTTCCTCTATGGAGCTACGTTCACTGTTTTTAGTGATCATAAAAGTTTAAAATATCTGTTTGATCAGAAAGAGTTGAACATGAGGCAAAGGCGTTGGTTAGAGTTTCTGAAAGATTATGTCTTTCAATTGCAGTATCATCCCGGAAAGGCGAATGTTGTAGCAGATGCGTTGAGTAGAAAAATACTTAGTGCTTCTGTTATAATGATCAAAGAGAAGGAGTTGATAGAAGAATTTCGGGATATGCGATTATCGGTGAAATTGACGCCGTGCAAGATGCGTTTAAACATGATCACCATTTCAAATGAATTGATGGAAAGAATTCGTGAAGGACAAAACAGTGACCAATTTTTGCAAGAAGCAAAAGAAGCAAAGAGCCAAGGACCAGTGTTGGAATTTAGCGAAGGTGCTAAAGAAATTTTGAAGTTTCAAGGTAGAGTTTGTGTGTTTAATGATCCAGATCTTAGAAGATTGATTTTGGATGAAGCTCACAGGAGTAAACTGAGTATGCATCCAGGAGCCACAAAAATGTACTAGGATTTAAAACAATTATATTGGTGGCAAGGAATGAAGAAAGATGTTGCAGAGTATGTATCATCCTGTTTGGTTTGTCAGAAGGCTAAGGTGGAACATCAAAGACCTTCGGGAATGTTGCAACCTTTGCCTATTCCTGAATGGAAATGGGATGACATAGCAATGGATTTTGTGACGGGACTACCAAAAACTCAGAAAGGTCATGATGCCATTTGGGTAATTGTGGATCGGCTTACAAAGTCGGCGCACTTTTTTAAGTTAATATTAAATACTCAATGGAGAGGTTGGCCCAAGTGTACATCAATGAGATTGTCAGACTTCATGGTGTACCATCTAGTATTATTTCGGATCGAGATCCGAGATTTACTTCGAGATTTTGGAGTAGTTTGCAAGACTCGATGGGAACCAAACTACGTCTCAGTTCTGCTTACCATCCACAAACAGATGGTCAGTCAGAAAGAACAATTCAGTCTCTAGAAGATTTATTGAGAGCTTGTGTACTGGAGCAAAATGGAGGTTGGGATGAATTCTTACCATTGATAGAATTCACATATAACAACAGTTTCCATTCGAGTATAAGGATGGCACCCTATGAAGCATTATATGGGAGGCGATGCAGAACACCGTTATGTTGGTATCAAGACGGTGAGAGTGCTGTGTTAGGACCAAAAATTGTCCAACAGACAACTGAGAAAGTGAAGATGATTCAAGATAAGATGAGAATGGCCCAAACTCGGTAAAAGAGTTATCTTTGATAAAAGGAGAAAATCTCTTTTAGTTTTCTGATGAGTTTGAAGAAGGTGAACATGTATTTTTGCGAGTGACGCCTATGACGGGTGTTGGGCGAGTGCTTAAATCTAAGAAGCTTACTCCAAAATTTATTGGGCCGTATCAAATTTTACGTCGAGTAGGTCCAGTGGCATATCAGATTGCATTACCACCTTTTCTGTCAAATCTTCACAATGTATTTCCCGTATCACAATTACGGAAATATATTTCTGATCCTACTCATGTTATCAAGCCAGACACAGTACAACTGAAGGAAAATTTAACCTATGAAACTTTTCCAGTAAAGATTGAGGATCAAAAGACATAGCAACTTCGAGATAAGGAAATTTCATTGGTTAAAATTATTTGGGATGATGTAAGCGGAGAAGCTACATGGGAACAAGAAGAAAAGATAAAAGAATAGTATCCCTATTTATTCTAAGGATGTGAAATCAAGTTCATCAAGTTTCGAGGACGAAACTTTTGTAGAGGGGGAGAGTTGTAACACCCCAAACTTCCTACGTATTAAACAAGAATCTTGTGATTAACGGAATATCTTGTTTAGTGATTTACGTGTCTTGTAAAGTTATTTTGAATATTATGTCTGCATATTTGATCGTTTTGAGTAATTTGCTCCGTGTCAAGAAAATAATAATTTTCGGGCCGGAAAAATCTACGTAAATTAATTTTTACTGTTTAGTCTTAATTAGTTTACGTAATTTGATTTGATATGTGTGGGTTTTCTAATTTTTGTGATTTTATGTGTGATTTTGGAATTTTTACTTGTGTTGTGGGCCCCACGAGGTGTATGTGGGCCACCAACCAAGCATGTGGCCATACGTGGGCCCAGGTGGGTCCCGCATAAATGATGAAAATTTTTTTTTTTACAAATAGAAAAATTTGTCTTGTTTATGTTTGGAGACATGGGGATCTTACTAAACTGAAGTTGATTTTTAGTCCTAATCAGGAAACAGTTTTAAAATTTTATTGTATTGTTTGTTTTACAAAAAGTCTTGTATTTAATTATCGAAGGATAAAAATACAATAAATATATTCTTTAGTGGGGTTATAAATAGAAAAAAATAATAAAATAAAATTCTTTACTATTAAGTTAATATTAGTGGTTTGGATATCCACTATTAATTTAATTACCGTTGGAAATTTAATCTTGATTTAATTAACGGTAGAGATTTGATCTTAAAATTGAATAGGATCAATTATAACCGTTAGATGGAAATTAAATCAAGGGTAGAGATTTAATCTTATAAATGGCTATTACCATTATCAACCCTTGGATGTAAAATTAATCAATGGTGAAGATGGATCATTAATACATGAAATTGGCATTAATACATGAACGTAAAACAGTATTTGAACCTCGTATGAGAAATTATGTGATTTACCTTTGGTTGGTAATTGGTGCATTACACATGCATTGAAAATGGTCCGATGGATGCATATAAAAGATTATTTTACGTAATTTAGAATACAGAAAATAATTGCCTAGGAGAAACATACACCTCTTGAGTGGGTGCGATACGCACATAGTGTAGGTCACTTGTTGACCTTTTGAATGGGGACTTCACCGCGTAGTAAGCATCGGGGGTGGCTGAAGTGTAAGAAAACTTCATTTATTCTTTTCTTTTTCATGCGGGTTGCTCGCAATGGGCGGTTGGTAGCTCTTACCGCACCGTGGGTTAGACCGATGCAACACACCGATGATCCGGACCGAGACACTATTCTTAATCGAGATCTGATAAAGACTGTCGTGTTTGTGCTAGATGTGCAAGATATAATTATAGCACTTGGTCTGAGGCACGTGGTACTGACAGATCTTTTCGATCAATTTCTCCAACTTGAGTATTAGCTCTATGGAATAGGTCATTGAGTCTACGTGCGCATGCATGAAACTGAGCATCTATATCTATGTGATGGTGTTTGTGTAATTATTTTGTGATTTAAACAGTGATAGTGGCATGATAGTAATTATAATTCTTGCACTATGATGATGGCATAATTGTGATCGTGATATGATATTTTTGGTATAATATGTTGTTTGTATTATCTCTGTGCTATTATGCTGGTATTGGCGTAGGTGATCTCACCTCTTTGTATATATATCTGTATATTGTATTTATATTGGGTGAAGACGTTGAGAAAGATACGGTACTAGAAGGAGAAGAGAGAATTACTTCTCACATCGTGAACCGCAGAGTTCGACAAGATGACGTCAAGAGCCGCTTTTTCGGATATGTATGTTTACAATTTCACGGAGGAGCCGGAGAATGGAGGACAAGTCCCGATGAGCGAGGACTTATTTACGAGGGGTACCGATCCGTTAGTATTAGTAGGTCAGTATCGTGGAGATCCATTTTTCTGTGTGACTATCTTTGTTCATGTTGAATTTCTATTGCATATCAGACGACATTGGGACATTAGAAATTATGTCCCAACGGAAATCAGCATAGTGTCGTCAGCCCAGACACCTGTTCGTAGGGCTACTCGTCATAACGGATTCCTACCTGCTGAGGAACCCGAGGATGACCCATCTGAGGGTCTTCCTTAGTTAAACTCGGGCATGTTTGAACTCTGATATAAATAATGTCTTTAATTATTTAAGTGTGTTTGTTGTTTCAAGAAATGGTCTGTAATAAATAAACCTGACAGCACTTGTGTAATATGTATAATGATGTAAATTACGTGTGATGATTGTTATGTATAATAATGTACATTATGTGTGATGATGTATAATAGTTTTATTTTCTGCTAAGTTTATTTTATTGTCATAAAAAAAAATTACAACTCGTATTTTATTATAACATCATATTTTATAACTTGGGGTAATTTGGTAATAAAGTAACATAAATGTGGCACCCTACGGTGGGTGTTACATTGAAGCCAATGTTGACGTCGAAGGACTCAATTCGGAGGAGGAGAAGCAAGTGAATATGGTGGAGAAGCTGGTGAACGTGTTGGAGGTAGAGGTGAGTGGCCAACTGAAAATGAGAAGAGGAGAGAAGAGAGGAAGAGAGAAATAAGGTAGAAGAATGGTCTGCGAACTTAAGATATCCGTGCATTTCCTAGGACCTCAATCTGCTGAAAACTTGCTTGGGCAGTTTCAAGCAAATCATTAATATTTTCCTGTGGCCTAATCCACAGGAATATATTTTCTTGCGGCCTATGTCATCGACCGTTTCTTAGTTGTGGTAAGAAGTTTCTCGCAGCCTTTACGCTAGAGAAACCAAATATTTATATAAAACATTTTTTGGAAAATACTTTTTTGGTAGCTGAATCGTTGGAAGTAATTTTTAAAAATTAAAATAATTTAATAACTTTTCTAGTGGGCACTAGCTACCAGAAATTTCAATATATATATATATATATACATTTATTAAAGTCATTTCTATATATATATATATATGACATTTATTAAAGTCATTTCTAGCGACATAGTCTGTCAAAAAAGTTTATTTCTAATTAGAAATTTTCAACGGATAGAGCCTCTTGAAATATTTTTCATTGTTTTAAAATTTTAAAGTATTTTGGCTCTTTTTATTTCTTTATAAGTGAACAGAGGCAAATGGCCAAAGAAGAGACAAATAAAAAGACTAAATTATGGCTTTGCTTAAGGCAACTCCCATAAGATCGTCTCTTAAGAACCCAGCTATGCAAGGCAGAGCATCAACAAATGAATGAACTCTAGAAGGAAAATATGCCCCCATCAAGCCAAACCATCTGCAACCTAATTGGCTTCTCAGTATATGTGCACCACCTTGATAAGCCAACTCTATTGTAGAAGCTGACGAATATCACTGATAATGGAGAAAGTTAGGTGTTGAGCATCTTTGTAATTATTAATAAGACTGGTAGCACTTTGAGAGTCTAGCTCCATTCTCACATTTCTACAACTATTGTGATGTAGGACTAATGGAGAAAGGAACCAAAAACTCACGAGGTTCTAAAGGCATTCGGTGCCAAGAGATACTGTCTCAAAGTGGGAAACATAATCCACTAAATTCAATAATCAATATTCAATTATCTTCTAAAATTTAATAGGAGAGATATTTATAATTTTTTTACAAAAGAAACTAAACATAAATCAAATCTAACTAATTAAAGATAAGATTTGAAAGTTGATAGAATCCCATTAAAACTAAAATCTCAATTGTTTTAGAAATATTTCTAGTGGATCAGGCTGCCAAAAAATGATTATTTTACTAGTGGCTTCGAATCTATCAGTAAATGACGTTTTCGTTGTAGTGTCAGGCTTGTTGGGCTTGCAAGAACGTGTGCAGTGAATGCACTCGTAAGAACGTGTATAGTAAATGGGTCCGTCTCTGCCACCAGAGTGTCCAACCAAGAAGAGGTGCTATTAGGCCACCACCCTGACTTGACTCAAGCACGTTTGTAACCCACTAGGCCACCGCCTTTCACCACCTCTAAGAAGCATAACCATTTAGCAACACAATGGTCATGGTTGTGTTAGTCAGAAAACAATGACCATGGTGAAAGTGCCTGGAAAGGATGGCTATGGTGGCATTGGTGACAATAAGGATTGTCATAGAGAGATAATATTGAGGGTAGGATTAGATTAGAAATGTTATCATGCAATAGGAGAGAGGATAATGTCATTATGTTATATAATAAGATAGGATAAAAAAGTTGGATTTGATTTAACTATATTAGCAAATAGGTGCATTAAATATATGATAATACCTAATAATATTAACTTATACTATTATATCCTCTTTATAAAGTGCAACAAACATAGCCTTATTCATGCTACACACAAGTTATTTTATATTTATAATTTATAATAAAGTTATATTTAATTATTATTTTGAATAAACTTTTACAAAATACATTTTTTAATACATTTTTTTAATAAAAGTTCTCAAAATGTTGATTTATGCTAATTTCTTGAAGTTAGGTAGCAAGGAATATCCTTTTGAATCTCCTAGTCTCAGCATGGATGGTTTGCCTTTGACTTGATTGCGGAGGTGGATTAGGCGAGGTGCACACAAGCTAACTAGGACACCACCTGACCATAATACAATAAAAAAAAGATATAATGTTTTTGCGACTAATCCCTTAGGCATTTTTGCAACTAGGGGACTCTTTCAATAATTGTTCTATCTAGAGTTTGAACCTTGATTCTTTTCTTAGGAGTGTGGTGCGCTTACTACCTCACCTAACCCTTGTTGGTGAAAAAAAAGGATAGAATAGTTTCAATTTTTTTACTAGTTAGTAGCCTATGCATTGCACACGATTTTCTTAAAGTTTTAATATGTGCTTAAAATATATTTTAGAGAATTCAAATTTTATCATATTATACATGTGTAGAATGTTATAAATTTGAACTCGTAAAATTGTTAATATTCTATTTTAAAGTAATAAAAACAAAAAAATGATAAATAAATAAATCAATAAAACTCTATCATAATTTAGAATCAAAGAAGATGGTATGAAGAAATTTAAATTTTGATTGAAGATAATTAAAGAAGAAAAAAAAAGAATCTTAGTTGATGGAGGAAATAATAAAGAGGAGATAATTAAAGAGAAGTTAAGGAGAAGAAATCTTCTCTTCAAATGGAAGCACATATGAGAGGAAAGGTGAAGAGAAAAGTTTAAGTAAAGAAACATGACAGTCATATAGAAAATAGATGTGGCCATATGAGAAAGAAAGTACAATTCAAATTTCACAACTTTCAAGAGAAAGTACTCTCATTTATAATTTAAAAGTGAATATATTGTCACTTTTGTATAATATATTTTTTACCAACACTTTCACCTTATACTTTTAATAATATTATTAATATTAGTTACTTTTCCTAAAAATTTTGTAATAATAATAACAACGATAATAGTATATTAATATGAATATAATTATAAATTAAATATACTATCATTAACTTTATGCATTTAAAGATATTAATAATTACTTTTGAAGATTATATATATATATATATGAGCATATTTGGTGAGAGGAGTGTTTATTGTAAGAGATGAGATGCGTGAATCTTGATCATTAGATCTTAGATGAATGGTTAAGATTAGAATATAAATGCATGTAACTTGGATTCCTTCGTGGTACAGCCGCAACAACAACGAGTGAAGGGGGGTACCTACAAAAGGCACTCCGACGCTCAAGTCAGTTGGTGAGTAAGGAGAGTATCGTGTTTATTGTGAATTATGTCATACCTCTTTTTTCCTTCCTGACAATTTATATATGAGCATTTAAAAGTGTGAGAAATCTGATCATTCAATGCGTATTAAATGTTGTTACCAAGAATTGTAGAAACCGTTATTATATATGATTAATCCCTATTTATGCAGGATGTGGTGAACATTCATTCCTGTCGAGGATGTTACGCCTAGTGCATGTGCGCAGTAACGTTTGGGTGCTAGCCTGGTGGGTCGAGTTGCTCCAAATCTGTAGACCCATAACCCGATCCAAAACAGTTACCCCCAACTTGGCACTTTGATGGGACAACTAAGTGTCAATATACAAATTCAACTAGAGCACACGACGCATGATGAATAAAGGAATCTGAGTTATAGTGTCAATGTCGGATTTCATGATGTTTTTCCCAAAGGGCTGAGGTTTGTGATATATCATAGTAGGCTCCTGAGAATAATGAGTAAGGTTGTGATCTGTGATGGATCACTCTGCTTAGGTCATCATACCATTGTTTGGGGTAGGTAATAGGTTATCTTCACGTGTAGTTTGTGGAGTCTGTTATGAATGTACCTTAGATTTGGATCGAGATTCGTGGTGTTGTTATATTGTGGTGTCTCATTAAGGGTTCGTGATCCGACTTAGTTGTCCTGAAATGTCACATGTCATTTCAATTTCAAACGTTCTACGCATTGTTCTTTCGGATGCATTTGTTCAGAAATGGTATGCCATGTGGTTGGAGGGTAGTGGAAGTCGTCGTTTGGGGTTTGTAGCATCATAATTAGCCATTTTTAAATTTTGAAAAGGGAGTCATGATGAGGTGCTTTAAACGAAAAGACATATCTACTCCCATTAATGATGATGATTTGGAGGTGACTTTCCGCACTTATAAATAGGAATGAGGTTTAACCCTTCCCAATCTTCGCTCATTCTTGCACTCCAGATTTTCTTCTCTAGTGACTCAGGCGATTCCTAGTGTCTTTTGGGGCGGCTGTTGGTGGTTCAAGGCTTTTTCAATGCTTTCCTCATTGATCAAAACCTCTCTTTCACTCCCAAACTCAAGGTACTCCTCGTTTCCCCCTTTTCATTTTTAATCATTTCTTTGAGCATTTAGTGGGGGAAAAATGTTTGGGAGTGAGGAGACAATACAAAATAGTGGTCCATCAGTGGAGGTTCTGAGTCATCCATTATCCCTGCCACCATAGTCATGACAGAGACTTTATGTCCACAGTAGGGATTCTGATAAAGGTGTGAGTTCTTGGGTCAAGGTGAAGATCTTGGAGGCACTTTGGAAGGTGGATCAAGATGGATAACTGGCTAGGCATGGTCCCGCTCGTCGACTCTCCAAGCTTCTGATGGCATTAGGAGACTAAAGTTATTCCTTTAAGTCTAACTAAGGTGCATCCTTTATAGGTATAGCATGAACCCGGAGGGCTGCACCTGCGGAACAAAGGAGGGCTGCACCTGCAGAGTAGAGGAGGGCGGCACCTGTGGAACAGAAGGAACTTGTCTTTCCACTGGATATAAGCATATACTAGTGGGTGGACCATGAGGTTCTAAGCACCCCTTCCAGAATAAAGACGACCAAAGATGCCTATGACAAACAACAATACATACAACTTACTGTGGAAGGGCTTAGAGACTGGAAGTTTGCAATCCGGCACCCGCTGGAGGAGGAAAGGGTGTGCTCGACCCATACAATGGGCGAGTACTTCATGTACATGTACGAGACTATCTTTACCCGTATTGGGGTACAACTGCTGTTCTCCGAGTTTGAGATGGGCATTCTCAATCACTTGCGAGTGATGCTGACTCAACTTCATCTGAATGCTTGGAGATTTGTTTAGGCATTCGAGCTTGTTTGCTAGGTCTTCGATTGGTCATACTTGGTCAATTTTTTCTTCCATCTCTTTACTCGGTTGTCAACCGGGAACAATCAGCTCAAGGGATTGGTCACCCTACAAGTGCAAAGTGGGCGCAAAGTCTTCCATCCCTACTAAGAGTCCTTCAAGAATTTCAAAAAAGGATTATTTTAAGGTAGAATGGGATCCAGGGAGGACATTTTTTTAGTCTCCCCTGAGGGTCAACCGCACCTTTACTTATATTAGACCGAGGTTGGTTGTGAATGGAGTAATAAAGAGATAGAGACTCTGATGTCCTAGATCTCTCCTCCCGAGCCTATGGTCTTGGACTTCCTAATTAACTGGACTAAGGAGAAGGGGGCCATCAGTTGCAAGGATCCCTTGGATGTGCCCACCGATTTCGTAAAGGTCATGCTAGGTATCTCGTCCTACATATTTTCCTTATTGCACTTATCTTTTTTTCATTAAAATTTATCCAAGTACTATAACACTTTTCTTTCTTCTTTTTGTTTGTAGAAAGCATGGCTCCACCGTTCGGACGTTGGTGCTTGGCTGAGAAATTAGCGGCCAAGAGTGGTGAGGCGTCAGGATCTCGGGTTCCAACGACTGCTCAAGGGGTGACTGTTGTTGTCCCCACCCCTTCGAGCAGTGTGGTCCCTACTCCTACGGTTGTGGTGATCTCCCTACCTCCCCCGAACATTGAGGTCCAGGATGTTGAACTGAGTTCTCCTGCACTACCGCTGCGACCCTTGAAGAGGCAGGCTGAGAGTAGTAGGGATGCTAGGGGGAAGAGGCCGACAATTGAAAGTATTCTGGAGGAACTTGAAATAGACAGAGTTATGGCTGGTCCGGGGTCTGAGGATGCTTCGAGGCCTGGGGTTGCTCCGCGGTCTGAGGTTGCTCTATGTCGCTTTCCATCGGGATCTGCGTAGGCTCGGAGGGCTGACCTTATCAACTTTATTGACGTTCATTTATTGAGTGTCATCGAGACCGATGTGCTGATCGAGCGTGACGTAGGGGAGATCTTTTGTGAGGCCCAACTTTGAGGTTTGCACATTGTCTCCGTTCTTTGATATATAGAGGAGGCTTGGAAGTCCGTTTGGGAGATTACCAACTTGGAGGGGGAGCTCAGTATCCTTCGGGGTGAAATTGCCAAGAAGGATAGGCAGCTGACCCAAGCCGCCATGGAGGTAACCCAGAAGGACGGGCAACTAGCCTAGGCTATTAAGGAGCTTAAGTTGCATGACACCAAGGTTGATAAGCTCTAGACCGAGGTTGCCCACCTTACCGCAAATGCTGCCAAGGTACCTACCCTCCAGGCTCAAGCTGCTGAGGTTGAGTTACTCCGAGCCAAAACTGCTAAGGCCAACAAGTTTCGAGCCCAACTTGGTGAAACAATGGCTTAGGATGATGCATTGAAGAAGAACTTAGCCTCGACCGAGTCTGTCCTCACTAGTGTCTAGGTTCAGTATGAGCTTCTGCAGGGGGAGCTAGACAAAACAATAGATGTTTGGTTGAAGTCCATGGAGGAAACATTTGAGAATGCCCTTAACTAACTCCGTCTTCTTAACCCCAGTCTTAATGAGGAGGGGATTGTTGCCCTGAGAGAGGCCCGGGATGGCCAAATCATGGACATAGTTGTTTCAATGGCTGCCCCAAATGATCAAGCGAAACACATAGTGGATGGTAGGGAAGGGATATAAGCGGCTCTAGACGATGGATGAGAAGAGTCATAGACAAGTTACTTGGCCCTCACTTGTTCTTTCATTTCGTTTTCCTACTATGTTTGATACTAGGTCTTTTCCAGAGGGTAGCCCCCCTTTTTGCTTGCATATTCCTCTGGTGGAAGCTTTCCTTTTCAGGCGTAATGACTCAGTGAGGGCCAAGTAACTGCTCTATATGACTTGGTCAACACATCTCCGAGCGGCAGGAGCCTTTCTTTCCAAGCATACGCAGAAGATTCTACTTTTGCAAGGAAGGTTCAAGGCTTCTGTTGTAGTTCATGTGAGGCATGGAGGGGTTTCACTACTTTTCCTCTTCTGCTCTTCTAATTGTCGCCATGTCGTGGGTGCACATGGGCATTTAAGGAGTGTATGGTTGTGAATCCATCACCTTATGTTAATTAAGTGGGAAAATGTACATTTTTGCACCTTGAGGAACCGTTGAGGTGGTCGTGGTCAGTGCTTGATCATCATCATTATCTAACCAGGCTACCTGCTTGGCTTCTTTCAAAAGGACAGTCTTACACGAGGGTAACTCACATGCTCATCTTGTAAAATTATTGATGTTTGGAATGTGAATAATAAAAACTCACTTTTCTGAATATTTTGATTTCCATTGTCTTGGTGACGAACACTCGTTTTGCTAGCCGAGATAAGTCCAATGCTCGATCTCAGTAGTCCGGTTCGTGTAGTTTGACGAACACTCGTTTTGCCAGTCGAGACGAGTTTAAAGCTTGATCTCACTGGTTAGGTTCGTGTAGTTTACAAACACTCATTTTGCCAGTCGAGATGAGTCTAAAGCTCAATCTCAGTGGTTAGGTTCGTGTAGTTTATGTGACACAAAAGCCTTTTAGTGGGTTTATGGGTTAAGGTCAGGCCATAAAGGTATGAGTGACAACATGTGACTGCTCTGCTTGACCCTGGAGGGTGTTCAAATGGATTCCCCTGTCTAGCCATCAAGTGAAAATACGTTTAACCTCAGTAAACCTGATCGGCTTATGAGCTAAGGTCAGACTGAAATGGGCACAAGTGAAAACTCTTGAATGCGCTGCTTGACCCTAGAGGGTGTTCAAGTGGATTCCCCAATTTGGCCTTTTGTAGAGATGTTGGAGTAGCGGTTCCTTTTCGAACCTTGTATTTCTCGAACCTCGCTAAGGTGCGGTAACCTTGTGGATTGTGTTAGGCCGAAGTACTCATGGACTTGAAGTCTCAGTCGAGGTACTTGCTGTAGATAGTGATAAGCCAAAGTACCTATGGGCCCAGGGTCACGACCGAGGTAATAACTTTTAGATAAAACAATAATTAGAGAAACACTGATTTATTGATATCCAAAGAAGTTTATTATACAGCAGAAGCAACAATTACAAAGTGTTACATAATTATCCAGGTTATTTCAGCAGGATAGCAATTGTCATCTTGGTGGTTGTTCTAGGGTTGTGCCCTATCTTGAAGTTAGGCGTTAACCTGGGGTAAGCATGGGCCAGGGTTGTCATTCCCAATCGGAGAATGTCTTCTTTGGTAGGGGAAGAGGGACTCCAAGGGCTATAGCTTTGTTTCCTGTAATGACCAATCTTCTAACTGTTTTGTGCTTGGTGCACATACCAACCCAAATGGTCATCCCGGATGAGAGATTCAATGGCATCCCGGAGGTTGGTACAATCCTCCATGTCGTGACCATGGTCGTCATGCCACGCGCAGTACTTAGATGTGTCCCTCCGTGAATGCTTTTTCATATGGAGAGGTCTCTACATATCCCGGAACTCGGTGTTCATGTCCTCTTGACATATATGATCCCGAGGTGTATTGAGGAGAGTATAACTGTCATACTTCCCTTTAAAAGGCAGCTTAGAATTTTACCTCTGTTGATTTGGTTGCTCTCCAGACTTGGGCTTAGCATCTTCTTTTTCGAGATGCTTCCTAGCTCAGAGAACATCATCAGCGTTGATGTACTTGTCTGCATGGGCATGTAATTCATCCATGGTTTTGGGCTTTTTCTTTGCCAATGAAAAGGAAAATTGTCCTAGACGAAGTCCTTCTTTGATGTAGAATAGTCCGAGTCTTTCATCTCAGTCACATACATTTATGATCTCTTTGTTGAACTAGGATATAAAGTCTCGGAGAGACTCCTTTTTTCTTTGCTTGATCTGAGAAAGACATGAAATGGACTTAGGTTGCACTTTGCTGGTAGTGAAATGTAACAAAAATCTCGAAGACAGGCCTCACCAGTTATCCATGGATCTCGGAGATAGGGTGTTGAACCATCTCAAGGCGACTTTCTTTAAAGACAGAGGGAAAACACGACACATGAGAGAGTCATCACCCCCAACAAACTAAAGTGCAGACACATAGGCATCCAAATGCTCATGAGGGTCCGTGGTCCCATCATGGGCTTTAATGTTGGCAGGGTACTTGAAGCGTCTAGGGATTTCATAAGCCATCAATCTGTCAGAGAAGGGTTGGTTTTGTGAAACTGTGTCCCTTGCTCTATTTTCCCGCTCTCTTGCATTGGCCAGTCCAGCATTATGGCGGGGATCCGTGATTCTAGAGTTCTCTAGATGGCGGTCATCATGTTGATTTCAATTTCTCCTATTTTCATGGTTCCTTCTCATAGTTCGATTTTCTGCTTCATTGTCCTAATTAGCAGCTCTCTCTAGGTTATGGATTCTTTCGTCTTGACGATGAATCCTCTCATCTTAAAGTTTGACCAGAGAGAGCAATTTTGCTCTAGATAGCTCCTGGTGATTTGTCTCAGGCCGATAGGACTAAGCTTCATTCTCCACCCGATCTCCAAGGTGTTGCAGTGTTGACACCCGCTGCACAACATCCCCAAAAGGTGCTCTTTGTGGGCTAAGGCACTGCCTCATCGAAATTTGCTGGGAAGGAGGGGGAAATTCTCTCCAGTGAAATAAGTCTCCAGCTCGTCCTGTCTAGGTTCTGAGTAGGCTACAACTGGCTTTAGAGGTGGCTTATGAGCAGCGAGGATAGACGTTGGACGACAATTTACAAACGGTGGGTTATACGCAACAGAAGCGCGGTTATGGTTTGTTGAGGTTTGCCTCCTCCTTGTATTGACCATAATGATGGCTGTGATTGGAGTGTTGATGATGATGTTGAGAGTAGAAATTTATCGTTTCTTACAGACGACACCAATGTTCAAAACTGGATTCTGAGGGTTACCTGAGAAGGTAAGAGGTGGCGGATTCTTCTATGGCGCAACCGCAACGACAACGAGCGAGGGGTGGATATCTGTAAAAGGCACTTCAACGCTCAAGTTAGTAGGTGCGCAAAGAGTGATTGTTATGAATTAGGTCATACTTATTTTTCCCTTACTAATAGTTTATATATGAGCATTTAAAAATATGAGAAATCTGAGCATTCAATGTATTTTGAATGTTGTTATCTGAAATCTAACAGTTTATGCGAGATGTGATGAATATTCATTCCTATCGATGATGTTACGCCTAATGCATACGCATAGTAACATCTAGGTGCTAGTTTGTCATGTCAGGTTACTCCAAATTTATAAACCCATAACTCGGTTTAGAACACACCTTGTTCATTAATTTTTAGAATTTGATGTTGTTGAAGTATGGTTAAAGGATTCATTAGTTGTCTCCTCTCATTTCTAATTTTTTCTATTTTTAGCAAAATTGTATGACTTTTTTCATTAATAAATGTTAATGAATTATTTATATTTATTATTTATTTTTTGAAAAAGATGCATGTAGATTAATTTCTCTTACCCAAAACTTTTTTGGTACACTTTTCGAAACTTTTGTTCATAAAAAATTGTATAAATGAATTTTTTTATTCTTACATCAAATAAGTATATATATTTTTTTATATTTTATTTAATATTATTTATTATACATATTTTTTTTTTATTTTTTTTTACTTAATTATATTTATTAAAAATAGTATAAATAATATTTATATTCTTAAAAGAGATGTATGATAATTATTTTCTGTTGTAAAAATTGATGTAATCAACGTAATAACTCAAATTTAGTGTTAAAAAAATGGAGGCTTACTTATTTACTCATTAACGTATGAAACGAAAAATATCGCCAGTTCAGATAAAAAAAATTCCCGTAAAAAAAATAAAAAAAATCTCCAGTTTAAAAAAAATGGGTCATTGTGGGCCCCGCCTGTCTTGGTGCCACCTGTCGTAAATCAATTGGATAGCGACCTGATTTTCCATTTACCCACTTTACCCCCAACAACTCTTCATACGCCCTCCTTACCCCTTTGAATCGCTTCCCAATTTGCGAGAAAGGAAGGGGCTCAGCCTCGGATCCGAAGCACTCACCTTCTCTCTCCGAACCTCGGTCTCGCCTTCTGTTCGTTGAAAACTTCACACTATTTTGATCACTTTATCTGTCTGAAGCTCGAACGCCCCCCTTTCCCCCCTTCCCTCTCTAACCTTCTCCAAACGTTGCAAACCCTAACGCTCGGCTCCTCAACGCGCTTCCACGATCAGCTTCGAGCTTCAATGGAGCCTTCTCAATGTCACTGTGAGTTCATACCTTATCTTTCTCTCTCTAAAAACCCTACCTTTCCTTTTTCCCTCTCTCTAGAACACCTTAGTTTAGGTAGAAAGGAAATGCAAATCTATGCTTGTGTGCAATTTTGGAAGCTCGTGCAGTTGTTTTGTGTCGTCTTGCCAATTTAAATGCTGCTTGTGGAGATGGAATTGTGCCGGTGCTTTCGATCTTGTGTAATTTTTTGCTGTGAATGTGATTTTTTGGAGTGGTTTTTGGTTTTGGGTTGAGCTCTGCTGCTGCGAGAGTTGTAGGGAAAATAATTATAATTGAGTGTTTGTGTATTTTGCCTCCTCCTATTTCACTCAGAACTGAAAAAATATTTAGCTCTCAGCTTAGGTGACTTGTGCATATTTGGTTAGATTTTAGTTTTTGTTCTTGTTTCTTTTTCTTCTTCCATGTTTCCCAGTATTCGTTTCATTGTTGGTTTTGGACCTGGTTTCTGCTGTCACGGGAAGGAAAGTCTGAATTCTTGGCGCCGGGTGGAAATCTATTGAAAATAAGGATGTGTTTGGATAAGGAATTCTGAGGAGGGAGGAGAGTTTAAAATACTTTGTGGTAAAATACTCTCTCATTTGGATAATTTATATAGGAATTTTGAAAATTCTGAAGGATTTTCATTAGGTATTTTTTTTCTCTCCCCTCAAAATGAAGAATTTGAAATAACACTTTCAGAGGTGGAATTTTTGAAATCCCTGCTTGCTTGTCTCCCTTCCGGATCAGTCATTCTAGTTGCTTTATCTCCTTCTGTCAACTTCACCTCCTTCGTATGCCTTCAGCGATTTGGCATGGGCTTCTCGAACATGACCACGAGTGCACTGGATTCGATCAGAGTTTTTGATTTTGACGTGTGTTTGTGTCTGTTTGAGTTTTCTTCTTCTCTGTGGCTTGTTTGTCAATGGGTTTTTTTCTGTGGGGCTGAAGTGGTGGGTTTCTTATGGGATTGTGGGGGTTGAATGAAGGTTGGGAGTTTTGTATGCATTGTGGTTGACATTGTTACCATCATGAATGAATGCTGATTTACCAAATTGGGAAGGAGAGATGCAAGTTGATGGTGGACATGGCGGATTGTAACTGTCATTGACACCGATGGAGGAGCGGCAGCTGCTGGCAAATCTGGTGCTGGAGACGGTGGACTTTGGGTTGCTGATTTGCCAAATTGGGAAGGAGAGACGTAAGTTAATGCCTTCAGGACAGTACTTACTTAATGTGGACTGGGAGAAAAAATTCATATGCTAACATTTAACTTTTACTCATCTTTCCTTTTCTTGTACTGACAATCTAAGTCATGGAAATGTAAATAGAATATATCCAGTTAATTTTAGGCTAGTTATTAAAAATAGATTTTGTACTTAAAATTCTATGCTTGTGGATGCCATATGAATCTGGTAGGTACAAACATATGAACAGAGATGATGGATCCTTGTGATGATGTCTTTTTATATCTGTAGTTAAAGTGTATGTGTACATGCTGTACAAAAGGGGGAAATTTTGAGATTGTAGATGATTTGAAATTTTTGGATAAGTTCACTTTGAGTTTGCAAGGAATTGTAGCTTTGGTTTTTTATTTGAAGAATAACTGCCTGTTGCCTCAAATTTGATGTCTTCATTAACTGTCTTAAGAATAGCAAGTTGCAGGAATGGTTAAATACTGGGGGGTGGATAGTATGACATAACACAGATTATATTGAACGCCTACTAGAACACCCATTTCCAAATAGCAGAGAATAAACTACATATAGGGCATGCAAAATAGAAACATTGCTGTGGGATTCTTCTTCCCGTGTCTGTATGACTATTGTTTTGCCAAAGCATAAACATGCAGGAAATATCTTTAAGGTTCTGCGTTTCTGCTTCATATGTGTGTTTCTTACTTATTTAGATTCATTGGTATGGCTGATTTGGAATTTGTTGCAGCCTGTTCAAATTTTCTCCATTTTGATCCCTCATGTGCATCACTCCTAAATTTGGCCATAAACTTTGAAGGAGGAGGCTAAATATATTTTGCTTATTTATTTATATGTGGGTGAGCTATGGTAACACTTGTTTCCTGAAAGAATGATTTTTTTATAAGTAGATATTTTTGGACAAGGACCATTGCTGTTTGAAGCTTTGGTATATTTTCAATACTGATCTAGGATGGTAGTATATGTAAGGAAGGACATCTCTTACCTGTGAATATGGAAAATATTTGAAAAAACTATGGCTTATGCTTATAGTGTGTTGCGTAGGAGCAATGGTTCAAACTTGTGTCACTGGAGATACTTTTGAGTATAGAACATGGAACTGCATTCCTTTTTTCATTTGACCCTTCCTTTTTCCCCGTCTTTTTCTTCATTTGGGAAAGAACATGAGAGTCTTTATAAGTATATTCTTTGAGAGTGAATTCTGGAATGTACACACACATGCATAATGCATAGTCACAAACACAAATGCGGATTTATATAAAAGAATAACTGCGCTTAACTTATGCAAATACACTTGTAAGCATGCACATTCATGTATAAAAAACTGTAGCAATTAAAACCAAGAAATGTTTTAAAACACTTTGGGTTGTGCTTAAATCACATTGAATAAAATAGAGATGAAGAAATCTTTAGAATATTTTGGTTTACTGTTTAATTTCTATTATTAATGATATTCCTCTTCATAAATCCTATAATTCAAGCTATTGTTCTCTATAAATTGGAATTTCTTGCAGTTTTTTGTTTGGGGTGGGAGGGGGGTGGAAGGTGGGTGACTATCGCCTAATTTGTGCCCAATAATTGTTATTTTGTAAATCAGTTGTGGAAATACATGATTTCAATTTTCTAATGAACCTAAGTCCGAAATTTGAAGTTGTCAAATGATAACAATACATAACCTGATGAAGCTTTATGCTTCATTTTACACTTTGACGTAGACATTTATTGCAATTAACTTATGTTTGATCATTGAACTACAAATAGTTCTTTGATGTTTGATCATTGAACTACAAATAGTTCATTTGATTAACCTAACATTTATCAATCAAGCATATTGAAACACGGGACAGACATCGAAGTACGCTTCAAAAAAAAAAAAGTTTAAAGGCTGCTTTTTTGACTAGGCTATTTCAGTTGGCAACATCATGATTATCATAAGATGTTCCTTTTTGGAAAGCCAATTTTGTATGTTATATTGCTGGCATGGCGTGTGAGCAAGGTTGTCAAGATCGCAACGTTGCTCGTAAGATCGCACGACTTCATGATTTTTTGTAGGACCAGCCATCCCGGTTACACCCACTAAATTGCTTTGGTGGGATCGTGGTAGGATCGTCGAGCAAGATCATAGAAGTGGTGGAATTGGCGATCTTGAATGTGCTGGGTGAGCCACCATTAAAGTGGCGGATCAAACCAATTTGGGGCAAAAAACTCAAACCTACCCAATCTCAAATCCTAATCACCCCCATTTTCTTTCTCGACCTCATCAATCTGAACATCTCCCATTCGATTTGACCACATCTCTGCCTCTCCGTTCTGTGATTTGACTTGCTTGCCCTTCAACGTGCTGTTCATCATCTATTTGTGGGCGGTTCCCCTTCAAGGTGTGTTTGGAGCTGCTCTGGGTGCTATGACCTATGAGTCCCAAGTGGGCCTTCTTCCTCCGAGCCAGTGTGAGGTGCGAGCTCGGGGTTTCCTCTGACTTTGCGAGCTGTGTTTTCCAATTTTTGGTTGCTTTTATTTTTGTGTGTTTATTTTTGTATTTATTTGGAAGAACATGACTTTCGTCTAAGTAGGAGTAAGACGGAGTATATGGAATGTAAGTTCAGTAAGAAGCGTGCTAATACTAGCTTAGCGGTGAAAATTGGGGATCACACCATACCACAAGTCACACGGTTTAGGTATCTTGGATCTATCATACAAAATGACGGAGAGATAGAGGGAGATGTAAACCATAGGATTCAAGCTGGATGGATGAAATGGAGGAGTGCTTCAGGAGTGATTTGTGATAGAAAAGTGCCTCTCAAGCTTAAGGGTAAATTTTACCGCACAGTTATAAGGCCCGCGATGTTGTATGGTACTGAATGTTGGGCGGTAAAAAGCCAGCAAGAGCATAAGATCAGTGTCGCGGAGATGAGGATGTTGTGCTGGATGTGTGGTCATACAAGACAAGATAGGATTAGGAATGAATGCATTAGAGAGAAAGCAGGGGTAGCACCTATTGTGGAAAAGATGGTAGAATCTCGCCTTAGGTGGTTTGGACATGTAAGGAGAAGACCCTTAGAAGCCCCGGTAAGAAGAGTAGATTAGGTGGAGGATAGTCTAATAGCTAGAGGTAGAGGGAGACCAAGAAAGACTATAGGTGAAACAATTAAAAAAGATTTAGATTTGAATGACATTTCTGAAGACTTGGTTTATGATAGGGTACAATAGTGTCGTTTGATTCATGTAGTCGACTCCACCTAGTGGGAAAAGACTTGGTTGTTGTTGTATTTTTGTGTTTATTTGCTTGACTTTTCAGTTATTGTTATATTGCCATATCTTTTAACAACTATTCTAGTAGTTAATATACACCAAATGGATTTTTGCTTGCAGGGATTTTTTTATAATTTCCAGGGTTAAATGGTAGTTGCTCAGAGGTGTGTTTCTGGACAGCATCATATTTGGAGAAACTTTTTTTGATCTTCCTGCTATGTAGGTTATCAAAAATTTAAAATTTGTTCCTTGATCAACTAAGTCTTCTAATAAATAGTTGTCTGCTGAAAATTTGTGGGCTGGATTATCTATGCTATGCCTAGAAACGAAGTAGGAGACAGGGTCCATAATTTCTTTGGTCAAGAGAACTTGGCCCAGGGACAGTATCATTCACAGGCGGTTGATGGGAACTGGCCAGGACTAAGCAACAATTTGTGGGCTGGTAGCCAGAGACCGACTGGTGCGCCTTTTATTTCCAATTTGAAGAATTTTAATCTACAACAATCAGGTAGAAATTCCATGAACTTTTTAAAATTTTTTTAATCCTTTATCAATGATAATTTTTTCACATGTAATTACCCTGTTTTATATATATCTATATTGGTTTTAAATAACTTAAACTGTGATGTTAAAGTTTCACTTTGTTGTGTGGTTTGAGGTTGTCTTTATTACTAATCATACTGCCTTTTCCTGGCACAAAGAGTCTGAACAGGGACATACAAGCTCTCCACATTTGCGACATGGTTTGAACCTGCCACAATCAAATCTGAGGCCTGAGTCTGGCAGAAATCAGCTGCCAAACCAACAAACAGTTGTGAATGGCTATATGCAGGGACATCAGGTTTTCCAGACTAGGCAGAATGAAGCTAACACTCTGGGAGTGGATACAGAATCTGATTGGCATAGCCTATCAAGAGGAATACCAGTGCTAGAGTCACAAGGGAGTGGTCTTGAACTCTATAAGAAAAACTTGGCTAGGAATGATACTGCTGAATCTCCTGTCAATTTTGATTTTTTTGGAGGTCAACAGCAAATAAGTGGTCGCCATAGTGGAATGCTTCAGTCTTTGCCTAGACAACAGTCAGGGATAAATGAAATGCAGCTATTACAGCAGCAAGCAATACTCAACCAGATGCAAGAACTTCAGAGGCAGCAGCAATTTCACCAACTAGAAGCAAAGCAACAGAATTCTATGGCTCCAGCTTCCTCCATTTCAAAACAGACAGTTGCAAGCCATTCTGCATCTCTTATCAATGGCATTCCCATCAATGACGCATCTAACCTTATATGGCAGCCTGAAGTTGTGCCAACTAATACAAATTGGCTCCAGCGTGGTGCATCTCCAGTTATGCAAGGGTCCTCTAATGGACTTATGTTATCTCCTGAACAAGGAAATGCATTGCGCCTGATGGGTTTGGTTCCTAATCAGGGAGATCAGTCTCTTTTTGGGCTTCCTGTTTCTGGCTCAAGGGGTACTCCTAACCTGTATTCTCATGTTCAAGCAGAGAAGCCTGCAGTGTCTCAGGTTTCTATCTCACACCAGTATTCTCATGTTCATGGGGACAAAACTGTGCTGCCGCACATATCAGCCAGTGGTAATTCATTTCCTGCTCTTCAATATGCTGCATTTTCAGACCAAACTAACACAAATGATGGAACTTCAGTTTCAAGACAGGATATTCAAGGAAAAAGTATGTTTGGTTCTACTGCTCATGGTATAAATAGTGGACTGAATTTGGAGAACTTGCAGCAAGTGAATTCTGAGCAAAGAATTGTACCAATGCAAGATTTTCATGGGAGGCAAGAACTAGCTGGATCTTCAGAGATGTTGCAGGACAAGATGATAGTGCAGGTTCCTGCTTCACAGAATGTAGCTACCCTAGATCCAACTGAAGAGAAGATTTTGTTTGGTTCAGATGACAGCCTGTGGGATGGATTTGGCAGGAATACAGGTGGTTTCAATATGCTGGATGGTACAGACAGTTTTAATGGATTTACATCTGTTCAGAGTGGGAGCTGGAGTGCGCTTATGCAGTCTGCTGTAGCAGAAACTTCTAGTAGTGATATGGGCATGCAGGAGGAGTGGAATGGTCTAAGTTTCCGGAATATGGAACGTTCATCTGGAAATAAGCCGCCTTCAACCGTTGATAGCAGCAAACAGCAATCAGTTTGGGCTGACAATAACCTGCAATCAGCTTCCAATATAAATTCAAGACCTTTTCTTCGGCCTGATGATGTTAGTAGGACCAATACCAATGAAAACTATTCTGGTGTTGCTGGATTTCATCAGTCAGGTCCTGATATTTCACATGAACAGCATGACAGGTTACAGACTGATTCTCAGAGATCTATTCCGCAATTTTTAGAAAGAGGCAAATGGTCAGATTGCAGTCCTCAGCAAAAACAACTTATGGAAGGGGGTCATATATATGGAAATGCTGCCAACTCTTCAGGTTTAGAAAAAAATGAGAACGTTATATCAGGTTCTTGGACCCATCAACAGACCATATCGTCATGTAATAGTAGTGGTGGTCCATTCAATAAATCTAATGGTTGGAATGTTATGAAACCAGCCCCACTTGATAGCAGTTCTACTTTCAAAACACATGAAAATGAAAACTCATTGCAGCTCCATCGGGAGAAAGCCATGCATGAGGAGATGGGCCAGGTTCCTGCTATGTGGGAGCCTGATTCTGATACTAATTCATCTGTTAGGTTGGAACAAGTAAAGTCTGCAGGTAATATGCAGGCTTGTGGGGAAGATTCTGGTATGAATGGTATTGGTGCCTTACCAAATTCAGGTGCTACATGGATCAGCCAGCAAAGCAACCAGCAGCCCCCTAATGTTGATGTATGGAGAGATGCTGATTCAGTGGGGAGCTATAGAAGAAATGAAGGGACAGGAAAATATAGGCATCATATAGAGAATGGAAAGGTAGGTGAGGCACATGATAGGGAGAACTCTAACAAAAAAGAAAAATCTGCAGATGGTCTTGGCTCTAATCCTTCCCATCCTAGAGCTGGTGGTATGAGAGATAATATCAGTTTTGATGGTACTGATCTGCGTAGTCCGAAGTTATCTGGTCAGGGAAATCGAAGACCTCCTACTCGTAAATTTCAGTATCACCCAATGGGGGATCTGGGTGTTGAAGGGGAACCTTGTGGAAACAAACTGGTCATAAATTCACAGCCTATGCCCAATCAACCCTTTGGAGGACTTAAAGGTCAGGACCAAAGCTATCTTAGGCAGTCAAAGTACGGCCATTCTGATGAGAATTATACTGAAATGGAGAAGGTAATTTGTAAGACTTTACCCTGTTTTATACTTTTATGAAAGTGTCACTATTAATTGCTTAGAGTTTTCTTGATGTATTGGAGAATCAAAAGTTGTTTTTATCCTTTAAAATGTGACTGAAGCATGCACCTACTTTTCAGGGTGACTCAAAAAGCTTGGATAATAATGCTTCAAAAAGCATACTTCCTGGTCATATGCCTAAATTATTGACTTCATTGGACAGAAATGTTGGTAATTATGCCTTAAACAAGACTGCTTCACCCAGGTAGTTGAACACTTGAAAATTTTCATCTTGCTTTAGTTTTAGGCGTATGAATTTAGTGTCATCATGTGGTATTTCCTTCTTAATTATTGTTGAAATATTCTGCTTTCTGTAATGGTAAGTAACCATGGCATGCATGCATTTACTTTTTCCTGTGCTAACTTCTGGTCTAATTGGCAGTTCGGCAGTGCTACCTATTTTATTTCCCTTTTTTTTCCTTCTCCTACTGTATACTCTTGCATGACTTATGTGATGACTGTAGCTCAATTTTTTGCTTCGATTTGTTAAAATTATTGTAGTCAAAATATTCTTGAGCTTCTTCATAAAGTGGATCAGTCAAGGGGGTATGGCATTGCAGCAAACACAAGCTCTTCTAACTGCCATTTATCTTCCAGGGTTCCTGAAACTGAATCTTCTGATGGATCTGTTGTACATCCTCAGCGGAATCAAAGTTCTTTGTCTCAGGGCTTTGGTTTACAATTGGCTCCTCCTTCCCAACGGCTTCCTATGGTATCTTCTCATGGCTCGTCGGAGACAGGTCTTAGTACACCACATGTGTCTGAGAGAGGGTATAAGAGCCATACATGGTTGGCTACCAATCAGACTTTTCCTTCTCAAGAGTCATCTCATGGGGAGCTTAGGAATAATATTTCTGGTACCTCAGGACAAATTTTTGATAAAGCCTCACATTACAATGTGCTGGGAAATATTCCACAGGCTTTTACATTTGGCTTTCCTTTCTCCAGGACCCATAGTCAAAATCAGAATATGGCTAATCTTGGTGGACAAGTAGCAAATACTCAATCTGCTAACGCAACTGCTGTTGATCGCACTGCTTCCACGAATCAGATAGATGAATATTGTGAAAGAGCTCAAACTAGTCAATCTGAATTGGCATCTGCTCAGGACATGTCCCAGTCGAGTGGTATAGACCAAATTCGTCCAGGAGATCCTACCATCCAAATTTTGGCAGCTGAGGTTGGCACTCAACCTTCTGTTACATTTAGTGCATCTCTACATGGCACCTCTTCAAAAGTTTTACACAATGTATGGACCAGTGTTTCTGGCAAGAAACATCCTAATCATTCAAAGATTCCATCCCAGTCCCTACAAATTAACAATTGTGAAATGACAACTGGCTCACAGAAGCCAGGTGATGCGTGTTCGGAGAAAGATGATAATGATCTTTCTGGGATTGGTCCTTGTTCTGCATATTCCAATAGTTCTGTAGGAAATTTGCTTATAGAAAGCTCTGGGCAGCAGACATTGCGTGCGAGTGTTAATGCTACTGAAGAGGCTGCAGGTGCCTCACAAGTGAAGGAACCTGTTGTAAAATGTACTTCTGATGCGTCTCAACCTAGCCCAGCTGCTACCTCCAGAGATATTGAAGCTTTTGGCCGGTCTTTAAGACCAAACAATTTATTGAATCAGAATTTCTCCTTGCTGCATCAATTTCAATCCATGAGAAATGTGGAAATCGATCCTGGTAATCAGGACTTCAAGAGATTCAAAGTTTCAGATGATGTGGTGGACAAACAGCAGGTAGATTCCAACCGTGGACAACAGTTGTCATATGGATATGATAATGTAGTCAAAGATGTGTCTGGTAATAATTCTTCCTTGCCATCGTTAGATCCTATTATGCTAAGCTTTTCAACAAAGCCAAGGGATGGACAGGACACAAATGCATCTTCTCAGGAGGTGGTTGGAAATGGTCAGAAAAATGCTCTTAATGTCTCTGATAGTAATAAAGCAATTTCTGACAGAAGTGATCATCCTCTGGTAAATCCTCAGATGGCACCATCATGGTTTGAGCAATATGGAACTTTTAAAAATGGTAAGATATTGCCAATGTATGATGTACGGAAGATGACTGCTTCTAAGATTATGGACCAACCTTTCATTATACGGAACCAATTGGATAGTTTGCATCTTCGTAATCCAATAGAGCAAGTTAATAGTCTCAGTGATGCTCAACTTGGTAATGCCGGGCCAAGTCCAATGCCTGCTTCACTTGCAATTGAGCATGTACCTTCTCAGTTATTGACTCCTCCAGCGGTTGAAATTATGAGACCAAAGAAGCGTAAAAGTGCCACAACTGAACTCCTGCCATGGCATAAAGAACTGACACAGGGTCCTGAAAGACTTCGAAGTATCAGGTGGTTCACAAAACTGAGTGATTTAATGCACTTATTTTTCCTTTTTGGTATTGTTGGTGTAGGAAAAATCCTGTGTCTTTCACCGGTGGATATTATGTTTGTTCAATTGTTTTGAAAGAAAAATGCCTTGTGTTTCCACTGTGTCTGAGTGACTCTATTTTAATCTTGTTTTATGGTTGTCAATTTATTAAATATTTTTTCTCCAAAGATAACTGAAATTCCTTATTATTTGGCAGTGCGGCGGAATCAGACTGGGCCCAAGCTGCAAATAGATTGATTGAGAAGGTTTGTTTATAATTAAATCAGTCAACACTCATGAATCTATAAATTCTTTAATTAATTTCACTTTGCTCTGTATATAATTATAGGTTGAAGACGATGCTGAGGTAGTCGAAGATTTGCCAGCAATGGTGAAGTCAAAAAGAAGACTTGTCTTGACTGCACAGCTTATGCAGCAACTACTTAACCCTCCTCCAGCAGCAGTTCTCTTTGCAGATGTGAAGTTGCATCATGAGAGTGTGGTCTACTCTGTTGCAAGATTAGCATTAGGAGACGCATGCAGTTCAATCTCATGGTCTGGATGTGATACCCTTTTGCCTCCTGGCAGCCAAAACCTGTAAGAATTGTTTTTTCTTTTGAATGGCTATATATATATATATATGTATGTATTTCTGCTTCATGTAACAATTGACATTTTTGAATGATATTTTCTGTAGACTGCCTGAGAAGCTTAAATCATCCGACAAAATTGATCAGTACATTTTGAAGGTTATGGACCTTGTTGGTAGAACAAGGAAACTGGAAAATGATATATTGAGGTACTATCATAGTATTCAGTTTCATACTTTCTATTCATTATTTTTATTTCCTTAATGGGTTTAGCAAATAGTGTGTCTGATCTATGCAATCTTCACTGATCATCATGATTTTTATTTTTGTTTCACCTGTGAACATAGGCCTATAATTCGCAATAGGTTGAACCACATTAAATTCCGTGTCTACTACTCTTCCTATCTAATGTTTGTTGACCTGGTTACAACGATGAATTTGCTCAAAATTTTTGAAATATTAGTATTCCCCTTTGCGCGTTTGATCTTACAATAGCTAACACTTGTTTTAGGAAGCGGGAAGAGCATCTTATCACATATAGAAGCGGGGGTTCTTTCTCTCAAATTGATTTCTTTCTATTAAGGAAATCTGATAAAAAGATTTGCATGGATTGCAAAGTCATCCCTGGAGAGAGTTTGACTACCCAACACAGGGTTTTGGTTATAGATGTACGAGTTAAGATGAGATTAAGGAGAAATTGTCGAGACAGAGAGCCAAGGATCAAATGGTGGCAACTAAAGGGCGGAAAACAAATGCTCTTTCAGAGGAGGATTATGGAGGAAGAGATTTGGGAAGTACTAGGGAGTGCTAATGATATGTGGAACGAGATGGCTAAAGGGATTAGGAAGGTAGCAAAAGAGACACTCGGTGAATCAAGAGGCTTTGGACCCAAGGATAAAGAATCTTGGTGGTGGGACACAAGTGTACAAGATAAGGTTAAGGTTAAAAGGGAATGTTATAAAGCTTGGCACGTGTGTAAAAATGATGAAAATTGGGAAAAATATAAGGCAGCTAAAAAAGATACTAAGAAGGCGGTGAGCGAGGCGAAAACTAAAGCGTTTAATGGGTTATATCTATCGTTGGGCACCAAAGACGGAGAAAGTTATATCTACAAGCTTGCTAAAAGTAGGGAAAGGAAGACAAGAGACCTGGATCAAGTGAAATGCATTAAGGATGAAGAGGGTAAAGTCTTGGTTACGGAACAAGACATCAAAGATCGATGGAAGGGTTATTTTCGCAAGTTATTTAATGAGGAACACGGGGCGTTAGGGGACTCAGACATTCTAAACACTAGAGAGGAAGACCAAAATAAAACATTTTATCGTAGAATTCGGGAGTTTGAGGTAAAAGAAGTATTGAAGAGGATGGATAATGGAAAAGCGGTCGGACCGGATAATATACCTATTGAGATATGGAAGTGCCTAGGAGATAAAAGTATAAGCTGGCTTACAAAGCTGTTTAACGAGATATTGAGGTCTAAGAAAATGCCAAATGAATGGAGGAGAAGCACTTTAATCTCTATTTATAAGAATAAGGGAGATATACAAAATTGTGCAAATTACAGAGGGATTAAGCTCATGAGTCATACCATGAAGTTATGGGAAAGAGTCATTGAAAGGAGACTAAGACAAGAGACTCATGTTTCAGAGAATCAATTTGGTTTTATGCCTGAGAGGTCATCTTCTACGAAGATTGACGGAGCGGTATCGGAGGAAGCAAAAAGACTTACACATGGTTTTCATTGATCTGGAAAAAGCGTACGATAGGGTATCGAGAGAGGTCTTGTGGAAGGTTTTGGAGAAGAAAAGAGTTCGTATTACCTATATTCGAGCAATCCAAGGTATGTATGATGAGACTAAAACTAGTGTGAGAACACCGGGTGGGGTCACAGAAGAGTTCCCTATAACTATAGGACTGCACCAAGGGTCAGCTTTGAGTCCTTATCTTTTTACCTTGGTCTTGGATGTGTTACTGCGCATATCCAAGAGCCAGTGCCACAATGCATGTTTTTTGTAGATGATATAGTCTTAGTTGGAGAGTCGAGAGAGGAAATAAATGGGAAGCTAGAGTTATGGAGACGGGCTTTGGAAGAACATGGTTTTCGTCTAAGCAGGAGTAAGACGAAGTATATGGAATGTAAGTTCAGTAAGAAACATGTTAATGCTAGCTTAGCGGTAAAAATTAGAGATCATACCATACCACAAGTTACACAGTTTAGGTATCTTGGATCCATCATACAAAATGACGGAGAGATAGAAGGAGGTGTAAACCATAGGATTCAAGCTGAGCGGATGAAATGGAGGAGTGCTTCAGGAGTTATTTGTGATAGGAAAGTGCCTCTCAAGCTTAAGGGTAAATTTTACCGCACAACTATAAGACCCGCAATGTTGTATGGTACTGAATGTTGGGCGTTAAAAAGCCAACAAGAGCACAAGATTAGTGTCGCAGAGATGAGGATGTTGCGTTGGATGTGTGGCCATACTAGACAAGATAGGATTAGGAATGAATGCATTAGAGAGAAAGTAGGAGTAGCACCTATTGTGGAAAAGATGAGAGAATCTCGCCTTAGGTGGTTTGGACATGTAAGGAGAAGACCCTTAGAAGCTCCTGTAAGAAGAGTAGATCAGGTGGAGAATAGCCCAATAGCTAGAGGTAGAGGAAGACCAAGAAAGACTATAAGGTAAAACGGTTAAAAAAGATCTAGATTTGAATGGCTTTTCTGAAGACTTGGTTCATGATAGGACACAATGGCGTCGTTTGATCTATGTAGCCGACCCCACCTAGCGGGAAAAGGCTTGGCTGCTGTTGTTGTATTAGTATTCCCCTCTGCCTTTTTTTAGTTTACCTTTTAAGAATTTATTTTGACATGGTAATGATAGTATAATATCCCATAGCTCATATACAGGGCGTGTGCAAAAATTGGCCTTCATGTTTCCCCTCTATATTGGTTGCCTGCTACTGCTACTGTCATTAGGTTATTGTTTCATCCCAATGCTTTCATTTATCTTCACATTATAGCTACAATTTTGTTGTGCTCAACTCTTATCTGCCATTTTTCATCTTGATGATGCAGATTGGATAGCAGAGCCTCAATTTTGGACTTAAGAGTGGAATGCCAGGATTTAGAAAGATTTTCTGTCATCAATCGATTTGCCAAGTTCCATGGACGGGGGCAAAATGATGGGGCAGAGACCTCATCATCCTCTGATGCAAGTGCTAATGCTCAGAAATCGCTCCCCCAGAAATATGTTACTGCAGTTCCATTGCCTAGGAATCTCCCAGACAGGGTACAATGTCTTTCACTTTGATCATTAATTAATTCATTTTTCCATCTTTCTTGGTCAGTTGTCTACACAACCTCCTGTTTCTGATCCTTTTCTTTCAACTTATATTATTGCACTTCATCGCCATAGAACCATACAACTGGCAATGTAGGAGAATGGTACTAGATTGCCTCCTCAACCAATGGAGGCTATTAGATCTTTGCAATCTATATATGTATGTATGTATGTGTTGCAATCTAGTTAACATTTAATTTTGATTTTCAGGTTCCAAGCCTTTTGTATATAGTAAAATTATATATGCAGTTTATTAAGTATTAACCATACCATTTGGCTTGGTTTTGTCTGATTAGTTGGCATAAGTTCCTTCACTCAATCATTTCGTTTCTCTCAATATCAAATCATTTTCTGTATGTTTTCCTGTGTAGTCCTTCCCATTGCGAAACCCCTTTGGCAGAGGATGTTATGAAACAACTGTCAGTAGGTGTAGGGCCTCTAAAATAGTGGACATGGTTTACTTTTTGTCATTTAATAGTGTTGACTGTCGATTATACATCAATTTGTAGTTATTTTACAATCTCCTGTCAAATATAATTCTTGTTTCTTCAACAGTCTTGGGTATAAATTGGTAGTAAATGTTTAGATTATTATTAGATGTGTTTAGATGGAAATTTGTCTTGTGGATGTTAATCTAGTTATTGGATATCAATGAAAACTAGGGTAAAACACACTTTACCTCCCTATAGTTTAACCCTTTCTCAACTTAACCCCTCAAGTTGTGTCACTTAACCACCATATAGTGTGATCCTGATAGAACTGGACCAGAAATTAAAGAAAAGATAGAAATTTAATGATAAACTTCTCTCTCTGTATTAGAACCAGAGTAGTAGAAACAGAAAGAATTACAAGAAACTATTAAGAAATGGCAATCACCAACCTACTGTGAACACACTCACTCCAAGGACATTCGAGAGGTCCTCACTCTCCCTAAACCTTCCTTTCCACTCAGAAACAGAATAGTTTAC
This sequence comes from Ormosia emarginata, assembly GCA_029884605.1. Lineage (NCBI taxonomy): Eukaryota > Viridiplantae > Streptophyta > Magnoliopsida > Fabales > Fabaceae > Ormosia > Ormosia emarginata. Next base: position 42,041,865 of record JAQQTP010000073.1, on the reverse strand, counting down.
CCCATAGGACCCCTCTCTATTTATAACTCCTCAGCGTTCCACCTCTAACAGAATAACCAACTAACATTTATTGTAACAGACTAACCAACTAATCAGTTATTGTAATAGAATAACTGCCCTCTTAATTAGAGGTTTGCTAACAATACTCTCCTCCCAAGACTTTCACCTTGTCCTTAAGGTGAAGTGCTGGATAAATGTCCAATAGCAGCTTGAAGAGACTTCCACCAGGGTCCCATTGTTGGAAGCCCGGTGGCCTAGTTCCCAATTCCTCGGAAATCTTGAAACATATTGTTCTTGTAACAACATCCAACTTGTGACGTCCAACAACATTTGCTTGGGCTGGTTCTTCTGCCCTCTTCCAAGATGATAAGAATGTCTCCAACCTGGTAACCAAGTTCTTCCTAATCTTCATTCTTGGTAGGAAAGGGTCACATGGGCAATAAAAACTCAGCCACAAATGTGGTTTTCGAATGCAATCTGAGGCCACAACAAATAGAACCACAAATGCTGGACACATTTCACCCAAGTGCTGCAACTTATATACCAAATTCTATTTGTCATCCATGTGGACACACTCACGAACGTCAAGCACCCATATACATGATATAGATGATGCAATTCCCTCATTGAAAAGTTTGTCTTCACCCAATATTGCGGAACTTACTAACCAAAGGAAAATACCCAACAATCGCTTGCAGCTATCTAAGCAAAGGTTTTGTAAAAATTAAACATTTATCATGCTAAGGAAAACAGACATAGATTCATCAAATGTTAACCCGGCCTTGGTTTGGGTCATTGCTTTGGCATTGAGGGAATCATCCAGGGCTTTACTTAAAATATGCCCCCAAACAATGACAAAAATTGAAGATAGAAATCCTGATAGCAATTCACCTTCCCCATCAAGTGTCCTCAAGGAAAGGAAGAGAAGAGCATCAAGTTTTTGGGTTAGTACCAAAGCCACTTCTTCACCTGTACGAGTATCAATGGCTGAATATGCAACCCCATAACTTCCTTCCCAAATGACTTAATGAATTTTATACCTATTGGTATCACGATTTTCATGGAAAAATCCCATCTTCACTGAATTCTGTTCACACTTCTGCTCCTGGTCATTGTCCATCGGACTTGGTATCCTCCCCTGCAAAGTTGTCTTCACTTTTGGCCTACCACTGGAATGCAATAGGTTTAATTCAGATGGCCCATCTTCATTATTCTTGTTGGGTCGTGGTCCAAACCCCATTGCAGTGATTTTCATGAGCTGGATCACTCTTGGTTGGTTTTCCTCCTCTTGGTTTGAGCCCATTAGTGTTAAAAAAAAAATATTTTTTGAATTCCAGTGCTTCTCCCTACTAATTTGGGCTTGACCCATTAGGTCAGAAAACGACCTTAATTGGACTAATTCCAATTCTGTCGCAACACCCTTCTCCTTCCCATTTGCGGTGCTACTGGCGTGAGGTTGAGATGCAGTTGCCCAATCTGCCCGCACCTTAACTGTAGATATCCCATCGGCTACTATACGAGGGTCCAGGTCTCGCGGTTCTGGTGGTGGAAGTTTGGTTGGCATGTGTGAGAGCCAAAACTCAATCGCAACCAATGACCCATTCGCCGCAATGGACGAATCCAAGTCCGGTGGTTCCGGTGGCGGTGGTTGATTGATTGGATCTCCAGATACGTTTTGTGGCCATGGCCGGCCAGTTCCCCCCTGTTCGCCCACTGTGGTTAATCTCTCCCCATTCACATCACCCTCATCCTCCGATGATTTAGACCTCTTCTCCCTTGGGCTATGACGTATTGATTTAGTTCGATCTGCACCAAACACTTCTCCATCTCGACCAACACTTTTCATCTTCCTTCTCACTCTCCTCCTCCGTGACCATTGTCAACTCCATAGCCTCCATAATTGCATATGGAAAAGATTGGGCATTTGAAGAGCAAAAAAAAGGAAGAAAATCCATTAAAAGCCCAGCGCTTGACCGCTTGAATGTGTGTTGCGCGCAAGAAAATTCAAGTTAGTGGGCCAGCGCTTAAGCGCAGGAAACCTAGTGCCTGAATGCATAAGCAGCAGCGATGTTGTTTTATAAATAAGAAAGTTTTGCCAAATTGAACATACACTTGGACAGAACGTAGTAGTCGTCAAGAGGCACAAACCCTAATGTGGTATGAGCGCAATTAGGCTTGTAGATTAGGAATTTTCTTCAACCTTTTCACCTCTTTATAATGGAGTTTGTCATATTCTTTCCTTTGTGTTCTTCTTTTTCCATGTGTAACTAATTTTCCCTTGTTAGGGAGATGATGAATCTTGAACTTTGATGATATAACTTATTTTATGGATTTAATTTATGTTTTTATTTTAAACCTGATCAATTTGGGAATGATTTTTTGGTTTAATGTATGATTTGAGAAAATTTGCATGCACTTAGAACATGTGATAAACACCATAATTTCTGCAATCGTTAGGAATAGACATTGTGGGTTATGTGGTCTTTCTTTTAATTCTCTCGTTCTTGATAATGCATTTCTATTTGGGGTTAGACTAAGGGATTAGTTAATTCTAAACAGTGTAAGAGGATTAATATACCAATGAATTGGGTATTAATTAATTTTGGGAATTGACCATAAATCATTGGAATAGAACATAGTTAAACTAATATTTGAATGTGCATTTAAAGAGTTCAAGTGAAGTCTGAACCCTAGCGTTTTAATACCATTGTTTTTCACCCCTTTGATTAATTGTTTTGCTTACTTATATTTCTTTTTAATTAAATTTGCAAACAACTCTCTTTCTTTGTTAGCTTAAATAACTTAATAACTTAATCCTTGTGAGATGATACTCTTACTCACTTTTTATTATTTTTGCGATTTGGTGTACTTGCCGATTTTCACAACAATCACCATTGCAGATTTATCCACCTCCTTCACAACAGTCATCCCTTCAATATCTACCACCTCCTTTCCAAAAATGGTCTTGAGCTCCAAGATCTCCGGTTCCTCATGTTCTTCTTCCTCAAATCTTGGACCATCAACCATTGGACTCCCAACCGATCTTTCTTCTTCACACTCAGAACTGTTCGACCGATTCCCAGAGGATGGGTCTCCTCACTGGAAACCTTTCAGCAGCCACAGAATTTCTTGAGCCATTTCCTCTGTTTTCTTGATTCTTGCTTCTAACAGCTCTTTCCTAGCTCTTTGGATTTCGTGTTTCTCCTCTGCTTGCTGTCTCCAAGCTTCCAGTCCTCTCTCCACTGCATCAATTCTTGCCTCCATTCTTGTAAAACCCATGAAAAACTCCAAGGATTTGGGAACTCTGATACCAGTTGATAGAACTGGACCAGAAATTAAAGAAAAGATAGAATTTTAATGATAAACTTCTCTCTCTGTATTAGAACCAGAGAAGTAGAAACAGAAAGAATTACAAGAAACTATCAAGAAATGACAATCACCAACCTACTGTGAACACACTCACTCCAAGGACATTCGAGAGGTCCTCATTCTCCCTAAACCTTCCTTTCCACTCAGAAACAGAATAGTTTGCCCCATAGGACCCCTCTCTATTTATAACTCCTCACAGTTCCCCCTCTAACAGAATAACCAACTAACATTTATTGTAACACACTAACCAACTAATCAGTTATTGTAACAGAATAAGTGCCCTCTTAATTAGAGGTTTGCTAACAGATCCACATTGATAATGTGATTTTTTCTGTTAAAAGTAACGGAGGTTGACCTCCACTCTCATGTTTTATGTGTTTCTCAACCCTGTTTCCTTACTCAAAAACAAAGCACATGTAACATCTTCCGTTTTTTTCTCTTTAAAATTTCAAATGGACTCAATTATATTTCTACGACCAAACTAGTACACAAAGGAAGCTCCTCCAACCTAGTACCAATATGGCTCAGTGTGTATGCCACGTAGTTTCAATCAAGTAACCTCAAACCAACCATCTTGGCATATATAATGAAGGGGACAAAGAGAGAGTTTGTTTCGAAAGAATGCTGAGAAAATTAAGTACAAGTAAAACATTTGAATCACATGCAATAAAATATCAGCAATATAAACATGTAATAGAGTTTGATTTCTACCCTGTGCTAGAATGAATTCAGCTAACACTAATAGAGTAATAGTCACATTACTACAGTGCATTATGCTGTATTTGCAGCTATACATCTAAAGAGTGAGTATGACTCTTTTGTGTTTGTTCACACTCCTGCTCTTTTATGAAAATCCCAAACACAACAACCACTCCAGACACAGACAGAGACACAACATGACACACCATTCTGCCAACAAAATCAAACTTCAAGTTTCCCTTTTCTTTTCTTTTTAACACTGGAGTAGTGGAGCCACAACCTCACCATGTAAGTCTGGCCTCTTACTCAGCCACCAACTCACCCTCCTCATCCTCGTGAAATTTATACACCAACACCCTATCATACCTAATTACCTAGTAAGTTCTCTAACACTCTCGATTACAGTATCACATAAAAGATTAATATCTCCGCTATATAACAATTAAAGGCCTTTTTTTTCCCTTTAAGTGGTGAAAAAGAAGTTTGATCACTTTATGAGTAAGATATGGGTCTTCTCACTGCTGCTTTGTCTGTGTTTTCAAGCTTGTTAGCTTGAAGTGGAAGGGCCTAAAAATTTGGTTCGAATGGGGGAAGCTCTCAGCGTAAGGAAAACAAGTGGTGGAAGTGCTTCATGTTCATAGTTTAACAATGCTTCATGGAGACAAAAAGATGGGAATATAAATTTGATATGCACCATGTTGTAGTGGAGCCATTTCATTCTGGTAATTTGAACTTGTGTGTGTGCTTGTGTGGCTCATGATGGGATTTGGGATGTTGGATTTGCAGGCTGTGCAAAGGGATTATGGTGCGCTAGGGAGTATGTGGCTTAAGAGTTAAACTTGACACTTGGGTAGCTTTGCAGGGTGTTTTGAGTTTGAAGTTATGGAGGATCTAGATGTTGCATGGTGAGGGGGTTAGAGGAGCTTCTTCTTCTCCTGGTGTTAAACAACATTAGATTTAACAGAAAAGTCACTTAATTTGTCCCATTAACTCCCTTGTAGTGTCCTGCCTATATATATTATGAATGAATTTTAGAGAATTACCTGGTTGATGAAGGTGGAATCTTCTGTTGCATGACGGCATTGATGGTGGTGGGAGGAGGTAGGTATTTGCAAAAGGTATTTTGAGACTATGTATGAGGTGAGTGGTGTTTGAAATTAGATATATATCTTTGTGACTTGCAGTGTCTTAAGTAATAAAAATTATAGTTTAATCTGAATTGAATGTTATTATTTAAGATGAGAATTCATTAAATTATTATCTCAACTAATTTTTTATTTATGTAGGATGTAATTAGTATTCATATTTATAAGAAATTTTATGAAATTTATACTTTATAAATAATTAAATAAATAGATTAATTTATTTAATAGTGTTTATAAATATTTAAAATATTATTTTGATAAATTAATCTTAAACCGTTAACTCGGAAACGGAATTTATGGCAAAATTCATCACACAACTGCATAGTACTACTTTCCACCATGATGTCTCATTATGATTACAGTAATTGGCAGGCACGTGCCTATATAATTTTCCCTTGTTGTGGTGATTTGTCATTCTTCTCTGCTGATGCTACTGGTCCCTCGTGTGATCTAGAATATGTCGTGGCCAACGTATCACTTAAACGTACGTTGACGTAGCCCAAAGAGAATCATATAAAGAAAACAATGTCACTGACATCATCGTATCTCTGTCGGAGAACTGGAGTATAAAATAATGGCATTTGACATTCACAACATTCGTTTGTCCCTTGACATAAAGAAAACAGCAGCAGGTCTGTGTTGAACTTTTTGTTGTACTTGCAGACATCAACACAAAGACGCCTTAAAATAGGGGGAAACATAAAAATAAAATAAAAAAGGCATTGAGAATAATGATAGCCAGTCAAAAAAAAAAAGTATTGAACGAAATTTAGTATTCCAAAGCACTTCTGAGCACAGACCTCACAAATTAAAAATGGGAAAAAGACGCCTTAAAAAAGGGGAAACGTAAAAATAAAAAAAGGGAATTGAGAATCATGATAGTCAGTCAAAAAAGAAAAAGGTAACGAAATTTAGTATTCCGAAGCATTTCTGAGCACAGACCTCACAAAGATTAAAAATGGGAAAAGGATCATCTGCAGTTTTAAAAGCAACTGCAGGGGAAGTAGTTTTGCATCGAATAAAGTGACATTTTTTATATTTGAGATTTGGTATAGTTTTTTAAAAATTGGAGATGATCCAAATCTTTAAAATGGATCATTGATGTCGATAAATTAAAGGAAAAGAGAGGTGGAGAAATGAATAACGATGATTAAATTTTTGTGGGGCTTGCGGGGAATATATTATGTGCAATTAACATTATTGTTTAACATTTATTGTCACAATTTATCAATCATAGACACGGACATAGAACACAACTTAAACATAAATATAAAAATATATCAAATTTAAAAATTATAAGATCTGACATATATATATATATATATATATATATATATATATATATATATATATATATATATATGTATATGTATATATATATACATGTATATATATATATATATATATATATATATATATATGTATATATATATATATATATAATCACATATTTTATACATTAATAAATTTTTATTTTTAATCATTTATACTCTTTATATATTTAATTGATTGAGGTTGGTCATGATTTATAAGTTTGAGTTCAAATTAGGTTTAATTGATATTTTTCAGCATTGTTGAGATTTTATACTGTTTATGTATTTCAGCCATATCTTGAGTTCTAGATGTTTAGAAATTATGAATTTTACCTTGTAGGAAAGCTGAAAGAAAGCTCTACAACTTTGATGAAGAGCTCAAAGTTTTAATCAGACATTTAATGGAGTTAATTGGGCCTGGAAGTCAGAAAATGACTTCTGTCACTAGAACCAGAGTAGTGTACACTAGTCAGGGCATAACTTGGACTGTATGAGTTGCTATGAGTTGAAACCGATGCCATTTGAAATTTAAGACCCAAATCTACAACTTTCATGAAGAACACAAGAGCCAGTTTGGATGTCTTGGAGGTCATATTGGGCTTGCAAGTCAGAATAGAGGAGCTGAAATTGGGCCTAAGCAGTTGTAATGATTGTGTCATATCTTGGGCTGTAGGAGGCCAAATTGGATGGTTCAAGTGGGCATTTGATAGCCAAGACAAAGACTTACAACTTTCATGAAGGCCACTTTCCGAGATTCTATCGGCAAACATGAGTTTGATACCAAATTATTTTGTGCAAGTGAAGACAAGCATTTTTTGCAATCATCCACCTACTCCTTAATTATCCTCTTAATCATCCACCCACTCCTAAATTATTCACCTACTCATTGTCCCACTCATTACCATTTTTTTGCTTGTGATGCTATATAAAAGGTAGCCTTGGTTGCCTATTAGGGTAATCTTGGTTTTAGATCAAGATTATGCTATTATGTTATTTACTTGTAATTTTATTTTATTGTAAATAGAAGTTATGATCATCATCTTCTTCTTCTCTCTTTCTTTCTTCTTGCGCATGGGTAACTAATTTTTATCTTGCTTGGGTGAAGGAGTGAAACTTTTAATAATAAAATAATGTTAGATTAATTTCTTTCTTGTGCTTAAATGATATATTATCAAGTGATCATTATATATGTTATATTTTATTTCTAATCAATTTAAAAACCCTCCTTGTAAAGTGGAGTTCTTGATTCATTTTAGACAAGTGATTTAACACAATAAATGCTTGAACCCATTTACAAGTGTTGGTGTTGGTAAATAATTAAAGGAACCATAATATAACTACGTATATAATTTTAAATGGACTTTGAATGTTTAATTTTTCGATTAGAACCTCCGTTGTGCGTAGATTTCAATTGAGTTATAAAAAGAATTAATCTTGTCCTTAATTTATTACCAAAAGTGGATCTCCTAGCCCAAACAAGTTCTTTAATTTAATTTTGAACAAGTTTTATTATCTTTATTGTTATGACAAAACCTTTCCTTACCTCAAAGAATTTTTTTTTCATAATTCCCTATGGATCGACCTCGAACTCTTGAGAAATATATTACTTGAGACAACCTGCATTTATGTTTGCATCTTTTAATCAGCATCAAGTTTTTGACGCCATTGCCGGAGACTTGATTTGAAGTTTTAATTTATTGAGGTTCTTTTTCTTTAATAAAATCTTTTCTCTCTTTTCCCTCACCGGAACAAAAGATCGACTTGTTGATTCTTCACTTTCTTTACTAACTCTCTAACTTTTAACTTACTAACCTACTAACTTTCTAACTTACTAACTTACTAACTAACTTATTTATTTATATCATTTATTTATGATTACTAACTTTTTTATTTATGTCATTTATTTTTGCTTTCGACTTACTAACTTACTAACTTGTTTATTTATGTCATTTATTTTTTTTACTTAATAACTTGTACATTTTTTTATTTATGTCATTTATTTATTATTAATATTTTAATGACTGGTGTAAACCACTGACTTGTACATTATTTTTTCTATTTTAAGTCATTTATTTATGCTTAATTGGTATCGTGATTCAAATTCTGGTCGTTTGGTTAAAATTAATCTTGGTACTTTATATATTGATTTGTTTGAATCACAATCACACACAATTGACACAATGACTGAAAATGAAAGTGTACATGATGAACATGAAAATCAATCGTTGCGAACCATGCGTGAATATTTGCAACCACCTCGAAATTCTAGTCTATCATGCTTTATCTTTCCACTTAATGGCAACAATTTTAGATTTAAGTTAGGTATGATTTCTTTGTTACCAAGTGGCCTCAATACTCAAGAGGGGGGGTGAATTGAGTATGTAAAATATTTTCGTAAATCTTTTGCAAAACGTTTGATTAACAATTTTCATTGAAGCTATTGGATGATTGAAGTGAATAGATAAACGAGATTGAATATTTCACTCACAAATAAACAAGCCAAGATAGAAAGAATTCAAGCAAAGCAAGATATCAAACCTAACTCAAGCAAATATAATTAAAGCACAAAGTAAAGAGATAAAGTTGAGAAGAACAAACACAAGGATTTATCCTGGTTCAGCCACCTCTTGTGACCTACGTCCAGTCCTCAAGCAAATCACTCGAGATTTTTCACTAAACTTCAAGCTTGAACGGGTGCTTGAAAACCTTTACACAAAAGAGCACTCAACTCCTTGGGATGCCTCACCCTTGAGCTTGAGCCTCAAAACAGGGATACCTCACCCTTTTCACTAGATGGATATCTCACCCCCTTTACAACCTTTGAAGGATACCTCACCTTCAACAAGGGATACCTCACCCTTTACAATCTTTGAGAGATACCTCACTCTCTTTTCTCTAGAGGGATACCTCACCCCCTTTACAAAGAATCAAAGTGTTTATAAAATGAAACTCTCACAAGAGTAGATTACACAAATTGAAGCCCTATGATGCTCTTCAAGAATATCTAAAAAATATATATAAAAACAGAGCAAAAGAGATTTGATAATGATTCTCGGATTAAAATGATTGATAGATGTTTCTCAAGTGTTAGTTAGCCACAAATGATGCCCCAAGAAATGTATTTACAAGTTTTTAGATCAATAGAGCCGTTGGGGGCTTTTGTGGCAACATTAAATGCCAAGAAAATATAGCCGTTGGGCATGTCAGAACATTGGTAATCGATTACACACTCTTTGTAATCGATTACATAGTTGTATGAACGTGTTCTTGGCTTTCTGGGCTTGTGGTAATTGATTACATGATTTGTATAATCGATTACACGCCCTCTGACTTGATGGTAATCGATTACAATATTGATGTAATCGATTACATAGCCCTTTGAACGTGTTCTTGGATTTCTGGGAACATGGTAATCGATTACATGGATGGTGTAATCGATTACACGTCCTCTGACTTGCTGGTAATCGATTACCAAGAGTGTGTAATCGATTAGTTTCCACTTTGAACACAATTTTCAAGCCAAAATGAGGATCCATGCCATTTCTAAATTTAAGAAACTTGGATTGATTAATATTGGTATATGTTTAGCATGATCCAAGATTAAAAAATCAACACCTTTTTAAAATATGAACTTTGAAAAACAAGTTGATTAAAAAGATCTTTTGAAAAATCATTTGAATATAATTGAGATACCTTGAGAGCATTTCACATTGATGTTCTAAGACCTATATCTAATATACCTCTTTGATCTTGGTCTTCTTCTTTTCCTTTGATCTTGATCTTCATCTTGACTTTGTTATCATCAAAAACTTATTTGATATGCTTCAAGACATAAGCATTCACATTCTTTACTTCCTAATTTTCATGATTTAGAATATGAAAGCCTATATTTACATCTAAAAGAATTTGAAGAAGTATGTATCACTTTCAATGATCAAAATTACACTGAAGAGATTGTTAAACTTAAATTGTTTCCTTTTTCTTTAAAAGATAAAACAAAAACTTGACTTAACACTTTGAAACCAAGATCAATTGGCACATGGCAAGAAATGCAAGGTGAGTTCTTAAAGAAATTTTTTTCAACACATAAAACCAATGTTATGAAAAGACAAATCCAAATTTTTTTTCAAAATTCAAATGAAGCATATTTTCAATGTTGGGAACGGTTTAAAAATTTGTTAAATTCTTGCCCATATCATGGTTTTGAAAAATGACGCACTATAAGCTTCTTTTATGAAGGTTTAACACCTGAAACTAAACAATTTATGGAAACAATGTGTAATGGTGAGTTTCTTGATAAAGAACCTGATGAAACTTTAGACTATTTAAACCAGTTAGCTAAAAATCCTCAATCTTTACATGATACTAATATTTTTGAAAATTCAATTAGATCTAACCTTGTAAGTGCTAATAAAAGAAAATATTACCTTAGTCAAGAGGAAGATCTAAACACTAGGTTTGCTAGTTTGACTAGAAAGGTTGAAGGCATAGAATTAGAAAAAGCAAAAGAAATCAAATCTGTGCAAAATGAAGAAATTTGTGGCATTTGTGATGACTTAGGACACTCAACACATGAATGTCCTAAGATTCCTGTTTTTAAAGAAGTTGTACATGAGCAAGTAAATGTAATGAATAATTTTAAAAAGTCATTTACTTCTTCTTTTTCAGATACATATAATCCAAGATGGAGAAATCACTCGAACTTCAGTTGGAAGAATAATAATCAGTCACAATTCGTGCAACCACCACCTCCTCAGGCAAAACGAAACTCTCAAAATTCTCAAGGATATGCATCTTATGTCCCACCATATAAGAAAAACCTTGAAGAAACACTGCATGCATTCATAGAAAAGTAAGAGACCATTAATAAACAAAACAATCAAACTATGATTGACATAAAAGAAACTCTTCCTAAACTTTCTTATGCACTCACCATTCACGAGAAAGGAAAATTTCCTTCTTAACCTCAACTAAATCCCAAGGGTCAGTACAATCTAAATGAGGGTAGTTCAAAAAACTAACAAATAGATCAAGTTAAGTCAGTGATAACTCTTAGGAGTGGAAATGTTGTAGAAAAACAAATTTCCAAACCTTGTGAGAGAGATGATGAACCAATCCCTCAAGAACATGAAGAAGTTGACCAAAAAGAGACCAAACTTTCACTTGCACCCCAATTTCCTCAAGCATTAAACAATTCAAGGAAATTGAATGATAACACTAAAATTTTTGAAATTTTAAAACAAGTGAAGGTCAATATTCCTCTGTTAGATGCTATCAAGTAGATTTCATCTTATGTCAAATATTTGAAGGACTTGTGCACTATTAGAAGGAAACTAAATATGAAAAAGAAAGCCTTTTTGGCTGAATAGGTAAGCTCCATTATTCAGAACAATAATGTGTTAAAATATAAAGACCCTGGTTGTCTTATAGTTTCATGCATTATTAGAGAACATAAAATTGAAAAAACTTTACTTGATCTTGGTGCTAGTGTCAATTTGTTTCCATATTCAGTTTATCAGCAACTCAACTTGGGTGAGTTAAAACTAACTTCTGTAACTCTTCTACTTGCCGATAGATTAATTAAAATTCGAAGAGGAATAGTGGAAGATGTGTTGGTATAAATTGATAAATTCATATATCTTGTGGATTTTATTGTCTTGGATATTGAACCTATGGTTGATAGTTGCAAGTCAATTCCTGTTATTTTAGGCCATTCATTTTTAACAACATCTAATGCTTTGATAAATTGCAGAAATGGAGTGGTGAAGCTAATATTTGGAAATATGACATTGGAGCTCAATGTTTTTAACATGTGCAAGCAACCACAGGAAGTCCTTGATGAAAAGGAGGAAGTTGAAGGAATTGAAGCCATCGTAGATGATCATCTTCAAACAAGGAGTTCTTCTGACTCATTAGAAATTTGTTTAGTCAATTCATTTAATTCAGACATGCAATTAGATGATGATATCTCTGAAATATGCTCTTTGCTTGATTGTACACTGGTAATAGAGTACAAGGGATGAAAACTAATATTTGAAGAGCTAAAACCCATGAATGATAATACCCATGAAGAAGTACCCACACTGAAACTAAAGCCGTTACCTGCTGGATTGAAGTACACATTTTTGGGAGAAGAGCAAAGCTTTCCAGTGGATGCCAAATCAAGATTGATACGATGGATCTTGTTGCTTCAAGAATTCAACATCATAATAAAAGATAAGAAAGGAGCAAAAAATGTTGTTGCATATTATTTGTCTAGATTTACAACAGGCTCACCTTTTGTTAACACACTCATCAATGATTCTTTTCCTAATGAATTTTTATTTTCTGTCAATTCCATGCCTTGCTTTGCTAACATAGTCAACTTTCTTGTAACAGGAAAGATGCCACCTCAATGGATGCACCAAGATAGAAGAAAATTTTTGACATATGTGAAATTTTTTTATTGGGATCACTCATACATGTTCAAATATTATCTTGACCAAATCTTTTGGAGATGTGTGCCTGACAGTGTGGTAGGTAGTGTCATTAAATTGTCATTCAGAAGCATGTGGAGGTCACTTTTCTTCAAAGAAAACAAATACGAAAATCTTGCAGTGTGAATTTTATTGACCCACTTTATTTAAGGACTGCTATACTTTTTGCAAAAGTTGTTAAAACTGTCAAAAATTGGGCTCCATTTCAAAAAGAAACATGATGCCTCTGAACCCTATCATTGTTATTGAAATTATTGATTGTTGGGGAATTGATTATATTGGCCCATTTCCATCCTCTTATGGATTTGTGTATATTTTGGTTGCAGTTGATTATGTCTCAAAATGGATTGAGGTGATTCCATACCGACACAATGATCATAAAACTATTCTCAAATTTTTTTAAAAAAATGTCTTCTGTCGATTTGGAATTTCTCGAGCTATCATCAGTGATAGGGGAACATATTTTTGTAATAAACTATTTGAATCTTTAATGAAGAAATATAGTATTACACACAAAATTTCCACTCCTTATCATCTCAGACAAATGGACAAGTTGAATTGACAAATAAGGAGATTAAACAAATTTTGAAAAAAACAGTTAACCCAAATAGTAAAGATTGGTCTTTAAGACTAAACAATGCACTTTGGGCTTACCGCACTGCTTTCAAAACATCTCTGGGCATGTCACCCTATCGGTTAGTCTATGGAAAACCTTGTCACTTGCTTGTAGAATTGGAACATAAAGCATTTTGGGCCATTAAAGCTTTTAACCTAAACCTTGATGATGCTTGCAAGATACGCAAATTGCAATTAAATAAACTTGAGGAATTGAGAAATGATATATATGAAAACTCAAAGATTTATAAAGTTAGAACAAAAGCTTTTCATGACAAGTTAATTTTGAGAAAATCTTTTGAAATTGATCAAAAAGTTCTGCTTTATAATTATCGTCTGCACCTATTCCCTGGGAAATTGAGATCTAGGTGGAGTGGTCCTTTTGTTGTCAAACATGTGTATCCTTATGGGGTCACAGGCATTGAGAATCCTAGGAATGATAATGTGTTTAAAGTCAATGGACAAAGATTCAAACCATTTCTAAAAACCAAGTTGATGAGGTAGAATTCATCTCTCCTTCTAATCCTTATTATGAATAGAATTTATTCTAATTTTGTTGCCTTTTTTTTGCAGTTCTTTGTGTTCTTGGTTAAGTGGCGGATAACAGTACTCCGTGACTCTTGAGTTGATTTGTTTTTAGTTTCCCATAATAATTGAATCATTCTCCTTTAAAATGGATGTCATTCTCTCAAATTTAAGAAAATATTTTCCTTCTCTCCCTCAAAATGCTCTGACAAAAATCTACAAAGCTAGATGTAAAAGATTGAGATTGTTAATGTACAAGGGTATGCCAGAAGATGTACGCTAGATAATTGAAGCAAATGTGTGTCTAGCAGGTGAATCTTCAATTTCATTTGACTCATACATGTCAGGTCTTGGTAGAAGTTTGTATTCTAAAAAGAGAAGAGCAAAAAGGTTACAAGTCTATCACAAATGTGCACGATGGAATTGTAACAAGCGATGTCGTTCTTTGGAAATGGTTTTCGTAAACCGAGAAGATAAAATATTTTTCATTAAGAATGGACTGAGCAAGGAGCCATTAGATGATGTCTTATTGACTCTTGAGACACATTCTTGTGGATCTGTGCATCATGAACTTCTAAATTTGTGGAATCTCTTCAAAGACAAAAAAAAACGTTACAGTCTTGGGAATCTGACTCTGAAAGACCCTGTTTGCTAATTTATAAGAAAATTAGATGAGAAGCTTATCCTCGACTCATAGAAGGCGTTTAAGTTGTTATTGGAAGTGAAACCAGAGGTAGATGTGAGCCATATCTGCAACAACCTGTATATGTTATCTTCTTCTTCTTCTTCTTTAAAAAAAAGAAAAAAAAGCAAAATTTCAATTGTACTTGGTCTTTAATTCGATTAGAAGCCCCGAGCAGATGCCTGTCTTGTCATAGACTCAGGAGAAGATATTCACACGCTGATATGTAAATAAGGTTTGTGTGCCATGCTCTGTAGAGAGTCACATGCTACATTCCTAGTTCTTGGAATTAAGGCTCTGTAGCGTTGATGGACAGAAAAAAATGTCCCATCTTTACAGTGAACAGATTATGTTATCGAGCCGTATACTTACTTTAATTAATAGGTCTCTATGGCGAGTTCTGACTGGTTGCGCTCAAGTATCATCTTCTTAGAATATAGGCCTTTAATTAGGTTTGTAGGAAGATAGAGGGCTGCTATTCCGCAAGCAGGATAGAAATGACTCAAAGGTTCTCATTGTCAGTTCAGAAATCCTTGTGGAGTTTATATGTTGCACCGGTAACATGCAACTCAAAGATATGTCACTATTGCACTCATGACACGCAGTATAAAGATACGCCATGAAAACTGTACATAAAGGTATGTTATCATTTGTTATTATATTTCTTTTATCTTTGTATGATTTTGTTGTATTTTGGTTTTGGATAGACGATCCTTTGAGCAGGGTTCTTCAGGGGTTTCTAGATTTCTTCACCTTGATAGTTTTCTTGAAGTTAAAAAAAAAAACAAAAAAAAAAGATAAAAAGAAAAAAAAATTTGTGTTTCTTAATTTCGAACTTTTCTAACAACAGCCAACCTACCTTTATAGGTGCTATTATTACCCTTTCTATTCTTTTTCCTATTTAAACACTCTATTTTCTCCACTTTCCTCTAACTCAGAATCATTCAAAGGGAAGGTGAGTATAGAAATAGAAGGAGTTTTTGTCCGTCAACTTAAAAATATCTTTGTATTTTGTGGGTCTAGGTATGCGAATGGTTTAGAGTTTGTAAATGCAGCAAACATTCTTGGTTGAACACTTGCTGCAAGGAATATTCATGTTATATATGAGGGAGGTTACCGTGGGTTAATGGGGGCTGTATCATTTGCTGCTTGTATAGGAGACAGTCAGGTTTTAGGTGTCATTCATAGACCTTTAACTCAACAGAACATCACTAGAAAGACAATTGGGGAGGAACTTAAGGTATCATCTATGCATGAATGAATGAAGACAATGCTTAAAAACTCTGATGCATTCATTGCCTTACTAGGTGATTTTGGTACTTTGGAAGAAATTTTTCAAATTGTCTTTTGAGCCCAACTGAACATCCACCATAAACGCATAGGTTTGTTGAATATTAACAATTTCTTTGATCTTTTGTTATTTTTTCTTGACAAAACTGTGGAACAGAAATTTATCACACCTGTGGCAAGACTACTTCTTATCTCTGCTTCCACAGTTGATGAGTTGATTAGTAAATTAGAAGTTTTTGTTCATAAACCTGATATAGCAATAGCTTAGATAGATTGGTCATAAGGAAGCAATGAGGGATGCAACATGAAACGCAAGCCAGATCTGACACTTCATCTATAACTTTTCTTTACCTTTGGTTTTATTTATCATACTTTGTTTATGTTTAAATTTGAGTCAGATTTCTCTTTTCAGTAATTGCCACAACATGTAATATCTTCTATCCTTTACTCATCTATATTTTAACATTGAGGACAATGTTGTGATCTGGTTGGGAGGAAGGATTGTTGACCAGAAAAAAATAATTTTTTTTAGGAAGTATGATATGATTGTCATGAACTTACTAAACTAATGAATGATGACAGAGTAAGGAGTAATTTTACTCTTGAGACGCATCTAAATTGGGAAGTATGTTTAGTAATATGACTATCAGAAACCTACATCAAAACTAATTAGGAATGATAGAATAAGGAGTAATTTTACTTTTGAAGTAAATTACTCCTGAGACGCATCTAGATTGGGGAAGTAACTATTATGTGCTAATTTGTAGAAGTAACAAAGTTTTATCGTTTGATTTCATTTGAATGATTCAAGTGAATGAATTCTCACATCCTTTAAAGCAATTAAAATTCAGGGATCATAGCATTGTTGAATAAATTGTCTTCTGTCTTAAATTTCACATGCTTGGTTATGAATGTTGAATTGATAGATTGAGAATGATAGATATATGCCTTGTGAGATTTTGAGCTTATTGATGAATGGATTGAATATCTATACCATTCTCTTCTTTCTTGTGTGATTTTTTTCACTCATGAAATTGTTACTCTAGAACTTACTTTGATTCTTTTTTAGGCTACATTTTCACATGCATACATAAACATAATTGAGACATTTTTCTTAAAATAACTACTTTAACCAAATAGATAACCTTGCTCAGCAGCATATTGTCTCAATATGATATCAAGCACTCTTATGACTTCTTGAAAATTCTCTGATTCCTGCTAACATAAGGCATTGGAAATGACCTATTTTCCTTTGCTTACCCCCTTTGAGATTATTTGACTATTCCTTGATTCTAGCTCATTATGTGCCTTAAATGAAAAACTATGTTCTTACCTGAGTTTAGGGAATAAGAGAGTATTAGCTTTGTTAATGGATGAGTTATTGAACAAGTGTAGGTGTGTGTGTGCAAAATGGTTGGTGAAAAAGGAAAGAGTAGCTAATTGGAAAAAAATGTGTGTATATTTATGATCTAAAAAAAAAATATGTAAAGAAGGGTCAACAAGGCAAAAACGGAAGAGAAAAGAATATGTAAAGGGAATTTGTATTAGGTGGAGTTGGGATAAACTTTCATGCTTGTTAATTGAACTCAACTTTCATACCCTTTTATTCTCTTTGGTTTTTAACTTGTCAAATCCATATTACCACCCTCCTTTACCTTGATCCTATTACAACCTTGAATAAAGTCCTCATGATTTATGTGTGCATGTGTTCTAAGTAGTGGAGGAGTAGAAGATAAGCAAGCTTATGGTAGTGTAATTTTTCATGGGTTGAATAAAGTGAAATACTTACCTTTTAAACACTTGAGGGATTGAGAGTAAATTCTATGATGATCTATCATTCTTGATTCATTCTTTTCAACTGAAGTTTCCTTGCTTGTCGGTTTGAGATGTGAAGAAATGTTACCTCATTAATGCTTTGATCCCTTAAATTTCTGGTTGCTCTTCATGATTCATCGAGTCTTTTAGAATTTTTAGCTTTTGAATCTGTGTCGTTTTTCTTTGTTTCCTAGCTTTGGTCTTATGTGTTTTGCCCAGGAGTGCAAAAAGCTAAGTGTGAGGGAATTTGATAATCACATATTTTATACATTAATAAACCCTCATTTTTAATCATTTACACTCTCCATGTACTTAATTGATTGAGTTTGGTCATGATTTGTAAGTTTGAGTTCAAATTAGGCTTAATTGATATTTTTTAGCATTGTTGAGATTTTACACTGTTTCTGTATTTCGACCATATCTTGAATTCTAGATGTCTAGAAATTATGAATTTTACCTTGTAGGAAAGTTGAGAGAAAGCTCTACAACTTTGATGAAGAGCTCAAAGTCTCAATCAAACATCTAATGGAGCTAAATGGGCTTGGAAGTCAGAAAGCGGGTTCTGTCACTAGAACCCGAGCAGTGTGCACTAATCAGGGTATAACTTGGGCTGTATGAGTTGCATTGAGCTAAAACCAGTGCCATTTGAAATTTAAGACCCAAATCTACAACTTTCATGAAGAACACAAGAGCCAGTTCAGATGTCTTGGAGGTATATTGGGCTTGCAAGTCAGAACAGAGGAGCTAAAATTGGATTTGAGCAGTTGCAATGATTGTGTCATACCTTAGGCTGTAGGAGGCCAAATTAGATGGTTCAAGAGGACATTTGATAGCCAAGACAAAGGCCTACAACTTTTATGAAGGCCACTTTTCGAGATTCTATCGGCAAACATGAGTTTGACACCAAATTATTTTGTGTAAGTGAAGACAAGGATTTTTTGCAATCATCCACCTACTCCTTAATCATCCACTTAATCATCCACCCACTCCTTAATTATCCACCCACTCATTGTCCCACTCATTGTGATCTTTTGCTTGTGATGCTCTATAAAAGGTAGCCTTGGCTGCTTATTAGGGTAATTTTAGTTTTAGATCAAGATCATGCTATTATGTTATTTACTTGTTGTAATTTTATTTTGTTGTAAATAGAAGTTATGATCATGTTCTTCTTCCTTTCTCTTTCTTTCTTCTTGCTCATGGGTAACTAATTTTCATCTTGCTTGGGTGAAGGGGTGAAACTTTTGGTAATAAAATAAGGTTAGATTAATTTCTTTTTTGTGCTTAAATAATATATTATCAAGTGATCATTATATGTGTTATATTTTGTTTCCAATCAATTTAGAAACCCTCCTTGTAAAATGGAGTCCTTAATTCACTGTAGACAAGTGGTTTGGCACAATGAATGCTTGAACCCATTTACAAGTGTTGGTGTTGGTAAATAATTAAAGGAACCATAATATAACTATGTATATAATACTAAATGGACTTTGAATGTTTTATTTTCCGATTGGAGCCTCCGTTGTGCGTGGATTTCAATTGAGTTATAAAAAGAATTAATCTTGTCCTTAATTTATTACCAAAGTGGATCTCCTAACCCAAACAAGTTCTTTAATTTAATTTTGAACAAGTTTTATTATCTTTATTGTTGTGACAAAGCCTTTCATTACCTCAAAGAATTTTTCTTTATCAATTCCCTGTAGATCGACCTCAGACTCCCGAGAAATTTATTACTTGAGACAACCTGCACTTGGGTTTGCATCCTTTAATTAGCATAAATATAATTGCAAAATTTAAGAAAAACTTTTTATAATTCATTAATATTATTTCTATAAACTTGAAGATTTACAATATCTTAATATATGTCATATGTGTCAATATTTGTTACTTAGTAAGTCTCTCCCAAAAAATATGGAGCATAATTTCTATTGACATTTTCTAAAAAATTTCTTAAACTAACTTCTAATAGAACTACTTATGTACAAGTACATGTGCATTCAAAAAAATTAACTAGAGGGAATAGTGGTGTGAGACAAACTTCGGTGACGATGACGTTGATGATGTTGTACGAGCAGAAGTAGAAAGAGCAAATAAAAATAGTAGTGAGTGAAAAGATAAAATTTAAAAGTCTAATAGATGCATGGGAAAAGATAAAACTAAAAATACTAGTATGGAAAAATAGTGACTTGGGATGTTCAGTCATGTGATTGGACTTAAGTGGGTTACGAGCTTACTAATTAGATGTTAGTTATGGAAACTAATTTTTTTAAAATATTAATGGGTCATGTTCAAGTCGTGTCCTAGACGTGTTCAAGTGTGTCTGAGATGTGCCCAAGCTGAAAAAAATAACATCTTTAATTGAACACATTCAGACACATAGGACACATGTCGTCCCCATGTGTCTGACACGGACATGTGTCCGACACGCGGACATGCCTCATAAATGGCGTGTTCGTGCTTCATAGGTCACAACTCACGTGAATATTTTTATTTGGTTAAATTAAAGTTTTTGTATTTATATTTTATATTTATTTTAAATTCCATTTTAATAGTTTTTTAAAATAAGTTCTCACACTTATAAATTTTTTAAATAATCCTTCATATTTATAAAATTTTTTCAAAATAATCCTCACTATTAATTTTTGTTATAATACTGTTAAAACACTGTCAGTTAGCTAATAAAATAAGTATTTTTTTTATTTAATAGGAACTTCTTTATATGCTTGTTTTTTCTTTAAAACGTCAAATATATGTTTATTCATTCTAGTAGGTGCTTATTTCTTTTGAATAGGTACTCCATTGTCCAAAATGTGCTCTTCATTCTATTAAGTGTTTATTTTTTTTGAATAAGTATTTTTTTGTCTTATAGGTACTCTTTTATATGCTCTTTTTTACTCTATAAAATGTCTATAATAAAGATTAAATTAACGGTGTTAGAATGAAGGTTAACGACTATTTTGAAAATTTCTATAAGTGTGAGGACTGATTTGAAAAGAAAAAAAAATTATAAGGACTAAATTGAAAATGAGTGTAAACTATAAGGACCAAAATTTTAATTTAACCTTTTTATTTCATAGGAAATAAAATTCAATTTAGAAAAGGTTGGAATAGTTCAATAGGATTCTGAAGATGGTTTCTTTAGGAAAGCAACGACAAACCATCCAAACTGGGGGCCCATGTCACCATTTTATTGTTATGATATGAGAGAAATACATGCATAAATCTAGTACAATTATATTTGATGCACTAAGTCAATCACATTATTAATTAAATAATAATTATTATAGTTAATTAATAATTAGTTACCGTAATCTATTATAATTAATAATATAATTGGTTTAATGCACTTAACTTTAAGTGTATTACGTTTATGCAAGTATTATTCATGATATGCTAAAAAAATGGTGACGGCTAAAAGAACAATGTAATGAACATCTACTAACACTAACTAATCAAAATCAATTTAAACAAATATTATAAACGAAATGATGATATACAAAGTGGTGGAACATCACCCCAAAAGTCTTGGGATAGGAGCTTGATGAAGTTTTCCCTATAATCCATCCGCCACTGAGTTAGCTTTGTGGTAAAAAGGTTCAAGTTTGGCTATGATGGAAGTTCAGTAGAAGAAGAAGAAAGACTTAACTTTGAGGGCACAATTGCTACACTTGCCCTAAAAGTTTACCATAAAAAATGGGTCAGTACCTTGTGCATCTTGTAGACACTTCATTTTACTTAAGTGGGTATTAACTTGGGATTATCTCATTTAATTTTTTTACAATATTAACCATAGTGTTATATCATTAAATAGAATAGTTAAAGTTAGAAGAAGTAATATTATATCGTTGAATGATGTGATGAAACATAATCCTCTTTACATCAAATGCATTCGAAAGTTTCTCACAAACTAAACAACCTTTCGGCTTCCTCACAACTCACAAGCAAGGCGGTGCTAGAATTTGGATGGGTTTGTGCTAAGCAGTGTTATTGGGCCAGACCAGATCAGAACTAGTAATCGATGCCTTTTCCAACTATGGTTCGTGTAACACCCACAGTAGGGTATCACATTTAAGACTAATCCTAATATAACTTACCCGAGTTGTAAAAGAATTAATCTTGTAGAAATACTGATTTTAAAATTTCTTTTGCGGAATAACTGTAATTGAATAAAAACCTTTAAACATAAAACATAATTGAAATTAAACTCACCATACTTGCATACATACAAAAACATTGTTTGCAAATAATTTACATAATTATATACTCAAGCCCAAGGGTTAATTTATACATTACACACGACAGAAAGTAAAGTACTAGACTATAACCTCTAAAACCAAACTAAGGATTCAGGTCCTCAAAAGGATCCTCGTCCTCAGTATCCTCACGGAAAAAACTGTGGAAGATACAACAACCACCTAACAGGTGTTCTGGCAGATGACACCATGGAGTCTTCCTGCGAGGTGTAGAAACTTCCACCACAGAGCTCACGTATTGGCATTGTGAACTCTAGACGCACAGATGCATGCTGCGTCAAAACAGGAATTCCATTTCTAGTACCACTAAGGTTAAGAGTCAAGTCCCCGGTATAAACAAACCGTTCATTGCCATAATCAAATCTCCACGTGTCAGTTCCTCCATGGAACTGCACGGTAACAAAACCTAAAACTTGACGTCTGGTCGCCATACAGACAAAACAACAAAGAGCTACTGATGGTAAAAGAGTTACTAGCTTCCTCGTCTCCTCGTCCTTCATCAGACATATACAATAAAACAATATAACATAGCAAAGAGGTGAGATCCCCTACATCAATACCAATGAGACAGTATAGAAAATGACAGTAAATGGTACAAATACCATAATATCACATACTAACATAATATTTCATCACATATAATATATCCGAATAACATAATTATCAAATCAATATGATGACCCACTATGCATATGCACAAAGACCAAACCTACTCCATGGAGCTAATCACAATTTCGGAGAGAAAGATAAGGAGTACATGTCTGCATATCGTTAGCCTCAAATCATGTGCCAATATATCATAGTCGCAACTTGGCCAATACAAGACACTCTCACAAGTCACGAAAAGAGTAGTAACTCCGTCAAGACCGTCGATGTGTTTGCATAGGATACCACGACGCAGAGGTGCTATCAACTGTTCACTTATGACATTCCACACCTCGACGTCTCCAAGATTACTGGAGAATGTAATTACACGATTCTCACCCGCACGAAGGTGTAATTTTAATCTCCTAGGCGCAATTGCCTTAACCACATAAGCTGATATGCTTTTCTGTGCATGATGTATGATCTAAAACACATACAAACATTATTCTTACAGTACTTCACATACACACGCCATCCCTTGGCAGTACCACTTTTCATCATAACAGGGCCAACCATTGTAGCCTGACAGCAACTTGCTATTATTTTCAATCGCGTAAATTTTTTATCGCGTTTTTATAATCGCAGAACATTTTTCTTACATTTTCAAATCGCATAAGTATTTTTTAACGTTTTTACAGTCGCGAAAATATTTTTAAATGTTTTCTCAATTGTGTAGTGATTTTAAATCATTTTCTCATTCGCGTATTGATTTTAAATCATTTTCTCAATCGCGCAGCTTAAAAATCTCTATTTTTAAATCACGTAAGATTTTTCTAGCATTTTTCACTTGCGTAAAATATTTCTTAGCTTTTTAAATTCTTTTATAAAATTCTCTACACAATGTAATCCTTTTGGCTTTGTTTAGAATATTATCCTACTACAAATACTTAATATAACTTTTTTTACTATTCTTTACATAAATTCACTTCCTTGATTTAATTAGATATTACAGCTCAAAATTTCATAGCGCGCTTCAAAACCCAAAGGGTGAGCTATACGTTAGCAAATTTGAAGTTTTAACTTCATTCCTCATTATAACTTACATAAGCTAATTAAATTCTAAACATTAAATCTACTTTCCTTTTTCTACTAAATATTTATTAAATTGAATTCTTATTAATTAATTGCCTAAGTCTTCTCTTAGAAAAATGATTTTGGATCTAAAATACTAAACTTTGGCATGTTGGCCAAAAATTCGTTTATGCTTCATAAATCATATCTAATTATTCTACAACACATAATTCTTTACAAAACTCTTAAATCCAATTTCTTATTATTAAATCCTTTAATCCATAATTTTGGAAAATAATTTTGAAACATCTTGTCCTCTTGATGGTGTAAAACCATGAGCCTCCATAGGTTCTTTGGAACCTTCATAGAACTTTTTATCATATGAATCACATCCTACTTAAAACCATAAATCATCATGCTTCAAAATCATATAAATAAGCACATAATCAAAACAATAAAACATACCAGCCAAAAGTATCACAAATAAAGTAAACTATAAATCATACAAGTGAATAAATCTTTATGGATTTTCCACCACAAACAAGCCATTTCCTCACCGCCAACATATGGTTGATGAGGTTAATCTCCCTCTTACCTCAAGGAAGACAAAATCCTTCAAGTAGCTTCCTCTAAGAATTTCGTGTAGTCCTCCAAAGGAAACCTTAACAAACTTAAACCAACACAAAGTCATAAACTAAGCTTTACTAAGAGAGTAGATGGAATAACTAGACTTTGTTTTCAACTTGAAAGATGTTTAGAATGATGTTTAGGTTTAGGAAATCAACTTAGATGAAATTTAGGAAATTTGGATGGTGGCTTTTGGTGTGCTAGCCGAGAGCTTAAATTTGGAGAGAAAGAAAGTTCTTTGTTGTATTTTGAGAGAAAGAGAAGCTAATAGATCCAAAGTGAGATGAAATGAAATAGATAGCCTATTTCTCTATGCATTTCCGTGGAAGGCTCCTCTAAAGGAGTAAGATACTTTGCTAATCACTTATGAGAAGATACTTTGCTAATCACTTTTGACTTAGCATATGGCTTAAGTCACCAAATGATCATGCAATGGTCACCTAAATTTCTATTGGCTTAAAGCAAGTGAATCATCTAATTCTAGAGGCTTTGTGAAGCTTCCTAGCCGTGGAGCTTTGAGGAAAAAGGTAACCAAGTTTTAGTTCAATTACATCTTAACTAGATTAAGCTAACTTAGTTAGATTTTCTAGTTCCATTACTAACTATCTAGTTACTCATGAATGACTCACAAACCTTCTAGAAGACTCTAGAAAACTCTTGTAACTAGGAACCCTAATGAGTAGCAAACTAAGTTTGCTCCATTTAGTTACTTCCTAGGCTTTATGCTAACTTAGTTTAAGTAATCAAGTTACATCTAGTTACAAAGCTAACTAGCTTCGCCATTTTCGTTGTCCATTTCCTATTGGTCCTCAGCAAACTTTAATTATTCTAATTGGTTCATAAAATAAATTATTAAATCTTTTTCTACAAACTATTATCCAATGGACAATAGTTACAGAAATTATTACTCAATAGACAGAACATACTTTTCACAAGTCAGTATAAATTTGTCCGTTGAATAATAAAAATACAGAATATTTTTATTTCACAGATAAATTCTAAAAATTAAAAGATTGTGACACGTATCTCTCGGATTTGGGTTTAGTAAGATCCCCCAATTCTAAATAAACTAGTAAAGATTTTCCCCGACCCCAAAATTATTATTTTCCTGACCTGGAGTAAATCACACACAACGATTAAAAACAGTCACGAAACAGTTAAAATAAATTTATAGTACACAAAAATCACAAAACAGTACAATTCAGTCATTACTATAAAATAACAAATTTTGGGGTGTTACAACTCTCTCCCACTAAAAAGAATTTCGTCCCCGAAATTACCATACCTTAGAACAATTAAGGATATTGTTCTCTTATCTTGTCTTCTAACTCCCCCGTAGCATCTCCTGTTTTTTCATTCCAGATCACTTTTACTAACGGAATATCATTCCCTCTGAGTTGCTTTATTCTTTTGTTTTCAATCTTAACAGGAAGTGTCTTATACATTAAATTTTCTTTCAATTGTACCTCATCGGACTGAATGACATGAGTTGGGCAGGGAATATACTTTCTCAATTGGGACACATGGAAAACATCATGAAGATTGCAACGAAAATGCGGTAAATCTATTTGGTATGCAAAGTTGTAGGCCTTTGTCTTGGTTATCAAATGCCCACTTGAACCATCCAATTTGGCCTCTTACAGCCCAAAATATGACACAATCATTGCAACTGCTCAGGCCCAATTTCAGTTCCTCTGTTCTAACTTGCAAGCCCAATATGTCCTCAATGACATCCGAACTGGCTCTTGTGTTCTTCATGAAAGTTGTAGTTTTGAGTATTAAATTTCAAATGGCATTAGTTTCAGCTCAATGCAACTCATACAACCCAAGTTATGCCCTGATTAATGCACACTGCTCAGGTTCTTGTGACAAAACTCGTTTTCTGACTTCCAGGCCCAATTAACTCCATTAGATGTCTGATTGAGACTTTGAGCTCTTCATCAAAGTTGTAGAGCTTTCTCTCAGCTTTTCTACAAGGTAAAATTCATAATTTCTAGACATCTAGAACTCAAGATATGGCCGAAATACAGAAATAGTGTAAAATCTCAACAATGCTGAAAAATATCAATTAAGCCTAATTTGAACCCAAACTTACAAATCATGACCAAGCTCAATCAATTAAGTACATAGAGAGTGTAAATGATTAAAAATGAGTGTCACGATTGTGATCGTGGCGAGTACGGCGAACAAAATAATTTGTTAGGAGTCGCCACCAATTTTATTTAAATTAGCAAAAATTGAAAAACCCTTTTTAGAAAATGGTCTTTGGAACCAGATTAGATTCAGGAGTCGATTATGTATAGGGATGGGGTTATTCAGGAGTCGGTTATGTATAGGGAAGGATGGAAACTTAACCCCACAACACTTCTAATACATCCGTCCTAAAACGGTTACCCTAAATTAGTTATTCAAAAAACTTAATAATCTCATAATATATTTATTTTACCCATTTTATAAAAAAACTAAAAAATCAAATATATTCGCGAAAATTTAAAATTTGGCTTAACAGAATAGAGATCATGCTCTTATGTATCCTCAAGTGTAATGAGGAATTCAAAGTCACGTAGTTTTTTAGAAAATAATTATGGGTTGGTTATTTTAATTTAAAACTGAATCAGCAAGCTGTCGCAACTCAGATGATTATAAAAATTATAGGATTTAACAAGCTATCACAACTCAGTTAACCCTATTTTATTTCATAAGAAATATTTAATTATTTTACATTTTTACTTTTTTTTAATTATAGGTTAATTGTTTTTAATTTTGAAAACATTTGAATCATCAAGTTGTCACAACTTAGATGATTATAAAAGTTATAGAATCAACAAGCTGTCGCAACTCAGTTAATCCTTTTTTTTTAAAAAATTATTATTTTTTTATATTTTACCTTTTTCATCATATCATCATTTTTTTTAATCCTTGTTTTCATTTTTTTTAATCCTTCTTAGTTTGGCCTATTAAGTTATAAGCCCACTTTCCCAAAAAAATAAAAAATAAAAAATAACAAACGAAACGAAACAAAGGGTGGGGGATTATTTTAGATATTTACAAAAATGATCATAGAAGCAAGGAAGAGGAGCGGCGATAGCTGGTGGAGGATGCGGGGGTCGCCGGTCATAGTGAAGCTTCCGACACAGGTCGT
This sequence comes from Ormosia emarginata, assembly GCA_029884605.1. Lineage (NCBI taxonomy): Eukaryota > Viridiplantae > Streptophyta > Magnoliopsida > Fabales > Fabaceae > Ormosia > Ormosia emarginata. Next base: position 42,014,261 of record JAQQTP010000073.1, on the reverse strand, counting down.
GCGGATCGACTAGATTCGGTTCTAGTCGGCGTGGCGCGAGGGTCGCGACACAGAGGATTCTGACGAGGTGCGGCTAGTAACTGGACTGGTATTCGGTTTGGTCGGAGGCGTATGGTGGTACAGTCAATGTCGTCTGGTACGGGTTTCGGCACAAGTGTGCAGTGCAGTACGATCAGCGCAGATCTGTAATTTTTTGGCGACTGGCTTAGTGGTCGTGTGCGTGACGGGAGGCATGGAGCAGGGAGGTTTTGAGCGGCTGACGAACGCCGAACTAAGTCAAAATTATAACCGAAGTTATTACCTAAGCTTGTAGCATAGTGACAACACCGGATCATTTCCACGAGGATTGTAGATGCAATGTAATCAAATCAAGTGAAAGTTAGCAAAGGGGGGTTTGACAGTTTAAGATCGCACTTAACAAAATTAAAGGAAGAAATAACAATTAAAGAGCAGTCAATTTAGAAACTTATCTAAGATTGGGTGGATTCAATCATAGACCCTTCATAGAACACTTGAAGCGCAATTGAATTGTTAATTTGGATCTAACCGAGATCTCTGCATCAAATCCAGAATTCATACTAGACGATCGTCTAGAATTTAATTAACAAGTGATAAACACAAATCCGCAATTACACCATTCATGAAGATCTATGTTAATTTCAAGTACCGAATTCAATTAACTTAGACACAAATCAGTAACTTAACCTTTTCAATTCTGTGATTCATTTAGATCAATCAGTTCTAAGTTTCATCACAAATCTCAATCTTCATTTATGTGATTAGTTTAGATCAATCAGTTCTAAGTTTCATCACAAATCTCAATCTTAAACCAAGATCACATCAGATCAACATAAATAGAATCACCATTCATGCATTCAAGATCAAGAAGAAGAAAAAAAAAGAAGAAGAAAAGAGGAATTCAATTACAAATCAAATACAATACATAACCAAGGTCTCAAGAATCCAAACCACAATCTTTTCAAGAGTTCTAAATTGACCGAAAGTAGCTTAGCCCTCCATTACCATGAAGGGGAGCATCAAAATATACAAAAGCTATGAGAAACTATGAAGAAACAAGAAGAAACTATGAGAGAATTGAAGGAGAATACAACTTGTTATTCATGATAACCAATGGTGCCTTTTATAGAAATCTAGGGTAACAAAATGACAAAGGGGAGTAGGTGGATGAGTGGGGTGGTTGAGTGAAGTGGTTGAGTGGAGTGGTTGAGTGGGTTGGTTGAGTGGATGAGTGAGTGGATTAGTGGATGAGTGGAAGAGTGGATTAGTGGATGGATGAGTGGGTGGTTGAGGATGAAAATTTCTTGTCTGACTTGGAAGCCAAAAACGACCAACTATACTTCAGATCCATGAAAAGTACTCTTCATGAAAGTTGTAGATCTTTGTCTTGGCTATAACATGCATATCTGGATCTTCCAATTTGGCTTCCTACAGCCCAAGATATGACCCAAATACCGCAGGTTGCTCAAATCCAACTTCAGCACCTCTGTTCCGACTTGTAAGCTCAAACTGGCCCATTAGACTTCATTTTTTCAAAAAGTGTTCTTCATGAAAGTTGTTTATTTGGATCTTAACTATCAACTATCCAAATTTCAGCCCATCTCCATAATTACAGCTTGAGATATGATTTTATGAGTGCACACCGTTTGGATTCTAGTGACAGAACCCGTATTCTGACTTCCATGTAAACTTAGGTCCTTTAGACATCTGTTTAGGACTTCGAGCTCTTCATCAAAGTTATAGAGCTTCCTCCTAGCTTTCCTACAAGGTAAAATTCATGATTATCAGATATCAGGAACTCAAGTTATGGCCAAAATACAGAAACAGTGTCAAATCTCAATAATGCTGAAAATATTCAATTAGGACCAATTTGAGCTTAAACTCACAAAATCATACAAAACTCAATCAATTAAGAATATGGAGAGTGTAAATGACTAAACATAAGGGTTTCTTAATGAATAAAATATGTGATTATCAAATTCCCCCATACTTAGCTTTTTGCACTCCTGGGCAAAACTCAAGACCAAAACAAGGACATAAGAGATTAACAAAAATTTAAATTCCAACGACATTCAAGAGTCCAAAATTTTACAATCAAGAAGAATAACCAAAGGTTCAAGGGATCAAAACATTCATGAGTTAACAATTCTCCACATCTCAAACCAACAAGCAAGGTATCTTCAACATGAATCGAGAATGATAGATCTTCACAAGATTCCCTCTCAATCTCTCAAGTGTTTAAAAGGTAGGTATTTCACTCAATTCAACCCATAAAAATTGCGCTACCATAAGCTTGCTTATCTTCTACTTCTCCACTACTCAAAACACATGCACACACAAATCATGAGGACTTTATTCAAGGTTGTAGTGAGGTCAAGGTAACAGAAGACGATAAAATGGATATGAGAAGATAAATACCAAAGAGAATAAAAGCAAATGAGAGCTGAGTTCAAATAACAAGCATAAAAGTTCATCCCAACTCTATTGTATATCCCTTTACATATTCATTCCCCAATCCTTTTCTTTCTTTTTTTTCCTTTTTTTTTTATATATATATGAACATAACTATATACATACATTTTTCCCTTTTTTTTAGGCACTTTTTCCTTTTTCAACAACCATTTTGTAAACACACCCCCACACTTGTTCAAAAACTCATCCATTAACCAAGCTAATGTTCTTTTATTCCCAAGGTAAAGTAAGAACACGATTTTTCATTTAAGACACATAATGAGCTAGAAACAAGGAATGGTCAAATAAGCTCAAAGGGGTTAAGTAAAGGAAAATATACAAGGTTGGCAGGAATCAGAGAAGTTTCAAGAAGTCAAAAGAGTGCTTGATATCATATTGAAAACAAGGTTGGCTATTCAGTTAAACTAGCTAATTAAGAAAGAGGGCCTCAATCATGTTCATGCATGCAAGTGAAATGTAGCTTAAAAAAAAATCAAAGCAAGTTCTAGAGTGGTCATTAACATGGGTGAAAATCACACAAGAAAGAAGAGAATGACATAAATGTTGAATCCATCCATTAGGCTCAAAATCTCACAAGGTATGCATCCATCAAACTCAATTCATCAATTCAATCATCTATCACCAAGCATATCAGTTCAAGAAGGGAGAAAAGTTATTCAATCATGCAATGAACCCTTTTTTTTGATTTTTTTTAATTAAAAAAATGCTAAAATCTCTCCCCCACACTTAATATAACATTGCCTTCAATGTGAAAGAGAGATATAGAAAAGAGCAACACAACCTGATAAGAAGTGAATCAACGCCAAGCGTAAAAGAAGCACAATCGTCGGTCTGCGCATCGGTACTTTCGAAAAGAAATCAAACAATAAAACTTTAGTACTTCCACAATTTAATACTAATTAATTACTACATAAAAACTCCTTACTCGCCACCAATTAAGATGCGTCTCAAGAGTAAAATTACTCCTTACTCTGCCATCACTAATTAGTTTAATAAGTCCATGACAATCATATCATACTTTCCAACAAAACAACAACAAATTTTTTTTTTTTTGGGTCAACTATCCTTCCCCCCCAACTAGATCACAACATTGTCCTCAATGTTAAAATATAGATGAGTAAAGGATAGAAGATATTACCTGTTGGAGAAAGTGACACAAATTTAAATCGAAACAAAGTACAATAAAATCAAACCCATTAAAGATAAAGTTTCAGATCTGGCTTTTTTTTTTCTTGTTACTTCCTTCGCTGCTTCCTGTTGACCAATCTATCTGAGCTAATACCTTATCAGCTACATACTCAAAAGCTTCTAATTTATCAATGAGCTCATTAATAGTGGAGGCAAAGATAAGAAGTTGTCTTGCCGAAGGAGTGATAAATTTCTGTTCCACAGCTTTGTCAGGAAAAGATAACAAAAGATCAAAGAAATTATTAACATTCAACAAACCAATGGGTCTATGGTGGATGTTCAGTTCGGCCTAAGAGATAATTTGAAAAATTTCTTCCAAAGTACCAAAACCACCTGGTAAGACAAGAAATGCATCAGAATTGTCAACCATTGTTTTCATTCATTCATGCATAGATGTTACCTGAATTTCTTCTCCAACTGTCTTTCCAGTGATGTTATTTTCAGCAAAAGGTTTAGGAATAACACCTAAAACCTGACTGCCTCCTATAAAAGCAGCAAGTGATACAGTCCCCATTAACCCACAACAACCTCCCCTATATACAAGATGAATATTCCTCGCAGCAAGTGATCGACCAAGAGTGCTAGCTGCGTTTACAAACTCTAATCCCTTCCCATAACTCGACCCACAAAAAACACAGACATTTTTGAGGTTACGAATAGAAGGCCCCATTCTATACTTTTCCTCCCTTTGAGTGTTTCTGAGTTGAAGGAAAATGGAGAAAATGGAGTGTCTAAATAAGAAAAAGAATGGAGAGGGAAATAATTGCACCTATAAGGGTAGGTTGGCTGTTGTCAGAAAAAGGTTGAAATTAAGAAACACAGAATCTTTTTTTTTTTTTTGACTTCAAGAAAACCATTAAGGTAAAGAAGTCTAGAAACCCCTAAAGGACCCTGCTCAAAGGATCGTCTGTACAAAAATCAAAATACAACAAAATGATACAAAGATAAAAGAAATAGAAAATGATGACATACCTGTATGTACAGTTTCTATGGCGTATCTTTATATTGCGCGTCATGAGTGTAGTAGACATCATGTCCATTTTTTTTTAAAATTGTTAGAAAAACTTGATGAAAGATGAGTGTATACTTACTTAAGATTGGGATGGAGGTAGTCTGCTCTTTCGGCTGTGTGCCAAAGCATTGTTGACCAGTATTCGACCCATTCAAGACCAGCCGCAACATAGGGCTCTCAAAAGGGACAAGTGGCCATAATACGACTGGCTGCCTCACATGTGGGATACAATCTACCTTCTTTGTTTTTCAATTAAGAAGGTTGGATCAGGATGCATGCATTTCTCCATTCACGGTTTGTGTTACCAAAGCCAACCCTAAGACGTATACATAATTTTTTTTTTTTTGTTTGAAAGATGACATGAAGAAGAAGAAGAGGATGATATGTACAGATTGTTTATGGATATGGCTCACATCTGCCTCTAGTTTAACGTCCAGTAATGGCTTAAATGTCTTCTATGAATCGAGGATAAGCTTCCCATCCAATTTTCTTATAAATTGGCAAAGAGGGTCTTTTAGAGTCAAATTCCCAAGACTATAGCGTTTTTCTTCATCCTTGAAGAGATTCCACAATTTAAGAATTTCAAGATGCACCAATCCACAAGAATGCATCTCAAGAGTCAATAAGATATCATCTAATGACTCCTTACTCAGTCCATTCTTAATGAAGAAAATTTTATCTTCTCTATTTGCGGAAACCATCCCTAAAGTACGACATCGCTTGTTACAGTTCCATCATCCACATTTGTGACAGACTTGTAACCTTTTTACTCTTCTCCTTTTAGAATATGAACTTCTTCCAAGACCGAGCATATATGAGTCAAATGAAATTGAGGACTCACCTGCTAATCGGACCTTTGCTTCAATTATCCAAATAGTACATCTTCTCGCATACCTTTGTGCATTAATGCCTCAATCTTTCACATCGAACTTTGTAGATTTTTCTCACAACATTTTGAGGAAGAGAAGGAAAATGTTTTCTCAGGTTTGAAAGAATGACATCCATTTTGAAGGAGAAGAAGGGTTCAGTTATTTTGGGAAACTGAAAAATAAACCGACTTGAGAGTCACGGAGTATCGTATCTGCCACTTAACCGGTAACACAAAGATGAGTCTACGGCCCAAGAGGATACACATGTTTGACAACAAAAGAACCGCGCCACCTATGTCTCAATTTTCCAAGGAGTAGGTGCAGATGATAATCTCAAAGCAGAACTTTTTTGACCAATTTTCGCAACTTTTGCAAAAGGTGTAACAGACCTTGAATAAAGTAGGCCAATAAAATCCATACTGCAAGATTTTCGCAGTTGTTGTCGCTGAAGAAAAAAAAATGACCTCCACATGCTTCCGAGTGACAAAATTTAATGGCACTACCTACCTCATTGTCGGGCACATAGCTGTTTTTTTTTTCTTTTTTTTTTCTTTTTTTTCTTCTTTTTTTATTCATAATGCGGGTGGAGAAGGTTCATCACCTCCACTTCTGCATTCTCTGGAAGTTCATGATACTATTTGAGGCGGTGTCCATTTACGATGAAAGCTTTGGCGGGACCTCACTTTAAATCGAACAAAGACTGAAGGAAAAACCTTAGTAACAATAAATGGTCCATCCCATCTAGACCTTAATTTGCCGTGCATGAGTCGAGAGGCGGGACTTATGAGGAGAACTTTTTGACCAATCTCAAATGTTTTCCTCGAATTAACTTATCATGGAAGGCTTTGGTCTTCTCCTTATAAAGTTTGGAACTTTCATAAGCCTCCAAGCGATCTCCTCCAATTGTTTGCAGCTTATAGCTTCCTCTCCATACCTCGCTTGATCTAGGTCCAAGTTGCACTTTTTCACCGCCCGAATGCATGATGCTCAATTTCCACCTAAGGCGAGGTGGCAGTGCTTTTCCAAAAATAATCCGATACGAGACTTCCCGATTGGTGTCTTATAAGCAGTCCCAGTAAGCCCATAAAGCATCCTCAAGCCTCTTGCTCCAAATTCTTTCTGTTAGGTTGAACTGCCTTCTCGAGTATCCGCTGATCTCCCTTTGGAAATCTCGCTTGCCCATTAGTTTGGGGATGGTAAGGTGTAGAAACTATGTGCAAGACCCCATACTTTTTCATCAAAGCTTCCATGCTTCGATTACAAAAATGTGAACCCTGATCACTGATGATGGCCTTCGGAACTCCAAACCTGCAGAAAATCTGTGATCCAACAAAATCCACAACAACTTTGGAATCATCAGTTCGAGTAGCTTTCGCCTCCACCCACTTGGATACAATCAACAGCTAGCAAAATGTAAACAAAACCAAAAGAAACAGGAAAGGGTCCCATAAAATTAATACCCCATATATAAAAAATCTCACAGAACATTAAGGATTTCTGGGGCATCTCATTCCTTCGAGAAGTGTCTCCTGTTCTTTGGCATTGATCACAAGATTTACAAAACACATATGCATCATAAAATAGAGTGGGCCAATATAATCCAGATTCCAAAACTTTCCTAGCAGTCCTTTGGGGGACCAAAATGACCGCCACATGCAAATGTATGATAAAAGCTAAGAATAGAATAGAATTCATTATCAGGCACGCATCTCCTAATGACTTGGTCACTACAAAATTTCCATAGATAAGGGTCGTCCCACACATAATATTTTGACTCACTCTTCAATTTATCAATCTGAGCCTTAATAAAATGTGCAGGGAAAACACCAACAACTAAGAAATTTATCAAATCAGCAAACCAAGGAATGTTACCTTGCAGCTTGAAAAACTGCTCATCAGGGAAGACATCATGGATAGGAAAAGTATCTGCCTCCCTTTCAATTCGGCTTAGGTGATCAGCCACTAAATTCTCTGCTCCACTTTTATCACGATTTCAATATCGAACTCTTGGAGGAGCAAAATCCACCTAATCAACCTAGGCTTTGCATCAAGCTTCTTCAGAGAAACTTCGAGTCAGTATGATCGAAAACACAACCACTCTAGAACCAAGCAAATATGATCAAAATTTGTCTAAAGCAAAAACAATTGCTAAAAGTTCCTTTTCAGTGGTGGTGTAGTTGACTTGTGCAGGATCTAAAGTTCTTGAAGCATAGGAGATGACATGAGATATTTTGCCGACCCTTTGTGCAAGAACAACTCCCAAAGCATAATTAGAGGCATCACACATGAGCTCAAATAAGAGTGTCCAATCTGGTGGCTGGATGATAGGTGTATTGGTCAATGCTTGCTTAAAGTGATTGAAGGCATCCTTGCATTTCTGGTCAAAATGGAACTCCACTTCTTTTTGTAGCAAGTTGGATAGTGGAAGAACAATTTTGTTGAAATCTTTTATGAATCGCCTATAGAAACCTGCATGACCAAGGAAAGAACGAACCTCCAGCACGCATGTGGGGTAAGATAGGCATGAAATAACATCTATTTTCGTAGGATCTACCTCAATACCCTTGCTAGATATTATATGCCCTAAAACTATGCCTTGCTCCACCATGAAATGACATTTCTCAAAATTCAGAACAAGGTTAGCCTTAATGCATTTATGTAAAACCTGAGTCAAACTATCCAAACATGCATCAAAGGAAGAGCCATAGACAGTAAAGTCATCCATGAATACATCCATGTAATTTTCTAAAAGGTCGAAAAATATACTTACCATACACCTTTGAAAGGTACCCTGGAGCGTTGCACTGACTGCACTAAAAGGCATCCTTCTGTATGCAAATGTGCCAAATGGGCAAGTGAAAGTAGTTTTATCTTGGTCTTCTGGGGCTATATGGATCTGAAAATAACCCGAATATCCATCCACGAAACAGTAATGCGACTTGCCAGCTAGTCTCTCTAACATCTGATCAATGAAAGGTAATGGGAAATGATCTTTCCTGGTGGCTTGGTTAAGTCGTCTGTAATCAATGCAGTGGTCCTATTTGCCAACTGAATCACTATACCAGTAGGTTGCAAAGTGCCAATGTTCAAGGACTAATATATTGACATAGGCATGACATTAATCGAAGCACCCAAGTCTAGCATTGCATGTTCAAATTTGGAGTTACCTATCGTGCAAGGAATTGTGAAAGTTCCAGGATCTTTGCATTTTTGTGGCATGCTTGGTAGAATCATTGCAGAAACATTTCTGCCCATGCTTATTTTCTCAGTACCCTTAAGTCTTCTCTTGTGAGTACACAACTCTTTGAGGAATTTGGCATACTTGGGAATCTGCTTGATTGCATCAAGGAGGGGAATATTGATTTCCACCTTCCTGAATGTGTCCATGACTTCTCTTTCTATTTCTGTTTGCGCAGTATGCTTGGACTGTGTGACTCTGTTTGGAAAAGGTAGTGGAATGACCAGATTTGAATTCTCTGCACATTTCTTCTGTGTCACAGATTTTTGGACTGAGCTATCCACTTTCTTCTATTTCTGGTCACTTTCTGGTTGCTGCACTCGTAGTTTAGGTTGTGGTGGAGTAGGACCGTCAACTTCTCTGCCACTTCTCAAGCTAATGGCACTTACATTGCCTCTTGGGTTGTTGACTGTTTGTGAAGGCAATTGGTTTGACCCTTGACTTTTCAGCTCACTCAAAGTGGTTGCCATCTGCCCAATTTGAGTTTGTAAATTCTGGATGGTGGCATTGACATTCTGCTGAAATTGTTTCATCAAGTCTTCGAAAGGTGGCTCAGCGGAGTGGGCTGCAACAGTAATAGGCTGGAGGGGTCGGCATGTACGGGTGGCGGCGCAGTTGTGCTTGCCTAAATGCAGGTGGTTGGTACTTATTGCTAGGGCCTCGTAGCTTGGTATCTAAACTGCGCTTGCTACTGTTGGTAGGGCTGTTGTTGTTGTTGACCAGAATTTCCATATCTCAGGTTGGGATGGTCCCTCCAGCTAGGGTTATAGGTATTAGAAAATGGATCATATCTGGACTGCTGCTGTGATTGCTGATATTGGGGTCTACCAGGAAAATACCATTGCCGCAATGATTGCTCGAAAAATAGAACCACCATCCCGAAGTGTGGGGCATGCATCGAGGGATGAGATGAACAAGAGCAAATGCCACACACGCTTGCGCCATCTGCATTGGTGCTTGTTGTCCCATCGCTAACCGCCTCACCAAAGAAGTCAATTCATCAAGTCTCGTGTTCTATTCTCTCGTTGGTCTACATGAGACGATTGAATCTCATTGACTCCTCCGGTTGAGGTAATAATTCGTGTGCCAAATTGTTGGGTGTTGGCTGCCATGTTTGCTATCAAATCTCTCGCCGTGCGGGGTTTTGTCTACTAAGGCTCCTCCAGAGGCAAAGCATTCACCATGCTTCGTCATTTGGCAAAGAAGCCTTCATAGAAATATTGAATTAAGAGTTGATCGGTGATTTGGTGGTGGGGACAAACGAGCACGCCTTCTTGAATCTTTCCCAATATTCATGCAAGGTCTCTCCTGTCATTTGTCTTATGCCACATATATCTTTTCTAATGGCAGCAGCTCTAGAGGCAGGGAAAAATTTCTTTAAGAACAACCGCTTCATGTCAGTTCAACTTGTTACTGAACCTGGTGAAAGATAAAATAACCAATCCTTGGCTGTATCAGCAAGTGAGAAAGGAAATGCCCTCAACTTGATGTGCTCTTCTGAGATCCCATGTGGCTTCGTGGTTGAACAAAACACATGGAACTCCTTTAGATGCTTATGGGGATCCTCACCTGCAAAACCGTGAAACTTGGGCAACAAATGTATCAATCCAGATTTTAACTCAAAATCAGCATCAAGATCTGGGTATTGAATACACAAAGACTGGTTAGTTATATCAGGAGCAGCAAGTTCCTTAAGAGTTCTATTCTGCATGTTATTAGCCATGGTTTCAGAATTATTCAAGATCTCAAGTTCACTCCCAATATTAAGATCAAATTCAGAACCAATTCTTGTACTTAGCCTACGAGCTCTAATCAACCTATGCAAGGTTCTATCAATCTCCGGATCAAAGTCAACCAAGTTATCAGGCTCAGACCTAATCATGCATCACACAAAAACAAATAAATAAGCAAAATACACTAAACAATGGATAAAAATGTTAGTTAATAAAAAGCAAAAGTTAGTAAAAACACTTAAAATGAAAAGATTACACTTACTAATCCCCGGCAACGGCGCCAAAATTTTGACGAACGCCGAACTCAGTCAAAATTATAACTGAAGTTATTACCTAAGCTTGTAGCACAGTGACAATACCGGATCATCTCCACGAGGATTGTAGATGCAATTTAATCAAATCAAGTGAAAGTTAGCAAAGGGGGTTTGACAGTTTAAGATCGCACTTAACAAAATTAAAGGAAGAAATAACAATTAAAGAGCAGTCAATTTAGAAACCTATCCAAGATTGGGTGGATTCAATCATAGACCCTTCATAGAACACTTGAAGCGCAATTGAATTGTTAATTTGGATCTAACTGAGATCTCTGCATCAAATCCAGAATTCATACTAGACGATCGTCTAGAATTTAATTAACAAGTGATAAACACAAATCCGCAAATTACACCATTCATGAAGATCTATGTTAATTTCAAGTACCGAATTCAATTAACTTAGGCACAAATCAGTAACCTAACCTTTTCAATTCTGTGATTAATTTAGATCAATCAGTTCTAAGTTTCATCACAAATCTCAATCTTCATTTATGTGATTAGTTTAGATCAATCAGTTCTAAGTTTCATCACAAATCTCAATCTTAAACCAAGATCACATCAGATCAACATAAATAGAATCACCATTCATGCATTCAAGATCAAGAAGAAGAAAAAAAGAAGAAGAAAAGAGGAATTCAATTACAAATCAAATACAATACATAACCAAGGTCTCAAGAATCCAAACCACAATCTTTTCAAGAGTTCTAAATTGACCGAAAGTAGCTTAGCCCTCCATTACCATGAAAGGGAGCATCAAAATATACAAAAGCTATGAGAAACTATGAAGAAACAAGAAGAAACTATGAGAGAATTGAAGGAGAATACAACTTGTTATTCATGATAACCAATGGTGCCTTTTATAGAAATCTAGGGTAACAAAATGACAAAGGGGAGTGGGTGGATGAGTGGGGTGGTTGAGTGAAGTGGTTGAGTGGAGTGGTTGAGTGGGTTGGTTGAGTGGATGAGTGAGTGGATGAGTGAGTGGATTAGTGGATGAGTGGATGAGTGGATTAGTGGATGGATGAGTGGGTGGTTGAGGATGAAAATTTCTTGTCTGACTTGGAAGCCAAAAACGACCAACTATACTTCAGATCCATGAAAAGTACTCTTCATGAAAGTTGTAGATCTTTGTCTTGGCTATAACATGCATATCTGGATCGTCCAATTTGGCTTGCTACAGCCCAAGATATGACCCAAATACCGCAGGTTGCTCAAATCCAACTTCAGCACCTCTGTTCCGACTTGTAAGCTCAAACTGACCCATTAGACTTCATTTTTTCAAAAAGTGTTCTTCATGAAAGTTGTTTATTTGGATCTTAACTATCAACTATCCAAATTTCAGCCCATCTCCATAATTACAGCTTGAGATATGATTTTATGAGTGCACACCGTTCGGATTCTAGTGACAGAACCCGTATTCTGACTTCCATGTAAACTTAGGTCCTTTAGACATCTGTTTAGGACTTCGAGCTCTCCATCAAAGTTGTAGAGCTTCCTCCTAGCTTTCCTACAAGGTAAAATTCATGATTATCAAATATCAGGAACTCAAGTTATGGCCAAAATACAGAAACAGTGTCAAATCTCAATAATGCTGAAAATATTCAATTAGGACCAATTTGAGCTTAAACTCACAAAATCATACCAAACTCAATCAATTAAGAATATGGAGAGTGTAAATGACTAAACATAAGGGTTTCTTAATGAATAAAATATGTGATTATCAAGGGGCGCAGTTAGGTGGTTTTCGGGTGGGTGTGGTGGATGGTTTGGAGTGAGTTTTGGTTATGGTGGTGAGATGAAATGTTTTATTTTGGAGGTCGGTAATGGTTATGGGTTGTGCTTTTGGTGATTAGGAAGTGTGTGTGGATATAGAGAGTAAAGGATGAGGATTAATGGATAGTGTTTGATTTGGGGTTATTGGTGGCTTTGTTGGATGGTGATTTTTGGGTGGCAGAGGAATGAATGCTTTGGAGGTTGAAAAGGATGAGGAATAATGGGTGGCTATTGTGTGTATTCTTTGGAAGATGAAGATGATAAAGATGGGTTTTGGAGGAGATAGTGGTCTGTTATGGAAGCTTAAGGAAGATGATGATGGTAGTGAAGTGGTAGACGTTACGTAATGGAGAAAGTGTATTAAGCTAAAATTGAAAGTGTGTTTAAGATAAAAAGTCTGTAAGTTCAGGGTTTAGTCAGGTTAAAGTGATTTTTCTATGTATAGGTTATGGATTTTATAAGAGGGGATTAGGGTGAAGAGTTTGAATTAAAGTGGGATTAGAATTGGTTTAGGATGAGTGTTGGGATTTGTTTAGGATGAGTATGTTTAGGATAACTGATGCGATTTAGTTAGGATAAGTTTGTTTATGATGAGTTTGAGTCGTAGTAGAATGGGTTAATGGGTTAATGAGTTAGGTTATGGGTTGATGGGCCAATTGGGTTGGATAATGGTTAGTGGGTTAAGGGTGGTTAGCTGGGTCATGGTTTGGGTCATTATTTTTATTTTTTCATTTTTTATAAAAAAAGTTCTAGACAAAATTGAGTGTTCACAGTTATCCCTCTTTACTTGTTTCTTACTAGATAAAAAGAATAACTGTAGCTTTTCATTTTATCATAGTAAGGAACAAGTAAAGACATGAACTCAAATTTAGTCTGGAAAAACAATGCGAGAACAAAAATGAGCTGATGCACTCAAAAGAAAATAAAAAGCAAAGAGTTGATGCGCTTAAAAGCAAATGACAGGAGCCGATACGCTCAAAAAGTAAATGACAGGAGCCAATGTGCTCAAAAAGTAAATAATAGGAATTAAAATGCAAAGAGTCAATGTGCTCAGAAATTAAAATGCATGGAGCCGATGCGCTCAGAAATAAAAATGCGTGGAGCTGATGCGCTCAAAAGATAAATGACAGGAGCCGATACGCTAAAAAATAAATGACAGGAGAAAAATAAATGACAAGAGTGATAACTTTAGGAAATGAAGTCATTTCACTTAATTTTGAATGAATATGAGCATGCTATATTCAAGTTTTTAAGTTCAAAGGTTCCATTCATACATAATTTTGATGATTTAAGCTTGTGGTCTCAATTGATTTAGAATCAAATGTTTGATGATTTTCTTTAGGGATTTGGATGGATTATAGTTGATGAACTTCAGTATTGTCTTGATGCAGGTAATCAAGGTGGGAAAGTCTTGGAAGGAACGAGGAGGCAAGGAGGAGCTGAAATGAGGAAGGATGCAAAAGGGAAAGAAATGTTGCCAACCCACGCCTAGGCGTGGCCCTCTCAATTTTGCAAGAATTCAAGGCAGAGACATCCATGCCTAGGCGTGACACTTTCAGTTTTTCAATTTTTTCAAACAAAGACTTCCATTCCTAGGCGTGGCCAGCACATGATAGCAATTGTTTCATAACCAATCCTAGGCATGGGAAAAATCCTGGCACACGAGATTAGCCCTTATTATCTGATTTTTGAAGGAAGAAAGTGGATCTTCTGTTTTGCACCAAGCACGAACTTCATAGAGAAAGAGAGAAGAGGAGAAAATCTTGGAAGATAAAAGTGATTCAAGTGAAGAATCAAGATCAAGGAGGAAGATCAAACATTGGATTCTCACCATTCTTGTTCATTCTTTCCCTTTTCTCTCTTGATTTGTAATTTGATGGGTTTGATGACTCCAATAGTTTTCTCCTTTTTCATGATGTGTAACTAAACTCTAAACTAGGGGCTTTCTAGGATCTTGCTATGAATTTGAATATCTTACAATTGGTTGAGTATTCTTTCAATGAAATTGATTTTGTTCTTCCATAACTATGCTTAATGCTTGTTATTGATTGACCATCAATTGCATGATTTTAGTATTCTAATAGAACTAGAAATAGGGTATTGTGAATATGGATATGATATGGTTGATGAATGTTCAATTACATTCTATTGGTTTAGGTGTGTTGATTAACTAAGGGGATGGACACATACCCCTTGGTCATACATAACAAGTGTTTGATAAATAGTCTCAATGAGTGATTCCTACGCTAACTCACATGGACACATAGTGGATTGGATAAGTTTTACATTGGTAATTGCCCTTGACATAGGCCTTTACCTATTACTTGTTTTAACTAGCAAAACCATCTCATTGTTAGATGCTTGTGAATTGCAAGTTATTAATTGAAGTAGTAAGTGAATAGGAACTCCTAGGCCTTAATCATTCTCATATTTCTCGTGTGGATTTGGTGTTTGATACATTCTTGTTTTATTTATGTTAAATTGTTACTTTAATTGCAAACCTCTCTCACAATTCGATTGCTTGGATAAGGTTTTGTGGATATTGATTAACTTTTAGCATTGTTCTAATTGTCAATCCATTGGGGCATGATACTCAGACTCTCATATATTACTTGTTGACCCATGCATTTGCGGATTTTGCCTAACAAGGAGCCGATGCGCTCAGAAGATAAAATGCAAGGAGCTGATGCACTTAAAAAGTAAATGACAAGAGCCGATGCGCTCATAAGATAAAATGCATGGAGGTGACACGCTCAACATGAAACTATGGACTTAATATCTTTTTTCTTCTCTCTTTTTCTCTTTCTCTTTCTCTCTCTCCCTCTCTCTCTCTCTCTCTCTCTCTCTTTCTTTTCTTTCTTTCTTTTTAATCATTCGAACCAGCGGTGACTCTGAAAAGCTTTGACCAATCAAACCCTTGTTCACATGCTTTTCTCCATCAGACCCTTTGGTTAACTTGGAATCCTCTTGACTTAATCTTTTCCTTTCCTCATTTCTTCATTCATTTTTTTTATTAATTCGACTCTTCCTTTTCTTCTTCTCAACAAAGGCTTACGTGGTTAGTATTGAAATCATTTCCAACAAATGTCACATTGCAATGTACTTTTGAACTACCTAGATCTTTTAATCTGACTCAATCATTGAAGGACTGCTATAGAATTGTCAAAAACAAACTATTAACCTTAAATTTATGTTATTTGAGACATAACTTAATGAGTTAAACAAGCATTCATGAATGGATATAAATTCCTTGGATGCACAAACTTCCTTTTATCAGATTGGTACATGGACATTTGGTAAGACTCATGCATAAAAACAAAAGAAAATTGTAATGAAAAGAAAAATTGCCCCAGTATTGGTTCCTTGTTCCTCATTCAATTGATTCCCAAAAACCGTTTGATAATTCAACCACTGTCTTTGTTGCTACTTTCTTCAGCACATTTTTCCCTTGATCTTTCAGCAATTTTGCCCTAGTATAGCTAATCAAATGCAAATAAAAATTGCCCCAGTTTGGTGACTCCTTCTTTCTTTGATATTATGCCTATTTATTTGCCTTAACTTTTGCTTAGGCTAACCTTTCGGGTTTTCAACCTAATGGGCTCTTTTTTTATTGTCTTTTTTATTTCTTTAACTTTTGCTTTGGTCGTCCTTTCGGGTTTTCAACCTAATGAGCCCCCTTTTTTTTATTCTTTTCTTTCTTTCTTTCTTTCTTTCTTTCTTTTTAGGCATAAAATCTCTTGACGGCATCAATATTTATGAGTCTTGGCAATTCTTCTCCATCAATGTTCTGTAAAATTAATGTCC
This sequence comes from Ormosia emarginata, assembly GCA_029884605.1. Taxonomy (NCBI): domain Eukaryota; kingdom Viridiplantae; phylum Streptophyta; class Magnoliopsida; order Fabales; family Fabaceae; genus Ormosia; species Ormosia emarginata. The sequence goes on along the minus strand of JAQQTP010000073.1, from coordinate 41,997,840 downwards.
CTCCTGATAATGCATGTTTGACTATGTAAGGGCCTTCATAACTTGGAGCCCATTTTCCTCTAGCATCATCTTGATTAGGGAGAATCTTCTTCAAAACCAAATCTCGTGAACAAAACTCTCTGAGAAGAACTTTCTTGTTAAAGGCTTTAGCCATTCTGCTTTGATACAATTGTCTATGACAAATAGTTGCCAATCTTTTCTCTTTAACATATTCAATTGCTCATATCGAGTCTTCACCCATTCGGATTCTTTTAACTCTACTTCCATCAAAACCCTTAGAGAAGGAATCTCAATTTCTATGGGAGAGACAACCTACATCCCATACACTAAAGAAAAATGTGTTGCCTCAATACTTGATTGAATATTGGTACGATACACGTGCAAAGCATAGGGTAACATTTCATGCCAGCCCTTGTAGTTCACAACCATCGTAGCAACAATTTTCTTGATATTCTTATTTATAGCTTCAACTGCACCATTCATCTTAGGTCTATAGGGAGCTGAATTAGGATGCTTGATTTTGAACTACCTAGATCTTTTAATTTGACTCAATCATTGAAGGATTGCTATAGATTTGTCAAAATCAAACTGCTAACCCTAAATTTATGTTATTTGAGACATAACTTAATGAGTTAAACATGCATTCATGAGTGGATATAAATTCATTGGATGCTTGAACTTCCTTTTATCAGTTTGGTACATGGACATTTGGTAAGACTCATGCATAAAAACAATAGAAAATTGTAATGAAAAGAAAAATTACCCCAGTATTGGTTCCTTATTCCTCATTCAATTGATTCCCAATAACCGTTTGATAATTCAACCACTGTCTTTGTTACTACTTTCTTCAGCACATCTTTGCCTTGATCTTTCAGCAATTTTGCCCTAGTATAGCCAATCGAATGCAAATAAAAATTGCTCCAGTTTGGTGACTCCTTCTTTCTTTGATATTATGCCTATTTATTTGCCCTAACTTTTGCTTAGGCTAACCTTTCGGGTTTTCAACCTAATGGGCTCTTTTTTTATTGTCTTTTTTATTGCTCTAACTTTTACTTAGGTCGTCCTTTCGGGTTTTCAACCTAACGAGCCCCTTTTTTATTCTTTTCTTTTTTATTTATTTATTTCTTTTTTCTTTCTTTTCTTTTTCTTTCTTTTTTTTAGGCATAAAATCTCTTGACGGCATCAATATTTACGAGTCTTGGCAATTCCTCTCCGTCAATGTTCTGTAAAATTAATGTCCCTCCTGAAAATGCATGTTTGACTATGTAAGGGCCTTCATAACTTGGAGCCCATTTTCCTCTAGCATCCTCTTGATTAGGGAGAATCTTCTTCAAAACCAAATCTTGTTAACAGAACTCTCTAAGAAGAACTTTCTTGTTAAAGGCTTTAGCCATTCTGCTTTGATACAATTGTTCATGACAAATAGTTGCCAATCTTTTCTCTTCTATCATATTCAATTGTTCATACCGAGTCTTCACCCATTCAGATTCTTTTAACTCTACTTCCATCAAAACCCTTAGAGAAGGAATCTCAATTTCTATGGGAGAGACAACCTACATCCCATACACCTAAGAAAAATGTGTTGCCTCAATACTTGATTGAATATTGGTACGATACACATGCAAAGCATAGGGTAACATTTCATGCCAGCCCTTGTAGTTAACAACCATTGTAGCAACAATTTTCTGGACATTCTTATTTACAGCTTCAACTGCACCATTCATCTTAGGTCTATAGGGAGCTGAATTAGGATGCTTGATTTTGAACTACCTAGATCTTTTAATCTGACTTAATCATTGAAAGATTGCTATAGAATTGTCAAAATCAAAATGTTAACCTTAAATTTATGTTATTTGAGACATAACTTAATGAGTTAAACATGCATTCATTAATGGATATAAATTCGTTGGATGCACAAACTTCCTTTTATCAGTTTGGTACATGGACATTTGGTAAGACTCATGCATAAAAACAAAAGAAAATTGTAATGAAAAGAAAAATTGCCCCAGTATTGGTTCCTTGTTCCTCATTAAATTGATTCCCAACAACCGTTTGATAATTCAACCACTGTCTTTGTTGCTGCTTTCTTCAGCACATCATTCCCTTAATCTTTCAGTAATTTTGCCCTAGTATAGCCAATCGAATGCAAATAAAAATTGCCCCAGTTTGGTGACTCCTTCTTTCTTTGATATTATGCCTATTTATTTGCCCTAACTTTTGTTTAGGCTAACCTTTCGGGTTTTCAACCTAATGGGCTCTTTTTTATTGTCTTTTTTATTGCTCTAACTTTTTCTTAGGTCGTCCTTTCGGGTTTTCAACCTAACGAGCCCCCTCTTTTTTTATTCTTTTCTTTCTTTCTTTCTTTCTTTTTAGGCATAAAATCTCTTGACGGCATCAATATTTACGAGTCTTGGCAATTCCTCTCCATCAATGTTCTGTAAAATTAATGTCCCTCCTGAAAATGCATGTTTGACTATGTAAGGGCCTTCATAACTTGGAGCCCATTTTCCTCTAGCATCCTCTTGATTAGGGAGAATCTTCTTCAAAACCAAATCTCGTGAACAGAACTCTCTGAGAAGAACTTTCTTGTTAAAGGCTTTAGCCATTCTGCTTTGATACAATTGTCCATGACAAATAGTTGCCAATCTTTTCTCTTCTATCATATTCAATTGCTCATACCGAGTCTTCACCCATTCGGATTCTTTTAACTCTACTTCCATCAAAACCCTTAGAGAAGGAATCTCAAATTCTATGGGAGAGACAACCTACATCCCATACACCAAAGAAAAATGTGTTGCCTCAATACTTGATTGAATATTGGTACGATACATGTGCAAAGCATAGGGTAACATTTCATGCCAGCCCTTGTAGTTCACAACCATCGTAGCAATAATTTTCTTGACATTCTTATTTACAGCTTCAACTGCACCATTCATCTTAGGTCTATAGGGAGCTGAATTAGGATGCTTGATTTTGAACTACCTAGATCTTTTAATCTGACTCAATCATTGAAGGATTGCTATAGAATTGTCAAAATCAAACTATTAACCTTAAATTTATGTTATTTGAGACATAACTTAATGAGTCAATCTTGCATTCATGAATGGATATAAATTCGTTGGATGCTTAAACTTCCTTTTATCAGTTTGGTACATGGACATATGGTAAGACTCATGCATAAAATAAAAAAGAATATTGTAATGAAAAGAAAAATTGCCCCAGTATTGGTTCCTTGTTCTTCATTCAATTAATTCCCAACAACTGTTTGATAATTCAACCACTGTCTTTGTTGCTACTTTCTTCAGCACATCTTTGCCTTGATCTTTCCGCAATTTTGCCCTAGTATAGCCAATCGAATGCAAATAAAAATTGCCCCAGTTTGGTGACTCCTTCTTTCTTTGATATTATGCCTATTTATTTGCCCAAACTTTTGCTTAGGCTAACCTTTCGGGTTTTCAACCTAATGGGCTCTTTTTTTTTTGTCTTTTTTATTGCTCTAACATTTGTTTAGGTCGTCCTTTCGAGTTTTTAACCTAACGAGCCCCCTCTTTTTTTATTCTTTTCTTTCTTTCTTTCTTTCTTTTTAGGCATAAAATCTCTTGACGACATCAATATTTACGAGTCTTGGCAATTCCTCTCCATCAATGTTCTCTAAAATTAATGTCCCTCCTGAAAATTCATGTTTGACTATGTAAGGGCCTTCATAACTTGGAGCCCATTTTCTCTAGCATCCTCTTGATTAGGGAGAATCTTCTTCAAAACCAAATCTCGTGAACGAACTCTCTGAGAAGAACTTTCTTGTTAAAGGCTTTAGCCATTCTGCTTTGATACAATTGTCCATGAAAAATAGTTGCCAATCTTTTCTCTTCTATCATATTCAATTTCTCATACCGAGTCTTCACCCATTCGGATTCTTTTAACTCTACTTCCATCAAAACCCTTAGAGAAGGAATCTCAAATTCTATGGGAGAGACAACCTACAACCCATACACCAAAGAAAAATGTGTTGCCTCAATACTTGATTGAATATTGGTACGATACACGTGCAAAGCATAGGGTAACATTTCATGCCAGCCCTTGTAGTTCGCAACCATCGTAGCAACAATTTTCTTGACATTCTTATTTACATCTTCAACTGCACCATTCATCTTAGGTCTATAGGGAGCTGAATTAGGATGCTTGATTTTGAACTACCTAGATCTTTTAATCTGACTCAATCATTGAAGGATTGTTTTAGAATTGTCAAAATCAAACTGTTAACCTTAAATTTATGTTATTTGAGACATAACTTAATGAGTCAAACATGCATTCATGAATGGATATAAATTCGTTGGATGCACAAACTTCCTTTTATCAGTTTGGTACATGGACATTTGGTAAGAGTCATGCATAAAAACAAAAGAAAATTGTAATGAAAAGAAAAATTGCCCTAGTATTGGTTCCTTATTCCTCATTCAATTGATTCCCAACAACCGTTTGATACTTCAACCACTGTCTTTGTTGCTACTTTCTTCAGCACATCTTTGCCTTGATCTTTCAGCAATTTTGCCCTAGTATAGCCAATCGAATGCAAATAAAAATTGCCCCAGTTTGGTGACTCTATCTTTCTTTGATATTATGCCTATTTATTTGCCCTAACTTTTGCTTAGGCTAACCTTTCGGATTTTCAACCTAATGGGCTCTTTTTTTTTGTCTTTTTTATTGCTCTAACTTTTGCTTAGGTCGTCCTTTCGGGTTTTCAACCTAACGAGCCCCCTCTTTTTTTATTCTTTTCTTTCTTTCTTTCTTTCTTTCTTTCTTTCTTTCTTTCTTTCTTTCTTTCTTTTTAGGCATAAAATCTCTTGACGGCATCAATATTTACGAGTCTTGGTAATTCTTCTCCATCAATGTTCTTTAAAATTAATGTCCCTCCTGAAAATGCTTGTTTGACTATGTAAGGGCCTTCATAACTTGGAGCCCATTTTCCTCTAGCATCCTCTTGATTAGGGAGAATCTTCTTCAAAACCAAATCTCGTGAACAGAACTCTCTGAGAAGAACTTTCTTGTTAAAGGCTTTAGCCATTCTGCTTTGATACAATTGTCCATGAAAAATAGTTGCCAATCTTTTCTCTTCTATCATATTCAATTGCTCATACCGAGTCTTCACCCATTCGGATTCTTTTAACTCTACTTCCATCAAAACCCTTAGAGAAGGAATCTCAATTTCTATGGGAGAGACAACCTACATCCCATACACCAAAGAAAAATATGTTGCCTCAATACTTGATTGAATATTTTAGGATACACGTGCAAAGCATAGGGTAATATTTCATGCCAGCCCTTGTAGTTCACAACCATCGTAGCAACAATTTTCTTGACATTCTTATTTACAGCTTCAACTGCACCATTCATCTTAGGTCTATAGGGAGCTGAATTAGGATGCTTGATTTTGAACTACCTAGATCTTTTAATCTGAGTCAATCATTGAAGGATTGCTATAGAATTGTCAAAATCAAACTATTAACCTTAAATTTAAGTTATTTGAGACATAACTTAATGAGTCAAACATGCATTCATGAATGGATATAAATTCGTTGGATGCACAAACTTCCTTTTATTAGTTTGTACATGGACATTTGGTAAGACTCATGCATAAAAACAAAAGAAAATTGTAATGAAAAGAAAAATTGCCCCAGTATTGGTTCCTTGTTCCTCATTCAATTGATTCCCAACAACCGTTTGATAATTCAACCACTGTCTTTGTTGCTACTTTCTTCAGCACATCTTTCCCTTGATCTTTCAGCAATTTTGCCCTAGTATAGCTAATCGAATGCAAATAAAAATTGCCCCAGTTTGGTGACTCCTTCGTTCTTTGATATTATGCCTATTTATTTGCCTTAACTTTTGCTTATGCTAACCTTTCGGGTTTTCAACCTAATGGGCTCTTTTTTTATTGTCTTTTTTATTGCTCTAACATTTGTTTAGGTCGTCCTTTCGGGTTTTCAACCTAACGAGCCCCCTTTTTTTTATTCTTTTCTTTCTTTCTTTCTTTCTTTCTTTCTTTTTAGGCATAAAATCTCTTGACGGCATCAATATTTATGAGTCTTGGCAATTCTTCTCCATCAATGTTCTGTAAAATTAATGTCCCTCCTGATAATGCATGTTTGACTATGTAAGGGCCTTCATAACTTGGAGCCCATTTTCGTCTAGCATCCTCTTGATTAGGGAGAATCTTCTTCAAAACCAAATCTCGTGAACAAAACTCTCTGAGAAGAACTTTCTTGTTAAAGGCTTTAGCCATTCTGCTTTGATACAATTGTCTATGACAAATAGTTGCCAATCTTTTCTCTTTAACATATTCAATTGCTCATATCGAGTCTTCACCCATTCAGATTCTTTTAACTCTACTTCCATCAAAACCCTTAGAGAAGGAATCTCAATTTCTATGGGAGAGACAACCTACATCCCATACACTAAAGAAAAATGTGTTGCCTCAATACTTGATTGAATATTGGTACGATACACGTGCAAAGCATAGGGTAACATTTCATGCCAGCCCTTGTAGGTCACAACCATCGTAGCAACAATTTTCTTGACATTTTTATTTATAGCTTCAACTGCACCATTCATCTTAGGTCTATAGGGAGCTGAATTAGGATGCTTGATTTTGAACTACCTAGATCTTTTAATCTGACTCAATCATTGAAGGATTGCTATAGAATTGTCAAAATCAAACTATTAACCTTAAATTTATGTTATTTGAGACATAACTTAATGAGTCAATCATGCATTCATGAATGGATATAAATTCGTTGGATGCTTGAACTTCCTTTTATCAGTTTGTACATGGACATTTGGTAAGACTCATGCATAAAAACAATAGAAAATTGTAATGAAAAGAAAAATTACCCCAGTATTGATTCCTTATTCCTCATTCAATTGATTCCCAATAACCGTTTGATAATTCAACCACTGTCTTTGTTACTACTTTCTTCAGCACATCTTTGCCTTGATCTTTCAGCAATTTTGCCCTAGTATAGCCAATCGAATGCAAATAAAAATTGCTCCAGTTTGGTGACTCATTCTTTCTTTGATATTATGCCTATTTATTTGCCCTAACTTTTGCTTAGGCTAACCTTTCGGGTTTTCAACCTAATGGGCTCTTTTTTTATTGTCTTTTTTATTGCTCTAACTTTTACTTAGGTCGTCCTTTCGGGTTTTCAACCTAACGAGCCCCCTCTTTTTTTATTCTTTTCTTTCTTTCTTTCTTTCTTTCTTTCTTTCTTTCTTTCTTTCTTTTTTGAGGCATAAAATCTCTTGATGACATCAATATTTACGAGTCTTTGCAATTCTTCTCCATCAATGTTTTGTAAAATTAATGTCCCTCCTGAAAATGCATGTTTGACTATGTAAGGGCCTTCATAACTTGGAGCCCATTTTCCTCTAGCATCCTCTTGATTAGGGAGAATCTTCTTCAAAACCAAATCTCGTGAACAGAATTCTCTGGGATGAACTTTCTTGTTAAAGGCTTTAGCCATTCTGCTTTGATACAATTGTCCATGACAAATAGTTGCCAATCTTTTCTCTTCTATCATATTCAATTGCTCATACCGAGTCTTCACCCATTCGGATTCTTTTAACTCTACTTCCATCAAAACCCTTAGAGAAGGAATCTCAATTTCTATGGGAGAGACAACCTACATCCCATACACCAAAGAAAAAGGTGTTGCCTCAATACTTGATTGAATATTGGTACGATACACGTGCAAAGCATAGGGTAACATTTCATGCCAGCCCTTGTAGTTCACAACTATTTTAGCAATAATTTTCTTGACATTCTTATTTACAGCTTCAACTGCACCATTCATCTTAGGTCTATAGGGAGCTGAATTAGGATGCTTGATTTTGAACTTTTTACAAAACTTCTGAATCTCAGCACCATTGAGATTAGCAGTAATATTATGATTATCCTCGCTGGGATTCCATATCTACAGACAATGTCGCTTTTGAGGAATTTCAAAAATACCTTTTGAGTGATATTGGCATATGAGGACGCTTCTACCTACTTGGTGAAATAATCAATTGCCACCAAAATGAAATGAAGACCATTGGAAGATTTGGGGTCAATGGGCCCGATGACATTTATTCCTCAAATTGAGAAAGGCCATGGGGATAGCATATTGTGCAAGGGGAATGAAGGTGTATTGACTCGATCTACATATATCTGGCGCTTGTGGCACTTTCGAACATATTCCATGTAGTCTGTGTCCATGGTGGTCCAATAATAACCACTCCTTAAAATTTTTTGTGCCATCATATGACCATTAGCATGAGTCCCACAGATCCCTTCTTGAACTTCAATCAGGATTAAATGAGCTTCACGAGCATTCACACATCTAAGCAAGTTGTCGTCATGACTTCTCTTGTATAAAACCTCTCTGTTCAAGAAAAAAGCCATTGTCAATAAATGAATAGTCTTCTTATTCACCTCACTTGCCCTAGTTGGGTATTCTCTTTGTTGAATGTACTGCTTGATATCATGATACCAGGGTTTACCATCTAGCTCACCTTCCACATTAGCACAATACATATGCTTACTATGTGTCTTTACTTGGATGAGTTAGATATTACTGTGAATATCCAAATTGGTCATTATAGCCAACGTGGCCAAGGCATCTGTAAACTGATTCCTGTCTTAAGCCAAATAGGAGAAAGTCACATCTTCAAAATTCTTAATCAACTGGGTCAAATACATTTGATAAGGCATTAACTTTGGATCTTTTGTTTGCCATTCGTCGTTCACCTGATAAATGATGAGTACTGAATCTCCAAATACTTTTAGCTGCTTAATTCCCAAGTCAATTGCCACTTGTAAACCACTAGCACAAGCTTCGTATTCCACAACATTATTAATGCATCTAAAATCTAGCTTGATAGCGACTAGGTATTGCTTTCTAGTTGGCGAAATAACAACGACTCCTATACCACTACCATACATATTGACTGCTCCATCAAAATACATCTTTCATACAGGTTCATCGTCTCCTTCTTCTTCTTCTCTTTCCACTATCAATATTTCTCCATTAGGGAACTCAGATGTTATTATTTGTCCACCTTCGAGAGGGTTTTCAACTAAATGATCAACAATTGCACTTCCTTTGATGGATTTCTGAGTCATGTACTTGATGTCAAATTCTAATAACATCACTTGCCATTTTGAAACCCTTAATGAAACATGAGGGCTTTCAAATATATACTTTAGGGGGTCCATTCGGGAGATCAACCAAGTGGTGTAATAGAGCATGTACTGCCTTAGCTACTTTGAGGTCTATACCAGAGCACAACAAGTTTTCTCAATCGCAATATATCGGGCTTCATAGTCATTAAATTTCTTACTCATATAATAAATCCCCTGCTCCTTCTTTCCTGATTCATCATGCTGCCCCAACATTGCCCCCATCAAGGTTGGCAGTATGATTAGGTACAATATTAGAGGACGCCCCGATGTAGGGGATACCAACACAGGAGGATCCATTAAATAAACATTTATCTTGTCAAAAGCTCTTTGACATTCTTTATTCCATTCTTTCGGCTGATGCTTCTTCAACAGCTTGAATATAGGCTCACAGGTGCTGGTCAAGTTAGCAATGAATCTAGCAATGTAATTAATTCTCCCAAGAAAACTTCTTTCTTCACGTTCTATCTTAGGAGGAGGCATCTCTTGTATTGCTTTTGCCTTATATGGCTCCACCTTTATTCCTTCTCTGCTAACAATGAACCCGAGTGATTTTCTTGTAGATGCTCTAAACACACATTTATTAGGATTGAGTCTCAACTTGTACTTTCTGAGTTTTTCAAATAACCTCCGCAAGACTACTACATGGCTTTCTCCTTCTTTAGATTTGGCCACCATATCATCCACATAAACCTCAATTTCTTTATGCATCATATCATGAAATAATGCAACCATGGCACGTTGATATGTAGCCCTAGCATTCCTTAATCCAAAGCACATTACTGTGTAACAAAAAGTTCCCCATGGGGTAATAAAAGTCGTCTTTTCTTTATCATTAACATCTATGGGGATCTGATTGTACCCAGAATACCCATCCATAAATGAGAATATATGATTTCTTGCTGTATTGTAAACAAGAACATCAATATGAGGGAGCGAGAAATCATCTTTTGGACTAACCTTATTTAGATCCCTATAATCCACGCACATCCGGACCTTCCCATCCTTCTTAGGTACTGGCACAATATTTGCTACCCATTCTGGGTGTCTCGACACCTCTATAAATCCAGCTTCTAATTGCTTAGTCATTTCTTCGTTGATCTTTAGTGACATACTGGATGCATTCATCTCAATTTTTGCCTTTTCGCTTCTACATATGGATATAATGGGATTTTATGTGACGCTATCTCAGGGTCTAATCTAGGCATATCTCTATAGGACCATGCAAACACATCAAGGTATTCCTTAAGTAGCGCCATCATTTCCATACACTCAAGATTATCTACTATTTTTAACTCCTTCTTGTCTTATTCGGTTCCTATGTTAATTACTTCAATTACCTCATTATCCACATTAAATTTTCTTTCAAAGTATTCTAGTATTTTTTCAAAATTTTCAACAATCTCTTCCTCTTCATCAGATCCAAGGTTTTCTTCATCAAATGTCGCAGGGGAATCAATCGACAAGTTTTCAAGGTCCCTTTCATGAGGCAGACCTTCTATAAGACTCAAATCCCTGTAAAGCAATTTGTGTGGAGTTGGAAAAGTAAAAAGAGTAGATATAAAGAAACAAGAACAATATTTTTTTTATAACGGAAACGTTAAAAAAAAAGAAAATTGACAAATGCAAAGAAGATAAGCCAAAAGTGTGACAAGGAGGAATGCTGAATAAACATGTAACTTTATTTAGTTAATGTCTCAAATAACATAAATATAAGCTCAAAGCATAGCTAAACTCAAATATCTGCCTGTTATAGTATGACTAGATGATTACTTGGAAATAATAACATTAATCATTGGTTCAGATTGCCAGTTCTCCAATGGCTCCTTATCTGCAAAAGGACGGATTGCTTTGCGTTCTTCTAGGCCTTCTTCATGCAGTACATTAATAGTGAGATGGTATTGGGGATGAATGACTTCTTCAGGCATGATTACCTCGGCTGGTGCCGGGAATGTTTCCCTCAGATGAGGAATGTGCTTCATTTTACCTATATCATTCCTCTTTTCCAGAGTCAGAGACTCTATTCTTTCTTCCAGAGATGCTTCGTACCCCAATCCAAACTTGTCTAACTTTTTCAGAAATGATACTGGTGATTGAATGCCTTGCAGTTGTGAGCCCAAGCCTTTTTTTTTTCTGGTACCCATTGTTAGCCATGATTTGAGCCACCACCTAATTCACACTTTGTGTCGAGGATTCATTCCTACCGAGTTTAGTCTCAATTACTTCAAAATTGTGCCACAAATTCTCTTCATCTTTCTCTGCACTCTCCATATATGACACTAAAAATGGTTTTGACAACATGATTTCTTCCTCTCTATGTATGGTAATGACTGACCTATTTTCAATATACTTAACATTCTGATGCAGGGTGGAAGGAGCAACACCAGCATAATGGATCTATGGTCTCCCTAGGAGCATAGTGTAACCAGGCTCCATATCCATAACTTGGAATAATACTTGAAAATTATTTGGGCCAATCTCTAGTGGCAATGTCACCTCTCCCAAAATGCTTCTCCTATTTCCATCAAAGGCCCTCACCACCATTTCTCTAGGGGACAACTCATCCTCACTTATTAATAATGAGGTTAGAGTTGATTTCGGTAGGGTATTCAGTGTGGACCCCCTATCGATTAAAACTTTTGCAACTATATACCCTTTACATTTGAGGGTTGTGTGCAAGGCTCGGGGGTTTTTCTCAGACCGAGAGGAGATCTCTTCATCATTAAATATGATCATGTTGACGTGCTTCAAGGGGTCTACCATGCTGACAACATTTTCAGGGGTAACATCAAGTTTGACATAGGCCTCATTTAGAACTTTTAGTAATGCTTTCTGACGCAACTCAGATGTCAAGACGAGTGACGATAGAGATATCCTTGCAGGAGTCTTCTTCAACTATTCCATCACATTATATTCACTTTGTTTCATGATCTTCAAAAATTCTTCCTCTTCTTTTTTCTCTCTCTCCTCTTCTTTTGAGCTTCCCTCTTTCTTCTTCTCTACTTCTACTGGGCCATAGCATCGCCCACTCCTTATAATTATATTAGTAACAGACTCTTCATCTTGGTGTATTTCAGTAATTCAGGCCTTTAAAGTCTCTTCCCCGACTCCCTTCGTCTCTATCTTGGCTTCATAACTCTATGGCACCGAATGAGTATCATGATAAACAAATGGCATTGGATTCTTGACTATCACAATTACTTTCCATGGCACTGGGGCTTGGTTGAGAGGTGGCACCTTGAGCACAAAGCGTTCAACAACATTAACCTCTTCAGAGGATGCTACCACTCGTTTGGCTTGTATTACTCTCAAAGTGAGTAAACTTGGACTCGAACTTTAAAGTCCCAACAGTCTTCGATATCGTGTCCTATTCCCCCATAATGATAAGCACAACTTGATTCTTCATCGTACTTTTCATCTCCTTTCATTGACGTACCTGGTGCAGTGATATTGTAACCTGCTTTCTTCAATCCCTCAAATATTTTAGTCATCGGTGTACGCAGGCTCATTACCTTTCTTATTGGTGGTCCTTCCATCTCTACAACCTTTGCCTCATTCCTTCTACCATGATTAGGAATTAGGTTGCTGACAATACTGGATCCAGCCTCCTCCTTGATGTTAGGCTTTCCACAAGCAATAAGCTTCTTTATGGTAGTCTTGAAAGACTCACAGTCTTCAATTGAGTGCCCTGGAATATCCATATGATACTTACAAGTTAAAATCGGGTTGTACCATGTTGGAAACAGTGGTTGTAGGGGACGTACAAGATTTCCTGAGTTGAGGTGAGCATCAAACAACCTTTGGACAATTAGCTAAAATTTTGACAGCATTTCAGTATGATTTCTATGATTCCCAAAACAGCAAGTATAACCATTCCACCCCAGGCAATTTGCAATCATAGGATTAACAAGCCAACAATATAACTAATCTGATCAAAATACCAATATATTCAATGAATCATCAAAATATCAATTGATTTTATAATAAAAATAGATCCAATGTCATATACAATTAATTAATAAAGAAACAAGGAAAATATCATGGCAAGGATCCATGGTCATTAGCAGTCGCCTCGCTATCACTATCCTCATCCGTAGCAATATCTCCAAGGTCGACATCATCGTCACCGGGTTCAAGATCGTCCTCAGAACCAAGGAGCTCCTCATCATCAGCAAGAACTCCAACTGAAGTATCAGAGGGATCAGTAAAGGACAGAGGAGTAGGAGGGGCAAATAAGGTGGTAGGTGCAATAGTTGCTCTTCGTGATGCATATCCTAGTCCCTCCAAGAAAGATCGAATAGATGCAAGCTCCTGATCTGAGTAGTCTATCCTCAGTTCAAGGTGGTACACCTTTTGCTCGATGCGATCCATCCAGGTTTCCATCGTAGTTGCCAAACTTTGCATTTCTTGAAGTAGGAGGTCCAATGTAGCTGGAGCTAGAGTAGACTGTTGGTGGCGTATGCTTCAAGGTAGTTAAGAGTGCACGAAAAGAATTTCCCTACGCATGACCTGGAGTTAGCAGCCGTGGTGTTTGCTTTGAAGATATGGAGACACTTTCTGTATGGGGCGACGTTCAATGTCTTTAGTGATCACAAAAGTCTGAAGTACCTATATGACCAAAAGGAGTTGAACATAAGGCAGCGAAGGTGGTTGGAATTTCTGAAAGATTATGATTTTCAACTTCAGTATCACCCCGAAAAGGCAAACGTCATGGTAGACGCTTTAAGTAGGAAGATGCTCGGTATCTTTGCTATGATGGTCAAAGAGAAGAATTTGATAAAGCAATTCAGGGATGTATAGTCCTTTGTGGAATTGGCACCGAGGAAGATTTTTATAAACACGGTCACTATTTCAAGTGACTTAATGGAAAAAATTCGAGAGAAACAGAAAGTTAACAAGTTTTTGCCAAAAGAAAGGGAACTAATAGAGCAAGGCAGTGTGACAATAGTAGAAGAAGGAATTGATGAAATCCTAAGGTTCAAAGGTAGAGTTTGTGCACCCAAAGATCAAGAACTTACGAAGTTTATTCTCGAACACGCTCACACAAGCAAGTTGAGTATGCATCCGGGAATGACTAAGATGTACTAAGACCTGAAATAGTTATTTTGGTGGCACGGAATAAAGAAAGACATTGCCAGATATGTGCCCTCTTGTCTGGTTTGTCAGAAGGCAAAGGTTGAACACTAGAGACCGTCAGGAATGTTGCAACCCCTAGCTATTCTCGAATGGAAGTGGGATAGTATTGCGATTGATTTCGTGGTTGGGTTACCAAAGACTAGAAAAAAGGTTACGATTCAATATGGGTAATTGTCGATCAACTCACAAAGTCAGCATACTTCTTACCAATTAACATAAGGTACAACATGGAGAGGTTGACCCAACTATATATTGGTGAGATCGTTAGATTGCATGGTGTGCCTTCCAATATTATTTTCGATAGAGATCTGAGGTTTACATAAAGATTTTGGCTAAGTCTTCAAGAAGCGATGGGAACGAAGCTTTGTCTAAGTTCTGCCTATCATCCTCAAACTGATGGTCAATCAGAAATGACGATTCAATCGTTGGAAGATTTGCTTAGAGCTTGCGCTTTGCAACAGACTGGAAGTTGGGATGAAATTTTAGCATTGGTAGAGTTCACCTACAACAACAATTTCCACTCGAGCATAAGGATGGCACCCTATGAGGCTCTATATGGATGACGATACAGAACACCTTTGTGTTGGTACCAGGATGGAGAACACCTTACAATTGGACTTGACCTTATATAACAAACAATTGAGAAAATCAAGATGATTCAGGAAAAGATGAGGATTGCCCAGAGTAGACAGAAAAGCTACGTGGACAAAAGGAGAAAGCCTCTTGAGTTTGAGGAAGGCGAGCATGTGTTTTTGAAAGTCGTACCCACGACTGGGGTCGGCCGAGTTCTTAAATCTAGAAAACTCACTCCTAAATTTATCGGAACTTATCAAATTCTTCGCCAGATAGGTCCAGTAGCTTACGAAGTAGCCTTACCGCCTTTTTTTTCCAACCTTCACAATGTCTTTCATGTATCGCAATTGTGAAAATATATTCTTGGTCCAAACCATGTCATATCATCTGATATAGTACAACTAAAAAAGAATTTGACCTATAAGACACCTCCTGTAAAGATTGAAGATAAGAGAGTGAAACGACTCAGAGGGAAAGAAATTCTGTTGGTGAAAGTGATTTGGAATGACATGACCGGAGATGCAATATGGGAATTAGAAGACAAGATGAAGGAACAACATCCACATCTATTTTAAGGTATGAAAATTTCGAGGATGAAATTTCTTTTTAGAAATGGAGAGTTGTAACACCCCGAAAATTATTTGTTTCATGATAAATAGTCATTTTATAACATTTGTGAATTTGTGAATTTTTGTTGATTTTTTTGAAAATGTTGATTATTTTAATATGTTCCTTATTTTGTGTAAGCGCTGAGCGGAGTCGGGAAAATGAAATATTTTCCCCGAGGCTAGAAAACCTTGAATTATGGAAACATCGACGGAGTATTTTACTAAACCCGAGGTCGAGCACAGTTTACGAGGTTTGCATTTTTTTAAATTTTTATTTGATAAATAAAAATCCCTATACATTTTATTATTCGTTGGACAATAAATACTGATTTTTGTTATCTATAATATTTGTCCATTGGATAATAGCTTATAGAAAAATACTTATCATCTTTTCAAGAGTGTCAACTTTATGTCACATCATGTTGACTTTTGTAAAAAGCTAACAAAGCTTATCAAAGAAGTTTTGTACAAAGCTTCTCAAGGAAGCTTTGCCCAAGCTTCTAAAGAAAGCTTCCTTCCCCCTCTCCCATCAACTCCACGGCCAAGTGGAGGGAAATGTGACAAATTTTGTCATAAGTGGAATTTGTCACATTTCCACTTATGCCATCCATCCTTTCTCATTTCAAAACCCTAAACACTTTTTTATCACTTTCTCTTTCCATTTTCTCTCTTCTCTCACTTTCTCTCAAACTTTTCTCCTCTCCTCCACGGCAGCCCCACACCATTTTGCTCCATGGTTTGCTTGATTTCAAGCAACCACTTTCCTTGAACTAACATTTCCTTGAAGATCTTCCTTTCTTGTTGAAGCCATTCTAAAAAAGGTTCACTTTTTCTTCTCTATTTTCTCATCATCTCTACGGCCAAGACATCCATTTTTGGCCCTCCAAGTTTTTCACTCAATCAACCTCATTTCTTACATCTTTTCATCATCTAGAACATTTTCTCTTTTGTGACCACCTCTTGAATCCACCATTTTCATCTGCTTCCACAAAGCTCTAAAGTTTGAAACTTTGAGGTAAAGCTCATGACTTTTCCATTTTTCCTTCTTGTAACACCCCAACTTTTGATTAAATTATGATATTATCCACAATGTACTGTTTTATATTTTCTCTGTGTTATAAAATTAATTTGACTGTTTTGTGACTGTATTTAATCATTGTGTGTGATTTACTCTGAGTCAAGAAAATAATAATTTTTGGGTCGAAAAAATCTAAATTTGATTATTCGGAGCTTGGGGATCTTACTAAACCCAATTTCGAGTGATACATTTATTAATCTTTTAATTTTTAGAAATTATCTGTGTAATAAAAATATTTTATATTTTTATAATATTATTTTATTGGACAGTACCTACTGTCTTAAAAACAGTAGCTTCTGCTCCAAATGGACCATAGAATTGGAAAAGTCTGTAGGACCTGCACTTGGTAAGTCAGTCAACGTTTTTGGCTTGAATTATTTCTAAGCCAATAGGAATTAGTCAACATGAAAGGCTTGAAAATTTCTAAACCAATGAGAAGTAGTCAACAAAAATGGTTGGACTAGTTAGTAAGTAACTAGAAAAATCTAACTAAGTTAGCTTAAATTTAACTAAGTTAATCTAAGGTATCTAGGTAGTAACTAAATGGAACAAACCTAGTTAGCTATTCATTAGAGTTCTAGTTAGAGAAGGTTCTAGTAAAGTTAAGAAGATGGCTAGTTGCCTTAAGAAACTAAATAGTTAGACAAAGTAACTAAGAAACCTAACTAAATGCACCTAAGTCTAACTAGATTGCCTAAGTGAACTAAAACTTAGTTTGCTCTCCCTTGGAGCATTTCGGCCAAGGCTCTTCAAGAAGGTTCAAGAAGCTTGATGACTTGATTTTGTACCTTAATGAGAAGCAAGCTTGGAGACAAAGTCTTGGATATCAACCCTTGAACACATCTAAGGCCATTAGGAGTCCTTGCATGGTCAACAAAGATGGCCACCTCCTTTGAGGAAGCTCCAAGGCCAAGTGGTTAGGAGGGGTAGGAGATCATTTGTGCTAAGTCATTTCATCTTCATCTTCATGTTTACTATCACCCAAAACCTCTCTTTTCTTTTTTCCAAGAACCAAACACACCATTGCTACTCCTTGAGAGGCTCATGACCAACACCATCTTCCCATACCTCCACTCTTCTAAATTTTCATCTAACACCACCTTTCAAATCCAAACACCATTCTAAGCATTTGTCATCTTGAGAGTTTCTCCAAAATAATTCATTTGAAGCTTGGAAAGCAACCTTGAAATTTCTTTCTTACAAGGTAAAAATCCTTGTTTCTTATTTCTAACTTGATTCTTGAAGTTCTAAGCCATGACTGATCCATGGTTTTTCATTTTCAACCATAGTTTATGACTTTTTAAAATTGTTTAAGTTTGTTAGGTTTCTTTGGGAGCTACATGAAAATCACTAGGAGGACTATAGAAGGAGTTTGTCTTCTCTTAAGGTAAGAGAGAGATTTAATCTCATCAACCTTGTGTGGTGGTGAGAAAATGGATGTATTTGTGGTGAAGAATCCATAAGGGTTCATTCACTTGGTTGTTTAACGTCTTTTCTATTTGTGATTTATTTTGTTTGCAAGCATGTCTATAGCTTTAAAACATATGGTATGTGTTTTATAGATGCATGATATTATTGTAGGATGTGAATAACATGTGAGGATTTGCATGAGTGTTCCAAAGAACACAAGGAAGCTCACGATTTCATCACTCCAAGGAGAACCAAAATGTTCTCAATCATTTTCTAAAAGCATGAATTAATTAACTTAGTTGAATAAATGAATTTTACAATGACTTAGAGGATGGAAAATAATTTAAAGATGATTTATAAAAGAGATATTAAATTTTCGGCCAATATGCCATTTAATATACCTTGATCAAAAAATTATTTTCTAAGTGTAGACTAAGTAATTAATTTAAAGACAATTCAATTTCAATGGATTTTTGGAGAACCAAATAAATGAATTTAATTTTGGAACTTAATTAGAGGAATTAAGTATAGATTAGAAATAAATTGAACACTTGAAAAATACTAACGTAGAGCTCACCTGTTGGGTTTTGAAGCGCATTAACAAGTTTCAATGTGTATATATTGGTTATAACTAAGAGAGGTAATTTTTAAAAGGAAAACATAAAAAATATCATTTAATGGATTTTATAGACGAAATGCTGTCAAAATTAATTAAAAATAACCAAATAATGAAGAAAGTTTCAAAATATAATTTAGAACGTAAAGAAAATATTATACGTAGTTGAAAAATATTAGGAATATCCTACGCGTATTTAAAATAATAATTTTTAAGCTACGCGATTGAGAAAATGATTTAAAAACGTTACGCTATTGAGAAAATGATTTAAAAACACTACGCGATTTTAAAAATATTGAAAAATACTTACACGATTTAAATATGTTTGAAAAAGGTGATGCGATTGTAAAAACATGATAAAATATTTACGCGACTGAAAGGAACAGTAAGTTTATTGTCGATGCCAAAGTGGTGGACCCAGACATATTGAGAAATAGTACCGTCAAGTGGAGAAAAACTATATTTGGAAATACTGATACTGAGGGTATTTGTGTAATTTTGGTTCATATACATGCATTGAGAGATGTGTCAATTTGATTAAAATTAGTGATTGGCTGACGAGATGAATTACACCGTATTGTGGGTGTGATAGGCGTAGTGCGGTTCATGGAGTGAACTTGGAGGCGTTAGTGTGCAGAGGATTCCACATGTGGATAGTTGGTAGCTCCTCTGGGCCGTGGTAACAGGCAATACACTAACGATCTAGACAAATACTGTTCTTAGTCAAGATCTTGTGGAAATTGTCTAGTACAATGCCTGTTGTGCATGGCGTTTTGACTGTGTACTACTTACACAACAATTTGACTGTGTGCTATTTACACGATGTTTGACTGTGTAATAATTGGTTGGGGCAGCTTGAGGTACGGACAGGTCTTCCGGATCATTCTCTCTGATGTTTGTGTTCAGCTCCATGGAGTAGGAATGAGTCTGTGTACATTTGCATATGTGGTCTGCATCATGATGTGATTATTTGTATTTGATCTGATATATTATATATGTTGTGATGAATATGAATTGTTGTATCAATTGTATATCTATATGTATTTTCGTTTTCTATACTACCATGCTGGTAGTGATGTATATTATCTTTATGCATTTTCTATATTATTATTTATGTTCCGTAAAGAGTTTGAGGAAGAGGAAGAGGAGTAACCTCTAGATTATCAATATTTGGAGGAGTAGCATCCGAGCGACCAGTTTGAGGAAGGCGAGCCTCTGGATCATCCTTACCATTTGGATTGATTTAATGGTTATGACATTGCCTGAGTTTTGGGATTTGTGAGACTTGAGTTTCATGGAGGCTTTGAGGCCTGTCATCTGTGAGAAGACAAAGAGTTGGTGGTATATGTGGGATGTCTAACTGTGTCCCTTCTTAGAGAGTTTGATGGAGCACCGATGTTTACTACTACTTTTTATTTACATCTTGTGATGCCTTTGACTATTAGGCATTATTGGGGTGGACGTTTTCATGCCCCCAGTGAGATTAGTAGTGTATCGACAGCACAGACTCCTGTCCGTAGAGTTGCGAGACATCGAGGATTTTTGTCAGTCGACGATCCATCTGAGGAGGATTAGGGTTCCTAGATGTGCATTTGGGCTAGTTTATATTTTGGTGTGATGTCAAACCTTTTACTGCTTTATTAAATATTTGTAGTTTGTAAATTATTTGTATCCTTAAGACAAAATCATATGTATATTATGGTGTGTATTTAATAATTTGTTTTATTTCGTGTACTATTTATTTTATTTAATGATATATGTATAAAAAAGAAAATTTTACAACTCATATTATTATATATGTACTAAACGTTTTATAACTTGGGTAATGTTTATTATAATTATTTGAAAATGTGACATCCCCAGTAGGGTGTTACACTTCTTATTTTCGTGATGCATGGTCACCTTAGTGATCAAGGATTCCTTTTTCAAGATTTGATTGTTGATTTTGTGAGTTTGAATGTCCTAGAGTTTTTGTGTTGGTGGAGGACAAATTTCAAGAGGAAAAAGGAGTTTGCTTTTCTTGTTATTTCTCTTGGTAAGAGGGAGATCATCCACTTCAACCTCTCTTGGTAGTGAGGAGTTTGTCTATGTGTTGGTTGTGAGAAACCCATGTTAGGGTTACTCTCTTTGATATATGGTTTTGTATTGATTTATAATCTTATATGAAAATTCTTAGTTGTATTTGTATATTTTGATGACTTGGGATTGTTCTTGATGCATTGGAAATATGGATGGAAAGCAAAAGTTTCTTGCCCTATTGTTTGGAGGCTCAAGGCCAAATGGCCCAAAAATGGGTTCAAAATGAAAGCTTGTGTAATAATTAGTAATTAAGATCGTTGATGATGAGTGATTGGTGAGATGAGGAAAAAGTTGTGGAACCCCTAGTCTCTTCAGGCTCACGACCTCTTAGGGATAATATGGACAAAAT
This sequence comes from Ormosia emarginata, assembly GCA_029884605.1. Taxonomy (NCBI): domain Eukaryota; kingdom Viridiplantae; phylum Streptophyta; class Magnoliopsida; order Fabales; family Fabaceae; genus Ormosia; species Ormosia emarginata. Next base: position 41,976,777 of record JAQQTP010000073.1, on the reverse strand, counting down.
TATGTATTGAAATGGGAACTTAGCTAATTAGTCAATTAGAGGTTAATTAAGAATTCATAAGATGGAAAAAACAAAGAAAATAATTTTATTCTATAACTTAGAACAAATTTGACTAAGGGAAGAACATGAGTGAAAGTGAGGTGTTGGGTAACTTAGGTTAAAAATTTCCCTAAGTGGATTAGGTTAAAATTGAGTAGAGAACTTATTTAATTTGAGTAATAAATATTAGATAAAAATACAAGAGAATTCCTCTAGAGAAAGACTTTATAAGAAATGTTGAATTAGAATGAAATCTCATAATGAACCTTAAAGGAATGTTCACACATTTGAGAATTTGATAATGTGTTGTTGTGGGTCCATAAGTGGGACCAATAATTTGTTGATAATGACATTGGCCACTTGTGGCATGATTATGGGAAAATGTATGATTATTGAGTATCTATGAATATGCATTGAGTCATCATGCATCGTAAAAAGTCCGGTGGACTTTGTTGTAAGGCTTTATGCCTAGGAGATTGAATCACACCTTAGTGCGGGTGTAAATAGACTAGTGTAGGTCACTCGTTGACCTTGGGGGCGTCGGGGTGCGGGTATCTCACAATGGGCAGTTGGTAGCTCTTCTGTACCGTGGGATAGACCGATGCAAACGTACCGACGATTCGGACTGAGACACTATCCTATATCACGATCTTGTGAAGAATGTCTTGTATGAGTCATGTTGTGCAATTTTATTGAGATTGAAGCACTTGATTTGAGGCCGATGATATACAAACATGTCTCATCGATCATTCTCTCCGACGTTGTATTTTAGCTCTATAGAGTAAGGTTTTGGTACTTTGTGCATGTACATGGTCAGTCATCATATTTACTTGGATTACATTTATGTGGTTATGAAACTGTTTCTTTTATGATGCTATGACTACTTGGATTATTAAATTATTTAATGTCTGATAATGATGTTGTTTATTATTTTACTGCACTGTTTGACACTATGCGCCGTTTATGCTTCTTTACTGCCATAACTGGTAATAATGTTGGATATCTCACCTCTTTACTTTGTTACTCTGTTTGAATATATATCTGTGTTTCCGTAAAGACCAAGACATAGACGAGCCTGAGTTTCTTGGATTTTGGTCAAACTAGTATCTTGCTCTGCGATGGAATCCCGGTGAAGCTTTTGGGGTATTCCAGGTTAAGGTTCCATGGAGGTGGTGATAGCTAGCACATGAATTTTGACGCCGAGTGTTTTGTTTATATTGGAGATGTGACTGTGTCTCTGACATGGGGTCGTTATGATCCCCCTGTGTTTTCCTTTGATTTTCATGTTTGGATGGAGTGCTACATGCCTGTGCGAGAGGTATGGGGTGAACATCTGTATACCCCACGCGAGGATTCAAATTCGTTTCTATCCTCCGCACGAGCTCCCGCTCGTGGGTCATCCGCTTCTATAAGGATTTCCTCTTCTGAGGAAGATCCTGAGGAGGACCTGTCTGAGGCTTCTTCTTAGTTGTTCATGGAGGCATGACTTTTTTTGTTAGCCTTTTGGGTGGCTGGCTGTATATCGCTTTGGGGGCCTAATGTTTTGTCTTTTTGGTGGGCTATAAATGTATATTCTTTTTGGGGCATGTAAAGCTTATGCTTCTTTTGTGTAACTGTTGATATATATATATATATATATATATATATATATATATATATATATATATATATATATATGTATGTATCTGACGTATAAATGTATTGTTTAGTCCTTATGTTGATTCTTGTTGTACTATGTTTTATTCTTTTACAAAAAAAAAAAGAAATCGCTAAATTATTATATGCTTATAAATGAACATGCTATTATCTATATTTAAAATGAACTAGGTCTAAATTTTTACATTTGTTTTTCGTTCAAGGCTTGGTCTGACGGTCCCTTTCCAAAAAGGGGCGTCACACCAGTTGATTGGCCTTCCCATGGTCATCGGCCACAAGACCACTACATCATCTCTTAGAACCTGGGAGTAATTGCCTCCCCTAGGAATCAAACCTCTAATAACCAGATAATGAAGGACCCTATTTTCCATTGTCAAGCCAGTAGCTATTACCCGTTTCTTGTTCCTTAGGATATCATAACCAAACCTTAACAGGGAAGTGAAAGCAATCTTGTACTCAAAATCAGCACCCCAAGCATTCTTATTTCCACAAAAGCTTGTTCTATTATAGGAAAGCTTGGTTAGCCTACACCAAGTTTCCTTAGTGATCCTAATCTGAGTTTTCTTGACCTTAAAAATCAGGCAAATGTCTTCATACCTCAGATTGACATAGAACATTCAAACCAAGTTTAGGTAGATGACCTTCTGAATGCTAAAGAGCCCAAGCAAACATAACCTCTCAATTAAACTGAAGCATTCCAAGGGTTCACTTGAGCAGAAAGACTGAGTGAGATACATGGGTGAGATGAGCTTCCTCAATTGGAAGTTCTTCTAGAATAATTCAGCCTTCTTCGTGGTGGAGAAATGACGTGTGAGGTCCAGCCCCAAAATGTTGCGTGAAGGAGCATTGGAGGACTCTCCTACGTTGAGCCCTGTTCTTGGGCGTTTGGTCCTTTGTGAAGGTTCAACCATAGAAGAGAAATGAGGTGAAAGAGATGAAAGGGAGAGTATATAAGTGAAGAGAAAGATGAAAATATGGGGTTTATAGGTGGTTTGGCTCGTGGGTGGTGAGAGAGAGAGAAATGAAGTGACGAGTGGATTTTGGGAAGAATTTCTAAAGGTTTTCAAGAGATTGGATGGATGGGTTTTATGGAGAGGAGATTTTCGAGTGAGAGGGAGGTGAAATGGAGTGGTTTGGTTGAGATTTGAGTGAGAAAAGAGGGATTTGAATGAGGGTTCCTTCGTGGGTGTAGAGGGAAGAAGAAGAAGTTTTCATAACAAATGACCTTTCGCATGTTTGAAAACTTTTTAAAACCCCTTTGTAATCGATTACAATAGTTGTGTAATCGATTACCAGCTTTCTGTTAACCTTGTAATCAATTACAATTTTGGTGTAATCGATTACCATGCTTCTGGGAACCTTGTAATAGATTACAGGGTTAGTGCAATCGATTACCTGAGTTCTGGGTTCATTGTAATTGATTAAATGTTATGTGTAATTGATTACTTGCTTGATAGAACCTTTGTAATCGATTACAAAGGTCTTGTAATCGATTACTAGCCTTTTAAAACTCAGATTTTGCATCTTAACTAGTAAAGTGCTAAACTTAAAGCATTCAAATCAGTTCCAAAACATTTCAAATTAATTCCAAACAACATGCAAGCATATAATCTAATCAGATTATGATCCAAAAGTCATAATTATGCAAAATTGCTACTTTTACCAAGAATTACACCATTTTGATGGATTAGTGAAGTTTTAAAGCTTCTTGGAGGTCGTTGATATGAGGAAGTACCTGCAAAACAACTAAGGGGGAATATTCGATGCTCAAGTCAGTATTGGATTCAAGAATGATTAAGAACTATCAAATTTTACAGCAAGACATCATGATTACAGCAAAACTTCATCCCAACTTTTAGTCTGTTCCAAAACGCAAGCTCTAAGCAAATCTTCCAACAATTGAATCGTCCTTTCTGATTGACCATCGGTTTGAGGATGATAGGCAAAACTCAGACAAAGCTTTGTTCCCATCGCTTCTTGAAGACTTAGCCAAAATCTTGATGTGAACCTCAGATCTCTATCGGACACAATACTGGAAGGCACACCATGCGATCTAACGATCTTACTAATATACAGTTAGGTCAACTTCTCTGTGTTGTACCTTATGTTAATTGGTAAGAAGTATGCTGACTTCGTGAGTCAATCGACGATTACCCATATTGAATTGTAACCCTTTCTGGTCTTTGGTAACCTAACCACAAAATTCATCACAATATTATCCTACTTCCATTCGGGAATAGCTAGAGGTTGCAACATTCTTGACAATCTCTGGTGTTCAACCTTTGCTTTCTGACAAACCAGACAAGACGACACATATTTGGCAATATCTTTCTTCATTCCGTGCCACCAAAATAACTGTTTCAGGTCTTGGTACATCTTAGTCATTTTCGGATGCATACTCAACTTGCTCGTGTGAGCGTGTTCGAGAATAAACTCCATAAGTTCTTGATCTTTGGGTACACAAACTCTACCTCTGAACCTTAGAATTCCATCAATTCTTTCTTCTACTGTTGTCACACTGTCTTGCTCCATTAGCTCCCTTTTTTTTTTGTAAAAACTTGTCAACTTTCTGTTTCTCTCGAATTTCTTCCATTAAGTCACTTGAAATAGTGACCGTGTTTATACAAATCTTCCCCGGTGCCAATTCCATAAAGGATCATACATCCCTAAATTGCTTTATCAAATTCTTCTCTTTGACCATCAAAACAGAGATACTGAGCATCTTCCTACATAAAGCGTCTACCACGATGTTTGCCTTTCTGGAGTGATACTGAAGTTGAAAACCATAATCTTTCAGAAATTCCAACCACCTTCGTTGCCTCATGTTCAACTCCTTTTGGTCATATAGGTACTTCAGACTTTTGTGATCACTAATGACATTGAACGTTGCCCCATACAAAAAGTGTCTCCATATCTTCAAAGCAAACACCACGGCTACTAACTCCAGGTCATGTGTAAGGTAATTCTTTTCATGCATTCTCAACTGCCTTGAAGTATACGCCACCAACAGTCTGCTCCAGCTTTAGCTACATTGGACCTCCTGCTTCAAGAAATGCAAAGTTTGGCAACTACGGTGGAAACTCGGATGGATCGCATCGAGAAGAAGGTGGATCACTTTGAGCTGAGGATGGACTACTCAGATCAGGAGCTTGCATCTATTCGATCTTTCTTGGAGGGACCAGGATATGCATCACAGAGAGCAACTGCTGCACCTACCACCTCCTCTGCCCCTGCTGCTCCTCTGTCCTTTACTGATCCCTCTGATACTTCAGTTGGAGTTCCTGCTAATGATGAGGAGCTCCTTAGTTCCGAGGACAATCTTGAACCCAGTGACAATGATGTCGACCTTAGAGATATTGTTGCGGATGAGGATAGTGATAGCAAGGCGACTGCTAGTGACCATGGATCCTTGCCATGATGTTTTCCTTGTTTCTTTATTGATTGATTGTATATGACATTGAATCTGTTTTTATTATAAAATCAGTTGATATTTTGATGATTCATTGAATATATTGGTATTTTGATCGGATTGGTTATATTGTTGGCTTGTTAGTCCTCTGATTGCAAATTGCCTGGGCTGGAATGGTTATACTTGTTATTTTGGGAATCATAGAAATCATACTGAAATGCTTATATAGGTTTTGGGAACAAAAACGACCTTGATTTTGGAAGTTTGGTCGAGGCTGTGGGTGATTTGGGAAATGTTGTGAAGGTGGAGGTGGGTATTGGGTATAGATTGGGCGATATGGTTGAGGTACAAGAATATTATTGATTTGGAGTTGCGAGATTTGAGGTGTATTCATGGGAGGAGCGGTTAGGCCAGATGGATGAGAAAATGTAGGTGTCTGATAAAGAGGGTAAATGTTTAGGTTATATGAAGGTGGTCGGTATATAGGGTAAGACGGTGAATATCGGGGTTGTAAAGGTTATAGATTTTGCATGTAGCTCACTTATGGTTCCTTTTTTCTTAGGAGGAAACCCTTTGTTGAAACTACTTTCATTATTACCGGTTGGCAATTTTCCAGCATTTACCAGAATTTCAATCCTCTCTCCGGCAGCAATCAAATCAGCAAAGTCCCAATATAGGAAGCTCCTAAGGTCCCCAAGAAGTAGGAGCATATTTCCGTCAGAGTCAATGGCGGTTTCACTTGTGCTACGAGAGCTCTCCACCTCTGGGCATACTGTTTGAATGTTTCCTCATTTCTCTTCTGCAATGTTCCCAATTGCTCTCGGGTTGGGCCTGTATCCAGGTTGAACCGATATTACCCCATGAAAAAGTTTGCCCAGTCATCCCAAGAAGAGATTTTGGAAAGGTCTTATTGGATACACCATTCCAAGATAGGCTCAGTTAAACTTTCATGAAAGAAGCTGACGAGAAACTTCCAGTCCTTTGACTAAATTGACATTTTGGTAATGTATGTTTTCAGGAGGAAGAAAGGGTTAGTGCTCCCATCATATTTAATGAATTCTGGAATTTTAAAATCCTTAGGGATAATAATGTTAGCAGTAGGATACAATTCTTCTATCCCAAGGGGTCCATAGATGCTAGGACCCTTGATCGCTTTAATTTGTTCTTCCATCTTTTCCATCCATTCTTCTCTCATCTTGTCATTTTGGATGACCACATGACCAGTCCTAGTAGGAAATCCCGTTGACATCAGGATGGACATATGCAGTGGTTCCCATGCATACTCAGCCTTGCCATGAACTTCATTTCGAGTTCCTTCCAAGGAATGATATCCTTCTCTGATAGGAAGTACTAGTGATGCAACATTTGATGTTCCTCCCACAACAGATATCTCAATAGTGACCACAAGGTTTGTCCTCATGGAAGTGTTATATAAATGTGCCCCAGTTACTCTTGTACCTTCGGCTGCCCCCATCAAGGTGAGGGTCTCCCTCATGGCTAACAACATTTCTTCTATTCTTCTCTGAGACTCCGTCATCTTATTCACTCTTCGTTTCACTTCTTCTACTTCCATACTTAGATTCCTTCCTTCGTTTTCGGCTGCCATTGTCACAAGTTTTGTTCGAGCCCTTGTGTTGTGAACTCGGGTTTGATTGGTGTCAATGGTTCTAAATTTCCTGTGAACAATTAAGGAATAATTTATTAGAAACCACCATAATTATTATTTGTTTGTTAGAAGACCATTATTAATTTGTGCCGAATGGACTTGAGTGAGTATCTTTGATCTTTCTCATCATGACCAATCCTTAGAACGTCTTGTGCAGAAGAACAAAAAGGCATACTTTTTTCAATTGAAAAATCATCAATCATCATTGAGAGTAGTACATAATTTTCACCCTATTACATCATTGTCTAGTTATTCTCAACCGAGCACACCTTGATCATCTGCTTAATTTGTTCATTAAGACTCTTACAATACTCAATGAAATCATTAATCTCTGCCGGTGTTTTAAGAGGATCAACCATTTTATCAGCCATTTTTAAATCATATGAGATGTCTGCAATTGTTGTGTTAGCGAGGCTTACTAGTCTCGTGAAGCGGTCCATCCAAAATTGGGCTTCTCATTTCCATTCAACGATGTCTTTGTTTTGTTATTTCACTTGATCTATCAACTTTCGCAAGTCTTCTTGTCCCTGCTACAACGCTGCTTCATACCATGCAATCTCCTTGTCAGTGTGCAACCTCTGAATTTTGAGTATGTCTTCATATCTTGTTGACACCATCTTCATTTGTTGCTTCATACTATTCACTTGTTGAAGAGCATCATTCTGTGCTGCTTTGGCATTTACAAGCAACTCCTTGAGTTGTTGATTTTCGGCCAGAGCCCTATTCCTTTCTTGCCCTCGGTGTCCTAGTTCCTTATTTGCAGCTTCCAAATATCTTTTAATTTTTGACATACTATCCTGCTCTGTGCTTTGCCTTTTGTTTGCTTGTTCAAGAGCGTAGCTTTTCTTAGAACTTTCATGTTTTAAAACTGCATATGCTTGGCAAATTTTTTCTAACTCTGCTTCTAATTTCTTCTTTTCTTTAGTGGCTTTTGCTAGCTTTCCTTTTATTTCATCATCTTCTATCGGATACGGAGGTAGAGGTTTACTAATTGTAGAGGCTGCTGGACTTTTGAAAGGCAACTTGACTTCCTGAGCCCTGTTCTTGACCCACTGCCGATAACCTTCTTTGACTCCACAACTTATGACTCTCAGCTCTCTACCCTTTCTAACGACCTTCGTCCAAGCATCTCAAACCTTTCTTAGTGTCTCAGTATACTTCATCTGCATGTCGTAAATAAAAGGACTAGTTTCCAACTCTGAGGGTGACCCCATCATAGGATAGCCAAGTTGTCGCAATGTAAAAGCGGAGTTGTAGTTAATGCACCCTCCAGTACCCATGAGAGGAACATTAGAAAAACCTTCACACTGATAAACCACAGTTTGCCCATCTTTTTGCCGTGGGTACCATAAAATTTTCCTCTCCTCAAGCTTGACCAATTCCTCTGCCCATTCATGACCATTCATGGTTCTCCACTGGAGCATCTTTAGATCTGTAATGGGGTATGCTTCTTCGTTGCCTCTCTTGAACATGTGAGTTGTGAGCCATACAAATAGCATCGGTAGACAACATAAGATTCGCTTACCCTTCTTTTCATGGCAGAAATTCAAAGTGTAGTGAACATCATCAAGGATGATAGGGATAGGGTTTGCTGTATCATTTCTTCGAGCTAGGAAGACATCAATTGTTGCAAAGTCTATCAAGTCTTCACTACTCGGGAAGAGGATGGTGCCATAAATGGTGACCCGTCTTCAACCTTGGCGAGACAATGCATGTGCTCTTCTAAGTACTTCCTCGGAAACCCCTCTATTCCTTTCCTATTTTGTTTTTCCTACTGCAAATCTTTTACATGAATCTTCAAGGTATCTGCTATGGTTGACATAGATGCATAGTGACTTATGTATTGGTATGACTTTTCTTTTTCCAAAGGTAAGCCCAATATCTACTCAAACTCTTCTAAAGTGGGGGCTAGCTGAAAATATTGAAACGTGAATCAACGCAATAATGGATCATAGTATTGGGCTAGCACAGTGATAACTTCTACCTGTACATCCGCCTCTAACAGACTTCGGATCTTCCATATCTTGCAGTGAAGGTCAAACGTTGGGTTTTCTTCAATATTCGGCCGAAACTCGCCAAGCTCTCTGTTTACACTTTTTTGGCCTTAAGTTGTAGAGTCCTTTTTAAAATTACATCCTGATGATCTGATCCTATGACACTTTCTATTTTTAATCAAAGATACTCACTGCTAGTCCTTAGGCACTGAATTTCAAATGGCTCTCCAACAAACCTGGGAATGAGGAATTATCAGTGCATGGTTATTAAAAAAATGATTTTATAATGTAACAATGAGTGAGTTGTTGGTCCTTTAACAGTGATTCGCCTCTTCCTTTAGGAATTTTTTTTTTCATGAAGAGGGACACAAGTATGGTTCATCACATTAAGGGACTAAACAACTGACGAGGCATACAGATAAGTCAAAAGATAACGAATGGTACGCTCCCTTTGTGTCCTAATGGGATTTCCTTAAACTTGAGGATTTCTATCCTGAGGATCTACGGATCTTTACTGATTTGTGAGAACTTTCCTTAGGTGGCTCTATGATTCCAAAGGCCTCTAGAGCTAGTCCTATTTCAGAATGTTGACCACAAATAGTGGGTAAACCACTAGGTGTGGAACATTCGTGAAAAAAACATACTGTAGATGAGGTTTTCGCGATAACCAAACAGGATGTACCTCCAAAATGACTACCACTACACAACTTCTACTTAACTTAAGCTTAACTCAGACCTGGGTATAAGGCCCCACTCGAATGTGTGTGATAAATGTAGGTGCAGTGGGTATAGGGAGCATACAAACTTTCATTATCCTAGAAACTACCCGCATCCTGCAAAACAGATACAAACAAAAATTTTAAGAGAAATTCTCTATCCTAAGGTTTTAATAACAAAAATAATTAAAATAACTAAAAATGAAAAAAAGGTAAAACAAATATACAAAGATTACAAAATTTTGTACAACAAACTTATATGGGCTTGACTCTCAAGTGTCCCTAGTGGAGTCGCCATCTGTCGCGACCATGATCGCGGCGAGAGTGGCGAACAAAATAAATTGTTAAAAGTCGCCACCAATTTTATTTAAATTAGGAAAAAATGAAAAACTCTTTTTAGAAAATGGTCTTTGGAACCAGATTGGATTTGGGAGTCAGTTATGTGTAGGGAAGGGTGAAGACTTAACCCCACAGCACTCCTAATACATCTGTTCTAAAACGATTATCCTAAATTAGTTATGCGAAAAACTTAATACTCTCATAATATATTTGTTTTACCTTTTTTATAAAAAAAACCAAAAAATCAAATATATTCGTGAAAATTTACAATTTGGCTTGACAGAATAAAGATCTTGCTCCTACGTATCCTCAGGTGCAATGAGGAATTCAAAGTCATGTAGTTCTTTAGAAAATAATTGTGGGTTGATTATTTTAATATAAAACTGAATCATTAAGCTGTTGCAACTCAGATGATTATAAAAATTATAGGATTTAATAAGCTGTCAAACTCAATTAACCCTATTTTATTTCTTAAAAAAATATTTGATTATTTTATATTTTTACTTTTTTTAATAATAGGTTAATTGTTTTTAATTTTGAAAACATTTGAATAATCAAATTGTCACAATTCAAATGATTACAAAAGTTATAGGATCAATAAGCTGTCGCAACTCAGTTAATCCTTTTTTTTTTTTAAAAAAATAATTTTTATATTTTACTTTTTTAATCCTATCATCATTTTTTTAATCCTTGTTTTCATTTTTTTTAAATCCTTTTTAGTTTGGCCCATTAAGTTATAAGCTCACTTTCCCAAAAAAATAAAAAATAACAAACGAAACGAAACAAAAGGTGGGGGTTTATTTTAGATATTTACAAAAATGATCAGAGAAGCAAGGAAGAGGAGCGGCGGTGGCTGGTGGAAGATGCGGAGGTCGCGGGTTGTGGTAAATGTAACATCCCTTTGGAGGATGTCACACATAAAAGAAAATAAAAGAAAGAGAAATAAAATCTACCCAAGTTGTAAAATATTTGTTAAATAATATTATATATTGTAAGATAATTCATGATAAACAAAATATTTGTTAAATAAAATATGCGGAAATAGCAAATAAACAAAACAACATTACTTATAATATACATATGATTTAAGTTATAAGTTGTACAAATAATTTACAACTAAAACTACAAATATTTAAATGAAAACAGGAAAGAAAGACAAGAAAAGAGTCAATATATACATACATACGCGAGACGCGCCCAAAAAACATCATGCATATTTAATCCTCTGAAGGATCACTCTCAACATGAAAATGATCATCAGAAACAAATATCCGGATGTCTCGACACTCGGCGATAACGAGATCGCGCAGTCGACACGATACTAATCTCACTAGGCTCCGTGGTCATACCACCAAAATGACGCCTAAGAGATAAAGGTAACTCTAAATGTAAAAATACAGTAGTAGTCATAATCGGCTCTCCATCAAACTGTTGACGTAAGGTCACAGTCAGCCGTCCTACATACGTCACGAGTCTCGGTCTCCTCGCAGATGCCAAGCTAACGATCCTCTATGAAACTCTAGCTGTACAAACCCTAGAAATCCAGGTATCGCCATACCCAATCAAATCAATCCAATGGATATGGATGATCAGATGGTTCTTGATCGTCAAACTGATCTTCCTCTTGCTGTTCTTCTTCTTCCTCGGTATACAGAATCTCGAGAGGCTGTTCCTCTTCCTCAAAGTCTTTACCGCGTAAAATAAATATACAAAAAATATATACAACGAAGAGGTAAGACAATCTAAAATCACCATAAACATGGCCAATAAGAAGACGATAAACAACAAATATATAGTTCATGCAATACGAAAAGCTATAACAGTAATAATAACAGAATAGAGTAAGATTTAGATATCCTAACAATACATAACATCATAGATAAAATATAACACAGATAAGACAATATCACAGATAGAATAAAATAAGAAATAGACAACCATCATAATAATTACCAGATAAAGATAGATAGAGAAAATAAAATAATATCCAAGATATAATCATATATATACTAAGACACGATCCTACTCCATGGAGCTAAACACATAAAGATATCAGAGAGAATGACTCGCAAAAATCTATTAGTACCACGGCTGCCCAACCAACTATTGCGCGGTCACACGTTGCGTCTATAGCCCCAAATCACAGGAATCCATCATCCAGGCGTGGTGTAGTTCACTGTCTCACGTTGTGTCACTACAGACAAATGTACTTTACAAATCTCGATTAAATATAGTGTGTGTCGAGTCCATTAGTGTGTTATCGGTTTACCACGGCCCAACGGAGCTACCAACTGTCCACATATGGGATACCGTACACTAACGTCTCCAAGTCTATTAGAACAATGAACCACACTACGTTTATCGCATCGACAACACGATGTGATTCGTCTCGTCAACAAATCACCAAAAATTTGGCATAAACTCAACACATAATTCCAAAAATATGAAATTACGAAGATACCCTCAAGATAATAATATGCCCTCAATGGCAGAAAAATAGAAAGCACATGCGGGTTCACATTTTTCGACAATGAAAAATCCTCAAAAGCTCAAACATTTTCCCGAAATGAAAAATTCTCAAAAGCTTTATCGGTTCACGTTTTCCCGACAAATGAAAAATCCTCAAAAGCACATGCGGGTTCACGTTTTCCGACAACATAAAATAAATACAAAATCGGTTAATCGCGTAGAAATTTTATCGCGTTTTCCTAATTCGTCATTTTTACAAACGTTTATAAATCGCGTAAATATATTTTTCTATTTTTTAAAATCGCGTAGAATTTTTAATACGTTTTCTCAATCGCGTAGGATTTTTAAATCATTTTCTTGTCCAAATCCCTTAAAAATCACTGTTTAAATAAACGAAATAATAATTAGTACGTTTAAACTACGTGTAATATTTTCCATACCGTATACTGTCTTTTGGACATCTTTTCTATCTTATTTGTCCGTTTTTACTAAAAATTGACAGTATTTTGTTTAGAATTTTAATAATAATGGTTTCCTAATTTTTCGTAAAAACTTTGTTTATTTAAATAAATCGGATAATTTAATCTTTTAAAAACTCCTAACATGCTTCAAAATATAGCATGAGCCATATGTTAGAAATTCTTAAAGATTACTGTATTTCCTTTATAACAATAAAATTATTGATTTTAGTTCCTTAAATTAATTCTAATCAATTGATTTCTTCAAAACTTATTTTAGAAAAATTCTTTTTAACATATATTGCAACTTTATAAATGAAAATGGTTTGGAATTGATTTTAGAAATCAAGACTACCTAATTTTGGCATGTTGGCGAATTTCATAAACCCTTTTGTATTTGATTTCTAAATTATTTTTCATCTTATAAATACATGTCAAACTTATTGTATTGTCTAAATTCATTTAGCCATCATTTTTAGAAAATGGTTTTTGAAATCAATACATTCATTTTAGGCATGTTGGCCCAAAATACTAATTCTTACCATTTGATTTCTAAATTCATTTTTCATGATCTAAACAACTTAATATCTTGCTAATTCTCCTAGGTTAATTAACTTACCTTTTAGGAAAATTAAGAGAACATTTTGGTTCCCCATTTGGTTACAAACCATGGGCATTATGGAGTGTTCTTTGGAACACACATGCATTTCCTTGATATGTTATTCACATCCTTTACATTATCATGCAATTCTATACTTTATCATGCAATTCTAACACATGCAATATTATCAAAGCTTATAGACATGCAACTTAAAGCTTGTAGACATGCAATTTATTACAAACAACAAATAGGAAAACTACTAACAAATACACAACCACATCAAATAAGCTACTAACAAGCACACACATGAATCCTTATGGATTCTACAATCACAAAATCAACTCCATCTTCTTACCACCATCCATAGGTGATAAGATTTGTCTTCCTCTTACCTTAAATGAAGACAAATGGATTCTTTCACTCCTCCTAGGGTCACGGTTTTCCTCCTTCAAGAACCTAACAAACTTAAACAAAAACTACAAGTTACTAACCATTGAAAAAGAACCTAAACCATGAATAAATCATGGCTTAGAACTTTGAAAAAGAATTTAGAAAAGAAAAACAAGAAATTTCACCTCCTTGGTACAAACTTCCAAGTAGGTTTTCAAGCTTCAAATGTAAGATTTTGAAAGAACTCTCAACTAGAGATGTTCTTAGGATTGTGTTTAGGTTTAGAAAACTTGGTTAGAAGAAATTTTGGGTGATTGAATGGTGTAGTATCAAGCTTGGCCGAATAGGTGAGAAAGGAAGTAACAATGGTGTTTAGGGTTCTTGGATGAGAGAGAAGAGAGAATTTGCATGAAAGAGAAGAGATTTTTAGTCCTCCCAAAGCCATATGGCCGTAGACTTCAAGCCATGCAAGGTGGACATTTGCTTGGCTTCATCCAAGCCCTTGGATGCATCAAAGGTCAAGATTAAGCCTTGATTAGCAAGCTTGTTTCCTATTGGTTGCTCCTAACCTAGTCATTAGCCTTAGTCACCATGTTCAAGAATATTCCTCCACTAATCATGTTTAATTAAACTACTAAGTTAATTGGTTTAGCTAAATGTGGGTCCCGTAAAACATTTTCGGGTCCACTGTCACTAAATTATACTGACTAATAAAATAATATTATAATAATACAAAATTATTTTATTTGACAGTTAAATCCTAAAAATTAAAAGATTAATTTTAGGCTCATTCAGAATTGGGTTTAGTAAGATCCCCCGCCTCTGAATAATTAAAAACAGATTTTACCGGTCCGGAAAAATATTATTTTCCTGCCCCGTAGCAAATCACACAAAAAATCCATATAAAATCACAGACAGTAATATTGGACACTAAATCAAGTAGAAAACAATTAAAAATAGCAAAAAAGACAAACAAAGACGTTCGGGACGTAATGGTCATTTTTTCATTTTTTTCCCACAACGTAGCTAATCATCCAAAAAGTTCAAATAAAATTACAGACAGTATTAATTGTCTGTATATCTTCCAGAAAAATTAAAACAGTAGCTCGGAAAAACTTTTATTTTATCGTCTCGAAACAAATTACGTAAAAAGACCAAATAAAATTTGAGCCTATATAAACGTATTTGTATTTCATGCAGAAATCGAGAAACAGTAAAATAGGGACACAACGGTTATTCACACGAAAGCTTGAAAAACAGCAAACAATACATTCGGTACATTTTCCAAAAATTGGGGTGTTACAGTAAAGCTTCCGACGTAGGTCATGCGGATTGACCAGATCCGGTTCTGGTCGGCGTGGTGCAAGGGTCACAGCACGGAGGTTTCCAACAAGGTGCGGCTAGTAATTGGACTTGGTTTTGATTCGGTCAGTGTCGTATGGTGGTGCAGTCAACGTTGTCTGGTGTGGGTTCCAGCGCTGGTGTGCTGCGCGGTGCAGTCGACGCAGATCTGTGGTTTTCCGGTGACTGGCTTGGTGGTCGTGTGCGCGACGGGTGGCGTGGAGTAGGGAGGTTCCGGGCGGCGCAATTAGGTGGTTTTCGGGTGGGTGTCGTGGATGGTTTGGAGTGAATTTTGGTTATGGTGGTGAGATGAAGTGTTTTTTTTGGAGGTTGGTAATGGTTATGGGTTGTGCTTTTGGTGAACAGGAAGTGTGTGTGGATATGGAGAGTGTAGGATGAGGAGTAATGGATTGTGTTTGATTTGGGGTTGTTGGTGGCTTTAGTGGATGGTGATTTTTGGGTGGCGAAGAATGAATACTTTGGAGGTTGAAAAGGATGAGGAATAATAGGTGGCTGTGGTGTGTATTGTTTGGAAGATGAAGATGATAAAGATGGGTTATGGAGGAGATGGTGATCTGTTATGGAAGCTTAAGGAAGATGATGATGGTAGTGAAGTGGCAGAGGTTGGTTACGTAATAGAGAAAGTGTATTAAGCTAAAACAGAAAGTGTATTTAAGATGAAAAGTCTATAAGTTCAGGGCTTAGTCAAGTCAAAGTGCTTTTTCTGTGTATGGATTATGGATTTTATAAGAGGGGATTAGGGTGAAGAGTTTGAATTAAAGTGAGATTAGAATTGGTTTAGGATGAGTATGTTTAGGATAACTGATAGGATTTGGTTAGGATATGTTTGTTTATGATGAGTTTGAGTCTAGAGGTGGCAAAATGGGATAACTCGCCCCGCTTTCAACCCGCCAAAATGCGGGGTGGGGCGGGTTGGCCCGTTTTGAAAAAATTGGTTGGAAGAGTCAACCCACCCCGCTTTGTGATGGGTTGACAAGTTGACCCGTCTAAAGGAGAAAATGAGAAAAAGTAGGCGAGTTGGCGGGTCAACCCGCCTAAAAACCAAAAGCAAAATGTATAAAAAACAAAGAAAGCCATAAAAATTTTTAAAAAATAGAAAAATTATACTTTATGGAGACTAAAAATACAAAAAATAAAAATAAAATAAGTATCATACCTATAAAAATACAACAAACACAAATAAAAAAGACTCATTTATAACACCTTTTTAAAAAAATTCAACCTGACAGGCAAACCCGCCCCTGCCCCGCTTAACCTGCAGGTAATGCGGGGCAGGTTATGCTAGTTGAAAAATAAAAATAGGTTGAAATCTTGAACCCAACTCGCCAAAAAATAGCGGGTTGGCGGGTTAACCCAACGGGTTAAACCCGTTTTGCCACCTCTATTTGAGTCGTAGTAGAATGGGTCAATGAGTTAATGAGTCAGGTTATGGGTTGATGAGCCAATTGAGTTGGATAATAGGTTAGTGGGTTAAGGGTGGCTAGCTGGGTCATGGTTTGGATCTATATTTTTATTTTTTCATTTTTTACATAAAAAGTCCCAGACAAAATTTGGTGTTCACAATGAGGGTTTATTAATGTATAAAATATGTGATTAATAAAATTCTCCCACACTTAACTTTTTGCACTCCTTGGAAAAACACATAAGACCAAAGCTAGGAAACAAAGAAAAATGACACAGACTCAAAAGCTAAAAACTCTAAAAGACTCGATGAATCAACAAGAGCAACTAAAAATTCAAGGGATCAAAGCATTCATGAGGTAACATTTCTTCACATCTCAACCAATAAGTAAGGAAACTTCAGTTGAAAAGAATGAATCAAGAATGATAGATCCTCACAGAATTCACTCTTAATCCCTCAAGTGTTTAAAAGGTAAGTATTTCACTCTATTCAACTCATGAAAAATTGCACTACCATAAGCTTGCTTATCTTCTACTTCTCCACTATTCAGAATACATGCACACATAAATCATGAGGACTTTATTCAAGGTTGTAATGGGATCAAGGTAAAAGAGGGTGGTAATATAGATTTGACAAGTTAAAAACCAAAGAGAATAAAAGAGCATGAAAGCTGAGTTCAATTAATAAGCATGAAATTTTATCCCCACTCCACCTAATACAAATTCCCTTTTACATATTCTTTTCCCTTTCCTTTTTGCCTTGTTGACCCTTCTTTACACATTTTTTTTAGATCATAAATATACACACACATTTTTTTCAATTAGTTACTCTTTCCATTTTCACCAACCATTTTGTATGCACACCCCCACACTTGTTCAAGAACTTATCCATTAACAAAGCCAATGCTCTCTTATTCACCAAAGTCAAGTAAGAACATAATTTTTCATTTAAGGCACATAATGAGCTAGAAACAAGGAATAGTCAAATAATCTCAAAGGGGTTAAGCAAGGGAAAATATGTCATTTCCAATGCCTTACGTTAGCAGGAATAAGAGAATTTCCAAGAAGTCATAAGAGTGCTTGATATCATATTGAGATAATATGCTGCTGAGCAAGACTGCCTATTTGGTTAAAGCAGATGTTTCAAGAAAAATGCCTCAATCATGTTTATGTATGCATGTGAAAATGTAGCCTAAAAAAGAATCAAAGCAAGTTCTAGAGTAATAATTTCATGAGTAAAAATGACACAAGAAAGAAGAGAATGGTACAAATGTTTAAACCATTCCTCAATAGGCTCAAAATCCGACAAGGCATATTTCTATCATTCTCAATCCACCATATCAACATTCATATCCAAGCATGTGATTTTTAAGACAGAAGACAATTTATTCAACCATGTTATGATTCTTGAATTTCAATTGCTTTAAAGGATGTGAAAATTCATTTACTTGAATCATTTAAAGGAAATCAAACGATAAAACTTTTTTACTTCCACAAATCATCACAGAATAATTACTTCCCCAATCTAGATGCGTCTCAGGAGTAATTTACTTCAAAAGTAAAATTACTCCTCACTTTGTCATCCTTAATTGGTTTTGCTGTAGGTTTCTGACATTCATATCACTAAACATACTTTCCAATTCAGATGCTTCTCAAGAGTAAAATTACTCCTTACTCTGCCATCATTCATTAGTTTAGTAAGTTCATGATAATCATATCATACTTCCCAAAAAAATTATTATTTTTTGGTCAACTATCCTTTCTCCCAACCAGATCACAACATTGTTCTCAATATTAAAATATAGATGAGTAAAGGATAGAAGATATTACCTATTGGAGAAATCTGACACAAATTTACATAGAAACAAAGTACGATAAATAAAATCAAAGGTAAAGGAAAGTTATAAACGAAGTATCAGATCTGACTTTCTTTTCATGCTGCTTCCCTCACTGCTTCCTACTGACTAATCTATCTGAGATATTGCTGGATCTGGTTTATAAACAAAAGCTCCTAATTTATCAATTAACTCGTCAATAGTGGAAGCAGAGATAAGAAATAGTCTTGCTGCATGTGTGATAAATTTTTGTTCCACAACTTTGTCAAGAAAAAATAACAAAAGATCAAAGAAATTATTAACATTCAACAAACCTATAGGTTTATGGTGGATGTTCAGTTGGGCCCAAGAGATAATTTGAAAAACTTCTTCCAAAGTACCAAAACCACTGATAAGGCAATGAATGCATCAGAGTTGTCAAGCATTATCTTCATTCGTTCATGCATAGATGATACCTTAAGTTCCTCCTTAATTGTCTTTCCAGCGATGTTCTGTTGAGTTAAAGGTCCAAGAATGACACCTAAAACCTGACTGCCTCCTATATATGCAACAAGTGATACAACCCCCATTAACCCATGGCAACCTCCCCCATATACAACATGAATATTCCTCGCAGCAAGTGTTCGACCAAGAGTGGTTGCTGCATTTACAAACTCTAAACCATTCCCATAACGTGACCCACAAAAAACACAGATATTTGTAAGTCTACGAATTGGAGGTCTCATTTCTATACTCACATTCCCTTTGAATAATTATGAGTTGGAGGAAAGTAGAGAAAATTAAATGTTTAAATATGGAAAAGAATGGAAAAGGTAATGATAGCACCTATAACGGTAGGTTGATTGTTGTTAGAAAAGTTATAAATTAAGAAACACATAACCTTTTTTTTGTTATTTTTTTGTTGCTTTTTTTGTTTTTATTTTTTTTTGAACTTTAAGAAAACCATCAGGGTAAAGAAGTCTAGAAACCCTTGAACGACTCTGCTTAAAGGATTGTCTATCCAAAACCAAAATACAACAAAATCATACAAAGATAAAAGAAATATAATAACAAATATTAACATACCTTTATGTACAATTTTTATGGCGTATCTTTATACTACGCATCATGAGTGCAATAGGGGCATATCTTTGAGTTGCGTGTCACCGGTGCAACATATGAACTCCACAAGGATTTTCGAACCGATAACAAGAACCTTTGAGTCCTTTCCGTTTGGCTTGCGGAATAGCAGCCCTCTATCTTCTTGCAAACCTAATTAAAGGCTTGTATTATAAGAAGATGGTACATGACTGCAGCCATTCAGAACTCACCACAGAGGCCTATTAATTAAAGTAAGTATACGTCTCAGTAACAGTTTTCATTCACTATAAAGACAGGACACTTCTTTCTGTCTATCAGCGCTACAAAGCCTTGGTTCCAAGAATTGAGAATGTAGCACGCGGCTCTCTACAGAACATGGTGCACGAACCTTATTTATATACCAACATGTGAAGATCTTCTCCTGAGTCTATGACAAGATGGGCATCTACCCGGTGCTTCTAATCGAATTAAAGACCAAGTACAATCGAAGTTTTATTTTTTTAAACCTTGTTTTTTTTTCTTTTTTTTTGTGAAGAAGATAATATATACATGTTGTTGTGATTGTGGCTCATATCTTCCTCTGGTTTTACATCCAGTAACGACTTAAACACTTTCTATTAGTCGAGGATAAGCTTCCCATCTAATTTTCTTATAAATTGACAAACAGGGTCTTTTAGAGTCAGATTCCCAAGACTGTAACATTTTTGTTCATCCTTGAAGAGATTCCACAAATTAAGAAGTTCACGATGCACAGATCCACAAGAATACATCTCAAGAGTTAATAAGATATCATCTAATGACTCCTTACTCAATCTATTCTTAATGAAAAATATTTTATCTTCTCGGTTGCAGAAACCATTTCCAAAGAATGACATTGCTTGTTACAATTCCATCGTGCACATTTGTGACAGACTTGTAACCTTTTTGCTCTTCTTCTTTTAGAATACGAACTTCTACCAATACCCGGCATGTATGAGTCAAATGAAATTGAAGACTCACCTACTAGACGGACCTTTGCTTCAATTATCCAGCGTATATCTTCTGGCATTCGCGTGTGCATTAACAGTCTCAATCTTTTACATCTGCCTTTGTAGATTTTTGTCAGAGCATTTTGAGGGAGGGAAGGAAAATGTTTTCTGAAATTTGAGAGAATGACATCCATTTTAAAGGAGAAGAATTCAGTTATTATGAGAAACTGAAAACAAACCAACTCAAGAGCCACGAAGTACCGTTATCTGTCACTTAACCAGGAACACAAAGAATTGCAAAAAGAAGGCAACAAAATTAGAATAAATTCTATTCATAACAAGGATTAGAAAGAGAGATGAATTCTACCTCATCAACTTAGTTTTCCAGAAATGGTTTGAGTCTTTGTCCACTGACTTTAAACACATTACCATTCCTAGGATTCTCAATGTCTATGGCCCCATGAGGATACACATGTTTGACAACAAAAGGACTACTCCACCTAGATCTCAATTTTCTATGGAATAGATGTAGACGAGAATTATAAAGTAAAACTTTTTGACTAATTTCAAAAGATTTTCTCAAAATTGACTTGTCATGAAAATCTTTTGCTCTAGCTTTATAAATATTTGAGTTTTCATATACATCATTTCTCAATTTCTCAAGTTCATTTCATTGCAATTTGCGTATCTTTCAAGCATCATTAAGGTTTAGGTTGAAAGCTTTAATGGCCCAAAATGCTTTATGTTCCGATTCTACAAGTAAGTGACAAGGTTTTTCATAGACTAACTGATAGGGTGACATGCCCAAAGATGTTTTGAAAGTAGTACAGTAAGCCCAACATGCATCGTTTAGTCTTAAAGACCAATCTTTACGATTTAGGTTAACCGTTTTTTCTAAAATTTGTTTAATCTCCGTATTTACCAATTCAACTAGTCCATTTGTCTGAGGGTGATAAGGGGTGACAATTTTGTGTGTAATACCATATTTCTTCATTAAAGATTCAAATGGTTTATTGTAAAAATGTGTTCCCCCATCATTGATGATAGCTCGAGGGATTCTAAATCGACACAAGATATTTTCTTTTAAAAATTTGAGAATAGTTTTATGATCATTGTGTTGGCATTGAATCGCTTCAATCCGTTTTGAGACATAATCAACTGCAACCAAAATATACATAGATCCAAATGAGGATGGAAATGGGCCCATGAAATCAATTCCCCAACAATAAAAAATTTCAATGACAAGGATAGGGTTCAGAGGCATCATGTTTTTTTTTTTTGAAATGGAGTCCAATTTCTGACAGTTTTCACAAGTTCGCAAAAAAGTATAGCAATTCTTAAATAAAGTAGGCCAATAAAATCTGCATTGCAAGATTTTTACAGCTGTTTTCTTTGAAGAAAAGTGACCTCCACATGTTTATGAGCGACAAAATTTAATAACACTACCTACCTCACTGAGTGAACAAGTATGGGTCATCCCAATAAATTTTTTTTACCTCTGTCAAAAATTTCCTTTTATCTTGGTATGTCCATTGAGGTGACATCTTTTCTGTCACAGGAAAGTTGACGATCTTTTGCTCCGGTGAGGGAGAAGAGAGAATAGATTTTATTAAAGAAAAAGAACCTCAATAAATTAAAACTTCAAATCAAGTCCCCGGCAACGGTACCAAAAACTTGACTGCGGGATTTAAAGGATACAAACCCAAGTGCAGGTTGTCTCAAGTAATAAATTTCTCGGGAGTTCGAGGTCGATCCACAGGGAATTGATGAAGAAAAATTAATTAAGGTAAGAAAAAGATTTGTCACAACACCAAAAGTAATAAAAGATGTTCACAAATGAATTTAAGAACTTGCTTGGGTTAGGAGATCCACTCTTGGTAATAAATTAAAGGCAAGATTATTTCTCTTTATAACTCAATTGAAATCCACACACAACGGAGGTTCCAATCGGAAAATATAACATTCAAAGTTCAATTATATATGCAATCATATTATGATTCCTTTAATTATTTACTAACATTTGTAAATGAGTTCAAGCATTCACTGTGCCAATCCTATTGTCTACAATAAATCAAGATCTCCATCATACAAAGAAGGTTTCTAAATTGATTAGAAACAAAATACAACACATACAATGTCCATTTGATAATATATCATTTAAGCACACGAAATAGAATAATCTAACCTTATTTCATTACCAAGAGCTTCACTCTTTCACCCAAGCAAGATGAAGATTTAGTTACTTATAGATAAGAAGAAAGAAAGAGAGAAGAAGAGAAAGATGAACATAGATTCAATTTAGAGCAAAAGAAAATTACAACAAAGGAAAACAATAAACAAGCATAACCATAACTTCTAAAAATTAAGCCTAACACCAAGAGCCCCAAATGATTAGCCAATGGTGCCTTTTATAGCATATTAGGGGTACAAAATGACAAGGGGGCTGATTAAGAGTAGGTGAGGAGTAGATGGATGAGTGGAAAATGCCAAATGGTGAGTGAAAAATTATTGAGATTCTTTGTCTCCAAAATCATTCAGTACTGATCTCATGGATGCCATCAGAATGAAGCAACATGGTCTTCATAAAAGTTGTAGAATTTTGTCTCAGCTTTCCAATGCCACTAAGATCATCCAAAAATTCGTCCTACAGCCCAAGATATGACCCAATTACTATAGAATGTTCAGGCCCAGTTTTAGCACCTCTGTTTTGACTTCCAGACCCAATATCACCTCCAATTTGTCCGAATGAGCTCTTATGTTCTTCATAAAAGTTATAGATATGGATCTTAACTTTCAAGTATCCAAATTTCAGCCTGAGTTATGCTCTGATTACTACACACTATTTAGGTTCCAATCACAAAACCCGTATTCTGACTTCTAAGCCCAATTAGCTCCTCTAGATGTCCATATTTTACCTGGAGCTCTTCATGAAAGTTGTAGAGCTCTCTCTTATCTTTCCTACAAGGTAAGATACATAATTTTTACACATCTAGAACTCAAGATATGATAGAAATACAGAAATAATGTAAGACCCAAATAATGCTAGAAAAATCAATTAAGTCCAATTTGAGTCTAAACTTACAAAACATAACTAAACTCAATCAATTAAGTACATAGAGAGTATAAATGACTAAAAATGAGGGTTTATTAATGTATAAAATATGTGATCATCAAATTTCCCCACACTTAGCTTTTTGCACTCCTAGGCAAAACACATAAGACCAAAGCTAGGAAACAAAAAAAAAAAAACGACATAGACTCAAAAGTTAAAAACTCTAAAACACTCGATGAAGCAAGAAAAGCAACCAGAAATTCAAAGGATCAAAGCATTAATGAGGTAACATTTCTTCACATCTTAAACCAACAAGTAAGGAAACTTCAGTTAAAAACAATGATTCAAGAATGATAGATCCTCATAGAATTCACTCTCAATCTCTCAAGTGTTTAAAAGGTAAGTATTTCACTCTATTCAACCCATGAACAATTGCACTACCATAAGCTTGCTTATCTTCTACTTCTCCGCTACTCAAACCACATGCATACAAAAATCAAGAGGACTTTATTCAAGGTTGTAATGGGGTCATGGTAAAAGAGAGGGGATAATATGGATGTGAGAAGATAAATACCAAAGAGAATAAAAGAGCATTATGGTACAGTTAGAATGGAGAAAATGTTTGAGAACATTCATCATAAAGGACAATCACCAATATTTGACTAATGTTTTGTTGAAGATCAATCCCAAATTGGTGAATTGAATTCATTGTTAGACTTGAACCTTCTTCTTTTCTTCCTGTGGTTTCCAAGCATCCACCTTTATTCTAGACTCTGATAATCCTTTGATTACAATGGTGGTCAGATTTTTTTTTGGATTATTTTGCACACACACCCCCACACTTATTCAAGAACAAAGCCAATGCTCTCTTATTCCCTAAGGTTAGGTAAAACATGTTTTTTTTTTGAAGGCATGTAATGAGTTAAAAACAAGGAATGGTCAAATAAGCTCAAAGGGGTTACACAATGGAAAATATACAAGGATGGCTATTTGGTCAAAGTAGCTATTTCAAAATGCCTCAATTATATTTATGTATGCATGTGAAAATATAGCCTAAAAAAGAATTAAAGCAAGTTCTGGAGTAACAATTCCATGAGTGAAAATCACACAAGAAAGAAGAGAATAGTATAGATATTCAATCCAATCATCAATAGGCTCAAAATCTCACAAGGCATATTTCTATCATTCTTAATTCACCATATCAACATTCATATCCAAGCTTGTGATTTTTGAGAAAGAAGACAATTTATGCTAAGATCCAAGAATCCATTTGCTACTTCTGCACAAAATAATTATCTCCTTAACTAAGATGCGTCTCAAGAGTAAAATTACCTCCAAGGCAAAATTTACTCCTTACTCTGCCATCCTTAATTGGTTTTACTACGAATATGTTTCTGATAGTCATATCACTAAACATACTTTCTAATTTAGATGCGTCTCAGGAGTAAAATTACTCCTTACTCTACCATCATTCATTGGTTTAGTAAGTCCATGATAATCATATCATACTTTCTAAAAAAAAAAGAATTTTTTTTGGTCAACTATCCTTCCCCCCAACCAGATCACAACATTGTCCTTAATGTTAAAATATAGATGAGTAAATGATAGAAGATATTACCTGTTTGAGAAATCTGACACAAATTTAAACAAAAATAAAGTATGATAAGTAAAATTAAAAGTAAAGGAAAGCTATAAACGAAGTGTCAAATCTGGCTTTCTTTTCATCCTGCTTCCCTTACTGCTTCCTGCTGACCAATCTATCTGACCTATTGCTGGGTCAGGTTTATGAACAAAAGCTTCTAATTTATCAATTAACTTATCAATAGTGGAAGCAGAGATAAGAAGTTGTTTTGCCGAAGGTGTGATAAATTTATGTTCCACACATGGTCAAGAAAAAGTAACAAAATATCAAAGAAATTATTTACATTCAATAAACCTATAGGTTTATGGTGGATGTTCAGTTGGGCCCAAGAGATAATTTGAAAAACTTCTTCCAAGGTACCAAAATCACCTAGTAAGACAATGAATGCATTAGAGTTTTCAAGCATTATTTTCATTCGTTCATGCA
Organism: Ormosia emarginata; assembly: GCA_029884605.1. Lineage (NCBI taxonomy): Eukaryota > Viridiplantae > Streptophyta > Magnoliopsida > Fabales > Fabaceae > Ormosia > Ormosia emarginata. Next base: position 41,951,274 of record JAQQTP010000073.1, on the reverse strand, counting down.
TTGATGATACCTTAAGTTCCTCCCCAATTGTCTTTCCAGTGATGTTCTATTGAGCTAAAGGTTCAGGAATGACACATAAAACCTGAATGCCTCCTATATATGTAGCAAGTGATACAACCCCCATTAACCCACAGCAACTTCCCCCATATACAAGATGGATATTCCATGCAGCAAGTGATGAATCAAGAGTGGTAGCTGCGTTTACAAACTCTAAACCCTTCCTATACTTAGAGCCACAAAATACACATATATTTTTAAGTTGACGAACAAAAACACCTTTCATTTCTATTCTCACCTTCCCTTTGAATGATTTTGAGTTAGAAGAAAGTGGAGAAAATGGAGTGTTAAAATAGGAAAAAGAATGGAATGAGTAATAATAGCACCTATAAGGGTAAGTTGACTGTTGTCAGAAAAGTTTGAAATTAAGAAATACAGAATCTTTTTTTTTTGTTTTTTTTGTTTGACTTCAAGAAAACCATCAGGGTAAAGAAGTCTAGAAACCCCTGAAGGATCCTGCTCAAAGGATCGTCTGTCCAAAACCAAAATACAGCAAATTCATACAAAGATAAAAGAAATATAATAGCCAATGATGGCATACCTTTATGTACAGTTTTCATGGCGTATCTTTATACTGCGCGTCATGAGTGCAGTAGTGGCATATCTTTATACTACGAGTCACCAGTGCAGTAGACACTCACGTCCGTTTATTCGAAGAAAGGAGAAAGAAGAAACCATCGTGGGTTTCCATCCTGGGTCTGGAACCTGGAGAGCTCATATTTGGGCTCGTAACATCAATAAAGATGCTAAAATCTGAAACCCGTAATGTCCAAGATCCAGAACGTCCCATCCTAGGGCGCTGAGAGCCCCTTCTAATAAAAGAGAGGATTAAGCTCTGATGCCTCATACGCTTTGGCAGCCGCAGGTTACTTCTCACTAATAACCAAAGTGGGATGCTTCTGCCAGTCCATCAACTCCATAGTGCTTAGATGGTAAACATTGGGTTATGGAGTGCGGCTCTCTACAGAGCATGGTACATGAACCTTTTTTAAGGACCAACGTGCAAAGTTCCACCCGATTCAATGACGGGTCAGCCAAAGGCTGGGGCTCCACAACTAATTAAAGCCGTGGTACTCCTTCCGGATCGCTCTTGTTTAGACATTTTTTTTTCATTTTTTTCTTCTTTTTTTTTAAGAAAACATGAAGAAGAAGAAGAAGAAGAAGATAATATGTACAGATTGTTGTGGATATGACTCACATCTGCCACTGGTTTCACATCCAGGAATGGCTTAAATGCCTTCTATGAGTCGAGGATAAGCTTCCCATCCAATTTTCTTATAAATTGGCAAACAAGGTCTTTTAGAGTCAGATTCCTAAGATTGTAGCATTTTTCTTCATCCTTGAAGAGATTCCACAAATTAAGAAGTTCACGATGCACAATTCCACAAGAATGCATCTCAAGAGTCAATAAGATATCATCTAATGACTCCTTACTCAGTCCATTCTTAATGAAGAAAATTTTATCTTCTCTATTTGCGGAAACCATCCCCAAAGAACGATATCGCTTGTTACAATTCCATCGTCCACATTTGTGACAGACTTGTAACCTTTTTGCTCTTCTTCTTTTAGAATACGAACTTCTTCCAAGACTTGGCATATATGAGTCAAATGAAATTGAAGACTCACCTGCTAGTCAGACCTTTGCTTTAATTATCCAGCGTATATCTTCTGGCATACCCTTGTGCATTAACAGTCTCAATCTTTCACATTTAAGTTTGTAGATTTTTGTCAGAGCATTTTGAGGGAGAGAAGGAAAATATTTTCTCAAGTTTGAAAGAATGATATCCATTTTAAAGGAGAAGAAGGATTTAGTTATTTTGGGAAACTGAAAAACAAACCGACTTGAGAGTCACAGAGTACCGTTATCCACCACTTAACCGGCAACACAAAGAACTGTAAAAACAAGGCAACAAAATTAGAATAAATTCTATTCATAACAAGGATCAGAAAGAGAGATGAATTCTACCTCATCAACTTGGTTTTCCAGAAATGGTTTGAGCCTTTGTACATTGACTTTAAACACATTACCATTCTTAGGATTCTCAATATCTACGGCCCCATGAGGATACACATGTTTGACAACAAAAGGACCACTCCTCCTAGATCTCAATTTTCTAGGGAATAGGTGTTGGCGAGAATTATAAAGCAGAACTTTTTGACCAATTTTAAAAGATTTTCTCAAAATTGTCTTGTCATGAAAAGCTTTTGTTCTGACTTTATAAATCTTTAAGTTCTCATATGCATCATTTCTCAATTCTTCCAATTCATTTAATTGCAATTTGCATATCTTGCAAGCATCATCAAGATTTAGATTGAAAGCTTTAATGGCCCAAAATGCTTTATGTTCTAATTCTACATGCAAGTGACAAAGTTTTCCATAGACTAACCGATAGGGTGACATGCCTAAAGATGTTTTGAAAGCAGTATGGTAAGACCAAAATGCATCGTTTAGTCTTAAAGACCAATCTTTACGATTTGGGTTAACCGTTTTTTCCAAAATTTGTTTAATCTCCCTATTTGCCAATTCAACTTGTCCACTTGTCTGAGGGTGATAAGGGGTGGCAATTTTGTGTGTAATACCATATTTCTTCATTAAAGATTCAAATGATTTATTGCAAAAATGTGTTCCCCCATCACTGATGATAGCTCGAGGGATTCCAAATCGACACAAGATATTTTCTTTTAAAAATTTGAGAACAATTTTATGATCATTGTGTCGGCATGGAATCGCCTCAATCCATTTTGAGACTTAATCAACTGCAACCAAAATATACACATGTCCAAGTGAAGATGAAAATGGGCCCATGAAATCAATTCCCCAACAATGAAAAATTTCAATGACAGAGATGGAGTTCAGAGGCATCATGTTTCTTTTTGAAATTGAGCCCATCTTTTGACAATTTTCACAACTTTTGTAAAAAATATAGCAGTCTTTAAATAAAGTGGGCTAATAAAATCGACACTACAAGTTTTTTGCAGTTGTTTTCTTTGAAGAAAAGTGACCTCCACATGTTTCTGAGTGACAAAATTTAATGACACTACCTACCTCACTGTCGGGGCACATCTTTAAAAGATTTGGTCAGGACAATATTTGAACAAGTATGGATCATCCCAATAAAAAATTTTCACCTCTGTCAAAAGTTTCTTTCTATCTTAGTGCGTCCATTGAGGTGGCATCTTTCCTGTTACAAGAAAGTTGACTATGTTAGCAAACCAAGGCATGAAATTGACAGAAAATAAAAATTCATCAGGAAAAGAATCATTGATAGGTGTGTTATCAAAAGGTGAGCTTGTTGGAAGTCTGGACAAATGATCAGCAATAATATTTTCGGCTCCTTTCTTATCTTTTATTGTGATGTTGAATTCTTGAAGCAACAAGATCTACTGTATCAATCTTAGTTTGGTATCCTGCTTAGACATCAAATATCTAACAGCAACATGATCAGTGAAAATCACAATAGAAGAACCAATTAAGTAAGATCGAAATTTGTCTAGTGTAAAAATTATAGCAAGTAGTTCTTTTTCAGTAGTGGTGTAATTCATTTATGCACTATTTAAAGTTCTACTTACGTAACAAATCACATGAGGCTTACCTTCCTTTCTTGGGCCTAAAATAGCACCCACAGCTAAATCACTAGCATCACACATCAACTCAAAAGGCAAAGACCAGTAAGGAGATTGCATGATAGAAGCAGATGTCAGAAAACCAATTAATTTTTCAAAAGATTTTTGACATTCTTGAGTCCAATCAAATGGTGCATCTTTTAATAGAAGATTACATAATGGTCTAGATATGACACTAAAGTCCTTAATGAATCTTCTGTAAAATCATGCATGTCCTAAAAAGGAACGAACTTCTTTGACTATTTTTAGGGAAGGCAAATGGGCAATTAATTCAACTTTAGCCTTATCAACTTCAATTCCTTTAGAAGATATCACATGACTTAACACTATTCCTGAGGTAACCATGTAATGACATTTTTTCCAGTTTAGCACAAATCCTGTTTCTTCGCATCTTTTAAGAACTTTTTCCAAATTATCAAGACAATTTTCAAAAGAATTTCCAAAAACTATTAGATCATCCATGAAAACCTCTAAATAATGCTCAATCATATCACTAAAAATGCTTAACATGCATCTTTGGAATGTTGCCGGAGCATTACAAAGGCCAAAAGACATTCTTCTATATGCAAAAGTACTAAATGAACATGTAAAAGTGGTCTTTTCTTGATCTTCCAATGCAATTGGTATTTCATTATAACTCGAATAACCATCAAGAAAACAGTAGTATGGATGTCCTGCTACCATTTCCAGAATTTGATCAAGAAATGGCAAGGGGAAATGATCTTTCCTAATAGCAGCATTTAATTTTCTAAAATCAATATACATACGCCAACTAGATGAGACTCGCATAGGTATTAATTCACCCTTATCATTTTTAACCACTGTTATTCTAGATTTCTCAGGCACAACTTGTGTAGGGCTTACCCATTGGCTATCAGAGATAGGATAAATAATTCCAACATCAAGCAATTTAGGGACTTCAGCTCTGACTACCTCTTTCATGTGTGGATTTATTCTTCTTTGAGGTTGTTGAGAAGTTTTAGCATTATCCTCTAAATGTATTCTATGCGTACAAATTAATGGATTAATGCCTTTTATATCCTTTAATGTCCATCCATTTGCACTTTTATGCCATTTAAGTACTTCTGTTAACATACCTTCTTGTTCTTCAGTAAGAGACGAGGAAATTACCACTGGAAAGTTTTGCTTTTCTCCCAAAAAAGTGTACTTTAACCCAACAGGTAATGTGTAATACCATGAAAATTCATATTTTATTTATTTCGGGCGATTCTTAATTATTTTGAATAATCCGACTCGACTTCTGTGGACTTTATAATTTTTGTGATTTTTAGGAATGTTTGGGAATTTTTACGTTTTTTTTTATTATTTTAATATTATTTTGAAATTATACGAAATTCGTATTTTTATTTCTTTTTGAAAATCCTTAATGATTTTTACTAATCTGACTTGATTTTCATAAATTTTATAATTTTTGTGATTTTTGTGGATGATTATAAATTTTTATATTTCTCTGATTATTTTTGGGCTGTCTGTGGGTCCAGGTGGCCTTACGTGGGCCCAGGTGGGTCCCACGAAGTGAAAATTTTTTAACTCATAGAAAAATTTGTACTGTTTATATAGAGATAGGGGATCTTGCTAAACCTGAATCCAGAAACAGTTTTTTAAATTTTTTTTACTGTGTTTTGTACTGTATTTAATTATCGGGCGAAAAAAATACAGTAAAAATATTATTCGTAGGGTTATAGCAGATATAAAAAATAAATATTATACTGCTTAAGTCAACATTGGTGGTTTGGATATCCACCATTAATTTAATCAACGGTAGAGACTTGATCTTGATTTAATCAACGGTTGAGAAACAAACTTAATGAAGAAGCATTGGATGATCACCATTGATTTAATCAATGGTGTGGGAATAAACTTAGTTAGGAAGCTTTGGATGTTCACCATTGATCTAATTAATGGTTGTAAAGACAAGCTTAATAAGGAAGACTTTGAATATCAACCATTGATTTAATCAAGGGTGGAGATTTGGTCTTAAAAAGTGACTAGGACCATTTATAACCATTGGATTTAGATTTAAATCAAGGGTGGAAATTTGGTCTTATAAACTGGCTAGGACCATTTATGACCATTGGATGTAGATTTAATCAATGGTGGAGATGGACCATTTATGACCATTGGATGTGGATTTAATCAATAGTGGAGATTTGGTCTTCTAAAATGGCTATGACTAATTATGACCCTTGGATTTAAAGTATGAAGGAGTAATCTTGACCCTTCATTTTTGGAGATGCATCTAATGGCTAGGATTTCAAGGAGGAAAGATCTAATGGCCTAGATTAAGTCTTCTAACTTAAAGTCTACCTTAATCCTAACCATTGAATTAATCAATGGCTTAGAATGCTTCAAATAATGGCTAGTATAATGGTCACTTATTGAGTGCATATGAAGAGGGGGGGACGGTTTTGTGAAGCTTAAGAGCTTGGCAAAGTTGAAGACCATATTAGTGCTATCATAATTCACCTTTGTCTCCTCCAAAAAGCCAAGACTTCATCAAACTTTTCTCTCCATCTCTTCTTCTCTAAGTTTCGGCCAAGACCTCTATGATCATCTTCCATCACTCTTTAATTTCATACAACTTTATTTCTTGAATCCTTACCTTATTCTAAGCAACTTTCATGTTGGAGACTTTCTCTAAATCATTCATTTTCAAGGACTTTCTTGAAGAGCAAAGTTATAGGATTTTTATGGTGAAGTGTAAGGAAACTTCATTTCTTCTATTCTTTTTCATGTTCTAAACCATGTTTGATCCATGGTTTTTCTTATTCAAGCTTAATATACTAGTTTTCTTTGTGTTTGTTTTATGTTCAAGAAACTTTTGTTGGTGGAAATCTTGTTCAAAGTGCAAAGTAAGGAGCTTTTTGAGGATCTTTAAGAGGTAAGAGGGAGATCCATCTCACCAACCAAATATGGTGGTGAGAGATGGTTTGGTATTTGATGGATGGTGAATCCATGTGAGGATTCATATCCATGGTCATGTAATTATTTGTGGGTGTTTATGTGCTTTGATTATTTGCTTATGTTTGATATGCTTTGCATGATTTATTTGTGTTTGCATGTTTAGTATGATTTATTGCTTTTATGGTATGCTTGAAATGTAATGTGTTGATTATATGTGATGTATGCCATAAAAATTGTTGGAAAGGAAAACAATTTTTGGTTCCAAAGACCATGAGGATTTCGGCCTCTACACCTCAAAATAAGTGTTTATAAATTAATATTTTCATGAATGGTAAAATTGGATGTTTAGAAAAGCAAGGAAAATAAACAAAGGGTTTGTTTTCAAAGAATAAGTGTTCACGATTTTTGAAGGATGTTTTTGAATCAAAAGATTCTAAGTATTTTACTAATCATGAGTTTTAAATGAAAAGAGCAATGAGTTGATGATTTTAAGGATTTGCAAAGAAAGTGAAAATGAAAATGAACAAATGAATTGATTTTAAAGACCATGAGTCTCACGATTTTTGCAAGAAATTTTAATGGTTTTGTTTGTGTAAAAATAAGAATGGTACTTAATTGATTTAGAAGGAAAAATATTTGATGGCCATTGGAACCATGTACCATGGTTTTGGAAGGTTTGTAAATGCTTTGGTTTTATGAAACAAAGTGATTTTCAAAGTGGAAATATAATTTGATTTAGTACAAGAATTTTGGAAAGGGAATCAGAGTGTTTTATCACTTGAAAAATGGAATTTTCGTATATGAATGGAAAAGAGAGGTTGAAAGTGTTTGAACCTTAAATTATTTTAAGAGGATTGATTTTTAGAATTGATTTGGAATTATAAAGAATACATTGGTAACTTGGGATTTTCTAATGTGTAACTCATCCTTTGGGTTTTGGAGTGCGTTAAGAAATTTTAGGATTTGAAACATTGATTTACATCAATGGAAAAGAGATTTTGTGGAATATATTATGAAAATGATTTTCTTGAGTAAGAAAATGTGGAAACTAATGTGCTAAATTATATTATTTTGAGGAAAGGATTTATTAAAGGAGAAATGTGAAAAATGATGTTGGAAATGATATTGATTTGTTTGAAAGTCCAAAATAATGTTTGGAATATTGAGAAATATTTTACGTGGTTATAAAATGGTGAAAAATGTTTTACGTAACTTAAAACGTGATTTTTAAGCTACGCAATTTGAAAGACGTTTAAATATTTCCACGCGATTTGAAAAATGTTGAAATATTTCTACGCAATTTGGAAAGTATTTAAATATTTTTATGCATTTGAGATATTGTTGAAAAATCACTACACGATTTAAAAATGGTGGAATACTTTTACGTGATTGAGAAAACGTTGAAAAATCATTATGTGATTGAAAAAGGATATATTTTTACGTGATTTGAGAAACGATGGAAAATCAATACGTGATTTGAAAACGTAACAGAAATGTTGTGAAATTGTGACAACATAACAGAAATATTGCGCGATTATGAAAACACGATGAAATTATTTTGTGACTATAAAAAAATACGATAATATGATTCCCCTATTAAAAATACAGTATGGTTACTGTTGAACCAGTGTATGGATACTGTATAAGAAAATGATGAATTTTGTCTGTGATTGGCATTGGTGCATTGAACCTGCATTAGAAATGATGAATTTTACTTGTGATTGGCATTGGTGCATTGAATATGCATTGGAAAAATATGCATTGTGTCATATCATGAATTTGAACAAAATTGCATTGAGCGAAAATTAAGAGCTGATGCTATTGTGACCCTTGTGGTTGAAGAGGGAATGAGAATTGATAGTGAGGTCTATAATGGATCTTGGGGGCGTAAAGGCGCGGCGGTGACCAATGGATATTTGTCGGTGGGCTAAGGCTGGACCATATGCCACTTGGTGAAGCAGTTCGTTGCAACGCATTGACGATACCCGACAATAACACAATTCTTTTCAACGACTGGGAGATTGTCTTTGGGCTAAGGCTGTCAATTAACCACATCATTCTTCTCAAAATTGTGAAAACCTCCATGGAGTAGGACATTGAGTCTATGTGCACATGCATAACATATGCATCATTATTGAGTATTGGTTATGATAATTGAACTGTTGAATACTTGGATAATAATTGAGGATATTATCGTAAATATTGAACAATTATATCTGTGTGATATAATAATTGAGAAATATTAGATGATGATGATGATGATAAATAATGTTGATGGCATGATTGTAATTATTGTATCTGTGTGATGACAATAATGTTGATGGCATGATTGTAATTATGGTATGATATATCTGTATGGTGTGTTGTTTGTGTTATCTCTATGCTACCATGTTGGTATTGGCGTAGGTGAATTCACCTCTTTGTTATATTGTTTTGTTGTGTTTGTATTATTAAAAATTATATAGTAGATGGAACGAGTTTCTTAGACGTGACTAGAGGCAAATATTCTGAGTTCGGTGATAACATCGAGGAGTGACCATACCAGATAGGTTGGTGTGCAGTGTTGATGAGGAACAAATATATGACGCATCAAGATGGATACAAGACGGAATAAGTATATTGAGTATTCTCGTTAGTGTTTTACCGTACTATTAAGTAGGACCCATCATGGGATTTGCTACTGTTTAAAATTGAGTCTGTAAGTTTTATATTTCTTGAATAATTATTAAATATTATTTGGTATCTGTAATACATATATTAATCACTTTAAATCTATTTTTTAGTATTACTTATAAATATCAGTAAATTTATATTTCCGCGAAAAGAAATTTTAAAACCCATGTTTTATAACTCAAACCTTTTATGAACTGATTTTCAGATTGGGAGTTGGTAGTTAGAAATGTGATGCCCTAAGGAGGGTGTTACATTAGTTGGTATCAGAGCACGGTTTGAGTCTTTTGGGGTTTGTGGTTAGGTCTATTGTGCTTGTGTTGTGTTCTCTGTGTTTTTAATTTCCGAAAGGAAACAATGTTGTTTGAAATGGTTACATCTGGTATCCATTTTATTTTGATTTGTCCGTCTTTGAAGAAAGACGATGGCTCGTGATAGACGTACGCGTGTGGAAGCGAGACGTGATGATGGTGATATGACTGCAACTATGGAAGTACTACGAAAAATGGCTGATGTAATTATACAGCAAATTCAAAAGATTGTTGAGCATCAAGAATTGATAGCCGAAGCTAAGATTTTGTTAGAGTTGAATCAATCTTAGGATGTGAGACCCTATAACGTTGGACCATATTGGTTACGAAGAAGATGAAATCGTAAGGTCAAGCGATTCCAGCAGAAAATGTACTTGCAATCTTCGGGAAGTCAGCAACAGCAACAATCTTGTGGAGGAAGTACTAGTAGTAGCAGGTTTGGTCTGACAGTGACATCTGCATCAAAATGTCGGAAGTGTAGAAAAGATCATCTGATAAGGGATTGTACGTTCAAGGAGATAATTTCTTTCAAGTGTGGGATGCCCGGACATCTTGCTAGAGAGTGTATTCCATCAAAGATGAAGTCATATGTTAGTAATAAACGTGCTTCGACATCTCAAGTAGAATGGAGCGTCGATTCTCCAAGTGGAGCAAAAGTACCCCAGACTGAAGACCTAAGCAAAGAAGATTGTGTCACAGAAAATGATCCTTTGACTGTACTGTATAATTTTGGAGGTAACCCATTTCTCTATGGCATATGATCGTGTAGATCAATTAGAGTTATCCGTGTCTTCGTTATCTTCTGACTTGTTTATTTCTGTTTCTATTATTAGCCTATCGTGCTACTCAAGTTATCCAAATTATCCTATTGTTGTTATGGATTAAATTTTTGTGTTAGTTTGATCTGTTTATCTCTTTCATAAATAGACGTGATATTTGAAAATGGATTGGTTATTTTCCAACCATATCCTATGAGATTGTCTCAATAAAGTGTTAGTATTCCAGAAAACTCATTCTTGAAATCGGGCAATATCAAATTCTTTATTGGATATGTCCAGTAACACATCAGATAGTTTTGCTACCTTTCACAATGTTTTTCATGTATTGAAATTGCAAGAAAGAATATTTTGCAAGAAAGGATATTCCTATTCAAATTCATGTCATAGTATCTAATACAGTGTCGTTGAAAGAGGACGCAATGTGTGAGACACTTCCTGTTAAAAGCAAAAGTAGGAGAATGAAGCGATACGAGAACAAGGAAATTTTAAATGATGCTGTGCGGAGTGACAGATGCTCGTGTAATATTTTTAAATTAGGTGAGTAGAATTTTTCGTCCCTATCTAGACAGAATTGTCATTATCTTTGTTAACGACATTCTGATCTATTCTCGAAACCATGAGGAACATACTGAACATCTCAGTGTGATTTTCCAAATTCTAAAGGAGAAGTGATTATATGCTAAGTTGTCGAGATGTGAATTCTGGATGGATGAAGTTTTGTTTTGGGTTTTGTAATTCTAAGGAAGGGATTGCGGTGGATCTTTCAAAGGTTGAAACAGTTTTTCAATGGAAAAAGTCAAAGACTATAGAAATTCTGGAAAATTTCTAGATCGTAGGACTTTTCACCTAGCTTACTAGAAAGAAATTAAGCGTTTATATGAACTGATGCATACAAGGAGAATTTTCAGGAGTTAAAAAATGTGTTTGACTACTTCTCTGATATTAGTTCTGTCTAATTCCAGTGAATCATTGGAGGTGTACTGTGATGCATTACATCGGAGTTTAAGATGTATGCTTATGCAGAATAGAAGAGTTGTAGCGTATGTTTCAAGGAAATTGAAGTTACATGAGGAAAAGTTATTGTACGTATTAATGGGTATAGGTAGTTGTTGTGTTTATATTAGAAGTTTGGAGACATTTTTTTTTATGGAGTAACATTCAACATCTTCAATAATTATAGGAGTTTGAGATATCTGTTTGATCAGGAGAAGTTGAACAGAGGCAAAGAGATTTTGTTGGTTAAAATAGTCTGGAAAGATGTAAGTGGAGAAGCAACATGAGAGTTGGAGGATAAGATAAAAGAACAATATCTATATTTATTCTGAGGATGTGAAATTAAGTTTATCAAGTTTTGAGGACGAAACTTCTTTTTAGAGGGGGAGTATTGTAACACCCCGAAAATTCATATTTTATTTATTTCGGGTGATTCTTAATTATTTTGAATAATCCAACTCGACTTCTGTGTATTTTATAATTTTTGTGATTTTTAGGAATTTTTAGGAATTTTTTACGTTTTTTTATTATTTTAATATTATTTTGAGGCTGTATACGAGCCTTCATATTTTATTTCTTTTTGAAAATCTTTAATGATTTTTACTAATCCGACTTGATTTTCATAAGTTTTATAATTTTTGTGATTTTTGTGGATGATTATAAATTTTTATATTTCTCTGATTGTTTTTGGGCTGTCTGTTGGCCCAGGTGAGTCCCGCGAAGTGAAAATTTTTCAACGCATAGAAAAATTTGTATTGTTTAGATGGAGATAGGGGATCTTACTAAACTTGATTCCGGAAACAGTTTTTAAAATTTTCTTTTACTGTGTTTTGTATTGTATTTAATTATCGGGTAAAAAAATACAGTAAAATATTATTCGTAGGGTTATAGCAGATATAAAAAATAAATATTATACTGCTTAAGTCAACATTGGTGATTTGGATATCCACCATTAATTTAATCAACGGTGAAGACTTGATCTTGATTTAATCAACGGTTGAGAAACAAACTTAATGAAGAAGCATTGGATGATCACCATTGATTTAATCAATGGTGTGGGAATAAACTTAGTTAGGAAGCTTTGGATGTTCACCATTGATCTAATCAATGGTTGTAAAGATAAGCTTAATAAGGAAGACTTTGAATATCAACCATTGATTTAATCAAGGGTGGAGATTTGGTCTTAAAAAGTGACTAGGACCATTTATAACTATTGGATTTAGATTTAAATCAAGGGTGGAGATTTCGTCTTATAAAGTGGCTAGGACCATTTATGACCATTGGATGTAGATTTAATCAATGGTGGAGATGGACCATTTTGTAACACCTCGAACTTTCTATCTTAGGAACATTTATTTTGACAGTTAACAGAATTCTACTGTTTAGTGATTTCTGTGTGGTGTAAAATTATTTTGAATATTCTGTCTGCATATTTTATCGTTCTGTGTGATTTACTCCATGTCAGGAAAATAATAATTTTCGGGTCGGAAAATTTTTACGTAATTTAATTGTTATTGAAAAGTCTTAATTATTTTACGTAATCTGATTTGATATTTGTGAATTTTTTAATTTTTATGATTTTGTGGATGATTATGAAAATTTTTACTGTTTGTGGGCCCTGAGGGTGTATGTGGGCCCAAGTGGGTCCCGCAAAGTGAAAATTTTTCTACGCATAGAAAAATTTATACTGTTGAGACGGAGACAGAGGATCTTACTAAACCTGAATCCGGAAACAGTTTTAGAAAATTTCTTTTATAGTGTTTTGTATTGTATTTAATTATCTGGCGATAAAAATACAGTAAAAACATTTTTTTGTAGTGTTACAGTAGATGAAAATAATAATTATACTGCTTAGTCAACAATAACGGTTATGACCACTTTAGGACTTTGAATATCAACCATTGATTAAATCAACGGATGAGATCGATCTTATAAAATGGCTAGGACCATTTATAACCGTTGGATCAAAATTAAAGCAAGGGTGGAGATTTAGTCTTATAAATGGCTATGACCATTTTCATCCCTTGGATGTAGAATTAATCAATGGTGGAGATGAATCATTAATGACCATTGGATTTGGATTTAGATCAATGGTGGAGAATTGGTCAACAAAAATGACTACAACCATTTTGGACCCTTGGATTTAAAGTTTGAAGGTGTAATCTTGACCCTTCATTTTGGAGACACATTCAATGGTTAGGATTGCAAGCAAAAATGATCCAATGGCTCAAATATAGTCTTACATCTATAACCTAAACCTAATAGCTATTTTAATCCAAACCATTCTTTTAATCAAGGGTTAGGATGGCTTAGGATGATGGCTATGAAATTTGTCACATTTTTATGAAGCATGGAAGGGGGGGGACGGTTTTGGTGATGCAAAGGAGGGGGGAGACAATTTAGAGTAGGTTTTTTAGGCCAAAGAAAAAGATGAAGGCAATTATCTATCACCTTGTCCACTATTGTAAGTTTGCATGCAAAATAACTTAGCAAAAATTCTCTCCTTTTCTCTCCAAGAAGCAAGCTACGGCCAACACCTCCAAACACACCTTCCATCACTCAACAATTCTAAACAATCATACTTCTTGAATCCTTTCATCATTCTAAGAACTTTGTAGTTCACACCAAGTTCTAATTCTTCCATCTTGAAGGACTTTTCCCAAGATCAAGCTTTAAGGTTTTGAAGTGAAGTGTAAGGAAAACTTCATTTCTTCTTTTCTTTTTCATGATTCTAAACCATGTTTGATCCATGGTTCTTCTTATTCAAGCTTGATATACTAATTTTCTTGTGTTTGTTTCATGTTCAAGAGACTTTTATTGGTGAAGATTTTTGTCCAAAAATACAAAGCAAGAAGCTTTTTGGTGGTTCTTCAAGAGGTAAGAGGGAGATCCATCTCACCAACCAAGTATGGTGGTGAGGGATGTGTTTTCTATTTGGTGGTTGATGAATCCATGTGAGGATTCATATCCATGTTATGTAATAATTTGTATGTGTTTATGTGCTTTGGTTATTTGTTTATGTTTGTTATGATTTGCATGATTTTGCATGGTTTTATTGCTTGTGTGATATGCTTATAATATGCATGATAATGTATGTTAAATATATTATGATGGATGCATGTTGAAATAAGCAATTTTGGCTCCAAAGGCCATAGAGGATGTCACGGTTTTGGGCTTCCAAAACTAGGGTTTCTATTGAAATTTTTCAAGAACAATGGAGTTAATTTTTGGTCCTTAAACTTAAGCAAATTTTCGGCCAAGGCACCAACCAATTTGGTGTTCACAAAATTATATTTTCATGAATGATAAAATTGAATGATTTGAGAAGTAAAGAAAATAAACAAAAGGGTTTGTGTTGCAAAAAGAATGGACACGGTTTTGAGTTGTGTTTTCATGAATTTATTTTGTGTAGAAACAAGAATGGAATTTATTTAAGTTAAAAGAAAAATATTTCATGGTTTCAATGGCTATCTATGAGGTTTTGATAATTTAGAAAAATGTTTTGATGTTATAAAATACAATAATTTTCAAATAAGGATTTTGGAAAGGGAATTAAAGTGTTATCAATTAAGTGAAGTGGAATTTTCAAAAATAAAAAAAAGGAGATTGAAAGTGTTGAACTTCAAATTATTTTAAAGAGAATTAATTTTTAGAAGTGATTTAGAAATATAAAAGAAAACGTTTGTAACTTAAATTTACTAACGTAGAATTTATTTATTGGGTTTTGGAAAATGTTAGGAAACTTAAAGTTAGAAACAGTAATTAAATTAACTAAATGTGATTTTGTAAGATTAAATCAATAAAAAGTGATTTTAAGAAAATATAATATGGAAAAGATTTTTGACTAAGAATAAGAAGGGAATAAAGTAAGAAATTATATTATTGTAAGAAAAGTCCAAAATAATATTTTTTTAAAGTTAAGAAATATTTTACGAAGGGTAAAAATGGTGAAAAATGATTTACGTAACTCAAAAACGTAATTTTTAAGTTACGCGATTTGAAAAACGTTAAAATATTTCTACGCAATTTTTAAAGCGTTTAAATATTTTACACGATTGAAATGTTGTAGAAAAATCGCTATGCAATTTAAAAACAAAAGAATATTTTTACGCAATTTAGAATACAGTAGAAAATGGTTACGCAATTTTTAAACGTAACAGAAAATGTTACAAATCATTGTTTACATAACAAAATATTACGTGACTGTGAAAACGTGACAAAAATATTTTGCGAATGAGAAAAAATGCGATAATATGATTTCGCTGTTAATTATACAGTAAACTTTACAGTTTAAATCAGTATATGAATACTGTACAAGGAATTGAGAAGTTTGCCATAATTGGCATTAATACATTTTACAAACATGAAATAATATTTTCATCTGGTATGAGAAATTATGTGATTTACCTTTGGTTGGTAATTGGTGCATTATACATGCATTGAAAATGGTCCGATGGACTGTATATGGCTAATTGCCTAGGAGAAACGTACACCTCTTGAGTGGGTGCGATACGCGTAGTGTAGGTCACTCGTTGACCTTGGGGGTATCGGGGTGCGGGTTACTCACAATGGGCAGTTGGTAGCTCTTCTGTACCGTGGGTTAGACCGATGCAACACACCGATGATCCAGACCAAGACACTATTCTTAATCGAGATCTGACAAAGACTGTCGTGTATGTGCTAGACGTGCAAGATATAATTATAGCACTTGGTCTGAGGCACGTGGTACCGGCAGATCTTTTCGATCAATTTCTCCGACCTGAGTTTAGCTCCACGGAGTAGGAAATCGAGTCTATGTGTTCATGCATTAACATAAATGCTTACATCTGTGAGATATAATAGTTATGAAATATTGATTCTGACAATTGTATTCTTTAAAATATCTGCTTAGTGTAGATGGCATTTCCTATAATTATTAAATGTTAGTTTTGATCGAAAATATGTTGATGCCATACTTGTAGTATGACGTGTTTATATGGCATGCTGTTATGTTATCTCTGTGCTACCATGCTGGTATTGGCGTAGGTGATCTCACCTCTTTGTGTGTATATTTGTATATTATATTATAATTGGGTGAAGACGTTGAGAAAGAAACAGTACAAGAAGGAGAAGAAGAACTACTTCTCACGTTTGGGAACGCATAATTTTGATAGTATGACGTCAAGAGCTAGTTTCTTCGGCTATGTACATCTACAATTTCACGGAGGAGCTGGAGAATGGAGAACAAGTCCCGATGAGCGAGGACTTATTTACGAGGGGTATCTGACTGTTAGCATTAGTAGGTTGTTTCGCGGGGATCCGTTTTTCTGTGTGACTATTTTTGTTCATGTTGAATTTCCTTTGCATATCAGGCGACATTGGGATACTAGAAATTATGTCCCAACAGAAATTAGCATAGTATCGTCAGCCCGGACACCTGTCCGTAGGGCTACTCGTCATAACGGATTCCTATCTGCTGAGGAACCCGAGGAGGACCCGTCTGAGGGGTCTGCTACTTAGTTAAACTTGGGCAAGTTTGAACTCTGATATAAACTATGTGTGTAATTATTTAAGTGTGTTTGCAGTTTTGAGACATGGTCTGTATATAAATAATCCTGACAGCACTTTTGTAATATGCATATGATGTAAATTATGAGTGATGAGGTATAATAGTTTATTTTATTGTTATCAAAGAAAAAAGAAGAAGAAAAAAATTTACAACTCGTATTTTTATCACATCACCTTTTATGACTTTGAGGGTATTTGGGTAATTAAGTAACATAAATGTGGCACCCTACGGTGGGTGTTACACCATTTATGACCATTGGATGTGGATTTAATCAATGGTGGAGATTTGGTCTTCTAAAATGGCTATGACTAATTATGACCCTTGGATTTAAAGTATGAAGGAGTAATCTTGACCCTTCATTTTTGGAGATGCATCTAATGGCTAGGATTTCAAGGAGAAAAGATCTAATGGCCTAGATTAAGTCTTCTAACTTAAAGTCTACCTTAATCCTAACCATTGAATTAATCAATGACTTAGAATGCTACAAATAATGGCTAGTAATAATGGTCACTTATTGAGTGCATATGAAGAGGGGGGACGGTTTTGTGAAGCTTAAGAGCTTGGCCAAGTTGAAGACCATATTATTGCTATCATAATTCACCTTTGTCTCCTCCAAAAAGCAAGACTTCATCAAACTTTTCTCTCAATCTCTTCTTCTCTAAGTTTCAGCCAAGACCTCTATGATCATCTTCCATCACTCTTTAATTTCATACAACCTTATTTCTTGAATCCTTACCTTATTCTAAGCAACTTTCATGTTGGAGACTTTCTCTAAATCATTCATTTTCAAGGACTTTCTTTAAGAGCAAAGTTATAGAATTTTTATGGTGAAGTGTAAGGAAACTTTGTTTCTTCTCTTCTTTTCCATGTTCTAAACCATGTTTGATCCATGGTTTTTCTTATTCAAGCTTAATATACTAATTTTCTTTGTGTTTGTTTTATGTTCAAGAAACTTTTGTTGGTAGAAATCTTGTTCAAAGTGCAAAGCAAGGAGCTTTTTGAGGATCTTCAAGAGATAAGAGGGAGATCCATCTCACCAACCAAATATGGTGGTGAGAGATAGTTTGGTATTTGATGGATGGTGAATCCATGTGAGGATTCATATCCATGGTCATGTAATTATTTGTGGGTGTTTATGTGCTTTGATTATTTGCTTATGTTTGATATGCTTTGCATGATTTATTTGTGTTTGCATGTTTAGTATGATTTATTGCTTTTATGGTATGCTTGAAATATAATGTGTTGATTATATGTGATGTATGCCATAAAAATTGTTGGAAAGGAAAACAATTTTTGGTTCCAAAGACCATGAGGATTTCGGCCTCTACACCTCAAAATAGGTATTTACAAATTAATATTTTCATGAATAGTAAAATTGGATGTTTAGAAAAGTAAGAAAAATAAACAAAGGGTTTGTTTGCAAAGAATAAGTGTTCACAGTTTTTGAAGGATGTTTTTGAATCAAAAGATTCTAAGTATTTTACTAATCATGAGTTTTAAATGAAAAGAGCAATGAGTTGATGATTTTATAGATTTGCAAAGAAAGTAAAAATGAAAATGAACAAATGAATTGATTTTAAAGACCATGAGTCTCATGGTTTTCGCAGAAAATTTTAATGGTTTTGTTTGTGTAAAAACAAGAATGGTACTTAATTGATTTAGAAGGAAAAATATTTGATGGCCATTGGAACCATGTACCATGGTTTTGGAAGGTTTGTAAATGCTTTGGTTTTATGAAGCAAAGTGATTTTCAAAATGGAAATATAATTTGATTTAGTACAAGAATTTTGGAAAGGGAATTAGAGTGTTTTATCACTTGAAAAGTGGAATTTTTGTATATGAATGGAAAAGAGAGGTTGAAAGTATTTGAACCTCAAATTATTTTAAGAGGATTGATTTTTAGAATTGATTTGGAATTATAAAGAATACGTTGGTGACTTGGGATTTTCTAACGTGTAACTCATCCTTTGGGTTTTGGAGTGCGTTAAGAAATTTTAGGATTTGAAACATTAATTTACATCAATGAAAAAGTGATTTTGTGGAATATATTGTGAAAAGGATTTTCTTGAGTAAGAAAATGTGGAAACTAATGTGATAAATTATATTATTTTGAGGAAAGGATTTATTAAAGGAGAAATGTGAAAAATGATGTTGGAAATGATATTGATTTGTTTGAAAGTCCAAAATAATGTTTGGAATATTGAGAAATATTTTACGTGGTTGTAAAATGGTGAAAAATGTTTTACGTAACTTAAAAACATGATTTTTAAGCTACGCGATTTGAAAGATGTTTAAATATTTTCACGCGATTTGAAAAATGTTGAAATATTTCTATGCAATTTGGAAAGCGTTTAAATATTTTTACGCGTTTGAGATATTGTTGAAAAATCGCTACACGATTTAAAAATGGTGGAATACTTTTATGTGATTGAGAAAACGTTGAAAAATCACTACGTGATTGAAAAATGATATATTTTTGCGTGATTTGAGAAACGATGGAAAATCAATACGTGATTTGAAAACGTAACAAAAATGTTGTGAAATTGTGAAAACGTAACAGAAATGTTGCACGATTATGAAAACACGATGAAAATTGTTTTGTGACTATAAAAAAATGCGATAATATGATTCCCCTATTAAAAATACAGTATGGTTACTGTTGAACTAGTGTATGGACACTATATGAGAAAATGATAAATTTTGCCTGTGATTGGCATTGGTGCATTGAACATGCATTAGAAATGATGAATTTTGCCTGTGATTGGCATTGGTGCATTGAATATGCATTGGAAAAATATGCATTGTGGCATATCATGAATTTGAACAAAATTGCATTGAACGAAAATTAACAGCTGATGCTATTGTGACCCTTGTGGTTGAAGAGGGAATGAGAATTGATAGTGAGGTCTATGATGGATCTTGGGGGCGTCAAGGCGCGGCGGTCGACCAGTGGATATTTGTCTGTGGGCTAAGGCTGGACCATATGCCACTTGGCGATGCAGTCCGTTGCAACGCATTGACGATACCCAACAATAACACGATTCTTTTCAACGACTGGGAGATTGTCTTTGGGCTAAGGCTGACAATTAACTAGAGCATTCTTCTCGAAATTGTGAAAACCTCCATGGAGTAGGACATTGAGTCTATGTGCACACGTATAACATATGCATCATTATTGAGTATTGGTTATGATAATTGAACTGTTGAATACTTAGATAATAATTGAGGATATTATCGTAAATATTGAATAATTATATCTGTGTGATATAATAATTGAGAAATATTGGATGATGATGATGATAAATAATGTTGATGGCATGATTGTAATTATTGTATCTGTGTAATGACAATAATGTTGATGGCATGATTGTAATTATGGTATGATATATCTGTATGGTGTGCTGTTTGTGTTATCTCTATGCTACCATGTTGGTATTGGCGTAGGGGATCTCACCTCTTTGTTATATTGTTTTGCTGTGTTTGTATTATTAAAAATTATATAGTAGATGGAATGAGTTTCTTAGACGTGACTAGAGGCAAATATTCTGAGTTCGGTGACAACATCGAGGAGTGACCATACCGGATTGGTTGGTGTGCAGTGTTGATGAGGAACAGATATATGACGCATCAAGATGGATACAAGACGGAATAAGTATATTGAGTATTCTCGTTAGTGTTTTACCGTGCTATTAAGTAGGACCTGTCATGGGGTTTGCTACTGTTTAAAATTGAGTCTATAAGTTTTATATTTCTTGAATAATTATTAAATATTATATGGTATCTATAATATATATATTAATCGGGCTTAAATCTATTTTTCAATATTACTTATAAATATCAGTAAATTTATATTTCCGTGAAAAGAAACTTTAAAACCCATGTTTTATAACTTAAACCTTTTATGAACTGATTTTCAGATTGGTAGTTGGTAGTCAGAAATGTGATGCCCTAAGGAGGGTGTTGCATAATGGCTTTAGTTCCGGTGTGGGTACTTCTTCATATCATTCATGGGTTTTAGCTCTTTAAATCTTGGTTTCCATCCTTTGTACTCCATTACCTATGTACAATCAAGCAAAGAACATATTTTAGAGATATCATCTTCTAATTGCATGTTTGACTCAAATGAATTGACTAAACAAATTTGTAATGGGTTAGAAGAACTGCTTGTTTGAAGATGATCATCTATAATGGCTTCAATTCCTTCAACTTCCTCCTTTTCATCAAGGACTTCCTGTGGTTGCTTGCACATGTTAAAAACATTGAGCTTCGGAGTCATGTTTCCAAATATTAGTTTCACCATTCTATTTCTACAATTTATCAAAGCATTAGATGTTGCTAAAAATGACGGCCTAAAATAACAGGAATTGACTAGCAACTATCAACCATAAGTTCAGTATCCAAGACAATAAAATCCACAAGATATATGAATTTATCAACTTGTACCAACACATCTTTCACTATTCCTCTTAGAATTTTAATTTATCTATCGGCAAGTAGAAGAGTTACAGAAGTTAGTTTTAACTCACCTAAGTTAAGTTGCTGATAAACTGAATATGGAAGCAAATTAACACTAGCACCAAGATCAAGTAAAGCTTTTTCAATTTTATGTTGTCCAATAATACATGAAACTGTAGGACAATTAGGGTCTTTATATTTTAATGCATTATTATTCTGAAGAATGGAGCTTACCTATTCAGCCAAAAATGCTCTCTTTTTCACATTCAGTTTCCTTTTAATAGTGCACAAGTCCTTTAAATATTTGGCATAACAAGGAATCTGTTTGATAGCATCTAACAGAGCAATATTGATCTTCACTTATTTCAAAATTTCAAAAATTTCAGTGTGGTGGTCCAATTTCTTTGGATTATTCAATGCTTGAGGAAATAGGGGTGAAGGCGAGAGTTTAGTCTCCTTTTGGTCAGCTTCTTCATTTTCTTAGGGAATTGGTTCATCTTCTTTCTCACAAGGTTTGGGAATTTGTTTTTCAATAATCTTTCCACTCCTAAGAGTTATCACTGACTTGACTTAATCTATTTGTTAGTTTTCTGAACTCCCCTCATTTAGACTGTACTGACCCTTGGGATTTGGTTGAGGTTGAGAAGAAAATTTTCCTTTCTTGTGAATGGTGAGTGCAGAAGAAAGTTTAGCAAGAGTTTCTTTTATGTCAATCATGGTTTGATTGTTTTGTTTATTAATGGTCTCTTGCTTTTCTATAAATACATGCAGTGTTTCTTCAAGATTTTTCCTATATGGTGGGACATAAGGTGCATATCCTTGAGAATTTTGAGAGTCTTGTTGTGCCTGAGGAGGTGGTGGTTGCACGAGTTGTGACTGATTATTATTTCTCCAACTGAAATTCGGGTGATTTCTCCATCCTGAATTGTATGTATCTAAAAAAGAAGAAGTAAATGACTTTTTAAAATTATTCATTGCATTTACTTGCTCATGTACAACTTCTTTAAAAATAGGAATATTTGGACATCCATGTGTTGAGTGTCCTAAGTCATCAACAATGCCACAAATTTCTTCATTTTGCACAGATTTCATTTCTTTTGTTTTTATTAATTCCATGGCTTCAACCTTTCTAGCCAAACTGGCAAACCTAGCATTTAGATCTTCCTCTTGACTAAGGTGATATTTTTCTTTGTTAGCACTTGCAGGGTTAGATCTAATTGAATTTTCAGAAGGGTTAGTACTATGACAAGATTGAAAATTTTCTGCCAACTGGTTTAAACAGTCTAAAGCTTCATCAGGTTCTTTATCAAGAAACTCACTATTGCACATTGTTTCCACAAATTGTTTAGTTTCAGGTGTTAAACCTTCATAAAAGAAGCTTATAGTGCGCCATTTTTCAAAACCATGATGTGGACAAGAATTTAACAAATCTTTAAACCGTTCCCAACATTGAAAATATGCTTCATTTGAATTTTGAGAAAAATTTTGGATTTATCTTTTCATAACATTGGTTTTATGTATTGGAAAAAATTTCTTTAAGAACTCACCTTGCATTTCTTGCCATGTGCAAATTGATCTTGGTTTCAAAGTATTAAGCCAAGATTTTGCTTTATCTTTTAAAGAAAAAGGAAAGAATTTAAGCTTAACAATTTTTTTAGTACAATTTTGGTCATTGAAAGCAATACATACTTCCTCAAATTCTTTCAGATGTAAATATGAGCTTTCAGACTCTAAACCATGAAAATTAGGAAGTAAAGAAATCATACTTGGCTTGAATCTAAAATTATTGGCATTGAGTGGAAAGATAAAGCATGATGGACTAGAATTTCGAGGTGGTTGCAAATATTCACGCATGGTTCACAACGGTTGATTTTCATGTTCATCATATACACTTTCATTTTCAGTCATTGTGTTAATTGTGTGTGATTGTGATTCAAACAAATCAATATATAAAGTACCAGGATTAATTTTAACTAAACGACCAGAATTTAAATCACGATACTAATTAAGCATAAATAAATGACTTAAAATAGAAAAAATAATGTACAAGTCTATAGTTTATACCAGCCATTAAATATTAACAAGGATGTGGTATAAACCAACCACCCAATAAATATTAACAAGTAAAAAGTTAGAAATAAAATACAGAAAATAAAGTATGGAAAATAAATTGCTGAAAATAAATTTAAAATATGAAAATCGGAGAGAGGTAGAGCCCCACCAGAGCCGGCGAAAGAGAAGAGAAGAAGAAAGATTATTTCATTACATTAGAAAGCAATAAAAAATAAAAGAAATTTAAAAAGTTAGAATGCAGAAAATAAAAGACATAAATTAAAAGTTAGAGTACAAAAAATAAAAGTTAGTAGCGAGAAAATAAATGATATAAATTAAAAGTTAGTAAGCAAAAAATAAATGACATAAATTAAAAGTTAGAAAGTTAGTATGTTAGCAAGTTAATAAATTAGTAAGTTAGATAGTTAGAAAGTTAGAGAGTTAGTAAAGAAACCGAAGGATCGGCAAGCCGATCTTTTGCTCCGGTGAGGGAGAAGAGAGAATAGATTTTATTAAAAAAAAGAATCTCAATAAATTAAAATTTCAAATCAAGTCTCCTGTAACGGCACCAAAAACTTGACTGCAGGATTTAAAGGATGCAAACCCAAGTGCAGGTTGTCTCAAGTAATAAATTTCTCGGGAGTCTGAGGTTGATCCACAGGGAATTGATGAAGAAAAATTAATTAAGGTAAGAAAAAGATTTGTCACAACACCAAAAGTAGTAAAAGATGTTCACAAATGAATTTAAGAACTTGCTTGGGTTAGGAGATCCACTCTTGGTAATAAATTAAAGGCAAGATTATTTCTCTTTATAACTCAATTGAAATCCACACACAACGGAGGTTCCAATCGGAAAATATAATATTCAAAGTTCAATTATATATGCAATCATATTATGATTCCTTTAATTATTTACCAACATTTGTAAATGAGTTCAAGCATTCACTGTGCTAATCCTATTGTTTACAATAAATCAAGATCTCCATTATACAAAGAAGGTTTCTAAATTGATTAGAAACAAAATACAACACATATAATGTCCATTTGATAATATATCATTTAAGCACAAGAAATAGAATAATTTAACCTTATTTCGTTACCAAGAGCTTCACTCTTTCACCTAAGCAAGATGAAGATTTAGTTACTCATAGATAAGAAGAAAGAAAGAGAGAAGAAGAGAAAGATGAACATAGATTCAATTTAAAGCAAGAGAAAATTACAACAAAGGAAAACAATAAACAAGCATAACCATAACTTTTAAAAATTAAGCCTAACACCAAGAGCCCCAAATGATTAGCCAATGGTGCCTTTAATAGAGGATTAGGGATACAAAATGACAAGGGGGCTGATTAAGAGTAGGTGAGGAGTAGGTGGACGAGTGGAAAATGCCAAATGGTGACTGAAAAATTATTGAGATTCTTTGTCTTTGACATCTTTCAGTGCTAATCTCATGGATGCCATCAGAATAAAGCAACGTGGTCTTCATGAAAGTTGTAGCATTTTGTCTCAGCTTTCCAATGCCACCAAGATCATCCAAAAATTCGTCCTATAACCCAAGATATGACCCAATTATTGCAGACTATTCAGACTCAGTTTCAGCACCTTTGTTTTGACTTCCAGACCCAACATCACCTCTAATCTATTCGAATGAGCTCTTATGTTCTTTTTAGATATGGATCTTAACTTTCAAGTAGCCAAATTTCAGCCCATTAAAGTTCCTTCAGCCCGAGTTATGCTCCGATTACTGCACACTGTTCAGGTTCCAATCAGAAAACCTGTATTCTGACTTCCAAGCCTAATTAGCTCCTCTAGATGTCCATATTTTACCTAGAACTCTTCATGAAAGTTGTAGAGCTCTCTCTTATCTTTCCTACAAGGTAAGATACATAATTTTTACACATCTAGAACTCAAGATATGGTGAAAATATAAAAAAAGTGTAAGACCCAAATAATGCTAGAAAAATCAATTAAGTCCAATTTGTATCCAAACTTACAAAACATAACCAAACTCAATCAATTAAGTACATAGAGAGTGTAAATGACTAAAAATGAGGGCTTATTAATGTATAAAATATGTGATCATCAGTTGGTTTTAACTCACCCAAGTTGAGTTATTGATAAACTGAATTTGGAAGCAAATTGACACTAGCACCAAGATCAAGTAAAACTTTTTCAATTTTATGTTCTCCAATGATACATGAAATTGTAGGACAACCAGGGTCTTTATATTTCAGCACATTATTGTTCTGAATAATGGAGCTTACCTGTTCAGCCAAAAAGGCTTTCTTTTTCACATTTAGTTTCCTTTTAACAGTGAAGAAGTCCTTCAAATATTTGGCATAAGATGAAATATGTTTGATAGCATCTAACAGAGGAGACATGGTATTTTATTTGATGCAATGGAGCCTTCTAATGGTGGAGATTCTTCTTTTATGCTTCTTAATGAGTATTGAGGCTCTAATAGGAGTATTTAATGAAGTGAAAATGTGACGAACCAAAGTGATTTGTAATGTTAATTATGTGAGATAATTAGGCATGAATATGTATATATGCATAGATTATGATATTGAGAAAATGAGTTTTCCTAGGAGTTGGAATCACTTGTGCTTACTCTTTTAAGAGTGTTGAAGTACTTTTAGAAGTATTTGGATTAAATGTTTGTGAAATGAACTTGAGATGCATGTAAACCAATTGTGGAGCTAATTATAAGAAGTAATTAGTAATTGTATTGCATGTGATGTTTGTGAAACATTTTGAGGTGAGTAATATCCTCTTAATATTGATTAAATCATATTGAGGTGAGTAATATCCTCTTAATATTGATTAAATCATATTGAGGTGAGTAATATCCTCTCTATGTTATTGAGTAAGGAGGTGAGTAATATCCTCTTTATTTTGATTGAACTGTGAGGTAAGTAATTCCTTTTTATGTTGAGGTATGTAATTCCTCATCATGATTGTAGACTAGTAGAGGTGAGTAATATCCTCTCTAGGTTTGTTAAGTAGTGAAGGTGAGTAATATCTTTACTACTTATGTGTTGTTACTTAAGGAGAATAATTATTCATGATTCTATACATGATTGTATGTTTTGCCTTTGTTGAAAGGTGTGAGCCCCATAGATGAAGGTAATCTATATTAGGTAAAGTGAAGGGTATTCTTCCTATATTGGTGATTTGAGGATGGACTTCCTCTTCGATGTTAAGACCGCGTAGTTGATGGATTTCACTACCCAGAGTGTTGATTTCTGGATGGATTTCCAGTGCTTGTTCGAGACTTGGGATGGAATTCCTATGTTTTTTCAGGATTCATGCATTCATGACATTACCATGGACTTGGAATCAAACATTATTCATTTCATACTTAAGTTATTGCATAGGCATACACCCTAAACATAATTTGACATAGCATAACAATTGTATGGGCGGTTGCTATCATGACATGAATTCATAACATTGCAATTGTATGGGCGATTGCGTGTCTTTGAGATGGAGATGTTGTTATTGTGTACTTATGTGATTGAAGTGTTAGTTTGGTAATTGTAAATTCTTTATGAATGTATAAACTGCTAGTTTTGGAATACTTCTACTGATATGTGATTTCTCACCCCGATTGTGTTGTCATGTAAATCTAAGTATGAGTTCTTCAAAAAGAGAAGCAGGAACTTGGAGTGCTTAGCTTAGGGTAGCTAAGTAGTTTCTTTTGATATTATGTACATATTGTATTTATGAGAAATATAGTTATGATGTAATATTTATATATTCATTCGTGACTCATATTTTCTATATAATGCTATTATGTTATATTAGAAATTGCATAGTTGTGAAGTAGCAGGTCTGAATCTAATGACCGTGGTGATAAACTATAGTTATTAAATTCAGGATGTTACATATAACATTCATATAAACAAATTATTATGGAGAGCCACGTGTTCAACAATCATATATATACATCACAGCCACAAAAGGGCATATTTTTATACATAACTTTCAACAAACTAAACAAATGTAAAATATACAAGCTTAACCTAATATAGCATTTATACTATGCGCCTTCAATTGTCTTCCTATTTCCTTTTGATACGCTTCCACCTTTACATGGAAGCACAATTTGGATTAGAAATCACAATTTCTCAGTATAAGTATTCCAAAACCAACATTTACCTATTCACAATGAATAAACCAATAATTAACGTCAGGAATAAGTTCACAACAGGTACAAGAATCACTACTTACTACCAAAAGAATAACTCATATAGTAACTCTATGCATTATTCCCAAGCAAACTATATTCCTAAACACGCATTATAATAACTATCAATAATATTATACAACTGCCCGTGCAGTCGTAGATATCTTTGATTAAGATAACTGCCCATACAATTACCATGCAAATGCAATGCTTGTTATGTTGTATGATTATGTCTAAATATGTCCTAAGAAAATGATTATGCAATAAAGTAAAATAGTGTTGGTGCAATGTCATGAAACTCAACTATTCCCAAGAACTTCGTTCCTTGTATTATTCTGAGTAGTATCACTAGGCAAAGTGCCTAGAGGTCTCTCTTGAAGCTATTTCACTATTTGCCCTATTTGGTTGTCAAGACTTCTGATAGCAGCCTCAGGATTCTTGAAATTGGTTCTTGAGTCCTTGATGAAAGTTGAAGTCTGCTGCACAAAAACAGAGGTCTGTAAAGGAAGTTTCTCCATTGCAATCTCAAGGGGAGATTTCTGTTTGGGCCAAGCATTTAATGGAATAGCCTGATTCTTCCAAGAGAAATTTGGATGACTCCTCCAGCCTGGATTGTAAGTATTAGAGTAAGGATTACCTTGTGGCCTTAAAGGGTTTCCCATATAGTTCACCTGCTCTGGAGCAAAGACACATGAGTTCCCTGCCTCACATTGACCATTGACATGGTTGCCTCCACAGAAATCGTAAGTTAGACCTTGGTGATTAACTGAATTTACCTGCAAAGTGCCAACTTGCTTAATGAGCTTAACAATGTGTTGCATCATAGTTTGATTTTGTGCAAGTATAGCATCAATAACGCCCAGCTCCAATACTTCCTGTTTGACTGTAGATCTTCCACTAGGAACTTGATACTCATTAGTAGCCATGGTCTCAAATAATTCTTGGGCCTCTTCTGGAGTTTTTGTGTTTATATACCCACTTGCAAATACATCGACCATTGCTATAGTAGAATGACTCAACCCATTGTAAAAGATCTGTACCTACTGCCAAACCTCGAAAGCATGATGAGGACATTTTCTAAGCAACTCCTTGAATCTTTCCCATGCTTCATAAAGAGATTCTCCTTGGTTTTGAGTAAAGCAAGCAATCTCACTCCTTATCTTTACAAGCATCGATGGAGGGAAATACCGAGTGAGGAATTTACTGACCAGATCATCCAAAGTGGATATACTTCCTTGAGGTTGGGCTTGTAGCCAACTTTTGGCCTTATCTTTCAAAGAAAATGAGAAAAGTCGTAACCGAATGGCATCATCACTGGCTTCATTATACTTAATAGTATCACAGAGTTGCAAGAAATTAGCAATGTGCAAATTAGGATCTTCTGCCTAATCTCCCCCAAACTGATTTTATTGCACTAGTTGTAGAAGAGCTATTGGGAATTGCAGATACATCACGTAGTGGAAAAAAGAATTCCCACCAAGGATCCATGCGAAAAAGCCACAATCCAAGTTTTTTTTTAAGTTGTTTACCTCTTGAAGCATGATCAAAACAAGTGGCATAAATCACCAATACCGTAACAATGACAATGTCTCTATGTTATCCACACGAACAGACTCACGAATGTCCAACGTCTGCAAAAAAGAGTTACGCCTTTTTCATATAGTGCTAGTTGCTAAGAGAAGAGAAGAAACCTGTCTCTCTCTCACTCAATGTTTCTGTCAAGTGTAGCCAGGGTTTCTGATGCATACCTTGACAGTCCCTTAGCAGTGCTATTTATAATAGTTGACTACCTTAAGTGAGTGAGAGCAGCAATAAGGTAAGCTGTGCAACCCTATACTCATCTGTTATGAGTCTGGCCCACAATTGAACCCAAGTCCAACTTGGATCTTAATTACTCTAATTTAGTTTGCTCTATGTGTGTAACCCTATAGGATCTCGTAACGTTGGAAGTAATATTAAAATCCCATTTTAATATTACAAGCAGTGAGCGGTATCTAGCAACACATCACTACCACCCAAGTGATGAGAATGACAGTGATTTGACATAACCTTTCCGTGACTAATATTTCCGTGTAGTTTAGTCTCTTTGTCCAGATATCTAGAATGAACACAAGGCATAGAATGTGTCACCCTTGTAAAGTTCAATCCCTCATTTCCTGATGCCAGAGTAGACTTAATAATAACAAATGAGAACGATATCTCATATCGACTCATTTGAGCATGACCGTGCATTTTATAGTCTCACTCAATCAGGGCCCCCGAATATATCGCTCCCGTTATGTAGAAGGGACAAATCCCATCTAGATCACTCATATCTCTCTGCATGATTCGTGGTATGTCCAATAACTGACTTTATAATCACCTTGTTACAGATGATGTTTGACGGCATTAAAACACGCAACTTCTCATGTAGGAATCATAGTGATTTTAGGTCAAAAGACCACATACACCATTGTCACTATGAGAATCGCTTATGACACTCACGTAATGATCCATGTAACATTCTCATGGAAGGTCTGTTAAGTACATTATTACTCTAATATGTACCCATGTGAAGACTTGATATCTCATATCGATGACCTATTACTAAGTGGCCTCAAACTCAAGAGGGGGGGTGAATTGAGTTTATGAAATATTTTCGCAAATCTTTCACAAAGCACTTGTTTATCAAATTTTCGTTGAAGCTATTGTTTAATTGAAGTGAATAGATAAATGTGATCAAATGAACCACTTACAAATAAATAAGCAAAGATAAAAAGTATTCAAGCAAAGCTAAATAACGAACTCAACTCAAGCAAATATAATTAAAGCACAAAGTAAAGAGATAGAGTTGAGAAGAACAAACACAAGGATTTATCCTGGTTCAGCCACCCCTTGAATAAAGTCCTCATGATTTGTGTGTGCATGTGTTTTGAGTAGTGACCTACGTCCAATACCTACCTTTTAAACACTTGAGAGATTGAGAGGTCAAGCAAACCACACGATATTTTCCACTAAACTTCAAGCTTGAACGGTTTTATGCTTAAAAAGCTTTACACAAAAGAGAGCACTCAACTCCTTGGGATGCCTCACCCTTGAGCTTTTGAGCCTCAAATTTTACCTTGTAGGAACAAAAGGGATACCTCACCCTTTTCACTAGAGAGATACCTCACCTTCAACAAGGGATACCTCACCCTTTACAATCTTTGAGAGATACCTCACTCTCTTTTCTCTAGAGGGATACCTCACCCCCTTTACAAAGAATCAAAGTGTTTACAAGATGAAACTCTCACAAGAGTAGATTACACAAATTGAAGCCCTATGATGCTCTTCAATAATATCTCAAATATATACAAAAACAGAGCAAAAGAGATTTAATGATGATTCTCGGATTAGAGTGATTGATAGATGTTTCTCAATTGTTGGTTAGCCACAAATGATGCCCCAAGATGAGTATTTATAAGTTTTTAGAACAATAGAGCCGTTAGGGGCTTTTGTGGCAACATTAAATGTCAAGAAAATATAGCCGTTGGGCATGTCAGAATGCTGGTAATCGATTACAAGGTTTTGGTAATCGATTACATGACAGTTAGAACGTGTTCTTGGCTTTCTGGGTTTATGGTAATCGATTACATGACCTGTGTAATCGATTACACGTTCTGACTTTTGTAATCGATTACAATATTGATGTAATCGATTACATAGCCCTTTAATGAAATTGATAAGATGTTTCGTGTTCTTGGATTTATAAGTTTTTAGAACAATAGAACATGGTAATCGATTACATGGATGCTGTAATCGATTACATCGCCTTCCGACTTCTTGGCTTTACAGGTAATCGATTACAAGACTGTAATCGATTACACGTCCTCGATATGTAATGGTGTAATCGATTACACGTCCTACGACTTCTTCGTAATCGATTACCAAGATTACGATTTCCACTTTGAACACATTTTTCAAGCCAAAAAGAGGATCCATGCCATTTCTAACTTTAAGAAACTTGGATTGATTAATATTGGTATATGTTTAGCATGATCCAAGATTGCAATCAACATTTCTTTAAAATATGAACTTTGAAAAACAAGTTAATTTTTGAGATCTTTGAAAAACCATTTGAATATAATTGAGATACCTTGAGAGCATTTCACATTGATGTTCTGAGACCTATATCTAATATACCTCCTTTGATCTTGGTCTTCTTCTTTTGGTCTTGAACTTTTCTTTTGATCTTGGTCTTCATCTTGACTTTGTTATCATCAAAAACTTATTTGATATGCTTCATGACATAAGCATTCACATTCTCCCCCTTTTTGTTGATGACAAAATAAACATTGAAAATAGAGAAATATTTACATTTATTTATCTATCAGAGATTAAGCGCATCTCTCCCCCGTAATATATGCATGAGATAGGATAAATGATTTTCATGTAAAAGTGCAAAGCTCCCCCGTATACATGCAACATATTTAACTAATCTCTCCCCCGTTGGCATTATAAAAAACAGCATAAGCATTCAACATTGTATAATTATTTCAGCCCAACAGGATCAATATTAGAGTATAAATAGTTAGGACATCAATATGTGATACCAATGACAAATGCATATGAAAAAATAAATCTTGGGTAGTATTGATCATTTATGCCAATAGAATTTAGAGTCATATTCAAGAGCAAATGGGGTTAGATAGTATACAAGCAAGGAATCATCATGACATAGCTTGATGGCAGATAAATTGCATGTCCCATGAATTTTTACCTTTTAAAACCCTGTGTAATCGATTACAATGTCTGTGTAATCGATTACGCACGTTCTGGATTCCTGGTAATCGATTACATATGTGGTGTAATCGATTACATGCCTTCTGGAATTGTTGTAATCGATTACATTGGAGTTGTAATCGATTACCTGCTTTCTGACTTGACTTGGAACGCTTGGCAGAGCCTTTGTAATTGATTACAAAGGTATTGTAATCGATTACCAGTTTACTAAAACTCAGTTTTTGCATTTCAAACAGTAAATGACTGATTTTAAACCTTTCAATTTTGTTCCAAAGCATTCCAAATCAATTCCAAACATCATGCAAGTATAGAAACTAATCAGACTATGATCCAAAACACATAATCATGCAAATTTGCTTCTTTTACCAAGAATTACATCATGTTGATGGATTGGTGAGGTTTTTGAGCTTTTTGAGGATCTTTGGCATGATGTAGTACCTGCATAATAGCTAAAGGGGAACCTCCAATGCTCAAGTCAGTATTCGATTCATAATTGATTAAATCAAGGTAGTTTGTGCAGTAAAAACACCAAATTATGCAGCAAAAATGAGTTTATGCAGAAAATTGTGCAGCAAGAGTTTGGATGCATGATTAATCCAATATTCCAAGATAAAAAAAATTATCTAACTCAAGCATTCATTCAAATGCATAATTGATCAATCATTCCTAATTCTCCTCTTATATATGCACTTTAGGGCAAACAATGATCATATTAGGAATGTAATGTCAAGTACAAAGATATT
The DNA here is from genome assembly GCA_029884605.1 of Ormosia emarginata. NCBI lineage: Eukaryota > Viridiplantae > Streptophyta > Magnoliopsida > Fabales > Fabaceae > Ormosia > Ormosia emarginata. The sequence goes on along the minus strand of JAQQTP010000073.1, from coordinate 41,918,167 downwards.
ATCATCCAACATACCATTTCAAACAAGAAGTGTACTTATCTAACATATTAACACATATAGAGATATTGTCAAGATATTAAGCTTGAAAAGTACAATTTCAAAACAGGTTAAAACATAAAAACATATCTCCACTTATCAAAAGGTTGCAAGTCCAAGCTTCTTGGAGACAAGGAAGAGAACTTGGAGTATTTTCTGATCTTGTGCTTGCAGCACCCACTTTTGATATTCCAAAGTCCATTCTTGACCTTCAAGCACACCTACAACATACTTCAATTTTTAGCTTTTGGTACCCAAATTCTCTTGGCTCCTTGTGTGTTAGTGTTAGGCAAGGTACCCTTAGGGATCCAAACCATTTTAGTTCCAATCTTGTTATTGATGTTCTTCCTCACATTACAAGTTGATGCACTATGTCCTTTCTTGCCACAATGAAAACACTTTATAAAAGGACTTGTTGATGAACTTGAGGGAACAAAGAAATTCTTGTAAAGTTTTTGTTGATTTTTGGATTGTACCCTAAACCAGCCTTTTGAAACACACATTTTTTATTCCTAAGCAATATGTTCAGATTATCTCTTCCAAGGGTAAATTTTGAAATAGTATTTTTCAAATCTTCAATTTCCTTTTCAAAAGTTTTACATGATGAGCAAGAAAAGGATGTAGATGCATTATCAAGTAAAGAACATGTCATGCATGAGGAATTAGCATCAATGAGTCCAAGAGTTTTATTTTCAATTTTAAGTTCCTCAGTTTCCTTATTTAAAATAGAGATTTTGTTTTCAAAAGAGGAAATTGTTTTCTTGGATGATAAAACAAGTTTTGCAAGTCTCATAGATTCATTATGCAATTCTTCAAATGCATCTTGCAATTCATCATAGGAAGGAGAAGAATTTGATTCAAAATTTGAGGATGTTACCTCTATGTCATCTTCATCTTCCTCTTCTCCTCTAGCCATGAAACATAGATTGGCTTTCTCATTGTCTGAACTATTGGTTGAATCCATGTCATTTTCATCCCAAGCTATGTAGGCTCTTCTTTCTTTCTTTTCCCTTGAGTACCTCTTCTCATACTTCTTCACTTTCCTTTGATAGATTGGGCACTCCATCTTCATGTGTCCCAATTCTCCACATTCATAGCATTTAGGAGTGGTTGAGGTTCCTTCCCCTTTGTGATAGGCATTCTTTGAGGGAAGAGAAGGTCTTCTTTGATCTTCATTCTTCTTGAATAATCTTCTGAATTTTTGTACTAGTAGGCCAAGATTCTCTTCACTAATTTTCAAGCCATCTCCATCATCATCATCATCATCATTGATCAAAGAGGAGGTGGTCTTGAGAGCAATTCCCTTTTTTTCCTTCTTGTCATGCTTCTCATTTTGATTAAGTCTATTCAGCTCGAACTCATGCTCTTGAAGCTTTCCAAAAAGTGTGGCTAAAGTCATAGTTGTAGATTTCTTGATTCTAAAATAGCCGTCACTTTAGGTTGCCAATCCCTGCTCAAACATCTCAACACTTTGTTAATAATATCTTCATTAGGAAAAGTCTTTCCCAATGAAGCAAGATGATTTGTAATATATGTGAAACGTTTTTGCATTTCTTGAATGCTTTCACCTTGGCTCATTCTAAAAAGTTCATACTTATGAGTGAGAGTATTTATCCTTGATCTTTTCACTTCACTAGTACCCTCATGAGTTACTTGTAAGGTGTCCCACATTTCTTGGGTGGATTTACAATTTGAGACTCTAAAGAACTCATCATACCCCAAAGTAGTGGCAATGATGTTTTTGGCTCTCAAATTGTATTGGACCTTCTTTTTATCATCATCCGTCCATTCACTTCTTGGTGTATTAATTCTTACACCATTTATAACTTGTGTGGGTACAAAAGGACCATTTTCAATAGCATCTCACACATCCAAGTCAATAGCTTCAATAAAAATTTTCATTGTTTCTTTCCAATAAGCATACCCATCCCCATTGAAAAAGGGAGGTCTATAAAGAGAAGAACTTTTAGAAAAATCAATTGAAGAGGCCATCACTTTCTCTTGAAGCTGCTAAGCTCTTTACACAAGAGCCTAGCTCTGATACCACTTGTTACCAAGTGGCCTCAAACTCAAGAGGGGGGTGAATTGAGTTTATGAAATATTTTCGCAAATCTTTCACAAAGCACTTGTTTATCAAATTTTCGTTGAAGCTATTGTTTAATTGAAGTGAATAGATAAATGCGATCAAATAAACCATTTACAAATAAACAAGCTAAGATAGAAAGTATTCAAGCAAAGCTAAATAATGAACTTAACTCAAGCCAATATAATTAAAGCACAAAGTAAAGAGATAGAGTTGAGAAGAACAAACACAAGGATTTATCCTGGTTCAGCCACTCCTTGTGACCTACGTCCAGTCCTCAAGCAAACCACTCGAGATTTTTCACTAAACTTCAAGCTTGAACGGGTGCTTGAAAACCTTTACACAAAAGAGCACTTAACTCCTTGGGATGCCTCACCCTTGAGCTTGAGCCTCAAAATAGGGATACCTCACCCTTTTCACTAGAGGGATACCTCATCCCCTTTACAACCTTTGAAGGATACCTCACCTTCAATAAGGGATACCTCACCCTTTACAATCTTTGAGAGATACCTCACTCTCTTTTCTCTAGAGGGATACCTCACCCCCTTTACAAAGAATTAAAGTGTTTACAAGATGAAACTCTCACAAGAGTAGATTACACAAATTGAAGCCCTATGATGCTCTTCAATAATATCTCAAATATATACAAAAACAGAGCAAAAGAGATTTAATGATGATTCTCGGATTAGGGTGATTGATAGATGTTTCTCAATTGTTGTTTAGCCACAAATGATGCCCCAAGATGAGTATTTATAAGTTTTTAGAACAATAGAGCCGTTAGGGGCTTTTGTGGCAACATTAAATGCCAAGAAAATATAGCCATTGGGCATGTCAGAATGCTGGTAATCGATTACAGGATTTTAGTAATCGATTACATGACAGTTAGAACGTGTTCTTGGCTTTCTGGGTTTATGGTAATCGATTACATGACCTGTGTAATCGATTACACGTCCTCTGACTTGCTGGTAATCGATTACAATATTGATGTAATCGATTACATAGCCCTTTGAACGTGTTCTTAGATTACTGGGAACATGGTAATCGATTACATGGATGGTGTAATCGATTACACGTTCTCTGACTTGCTGGTAATCGATTACCAAGACTGTGTAATCGATTACTTTCCACTTTGAACACATTTTTCAAGCCAAAAAGAGGATCCATGCCATTTCTAACTTTAAGAAACTTGGATTGATTAATATTGGTATATGTTTAGCATGATCCAAGATTGAAATCAACATTTCTTTAAAATATGAACTTTGAAAAACAACTTGATTTATGAGATCTTTGAAAAACCATTTGAATATAATTGAGATACCTTGAGAGCATTTCACATTGATGTTCTAAGACCTATATCTAATATACCTCGTTTGATCTTGGTCTTCTTCTTTTGGTCTTGAACTTTTCTTTTGATCTTGGTCTTCATCTTGACTTTGTTATCATCAAAAACTTATTTGATATGCTTCATGACATAAGCATTCACATGACCCGTGAGATGTGACCATCAGTCTACGCATATACTAGTCTCAATGCATTATTATTGTCTTAATTAACAATAATACTTGACTAGGGACATTTAAGAATAGTATTTTATGCAATAGGATCTCACGATCAAGTCATCCACTTGATGTCCTACGGCATCAAACTTACTATTCTAAGGATTTTATTATGTTTATAAAAAAAAACATAATAAATGAAATGTCTCGTATATTAAAAATAGCATAATACAATGTATGTAAATACAGACAAAATGTATCGACCTCTAGGGCATACACCAACAAGTGTTGGTTTAATTTCAAAGTTATTCGTTTAGATAGTAGGTCACACAATACTAGTTGAGACACTTTTAGAAGATGGAGTGGCATAGTCAGTCATAATTCGTCTTCTTTGTGCATGATTATTCTCAGTCATCTTTGCTTCTTTAATTCTCTTTGCTTCTCTGATCGTTTTTCTGATTGCTCTTTCTATTCTTATTATCTCTGGATCAAAGAGTAATACTTCTGTTTCAAAAGAACTTTGCATAAACAAGAAAACAAGCAAATCAGAGTGAAATAAAGAGAAAGTAAAAATAAACTAAAATAAAAATAAAAATAAAAACAAGTAACTAAGAAATTCTAGAATGAATAAAAAGAAACAAAATAAAAGAAAATTAAATTAAGAAAAATAGAAATAAATTAAAACAACTAAAATTAAAAAAACAACTAAATAAAGAAAAATAAATGCCTAAATTAGTGTTCTTTTAACTGCTACTTGATATTGACAATTAATAATCTTCGGCAATAGCGCCAAAAACTTAATGTATAAATCGGCAAGTGCACTAAATTGCAACAAGTAATAAAGTAGTGAAAAGAGTATCGTCCCACGAGGATTATATTGTCAATTACCAATTTCGTTAAATTAACATTATTTAGACTTCACAAAAGGAGAGAGTTGACAAAAGCAAGAATAAAAACAATTAAAGGAAAATAATTAAAATTAAACAAAGTAAATTACAACAATTAAGCAAGGGTTGAAAACAATGATGGAGAAGTGTTAGGGTTTAGACTTCACTTGAACTCTTTAAATGCACATTCAAATATTGGTTTAACTATGTTCTATTTCAATGATTTATGGTCAATTCCCAAAATTAATTAATGCCCAATCCCTTGGTATATCAACTCCCTTACACTATTTAGAATTAACTAATCCCTTAGTCTAACCCCAAATAGAAAGGCATTATCAAGAACGAGAGAATTAAAGAAAAGACCACATAACCCACAACGTCTATTCCTAGCGATTACAAAAATTATGGTATTTATCACATATTCTAGGTTCATGTAAATTTTCCCAAAGTATACATCAACCCAAAAGATCATTCCCAAATTGATCAGGTTTAGAAAAGCATTAAGAATAGAGATAAACACGTAAATCATGAAATAGAAACATAAATTAAACTCATAAAAGAAGTTACATAATCAAAGTTCAATATCCATCATCCCCCTAACAAAAGAGGTTTAGTTACACATGAAAAAAGAAGAACACAAAGGGAAGAATATGACAAACTCCATTGTAGCAAGGTGAAAAAGTTGAAGAAAATTCCTAATTTTCAAGCCTAATTGCACCCACACCACTTTAGGGTTTGTGCCTCTTGATGGCTACTGCATTCTATCCAAGTATGTAAGCGTGGGTTGCATCTAGCATAACTTTCACATTTAAAGTGAAACAAGTTGTTTCTGTATGTATCCAGTGCTCAAGCATTGGGCTTCCAACGCTTAAGCGCTGGCCTATTAAAAGGAAATCTCCTGCGCACGTTGCGCGCTCAAGCGCTAAAGGCCCAGTGCTCAAGCGGTGGGCTTCTGAATTGAATTTTCTTCTTCTTTTCTTGCTTCTTCCAATGTCTATTCTTACCATATGCAATTACCTACAAAAATACATAAAAACACGTAACTAAAACACAATTTAAAATACTAAAAATATAACAAAACTCAAGAACAAACCCAATTAAAAAAATTAAAGAGAATGAAAAACCCAAATAATAAATCGTAAAAATATGAATTTTTGTAGGTTCATCAAGTTCTCCAACTCCATGAAAGATCCCTAAGCTGAGAGAAACTATCATATAACCTATCCACACATCACTTCAAAGCAAATGGTTCAACGAAACATTCACAACATCCATTTTCTCAACTCATGGATATGAGGTTCCAAGGATGCAACCAAGTTTCAAACAACTAACAAACATCTTGTAACTTAGTTTGAGACATCAAACAAGTCCTTAATCAATTCTAATATACCAAAGCATAGAAAGACACCAAAAACCTATTTTTCTATAACTCATCATGCATCAACAACCATGAAGAGAAGAAATATGGGGTTTGAAGATAAGAAACAAGAACCCTTACCTCTTTTATCAAAGATGATGAAGCCTTGGCTTTTTCCTTTCCTCCTCTTTTACCTCCTTCTTTACTTGGTTCACCTTTTCCTCTCCTTTGACAGTAGCAACCGTGAAGGAAGATGAGAGAAAATGAGAAAATATCTCATGTTGAAGCCTTAAAAAGATCTAGGAAGCAAGTGGTGCGGCTGTGAGTGACTTGGTCACTTAAGTGGCCAACTGATAAATCCCGATCTGTTAAGAACACTTAGATTTCTCCAAATCAAGTTTCCTAACTTCCAAAAAGATTAGAATAAATCCTATGATTCATCAAAAATCTTGTTTCACCATTTCCATATTTTTTCATATATGCTAGTAGTCAATCTGGCATTAAAACACACAACCAGTATGCTTAAAAATGTCAAACTAACCCCAACTAATATCAAATTTTAACTACACAATCTTCAACACATTTGTGACCTAGAAACAAACTCTTGATATTCATTTCCATTAACTGAGCAATTTGAGCCAATTTTGGAGCTAATAACAACTATATTTCACACATAGTGTTACAACAAAGTGGCCAAACATGCTCAGAAAGGCACCAAATTTAATAGACATGTTAAGCAAGTATTAGGCTACTTTTGTAACTAGTTACAAGCCTAACATATTTTCTAAGATGTTACATATACCATGCTCTTTCTTCATATGCATATGGTTGAGAGTACTTAAGCCAAACTTGTTGTGACCAGTGACCTTGGTTGCTTCCTCAATCTCCACTATAGTAGGGTGTTTTTCAAGAATTTTGGAGATTAGAAAAACATAAGGGAGATCCATGTTGTTCATACTTTACACTTTTATCATATGATGCCTGATAAAGCAGGGCCAATTAATATGCAACCTCTGTTTAATAGCCTAAAGAATGAAGATGTCATCCTCGCCTAAGTAAGCATAGTTGCCCCCTTGAGGAGCAAGAATGTGTGCATATGCATAGTGTAGAAGACAGTCTTGACCTGTAAGCTTTCCATCTGTAAAGGAACCTCCAGGGATAGAGTAACCTAGTTTGATTATTGATTGGATCGCTATGGTGCAGTTGTAGCTTTCCCAAACCTTGTAGTTATTCTCAGAGAACCTTTTCCTAGTGTAATATAGTCCAAACAGATCTAACTAGTCCCAGAGCTTTACCACAATCTTATGCCCCTTTACGTCAGTCACCAAATCCTCATCTACAATTTGAAGGTTGTAGTAGAATACCTTAATCATATCAAGATAGAATTTCTGGTGGTGAATGTAAAGTTGTAAAACCTGTTGGTGCTCATGAAGGTGGATGAATTAGAAACCTTATCTATGGAAGCAATCAAGGTCTGTAACACCCTTGTGGGGATGTCACATTTATGATTCAATAAAATAAAACTTTACCCAAGTTATAAAACATTTGATACATAATTAATATGAGTTGTAAAATTTTTCCTTTTTATACTGGATATTGTTAAATGAAATAATATGAAACATAAAATAAAGCAAACTGTTATCATACACATAATATACAAATGACTTTATCTTAAGTTATACAAATAATTTACAACTACAAATATTTAAACAAAGCAGTAAAGAGTTAATATACAGTACACAACATAAAGTGCCCAAGTGCACATCATAGATCCCTAACCCTCTGAAGGATCACTCTCAGTTGAAACCTCGGGTGATAGAAATCCAAGATGTCTCACAGCTTTATGGACAGGAGTCCGTGTTGTTGACACTATGCTGATCTCACTGGAAACATGAAAAAGTCCTCCTCAGTGACGCCTCAGATCCAAAGGCATCTCCAGATGTAGATACAAGGTCGTAGTAAAGACAGGCTCAGCATCAAACTCTCCATGTAGGGACACAGTCAGACATCCCAAGTAGATCACCAATCCTCGATCCTCTCACAGACGCCAGGCCTCCGAGCCTCCATGAAACTCTAGTCTCACAAAACCAAGAAATCCCGGCAATGCCATAATCACAAGATTAGTCCAAAGGATATGGATGATCGGGCAGCTCGCACTCGTCAAACCGATCACCTGTCGGCTGTTGCTCCTTCTCAGGGTACAAACAGTCTAGAGGCTGCTCCTCTTCCTCAAACTCTTTATAAACATAAATAATAATACAAAAACAATACATATAAAGAAGTGAGACGACCTACATCATTACCAACATGGCAATTAAGAAAACAACAGAACAATAAACACCACGGCTTGATACAATATACATACCACAATATCATAAATAATAACACAATTTAACACATCATACATAATATTACAAATAAAAAAATTAAGACATAAGTCACAAATGCAAATGCATAATGACTCATCCCTACTCCATGGAGCTATACACAGATATCAGAGAGAATAATCCATAAATATCTACCAGTACCTCAGGCTGCCCAACCAAACTATTCCACTGTCCAACGTCGTGTCTATAGCCCAACGTCGTGTAGTAGTACACAATCCAAAATACGTCGTGCACTACAGACATTGTACTAAATAGTCTTTACAAGATCTTGATTAAGTATAGTGCGTGTCGAGATCATTAGTGTGTTACCAGTTACCACGACCCAGAGGAGCGACTAACTGTCCACATGTGAAATACTCCGCACACTAATGCCTCCAAGTCCACACGAAATGAACCACACTACGCTTATCACACCGACAACACGGTGTAACTCGTCTCGTCAATCAATCGCCAATATCAACCAAATTAGCACAACTCAATGCATGAATAAGAATAATAATTACCAAATTACCCTTATTCTCAAAATATTAGCATATTTACAAAAACGCCCTTAATCTCAAAATTCCAATATATAGTACCTCACCACTTGACAGTACCATATCTCAACATGTCCTAGTCCACCACTTTAGCCTGACCGTAAAACTCACTGTTTCAATTAATCGCGTAGAAATTTTATCGTATTTTCACAATCGCGTTGCTTTTACAAACGTTTTTAAATCGCATAAATATATTTTGCTATTTTTAAAATCGCGTAGCGTTTTTAAATCGTTTTCTCAATCGCGTAAGATTTTTAAATCATTTTCTTAACTGTAGAGCTTTAAAATTATTATTTTAAAACTGCGTAAGCTATTCTTAATACTTTTAAACTACGTAGAATATTTTCCTTACGTTATCAATATATTATAAAATGTTCTCTTTTATTTGTCTGTTTCTAATAAATTTTTGACAACATTTTGTCTATAAAATCTATTAAAAATTGTGTTTTCTACGTTTTTCCTTTAAAAATCCCTTTATCTAGTTTATTACTACAAAACACACTTTAAAAATTATCATTATACTTTAAAACTCAAAGATAAGTATTTTTCAAGAGTTTTGTTTATTTTTCTTCTATACCATATTTCTAATAAAATTAGTTTACTTCTTTAAGTCTTGAAAATTCATTGCAAATATATTCTTTTTAGGTTAAACATCTAATCTATACTTAGAAAATGAATTTTTTTTAATTGATTACACCTTAAGATGGCATTTTGGTCGAATTTCACAAAACCTTGGCATTTGATCTTTGGATCATTTTCCATCTTCTAAATCATTTTGGAATTCGCTAATTTACCTAGATCCATTAAATCCCTCCTTTAGAAAATGGTTGAGAACATTTTGGTTCTCTTTTCTTGTTGAAGCCGAAAGCTCCATGGTTGTGTTCTTTGGAATACTCATGCAAGCCTTACATATTATTCACATCCTAATTAATAATTCATGCATATATCAACACATGCAATATATTTAAAACTTATAGACATGCATACAAACAATATCAAACACAAATAGGAAAGCATTTAAACAATCAAACAAGTGAATCCTTATGGATTCTTCATACACATACAATCCATTTTCTCATCACCACACATGGTTGATGAGATCAAATCTCCCTCTTACCTTAAAGGAAGATTAAACCTTCTACTCTCCTTCCTATGGATTTCGTGTGGTCCCCCAAAGAAACCTAACATGCTCAAACAAAATTTTAAAAGTTATAACCATAGGAGAAAAATACAAACCATGGATCAATCATGGCTTAGAACCTTAGAAATCAAGTTAGAAATGAAAAATAAGGAGTTTCACCTTGTAAGAAAAATCTCCAAAGAAATTTTCCAAGCTTAAGATGAAGGATTTTGGAAAAACTCTCAACTAGAGATGTTCTTAAAATGGTGTTTAGAGTTAAGAAATAAGGTTGGATGAAATTTTAGATGGTTGGATGGTGGTGTATAGGTGCTTGGCCGAATGGTCTTCAAAGAGCAACAATGGTGATTGTTTGTTTTTGAAGAGAGAAAAGAGTAAGTTAAGTGATAGAAGATGAAGTGAATGAAGCGAAAATGCTCTCCAACTAAGCTTATGGCCGTGGAACTCCAAGATGAGGTGGCCACTTTGTTTGACCTTCCAAGACCACTTAATAGCCTTAGATGTGATCAAGGGTTGTTATGCAAAGCTTTGCCTCCAAGCTTGTCTTTCATTGGTGCATGAAAACCTAGTCACTAAGTGACTAAGCTCTTCTTGAAGCTTCTTGAATGCTCCAACCGGATTGCTCCAAGGAGAAGCAAACCAAGTTTGTGATCCATTTGGTCTTCTAGTGACATTTAGATGCATTAGATTAATTTGTTTAGTTACTTGCCTAACTATATAGTTACTTAGGTTAACTAAGTTAGTTTTGATATTTTGAGATCATTGTCTAACTAGAACTTAACTAGATAGCTAACTAGGTTACTTCACTTAGTTACTACATAAACCTTCTATGTTAACTTAGTTAGGTTTTAAGCTAACTTGATTAAACCTTCTAGTTTGATTTCAACAAGTCTAACCACTTTTGTGGACTTGTTTTCTATTGGTCCAAACCTTTCAAGCCTACATCGTTGACTTATTTCTATTAGCTTAGAATTTAGTCTAGCCAGAAACGTTGACTGCTTCTCTAAACACAGGTCCTACAGACTTTTCCTGGTCCATGGTCATTTTAGAGTAGATTTCTACTATTTTTGAGATAGTAGGTACTGTCAGATAAAATAATATTATAATAATATAAAATTATTTTATTGCATAGTTAAAATCTAAAAATTAAAAGATTAACAACCATATCACATGGAATTGGGTTTAGTAAAATTCCCAACTCCGAATAATTAAAACAAGATTTCCTCGGCCCAAAAATTATTATTTTCTTGACTCGGAGTAAATCACACAAAACACTCAAATATGAACATGAAACAGTCAAATAAATTTTATAATATACAAAAAAATAAAAAATAGTACAATCAGGATAAAATTGTTATTTATCCAAAAGTTAGGGTGTTACAAGGTCTATGTACTTGGAATGGACTAAGTTCCTCATCAGATAATGGCACATGAAGCGGTTCATCTGGGAGTTATTAGAAATCAGTTGCATGAGATCCAAGAGGTTGATTAGATTGACATAACCAGGAGCATTCTTAGTGCGGGCTCACATTAGGTGAGAGCTGGAAGCCATCAATGGAGGTTGGGTCATGGGTTGGTGAGGGCTATGGGGTTTTAGTTGAAATTTGGGGAAATTAGAGAGGGAAGGAGGAAGATGGGTCATGGTTTATGCAGGGGAGGAGTTTGGGTGGATGATTTTGGGTGTTTGGTGGTGGATTGTGGTGGTTTAAGGGTGGAAGAGGTTAGGGTTTAGAGCGAGGAAGGACAAAAGGGGTTGAAGAGAGAGAAAGAAAATTTTGAAATGTGGAGGAAGGCGCTAGAACTTCTGATATATATACGCAGATAATTGATTATTGAGCTTCAATAATTGATTATTTATGTGCTTCACAAAATCTTAAAAATCCAGATAATCGATTATGATTATCTCATCGATTATTTCTTGAACAAAAGGAGCTTCTTCCACGATGATAATCGATTATGGCCCTTCCATAATCGATTATTGTTAACTAAAAACATTTTTGAGCCTTCTGATAAGGTGATAATCGATTATCTACCTAGGATAATCGATTATTCTCTGTTGGAAACACAACTATGAGATGCTATAACACTTCATAATCAAATATCTTTATCCAATAATCGATTATTGAGCACCAGAAACTCCAGACACTCATATGTAGCAGGTGCAGTTGAACATTTTGAAATTGGGGGACTTAGTCATGAGTCAAGTACCTGCAAAACAAATTTAGGAAAACCTTCAATGCTCAAGTCAGTAATGGATTTAAATGAATAATAAAAAATGCATTAAGCACAATCATTCACTCAAATGCATGATTAGTCAATTATTCCTAGTTCTCCTCTTATAAAAAGAAACTTTTTTTTTGCCAAAGGTTTTGTAAAGATATCAGCTAGTTGTTTTGATGTTTCCATAAATTCAAGCACATAATCTCTTTTTTGTACATGATTTATTATAAAGTGGTGCCTAATTTAATTATGCTTCGTCTTAGAGTGCAGGATTGGGTTCTCAGTTAGATTGATTGCACTAGTGTTATCACATCTTATTAGGATGTGATCAAGTTAGAGTCCATAATCTAGAAGTTATTGCTTCATCCAAAGGATTTGAGCATAACAACTTCTGGCTATTACATACTCAGCTTCAACCATAGACAATGTCACACTATTTTGTTTCTTGCTATTCCAAGCCTAGCAATCCTGCCCGTACACTTCCGATTGCTGCTGTCTCATCCATTCTCGGTAGACACGGGAACCAGGCTGCTTCGTCAAGTAGGATTATAACCTACTTCGGGGTTGCTAGAGTTTTAACCTTCATATCCTACTGCTTACTCATAAAGAGAACTCCTAAGGTAGTAAGCAGTAGCTCTATCACCCTCTTCCAAAGAGGAATACGGGCTTGTTTCATTAGATTAGATCGGTAAAGGCCTTATTCTATTCCTTAAGTCAGGAATAGCGACCTTGTTATGTCATACTAGTACTTTTCGTATTCACCTTGCATCCGTTAAAGTCAGAATCAGAATAACCAATCAAACTACATGAGGCACCCTTGGGGTACCATAAGCCCATTTGAGTTATGCCAACAAGATATTTCATTATTATTTTTACAACACTTTGGTAAGATTCTTTAGGAAAAGCTTGATATCTAGCACACATGCATACACTAAACATTATATCTGGTCTGCTTGTAGTAACGTATAGGAGTGAGCCAATCATACTTATATATTTAGTGATTTCTATGAGTTTACCTCCTTCATCCTTGTCTAAATAACAAGAGGTGTTCATTAAGGTAGCCATTTCTTTAGCATTGTCTATTCCAAACTTCTTGAGCAACTCCTTGTAATAGGTTTGACTTACAAATGTTCCATCTTGTGTTTGCTTGATTTGAAGTCCAAGGAAGCAGTTAAGCTCACCCATTATTGGCATTTCAAATTCACTTTGCATAAGACTAGCAAACTCCTTATACAAGGATTCATTATTAGCACTAAATATAATATCATCAACATAAATTTGCACATAGAGAATGTCATATTTTTTGTTTTTATTAAAAAGTTTTATGTCAACCTTTCCTCATGAAAAACCTTTTTCTAAAATAAACTTACTCAACCTTTCATACCAAACTCTAGGAGCTTGTTTAAAACCATACAAGGCCTTTTTCAATTTAAAAACATGCTTAGGCAGCTCATAACTTTCAAAATCAAGAGGTATTTCCACATACACTTCTTCTTGAATAAAACTACTTAGAAAATCACTTTTAACATCCATGTGGTAAAGTTTGAAATCCATGATGCAAGCAAAAGCAAGTAAAATTCTGATAGCTTCTAATCTAGCAACATGAACATAAGTTTCTTCATAATCAATTCCTTCTTCTTGATTATAACCTTTAACAACAAGTTTAGCTTTATTTCTTATTATTATCCCTGTTTCATCAAGTTTGCTCCTAAAAACTCATTTTGTGCTAATTATTAGATGATCATTGAGCCTTGGACCAAGTTCCCAAACTTGATTCCTTTCAAGTTGATTAACTCTTCTTGCATGACCAAGATTCAATGTTCAATAATAATAACTTCATTTAGGTCTTTAGGTTTAACTTGAGAAACAAAGATCATGTGATTGTATGCATCTTGACAAGCACCGAGCTCACCAAAATTATAACCGAGTTATGCCTATGGCTTATAGCATAGCATATAACACCGGATTATCTCTCAAGGATTTTGAAATGTAATTTAATCAAATCAAGTTAGAAAAGGGGGGTTTAGGAAAAATTACAGAAGTAAACAGAATAGAATTCGAATTGATAAAACAGAATTAACAAAACAATCAATCCAAGAAAATTGTCCAAACTTGATTTTAATCCATCCTTGATTACTAAAGGTCCATTCAAATATCAATCAAATCCTTGGTCTTAGACCACATCAAGAAGCCTCTCAATGATCACAGATCTTAACTAGAAATGCTTCTAGAATTCAATTAATTAAGCTTAGACAAATTAAGCATTCACCTAAACCAAAATCAACTTAAAAGCCAAGATCCAACCAAGTTAAACATTTCATCAAACACCTTTAATATCTCGTTTAATCTTTAAGTTCATCTTTTTGCACATGGTAATTAACCAATTAACATATGAAAATTCTAATTAAGCAACTATAATTAACAAAGAGAAGAAGAAGAAGAGAAACTTGATTAATAGATGAACTTAAACTTTAAAAATGAAATCTGAAGATTAACAACCAAGCATGTTCAATCTCTTGGATTGATCTAAAGGCTCTACCCCTCCATGAGAAGGGGAGAACTCAGAAAAATAAAAGAAGGAAGAGGAAAATTGAAAATTAGAGAGAAGGGAGAGAAGAGAGTTCTAGAGAGAAAGAGGAAAAGTGTCAAATGAGAGGTGCCTCAGTTTTTGACTTGCTACCCAATAAACTATCCCCTATTTTGGCTTTACATAATTAAAAACCCATTAATTACAAAGTTGGGTCAGTTACGAACATTTGGGCCCAAACCCCATACAATTTGGAGGTCAATAACTCAAGTTATGACCAAAACAACATCAAAGGGTCTTTGAACTCGTATTCTGACTTCCATGCAAAATTAGGCCCACTAGACATCTGATTGAGACTTCGAGCTCTTCATTAAAGTTGTAGAGCTTCCTCTTAGCTTTCTTACAAGGTAAAATTCATGATTATCAGATATCTAGAACTCAAGTTATGGATAAAATACAGAAACAGTGTCAAAGCCCAATAATGCTGAAAAAATTCAATTAGGCCCAATTTGAGCCCAAACTCACAAAACATGACCAAAATCAATCAATTAAGAATATGGAGAGTGCAAATGACTAAACATGAGGGTTTATTAATGAATAAAATATGTGATTATTAAATTCTTCCACACTTAACTTTTTACACTCCTGGGCAAAATACAAAAGACCAAAACAAGGGCACAAGGGATCAATAAAAAATATCTCAAATTCCAATGACATTAAAGAATGTAAAAGTTTACGAACAAGAAGAACAACCATAGTTTCAAGGGATCAAAACATTCATGAGTTAATATTTCTTCACAACTCAAACCAACAAGCAAGGTAGCTTCAAATTGAAGAGCATGAATCAAGAATGATAAATCCTCACAAGATGCACTCTTAATGCCTCAAGTGTTTACAAGGTAAGTATTTCACTCAATTCAATTCATGAAAAATGCACTACCATAAGCTTGTTTATCTTCTACTTCTGCACTACCAAACACATGCATACAAGAATTAAGAGGACTTTATTCAAGGTTGTAATGAGGCCAAGGTAAGGGAAGGAAACAATATGGATATGACAAACCAAGCACCCAAGAGAATAAAAGAGCAATGGGGAGGAACTCAAATGATAGGTAACAAGCATGCAATTTTTTTTATCCCCAATTCCATATTATGCACATTTTCTTAGATATCCCTTTTCTTTTCCTTTCACAACCTTTATTGCATTTATTCTTTTTCATTTCATTTTTTTATTTTTTTTAATTCACCTTGCATATTACACATCAATTTGCACAACTCCTACACTTGAAATATTAATTGCCCACAAGCAAAAGAGCTCCTTAAATGAAAATGAACCAATTCTCTCCTATTCCCTAAGGTAAGGTAAAAACATGATTTTTCACAAAGGTAAATAATGAGCTAAGACAAAGAATAGACAAATAGGTTCACGGGGGTTAATAAAAGAGAAATTATGCAAGGTTGGCTATTTGACCAAAGTAGCTAATCAAGAAAGAAGGTCTCAATCATGATCATGCATGCAAGTGAAATGTAGCCTAAAAAAGAATCAAAATAAGTTCTAGAATGATCAATTGACATGAGTGAAAATCACACAAGAAAGAAGGAATGACATAAATGCTGAATCCATCCATCAGGCTCAAAATCTCATAAGGTATGCATCCATCAAACTCAATTCACCAATTCAAACATCTACCACCAAACATATCAGTTTCAAGAAAGAAGAAAATTTATTCAATCATGCAATGAACCTTGAATTTCAATTGCTTCAAACTCATAAACTTCACACATCTTAGTACATCATTCAACATTTTTTTTATTTACAGAAAATAGAATTTAAAAGTAGCAAATTATCTAGCAAAAATAGCAAAAATGTAGCAAAATAGAAAAGAAAACAGAAAAATAGCAGATAACATGCTAAAATCTCTCCCCCCACACTTAAATTTTGAATTGCCCTCAATTTAAAGCTCACAAATCAGTAGTAAACCAGCAAAAGCATCAACAAATATGAGACAAGCAAAATAAGAGAAAGGAAAAAGAAACAACCTGATCAAGTGTGGTAGACGACTTCTTGCAAGGTGACCGCCTCCACATCATCCGCTTGAGCTTCCTCATAAAATGGCTTGAGGCGGTGGCCGTTGACTATGAAAGCTTTCGCAGTGGCCTCACTTGTAATCTGCACATCACTAGAAGGAAAAATGTTAGTGATAACAAATGGACCTAACCATCTAAATTAGAGCTTCCCGGGCATGAGCTTGAGGAGGGAGTTGTAGAGGAGAACTTTTTGGCTAATCTCATATATTTTCCTCAGAATCATCTTATCATGGAAGGCTTTAGCCTTTTCTTTATAAAGTTTGGAACTTTCATAAGCCTCCAAGCAGATCTCCTTCAATTGCTGCAACTGTAGCTTCCTCTCCATGCCTACTTGATCTAGGTCCAAGTTGCACCTCTTCACCGTCCAAAATGCGCGATGCTCAATTTTCACTGGCAAGTGGCATGCTTTGCCAAAAACAATCTAATACAGAGACATCTCGATCGGTGTCTTATATGCAGTCTGGTAAGCCTATAAAGCATCCTCAAGCCTCTTGCTCTAGTCATTTCTGTTAGGTTGAACTGTCTTCTAGAGTATCTGCTTGATCTCCCTATTAGAAATCTTGACTTGCCCATTAGTCTAGGGGTGGTAAGGTGTAGAAATTCTGTGCAAGACTCCATATGTTTTCATCAAAGCCTCTATGCTTCGATTGCAGAAATGCGAACCCTGATAACTAATGATGGCTCTCGGGACTCCAAACCTGTAGAAAATCTTTGATCTAACAAAATCTATAACAACTTTGGAATCATCAGTTCGAGTGGCTGTCGCTTCCACCCACTTTGACACATAATCAACAACAAGCAAAATGTAAACAAAACCAAAAGAAACAGGAAAGGGTCCCATAAAATCAATACCCCAGACATAAAAAATCTCACAAAATAGTTAAGGCTGTTGGGGCATTTTATTCATGCAAGAAGTATTACCTGTTCTCTGGCACTGTTCACAAGACTTACAAAATACATATGCATCATGGAATAAGGTAGGCCAACATAAACCAGAGTCCAAAACTTTCCTAATTGTACGAGTAGGTCCAGAATGTCTACCACAAGCAAATGCATGACAAAAGCTAAGAATATAATCAAACTCATAATCAGGGATGCATCTCCTAATTAACTGGTCATTGTAAAATTTCTAAAGATAAGGATCATCCCACACATAATACTTAGACCCACTCTTCAACTTATCAATCTGAGCCCTAGTAAAACATGCAAGGAAAACACCAGCAACTAGGAAATTAACCATATCCGCAAACCAAGGAGAAATGACCTTACCTTGCAGCTGTAAAAGCTGCTCATTAAGAAACGAATCATCAATGGGAAAGGGATCCTAGGCTTTCTCAATTCTGCTTAAGTGATCAGCCACTAGGTTCTCTGCTCCACTTTTATCTCGAATTTCCACATCAAATTCTTGGAGTAGCAACATCCACAAAATCAATGGTGGCTTAGCCTCATGCTTCTTCAAAAGAAATTTCAGAGCTGCATGATTAGAAAATACAACAACCTTAGAACAAAGAAAATAGGATCGAAACATGTCTAATGCAAACACAATAGCTAAAAGTTCTTTTTCTGTGGTTGTATAATTTGCTTGAGCAGCATCCAAAGTACGTGAAGCATAATAGATCACATGCGAAGCTCTGCCCACTCTCTGTGCCAAGACTGCTCCCACAGCATAGTTAGATGCATCACACATTAATTCAAATAGAAGTGTCCAATCAGGTGGCTGATTGACAGGGGTACTGGTCAATGTTCGCTTCAAATGATCAAAGGCCTCCATGCTCTTCTGGTCAAACAAGAACTCCATATCTTTCTACAACAGGTTGGGTAGCGGAAGGGTTATTTGACTGAAATCTCTTATAAAGTGCCTGTAGAAACCCGTATGTCCAAGAAAAAAATGAACTTCCCACACACAAGTGGGGTAAGATAAATAGGTAATCACATCTATTTTTGCAGGATCAACAACAAAACCCTCACTAGACACTGTATGACCCCAAACTATACCATGTTCTACTATGAAATGACATTCTTAAAATTCAGGACAAGGTTAGTTTCAATGAATCGATGCAATACTCTAGATAAACTATCCAAATAAGAATCAAAAGAAGAACCATAGAGAGTGAAATGATCTATAAACACCTGCATGCACTCCTCTAGAAAGTCAGAGAAAATACTTACCATGCACAGTTGGAAGGTACCAGGGGCGTTGCAGAGGCCGAAAGGCATCCGCCTGTAAGCAAAGGAGCCGAAGGGGCAAGTGAATGTGGTCTTCTCCTGGTCCTCAGGTGCAATGTGAATCTAAAAGTAGCCAGTGTATCCATCCAAGAAGTAATAATGGGATTTCCTAACTAATCGATCCAGCATCTGATCCATGCAAGGCAAGGGGTTGTGATCTTTCTGAGTGGCCTAGTTGAGCCGCCTATAATCAATGCAGACTTGCCAACCGTTCTGCACTCTGGTGGGGATCAACTCATTCTTCTGGTTGGCCACAACCGTCACTCCAGACTTCTTGGGGACAACCTACACAGGACTCACCCAAGTGCTATCAGGGATGGGGTAAATAATACCAGCTTACAGTAGCTTGGTGACCTCTTTCTTCACCACATCCAAAATCAGAGGGTTCAGTCTCCTTTGGGAGTAGCGCACTGATTTAGCTCCATCCTCAAGTAAAATTCTGTGCATGCAGGTGGAAGGGCTAATGCCAGGAATATCCACCAGTGCCCATCTGATGGCCCTCTTATTTTCTCTCAAAACTTGCAGCAATTTCGCATTCTGTTCAGCAAGGAGGTTCTTGGCTACAATCATCGGAAGCTGCTCATCATCCCCCAAATATGCATACTTCAGATGCTCAAGCAAAGGCTTAAGCTCAAGGGTAGGTGGTTTTGGATTGAAGGTATCAATCTGCTTGCAGAAACTTCCCAAACAGCAGGATCATGTCTCATAGGGGAAGGTAATGTAGAACATGCAGAGTTATTATTTTCAGAACAACTAGAATTACTAAATTCAGAACAACCAGAATTACTAGAGAAAACATAATCAGGGACAACAATAGCAGCAAAAGATTTATCACAAACAGAAGCAGAATCAGAAACAAACTTATTAACAGAAACAGATTTATCAGCATCAGCAGAATCAGATTAATTGAAATCAGAAACAACAGAAACAACATATGCAGAATGAGGAAATTGATCAGAAACAGAATATACAGAAATAGTAGAATTATCACAACCAGAAACAACAAATTTATCAGAATCAGAAGCAAAAGCAACACATGCTGATTTAGAAGAATCAGGAATTTTAGCAAAATCAGAAACAGCACATGCAGAAACAGATTTATCAGTTGAACTAGATTTATCAGAAATAACAAATTGATCATAATAAAAAATAGATTTATTGTAACACCCTCCTTAGAGCATCACATTTCTAACTACCAACTTATAATCTGAAAATCAGTTCATAAAATGTTTGAGTTATAAAAGGTGGGTTTCAAAATTTCTTTTTGCGGAAACATAAACTTACTGATATTTATAAGTAATACTGAAAAATAGTTTTAAACTGATTAACATACATTACTGACACCACATAATATTTACCAATTATTAAAGAAATATAAAACTTATAGACTCAATTTTAAACAGTAGCAAATTCCATGATGGGTCCTACTTAATAGCACGGTAAAACACTAACGATAAAAACTCAACATACTTATTCTATTTTGTATCCATCTTGATGCGTCATGTATCTGTTCCTCATCAAAACTGCACACCATTGAATCTGGGATGGCCACTCTTTGACGTTTTCACCGAACTCAGAATATTTGCTTCCGGTTAAGCCTAAGAAACTCATTCCATCTACTATATAATTTTTAATAATACAAACACAACAAAACAATATAACAAAGAGGTGAGATCACCTACGCCAATACCAATATAGTAGCATAGAGATGACACAAACAACACAGCATACAGGTATATCATACCATAATTACAATTATGCCTTCAACATTATTGTCATCACACAGATACAATAATTACAATCATGCCCTCAATCATTATTTATCACAACAAATATAATAAATAATAATTACCATCATGCCATTAGCATTATTCAAATCACGCGATAATTATAATAATGCCATCAATATTATTTATCATCATCATCATCCAATATTCCTCAATTATTATATCACACAAATATAAATATTCAATATTTACGATGATGCCCTCAACATTATCCAAGTATTCAATAATTCAATTATCATAACCAATACTCAATAATTATGCATGTGCACATAGACTCAATTTCCTACTCCATGGAAGTTTTCACAATTTCGAGAAGAATACTCTGGTTAATTGTCAGCCTTAGCCCAAAGACAATCTCTAGTCTTCGAAAAGAATCATGTTCTTGTCGGGTATCATCGATGCATTGTAACGGACTGCATCGCCAAGTGGCACATGGTCTTTTGCCAATCAACGTCCACTGGTCGACCGCCGCGCCTTGACACCCCCAAGATCCATCATAGACCTCACTTTTCAATTCTCATTCTCTCTTCAACCACAAGGGTCACAATAGCTATCAGCTATTAATTTTTGTTCAATGCACAAATATCTCAATATAATTCTGTTCAATTTCATCATATGCCTCACTGCATATTTTCCAATGCATGTACAATGCACCAAATGCCAATCACAGGCAAAATTCATCATATTCTCATACAGTGTCTATACACTGGTTCATACATGTAAAATGCACCATTGCCAATCACAGGCAAAATTCATCATTTTCTCATGCAGTGTCTATACACTAGTCCAACAGTTTGTTAAATTCATTTGCGAAATCATATTATCGTGTTTTCATAGTCGCGCAACACTTTTGCCGTGTTTTTCACAATCGCACAACATTTCTGTTATGTTTTCATAATTCTGCAACATTTCTATTACCTTTTCAAATCGCGTAGCGATTTTCTATCGTTTCTCAATCACGTAAAAATATTCCATCATTTTTCAATCACGTAGTGATTTTTCAACATTTTCTTAATTACGTAAAAATATTCCACCATTTTTAAATCGCATAGTATTTTTTTTCAACAATATCTCAAACGCATAAAAATATTTAAATGCTTTCCAAATTGCGTAGAAATATTTCAACATTTTTCAAATTGCGTGGAAATATTTAAACATTTTTCAAATCACGTAGCTTAAAAATCACGTTTTTAAGTTACAAAAATCATTTTTTATCATTTTACAATCATGTAAAATATTCCTCAATATTTCAATTCAACCTTTCTCAAAATAATATGACTTCTCACATTATTTTCCACATTTTTTTACTCAAGAAAATCCTTTTCGCAATTTATTCCATAAATTCACAATTTCATTGAATTAAATCAATGTTTCTCACTTAAAATTTCCTAACGCACTCCAAAACCCAAAGGATGAGTTTCACGTTAGTAAATTTTAAATCATCAATGTTTCCTTTATAAATCAAAATAAATTCTCAAATTCAATCGTCTTCCAAAATAATTTGAGGTTCAAACCCTTACAACCTCTATTTTCCTTTCGCAACCAAAATTTCTATTTCTCAAGTGATAAAACACTCTGATTCCATTTCCAAAATCCTTGTACTAAATCAAATTATATTTCCACTTTGAAAATCACTTTGTTTCATAAAACCAAGGCATTACAAGCCCTCAAAACCGTAGTACATGGCCATTGAAACCATTAAATATTTTTCCTTCCAAATCAACTAAGTACTATTCTTGTTTTTACACAAACAAAACCATTAAAATTTCCTTCAAAAATCGTGAGACTCATGGTCTTTAAAACCAATTCATTTGTTCATTTTCATGTTCACTTTCTTTGCAAATCCTTAAAATCATCAACGTATTACTCATAATTAGTAAAATACTTAGAATCTCCTGCTCCCAAAATTAATTTGAGACCGTGATGCCTCTATGGTTCTTTGGAACCAAAATTTATTTTCCTTTCCATCATCACATCATGGCATACATATGCATGTTCATCATATATATCACAAGCATGTCATAAACAAAAGCATTAAATCATGCAAATCATATCAAGCATAAGCAAATAATCAAAACACATAAACACCCACAAATAATTATATGACCATGAATATGAATCCTCATATGGATTCACCATCCATCAAATACAAAACCATCTCTCACCACCATACTTGGTTGGTGAGATGGATCTCTCTTTTACCTCTTGAAGAACCTCCAAAGCTCCTTGATTGGCTTCTTTTTCCAAGTCTTTCACCACCAAAAGCTTCTTAAATACAAAACAAAACACAAATTTATTAGCATATTAAGCTTGAACAAGGTGAACCATGGATCAAACATGGCTTAGAATATGAAAAAGAGATAAGAAATGAAGTTTCCTTACACTTCACCATAAAAACCCTATAACTTTGCTCTTGAAGAAAGTCCTTGAAGATGATAGATTTAAAACTTGATCCAAACTACAAAGTGTCTTAGAATGAGGTATAGATTCAAGAAATAAGGTTGTATGAAATTAAAAAGTGATGGAAGGTGGTCCTTGGTGTTTGGCCGAAACTAGAGGAGAAGAGAAATGGAAAGAAAGTTTGATAAGCTTAGCTTCTTGAAAATGATCAATAATGACCAAGACAACTAATAATGGTCTTCAAACTTTTCTTTAGCTCCTAAATAGACACCAAAACTGTCCCCCCTTCTTGCTCCTTCAAAATGTGACCAATCTCACTAGCCACCATTTTAGGCATTCCTAGCCATTGATTAGATCAATGGTTAGGATTAATGTAGATTCTAGGTTTAGCCTTAAATTAGAAGACTTAATCTAGGCTATTGGATCTTTCCTCCTTGAAATCCTAGCCATTAGATGTATCTCTAAAATGAAGGGTAAAGATTACTCCTTCAAACTTTACATCGAATGGTCATAAATGGTCCTAACCACTTTATAAGACCAAATTTCCACCCTTGATTTTTTTATAAGACCAAATCTCCACCCTTGATTAAATCAATGGTGGATATCCAAATCACTAATATTGACTAAGCAGTATAATATTTATTTTTATCTGCTATAACCCTACAAATAATATTTTTACTATTTTTTTATTACCCGATAATTAAATACAGTACAAAACACAGTAAAAGAAAATTTTAAAAATTATTTCCGGATTCAGGTTTAGTAAGATCCCCTGTTTCTGTCTTAACAGTATGAATTCTCCTAGCTGCAAAAAAATTTTCACTTTTCTGGACCCACCTGGGCCCACATACACCCCCCTTGGGCCCACAGACAACCCATGGATAATATTAAAATAATCAGAAAAATATAAAAATTTCATAATCATCCACAAAGTCATAAAAATTATAAAACTTACAAAAATCAAATCAGATTACTTAAATTACGTAAGATTTTCCCTGGCCTGAAAATTATTATTTTCCTGACACGGAACGAATCATACAAAACGATCAAATGTACTCACGGAATACTCAAAATAATTTTACAGTACACAGAAATTACTAAACAGTAGAATTCTATTAACTATCAAAATTACTATCAAATAGTTAAGAAATTTGAGGTGTTACATTTATCAACATAAGTATATGTAGAATCAGAAAGAGCAAGATCAGAAGAAGCAGTGGAATCAGAAAAAGAATTAACAGTAGAATCATACTCAGAATCAGAAGCATTAAATTCAGATTTATCAAAATCAGTAAAATCAAGAATAGCAAAATCATCAATTTCAGAAACGGCACATGCATATTTAGTAGAAACAACAACATCATCTAGAAATCCCACAATCCCAAGAAAGTCAACTAACATGTCAAAATGCTCATCATCAACTAATATATCAAGGACATCTAAATGAAAAACAGAATGCTCTTCTAATGGATATTTCATGGCATCAAAGATATTGAATTGAACTATGTTATCACCAAATTCCATGGAAAGGGTTCCAGAATGTATATCAATCTTAGTCTTAGCAGTTTTCAAGAAAGGTCTACCTAAAATTAATGGTGGCTAGCTGGATGCAAATTCATCTTTCATGTTCAGAATATAAAAATCTGTTGGAAATATTAACTCATTTACCCTTACCAAAACATCCTCAAGCACTCATACAGGATGAGTTGTGCTCATATTTACTAGCTGAATGATGATTCTGGTGGGCTTCAACTCTCCAATGTGCAGGGATTCAAAAAATGATTTAGGCATGACATTAATGGAGGCTCCCAAATCCAGCATTGCATGAGTGACGTGCTGGCTGCCTATGATGCAAGGAATGGTGAATGTTCTAGGATCCTTGTATTTCTGTGGCATACTTGGCTGAATCATTACAGAAACATTTTTGCCCATACTAATCTTCTCTATATCTTTAAGTCTTCTCTTGTGAGTGCACAACTCCTTGAGGAATTTGGCATACTTTGGAATTTACTTGATTGCATCCAGGAGAGGGATATTGATTTCCACCTTCCTGAATGTCTCTAAGACTTCTATTTCCATTTCAGCTTGCACTGCTTGCTTAGACTATGTGACTCTATTTAGGAAGGGTAGTGGAATGACCAAATCTAATTTTTCTGCGCAATTCTTCTATGCCACAGATTTTTGGTCTAAGCCACTTATTTTCTGAGAAGTGTGCAGCTTCTGGCCTGGTTACTATGGTACAGCTTGATGCATAGAGTGCTACTCAGGGTGCTACTGAGGTTGCTGCTCAGTTTGCTATTGAGGTTGCATTTCAGGTTGCTGTTAAGGTTGCATCTCAAGTTGCTTACATGGTTATTGCTCAACTTCTCTGCCACTTCTCAAGGTAATGGCACTTACATTGCCTCTTGGGTTATTGAGTGTTTATGAAGGCAATTGGCTTGATCCTTGACTTTTTAGTTCATTGACAGTGGTTGCCAACTGTCCAATCTGAGTTTGCAAGTTCTGAATTGTGGCATTGACATTCTGCTGGAAATGAATGTTGGTTAAGGCTATCTATTTCATCAAGTCTTCCAAGGGTGGCTTAGCTGGAGTGGCTGCTGGACTAGGTAGCTGGAGGGGCTGCTGCATAGGTGGTAGCATAGGTTATGCTTGCCTGAAAGTAGGTGGTTGGTACTTGTTGCTAGGGCTTGCAGCTTGGTATGTAAACTGTTGTTGTTGCTGCCCAAAATTCTCATATTTGAGGTTAGGATGGTCTCTCTAGCCAGGGTTATAAGTACTCAAAAATGGATTATATCTGGGTTGTTGGGGCTACTGGTATTGGGGTCTACTAGGAAAAATGCCTGTTGCAGCAACAGGATAAGCTTGGTTGGCAGAATTCTCTTCTTGAAGGGTTGGACAAGCATTAGTAGGATGAGATGGACAAGAACAAATTCCACAAACAGTGGCAACCATTTGCATAGGTGATTGTCGTGCCACTGCTAACTGCCTCACCAAAGATGTCAACTCATCCAATTTGTGCTCCATTATCTATTAATCTACATAAGATACTTGAACTTCATTGACTCTTCTGGTTTAGGTGATCATTCGAGTTCCAAACTGCTGAGTGTTGTCTGCCATATTTGCTATAAAGTCTCTCACAACAGCAGGGGTCTTATCCACCAAAGCTTTTCCACTAGTAGCATCAATTATGCTTCTCTCCATAGGCATCAGTCCTTCATAAAAGTATTGGATCAACAATTGATCATTGATTTGGTGGTGTGGATAACTTGAACACAACTTCTTGAACCTCTCCCAATACTCATGCAAGGTTTCACCAGAAATCTGTCTGATGCCACAAATGTCCTTATGAATTGTAGTAGCTCTAGAAGCTGGAAAAAAATTTCTTTAAAAACAACTCTTCATATCATTCCAGCAATTCACAGAGCTAGGTGAGAGATAGTAAAGCCATCCTTGGCCGCATCAGCAAGGGAGAAGGGGAATACCCTCAGCTTGATGTGTTCTTCATGGATGCCTTGAGGTCACATGGTTGAGTACACAACATGGAATTCCTTAAGGTGCTTATGAGGATCTTCACCTGCAAGTCCATGAAACTTAGGCAGCAAATGGATTAGTCTAGACTGTAGCTCAAAGTCAGCATCAATCTTAGGATAGTGAATGCATAATGGTTGATAAGTGACATCAGGGACAGCAAGCTCTTTAAGAGTCCTATTATACATGTTATTAGCCATGGTTGTAGAATCACTTAAACTCTTAGATTTAATGACAGATTCAATATCAGAATGAAATGAGGAATCAATTACTTGACTAAGCCTACGAGCTCTTATCAATGCATGCAAAGTCCTATCAATCTCAGGATCAAGATCAAACAAATTAACAGAATCAGACCTAGTCATGCACCAATCAAGGCTAAAGGAGTGCCAGAAAGCCAAAAACTAAAAACCATGCAAATCTATACTACAAAAATGACTAGAAAAAATAAAAAATAAATCAAATGATTTTTAAAAAATATGGGACCACCACAGAATGAAAACTGAGTTTTTAGAAAATTACCATGCAGAGAAAATATTTCAAAAATTGAAAAAGTGGTCTAAACGATGGAATTTGACAAAAAAATGAAAACGACCTACCCTTGATCTGTGATTTTTTTTCTAATTATTGGCAAAAATTCATGTCATTTGGAGATGCCAAAACAATTACTAGAATTAGCTTTATGTCCTTTTTTTGCTAAAATTTGCTCAGAATGGTGGTTTAACCTTGGAGACCAAGTTTCAACTCAAGACTCCACAGCCAAAATTGCACTAGGCTCCCCTGCACACAAAAAAAAATTAGAAACTAGTGAAAAAGTGCTAGCAAGGTATGAAACAGTGGTAGGAAGTTAGGAACACATTCAAAATGATTGAATGACACTGACAATGAGGTCTTGCAGTGCAATTAGCAATAAGGCCAGCAAAAGGATGGTTAATAGCAACAAAATGCAATAGAATAGTAACCAACCAATAGAATTGCAATGCAGCAAGTAATTAGACAATTGTGTGGGTGTTGCAACAGAATTATCACTTGTGTTATGTTATGCAATGCAGTTGTACGAAATCATGCCATGTATAGGAACAAAATGCATTGTAATGTAGAAGAAACCAATGGAACAGTAACCAAGCTTATGCAGCAAAATTATGCAGCCAGATGCAGAATTATGCAGCATAGCAGTTATGTGTGATTAGCAAGAGTTAGTAATGGACCTAAGGAAAAATAACTAGTGCAGTAAAAAAACAATGCAATTAAAATGCTATCATGCAATGAATTCATGTAGAATGATGCAAAATGCAATTAGTACCAGGCAATGAAATACAACATTATGCAATCAGAATTATGTTATCATGCAAAAATGCAAAATGCAGCAAGAAAGCAATGAAACAGTACTGAACAGAGATTATACAGCAAAATGCACCTATCAATGCTGCAGAAATTGTGCAATCAAAGAAGTAATCAGTAGCAATCAATAGCATAAATCAGAATGTAGTATAACACAGCAGATCAGATCAGAATATGCCAGAATACAGTAGCAGTGGTCAAGAGTTATGGATTGGTAGCTATCAGTAAGAACAAAAGTCAGTAAGTTAATAATAGCACTCAAAATGATCAGATTACAGATCACAATCCCCGACAACGATGCCAAAATTTTGACGAGTGCCGAACTCACCAAAATTATAACCGAGTTATGCCTATGGCTTATAGCATAGCATATAACACTGGATCATCTCTCAAGGATTTTGAAATGCAATTTGATCAAATCATGTTTGAAAAGGGGGGGTTTGGGCAAAATTACATAAGTAAACATAATAAAATTTGAATTGATAAAACAGAATTATCAAAACAATCAATCCAATAAAATTGTCCAAACTTAATTTTAATCCATCCTTAATTACTAAAGGTCCATTCAAATATCAATCAAATCCTTGGCCTTAGACCACATCAAGAAGCCTCTTAATGATCATAGATCTTAACTAGGAATGCTTCTAGAATTCAATTAATTAAGGTTAGACAAATTAAGCATTCACCCAAACCGAAATCAACTTAAAAGCCAAGATCTAACCAAGTTAAACATTTCATCAAATACCTTCAATGCCTTGTTTAATCTCTAAGGTCATCTCTTTGCATATGGTAATTAAGCAATTAACATATGAAAATTTCAATTAAGCAACCATAATTAACAAAGAGAAGAAGAAAAAGAGAAACTTGATTAATAGATGAACTTAAACATTAAAAACGAAATCTCAAGATTAACAACCAAGCATGTTCAATCTCTTGGATTGATCTAAGGGCTCTACCCCTCCATGAGAAGGGGAGAACTCAGAAAAATAAAAGAAGGAAGAGGAAAATCGAAAATTAGAGAGAAGGGAGAGAAGAGAGTTTCAGAGAGAAGGAGGAAAAGTGTCAAATGAGAGGTGCCTCAGTTTCTGACTTGCTACCCACTAAACTACCCCTTATTTTGGCTTTACATAATTAAAAACCCATTAATTACAAAGTTGAGTCAGTTATGAACATTTGGGCCTAAACCCCACGCAATTTGGAGGTCTATAACTCAAGTTATGACCAAAACAACATCAAAGGCTCTCTGAACTTATATTCCGACTTCCATGCAAAATTAGGCCTACTAGACATTTAATTGAGACTTCGAGCTCTTCATCAAAATTGTAGAGCTTCTTCTTAGCTTTCCTACAAGGTAAAATTCATGATTATCAGATATTTAGAGCTCAAGTTATGGACAAAATACAGAAACAATGTCAAAGCCCAATAATGCTGAAAAAATTCAATTAGGTCCAATTTGAGCCCAAACTCACAAAACATGACCAAACTCAATCAATTAAAAATATGGAGAGTATAAATGAATAAATAGGAGGGCTTATTAACGAATAAAATATGTGATTATCCATCTCTAAGAAAATTTTGAGTTGTTACCCTTTTTGATACATCACCAATTACTTTGTCAAGAGGATGATATCTTAAAGTTCTTTATTTCTTGGGAAGATCCATGACTTATGATTCCTCTTGCCTTGGGGGATCAACTTGACTTTTTTATTGCTTCTTTGCTTCTTTCTCCTTGTCATCCAAGTGTGTTTTAGCCAAGATTTTTGTAACATCATCAACAAATTCTTTTCTCGATCTATTGGGATTAGTCTTATTAAATGCAACATGTATGGACTCCTCTATGGTCATAGTTCTTTTATTATAGACTCTAAAAGCTTTACTATGACTAAAATAGCCAAGAAATATACCGTCATATGATTTTGCATCAAATTTGCCTAAGTTATCCTTACCATTATTTAAGACAAAACACTTGTATCCAAAGGTGGGAGATGTTTGGTTTCGTTCCTTTGTATAATTAATAGGGGATTTTCTTTAAAATTGACCTTATTAGGGACCTATTCATTGCATAATAAGTGGTACTTACCGAATCCTCCTAAAAATACTTATGAAGGTGTATAGTAGTGGATACTTAGTTGTACTTAGGTAGGCACGAACTGGTGGTTTCCTCCTTGTGGAACAGTGGCAGAGCATATTAAAATAAGGGAGTTGGTACCTACAAAGGTACTCGAACGCTCAAGTCAAGCTGTGCATAATTAGAGTTTATGCTAAAGAGAAATAGTTACCTGTTAGAGGTGATTGGGCCTAGTATTTATAGAGGTTGGATAAGGAGATACGTTCCCTTAATAGTTACAGAGGATCCCTATAAAATCAGAATGTTAATACTGCAGTTATTAGTTGTCAAAGGTAGTTATGAGTGCTATTATTATGTAAGATCATGATTGGAAATTACAGATACTTATAGGATTTATCCACTGCGCAAATCTCGCGGTAATGTTATTGCTACCCAATGTCGTGATTCAATATCCGTTGTGGTGGGAACTCTGTAGTGTACCAAAAATTCCCACTAGGGTGTCAACAATGGACTTTGGCGAGATGCGTATCGGGTTGACCCATGGGACAAGATCTCATATCATGGTCTAGAACAGTTTCCCCCAGCTTAACGCTTAAATGGTACAATTAAGTGTCAACGTATCCAAGTTTAATAGGAGCACATGACATGCGGTGGACGAAGGGATCCGAGTCAATGTTAACGCTGGATCTCGCAATGTTTTCTCCAATGGGCCGAGGTTACTTGTTACATCTTAGTATTCCTCCAAGGTTAACGTATAAGGTCAAGATTCGAGCTGGATCATTCTACTTACGTCGTCTTTCCACCATCCTCGGTATATCATAGGTTGCCCCAATGTGTAGTTCAAGGGGTCTTTGTTGTCCTTTCTTGTAACTTTTATTCTGCAATTTATAGTAGTCTAAGCTTACTTGGGAATTATCGCTTTGACTTTTTTGGAATGAAAATTGCTTCAATGAAGGTAGTAATTTCAGATTGTTTCCTAATTATCCGCTACTCTTGTGGCCAATCAGGAGGAAGAGGCATTAAAATGCGGCCTCAAACATCCAGTCAGTTAACCTTTTGAGGAGCTAATCAGAATGCTTTATTCCCTTTATAAATAAAGGATGCATGCAATGGGGTTGTCATTTGTGGAGAGCCATGTTTCTTTTTGAAATCTTCTTTCATTTCTTCGTCAAATTCTTAAAGATATTTCCTTTTCCCCAACTTATTCTTCTGAAGGAGGCCTTTCTTACTAGGCATAATGGTTCTGTGAAAACCAAGTAGTCACCATATGCGGGTTGGTCAACAAGCATCTAGGCGACATAACTTTCTTTCCAAGCGTACACAACAAGGTGTAACATTTTTGAACTTATTGGGAGGATTCATCATTTCTATTGTAATTCTTTTGATGCATGGAGCCTTACCACTCTCACTCCTCCACCCTCCTGACTGCGTCGAAGGTACTAGCCAAGTGCCTGGATATATAGGATTGTGAAGCATTCTGCTGCAAGGGTGGAACAATCTTTTGGAGTGAAGCATTTTGCTCATGTTGGCCAACAAGAGAAAGATGGATGCTGGTTTCTAGAAGAACCATGGATGTGGTTGTGGTTAATGGTCATCTTTATCATCATTGTCTTATCTGGCTTCCTTTTCAGCTTTTTCGAGTGGGCAATCTTATACTATGATAGTTTATAGACTCTTTTGTTAGAGCTGACAATGTATAGAATATGAATGAAAAGTTTCCTTTTGCTTCATTGAATATTCTACTTTCCATTCTATTCCCTTTACCAAGATGAGTCCAAGACTCATCATTGTAATAATGGTTAGGTTGCCCCTAGCTTGGTGCTTAGCTAATATAGCTAAGTATCAAGCTAAGTCTCAATGCCCCTAGGTAACGGGTTCCATGATTTATATGAAATCATGATCCATTATGCCCCTAAAGCGTTAGGAGCTTCAACTAGGAGGCATTAACGACCAAGTCATTTAACATTCGTGGACGTGCTGTAGTCTGGCTAGGGTCCACATGTTAGGTAACTATTGGTAGATATTCCGAGGTGTAACTGGGGTCCGTAGAAAAAATTCGCGCTCAAAACAATGATGCTTGCATGACATTTGGCTTTATGAGCAATCGTTGCTTCAACTGCTATGACAATTATGAAGTCCACATGGCGCGCTCAGACTGGATAGTCGTGGTTAGGGTTTCATGCGGTTTAGAGTGCCATAATGAGTACTTTTTGAAATCTATGGTGTTAGGGCGGAATTGCCCCCTAACCGTCTTGCCTCTATAAATAGGGGTCAAGGATGTCTCTTCTGCACTTTTACTATTCCCTTCATATTTCCAGTGATGTGAGGTGATTTTTGGCAACCATGAACAATGGAGTGATAGTTGCTTTTGTGCGATTTCAATTGGTTTTCAGTGGTTCTTAGTGGTTAAACCCTTTTTAGTCACCCATTCTATTCATTTCTTCAAGGTATATGCCCCTCTACCCCCTTTTTTTCACTGCTTTTAGAGTCGTTTTGAGCAGAGGGTTTTTGTCTTCTTGGTCCTCTTTTAGTGGCCAACGAGTAAGGATACTAGTGATTAGAGTCTTATTCAATGGCGTCGCTCTCTAGAGCACCTTCTCCATCGTGCCGTGAGCGGTGGGGTACCCATCTTAGGCTAATAAGTATTTGAGGGGACAGAGGTCGGTGACCATAAATGGTGTAGATGATTGGATACAAAGGATAGAGACAAATGTAGAAAGTCTTTTAATAGGACTTTCATCCATTGCTGGTCCTTCTCCATGTTTGAATCTATAGGTTTCTAGATTTCTTGATTTTGACAACACCTTATCGGCCTCTGTGGGTGTTTCTAAGAGTCCATCGTGAGGAGAAGAGTTGTACAGCACAGACCGGTCGTAGAAAGGTCTATGATACTTGTCTGAGGAAGAAGGGTGTACCCTTGGGTTAGAGATGACGTCTGGAGCAATGAGTCTGAATTCTAGACTAAGGAGAAAGTAGAACATCTTGTGAGCTACTTGGAGCTGACAAAGGACGGTAGGAAGGACCATGAGTACCAGATCTCGGCTCCAGAGTAGGATAAGATGGTGTGTTCGAATAGAGGGCAAACACTTTATGTTTTTGTATAAAGACCTCTTCATCCGTCTAGGGCTTCGACTGCCTTTTACCAACTCCTAAATTGTAGTCCTCCGTACTCTAAATGTGGCCCCATCCCAACTTCACCCCAATAACTAGGGTTTTATCCTTGCCTTAGAACTATTTTACAAAGCGGTTAGGCTTCAGTATACTGAAAAGGCATTCTTCTATTTCTTCACTTGGTGGTCCCCCCAAGGAGAGAGGATGGTGCATAAAAACTAGCTCACTCTTCGGTTAAGAAGCAGACGAAAGGTCTTCGATGTCTTCCATGATAGCTTCAAGAATTATAAGATGAAGTTCTTTAAGCTGATGGCAGTTCCCGGATCCCCATTCTTCTTAGGGACCGATGGGAACTTGGTGTTCCACTTGTACTGGACAGCGCAGGCCTGGGACACTCCCATTAAAACAAAAGAGATAAAAAAGCCTAAACTTGGTCGGGAGGACATCGAGTGGGTAGATTTTATCAATAAATGGGTAGAGGAAGTTTGGTGCATCTCTTGTAAGGATGTTATAGACACCACTGATGAAGAAACTCTTGAGGCCATATTAGGTAGAGCGTAGGTCGTATTTCACCCTTGTTTTTATTTTTGGCATTTTCCTTTCTTGTCACTTCTAACTTGTTCTTTTCCTGTTTTGCAAAAAGCATGGCCTCTGGATCGTCTCTTTTGGCCTTTCAAGCTTTGAAGGCTAGAAAAAGAGGGTCGGACCTTCAAACATTCCAGTACGCATTACTTCAACTCCTGCCACTTGGGATCCTATTTTTGAGGTGGCTTCGGATCAGCCGAAATCTCCTTCTCAACTATTTCAGAGGAAAAGAAATGCTACCGAAGGCAATAGGGCAGAGGCTCCAAGAAAGAGAGTAGCCATAAAGGCAGATGAAGAAAGGGAATGTTCGATCGCCCTATTTAAGAAAGATGCAGAGGTCAGATCGTTCATCAATTGGAAATTCCTGGATGACGAGGTAGTGAAACACATTACCGAGATAAGCCTGCCTTATATTATGTCAGGTTTCAGATCTTCGCACTCTGGGCTGCTTGTGAAGCTAGTTGCTTTGAAAGGAGCTTGGTGCAGTATGAGAATGGATTGGCTGAAAAGTTGAGGACGATCAAAGCTGAAGGAGGTCAGTAACTTAACTTGGCTTTCAAGGCCATGGAAGAAGCCAAAAAAGGCAAGGAGGACACTACATCAAAGGTTAATGTGTTGAAGAAGAAATTGGCAAACTCCAAGTCCAAACTCAAGAAGGAGAGGGCTAGCTCTAAAAAGTTCATCGCTGACCTCTAAGATGAGATTCAACAACTAGAAAGGGATGATATAGAATTGGAGACAATTTACATGAACATAAGCGGAGTGCAATTCCAGAACGCAGTTGCCCAAGTCTAGTTCTTTAATGCTGGGTCGCCCTGGTCTTCGATGGATTGGACTCTTAAAAGTTGATTTTCAACACCTACCTAGTATTAGCTCAGGAAGTTCAATAGGCTAATCAAGCTTCTACTGGTGGTGCAGTGGGCGTGGATCACTAAAGCTCAGAGGGCAATGATGCTGAAGCTTAACTTGGTTTTCTTTCCCCCAATTGTCTTATCTTGCCCCTTGCGTGGGGCATTTTATTTTTGTGAAGACAACTTTCCCATTTCCTAGGTTTTGATATAATTGCTTTCATTATCTCTGCTTTGCACATGTTGTATGCTTATTTGCTTTCTATGGTCCGTATTAGGTCCAACTCCCATCATCAATGTGCATTTGGTAGTCATTTAGAGACTTAGGAGTTTTATTCACGTAAAACCTTGGTCTAAGGTCCAATGCCTAGAATTTTTTAGCACTCGTAATTCCATTGAGGATTTAGGCAAAATACTAGGGTCATTAGTGTTAACGGTCTAGTTAAGAAAATCACTTAGCATAGGAATTTTTAAGTTCAAAACCAATTTAACATAAGATATCCACGAAAGGTACCTAATGGCTGACTATGGATGTCGTAATCCATATTGCCAATTAATTTCATAACCACAAGATGGTTATGACCAAGTGTCGTAAATCTTAAAAAGAAACCTAGACCCCGTAAGGAGTGAGCTCTATAAACATTCTCAAGGCGGAGTCTAACTTGAGGGTCTTTGAGACTACAGAGCGCGAGTAGATGTATAAAAATAGCTTCATCATTTTATTAATTGAATGAAAGACCGAAGTCCGTACAATGCATACCTACAAAAATTAGGGCAGATAAAAAAAGTAGACTATGATACTAGGCCTTAAAAGACACTTAGCTATAGTACTTTCTGACTTTATCCGCATTCTAATAATTTTTTATTGGCTTGCCTATTAGTGTCTCTAGGGTGTAAGCTCCCTTACCCGTACTGATCACGATCTGGTAAGGGTCTTTCCAATTTGGGGCCAACTTCTCTTGGGAGGCATTTTTACCACCAATATCTGCTATTCGAAGTACTAGGTCACCTGGTTTGAACTTTCTTGGGATATATTTCAAACTACATCGACTCTCCATTCTCTGTTTGAGGGCGACATCACGTATATGAGCAACGCGTCTTCTTTCTTCTAGAAGATCCAAGTAATCTCTAATCAGTTTGGGGTTGTTGTTAGCGAAAAATTATTGGTGACACTAGTTGGGCTCCTCTATCTCCGCCGGGATGATAGCCTCACACCCATAAGTGAGTTTAAAGGGAGTTTCACCTATTGTGAAGTGAGGCATAGTTTGGTAAGTCCAAAGGACATAGTCAAGTTGCTCAGCCCAGTTTCCCTTGGCTTCGTCCATCCTCTTTTTAATTCCTCGAACAATAACCCAATTGGTAGATTTAGCATGTCCATTGTCATGAGGTTCTCAACGAAACTACAATGATGCTTGATTTTTACCTCAACAAGTAACTCTTCAAAATCCTTATTTTTGAATTGGGTTCCGTTGTCCATCACAATGGACTTTTGAACCCCAAACCTGGCGATGTGATGCCAAGTGAATTTTTGGATTCTAGCAAAGGTGATCGTGACTAAGGGCTCTACTTTGATCCATTTAGTAAAATAATTCATGGTCACCACCAAGTACTTCAGTTGTCTAGGTGCTTAAGGGAACAAGCCCAGGATATCCATACCTCATCTATAGAATGGTCAAGGTACGACGTTGTGGATAATTCCTCTAGAAGAGCTTGATAATGGTCCGAGTGTCACTAGTATTTATCATAGACTTAGACATGTGCAAGGCAGTCAACTTTCATTGTTGGCCAATAGTATCCGACCCTAAGTGCCTTTAGAGCTAAGGCTTTGCTCCCCAAATGGTGTCTACAACTCCCCTTGTGGACCTTGACCAAGATATATTCTACTTCCTTCAGTGTGAGAAACTTGAGAAGAGGTAAAGAGAAACCACAGCGGTACAATTGTCCATTGTGGATAGTGTACCGGACCACGATTTGGACCAGCTAGGTGGCCTCCTTTGGATAGTCAATTCGAGTTTCAGATTGCAAGTATTCCAATATTGGGGTGAGCCATGTATGCTCCTCTCTTTCCATATGAAAAATAGTTGTGTTCGAGATGGAAGATTGATGGAGGGTCTTTTGGATCACAAAGCGATTGTTGCCTATGTTGGTGTATGTCCTAGAGGCTAATTTATTTTGACCATTTTACATACATTGTATTATGCTATTTATTTAATATATGAGGCATTTCATCTATTGTATGTTATTTATGATAAACATAATAAAGTCTTTAGAATAGTAGGATTTATGCCATAGGACATCAAGTGGATGACTTGATCATGAGATCCTATTGGATAGAAACAAAATATACTATTCTTAAATGTCTCTAGTCAAGCATTATTGTTAATCAGGATGTTAATAATGCATTAAGACTAGTATATGCATAGACTAATGGCCACATCTCACGGGTCATGTATATGATATATCAAGTCTTCACATGGATACATATTAGAGTAATGATGTATTGGACAAACCCGCCATAAGAATGCTACATGGTTCCTTACATGAGTTTCATAAGTGATTCTCATAGTGATAATGGTATATGTGATCCTTTGACATGAAATCACTACAATTCCTACATAAGGAGTTGTATGTTTTAATGCCATCAAACGTTGTCTGTAACAAGGTGATTATAAAGTTGGTTATTGGACATACCGCGAATCATGTAGAAGGATATGAGTAACCTAGATGAGATTTGTCACTCCTACATAACATAAGTGATATCTTCGGGCTCCCTGATTGAGTGAGACTAGGAAATGCATGGCTATGCTCAAATATGTCAATATGAGATATTGATCTCATTATTTATTACTATGTCTACTCAAGTATCAAGAAACAGAAGATTGAACTATACAAGGGTGACATGTTCCATGCCTTGTATTCAATCTAGATATCTAGACAAATGGACTAAACTACGCAGTAACATTGATCACAGAAAGGTTATGTCAAATCACTGACATTCTCATTACTTGGGTAGCAGTGATGTGTTGCTAGATACCACTCACTGCTTAAAATGAGATTTTAATATTACTACCAATGTCATGAGAACTTGTAGGATCATACACATAGAGCAGACTAAATTAGAGCAATTAGAATCCAAGTTGGACTAGGATTCAATCGTGGGCTGGACTCATAACAGATGAGTCTAGGGTTACACAGCTTACCTACTCATAAATGACGTTTTCGAAACAATGAATTTGTTTTTTATGTATGTATGTTTTTGCAAAGTTTTTTTGGTATATATGTGATATGTACAACGTTAAGGACATATTTTGGAAACCTGGTTGTGACAGTATCAAGTGTTGATGTCAAGCAAGCCTCGTTTTGAGTAGAGGCGTAAGGGTTCTAGAATCCTTATTTCTGGTTAGCGGCGACATCAAGCGTTGATGTCAAGCAAAACTTGTTTTTGCACAGCGGCACGGTGTAAGGTTTTGGAAATTTTGTTCTTGGCTTGCGGTAGCTATGAGGCTTCCTCATGACATGCAGTGTTCATGTCCTCACGTATTCTGGAAACCTTGTTTTTGGATAGGTGACGGCGGCTATGAGGACTCAAGTGTTGATGCCCTAGCCATTAAAGAGGCAAAGAGGTCTTCCTCTTAATTTTTGTTAAGAACCAGGAGGCAAAACAACACCCTCACTCGCTGCCCCAAACCCCGTGTTATTTCTGCATAGCGCATCTTTTCTGAAGCGCAAAATTCAAATCCAATTTTATGACTCCTAAAATAATAAGAATAATAATAATGTTTTATTGTTTGAGTGTTTTGTGTAGTTTATGGTTAATGGTGCATGGTTATGGCATGAGTCCTCTTTTTATGCTATTTTTGTGATTTTTTTAAAAAAATATGACCTGCGTGTCGTACTTTTCTCTCTACATTCTGGTCGTACATTCTCTTCTCACCTAACTCCCTCATATGTAAAATGAGTTTGCTATATAATGTAATCTTGATGTGGAGGTAAGAAGATGGCATCAAATGAGGACGTTGGTGGGAGATGCTTGGTGAAGCTGGAAGAATCAAAGAGTTAAGGGCTATAACCACATCACATTATTTATATGCTTTATATGTATGAGATGCATGTATGTTTATGGTGTAACAACCCTTTTTTAGCATATTAGACTAGTTTATGGTTACAAAAGGTAGCATAACACTTGTTTTACATGTCTGTCTATTTTTTTAACAAACTGAGTTAGTTTAACCATTTAGTTACAACCCAGAAGTTGAAAAATAACTTAAAATGACTCAGATAATAGCATAAATTGCTAAGTTGAGGGAAATAAACCTAGAGAGTTTGTTTCTAAGTTACAAATAGGTTAAGTAAAGTGTAGTTAAAATTTGAGAACAATCAAAATCAGTTTAGTATTTTTAGGCGTACTGGTTATGTTTTTAATGCTATATTAACCCTTACTAGATATGAAAAAAGATAATAGTGAAACAATAATTTTGATGAATCTTAGTATTTATTTCAAAGTTGTTGGAAGTTGAAAAATTTAATTTAGCTAAATCTACGTGTTCTTAGGAGATCAAGAGGTATCAGTGAAATACCCAAAGTGATATAAGTCATATACGACTTCTCCATATACTAACTTCCAATATCAAGTATTTCACTCACTTTCCATTCATCTTTACTCACTTCTCTCTCACAAAAACAACAAAGGTAGCAACAGAAAACAAGGAAACCAAAGAGGAAAAGCTTAAGGAGGAAGAGGAAAGGAGAAAGAATGGGAAAGGCAAAACAAAGATTGAACAACCACCATCATAGAGGACTTGAGGTAGGGGATTCTAACCTAAATCTTCATCCCTCTTCTTCTATTTTATTTATGGTTGAAGTTATGTTACATAATGGTAAAAGATGGTTTTGATGAGCAAAACTAGGTTTTGAGCTTGGTTCAATTCCAAGTGTTAAATTAGAGTGTTTATATCTTTTTGGATATATGACTACGAGTTCTTACCACTTAAGAACCCTTATTCTCCATTAAAGACAAAAATGGTGATTTTAGTTCTTAGGTGGTGGAATTTCCACTAGTTCATTTTAAGTGAAATTAAGGTTGTATAAGTATCATAATATGTTAATGGATCATATTTGAGTTTTTAGATAACTTAGAATCAGATTTTTAGTGATTGGAGTGATAATTTTGAGTAATGGAACAATAAATTGTTCTGCAGAATTCTGCAGTCGTGTAGTCACGTCAAGGTATGACTAAACCACTCCTAGGCGTGGGTTATTTTGTTTCTCATCTAGGCGAGACAGATAGGGTTATGCCTAGGCATGGGAAAGTCACACCTATGTGTGAGTTCTAGGAATTTTCAGCATTGTTTTTCTTGTTGTGTTGGAGTTTCCTACTAATTGAAATCATTCTTATATGCTTTTTTAAGTGTATTAAGACACTTTTTGGGATACTTCACAAAGGAAGTAATCACCTAATATATGAGTACAAGTTGAGTGTTAAGTATTTAATAGTTATGGATTAATTGGAATAGTTATCTAGGACTTTATACACCCTTGTGTGATTTTGAAAATCATTAGAATTGAGATTATAAGGTAAACACGATACAAGTTTGGTAAGAAAGTGTACTTATCATAGTTATATAATTTATTCTCTTATAATCCAATATGAGTTGAATATGCAAAGTTATATAGAATAATTATCATAATTAAGGAAGTGAGCCAAACTTCTTTACTTTGCAAAAGAGTGAGTGAAACTTTTTTCTTAGAAGATAATTGAGAGAAGTAAGTGTTAGTACAACACTTCACCTATGGCAAACTAGTGAGCTAAACTAATTGTTAAGCATATGAGAATATGATCAAACTTATGTAGGTGTAGTAAAGTGAGTCAAACTTACTAACATGAGCCTTGGGATGAGTTAAGTCTTGAGTTAGGCATTGAAGCGAGTTAAGCAATTTTGCCAAGTTTAGTTATGTTATACGTTTGTATCGGTGATTGTGTAATATCGAGGTATAATAGATTTCTATACATTATAAAGTTGGGCTTTAGTCCATTAGATGGATTAGAATAAGTGTTATTCACCCAACTATCCAAGAGTTGCATAAGATGTAATTGGAAAGAGTTTTCTACCTAAATAGCTGAATTTTGAGTGATCAACCAAAGCTAACTCAAAGTTAGGTGAAATATGGATCTTGGCGCACTAGGAAATCTTTCGATGGGATTATCTGAGTCAATGTTGAGGGTCATTGATTTGAGTAAAATAGTAGGAGGCAAATTTAATTAAAGACCTTGTTAGCTATGTTTATGGCATGATACTTATACTTTCCATATTTTCTGTTGATAGATTACCATGGTAACAAGTACTACTAGTAACTTATCATTGCAATCCATCCTTGAGAAGGACAAATTGTCCGGGACAAATTTTCTAGACTGGTACAAGAATATGAGGATTGTCCTCAAGCATGAAAAAAAGTTGTATATTCTAGAGTAACCTATTCCTGAGCCACCAGCTGCTAATACCCCTAGAGCTAAAATGGATGCTTATAAGAAGCATCAAGATGATGCCTTAGACGTCGTTTGTCTCATGTTGGCTACCATGAACTATGAGCTACAAAAACAACATGAGAACATGGGTGTATACGATATGATCGTACACTTAAAGAAGCTCAATCAAGAGCAAGCTAGGCATGAGAGATTCGAAGTCTCTAAGGCACTTTTTCAGTACAAACTGGTACAGGATAGCCCTGTTGGTACTGCTCAAGATGATTTGGTATATTGAAAACCTAAAGAGGCTTGGTTTCCCTTTGGGCCAAGAGTTGACCACTGTTCTTGTCCCGCAATTGTTGCTGGAAAGTTTCAGTTAATTTGTCATGAACTACAACATCAATGAAATTGACAAATCTCTATCAGAGTTGTTAAGCATGTTGAGAACTGCTGAATAGAAGCTTATTAAAGGAAAGAGAAAGGCCATTATGATGGTCCAAAAGGCTATGGGTAAAAGCTAGCTGAAGAAGCCCAAGGACAAATGGAAAGGCAAGGGTAAGGAGAAATCCAAGCCTAACACTTCTGCCTTAAAACCTATGGGCGGAGTGGCTAAGGAAGGTACCTACTTCCACAATGGTCATTCCGGATATTGGAAGAGGAACTGCGCCAGATTCCTGGAGGAGCTTAAGAAGAAGAAGGGAAGTGAGACTTCCACTTCAGGTATTTTTGTTATAGAAGTCAATTTGTTTACTTATGCATTTTGGATATTAGATACTGGATGTGAGTCCCACATTTGTGTAGATGTGTAGGATCTAAAGAATAGTATACCATTGGCTAATGGCGAAGTCAACCTACGAGTTCGAAATGGAGCAAAAGTTGCTGCTTTAGCCGTAGGGACTTATTTATTATCTTTGCCCACTAGGCTTGTAATTGAATTGGATAATTGTTACTTTGTGCCTGCTATTAGCAGGAATATCATTTCTGTTTATTTTTTGGAAAAGAAAGGATTTACTTTTATAATAAAGAATAAAAGTTGTTCTATTCATTTGAATGATATTTTCTATGATAGTGCACAATTGAGTAATGGACTTTATGTCCTAGATCTCGAAATGCCAGTTTATAACATAAATATGAAGATGTTCAAATCAAATGATATAAACTCAACTTATCTCTGGCATTGTCGTTTGGGCCACATAAATGAGAAACACATCTCCAAATTTCATAAAGATGAATTCTTGAACTCATTTGATTTTGAATGATATGAGATATGCGAGTCTTGTTTATTGGGGAAGATGATTAAGGCCCCATTCATTGGATAAGGTGAAAGGGCTAGTGATCTTTTAGGCCTCATATATAGTGATGTATGTGGACCCCTAAACACATTGGCTAGAGGTGGTTTTCAATACTTCATTGCATTTACTGATAATTTCAGTAGATATGAGTTTGTGTATCTCATGAAACACAAATTAGAATCCTTTGAAAAGTTCAAGGAATTCAAGAATGAAGTATAAAACCAACTTGGCAAGAGTATTAAAATCCTTCAATCAGATCAAGGTGGTGAATACTTAAGCCAACAACTTAATGATCATCTAAAAGAGTGTGAGATAATATCTCAACTCACTCCTCCTAGAACATCACAATGGAATGGTGTTTCTGAAAGGAGAAATCGGACCTTGTTGGACATGGTTTGATCCATAATGAGTCATGTAGACCTTCTAGGCTCTTTTTGGGGACATGCTGTTACTAAGTGGCTTCAATACTCAAGAGGGGAGGTGAATTGAGTTTATAAAACAAGTTCGTAATTCTTTCGCAAAACACTCGACTATTGATTTTCGTTGAAGCTATTGACTATTTAAAATGAATGAATTGATAAGAACAATAGATATTGCTTAATAACCAACCAAGAGAGAAGTAATCAAGTAAGAATACAAGCAATGCACAAATATAAAGAGAAGGGTTTAGAGAATCAAACACAATAATTTATCCTAGTTCGGCCACCAATCCACTTGTGACCTACGTCCAGTCCTCAAGCAACCACTTAAGTTTTTCCACTATATCTTCAAGCTTCAATAGGTGGTTGACTACCTTTACAAACTTGAGCACTCAACTCCTTGGGATGCCTCACCCTTGACCTTGAGTCTCTTCAAACAAAGGGATGCCTCACCCTTTACAATATGGAGGGATACCTTACCCTCTCTTTACAAAGCAATCAAGGTTGATATAAAGAAGTTCTCACTAGAGTAAATGATACAAATTGAAGCTCTAAGAATGCTCACAAATGATATCTCAAAGATTAGTAAAAAACAGAGCAAAGAGTGATTTCAAAGATTGATTCTTGTTTTAATATATTGCTAAGATGTTTCAGTTAAAGAACAACCATCAATGATGCCCCAACAACTGTATTTAAAGCCCATTCATTAAAAGAGCTGTTGGAGGGTGGTTGAAGCCAAGCATTTAATGCATCTAATATAGCCGTTGGGCATGTCAGAACACTGGTAATCGATTATAGGGCTTTAGTAATTGATTACATGGAAGATAGAACGTGTTCTTAGCTTTCTGGGCTTGTGGTAATCGATTACATGACTTGTGTAATCGATTACACGCCCTCTGACTTGATGGTAATCGATTACAATATTGATGTAATCAATTACATGGCCCTTTGAACGTGTTCTTGGCTTTCTGGGAACATGGTAATCGATTACTAGCTTGGGTGTAATCGATTACACATCCTCTGAATTTCTGGTAATCGATTACATGGATGATGTAATCGATTACAAGGCTTCTATTTAGCTTGTAATCGATTACTAAACATAGGTAATCGATTACACTATACTTTAAACTGATTTTTCAAGCATGAAAGAGGATTCATGTCATTCCTAACTTTAGAAAACATGGATTTAAACAATATTGAACTTTGTTTGGCATAATCCAAGATAAAAGAAGTCCTCTTTTTAGGAATTGATCTTTGTAAACCATATTGATTAAAATCATTTTTGAAAAACCATTTGAGATATCTTGAGAGCATTTAACATTGATGTTCTAATGCCTATATCTAAACCTCTTGATTTCTTCCTCTGATCTTGATTTTCTCTTTTGCTCTTGATCTTCATCTTTGTCTTTGTTATCATCAAAAACCAATCGACATGCTTCAAGACACTGCATTCACACATGCTTTATTAATAGTAACTTTTACACATAATTGTATTCTATTCAAGACGGTTCAAAAGACACCATATGAGATATGGACTGTAAGACGACCCAGTATGTCTTTCTTGAAGATCTGGGGTTGCGAAACATACGTGAAACGACAATTTTTTGATAAGCTTGGACTCAAATAAGATAAATGCTTCTTTATGGTGTATCCGAAGGAAACCTGTAATACCCCTAAAATTAATAATTTCATGATAAATAGTCATTTTATAATATTTGTGATTTTTGTGAATTTTTTTGGATTTTTATGAGAGCGTGGAATATTTTAATATTATTTCTCATTTTACGTGCACTCTAAGCTGAGCCGGGAAAATGAGATATTTTTCCTGAGAACCTTGAACTGTAGAAATGTTGACGGGGAATCTTACCAAACCCGAGGCCAAACACGATTTACGAGATTTTACATTTTTCGAGATTTTTATCTGATAAAAAAAATCACAAAATAATTTTATTATCCGTTGAACAATAAATACTAGTTTTTGTTAATTACAATTTATGTCCATAGATAATAAATTTCATATAGTGTTAGTCATATTCTAGAGAACACTTTGATGACATCACAATGGTGACATCATCACCATGA
Source organism: Ormosia emarginata (assembly GCA_029884605.1). Classification (NCBI taxonomy): domain Eukaryota; kingdom Viridiplantae; phylum Streptophyta; class Magnoliopsida; order Fabales; family Fabaceae; genus Ormosia; species Ormosia emarginata. The sequence goes on along the minus strand of JAQQTP010000073.1, from coordinate 41,873,262 downwards.
CATCACTTTAACTTTTCAAAAAGTGAAAACTTAGCTTGTTGGAGAAGCTTGGAGGAAGCTTCCTTGCACTTTCCTATTGGCTTCTTCAAGAAGTCACATTTCCTCTCTCCTCCTCTCCACCACACAATTTTGGGGGCTCTTTGTGGCCACTCATTTTAATTCTATACACTTACCCAAAATACACCTAAGCTATATTTCATTCCATTTCAAAATTTTACTATCACTTTCTCTCTCCATTTTCTCTCTTCATCTTTTCCTCTCAAGGTCTCTCTTCCTCTTCTCTTCTCCTTCTTCTATGGCACACACACTATCCTTCCCCTCCATGAATGTTTGATTTCAAGCTTTAACCTTGCTTGAATCTACACTTCCATTGAATATATTCCTTTCTTGTTGGAATCACTCTCTAAAAAGCTCATATTTCCTCTCCATTCTCTTCCTCTTTCATGACCAAGAAGACCAATTTTTGGCCATCCACTTTTCTTGCTCAAACAACCTTGTTTCCTACATTTTCTTATCATCATAAAGCTTTCATCTTTTGTGGACAACACCTAGATCCACCATTTCCATCATCTTCCATAAAGCTCTAAGATTTGGAGTTTTAAAGGTAAAGCTTGTAACTTTTCTATTCTTTCTTCCCATTTTCGAAATCCTTGATCATCTTTGTGACCAAGGACTCCTCTTTCAAGCTTTGGTTTGTGATTATGAAAGTTTGCTCATTTCAGGGCTTCTTGGAGCCTTTGGACGAACTTTCAAGGAGAAGACCAAGAAGCTTGCTTTTTGTGTTGTCTTCCATAGGTAAGAGGGAGATAATCCTCTTCAACCTATCTTGGTGGTGAGGAAATGTTTTTGGTGTTGTTGATGAGGAATTCATGTGTGGATTGCTCTCTTTATTATGTTGTTTTTCATGATTATGTATTTATTTGGACTTGTCTGAGTTATTAGTTGTCTTTGCATGTTTTGATGGCTATGGATTATATATTAAATTGTTTGGATTAATGTATGGAAAAATGTAGGGTTTTCCTACCACTTTTGGGGGTCATGGCCTTAGGGTAAGTTTTGAGGATCCAAGTTTGATTTTGGAGATATTTGAACTTAGGTGATTAGGTGTTAAAGAATTGATGATTGTAATGGAACAATTTTGGGACTTCTTACCTACGGAGGCTCACGGCCTTTAGGAGATTTATTGGTTTAAGTTGTGGTCTTTGTGCAACCTTGGGTCTTAAGTGATTAAATGATAAGTGTTCAACATTGTGGTGAAGGAAAAAGGGTTAGACTTTGTCATAATGAGGCTCAGGGATTCTTAAGGCAAAATGCCACGAAATGTAGTGCTAAAATGGAGAATTCAATGATTAGAAAATTCTAGATTAGTTAAGAGTTCATAGAATGGAAAGAACAAAGAATAAGACTTTATATTACGACTTAGAATGAATTTGGACATACGGGAAGAACAAAAGAGTTTGTAAAACTTGCAAAACCTTTGAGTAATTTTAAGTGAGCATAATTAATTAGAATAAGGAACTTGATCAACCTAAAGGAATGAAGATTGAATAAGGACTTCAAGAGAATCCCTCTAGAGAATGAATTCGTAAGATATGTTAATTAAAGTGAAACCTGAAATAAACCTCTAAAAGTGTGCTATCACTCTTGAGAAATTAATACTATACTATTGTGAGTTCGTGTTTGGGACTAAAATTATGTTGATGCTTAAATTGACCAAATTGTGGCGTGTTATGGAAAATATATCATTATTGTTGGATATACATGATTGTGCATGGAGTCAACATGCATTGACCATTATGTACCTTTTGTTGTTGTGCTAATGTACTAGACCTGGGGTGGATCAGTGTTATTATATAATTATATGGGTGGTTATGTAATATCATTGATTCTACTGGTATTAGACAATTGCATGGCGATTGTTTTAATATCATTGGGAACGGTACAATGATAGCTTGAGTTATGCATATTCGCATTGAATAATTTGCTCTGTCGATGACTGTTAAAAGGCTGGATGAGCCTATGATTATGCATTGAATCAGTATGCATTGAACAAATTGCTCAATCGATGACTGTTAAAAGGCTGGATGAGCCTGTGAATGCGAACTGAATAGTGTGGTCTGTGATGGATCTAAGGGGGGCGTAAGGCGCAGTGAAAGTCTATTGCACGTATTACGGGCCCAACAAATCATTATTCTTTACGTAGTGAATTAATGAGATATGAATAGTGTGATCTGTGATGGATCTGAGGGAGGCGTAAGGAGCAGTGAAAGCCGATTGCACGCATTACGGGCCTGATAAATCACTATTCTTTTTGTGGTGAATGAACGAGAATTGAAAAGTGTGATCCAGTGGAAGGATCTTGGAGGGTCGTGTGGCGCGGTGGTTCATTTTGTGATGATGTTATCACATTATTATACCCCTGGCCATGATAAACCGTTGCAATGCATCACGCACCTGACAAGCACTATTCTCTTCGTGGTCCGGCATAGACTGTCATTGAGGGGGACAGATCTTCTAGAATGTTCATCTTTGAAATTGTATAGAAAATCTTGGTACCAAGTGCATATGCATTGTGAGTCGGCATTTTGAGTCGGCATATCATTTGGCACTCATTTATATGATGATTATACTATTGTGTTATTGATGTCGTGATTATCTGAAATGTCTTAATTGTTCATTATCTGAGACTCTGTTACTATGTCTTTTATTGTATGTGATTTTTACTATTTAATATTGTTGCTCTTCTATGTGGGCGTACTGCACCGTTATGTTTCTTTGCTGCCATAATTGGTAATGCAAGTAGGATATCTCACCTCTTTATTATATTACTCTATATTATGTTGTGTTGGATAAAGACTGTGAAGAGTGAGAGTTGAATTCGCTTAGTTTAGTTTGGGGATTGACTTTTGTTTCCTTGTGATGGCATCTGGCAAGCTTTCCTCAGTCGCATGTGGATACAGTTTCATGGAGGCTTGGAAGCTTGGCATCTCAACCGTGACGCAAAGCATTTTACTTACATAGGGGATGTAACCCTAGTTCGGTGTGGTAATGACCCTGGAGCTGGTACGAGCATCTCTTATGTTTTTATGCATGTGGAGTTCCCTATACCCATTAGGGAGATGTGGGATAACCACCACCTCTTCCCTAGAGAGGTTTCGGTTATAACGCATGTTCAGGCTCCCATCCATCATGATGTGTCGTAGGGGGGAAGATCATCTGTTGGGGATCCGGAGGAGGATCAAGTGCAGGACCTTTCTCTCCATGTGTTTGACTTCGGGGGAGGTCGATCTTTTATATGGTAGTTATGCTATGCAAAACTTATGTTTAATTATGTTGTATTTTACTTCTATGTATGGATTGTGGAATTGTAACTTTATATTAAGCTGACATTGTATTCTGGATGCGAGTAAACATAAATATATATATATATATATATATATATATATATATATATATATATATATATATATATATTTCATGTCGTGGCTTGTATTTTCTATATATGCACAATGATTAAATTTTTCAGACTTCTTGTTAAATTGTAGCGCGTCTTGATATAGTGACTGTGGCAATAATGACGATTGTGCTTTACTTATTAAATCAAGGGGTGTTACACTACGTGGTATCAAAGCAGTTCATCTTGTTGACCCTGGGTATGAACTTGCTATGTTTAGGCATATTAGAACTTTTATATGTTGTGCACTTCCTTGTCTCTTGATTAAGATGATAGAAAAAGAATGCATGGCTTGCCGTAGGTTGAATGTTAGTAGCTACTGTTATACAGTTGTATGATATTGAGGATTGACCTACTCAATATGTAATGTTCTGTGTGTATAGGAAACTATGACTTCACCTAGGCATATTAGGAGAATAGGAAATTCTTTTAGTAAGGAGATCAAGAGGTTTTGGAAAGCCGATCTTCTGGAGAAAGGAATAACTGGTGTAAGTTTAGTTTGAGAAGTTGTTTGGGGATTGATGACTTGCAATAGGTTACACTATAGGAGGCAGAATGAAGAAGCTCGAGTGGAGACTGTTAGGATTCGGGGCTTGGACTTACCTTGTTTGGATTGCATAATTCTTTGTGTTTGGTTTCCGAAAGGAGACAATGCCATTTGAAATGATTATGTTTGCTTTGTTGTGTCATGTTTTGTGCATCTTCGAAGAAAGTCAATGGCTCGCGGTAGACATACAAGGGCAATGGCTCTTGGTGGACATACGTAGGTGAGCGCGGGACGAGACAGTGGAGGCATGGCTGCAACCGCAAAAGAAATGTAAAGGATAGCTGATGTAACAACCCTCCAAGATCAGAGTGCCACACAGTAGCGAGAATTGGAAGTTGAAGTTCAGAATCTGTTGGAGGAAAGCCGATTTTAGGGCAACCTTGGACTGCCTAGATTCCAAAGGAGGAATAATAGAAAGGTTAATTAGTTTAAGCGGAAACCGTATTCATGATTATCAGGGAAGCAACCGCAATATCCAACTCATGGAGAAATTGCTAGTGGCAATAGATCCAGTCAGACCACGATATTTTTATCAAGATGTAAGAAATGTGGAAAGAACCACTTAACGAAGGAGTGTAAGATCAAAGGGATAATCTACTTTAAGTGCGGAAAGCCCGAACACGTTTCTAAACATTGTGCTTTAGCGAAGAAGAAGTCTTCTGTTAATGATGTGTGTGCTTCAAGATCCCAAGCTGAAGGGAAAGATTACACCCTGGATGGAGCGAAGGTTTCCCAGACTGAAAATCTAAATGATGGAGATTGTGCCGCGAAAGATGATCCCTTGATTGTGCTGTACAATTTTGGAGGCAACCCATTTCTTTATAGCATATGACCGTGTGGATCATTTGGATTCATCTATGTCTTCAGTTATCTTTGACTTAGTTATTTCTACTTCTGTTACTAAGACTTGTTTTTGATACTTAAATTTATTCAACCTATCTTATTTCTATTAAAGATCGAATCTTTTGTTGATTTGACTTGCTTACCTAAAATCACACCTATTAGAGTTCATGATTTTAGGAATAGATTGGTTATTCTCTAATTATGATCTGCTATATCGTTCCAATGAAAACCTTAGTGTTTCCTGAAACTAAGACTTTTGAGTTCGTAACGGTCAACAAAGTTGAAGCTTTCTGAGGAGAAGGAATCCAAGGATACATGTTATCTTTTGTGGAGGACAAAGGGGAATATGAATATCACTCTTATAGTCAAAAAGTTCCTCGTGGTGAGCTATAATGTTGTCAGTTAAGGAGAAGAATGGAACTTCTCGGTGCGATGAGGACTGTCGCCAATTGAACAAGATTACGATCAAGGATGAGTATCCTCAGAAGAAAATAAACGATTCAATCGATCAACGAGAAAGGAGTCTTTGTTTTCTCCAAGATAGATGTATATACTGGTCATCGTAAATTCGTAGGAATTTGAGGATGTTCCCGAAACGTTTTTTTCAAACGTGTTATGGGCATTATAGGTATTTCGCGATGCCGTTCGGAGTAACAAATGCTCATGTCATATTCATGGATTGCATGAATCGGATTTTTCATCCTTACCTAGAACAGAATTGTCGTTGTCATTAATGATGACATTCTGATCTATTCTCGAAGATATGGAGGGACACGTTAGACATCTCGATATAGTTTGACTTTAAAGGAAAAGAGGTGTACGCCAAACTATCAAAGTACAAATGCTAGTTGAGGAAGTTAGACCTTGGGTCATGAAATTAGAAGGAAGGGAATTGCTATGAGTCCGTCAAAAGTTGAAGCAGTTTTACAATGGGAAAGACTGGAGACCATAATACCCTAGTAACTTGCAAGGTTAGTTGGTTTTATCGAAGGAGTGTCGATGGATTCTCCAAGACAGTAGAATGTCTTACTCAGCTTACAAGAAGAGAATCAAACTTTTCTATGGACCAACACATGTGAAGAAAGATTTCAAGGATTGAAGAGATATTCGAATACTACACCAGTTTCAGTTCTACCCGATCCCAAGGAACCACTTCAAGTGTTTCGTGATACTTCATATCAAGGTCTAGGATGTGTGTTCATGCAAAGTTGGGAAGTTAAGACTTACGTCTCGTGGTAGTTGGGGGTATATGAGAAGAAATGTCTAACTCATAACTTAGAGTTAGCCACAATTGTATTTACTCTGAGAACATGGAGACACTTTTTGTATGGGACAACATTCAATGCCTTTAGCAATCACAAGAGACTGAAGTATCTGTTCGACAAAAAGGAACTAAACATGAGACAGAGAAGGTGACTAGAAATTTTGAAAGAGTATGACCTCTAGCTTTGGTATCATCTTGGAAAAACAAACGTTATGGCAGACGCTTTGAACCGTAAACTACTTAATATCTTCATTATGGTAGTCAAGAAGAAATAATTAATAGAGTAGTTCAAGGACAGGTGGTTGTCATTGGAAATGACACCGGATGAGGTATGTTTAGATTTAGTCGCTATTTCGAATGATCTGTCGGGAAAGATTCAAGAGAAGTAGAAGAGTGACTAATTTCTACAAGACAAGAAGGAGCTATTAAAGCAAGGCATGATGTCTGAGTGTGAGGAAGGAATTCGACGGAGTCTTGATGTTCACAGATAAGGTCTGTATACCAGATGATTTAGAACTCAAGGAGTTAATCTTTGATGGAGCTCATGCGAGTAAATTGAGTATACACACCGGAGCGACCAAGATATATCAAGATCTAAAATAGAAGTAATAGTAACAAGGGATGAAGAGAGACATTGCTAAATGTGTGTCATCTTGTCTAAGTTGCCAGCAAACTCACTCCTAAATTCTTCGGACTATATCAAATTCCTCTTCAGATTCATCTGGTAGCCTATCAACTGATTTTATCATCCTTTCTTTCTAATTTTTATAATGTCTTCCATGTGTTGTAATCGTGAAAGTATATCCCCGATCTAGCCATGTCATCGAACTGGGCATTGTACAATTAAAAGAGAGTTTGATCTATGGGATACTTCCTGTAACGGTCAAGGCTAGGAGAGCAAAGCAATGCAGAGACAAAGAGATCGCATTGGTAAGGATGATCTGAATTGATGTGACTAGAGACGCGTCATGAAAGTTAGAAGATAAGATGAAGAAACTACATTCATGTTTATTCTAAGGAATAAAAATTTCGAGGACGAAATTTCTATTTGAAGGGGAGAGTTGTAACACTCCGAAAATTAATAATTTCATGATAAATAGTCATTTTATAATATTTGTGAATTTTGTGAATTTTTTTGGATTTTTATGAGAGCGTGGAACATTTTAATATTATTTTTCGTTTTACGTGCACGCTGAGCAAAGCTGGAGAAATGAGATATTTTTCCCGAGAACCTTGAATTGTGGAAACGTTGACAGAGGATCTTACTAAACCCGAGGCCAGACACGGTTTACTAGGTTTCACGTTTTGTGAGATTTTTATCAGATAAATAAAAATAGCAGAATAATTTTATTATCCGTTGGACAATAAATACTAGTTTTTGTTAACTGCAATTTATGTCCACAGATAACAAATTTGATACAGTGTTAGTCATATTTTAGAGAATACTTTGATAACATCACGATGGTGACATCATCATCATGACATCATTTTGACTTTTCAAAAAGTGGAAACTTAGCTTGTTGGAGAAGCTTGGAGGAAGCTTCCTTGCACTTTCCTATTGGCTTCTTCAAGAAGCCACATTTCCTCTCTCTTCCTCTCCACCACACAATTTTGGGGTGGCCACTCATTTTAATTCCATACACTTACACAAAATACACCTAAGCCATATTTCATTCCATTTCAAAATTTTACTATCACTTTCGCTCTCTATTTTCTCTCTTCATCTTTTCCTCTCAAGGTCTCTCTTCCTCTTCTCCTTCTTCCACGGCACACACACCATCCTTCCCATCCATGAATGTTTGATTTCAAGCTTTAACCTTGCTTGAATCTACACTTCCATTGAAGATCTTCCTTTCTTGTTGGAATCACTCTCTAAAAAGCTCACATTTCCTCTCCATTCTTTTCCTCTTTCACGGCCAAGAAGACCCATTTTTGGCCATCCACTTTTCTTGCTCAAACAACCTTGTTTCCTACATCTTCTCATCATCATAAAGCTTTCATCTTTTGTGGACAACACCTAGATCCACCATTTCCATCATCTTCCATAAAGCTCTAAGATTTGGAGTTTTAAAGGTATAACTTGTAACTTTTCTATTATTTCTTCCTATTTTCGAAATCCTTGATCATCTTTGTGACCAAGGACTCCTCTTTCAAGCTTTGGTTTGTGATTATGAAAGTTTGCTCATTTCAGGGCTTCTTGGAGCCTTTGGACGAAATTTCAAGGAGAAGACCAAGAAGCTTGCTTTTTGTGTTGTCTTCCATAGGTAAGAGGGAGATAATCCTCTTCAACCTATCTTGGTGGTGAGGAAACATTTTTTGTGTTGTTGATGAGGAATCCATGTGTGGATTGCTCTCTTTGTTGTGTTGGTTTTCATGATTGTGTATTTATTTGGACTTGTATGAGTTATTGGTTGTCTTTGTATGTTTTGATGGCTATGGATTGTATATTAAATTGTTTGGATTAACGTATGGAAAAATGTAGGGTTTTCCTACCACTTTTGGAGGTCATGGCCTTAGGGTAAGTTTTGAGGATCCAAGTTTGATTTTGGAGATATTGGAACTTAGGTGATTAGGTGTTAAAGAATTAATGATTGTAATAGAACAATTTTGGGACTTCTCACCTAGGAAGGCTCACAGCCTCTAGGAGATTTATTGGTTTAAGTTGTGATCTTTGTGCAACCTTGGGTATTAAGTGATTAAATGATAAGTGTTCAATATTGCGGTGAAGGAAAAAGGGTTAAACTTTGTTATAATAAGGCTCATGGATTCTTAAGGCAAAATACCACGAAATGTAGTGCTAAAATGGAGACTTAGATGATTAGGGAATTCTAGATTCGTTAAGCATTCATAAAATGGGAAGAACAAAAGAGTTTGTGAGACTTGCAAAACCTTTGAGTAATTTTAAGTGAGCATAATTGATTAGAATAAGGAACTTGATCAACCTAAAGGAATGAAGATTGAATAAAGACTTCAAGAGAATCCCTCAGAGAATGAATTCATAAGAGATGTTAATTAAAGTGAAACCCGAAATAAACCTCTAAAAGTGTGCTATCACTCTTGAGAAATTAATACTATACTATTATGGGTCCATGTTTGGGAGTAAAATTATGTTGATGCTTAAATTGGCCAAATTGTGGTGTGTTATGGAAAATATATCATTATTGTTGGATATACATAATTGTGCATGGAGTCAACAGGCATTGAACATTATGCACCTTTTGTTGTTGTGCCAATGTATTAGACTTGAGGTGGATCAGTGTTAGTATATAATTGTATGAGCGGTTGTGTAATATCATTGATACTAACGGTATTAGACAATTGTATGGCGATTGTTTTAATATCATTGGGAATAGTACAATGATGGCTTGAGTTATGCATATTCGCATTGAACAATTTGCTCAGTCGATGACTGTTAAAAGGCTGGATGAGCCTATGATTATGCATTGAATCTGTATGCATTGAACAAATTGCTCAGTTGATGACTGTTAAAAGGCTGGATAAGCTTGGGAATGCGAACTGAATAGTGTGGTCTGTGATGGATCTGAGGGGGGCGTAAGGCACGGTGAAAGCCGATTGCACACATTATGGACTTGACAAATCATTATTCTTTACGCAATGAATTAATGAGAATTGAATAGTGTGATCTGTGATGGATCTGAAGGAGGCGTAAGGCGCAGTGAAAACTGATTGCACATATTACGGGCTCGACAAATCACTATTCTTTTTGTGGTGAATGAACGAGAATTGAAAAGTATGATCTAGTGGAAGGATCTTAGAGGACCGTGAGGCGCGATGGTTCATTTCGTGATGATGTTATTACATTATTATACCCCTGACCATGATACACTGTTGCAACGCATCACGCGCCTAACAAGCACCATTCTCTTCGTGGTCCTGCGTAGACTGTCATTGAGGGGGACAAATTTTCTGGAACGTTCATCTTTGAAATGGAATAGAAAATCTTGATACCAAGTGCACATGCATTATGAGTCGGCATATCATTTGGCACTCATTTATATGATGATTATACTATTATGTTATTGATGTCGTGATTATCTGAAATGATTTAATTGTTCATTATCTGAGACTTTGTTACTGTTTCTTTTATCGTATGTAATTATTACTATTTAATGTTGTAGCTCTGCTACGTAGGTGTACTGCGCCGTTATGTTTCTTTACTGCCATAATTGGTAATGTAAGTAGGATGTCTCACCTCTTTATTGTATTACTTTGTCTTATGTTGTGTTGGATAAAGATTGTGAAGAATGCGAGTTGAATTTGCTTAGTTTAGTTTGTGGATCGACTTTTGTTTCCTTGTGATGGCATCTGGACAAGCTTTCCTCAGTCGCATGTGGATACAATTTCATGGAGGCTTGGAAGCCTGGCATCTCGACTGTGACGCAGAGCATTTTACTTACATAGGGGATGTAACCCTAGTTCAGTGTGGTAATGACCCTGGAGCTGGTACGAGCATCTCTTATGTTTTTATGAATGTGGAGTTCCCTATACCCATTAGGGAGATATAGGATAACTGCCACCTCTTCCCTAGAGAGGTTTCGGTTATAACGTATGTTCAGGCTCCCATCCATCATGACGTGTCTCAAGGGGGGAAGATCATCTGTTGAGGATACGGAGGAGGATCAAGTACATGATCTTTCTCTCCATGTGTTTGACTTCGGGAGAGGTCGATCTTTTATATGGTAGTTATGCTATGCAAAACTTATGTTTAATTATGTTGTATTTTACTTCTATGTATGAATTATGGAATTATAACTTTATATTAAGCTGACATTGTATTCTGGATGCGAGTAAACATAAATATATATATATATATATATATATATATATATATATATATATATATATATATATATATATATATATTTCATGTCGTGGCTCGTATTTTTTATATATGCACAATGATTAAATTTTTCAGACTTGTTGTTAAATTGTAGCACGTCTTGATTTAGTGACTGTGGCAATAATGACGATTGTGTTGTGGTTATTAAATCAAAGGGTGTTACAAAACCAAGGGATACTATTTCTATAATCCTACTGAGGGCAAAGTGTTTGTCCCACTGACTGTTGTGTTCCTAGAAAAGGAGTTTATCTCCATAGGAACCAGTGGGAGGAAAATAGAACTTGAAGAAATTCAAGGCTCACAGAGTAGCAGCAAACCGATGGTGGAAATAGAGCAGCCTTCACAAGTTGTGAAATCACAATCTGCTCTAGTAGCTCAAGACCTGTGTAGGTCTAACAGGACGCATCATCAACTAGAAAGATATGGATTTCTCATGACTCAACAAGGTGACGTATTGCTCATGGATCAAGATGAGTCTGTGACTTACTAGGAAGCCTTTATTAGCCCAGAATCTAAGAAATGGCTTAAGGCCATGAGATCTGAAATGGAATCCATGTATGCTAACCAAGTATGGACCTTGGTTAACCCACATGAAAGGGTAAAACCCATTGGGTACAAGTGGGTTTTCAAAAAGAAAATTGACATGGCTGGTAATGTACATACCTTTAAGGTGCGATTGGTGGCTAAAGGTTTTAAGCAAATTCATAGTGTAGACTATGATGAGACTTTTTCCCCAGTTGCGATGCTTAAATCCGTACGGATCTTGCTTGCTATTGCAACATACCATGATTATGAAATCTGGCAAATGGATGTCAAAACTACTTTTCTTAATGAAAATCTTCTCGAGGATGTGTACATGACACAACCTAAGGGTTTTGCCACTCCACAAGATGCTGGAAAGGTGTACAAGTTGCAACAATCTATTTATGGATTGAAGCAAGCTTCTATAAGCTGGAATCTTCGTTTTGATGATATAATCAAATAGTTTGGTTTCATCAAGAATGAAGAAGAATCTTATGTCTACAAGAAGGTTAGTGGGAGCACAGTTGTCTTTCTGGTGTTGTATATAGATGATATACTACTCATTGGAAATGACATCCCTACCCTACAGTCTGTAAAGACTTGGTTAAGGAAGTGCTTTTCTATGAAGAACTTGGGCGAAGTCACCTATGTATTAGTTATTAGGATCTATAGAGATAGATCGCAGAGATTGCTTGGCCTAAGTTAGAGTACATACATAGACAAAGTGTTAAGATAGTTTAACATGTATGAATCCAAGAAAGGCTCTTGCCTATGTCACATGGTGTAAGCCTATCTAAGGCTCAATCCCCTTCCACCTAGGACGAGAGGGATCGCATGAGCAAGATTCCATATGCATCTGCAATTAGATTTATTATGTATGTCATGTTATGTACTCAACCAGACATCTCGTATACTTTGAGCATGATAAGTAAGTACTAGTTTGATCCCGGTGAGAGTCACTAGATTGCTGTCAAGAACATCTTTAAGTACTTGAGAAGAACTAAGGATTCGTTCTTGGTATATGGAGCCAAGGAAGAGCTAGTTGTAAAGGGTTACACTGATGCTAGCTTCCAAATCGATAAAGACGACTCCAGATCATGTTTTGTTTATTGCCCGAATGGTGGTGCTGTGAGCTAGAAGAGTTCAAAGCAGGAGACAGTCGACGATTCTACCACAGAAGTTGAGTATATTGCTACCTCCAATACAACAAAGGAGGTCATTTGGATCAGGAAGTTCATTACTGAGTTTGGTGTAGTTCCTAGCATTGTGGACCCAATAGACCTCCATTGTGATAATAATGGAGCCATTGCACAAGCTAAGGAGCCCAGATCTTACCAGTGATCTAAACATTGATCTAAACATATACTTAGGTGCTTCCATCTCATCCAAGAGATCATCAATAGAGGAGATATGAAGATATACAGAGTACCAACAGATGATAACATCGCAGATTCACTGATGAAACCTCTTGTACAGGAAAAGCATGAGGGTCACACTAGATCTTTAGGCATTAGACATATGCCTGATTAATCCTGGTGCAAGTGGGAGATTATTGGTGTATGCCCTAGAAGGCAATTTATTTTGACTAACTTACATACATTGTATTATGCTATTTATTTAATATATGATACATTTCATTTATTGTGTGTTACTTATGACAAACATAATAAAGTCCTTAGAATAGTAGGTTTTATGCCATAGGACATCAAATAGATGACTTGATCATGAGATCCTATTGAATAGAAACAAAAAACATTATTCTTAAATGTCCCTAGTCAAGCATTATTGTTAACCAGGATGGCAATAATGCATTGAGACTAGTATGTGTGTAGACTGATGGCCATATCTCACGGGTCATGGATATAAGATATCAAGTCTTCACATGGATACATAGTAGAGTAATGATGTAATGGACAAACTTGCCATGAGAATGCTACGTGGATCGTTATGTGAATGTCATAAGTGATTCCTATAGTAATAATGGTGTATGTGGTCCTTTGACTTGAAATCACTACAATTCATATATGAGAAGTTATTCAAACGTCATTTGTAACAAGGTGATTATAAAGTTAGCTATTGGATATACCGCGAATCATATAGAGGAATGTGAGTGACCTAGATGAGATTTGTCCCTCCTACATAACAGGAGTGAATGTGTGGATAAAATACACACATCTTGTGCTTGATGTGAGACTATAGGAAACTTTGAGAGGCGCAAGGATTGGAGACTAAGGTTCAAAAGACAAGAGCAAGAGTATTGAAGTTCAACCATTGAAGACATTTTCTCCATCTTCTCTTTTATTTTGGAATCATCGTTGTTTCTTTACCTTTTTTTCTTGTTTGTGCTTCAATTGTCATGAGTGGCTAAACCCCTTTTTTTCTAGGATTGGGATGAAACTCTCTATTTCTTTATGTTGAATTGTTAATTTGATTCTTTGTTAATGAAATTATTGTTCTTGATTCATTCTTAATATTCTTAATGTTTGTGGTATGTTTCCAGCCATATTACATGATCTTAGGCTTTAGGTGAATGATCGAAAGATGAAATCTATTTGCTTGATAATCTAAGAATTAAACTTAGGAATTGAGACCAAGACATAGGCTTAAATCCTTCGAGGGTTAAACGATTGTCATAAAGCTTAATGTGTTAGAACTTGAATTAATTGCCATGAGAATGAGATTGATGAAGTTTTAGCATGTTTTTAGTGCCAACAAATTGAGCTTTAAATAATTTGGGACAAATCGTCTTCAAGAATATAATTGAACATTAACAAAGATAAGATTACAATTTAGTATAAAGGGTAATGTAGTGAATTCCTAGTCCTATGCCTTAAACCTTGGTTGAATCTTGACTTTTCTTGATTTATTTGTTTTCTTTATTGTTTTGATTTCAATTTAGATTTCACTATTAGTTTTTATTCACTTAAATAATTGAAGTAGCCATAAGAGTTAGTAATTAACCGATCATCGTAAGAACAGTCTTTATTTTACTACTTGTACGATCCGTGCACTTGCGAAAAATTCACAACAAGTTTTTGGCGCCATGATAATCACATATTTTATACATTAATAAACCTTCATGTTTAGTCATTTAAACTGTCCATATTCTTAATTAATTGAGCTTGGTCATGTTTTGTGAGTTTCGGTTCAAATTGGGCCTAATTGAATTTTTCAGCATTAATGAGCTTTGACATTATTTCTGTATTTTGGCCATAACTTGAGTTCTAGATATCTTATAATTATGAAATTTACTTTGTAGGAAAGCTAAGAGGAAGCTCTACAACTTCGATGAAGAGCTCAAAGTCTCAAAGTCTCAATCGGATGTCTAGTTGACCTAATTGGGCCTAGTAGTCAGAATACAAGTTTAGAGACCCTTTAATGTTGTTTTGGTCATAACTTGAGTTGTAGACCTCCAAATTGCATGGGGTTTAGGCCCAATTGTTCATAATGGACATAGATCTATAATTAGTGAGTTTTTGATTATGTGAAGCCAAAATAGGGAGTAGTTTAAGGGGTTAGAAGTCAAAAACCGAGGCACCTTATTTTGGACATTTTTCTTTCTTCTCTCTAGAACTCTTTTCCTCTCCCTTCTCTCTAATTTTCATTTTCTTCTTCCCTTTTTATTTTTTTAAGTTCTCCTCTTCTCATGGAGGGGTAGAGCCTTTAGATCAATCCAAGGGATTGAACATGCTTGATTGTTAATCTTGAGATTTCGTTTATAATGTTAACATTCATCTATTAATCAAGTTTCTCTTCTTCTTCTTCTCTTTGTTAATTCTGGTTGCTTAATTAGAATTTTCATATGTTAATTGTTTAATTACCATGGGCAAATAAATGAACTCAGAGATTAAACAAGACATTGGAGGTGTTTGATGAAATTTTAACTTGGTTGGATCTTGGCTTTTAAGTTAATTTTAGTTTTGAATGAGTGCTTACTTTGTGTAACCTTAATTAATTGAAATCTAGAAGCGTTTCTAGTAGCAGATCTGTGGATCATTGAGAGTCATCTTGAAGTGATCTAAGACCAAGGACTTGATTAATAATTGAATGGACCTATAGTAATAAAGGATGAATTAAAATCAAGTTTGGACAATTTTCTTGGATTGGTTGCTTTGTTAATTCTATTTTCTCTTCTTTCAATTTGAATTCTACTCTGTTTATAATTTTGCCAAATCCCCCTGATAACTCCATGAAATGTAGTTATTTATGCCCTATATACGTACTTTCATTAATTACTTAAGTCCTCATTGTATGCATATTTGAAAGGTTTTGTGCTTATATTTGTTATATTCAATTCTGATACCTTTCCTATATAATATTGAGCAAATTGTGCTTACTTTGTTATTGATTAAGTGGATTTACAATTGTTAATGAGTTGGTGATTTTTCTATTGTAGGAAGGGCTTCAAACAAGCAGATATACAGAGCATTTGAACTAAAATTGGAAGAGAAAGCCAAAGAAGCATTTTGGTAGTTGACGTTGTGGCGCAGGTATATCAATGCCGCGACATGGTGAATCCCCTGCATCTAGACAGAGAGCTACGAAATTTGCATGTCGCGGCACAGGCATGTAATGTCGTGACATCTGTGACCTAAATGTAAACGTGTTGTGGCGTAGGCATGCTAATGTCGCGGCATGACTCTGTTTTCTAGGCTTATAAATACGATTTTAACAGATTTTTCAAAGAATTTTTGGAGAGTTTTTTAGGTTTTAGAGAAGCTACGGTTGGAATTCACATTTTGGAGACTGAGGAAGCCAAATGAGGTAAGGTTGGAGGCCATCTTCTTCATGGAAGGAGATTCAAGCATCAAAGATCATATCCATGAGCTTCCTTCCTTCTCCCTTCTCTTTTTTCTCATCCATCTTCCATGAACATAACTTTTGTGATAGATTTTCATGTTTCGTGATGTAGCTGAGCTGTATTTAGGGATCACTTTGAATTCTTGTATGAATATTGATGATTTTGTATTACTTTGAGTATATATTGATGTTTGGTTATGCTCAATCATATAGATCTTAATGTTTTTGATAGTTTGACTAACTTTTAAGTGATTTGATGAAATTTGATGAACCTAGACATAGAAATTTAGGTTTTAGATCATATGTATCGTTGATGCATGATTGATGAGTTCAATTAGCTTAGATAAGTTGATTCGCTAATGAGATAGAAATATACCTCTTAGTCATGCATAGCGGGTGTTTGATAATAGATCTTAATGAATGGAGTTTGCACTAGTTCTTATGAAAATATAGTGAATTAGGTAAATGAAGCTATAGTTGATTGTGCTAGACATAGGCTTTTAACTAAAGTAGATTCTCAAGCAAACTTAACTATTCATTAATGTTACTTATAAGGATTGCATATCATTAGTTGAAGTATGAGGTGAAGAAGGATTCCCTAAATCTCTAAACCATTATCTTTACTTTCATTTATCGCTTTTTTGTCTTTAGATTAGTTTTACTGCACTTTCCCCTATTTTATATGTTCTTGAATAGAAATAGATAAGTTATTGGTTGAAACTTAGCATTGGAAGTCAACATCCTCATGGGAACGATACCCTGCTCTTTCACTTTATTACTTGTTCGACCCGTGCACTTGCGGCCTTAAAAAGGGACAATAAGTTTTTGGCACCGTTGCCGAGGATGTTGGTTTATTTCCATATAGTTTAGACTTATTCCTTGGCATTTGCCTGGGATGATGGTTTGTTTCTATATTACTAATATCAATAATGAGTTTATTTAGTTCTAATTCAAGTAGTATAGTTCTTTTTCATTTAAGTTTTCATTCTTTGTGTTTTAGGTACAATAAATGGTGTAACATCCTGGGACTACCTGTAGGATTGACGAGTGTCTCCACAAACCAACACGGGTCTTTTCAGCGTGCTTTGTCCTTACTCACACGCATCCTAGGAAACTTCCCAAGAGATCACTCATCCCACAATTGCTCCAGGTCAAGCATACTTAACCATGGAGTTCTTGTGTTCTAGGCTCCCGAAAAAAAGTTGCAACTTGTTGATATAGCTACGCCTAATCAATTCCTTTAAGTCATCCTCAACTACGCAATCTCATACCTGCACAGTCTCTGAATCCCTCTCATTCCAGTGCATATTTAGTTCATTCATGGGACCCTTCGCCTAGAAGCCTGCCAGAAGCCGCTCCTTGTCCGTGCTTCTCTTACACCGGCGTCCACTTCCTGCCCTCGTCGGCCCCAGGACACCACATGCCCACTAACTTCCGCTTGGTTCATCCTCGAACCACACCGTACTGAGAGAGGTCCCATCTCTGATACCATCTGTAACATCCCAGGACTGCCTGCAGGATTGACGAGTGTCTCCACAAACCAACATGGGTCTTTTCAACGTGCTTTGTCCTCACTCACATGCATCCTAAGAAACTTCCCAAGAGGTCACCCATCCCACAATTGCTCTAAGTCAAGCACGCTTAACCATGGAGTTCTTATGCTCTAGGCTCCCGAAAAGAAGTTGTAACTTGTTGATATGGCTACGCCTAATCAATTCCCTTAAGTCATCCTCAATTATGCAGTCTTATACATGCACAGTCTCTGAATCCCTCTCATTCCAGTGCATATTCAGTTCATTCATGGGACCCTTCGTCTAGAAGCCTGCCAGGAGCTGCTCCTTGTCCGTGCTTCTCTTACACCGGCGTCCACTCCCCGCCCTCGTCGGCCCCGGGACACCACAAATGGAGGATGAGCTTAATCACTCGAGGCCTTTGAGGGAGCTCGAGAACCCCCAGTGGAGAACCTCATTTAGGCAAAAGAAGGCCTACCATTCGAACCATCCATTTTTGGATCAAACCGGTCATACTCCATTGAGATGCATACTGAAGTGCAGTTTGGCGGTTTGCATTGTAGAAGTTCTATCGAGACTATAACTCAAGCTCTTCTTGGAAAGGAACCCAGGTTTTTATGAGTTTGTTAGTTAATATACTTTTCTTTAGTATTGAGTCTTATATATGTTAGTATGTTTAATTTTATAGTTTTGTTAGTTTTTATGTTTTTCTCTTGTTTTGAGCCTTATATTAGTTAGTATGTTTGATTTTTGTAATTTTGGTAGTTAGACTGTTTGATTTTATAGCTTAGTTAGTTTTATGTTTTAGTTATGTTTTATGTCATATATATACTTAATACCTTGATTTTGTGTTTTAATATGTTTTTGTTGTACATTCTACAATTTTATATTTTAGACAAGTTTTAGAGGTGTTGAGGACCTCTTTGAAGCAAATTCTGCAACAAAACTAAATTTGCTGCAGAATTCTACAGACTGGCTCATCACATCGCGGCATAAGTCTATTTCATGTTGCGACGTGATAGTTATTTTGTGCGCATCAAGCCAGAATCTAGAGAGCTCAATGTCGCGATGTGGAAAGTTCAATGTTGCGGCGTTACCTTTAAACTGTTACCCAAGTGGCTTCAGTACTCAAGAGGGGGGTGAATTGAGTAATTAAAAAACTTTTCGCAAAGGCGTAAACTAATTAAATATATTGAAAAGAATATTAAGAGGATAAGCAGAATATTAATAAAATTCAACAAATAAATAATATTAAACAATAAATTAAATTACTGAAAATAAAGAGATAAATGATAGAAGAGCAGGTACAATATTTATCCTGGTTCGACCACCAACCACTTGTGGCCTACGTCTAGTCCCCAAAACACGGTTCGAGATTTTTTACTATTCAATACAAGCTTAAAACAGGTGCTTACAACCTTTACACAACAGGGATACCTCACCCTATTTACTAGAGGGATACCTCACCCCCTATGAAGGATACCTCACCTTCTTTACAACAAGGGATACCTCACCCTTTTACTGAGGGATACCTCACCCTCACAATTTCACTAAGGGATACCTCACCTTTTTACAAAAGCCTTCGAGGGATACCTCACCCTCTCAGAAATACAGCAGAGAATAGATGAAAAATAAACTCTCACAAAGAGTAAATATCACAAGTTGAAGCACTATGGAGCTCTCTAAGGATATCTCAAAGTTTTGGCGAAAAGAGCACAGAAAATATGAGAAAAATAGTGAATCACGTTTTTGGCACAAGCAAAAATAATTCAAGTGGTTGGGCAACATTTAGAAGAGACCCAAGGTCTCTATTTATAGAGCATTTGACAAAAAGAGCCGTTTGGATCATTGAATGTATATTAAATTTGAAATATGTCCGTTAGTTTCTAAACCAGGATTCCTGTGGTATTCGACTACTGTTTCTAAACCAGGATTCCTGTGGTATTCGAATACCATCAGGGGTATTCGAATACCGTATTCGAATACCATCAGAGGTATTCGAATACCGTATTCGAATACCATCAGAGGTATTCGAATACCTCTGTTTTAAAAGCTTTGTAAAAATGGTTTAGAAGGATGTTATTCGAATACCTCTAAATGGTATTCGAATACCTCTGTTGAAAAACAGCTTTTAACACTTTTAAATGCTTTCAAAAACCATGATTTGAATTTTGGGATATTTAATTTAAAACCATTTTCATCTTTTCATGCAAAAACAATGAGATATCTAAAAAGGCTCCGTACATAAGATCCTAAGTCCTAAAGCTATTCTTGAAAGTCTTGGACTTGGTCTTGCCATCATCTTCATTATGTTTGTTATCATCAAAACCATTATCCATGATAACTAGCTAATTACATAAACTTGTTAAGAAAAAGAGATTTGATATGGGTGCTTCTAAAAGCTCCCATTCTGACCAAATGTCGCAGTGTTGATGTTGTGTGTTGCGGCGTGTCATCTTGTAATGTATATAATGTACAAAGTTAGTTTATTGTAAGTGTTTTTAGATATTATAATATACTCAACTCTCACATTTTAGTATTGTAATAGGCCTAGCTACCCTACCATGGATAGTGAGGACACTGTTTCACTTTCATTTGGGGGAGTATTATTACATGTTGTTATTATAATGTTGAATTTGTGTAACATGTTTTGATATTTACATTATGCAGTAATGATAGTCATCATTTTTTCATGATCATATACTAAGGTTGACTATTACTGATGGGTTTCTGAGAAAATTTTTCAATTTTTAATGCATGATTGAACTGATGCTAGTGTGGAATTAGTTGTCCAATAACATAAATGTTTGCAATTTGATTACTTTTAGCTAAACCATATGTGATCAGAAGCATGTAAAACAATTTAGTCACTTTTTATGTATAATTTACATTCCACTTAGATGCAAGTGTAACTTTGAGTATGATAAGAGTGCATGTCTAGAGAAAGTTTATGGATGTACATGTAGAGTTTCGATTATCCTAGAAATTGTTTTTGAATTCTCTTGAGGCGAAATCCTAAATTGTGCATAACTGATGAAATGATTAGGGCATTGTTTGGACTGATTGAGCTTTTTCAAGCTTAACCTGATATGATGATATCTCTAGGTCTTATTTTGAAGCCTTATAATTGTTTGGCCTTATATGATTTTCAATCCCTTGTGTTCGTTAACCTGTTAACCATTCTAATGCATGTGAAAGCATGACATTTTCTTCCTACCATTAATATCTGTTGAGTACATGATGTGTTATTTTTTGAAGTGAGTCCAATGATTAGGGGTATTAATATATTCAATTACGAAATGAGCCTGAAGGAACCAGATGCAAAATTGAAGAAAAAACATTGCTTTGTAAAAAAAATGGAAAAAGAAAAAGAGAGAAAAACAAGTAAAGCATAAGAAATGAAAAGTAAAAAAATCATTGAATGGTTCTGGCGAGTTTTTTTTTCACTGTTGAATACCCTGATAATATCAGCTGATGGTTCAAGTCTTGAAATAACATGTTTATGTTTCTCAATGTTTGTTCTACATTTTTTCCTTCTTTTCATATGCCTATTACCATGGCCTAACATTACAAGTTGTTAAAGACCATTTTGATCTTCAATTATGTGTGATTTGTATTAGTGGAGAAAGAGTTTAGGATCAATTTTGTAGATTATATGATTCATATGCATGTATGCTTATAAACTTATCCCGATTTGTATGATTTGAATAGGAGAAGTTTATCTTGCATGTTTGTGGAAAAATGTGATTTGCATGAAAGGAAATTGGATTGTTAGCATGTTAAGGATTATGTAAGTGTGGAGCTGATTATGAGATTTTAGCATTCACTAAGGACTGATCTTGGCTAAGTTTGACACATTGGCTAAGTCACTTGAGAAGCTGAATGTCAATGCTATAAATACTCCTAAAGCAACTTGTGAAACATATGGAGAATGGCATTTGACTTCGGAATGTAACGCAATGGAGACGTATTCTCAAGACTCGTTGTTGGGGCAATTGAATTATGTCCAAAATGGCAATTTTAAGGCTCAAGGTAATCTTTATTCCAACTCATACAATCTCGGCTGGAGAAACCACCCAAATCTCTCATATGGTAATAAACAAAATAATAGGGGCCCACTAAGATTCCAACAAGCTCACCAATCCTCTCAGGGTGGGAAGTCCAATTTAGAAGCACTCATGGAGAACTTCATAGTTACCCAAAAGCAGCATAATCAAGTCATTTAAGCTCAAGTGCAACAATATGGAGAGTCCATCAAGAACATTCATACTCATCTAGATCAAATGGCGACTCATTCTAAGATGCTTGAAACTCAAATAGTCTAACAAGCAAGCTTGTTCAACATAGTCCAAGGGTGAATGCCAAGTCAACCAGAGGCCAACCCAAGGGAGCAAGCTACTACAATTTTCTTGAGAAGTGGTAACCCACTTGAAGGCCCCACCAAAAAAGAAAAACTTGAAGAAAAGAAAACCCATGACAATGAAGAGAAGCAAGAGAAGCTCAAGGACAAAGAAGAAGACAAAGAAAACACTAAAAGGTATGTTCCTCCATCAGCATATGTTCCACCTTTGCCCTTCCTTCAAAAATCTCAAAGCGTAAAGCTTGATCACCAATTTGGCAAATTTATTGAGGTACATAAAAAGCTTTACATAAACATTCTTTTTACGGAAGTGCTCTCTCAAATGCCCACTTATGCTAAATTATTGAAAGAGATTATTTCTAATAAGAGGAAGCTTGAGCATTATGAAACTGTTGCTTTAACTAAGAAATGCAATGCAATCATTTGAAACAAGCTTCCTCCTAAGCTTAAGGATCTGGGTAGCTTCTCAATTCCATGCTCAATTGGTGACATGAACATTCACAAGGCTTTGTGTGATCTTGGGGCAAGTGTGAGTTTGATGTCTCTTTCTCTTTGCAAGAAACTTGATATTAGGGAGCTCAAATCAACCACCATCTCTATCCAATTGGCTGATAGGTTAATCAAACGTCCTATTGGCATATTAGAGAATGTCCCCTTGAAGGTTGGAAAGTTTTTCATGCTAGTTGATTTTGTTGTGCTTGACATAAAGTGGATGTTCAAATCACAATCATTCTTGGGCATCCATTACTCGCCACTGGAAGGGTAATTATTAATGTCTACGAAGGCAAATTGACTTTGCGATTGAATAATGACGAAGTAGTTTTTAATATTTTTAATTATGAAAACAATCTTAATTCCTTTAATTCATATAATTGCATTGACGCTACTAATGTTGTGGATAGTGTTGTGCTTTTAGATATACAAGAATCAGTGACTGATACTATGCTAGAGAAGATCTTAAACATGGCTGCCACAAACTTTGAGAAAGCTAAGCCCTACGAGAATAGACCAAAGAAGCGGAATAACATGTGTATCAAGAAGCGTGCATTTAAGCTTAGGGATAAAGTTCTTGTTGATAACTCACTTCTATGTTTTTATTCGAGTAAGTTGTGGTCAAAATGGTCTGGACTATATTAGATTGTTCGAGTCTTATCGTACAGTGTGCTTGAGGTGAAGAAAGAAGGTCATAGGGCATTCATGATCAATGACCAAAGAGTGAAACACTATGAAGACGGGGTGGGGACTAAGCACCACTCCATTGACGTCACCTGAGCATAGACCCAGCTCATAGTCAAGCTAATGACTATAACTTAGCGCTTCTTGGGAGGCAACCCAAAATTTTCTCTTTTTTATCTACTTTCTTATTTTTTATTTTGTTCTTATTTTATTATTACTTATTGATTAACACTCTTTTGTTTTTGTTTTGTAGTTAGCTAATGTTAAGTCAGCTTAGGTGCCTCCCTGAGTTCGGAGCCTTTGTAAGGGGATGTATATAGCTATCGGCCGTCAAAAAGATTTTTCTTCTTTCTTTTAGTTTTTCTTTACTTTCGCATTTAGTTATTGCATTTTATTTTTCAGTTTTTGCTTTGTTTTTCTTGTGCAGATGTTCGAGTTCATGGCTACACGTCTCCCACTCCTACCCTCTCCTATAACCTTCGTGATCTTAAGTTTCTTTTTTCAGGGAAGTTTCATTGTCATTTGTTCTATTACTTTTCTTATTTAAACATTGAAGACAATGTTTATTTTAAATGTGGGGGGGGAATCGATGAACACTTAAGTATTGCATTGAATCAAGCTGGAATTATGTGTTAATTTCTTGATTATTTCTGAGCTGATTGAGATACATTTGAGAAGGAAGTCCACTACTAATGAACTTATTTTTGTGCAAGGCAATCTTTTTCAATTGAGTATTGAAAATTTTAGCATTTTATTTGGGAAATTCGTCATGTCTGGTTGCAATTTATTCTATTTACTAACTTAAGACAGAAAGTGAGTTGATTTATCATAAACTAAATCATATTTTTCTTTTGGAAAGAGTTTTCTTTTATTTTATGTGTGTTAGAACTTGCTTTGATATCTTGTTGAGACTTTAATGATTCATATACATACTTAGACATGATTAAGGCAATTAGGCTTAATTTTTTCTTGACTTCCAAAGTTGTATTGAGAAAATAATCCATTAGTTGCCCCTTTGAGCCTGAAATTGATTTCTTTGAATACCCAATTGAATAATTGATAACTTCACAAATTGTAGTTATTTGGGCCCCATATCTATGCTTTATTGTTTGCTTAGTCCTTGTTTTGATGCATGAATGGAAGAGTTTAGTTGTATACTCATATGATTTGATTTCAACATCTTCCATCATGATTCTGAGAAAATGTGTCTGATTCTTGGATATATTGAGTACATTTGTACTGATTATTGAATTGGAAATTTCTCCATGGCAGGTAAGGTTCCAACTAAGTGAATCAATTTAGATTTGGACAACATTGCATGAGAAAGCTAAGTGCAAGGATCAGCTTGTCACGCTACGGCGTAGCATGTGAATATCGCGGCGTGTGCCTCCTGTAACACCCCAAAATTTCTGTATCTCTTAAACAATAATTTTGACAATTAACAGAATTTTACTGTTTAGTAATTTCTGTGCACTGTAAAATTATTTTGTTTATTCCGTCAGCGTATTTGATCGTTTTGAATGATTTACTCCGTGTCAGGAAAATAATAATTTTCAGGCCGGAGAAAATCTTTAAATATTTATTTCTTTTGACTATTAATTATTTTTAATAATCTGACTTGATTTTCATACGTTTTCTAATATTTGTGATTTTTGTGGATGATTATGAATTTTTTTACTGTATGTGTGCTCAAGTGGTCCTATGTGGGCCCAGGTGACCTTATGTGGGCCCAAGTGTGTCCCGTAAAGTAAAAATTTTTCTACGCATAGAAAAAATTGTACTGTTTAGACGAAAACAGGGGATCTTACTAAACCTGAATCCGGAAACAGTTTTAGAAATTTTCTTGTACTGTGTTTTGTTCTGTATTTATTTATCAGACGATAAAAATATAGTAAATATATTCTTTCGTGGGGTTTTAGCAGATAAAAATAGAAATTATATTGCTTAAGTCAATATTAGTGATTGTGACAATTTTTGATGGACCAATAGGAAACAAGTCTAATATTGAAGACTTTGATATCAACCGTTGATTTAATCGACGGTAAAGACTTGATCTTGATTTAATCAACGGTGTAGGATAAGTTTAATAAAATGGCTATGACCATTTATAACCATTGGATTTGGATTTAATCAATGGTAGATATTTGGTCTCAAAAAGTGACAAAGATCATTTATGACCATTGGATGAAGAATTAATCAAGGGTGGAGATTTGGTCTTGTAAAGTAACAAGGACCATTTATGACCATTGGATGAAGATTTAATTAATGGTGGAGATTTGGTCTTAAAAAGTAGCAAAGACTAATTATGACCCTTGGATTAAAAGTAAGAAGGAGTAATCTTGACTCTTTATTTTGGAGACACATCTAATGGCTAGGATTTAAAGGAGAAAGATCTAATAGCCTAGATTTAGTCTTCTAATCAAAAGTCTATCTTAATCATAACCATTGAATTAATCAATTGCTTAGAATGCTCTAAATAATGGCATGAAAAGATGACAAATTATTAAGTGCATAATGCAAGGTGGGGGACAGTTTTGTGCTTCATTTTGGAGCTAAAGAAAAAGCTTTATGTCATTATTAGATGTCTTGGTCAATTATACATCATTATTGATCATTTTCTTGAAGCAAAAATATTTTCTTTTTTCTCTCCAAGCATAGCTATGGCCATGCAAAGCTAAAAGGGGGCCAATTTGATTCAATAAATTCATGTTCCATTATTTGTATTACACAACAAAGAAAATAGTCAATAATGGAGACTTGTTTCAAGGAAGCTACGGCAATGCATCCATTTGTGAAGCAAATTATTACAAATCAATTCCTATCATTTTCTATCAACTTGTCTTGGTCAACATGCATTATTATTGATTTGTTTGCATCCTTAGGAGAGTGTTTGGGGGGGCAGTTTTGGAGGCCTTAAGGCCATAGCAACAAGTCTATGACCATTATTACTCCATTTTGGTCATTATTGATATCATTGATCACCTTTGTCTCCTCCAAAAAGCCAAAGCTCTTCAAAACAAATTTTCTCCTTTCTTTTCTCCTCTGTGTTTCGGCCATGACCATCAAGAATACCTTCCATCACTTTTTAATTTCATCCAACCATAGATCTTGAATCTACATGATATTCTAAGCAACTTTCATGTTGGAGATTTTCTCTAAATCATTCATCTTCATGGACTTTCTTCAAGATCAAAGTTATGGGGTATTTATGGTGAAGTGTAAGGAAACTTCATTTCTTCTCTTCTTTTTCATGATCTAAACCATGTTTGATCCATGGTTCCTCTTAATCAAGCTTAGTATACTAATTTTTATGTATTTTGTCTTGTATTTGAGAAGCCCTTGGTGGTGAAGGACTTGGAAAAAGAAGCAAAACAAGGAGTTTTTGAGGATCTTCAAGAGGTAAGAGGGAGATCCACCTCACCAACCAAGTATGGTGGTGAGAGATGGTTTTATATTTGGTGGATGGTGAATCCATGTGAGGATTCATATCCATGGTCTTGTAATTTATTTGTGGGTGTTTATGTGTTTTAATTATTTGCCTATGCTTGATATGCTATGCATGATTTTATGGCTTTGATGGTATGCTTATATTATGCATGATGAGTATATGGCATGCTTATAGTATTTATGATGAAATATGTATGTGTATGCCATGATGTGTTGATGGAAAACAAATCAATTTTTGGCTCCAAAAGCCAAGGAAGGGCTACGATTTTGATGCCCATAATTACAGTTTCATGTTGAAATTTTTCAAGAACAAGAAAATTGATTTGTTTAAATGAAAATTATGAAGTGGAGAAAATGAATTTCCTTGGTTCTAAAGGCTATGGAATTTTCGGCCAAGGCACCTCAACATAGGTGTTTATAACTTAATATTTTCATGGAAGAATAAAAT
This sequence comes from Ormosia emarginata, assembly GCA_029884605.1. NCBI lineage: Eukaryota > Viridiplantae > Streptophyta > Magnoliopsida > Fabales > Fabaceae > Ormosia > Ormosia emarginata. Next base: position 41,846,029 of record JAQQTP010000073.1, on the reverse strand, counting down.
TGAATTAATTTGAAAAGCATGGAAAATAAACAAATGGTTTGTTTTTCAAGAAGAACAAGAACACGGTTTTGAAGGGATTTTATTTAATTTATTTTGTGTAAAAAGTTTATAAGTGTTTATTAAACTTGATTTCAAAAAACGAAACGGGCAAACGTTGATTTTAAAAAGGATTTGTAAAGAAAGTGAAAATGAATTTGAACAAATGGGTTTGGTTTTTATGACCATAAGTCTTACGGTTTTGAAAGCAAAATTTTAATGGTTTTGTTTGTGTAAAACCATATTGACTTAGAAGGAAAAATGTTTTGATAATTTTCGATAGTCATGTCCACGTTTTTAGGGCTTGTAATGCCTTGATTTTTATGAACAAAGTGATTTTCAAAGTGGAGATGTAACTTGATTTAATACAAGAATTTGGAAAGGAAATAGAGCGTTTATCACTTGAGAAAATCAAGTTTTTGTAAACAGAAATGTTTTCGAACTTCAATTTATTTTGAAGAGGGTTGTGTTTGGAAATGATTTAGGAAAAATGGAGAATATAATAGTGTTTTGAAAATTTACTAACGTATAACTGATTTTCGAATTTTGAAATACGTTAGAAAAAAAATGTTAAATTTTGAAACGTTGATGGAAAAGTGATTTTTGTGGATTATATTTTGGAAAAGGATTTCTTGAGTAAAGAAATGTGGAAAAAGATTTTCTTAAGTATGAAAATGTGAAAAATAAAATACAAAGTTATATTATTTTGAGAAAAGTTGAAAAAGAATTTTTGAAGGTTAAGAAATATTTTCTGTAATAAAATTGTGGTAAAAAATTATTTGCGTAGCTAAAAAATGATTTGAAATGCAGTAAAATATCTTTTTTACGCAATTTGAAAAATGTGTTGAAAAATGATATTGATTTATTTAAGTCCAAAATAATGTTTGGAATATTGAGGAATATTTTACGTGATTGTAAAATGTTGAAAAATATTTTACGTATCTTAAAACGATTTGAAATACAGTAAAATAATTCTACACGATTTGAAATACGAAAAAAAATATTTCTACGTGATTTTAAATACGTCGAAATATTTCTACGCGATTTAAATTACGTTTAAATATTTTACGTAATTTGAACTACTATTGAAAAATCAATATGTGATTTAAAAGTGATAGAATATTTTTACGTGATTGTGAAAATGATGGAAAATTATTATGTGATTTGGAAAGTGTTTTAAATATTTTGAAAACGATGGAAAATGATTTACGCGACTTAAAAGAATGATTTTTTTAAGTTACGCAATTTTGAAACAGTGGAAAAATACTATGCGATTTGAGAAACGTATATTTTTACACGATTGAGAAAAACGTTAAAAAATTAGTACGTGGTTTAAAAGTGCAACAGAAGAGTTGCAACATTATGAAAACGTAATGAAATGTTAAGAAATTTTGTAAACGTAATGATGTGTTACGGTATTGTGAAAATGTAATAAAAACGTTTTAGAATTTTAAAAATGTAACAAAAGTGTTACGGTATTTTGAAAATGCAACAGAAGTGTTGTGGAATTGTGAAAACGTAACAGAAATGTTACGCGATTGTGAAAACACGACAAAAGTGTTTTATAACTATGAAAACATGATAACATGATTTTGTTATTGAAAAATATAGTATGATTACTGTAAAACTAATGTATGGACACTGTTTGTGAAAACAACGAGTTTTGCCTGTTATTGGCACGTGGTGTATTTTAGATGCATTGGAAAAAATATATATATATATATATGTGTTGAGGCATATGATTTAATTGAACAAACGAATTTGAACAGAATGGCCCTTGTGGTTGGACTTGCACTGATATATTCGTGCATTGTACAAACTATATCTGAGAAATTATGAGATATACCTGTGATTGGTATTATACCTGTGATTGGTATTTGGTGCATTATATATGCATTGGAATGGTCCGATAAGGACTGGATATGGCTGATTGCCTAGGAGAAACACACCTCTTGAGTAGGTGCAATATGCATAGTGTAAGTCACTTGTTGACCTTGGGGGCATCGGGGTACGGGTTGCTTACACGGGTGGTTGGTCGCGCTTCTTCCCGTAGGTTAGACCAATGCAACACACCGATGATCTTGATCGAGACACTATTCTTATTCAAGATCTGATAAAGACTGTCGTGTATATGCTAGATGTGCAAAATCAAAATGAGGATTATAGCACGTGGTCTGAGGCATGTGGTATCGACAGATCTTTTCGATCATTTCTCCGACCTAAGTTTAGCTCCATGGAGTAAGAACATTGAGTCTAAATGCACATGCATTATATGATTACATTTATATCTGTATGATATATTAATTGAAGAATATTGGCTATGACAACTGTTTTGAATACTTGGATTGATATATGATTGGATGATGATAGTTGATTAATATTAAATATAGTATTGAAAGTCTGGTATGATATCCCTATATGATATTGCTGTTTGTGTTATCTCTGTGCTGCCATGTTGGTATTGGTGTAGGCGATCTCACCTCTTTGTTATGTTGTTTTGCTGTGTCTGTAATGTTAAAATCAAATAATAGAAGGATCGAGTTGTCTTAGACATAACGGGCGATGGATATTTTGAGATTGGTGACTGATAAACACATATTTTATTCATTAAGAAACCCTTATATTTAGTCATTTACACTCTCCATATTCTTAATTGATTGAGTTTGACATGATTTTGTGAGTTTGAGCTCAAATTGGTCCTAATTGAATATTTTTAGCATTATTGAGATTTTACACTATTTCTGTATTTTGGTCATAACTTGAGTTCCTGATATCTGAAAATCATGAATTTTATCTTGTAGGAAAGCTAAGAGGAAGCTCTACAACTTTGATGAAGAGCTCGAAGTCTGATTCAGATGTCTAAGGGACCTAAGTTGACATGGAAGTCAGAATACGGGTTCTGTCAGTAGAATCCGAACAGTGTGCACTCAAAAAAATCATATCTCAAGATGTAATAAAGGAGATGGGCTGAAATTTGGACATTGGATAGTAAAGATCCAAATAAACAACTTTCATGAAGAACACATTTTGAGAAAAAGAAGTCTAGTAGGTCATTTTGAGCTTGCAAGTCGGAACAGAGGAGCTGAAGTTGGGTTTGAGCAACCTACGGTATTTGGGACATATCTTAGGCTTAAGGAAGCCAAAGTGGACGAACCAGCTATCCATTTTATAGCCAAGACAAGGATCTACAACTTTCATGAAGAACACTTTTCGTGATTCTGAAGTATAGTGGGTCGTTTTTGGCTTCCAAGTCAGACACGAAATTTTCGTCCTCAACCATCCACTCATCCATCCACTAATCCACTCATCCACTCCACCCACTCATCCACTAACTCACCCATTCATCCACTCATACACTAATCCAACCACTTAACCACTCCACCCACTCATCCACTAATCCATCCACTCACCCATTCATGTCCATAATTTCCCACTCACCAAAAGTCCTTTGGCATTTTTCACTAATTCAACCACTCAACCATTCCACTCCCTCATCCACTAAACCAATCCACTAAACCAACCCACTAATCCATCCACTAAAACACTCCACTCACTCATCCACTCATCCACCCACTTCCCTTTGTCATTTTGTTACCTTAGACTTCTATAAAAGGCACCATTTATCATGAACAAGATGGAACTCTCCTTCACTTTCTCTCTTAGTTTCTTGTTTCTTCATAGTTTCTTCTTGTTTCTTCATAGTTTTTCTTGTGATTTCTTTCTAGCTATGTGTAACTAAACCTCCCTTGGTTAAGGGGGTGATGAAACCGCTAGTATTAATGTTGTAAACTTTGCATATTTGATTATTTCAACACAGCTTATGTTTTTATTCATATATTTCTCGAATCTATTGTTGGTATGAAGGTTTTTGTACTTGTTCCTACTTTCAAAGTAGTAGATCTAGGTTTATTATGCGCAGTTGTGGTAGTAGATCTAGTGGGATGTATGATGTTCATGTGGGTATAATTATCTTTGTGCTATTTGCCAGTTATAAAAGTGGTAGATCTGGGTTTATTATGCGCGGTTGCGGTATTAGATCTAGAGAAATATATGTTCTAAGTAATTTAATCTCGGTGTGTGATTAGACCTTAGTGTAATTGGTTTTCTAAATCTTAATGCAATTGTTGGATAGTTGTAAGAGCGGTTGCTTTATGACTAATCAGTGATTAGGAGTTGATTTGAGCGGTTGCTAAATTGGCCAACACGTAAGGAAAACAGAGATTTACTCTCACAATTGCATAAAAACATAATTGAGCATGTTGGAATAAAAAGGATATGTGGATTTACATTATCAAATAAATCTAGTGGTGGATTCAATCTCTTAACCAATTTTCTTATATTGTTGATTTCAGTTTGTTTATTGTTATCTTTGAAGTTGTTCATTGTTCATCAAAACTCCAAAACCCCCTTTTACTTGTTTATTGTTAATCGAGTCTAAATTGGGAATTGTTTAATAGTGTTAATTGAATTGGTTCTCTGTGGATCGACCCTTACTAACTACAACTAGTTGTAAGGTTTTTATTTTCTGGTGGGCCTGACAACTGATTTTTATCTTAATTTTAATCACTACATCCGCACGCATCAGAATTTCTTCTTGTTTCTTCATAGTTTTTCTTGTGATTTCTTTCTAGCTATGTGTAACTAAACCTCCCTTGGTTAAGGGGGTGATGAAACCGCTAGTATTAATGTTGTAAACTTTGCATATTTGATTATTTCAACACAGTTATGTTTTTATTCATATATTTCTGAATCTATTGTTGGTATGAAGGTTTTTGTACTTGTTCCTACTTTCAAAGTAGTAGATCTAGGTTTATTATGCGCGGTTGTGGTAGTAGATCTAGTGGGATGTATGATGTTCATGTGGGTATAATTATCTTTGTACTATTTTCCAGTTATAAAAGTGGTAGATCTGGGTTTATTATGCGCGGTTGCATGTATTAGATCTAGAGAAATATATGTTCTAAGTAATTTAATCCCGGTGTGTGATTAGACCTTAGTGTAATTGGTTTTCTAAATCTTAATGCAATTGTTGGATAGTTGTAAGAGCGGTTGCTTTATGACTAATCAGTGATTAGGAGTTGATTTGAGCGGTTGCTAAATTGGCCAACACGTAAGGAAAACAGAGATTTACTCTCACAATTGCATAAAAACATAATTGAGCATGTTGGAATAAAAAGGATATGTGGATTTACATTATCATATAAATCTAGTGGTGGATTCAATCTCTTAACCAATTTTCTTATATTGTTGATTTCAGTTTGTTTATTGTTATCTTTGAAGTTGTTCATTGTTCATCAAAACTCCAAAACCCCCTTTTACTGTTTATTGTTAATCAGAGTCTAAATTGGGAATTGTTTAATAGTGTTAATTGAATTGGTTCTCTCAGGATCGACCCTTACTAACTACAACTAGTTGTAAGGTTTTTATTTTCTCGGTGGGCCCGACAACCGATTTTTATCTTAATTTTAATCACTACATCTCGCACGCATCGAATTTTGGCGCCGTTGCCGGGGAACCAATTTTTTCAATTACACTATTAATTTATTTCCTATTTTTATTCTGTTTTTATTTTATTTTATTTTATTTTATTTTTAATCTTTCTTTCTGAGTGTTTTGTAGGTGTTGATGTCCTTTGAAGGAGTAGACGAAGGATTGCTAAATTTGAGGAACTATATTGATCAACTCACTTCACATCCTCAATTTCCCTTCCATCCGGCTAACTTCCAACTCACACCTGCTGACATTGAAGCTGCCCGTTACATTGATCTATCAAGTTCAGAGACATTTGAGCCATCTGAAATATCTGAAGAAGTGACAATGGCAGAAAACACTTTAAGGGCATTGGGTGCTCCAGATCTAGATCAACAGCCTCTTTGCATAAACATTCTTGAAAATGAAGAGGCATTTGAATTGAAATCCGGTTTAATCCATCTCTTGCCATCTTTCAATGGATTACCCGAGAGGACCCCAACAAGCACTTGAAGGAAATCCATGTGGTATGTTCTAGCATGAAACTCGGCAGGAATTCATGTAGAGCAAGTCAAGTTGAGAGCTTTTCCATTCTCATTGAAAGACTCGGCTAAGGAGTGGCTTTACTACTTGCCACCCGGATCCATCCAATCATGGCGGGACATGGCCCAAACTTTCCTAGACAGATACTTCCCTGCCTCAAAAGCGCAACAATCGGAAAAGAAATCATGGGTATTCAACAAAGGCATGGGGAATCACTCCATGACTACTTGGGAGAGATTTAAGAAGCTATGTTTCAATTTCACCCTCATCATCAAATAAGTGAGCAACTTTTAATTCAAAGTATTTCTATGAAGGCTTACAAGTGATGGATCGCAACATGATTGATCTTTGCTAGCGGAGGAGCATTGATTGATAAAACTCCTCAAGAAGCTAGAAACTTGATCTCAAGAATGGTCGCCAATACTCAACAATTCTACTCTAGAAATGACACCGGAGTAAGAGCGGTGAAAGAAGTAGAGACAACCAAGATACAAAGAAAAAATGACTCAATTGATTGCTATGGTTCAGCGGTTAATGGATTCAGGTAAAGCACCAGTTTCTGCTTGTGGGATCTGTTGTTCATCTGGACATCCCACTGATATGTGTCCCACTCTCCAAGAAGACACAAATGAGGAGGTAAGAGCAGTAGGGGGATATGCTGGACTTTCAAAAAATTACAACCCCTACTCAAACACATATAATCCGGGTTGGAGGGATCATCCAAATTTCAGCCCATCTCCATTATTACATCTTGATATATGATTTTTTTGAGTGCACACTGTTCGGATTCTACTGACAGAACCCGTATTCTGACTTCCATGTCAACTTAGGTCCCTTAGACATCTGAATCAGACTTTGAGCTCTTCATCAAAGTTGTAGAGCTTCCTCTTAGCTTTCCTACAAGATAAAATTCATGATTTTCAGATATCAGGAACTCAAGTTATGACCAAAATACAGAAACAGTGTAAAATCTCAATAATGCTGAAAATATTCAATTAGGACCAATTTGAGCTCAAACTCATAAAATCATGTCAAACTCAATCAATTAAGAATATGGAGAGTGTAAATGACTAAATATAAGGGTTTCTTAATGAATAAAATATGTGTTTATCAGTGACAACAATAAGGAGTGGACATTCAGGACTCGAAGGTGTGCAGTGTTGACAAAAGAACAGATGTCTGATGCATCAAGATGGACAGAAAAAGGAATAAGTATGTTAAAGTTTCTCGTTAGTGTTGTACCGCGCTATTAAGTAGGACCCATTATAGGGTTTGCTACTGTTAAAAAAAAAGAATATCTGTTAATTTTATTTTTCTTTAAATTGTGAAATATTAATTGGTGTCAATATTGCATAATGAATAGTTGAAATATGATTTTCAATATTACCTAATATTTTCAATAAATTTACGTTTCAGTAAAAAAGAAATTTTGAAACCCATATTTTCATAACTCAAACCTTTTACAAATTAATTTTCAGATTATGAGTCGGGAGTCAGAAATGTGATGCCCTAAGGAGGGTGTTACATTAGTTGGTATCATAGCACGGTTTGAGTCTTTTGAGGTTTGTGGTTAGGTCTATTTTGCTTGTATTGTGTTCTCTGTGTTATTGTTTTCCGAAAGGAAACAATGTTGTTTATAATGGATATTAGATCAATTGTATTTTCGTTTGTCCGTCTTTGAAAAAAAAAAAAGACTCATGGTAGATGTACGCGTGAGGAAGCGGAACATGTTACTAGTAATGCAGTTGCAGCTACGGGAGCAACGAGAGCAATATGGAAAGACGACCGCACGAATAGAGGATCGTTGAACAGCGGAAACTGGAAGTTGAAGTTTAGGATCTGATGAAAGAGAATCAATCTTGGAATATAAGATTTCGTAATTTTAGAACCTGATATTTTAGGTATATTGAGGAAAGTGATTGATTTCAATGGAAAATGTATTTACGACCATTGAGAAATCAGAAGCAGTACGTGATGTGGAGAGGGGCACTTAACGAAGGATTGTACGTTAAAAAAAATAATTTGCGGAAAGTTTGGACACATTTCCAGAGATTGTGTTCCATTGAAAACAAAGTTTTTTGTTAGTAAAATTTTAGATAGTAAGGGAAGTTGTTACTCTGAATGGAACGGAAGTGTTCTGAGCTGAAGACCTAAACAAGGGAGACTGTACTGCAAGAGGTAATTCTTTGATCATAGTGTATATCTTTGGGAGGAAACCTGTTCTTTGTGTAATATGATTAAGTAGATCAATTATATGTTAGAGTTATTCGTTATCCTCTGATTTGTTTATTTCTGTTTCTATTCTTAGCCGATCGAGCTACTTGTGTTATTCAAATATTGTTATAGATCAAATCTTTGTGTTAGTTTGATCTGTCGTTCAAAATTTTGTGTTAGTTTGATCTGTTTCATAAACAGATATGATCTTCAAAACGGATTGGTTATTTTTCAATCATATCCTATGAGATTGTCTCAATAAGGTGTTAATAATTCAGAAAAAATTCAATCCTGAAAATCAGGCAAAATCAAATTCTTGTTGAATATGTTTGGTAACATATCAGATCATTTCGCTACCTTTTCTTCCTAAACCTCTATAATGTTCTTTCATATATTGCATTTGCAAGAAAGAATATTTTACAAGAAAGGATATTCCTATTTATATCCATGTCATAGTATCGGAGTGGTGCAGCGTGAGCGTGGTGGATTCTTCAAAGTTTGAAAACAGTTTTTCAGTGGGAAAGTCAAAAAGACAGTAATGGAAATCCTAGAAAATTTTTGGATCATAGGACTTCTCACCCAGCTTATCAGAAAGAATTAAGCGTTCGTATCGACTGATACATATAAGAAAAAATTTTAGGAATTGAAATATGTTTGAAGTACTTCTCTAGTATTAGTTTTATCTAATCCTAGTGAACCATTAGAGGTGAACAGTGACGTATTACATTGGAGCTTAAGATATGTGCTTATGCAGAATAGAAGAGTTGTAGGGTATGATTTTAGGAAATTGAAGTCATTTGAGAAAAACTATTCTAGGCATGAATGAAGGTTGGTAGTCGCTGTATTGGTATCAGAGATATGGAGATACTTTCTTTCTAGAGTAACATTCAATATCTTCAGTAACTAGGAGTTTGAGATATCTATTTGATCAGAAGAAGTTGAACGTCAGGCAAAAAGATTTTGTTGGTTAGAATAGTATAGAAAGATGTAAGAAAGGAAGCTACATGGGAACTGGAAGGAAAGATGAAAGAGTAATGTTCATATTTATTCTGAGGGTGTGAAATCATGACCACCAAAATTTTGAGGACGAAATTTCTGTAAAGAGGGGGAGTATTGTAACACCCCAAAATTTTCGTATCTCTTAAACAATAATTTTGATAGTTAACAGAATTTTACTGTTTAGTAATTTCTATGCACTGTAAAATTATTTTGTTTATTCCATTAGCGTATTTGATCGTTTTGAGTGATTTACTCCGTGTCAAGAAAATAATAATTTTTGGGCCGGAGAAAATCTTTAATATTTATTTCTTTTGACTGTTAATTATTTTTAATAATCTGACTTGATTTTCATACGTTTTCTAATATTTGTGATTTTTGTGGATGATTATGAATTTTTTTACTGTATGTGGGCCCAGGTGATCCTATGTGGGCCTAGGTGACCTTACATGGGCCTAGGTGGGTCTTGCAAAGTAAAAATTTTTCTACGCATAGAAAAATTTGTACTGTTTAGACGGAGACAGAGGATCTTACTAAACCTGAATCTAGAAACAGCTTTAGAAATTTTCTTGTACTGTGTTTTGTACTATATTTATTTATTGGACGATAAAAATACAGTAAATATATTCTTTCGTGGGGTTTTAGTAGATAAAAATAGAAATTATATTGCTTAAGTCAATATTAGTGATTGTGACAATTTTTGATGGACCAATAGGAAACAAGTCTAATATTGAAGACTTTGATATCAACCGTTGATTTAATCGACGGTAAAGACTTGATCTTGATTTAATCAACGGTGTAGGATAAGTTTAATAAAATGGCTATGACCATTTATAACCATTGGATTTGGATTTAATCAATGGTAGAGATTTGGTCTCAAAAAGTGACAAAGACCATTTATGACCATTGGATAAAGAATTAATCAAGGGTGGAGATTTGGTCTTGTAAAGTAACAAGGATCATTTATAACCATTGGATGAAGATTTAATTAATGGTGGAGATTTGGTCTTAAAAAGTAGCAAAGACTAATTATGACCCTTGGATTAAAAGTAAGAAGGAGTAATCTTGACCCTTTATTTTGGAGACACATCTAATGGCTAGGATTTAAAGGAGAAAGATCTAATGGCCTAGATTTAGTCTTCTAATCAAAAGTCTATCTTAATCATAACCATTAAATTAATCAATTGCTTAGAATGCTCTAAATAATGGCATGAAAAGATGACAAATTATTAAGTGCAAAATGCAAGGTGGGGGACGGTTTTGTGCTTCATTTTGGAGCTAAAGAAAAAGCTTTATGTCATTATTAGATGTCTTGGTCAATTATACATCATTATTGATCATTTTCCTGAAGCAAAAATATTTTCTTTTTTCTCTCCAAGCATAGCTATGGCCATGCAAAGCTAAAAGGGGGCCAATTTGATTCAATAAATTCATGTTCCATTATTTGTATTACACAACAAAGAAAATAGTCAATAATGGAGACTTGTTTCAAGGAAGCTACGGCAATGCATCCATTTGTGAAGCAAATTATTACAAATCAATTCCTATCATTTTCTATCAACTTGTCTTGGTCAACATGCATTATTATTGATTTGTTTGCATCCTTAGGAGAGTGTTTGCGGGGGGGGGGGGGGTTTTGGAGGCCTTAAGGCCATAGCAACAAGTCTATGACCATTATTACTCCATTTTGGTCATTATTGATATCATTGATCACCTTTGTCTCCTCCAAAAAGCCAAAGCTCTTCAAAACAAATTTTCTCTCCTTTCTTTTCTCCTCTGTGTTTCGGCCATGACCATCAAGAATACCTTCCATCACTTTTTAATTTCATCCACCATAGATCTTGAATCTAGATGATATTCTAAGTAACTTTCATGTTGGAGATTTTCTCTAAATCATTCATCTTCATGGACTTTCTTCAAGATCAAAGTTATGGGGTATTTATGGTGAAGTGTAAGGAAACTTCATTTCTTCTCTTCTTTTTCATGATCTAAACCATGTTTGATCCATGGTTCCTCTTAATCAAGCTTAGTATACTAATTTTTATGTATTTTGTCTTGTATTTGAGAAGCCCTTGGTGGTGAAGGACTTGGAAAAAGAAGCAAAACAAGGAGTTTTGAGGATCTTCAAGAGGTAGAAGAGGAGATCCACCTCACCAACCAAGTATGGTGGTGAGATGATTTTATATTTGGTGGATGGTGAATCCATGTGAGGATTCATATCCATGGTCTTGTAATTTATTTGTGGGTGTTTATGTGTTTTAATTATTTGTCTATGCTTGATATGCTATGCATGATTTTATGGCTTTGATGGTATGCTTATATTATGCATGATGAGTATATGGCATGCTTATAGTATTTATGATGAAATATGTATGTGTATGCCATGATGTGTTGATGGAAAAGAAATCAATTTTTGGCTCCAAAAGCCAAGGAAGGGCTACGATTTTGATGCCCATAATTACAGTTTCATGTTGAAATTTTTCAAGAACAAGAAAATTGATTTGTTTAAATGAAAATTATGAAGTGAAGAAAATGAATTTCCTTGGTTTTAAAGGCTATGGAATTTTCGGCCAAGACACCTCAACATAAGTGTTTATAACTTAATATTTTCATGGAAGAATAAAATTGAATTACTTTGAAAAGCATGAAAAATAAACAAATGGTTTGTTTTTCAAGAAGAACAAGAACACGGTTTTGAAGGGATTTTATTTAATTTATTTTGTGTAAAAAGTTTCTAAGTGTTTATTAAACTTGATTTCGAAAAACGAAACGGGCAAACGTTGATTTTAAAAAGGATTTGCAAAGAAAGTGAAAAAGGATTTATAAAGAAAGTGAAAATGAATTTGAACAAATGGGTTTGGTTTTTATGACCATAAGTCTTACGGTTTTGAAAGCAAAATTTTAATGGTTTTGTTTGTGTAAAACCATATTGACTTAGAAGGAAAAATGTTTTGATAATTTTCAATAGTCATGTCCACGTTTTTAGGGCTTGTAATGCCTTGATTTTTATGAATAAAGTGATTTTCAAAGTGGAGATGTAACTTGATTTAATACAAGAATTTGGAAAGGAAATAGAGCGTTTATCACTTGAGAAAATCAAGTTTTTGTAAACAGAAATGTTTTCGAACTTCAATTTATTTTGAAGAAGGTTGTGTTTGGAAATGATTTGGGAAAAATGGAGAATATAATGGTGTTTTGAAAATTTACTAACGTATAACTGATTTTTGAATTTTGAAATACGTTAGAAAAAAAATGTTAAATTTTGAAACGTTGATGGAAAAGTGATTTTTGTGGATTATATTTTGGAAAAGGATTTCTTGAGTAAAGAAATGTGGAAAAAGATTTTCTTAAGTATGAAAATGTGAAAAATGAAATACAAAGTTATATTATTTTGAGAAAAGTTGAAAAAGAATTTTTGAAGGTTAAGAAATATTTTCTGTAATGAAATTGTGGTAAAAAATTATTTGCGTAGCTTAAAAACGATTTAAAATGCAGTAAAATATCTTTTTTACGCAATTTGAAAAATGTGTTGAAAAATGATATTGATTTATTTAAGTCCAAAATAATGTTTGGAATATTGAGGAATATTTTACGTGATTGTAAAATGTTGAAAAATATTTTACGTATCTTAAAACGATTTGAAATACAGTAAAATAATTCTACATGATTTGAAATACGAAAAAAAATATTTCTACGTGATTTTAAATACGTCGAAATATTTCTACGCTATTTAAATTACGTTTAAACATTTTACGTAATTTGAACTACTATTAAAAAATCAATATGTGATTTAAAAGTGATAGAATATTTTTACGTGATTGTGAAAATGATGGAAAATCATTATGTGATTTAGAAAGTGTTTTAAATATTTTGAAAACGATGGAAAATGATTTACGCGACTTAAAAGAATGATTTTTTTAAGTTACGCGATTTTGAAACAGTGGAAAAATACTATGCGATTTGAGAAATGTATATTTTTACACGATTGAGAAAAACGTTAAAAAATTAATACGTGGTTTAAAAGTGTAACAGAAGAGTTGCAACATTATGAAAACGTAACAGAAATGTTAAGAAATTTCGTAAACGTAACAATAGTGTTACGGTATTGTGAAAACGTAATAAAAATGTTTTGGAATTTTAAAAATGTAACAAAAGTGTTACGGTATTTTGAAAATGCAACAGAAGTGTTGTGGAATTGTGAAAACGTAACAGAAATGTTACGCGATTGTGAAAACACGACAAAAGTGTTTTATAACTATGAAAACATGATAACATGATTTTGTTATTGAAAAATATAGTATGATTACTGTAAAACTAATGTATGGACACTTTGTTTGTGAAAAACAACGAGTTTTGCTGTTATTGGACGTGGTGTATTTTAGATGCATTGGAAAAAATATATATATATATATATATATGTGTTGAGGCATATGATTTAATTGAACAAACGAATTTGAACAGAATGGCCCTTGTGGTTGGACTTGCACTAATATATTCGTGCATTGTACAAACTATATCTGAGAAATTATGAGATATACCTGTGATTGGTATTATACCTGTGATTGGTATTTGGTGCATTATACATGCATTGGAATGGTCCGATAAGGACTGGATATGGCTGATTGCCTAGGAGAAACACACCTCTTGAGTAGGTGCAATATGCGTAGTGTAAGTCACTTGTTGACCTTGGGGGCATCGGGGTACGGGTTAATTACACGGGTGGTTGGTCGCGCTTCTTCCCGTAGGTTAGACCAATGCAACACACCGATGATCTTAATCGAGACACTATTCTTATTCAAGATCTGATAAAGACTGCCGTGTATATGCTAGATGTGCAAAATCAAAATGAGGATTATAACACGTGGTCTGAGGCATGTGGTACTGACAGATCTTTTCGATCATTTCTCCGACCTAAGTTTAGCTCCATGGAGTAGGAACATTGAGTCTAAATGCATGATCAATCAATTTTGAGTCATTCATTATTGCTTTATATTTGGCCTAATTGATGCTAATTGTGTCCAATATGATGTTTGTAGATGAGTTTTAGATGATTGGTCTTCATTGAGCTTAATTGTAAAAACTTCATTAATTTTTGGATTTTAGCTCATTTTGACCTTTCTGTCTTGTACAGGTCATAACGTTTGCTACAAATATCATATTTGGATGATCTTGGAGTCCCCTGAAAGCTGAGATGAAGATCTACAATCTGGTGTCTAATGAAATTTTTCTAATTCAGCTGGATTCAAGGCGAAATTGGGCCTCAAAGTTAGGACGCTGTTGCTGTCACAAAGCTTGGACCTTTCCTCAATGATTTGGGTCTAACTCTCTCAATTTAAGCCCAATTAAGGCAAATGATATGTCTCTGAAAAGCTTATTCATAGGGCTACAGTTTGGGCCAGGGGTATATTAGGAATTACATAAGAAATTTCAGTTACAAATAGGTTAAGGCAGATTTCGAATTCACCTTTTGCATTGTTGTTGTTCAGTTTTAACAGATTTGAGCATAAACCTTTTCTCTCTTTTCATCTTCTCTATTTTCGTTTTTCCCTTTTCTCTGCATTTTCATAATAGCCATGGAAGGCTAAAGTTCCAATCAATCCAAGGAATTCAATGATTGTGATTAGAGTTTTGAGTTCTCTTGTTTAAATTGTAAATTCTGTTGTGTTCTTCCCTCTTCTCCTTCTTCAATTGATTTCTGATTATGATTTCGAAATTGAAGTTAGAATTAGGGTTGATTAATCTAAATCTAATGGAGAATAGATCATCGATTGGTAATCTATGTTAATCCGAATTTGTTCCTGAATCAATCTTAATCAAGAATTGCGATTATGATTCTGTTTTAGTTGATGAAATTCTAGGTGATTATCTAGTTGAATTCAAATTAACAAGAGGTGGAAGCAACAGAATTCCATTCTCTTTGAACAATGATTAATTCTGCCACATGAATTGAAGACTTTGGATTGGTGTTTCCTTAATTGAATTTTCTCAAAATTTGAATTTGTTTTCTGTTATTGTAATGAACAAAACCCCCTACTTATTGATAACTTCTAACATGCTTGAGAAATCCGAATTGGTCCTTGGGAGATGACCTAGGTTATGCACTATACTATATTCCATAAATCCTAGTCTATTTTGAGGCGAGTGCGACATCTCCGATCAAAATTTGGCGCCGTTGCTGGGGACCTATTTTCGGTTTCTTAGGTTTATTAGGAGTTCCTAATAGTTGCTAATCTCTCTGCATTCGTGATCAACTTTGCTGGTGGAAGTCCTTAAGCGCATTTTTGCTGATTCTACTACTGATTCTGCCTGCTGCAGAATTCTGTTCTTCTGCATAATTTTGCAGAATTCTGTCCTGCTGCATAATTTTGTTGTTGTGTTGTTCCATTGTGTTTTTTCTACTGCAACACACCATTGTTCAATTCTGGTATAAATTTGTTGCATTGCATTTTACAGTTCATTGGATTTTCGTTTTTACTGTTCCATTGGATTGTTTACTATTCCATTAGATTTTTGCTGCATTTCATGACTCCTGTGAATATGCATTGCTTCACTCAACACAATTGATACTTCTGTTGCACAAATAACACATTCATCTTCTGCAGAATCTTCTGCATAATCTGCTGAGCTGCATAACCCGATTTGTTGTATAACCTTGCTGCGGTTACTGTTCCATTGGTCTCCTTGCACCAGATTCGGCTTTTGCATGTCATTTTGCTGCATTTGATCATCCATATGCTTCATTATTAATATTTGAAAGTTCTCTTCTTCATTCTTGAGCTTCACCTCCACTTTCACTTTTGAGTTTCACTTTGCTCCCATTTTTCTGAATCCAAAAAGGCACTAGTAGACGGGAATTGTACTTGTGATGGAGTCTTGAGCTGAAACTTGGTCTCCAAAGGTAAAACATCATTCTAAGCAAATTGATCCGAGCAATTTTAGTTGAGATAATGGCATTTTTGTAATTTTTGGGTGAGCAAACATGCTCCGATTGAGCTAAAAATTGGTGGGTTGAAGGAAAATGGCCTTCTCCACAAGGATCACAGCAACGCTGTGAGCAACACCCTATCTTGCCCTGAATCCTTCATTTAGACCACTTTTTCATTTTTTGAAGATTTTTCATTGCATTTTTGAGTTCCATTTTAGTGTAGTTTTAAGTGTGTGGTGGTCCCATATTTTTTAAAAATCATTTGATAGGTCAAATAGATTTATTTTGGTGCATTTCTAGTGTTGGATACTCCATTTTGCTGTTTTGCTATTTTTGAGTTTTGCATGTTATATGACTAGGTCCAATCCTGGTTATTTGCATAATTTTGATCCTGAGATAGATAGGACTTTTCATACCTTGCATAGGTTCAATAGATTTGATTCTGCATTTGCTGAGCATATAGGAAGTAGTGATTCTTCACATACTTATCATACTAGTGATTCTGCTTCTGAATTTTCTGATTCTGCACTTTCTGTCACTGATCCATCCTTCAATTCTGATTCTACTGAGCATACTGAGATTACGGATAATAGAACCTTGAAGGAGCTGGCTGCTCCTGATGTTATATATCAGTCTTTATGCATTCAGTATCCTGATATTGAT
This sequence comes from Ormosia emarginata, assembly GCA_029884605.1. Taxonomy (NCBI): domain Eukaryota; kingdom Viridiplantae; phylum Streptophyta; class Magnoliopsida; order Fabales; family Fabaceae; genus Ormosia; species Ormosia emarginata. The sequence goes on along the minus strand of JAQQTP010000073.1, from coordinate 41,829,183 downwards.
GTTCCATTTGAACTTAAATCTGGATTGATTCATTTGCTGCCTAAGTTCAATGGTCATGCAGGAGAAGATCCTCATAAGCACCTCAAGGAGTTCCACATTGTGTGTTCTACCATGAAACCTCAAGGCATCTCCGAAGATCGCATTAAACTTAGAGCATTCCCTTCCTCATTACAGGATGCTGCTAAGGACTGGTTGTATTATTTGCATCCGAGATCTGTCACTAGCTGGAATGATCTTAAGAGGCTGTTTTTGGAGAAATTCTTTCCTGCATCAAGGGCTACGTCAATCCGAAAAGAGATATGTGGCATCAGGCAGTTTGACAGAGAACCATTGTTTGAATACTGGGAAAGATTCAAAAAGATGTGTGCTAGTTGTCCTCACCATCAGATTAGTGATCAGTTACTGATCCAGTATTTTTATGAAGGTTTGCTGCCTATGGATAGGAGCATGATTGATGCAGCTAGTGGAGGAGCATTGGTAGATAAGACCCCTATGGCTGCAAGAGAATTGATTGAGAATATGGCCACCAATTCCTAACAGTTTGGCACCAGAAGTAACTCAGTGGTATTGAGTAGAGGTGTCCACGAAATTGAGGCAACTTATGCTGCAGATCACAAGAAATTGGAAAGCAAAATTGATGACCTTGCATCCTTGGTGAGGCAATTGGCTGTGACTCAACATCAGCAACTTGCTGCAGTAGCTCCTGCCAGAGTGTGTGGCATTTGTTTTTCTGCTGATCATTCCATAGATTCTTGTCCTACACTTCAGGAGGTTGACACTGATGGTACCCCACAGGCCTATGCTGCAAACATCTATAACAACAGGCTTCGGTAGCAGCAGCCACAACCGAGTTATGATCTGCCTTCCAACAAATATAACCCAGGCTAAAGAAATCATCCAAATATGAGGTGGGGAAATACCTCTACATAGCCTGCCCCTACTCAATTTAGGCAGCAGCAGCAGCTACCCTTCCAGTCCACTGCAGGACCTAGCAGACCATATCAGCCACCTTTCATGCAGCAGCAAAATATGCAGCAGCCAAATAATGTCCCTCCTAAATCCGAGCCAACCTTGGAGGAATTAATGAAACAGATGGCAGTGAACAACTTGCAGTTCTAGCAGAGGACAGAAGCTACCATTCAGAATTTGGAGAATCAGATTAGCTAACTTGCAAGTTCTATGAACCAATTACAGTCCCAAGATTCTGATAAACTTCCTGCACAAACTGTGGTGAATCCAAGAAATGTGAGTGCCATCACTCTAAGAACTGGTAAGACTGTTGATGAAGTAGATAAGGAGAAGCAAGTTATACCAGAAATTCCATATAGCAGCAAAAATAAGAAAACAGATTTTGGCTCCATTCCTGTAGTTGCTGCTGAGTAGTCCATCCCACTACCATTCCCTCAGAGAGTTGTGCAGCTTAAGAAGACTCATGAGACTGACACAGATAGGGAGATCTTGGAGACATTTAGGAAGGTTGAGGTGAACATTCCTCTCATTGAAGCAATCAAACAAATTCCAAGATATGCCAAGTTTCTTAAGGATTTGTGTACTCATAGAAGGAGACTCAACGGAAATGAGAAGATCAGCATGGGAAGAAAAGTGTCTGCACTTATACAGCCTACAATGCCCCAAAAATGCAAGGATCCTAGAATTTTTACTATTCCATGCACCATAGGCAGTAGCAAATTTGAAAATGCCATGTTGGATTTAGGTGCTTCAATTAATGTTATGCCTATGTCAATGTTCAACTCTCTTGCTCTTGGACCCTTGCAGAATACAGGAGTCATCATTTAGTTGGCAAACAGGAGTAATGCATACCCTGCTGGACTCATTGAGGATGTCCTTATTAGAGTAAATGATTTTATTTTTCTTGCAGACTTCTACATTCTGGATATGGATGGAGAATCTGAATCTAGCAACGCTCCCATCATTCTTGGTAGACCTTTCCTCAAAACTGCCAGGACCAAAATTGATGTCCATGCAGGCACTCTTTCCATGGAGATTGGAGATAATGTGGTTCGATTTAACATCTTGGATGCCATGAAGCACCCCATGGAAGAACATTCAGTTTTCCATATAGATTTGCTGGCTGATATAGTTGATGATAGTTTTTCTGAGCTCTTTGCTGATGATCCTCCATTCTTTTCTGATTTTGTTGATACCTACACATGTGATGCTTGTACTGTTTTGGAAATGTGCAGTGTTTGTACTGAGATTGCATCTTGTTTACATGGTGATTTTGATACAGATTGTGTGGAGTCTGAACAGTTAAATGGTGGTGCAGCTGAAAATTTAAGGAAGTCAGAATGCAGTACATATGAATCTGATTTCGTTGGATTGCAGGCTGTAAACACAGCCACTTCCACCAGAATCCTTCCATATGTAGTGCAGCCGCCTACACTGGAGCTTAAGCCACTCCTAGAGCACCTTAAGTATGCATACTTAGAGGAGGATAAGAAGCTGCCAGTAATCATTTCTACTGCCCTCCATGCTGACCAGGAGGAGAGGCTGCTGCAAATATTGAAGAAGCATAAGAAAGCTATAGGTTGAACTTTAGCTGACCTTCCTGGCATTAGTCCTTCCATGTGCATGCACAGAATACTACTTGAGGATGGTGCTAAACCAGTGAGACAACCACAGAGGCGACTCAACCCTTTGATCCTGGATGTGGTGAAGAAAGAGGTGACTAAGCTTCTGCAAGCAAGCATCATCTATCCTATCTCAGATAGTGCTTAGGTGAGTCTAATTCAAGTGGTTCCAAAGAAATCAGGAATCACAGTAGTGAAGAATGATCGTGATGAGCTAATTCCTACTAGAGTGTAGAGTAGCTGGAGAGTTTGTATTGATTACAAGCGGCTCAACCAAGCGACAAGAAAGGACCATTTTCCTTTGCCCTTTATCGATCAGATGCTTGAGCGCCTGGCTGGAAAGTCTTTCTACTGCTTTCTTGATGGCTTTTTGGGGTACTTCCAGATCTATATAGCACCAGAGGACTAGGAGAAGACCACCTTCACTTGCCCTTTCGGCACTTTTGCCTACAGGAGGATGCCTTTCGGCCTGTGCAATGCTCCTGGTACCTTCTAGCGATGCATGGTGAGTATCTTTACAGATTTTTTAGAGGATTGCATTGAGGTCTTTATGGATGATTTTACTATTTATGGTTCCTCCTTTGATGCATGCTTGGACAGTTTGGATAGAGTTTTGCATAGGTGCATTGAGACTAACCTTGTTCTTAATTATGAGAAATGTCATTTTATGGTAGAACAAGGCATAGTCTTAGGCCATATCATCTCTCAGAAGGGTATAGAAGTAGATCCTGCTAAAATTGATGTTATTTCCCAGTTACCTTACCCTTCTTGCGTGCGAGAGGTTCGTTCTTTTCTTGGCCATGCAGGTTTCTACAGGCGGTTCATTCAAGATTTCAGCAAAAAGGCCCTTCCGCTGTCCAACTTGTTGCAGAAAGATGTTGTCTTTGATTTTGATGGCAAGTGCAGAGAGGCTTTTGATTGCCTCAAAGGAGCTTTGACCACCACTCCAATCATTCAGCCACCTTTGTGGATGCATCCTTTTGAACTCATGTGTGATGCGTCTATCTACGCATTAGGAGCTGTCCTTGCATAGAGAGTTGGCAGACTTCCTCATGTCATTTCATATGCTTCTCGGACTTTAGATGCTGCACAAGCTAACTATACTACCACTGAGAAAGAGTTGCTTGCCATTGTTTTTGCACTTGATAAGTTTAGATCATATTTGCTTGGCTCTAGAGTGGTTGTTTTTACTAATCATGCAGCATTAAGTTACTACTTAGGCTTTATGCTAACTTAGTTTAAATTATCTAATTTCATTTAGTTACATAGCTAACTAGTCTAGCCATTTTCGTTGACCATTTACTATTGGTTTTCATTAAGCTTCTAATTTTCTAATTGGTTCACAAAATAAATCATCACAACATTCTATACAAACTATTATCCACATGGACAATAGTTAAAGAAATTATTACCCATTGGACAGAACATACTGCTTACAAGTCAGTAAGTATTTGTCCACTATATAATAAAAATACAGAATATTTTTATTTTATAGATAAATTCTAAAAATTAAAAGATTATGACATGTATCTCTCAGAATCTGGTTTAGTAAGATCCCCCGGCTCCGAATAAATCCGTAAAGATTTTCCCTGGCCCAAAAATTATTATTTTTCTGACTCTGAGTAAATCACACACAACAATCAAATATAGTTACAGAACAGTCAAAATAAATTTACAGCATTTAGAAATCACAAAACAGTACAATTTAGTCATTACTGTAAAATAACTAATTTTGGGGTGCTACATTATTCGAATAACAAGGAATTTATTTTCATTTCTGGTTCTTGTTATTCGAATAACAACTGGTGTTATTCGAATAACAGCTTGCAGAACCAATTTTCTTCTTTGTCTTTCTATTGTTTTCTCTTATTTTCATACTTACAAACCATTATATTCTTTGATACAAACTAAACATCATGTAATAAAGCCATAGTCATTTAATACATGATATTCCATGCATCATCATAAACAAGCTATAATGGTTCAAACATAGTTAAAAATATACCAAACTTGAATCAAAGCAAGCACACACATAATCCAAACTCAACTTAAAGAGTTCATACACAATTCTATTTTGATTCCTCCATACAAGTTTCATGAAAACAAAGAAGAATTAGAGAGTAATGAAAGTATACAACAATCCCTACCTTGAGTGATGTTCTTTTCATTTTCTTGATTCTTCCTTGTTTACTTCTTCCTTTTCTTCTTCTTTGTTTTCTTTCTTTTTTTCTTTCATCTTTCTCTTTGTTTTCACATTTAGCTACCTTCTCTCTCTTTTTGTTTTGTTTCCTTTATATTTCTCTTCTTTATCTTTACTTATTCTTATATCTTTTTCTTTTTTTTTTTTTTTTACTAGCCGTATAAGTGAAAAGGAAAGTGAGAAAGGAGTGAGGCGGTGGAGTGGAGTGATAAGGATGAAAATTTCAACTGAAATTGTTGTATATCTTAGGGATACTTTAATCTTCCATAATCAAGATTTCTAACTTTTATAAGTGTTATAAAAAATTCTAGGACTCTTTTAGTCCTTATACTCATCTTTCCATAATTTCTTATATATTGTTAACTATCACTTAAGCTCTATTACTCTTCCTCAAGTTAAATTATACTTAGGGAATTAAGTTAATAAGCTCACAAGCATAAGCCTTAACTTGTATTCTCTACCAAAATATTATCCATCCTCTAATTGACATTTTCATAATTTTTCATAATTTTTTGAGCTACTTGCCTATTTGATTTGGCCTTTAAACACTCCTCCTATGTTATTAAAAATATCAAACGAGTCCAGTTAATTCTCTAAAATTTACCACAACTCATACTAATTATCTGTGATCTAGAAATAAATTTTCCTTGTTTATTTTCATCATATAAGCAATTTTTGCTAAATTATTAGCTATTTTTCATATCTTGGGTTATAGCATCATACCTAAACCAGCTCAGAATAATCCCAAAATTAATAGATAAATAACACACATATTTATAAACTTCTATATCACTTCTTATGACTAAAAGATTTCAGAGGATGTTACACCAGACCTCAACATTAGAGATTATCCCAAAAACCACCAACAGATCGTCATGATCTGGGATAATCTCACTATAGTCTTCATCTACAAAGGAGATGGGGGCTGCCTTTTGATCTTTGGCTCATGGTTTAGATGCGGAGTGGGAGACGCTCAACACCTCCATGCTTAGCACTTTCTTTTGGGCACCATTGGATGACCTGCCACTTGTATAACCACCTACAATAGTATTGATGGTACAGTTAACCTAGACATGGCAGTCATCGTTGTTGTTTGACAGAGTGTTTTGATTTTGATTCTGTTGGTTGTCAGTATTATGACAAGGTGGACTCTAGGATCTTCTCCTAAGACTTTGAGTTCTTCTTTGGCACGAAGATCAGTTCTATTGAGGGTTGCATCTTTTTACCCTCCGTCCTTCGTGGCATCCATGGTTTTGGACATTACTAATGTACTGATCCAGTCGTCGTGCCCTAATTAGGGACTCAATAGAGTCACAGAGTTGGAAACAATCTTCAATATCATGACCATAGCCCTTGTGCCATGAATAATGCTTATAACAGTCCTTCTACACATGTTTCTTCATAGGAGCTGGCCTCTTAATATCACGAAACTCGATCTGAAACACTTCCCTTAGAATTGTTGCATGTGGAGCGCTCAGGGGAGTGTAGCTAGAGTACTTGGCTCGAAGTGGATCACCTTAAAGGAGTTTTGGGGTTGAGATGAGTTCTTGTTACCTTTCTGCTGAAAAGGCTCACCCTTCTCTAGGCTCCTCTTAGCCTTAGTAACCTCCTCCATGTTTATGTACCTTTAGGATCGCTGGCGAAATTCTTCCATATTCTTTGGCTTTTTCTTGGTCAAAGACTAAAAAAACTGAGTTAGTCTGAAGGCTGCTTCTGGCATAGTGGAGAGCAATCATCGCATCGAGGTTCTCCACATTGATATAAGTCATATTAAACCTCTTAAGGTATTTGCAAAGGGGCTCGTCGTGCCCTTGGAGAATCTCTGGCAAAATTCTTCCATATTCTTTGGCTTTTTCTTGGTCAAAGACTTAAAAAACTGAGTTAGTTTGAAGGCTGCTTCTGGCATAGTGGAGAGCAATCATCGCATCGAGGTTCTCCACATTGATATAAGTCATATTAAACCTCTTAAGGTATTTGCAAAGGGGCTCGTCGTGCCCTTGGAAAATCTCAGAGAGGAATTCAGTTAATCTGGGTTGTTCCTTGCTAGTAGTGTAGTGGAGCAAGAAACTTTTTCTGAGCTCCTGCTAGTTGGGGACAGATCCTCGTGGTATGGTCACGAACTATATAAGGGAGCCTTTTTCAGGGAAAGGGGAAAAACGCAGCATAGTAATTGAGAGGATCTCTCATAGAAATGCATAGATTGGACATAGATGTCTATATGCTCTTGAGGGTCCATAATCCCGTCATAGAGCTCCATGTTAGTAGGAAACTTGAAGTTTCTTGGAACTCTATACTCCATGAGTTGGGCAAAGAAGGGTTGCTGTTGATCGTTGAGGTCCGGGTTATTATTAACAATATTGGACATTTCAACATTAGAGTGTGACATTCTCCTCTAGCAGTTAGTCGCGTTCTGCCTTCCGTCATCAGGGTGAGATTTGGGCTGACCTTCTTGCACAGATCATTCAAGATTATCTAGTCTGCAGCCCTGGTCTTCTAGCACCGTAGCTTGTTGTTGCACCAAGTCCAGGAGGCGATTTCTAGACATATCATATTGAATCATGCCCTTTGGATAGGACACAAAATCATCAACTTCTTCATTCTTGGGTCCCAGGCGCTGGTGCACTAGGATTCTATGCCCATTATCATCGGCTCCATTCACGCAGTGACCAAGTCGTTCCCTTATAGAGGTCCTGTGCGATGGGTGAGGGCTTTCATCAGAAAGTGAGGTTTCATGCCCGTCACGTAGGTGCTTAGCATTGGGCCCTTAGTTCCTCACGACGGAGGTTTCAACAGCTAGTGGTGGGACATGGTGAGGAGGATGGTGCGCCGCTGGCCCTCGCCTTTGACCTACGGTGGTTGGTGTAGCATCTCCTCTCCTAGAGTTTTGTCTTGTGTTTACCATGGTTGAGTGAGAATAAGAATTTAAGATTTCCCACAAATGGTGTCATTGTTCAGTAGTGGATACTGAGTTATACTTGAGTAAGCACGAACTGGTGGTTTCCTCATTGCACAGCAGCAGCAGAGCATGTTGAAACAAGGGAGGTTGGTACCTACAAAGGCACTCCAATGCTCAAGTCAGACTATACACAATTAGGGATTATGCTAAAGAACAATTGTTACCAATTAAAGGTGATTGAGTCTGGTATTTATAGAGGTTAGATAGGAAGATACGTTCCCTTGATAGTTGCAGAGGATCCCTATAAAATCAAAGTGTTAATACTATAGTTATGAATAGTCAAAGGCGGTTATGAGTGATATTATTACGCAAGATCATGATTGACAATTATGGATACTCATAGGATTTATCCACTGCACAAATCTTGCGGTAATTTTGCTGCTATCCAATGTCGTTGTCCGATATCCATTGTGGTAGGATCTCAGGAATGTACCATGAATCAACAACGGACTCTGGCTAGATGCATGTTAGGTTGCCCATGAGACAAGATCCTGAATCATGGTCCAGAACAGAAAGTTAGATTCATTGAACATAGTTCTAGCCATTCTTCTAAAGATATATTTTTCTTTTCTACAACTCCATTTTGTTGTGGAGTTCTAGAGGCTGAAAAATTATGCTCAATACTATTTTCATTATAAAAGGTTTCAAATTCTTGATTTTCAAACTCTCCACCGTGATCACTTTTAATGGATGTAATGTTAGAACTCTTTTCATTTTGAATAACTTTGACAAGTTTTCTAGGCTTGAAAAGCATCATTTTGATGATATAAAAATAATGTCTTTTTGAACCTAGAAAAATCATCCACAAGTATCATTTTTACTTGCATCACATGACTTATCTCTTTCAAATTTGAGTTTAGGTAGTCCAATTTCTAACTCCTTGGAGACCAACTTATTCAAGTGATCAATTTGAATGTGTGCAATTCTTCTATACTAAAGTCATAAACCATTTTCTTTACTCATAAGACATTTTGCAACATTTGAGGATATATCATCAAGACTAATCAATAATGTATATGTTATTTGTAACATTGTCCCTATCTTGTTAGTTTCAATGATTGCTATAGTAGTTCCTTAGTACTTGTGTTATTTACCTATTAATTTTTGTAATTTTTTGAGTTAGTTTAGGCGTAATAATATAGCACAGAACGTGAAAAATAACTTATATTAGCCCATAAAATTAACATGGACTGCTTAAATGATGGAACTAAATATGAAAAATTTATTTTTAGGTCTTAAATAAATAGAATGAATTATGGAAATTTTTGGGAAAGTAAATATATTAGTTTCGTATTTTTAATAAATAGAATAAGTGTTTAAAGGTCAAATTAAATAGGAGAGTAATTCAAAAAATTATGAAAATTTGTGGAGTTGTTAAATAGTGGATGGAGATTATTTTAAAAATGATTACGGGTTAGAGTAGATACTTGTAAGCATATGTGGGATAGAGCAAATACCTGTAAGCATATTAGTTTACTTCCTTAAATTTATATTAATTTAAGAAAAAGTAATAGAGTCCAATAACTATTAAATGACGTGCATAGAAACTGAATGGAATCTTAGAATTTTCTATAATGCCTATGGAAGCTAGAAACTCATTAATGGAATATCAAAGTATCTCCAAGTGAAAAACCTATCACACCAAATGACAACCACACATTTGGCCTTATCTTTCTCCCTCTCCACCGCCTCACACAACCACTCACTCACTCATAATTTCTTTTACTCATCTCTCTCGGCAGAATAGGATAACGAAGGAGAGAAAAGCATCAAAGGAGCTAGGAGGAACTAAGGAGAAAATAAACACCATCATCAAGGGAGCTTAGGTAGGGGCTTCCTTTACTCTTTACTCTTTTCCCTTCTTTCTTTACTCTTTATTATTTTCCCTTATTCCTTTGCTAGTAAATGATTTTGTATGTTGTAGTTGGTTGAGGTACTTGGAGAAATAAGCTTGATGTTGGCTATAGGATTTGTGAATAGATTGAAGGGAAAATTTTCACCATATTTCATTCTTCTTATTGCCACTGTTATTGTTGATATTTTTTATTGATTTTGATTGAAGGGAAATAAGCTTGATTTTGATGTTAGCTACAAGTTTTTTCCTTTAATCTTGATGAATGATTTCACCATGTTAATGTTTATCTTGAGCTATATATGATTTCGATTGATGAATTAGAAAATGGTTCAAGTGGGAGTTAGGTTGTTCTTGTTTCTTTTACTCCTATGCTCTATGCTTTCTATGAACTAGTTATGGGTGGTGTTAAATTGTATTTTCCTTATATGAATGGTTGTTTGAGGAAATTGGCCAAACATAACAAAGGAGGATTTAACTCCAATCTTGATGTTAATTATTAATAGATAAGTTGATTGTGATGGTATCAATTGAATAAGGATTTTTAGGAGTTAAAATTGATAATAATCTAGTAGTTTGGATTGCTGTTAGTTTTAGCCATGGTTGGTTATGTTGAGATTGAATCCTATTTTTAGACAATTGAGAGAATTTAACTTGGTAAACTGCAATTTTAGGAATAAAAGTGTGATTATAAATTGTTAGACAATTGATGTTGGCTATGGTGACTAATTATGCATACTTGGATGCTTGTTTTATTGCCTTGGTCGAATGCACTAGAGTGTTATACTAGAGTTTATATTATATCAATTTACTTGTTGATGAACGATTATATAATACACATAAGTAATGGCTTTATTTGGAGCTTGATTGTGCACTTTGATGCTATTATGGATATAATTGGAAATTTTGAGCATTGGTGTTTGTGTCTGTGGTTTGGTTGAATACCATGCCTAGAGCTATGTTATGAATATGTGTGTGTGTGTGTGTGTGTGTGTGTGTGTGTGTGTGTGTGTGTGTGTGTGTGTGTGTGTGTGTGTGTGTGTGTGTGTTTATGTTACTCTAATTTCCTTATGATATGCTAGCATTTTAAGTTGCCTTGTGAATTATAAGATGATAAGAGAAATTGGCACTTGATATGCTTATGAGATGAATTAAGATGTATTAGAAAATAACATGCTCCTTTTAAATGTTAAATTTGAGCCAGTAATTGAATTAAAATGTAAAGCACATCTTTAGGTACTCAAAGTTTAAAAGAAATTGGACATAATCTTCGTTCATGGGGGTGATCCTTAGATGTTATTCCCTTATGAAGGGAACCCATAGATCTAATAAAGGAAATAACGATGATCCTAGATTTGGCTAGTGATGGATTTAAGAAATGATGGTGATCCTAGATTTGATAAAGGAAATGATCCTTGTATCTGCGACGATCTTAGATGTGATTCCTTTAGATATTTGGCCAGGGTTACCTGGGACAGTGTTGTGTAACGATGAACTATTACGTATAGGCTGAGTGCACCATCCTGATAAACAGACTATCACCAAATGTTGGGTAGTGTAAGGAGGCGACATTCTGTAACATTCTCCATAACCTAATAAGTCTTAATCAGAGTTATAGAAGCTCAGTAACTTCGGTATGAGTTATCTGTTAATTCAGGTAACCTTCTAGACTAATTTGAGTCTAATTCTATAATACCAAATATGAAAAATTAGCTAAAATTTCTGCATAAATAGTTGGTATGATAGAAATAAATATGAAAAATTTATTTCTTAGCTATAAACAATTGATAAGAATTGTAGCAAATTTTAGAGAATCAGATGAATTGATCTGGTATTTTTAACGACACTGGATGAAAGTTTAGAAGACCGATTAGACAGTTAAAGAAGCTTAGAAAATTATGAAATTTCATGGAGATGATAAGTAAAACATGAAAAATATATTGATATATAATATAGACTAAGATAAGTATCAGTAAGCATATTTACTTAATTCTAAAGTTTAATTTAACTTAGGACAGAGTAATGAAGCCTTAACTGATAAATAACAGTATATGAAAAATTATGGAAATATGAATCCAAGGACTAAGTTGAGTCCTAAAATTTTCTATAGCACTTATGGACACCTGAAAACTCAGTTCTAGAAAATGAAAATGTACGTAATAGATATAAAAGTTTCAGTACAACTATTTTATTCTTTATTTTTGGTCATTCACTGCCAAACCAATTTCTCACTTAAAGCAATTTCTCACTTTATCTAGACCTTTCCTCACTTTTGTTTCACTTTCTCACATGGCAACAAACAGTACAAATAGGACAGAATAAATGGAAGCAAAAAGGAGAAAAAAAGGAGAAAAAAGAATGAAAAGTGAAGAAAAAGTGAAGAAAAATTGAAGAAAAATCAAGGAACCAAGGCTAGGAATTTAAGCTAGGGGCTACTTATCTTCTATTTCCTCACCTTCTTCTATGTTTTCTTTGAATTAAAATTCTATTTTTGTCACCATGATGCTCACGGCCAAGAGAAAGTTATACAAGGTTATTAGCTTCAATTTATTCTTCCTTTTCCATTGATTCTTAAATCCGATTTGTGATATTGGTAATGATATGAGAAATGAAAATTCTTGGTGTTATTGGTTGATGAAACTCACGGCCAAATCAAGTTGTAATAGGGTTCTTTGCTTTTAATTTATGCTTCATCTTCTATTGAATGTTGTATTGTCTTTGTGATTGTTTTAAAAGAGATCATGCCAAATGTTACTTGGTTAAAGGTCATGGCTATGTGCCATGTTTATGACCAGAATTTTGATTGTTTTGATGCATGAAATTGAGTCTTAAATGGTGACAAATGGTCATGGCAAAATGCTGCCCTTTTGTGACCTGAATTTTGATGTATTTATGCATTAAAATGTTGCTTGTAGGAGGTTTGAAGGTCACAACAGGATGCTTCCTTATGTGACTAGAATTTTTTATGCTCTTGTACATGAAATTGTGACTTGAATGATGGATGAAGGTCTTGGTAGAATATTGCCCTTTGTGACTAGAATTTTGATATTTTTTGTGCATGAAAGAATGACTTGGCCGTGACTTGTCTAGGGCCAATGGTGCTTGTTGTTAGTTGTTAGAGGTACTAAGGTATTTGAATGCTTGTATTGTGCATTTAATGTTTAATGTAGCCATAATTGGATATATATACATATATCACCTATGATATGTCATTTTGGCTATGTAGGCCGAAGTGGAACTAAAGGAGATATGGTAATCTCTATATGATATCTAATCATTATATGCTTGAATTGTACTTGAATTCTTGTTTATATGGAAATTTCTTAAAGAGTTGGATGTTTACCCAAGAGAGCTTGCTTATACTTGATTTGATGTTTAATAGATGTTTGAATGTCTTTGGTATTGTTCACTTGTGTGAACTTATGGAATATGATGAATGAAACAAAGTTGTACACTTGTTGTGTATTAGAGACTACATTGCTCCTTGATTAATCAAGTTGAGCTTGAAATTTGTATTGCTCCCTCAATTCTTTAAGGTTGAGCTAAACTAGTAATTTGTGCTTGTGATTAAATAAACTCCAGGAAGGAAGTAATCTTGAATAAACTTCGAGTAGGGAGAAATCTGATAGTGTGAGGAATGATGATTCCCTCATTTTTAAGGTAGCATGAGGATGGACATTCCTTCACTACCTATGTGATGATTATGATATATGATAAAGGAACACTGAGATGAATTTGAATTTGATATTCATATTATGACCTAGTTAAGATATAAGGACCATTGAATGAATTTAAGATCATGATTCTTGTTTAGAGATTGTTACTGAAAATGTTTATCGATATACTTTCTGATACTTAATAATAAATGTTTTTGGAAACTATTAATAATTGAAATTCTATTTCGGGAAGAGAAATGACTTAATTTGGCACTTGCCACCTTTCTAGTATATAAACAACTTGAGTTTTTGAAATGTGATTTTTTCTCGAAACAGCTGAAAGTATTATGATGGTACTGATTTGTTTTTATATAGTACTATTAGGAATTCTTAAAATTCCCACCCCTTTTCTATTTGCATTTCCATAATATTTCTAGGGACACACACTACAGTAAGCAGGCAAAGGAAGCAGATATAGACTAGGACTTGATGTCATTTTGAAATTTTGAGATATATATTTAGTACTTTGTAAGAAATTATGTAATTATTGAGCATTGTAATATTTCATGAATGTTGTTGCTCACAATATATGTATATTATATTAACCCTTAACAGACTCATATTTTGTGTAAATTGTATAAATGTAATTTCAAATTATTTTATTAATATATGTTATATGCTTAATTATAATTACTAATACGTAATTCTGGATACGTATATGGTACTATTATTAAGGATGTTACACATTCCCTTCCTACCTATTTGAGATAAAAAAGACTTGGGTCTGGAGAATAAAGTGAGAAAAATGATAATTAATGAGCACTAAAGGAAATATTGCTGGCATTGCTTGAGCATTTGCACAACTTCATGAATTTGCTATATAAATCATAAATTTGATAATGAATATTTACATTTTGAGTTAATTGTAAATATTCTAAGGATATTGTGAGATGATTTATATTCTGATATATTTCTAATAAGTTTTATGATTTTTTGGTTGATGTGCTTGTAAATTTATATATTGTCTAAGTATATGTTTGTTGTTTAATGATTAAAATTGAACTTCTGCCCTCGGGAAGATAAAAGAAATAATTTGGCATTTGTCACCTTTCAATCAAAGAGTTTTAAAATGATTTAATTCACTGAAGCAGTTGTAATTGTTGCGATGACATTTGATTATTAGAAATATTGTAAATTCCTAGAATTTTCACATTGCTATTTTCTTTTTCAAGATGATTCTAGCTTATGATCCACCCTCTGTGCAGGGATGCAGTTGTTGACGTAGCATAGAAACACTTATTTTGACCATTGCTATGTATTTATATTTTTGCTGTGGTTTGTACATGGTTTGTATATATATACCTATGAAGGCTTGATGTGTAGAACTTTGATACTGATGTACTGGATTGTATAGGTTACTAATAACAGTGAGATTTATACATGTTTTGTGTGTGTGTGTGTGTGTGTGTGTGTGTGTGTGTGATTGGTATATGAAATTCCTATGGTACCCGATTAGATAAATGTGCTAGTTCGTAAAATTTTGTTAAGAGGACTCAAAGGACACTAAGGTAATAAAGAATTAAAAAAAATTATTAACCCTCACAAGGCTTGAGTAAGAAATACAATTTCGTATAATTAATTAACAAGGAAAGTAGAATGTTAGCTGTGACATGCATGAGCCTAAGTGCTTCAGTGAAATCTGGATATATGTGGAGTAATTAGTCTTGGGGCATTACATTATTCACTTTATGACTAACAAACTAAACTTGCTTGTCATCTACTCCTTCAATTATGCAACAATTTGAATCAAATATAACTTTATTTTCTTTGTCACATAATTGACTAATGTTAAGCAAGTTATGTTTGAGTCTTTCAACAAGCAAAATATTATCAATAGAGGAGGAATGAGTTTTACTAACTTTAACAACACCAACAATCTTTCTTTTGTTATTTTCTCTATAGGTTACATGTCCATGCTTCATGGGGACTAGGAAAGAGAACTTGGAGTCATCTCCAGTCATGTGTTAAAGCAACCACTATCAAGATACCAATGTAAGCTCTTGGCCTTCAAGCACACCTACAACACACAATTTTTAACTTTTGGTACCCAAATTTTCTTGGGTCCTTGTGTGTTAGTTTTAAGCAAGGTGCCCTTGGGAACCCAAACCATCCTAGTGCCTACTTTGGTGTTCTTTCTTGTATTGCATGTGGATGCACTATGTCCATTCTTGTCATAATAAAAACATTTTATGAAAGGATTACTTAATATACATGATGGAACAAAGAAGTTCTTATAGAGTTTTTATTGGTTTTTAAGATTATACCCCAAACCGGTCTTTTCAACGACACATATTTGTTTCCCAAGTAATATATTCAAATTGTATCTTCCAAGATAAACTTGGAGAGGGTATTTTTCAAGTCCTCAATCTCTTTTTCAAAAGCTTTACATGAAGGGCAAGAAGAGGATGTAGATGTAATCTCATGAGAATAGCAAGTCATGCATGAAGAATTAACATCAATCAATCCAAGAGTTTTATTTTCAATCTTGAGTTCCTCAATTTCCTTGTTCAAGATGGAATTTTTTTTAGAGAGGAAATAGTTTTCTTAGAAGAGGAAACAAGTTTAGTAAGCCCCATGGATTCATCATGCAATTCTTCAAAAACATCTTGCAATTCCTTATAAGAAGGGGAAGAGTCAAGGTTTGAGGATACTACCTCCATGTCATCTTTATCTTCCTCTTCTCCTCTAGCAGTGAGACAAAGGTGAGCATTCTTATTGTCGGAGCTATATGTGGAGTCCATATTATTGTCATCCCAAGCTATATAGGCTCTCCTTCCTTTCTTGTCCTTTGAAGGCCTCTTCTCAAATTTCTCTATTTTCTTTTGGTAGATAGGACGCTCCATCTTCATGTGTCCCGATTTTTCACATTCATAGTATGTAAAAGTGGATGAAAATCCTTCCCCTTTGTGATGAGTTTTCTTTTGAGGGAAGGGAAATTTTCTTTGATTTCCTTTTTTCTTAAGTAATTTCCCAAACTTCTTCATAAGAAGGCTAAGTTTCTCCTTATTAAGTTCAAGATTCTCTAAGCCATCTCCATTATCTTCATCATCATCATCATCAAGTATAGAGGATGTGGGCTTAAGAGCAATTCCTTTCATCTTCTTGTCAAGCTCCCCATGTTGATTGAGTCTATTCAACTTCAATTCATGCCCTTGAAGCTTTCCAAAGAGTGCGGCAAAGGTCATGGTAGAAAGATTCCTTGATTCCATAATAGCTCTTACATTTGGTTGCCAATGCCTACTCAAACATGTTAACACTTTGTTAATAAGATCTTTATTAGGAAATGTCTTTCCAATGAAGCAAAATGGTTAACAATATGAGTAAATCTCTTTTGCATTTCTTAAATGCTTTCACCTTGATTCATTCTACAAAGCTCATATTCATGTGTGAGAATGTTGATTCTTGACATCTTTACTTCATTAGTACCCTTATAGGTGACTTGTAAAGTGTCCCACATCTCTTGAGCTATTTTATAATTTGAGATACTAAAGAATTCATCATATTCCAAGGCTATGATAATGATATTTTTAGCTCTCAACTTGTATTGTACATTCTTCTTATCCTCATCGATCCATTCACTTCTAGGTGAATTAACTCTAACACCATTAACAAGATGTGTAGGGATAAAATGACCATTTTTTACAGCGTCCCACATATCTAAATCAATAGCTTCAATAAAAATTTTCATTATTTTCTTCCAATAAACATATCCATCACCATTGAAAATGGGGTCTATTGATGGAAGCACCCTCCGATGAAAAAGGATTTGAAAAATCCAACTCTCCTCTTGAAGTTGTTAATCTCTTTACATAAGAGTTGAGCTTTGATACTACTTGTTACCAAGTGGCTTCAAACTCAAGATGGGGGTGAATTGAGTTTGTAACAGATTTTTGTATTTTTTTCCAAAAACATTTATCTATTAATTTTTTTAAGCTATTAATTATATATAATAAAAAAAGAGTAGATAGATGAGGATGAGTACTCTTTCACACCAAAGACACCAAGAATCAAAGTATTCAAGAGAGCAAACAACTATAAAGATACAAACGTAAAAGAGATAGGGTAGAGAGAAGCAAACTCTAAGATTTATACTTGTTCAGCTACTCCTTGTGATCTACATCTAGTCTTCAAGTGATACACTCGAGATTTTTCCACTAAACTTCAAGCTTTAGCAAGTGCGTGCAACCTTTACATCCAAGAGCACCTACACCAGCTTTAGGATACCTCACTCTTAGTGTTTGAGCCTCACAACAAGGGATACCTTATCCTTATCTCTCTTGAGAAATACCTCTCCCTATTACAATGATTTTAAGATGAAGACAAAGATTAGAAACTCTCACAAGAGTGGATAATACAAATTGAAGTCCAAGATCTAGCAAGATGATCACATACTTAAGCTCAAATATAGATAAGTATAAATGAGGGATATTATAATGATGCAGATTAAAGGATGCAAACCCAAGTACAGGTTATCTCAAGTAATAAATTTCTTGGGAATCCGAGCTCGATCCACATGGAATTGATGAAGAAAATTTTTTTGAGGTAAGGGAAGACTTTGTCACAACAATAAAGATAATAAAACTTATTTACAATTAAATTAAATAACTTGCTTGGGCTAGGAGATCCACTTTTGGTAATAAATTAAGGACAAGATTAATTCTTTTTATAACTCAATTGAAATCCACGCACAATGGAGGTTCTAATCGGAGAATAAAACATTCAAAGTCCATTTAGAATTATATATGTAGTTATATTATAGTTCCTTTAATTATTTACCAATACCTACACTTGTAAATGGGTTCAAGCATTCATTGTGCCAAACCACTTGTCTACAATGAATCAAGAACTCCACTTTACAATGAGGGTTTCTAAATTGATTGGAAACAAAATACAACACGTATAATGATCACTTAATAATATATCATTTAAGCACAAAAAAGAAATTAATCTAACCTTAGTTTATTACCAAAAGCTTCAATCCTTCACCCAAACAAGATGAAAATTAGTTACCCATGAGCAAGAAGAAAGAAAGAGAGAAGAAGAAGAAGATGATTATAACTTCTATTTACAACAAAAGAAAATTACTATAAGTAAATAACATAATAACATGAACTTAATCTAAAACCAAGAGTCTACAAATGATCTGCCTATAGTCCCTTTTATAGAGGATTAGGGATACAAAATGATAATGGAATTGATTAATGAGTGAGTGGGTGAGTGGGTGGATGAGTGGAAAATGCCAAAGAACTTTTGTGAATGGAAAATTATTGAAATTTCTTGTCTCCGAAATCTTTCAGTGATGAACTCATGGATAATGTTAGAACAAAGCAAAGTGGTCGTCATGAAAGTTCTAGGAAATTGTCTCAGCTTTCCAATGCCACTAGAATCATCCAAAAATTCATCCTACAGCCCAAGATATGACCCAATTACTGCAGACTACACAGGA
This sequence comes from Ormosia emarginata, assembly GCA_029884605.1. Lineage (NCBI taxonomy): Eukaryota > Viridiplantae > Streptophyta > Magnoliopsida > Fabales > Fabaceae > Ormosia > Ormosia emarginata. The sequence goes on along the minus strand of JAQQTP010000073.1, from coordinate 41,810,422 downwards.
CCAGTTTCAGCACTTCTGTTTTGACTTCCAAACCCAATATGACCTCCAAACTATCCAAATGAGCTCTTATGTTCTTCATGAAAGTTGTAGATATGGGTCTTAACTTTCAGATGCCAAATTTTTAGCTCATTTTAGTTCCTTCAACTCGAATTATGCAATGATTACTGCACACTGTTCGGGTTCCAGTCACAAAACTCATGTTCTGATTTCCAAGCCCAATTAGCTCTAATAGATGTCTGATTTCTCCCTGGAACTCTCATGAAAGTTGTAGAGCTCTCTCTTATCTTTCTTACAAGGTAAGATACATAATTATAAGACATCTAGAACTCAAGATATGGCCAAAATATAGAAATAGTGTAAGACCAAAATAATACTGAAAAAAATCAATTAAGTCCAATTTGAGTCCAAACTTACAAAAAACAACCAAGTTTAATCAATTAAGTACATGGAGAGTGTAAATGACTAAAAAAAAGGGTTTATTAATGTATAAAATATGTGATTATCAAATTCTCCCACACTTAGCTTTTTGCACTCTTGGGCAAAACACATAAGACCAAAGCTAGGAAACAAAGAAAAATGACACAGACTCAAAAGCTAAAAACTATAAAAGACTTGATGAATCAAGAAGAGCAAGAAGAAATTCAAGGGATCAAAGCATTAATGAGGTAACATTTCTTCACATCTCAAACTAATAAGTAAGTAAACTTCAGTTGAAAAGAATGAATCAAGCATGATAGATCCTCACAGCATTCACTCTCAATCTCTCAAGTGTTTAAAAGGTAAGTATTTCACTCTATTCAACCCATGAACAATTATACTACTATAAGCTTGCTTATCTTCTACTTTTCGCTACTCAAAACACATGCACACAAAAATCAAGAGGACTTTATTCAAGGTTGTAATGAGGTCATAGTAAAGGAGAGGGGATAATATAGATATGAGAAGATAAATACTAAAGAGAATAAAAGAGCATTATGGTATAGTTAGAGTGGAGAAGATGTTTGAGAACATTCATCATAAAGGGCAATGACCAATATTTGACTAATGTTTTGTTGAAGATCAATCCCAAATTGGTGAATTGAATTCATTGTTAAGTCTGAACCTTCTTATTCTCTTTCTGTTGTTTCTAAGCATCCACCTTTATTCTAGGTATAGATATATAACATGGTGTATCAGGAGACTCTGATAATCCTTTGATTACAATGGTGGTCAGCTCTCTTTTTTTGGATCATTTTGCACACACACCCTCACTCTTGTTCAAGAACAAGGTCAATGCTCTTTTATTCCCTAAGGTTAGGTAAAAACATGTTTTTTTTTAAAGGCACGTAATGAACTAAAAATAAGGAATGGTTAAATAAGCTCAAAAGGGTTACACAAGGGAAAATATGCAAGGATGGTTATTTGGTCAAAGTAGCTATTTCAAAATGTCGTAATCATGTTTATCTTTACATGAGAAAATGTAGCCTAAAAAAAAATCAAAGCAAGTTCTAGAGTAACAATTCATGAATGAAAAAAAATTACACAAGAAAGAAAAGAATGGTACAGATATTCAATTCATTCATCAATAAGCTCAAAATCTCATAAGGTATATTTCTATCATTCTCAATCCAGCATATCAACATTTATATCCAAGCTTGTGATTTTTAAGAAAGAAGACAATTTATGCTAAGATCCAAGAATCCATTTGCTACTTCTACACAAAATAATTATTTCCTCAACTAAGATGCGTCTCAAGAGTAAACTTACCTCCAAGGCAAAATTTACTCCTTACTTTGCCATCCTTAATTAGTTTTACTATAAATAGGTTTCTGACAGTCATATCACTAAACATACTTCCCAATTTATATGCATCTCAAGAGTAAAATTACTCCTTACTTTTTCTATCAGTCATTGGTTTAGTAAGTCTATGACAATCATATCATACTTTCCAAAAAAAATTCTTTTTTTTTTATTTTTTGGTCAACTATCCTTCCCCCCAACCAGATCACAACATTGTCATCAATGTTAAAATATAGATGAGTAAAGGATAGAAGATATTACCTATTGGAGAAATCTGACACAAAGTATGGTAAATAAAATCAAAGCTAAAGAAAAGTTATAAACGAAGTGTCAGATCAAACTTTCGTTTCAAGCTGCTTCCCTCACTGCTTCCTGCTGACCAATTTATCTGAGCTATTGCTAGGTCAGGTTTATAAACAAAAGCTTCTAATTTATCAATTAACTCATCAATAGTGAAAGCAAAGATAAGAAGTTGTCTTACTGAAGGTGTGATAAATTTTCGTTCCACAGCATGGTCAAGAAAAGATAACAAAAGATCAAAGAAAGTATTTACATTCAACAAACCTATGGGTTTATGGTGGATGTTCAGTTGGGCTCAAGAAACAATTTGAAAAATTTCTTCCAAAGTACCAAAATCACCTAGTAAGGCAATGAATGCATCAGAGTTGTCAAGCATTATCTTCATTCGTTCATGCATAGATGATACCTTAAGTTCCTTCCCAATTGTCTTTCCAGTGATGTTCTGTTAAGTGAAAGGTCTAGAAATAACACCTAAAACCTAACCGTCTCCCATATATGCAGCAAGTGATACAGCTCCCATTAACCCACTGCAACCTCCCCCATATACAAGATGAATATTTCTCGTAGTAAGTGATCGACCAAGAGTGCTAGCTGCATTTACAAACTATAAACCCTTCCCATACTTAGACCTACAAAATACATAGATATTTTTAAGTTGATGAACAAAAACACCTTCCATTTCTATACTCACATTCCCTTTGAATGATTATGAGTTAGAGGAAAGTAGAGAAAATGAAGTGTTTAAATAGGAAAAAGAATGGAAAGGGTAATAATAACACCTATAAGGGTAGGTTGGCTATTGTCAGAAAAGTTTGAAATTAAGAAACATAGAATCTTTTTTTTTTACTTCAAGAAAACCATTAGGGTAAAGAAGTCTAGAAACCCCTGAAGGACCTTGCTCAAAGGATCATTTGTCCAAAACCAAAATACAACAAAATCATACAAAGATAAAAGAAATATAATAACAAATGATGGCATACCTTTATGTACAGTTTTCATGGCGTATGTTTATATTGCGCGTCATGAGTGTAGTAGACACTCACGCCCGTTTATTCGAAGAAAAGAAAAAGAAGAAACAATCATGGGTTTCGATCATGGGTCTGGAACCTGGAGAGCTCACACATGGGCTCGTAACATCAACAAAGATGATAAAATGTAAAACCCGTAATGTCCAAGATCTAGAATGTCTCATCCCAGGGCACTGAGAGCCCCTTCTAATAAAAGCGACACTACAAAAAAAGGTCATTTTGCGGCGGTTTTAAAGGCACTTAGTGGCAGTTACAACCGCCGCAAAATGCTATTTGTGACAGTTCGTTAACTGCCACGATTTACACCGCCGCGAGATTAATTTGTGGCAGTTATGACCAACTGCCGGAATAACCGCCGCTAAGAGAATATTTAGTTGCGGTTATAACCGCCACTAACGAGTGAAATATGTGACGATTTTTGTTTTTTTGTGGCGGTTTCTAACTGCGACAATATTTTTTAAATTGCGTGAGTTTTTTAGTGGCGGTTCGTAACCGCCACAATATACTCAGAAGGACTTAAAATTGAATATATTAGTGGCGGTTCTTAACCGCCACTATAGTTTCGAATTATATAATGTCATAACTTAGTGGCGGTTCACAACTGCCACTAAATGAAAAGGATGATAAACTTTCATTTAATTTAGTGGCGGTTTTGAACTGCCGTTATTTGACTAAAAATACTGGCAGATCCCATTTACTTTCATATTTAACTCGTTTTTATATTTGATATTTAACCTGTTCATAACCAATATTCAACAACACAAAAAATACACTCCAAATACTTCAAATACCAAATTAAACATAATAAGAAGTAAATGACATTGTAGTAAATTAAGTAGCACAATAACTACTATCAAAGTAGCAAGATAACTATTACAAGTATTGAAATATCCAAATGTTCATGATATTGTCAAATAGTTGTAAAAATTACAACTCCAAACAAACAAGTAGTTGTCCATAGGCTAAATACAAAATGTATCATCTATTGATGTGAATGTGGTTCATGGCTAGCTGATGAAGAGCGTCTTGCACCCCCTGCTGGTGAAGCCTCACCACTGGCTTGATCAGGAAACTGAAATAGATAATACCCAATGAACAATAAAATTAAAACTTTTTGACAGTAATTAAAAACCAAATTGGCTAACACTTAAACTTTTAATTCAAGATAAATATTTTTTGTACACTTAAAGTAATTGATCACTAAAGTTGCTTATTATATGTATCTTAAGGAAATTTATAAAATATTTCTTGAATGAATACCTGTGAACCTATGATATTGCTAATGTCAGCTGGAATATGACCCGCAATGCTTCGAAGTACGGAAGCTATTTGGGCCATTTGAGCTTCTAAAGTATGCATCCTTTCATTGTTGGTTCGCAATTCTTCCCGTAAATCCTTGACTTCTTCAACCAAGGCTACTTCGTTTGTTGAGGACAATGAGATTCCCCTCGCATGGTGAGTGGTTGAACCCAAGACTTGAGAAGGACAAGGGCCTAACCCCATACCCCGAACATAACCTGGGTGTTCTTTCCCTAGCACCCTAGTAAGCGAATCTATTGATGAACCTATTTGTGAAGAACTCTCTTCATTCTCAGTTGCATCAATTTTGTCCTGTATATAACATGCAAATAATACAAGTAAATATGTTTATATATATATATATATATATATATATATATATATAATATATATATACTTGTTTAACTCAAATTCCACAGTAAATTTCATTTAACTGATTTTAAGAGCCATGAGAATTGATCAGAATGATGATAAATCAGTAATCATACTTGAAATTGTTTAAAATAAGATTGCAACCACAACCACAAGGCCAATCCTAAAAAACAAAAAGAAAAAGAAAAAGAAAAAGAAATGCTCAGCATCAAGCTACAGAGAAGTTTACTTGATCATTCATTCACTTGAAACTTACAATAATTTCCTTAGCTTCATCATTGATAGGTGTGCCATCTTTCTTTATGTGTGTAGCTTTATACATGATTCCCCTACCTATTCAGTGTCCACATTCAATCTCCTACAAATTTTAAAAGATAAAAGATATGTTAGACAATTCAACAAAAATGGATGATTGACTACATGTACTTAAAGAATATTACCATCTCATCCTTTCTCCTAGCTAGAGTCTTTGATCCACCCGTGTGCGGAACAGTCAACTTCTTTCGATTCTCATAATTAGTTTTGCACATTGTCTGTCCCATTTTTTTTTTGAAAAAAAATCAGATTTATGAAATAGCATTTATGTATACGAGTATTTATTATAATTGTATTACCTTTGTTTCCGGTCTTAACCGGTAATCAATATATGATGCCCACTCATTCTGAGGAACGCCGGGTGGATTATTTTGAATATTTTGATCTCGGGTGAGGGATGCATTGTAGAACTTATTAAATAACTTGAGCCGGTTATCCCTCTAATTTCTTCCAAGAACCTTCATTATATAGTTCTTTACAAGACCATCATCAACCAAAAAATTTTCCTTCAATTTCAATAAATCAAATGTTAGATAGCATAAACAAAAATTAAATTATACAAATATAAAGTCATATTACAAACCTTTATTGTGTTGTCATATACTTCTTTTTTGGTTGTGTCTGGAACCTTTGACCATTTTTCATAAGAAATAGGGAATATTTCAAAATCTTTCCCTAAACGTCCTAAAAATAAATAGGGAATATTTATTTTTCATAAATAAATATGTTTCTACACCATAAGTCCATAACTCCTTCAACTCTTCTATTAAGGGCTGTAAGTAAATATCTATATCATTCCCAGGCATTCGCTTACCTGGTATGATCATTGAAAGGATAAAGGAAGTTTGTTGAATACACTTCCAAGGTGGGGTGTTGCATGGAATTAGGACCACCGGCCAAATACTGTAATTGGTACTCATATTTCCAAAGGGATTGAAACCATCAGTAGCTAAACCAAGGCATACATTTCATGGATCCAAAGCAAATTGAGTGTGTATTTCATCAAATTTCTTCCATGCTTTAGAATCCCTTGGATGTCGCAATAGGCCATCTTTGTTATCATCTTCATCATGCCATCTCATATCAGAAGCAGTCTTGGAAGACATAAACAATCTTTGTAATCGTGGTTTTAACGGAAAGTAGCGTAAAACTTTTGCAGGCACTCGTTTTCGCTTCTTACCACCAACAGATGTGTTATTCCCTCCTCCTTTACACCTTGGCTTCCATCTAGATTCCCCACAATGTTTGCATGATTGCTCTTCTTTATCATCAACTGGATACAACATACAATTATTAGGGCATGCGTGTATCTTAATGTAATTTAGCCAAGTTTGTTGATGATCTTTTTGGCCTCGTAAAATGAAGAAGGAATCTTCGCATTCTCAAAGGCATCATGCAATAGTTCTAGAATCATCGACATTGACTTGTCACTCATTCCACACAAGCATTTTATGTGATACAATTTCACCAAAAATGACAATTTTGAGTACTTGGTACACCCATCGTATAATTTTTGTTCTCCATCTCTAATTAGCTCATAAAACTCTTTGCATTTGTCATTTTGTCCCTGACTTGTATTTGGCATGCTTCCTACCCCTTCATCCACTACTACATTCGATGTAGGGAAATCATCATTGGGATGGTGCCTGTCAACCCCAAAAGCATCATTTATCATGTTTCACATTGGATCTTCACAAGGCAAAGTCTCATCCAATACATGTGTCCTATTAATATTAATATCTTCTCTTGTAGCGGACTCCCCATGACGGATCCAAGTAGTGTACCCTTTAGGAAATGGTTTATAGAGCATATGATCATAGACCATTTCTCTAGTCTCCCATTGATTGAAACGACAACTAGGACATGGGCATATTATTCTACCTTCAACCGACCGATGTGCAAATGCAAAATCCAGAAAGCCCCTAAGCCCTTGTTCATATTGAGGTGTATTTCATGGCAAAGCAATCGAAGATTTGTCCATTGCTAAAACCAATGATTATTAGTCTTTTTCCAAGGTAGCGATACTTACACAAAAGGAATAACACTTGCTTCCTTCAAGATCAAAGAATAAAATAATTCAAGTAAGATGTTCACAGAAGAGCATAGCAGCACTCAATTTATCCATAGTTCTTAAGTAAATTCTTAAAGAATGAAATAACAATTTCTGGTATTTACACTTAACCATTGAAGACAAACAAGGATTCAAGGACCCACTAGATAATCAGCAATAAGAGTAAATGGTTCAGGCATTTTGACATATAGCTTGCATGCAGTCAAAATAAAAACTAAGCTGCAAGGTATATTTATACATCAGAAATCGACCTTAACCTTCTTCCAAATTAAACCTCCAAACATATAGTAACAAGACAATTAAAAACAATGTACATTGATCTTCAATTGTTTAAGCATCACAAGCAGGATTTAACAGCAAGGACTTCTCCTCCCTCTTTTCTTAAAAAAAAACAGCCAGGATGTATCTTAGACAAAGAATATGCAACAACCAAAATGAACCCGAATCCCATTCACTTCCATGTAAATTAAAAGTTAAGTACAGTAAAAGAATACAACATGACAACATATAACTCTATGCATATGCAGATCTCGAAAACTGACCATGAGATTGTGATATTAAGATACTATATTTGTAATTGGATACTATATTTAGGCACACTATATTTGTAAATAGAGTTATAACTAAAGAAAAGATACTATATTTGTAAATTGGATTATTCAACTTCAAAAGTACAATTATATAATATTGAACATTTGGACCTCAAAGTGGGAATATTATATAATAAATATATAAGTGCACAAAGCCTAACGCATTTTTCCAATAATTTATATTTAAACTAAATAAATCATTTTCAAATAGAAATATATTATTTTAAATATCTTACAATAGATGACTCTGGTTGATATATTACAATATCTTAAAATATATTATTTTATATTTTAATGAACCTTTTGTAAAGTGGCTAAAGAAATAGAAACCCATGCCCAGTGCCCACCCTTCTCTATGGAGTCTGGTATTTATTCAGCTGCGATGATGATTCGATTTTAAACAAAGAAAAAGTTGATAAAATTTGCTTTAGTGCATGCACTCTTGGGTTAATGGGGTCTCCTCTCTTGAGCAAGTGACTGAATTCTATTAAATCTAATAACAAGATAACAATTACAGTATTTGGAAATGGAACTAATGATGCTAATTCATTCTTGCAGTATATTTAAAGAATTAATATAATGAGGTTATTATTATTATTTTTTTGCAGATGGTATATTTTGTCTTCACTCTGGCTCTTGTTTGTAGTATCCTGGCTAAAACAATTTATTCTTGAAAGGCTCTTGCTCTCTCATCTATCACAAATGAAGGGAAAGCTTCTATGTTGCTATTATTTTTCCATACATTTCCAGAGATGCTCAAATAAAATAATTAAAACAAGTACAATTTTGCAAGTCATAACAAAAAATCAACAAAAGTATGATTTTGAAAGCAAGTGTCTTAAACTCACAGTTGTCACTAGCAGCCAGAAAGGGGTACACTGGAGAAAAGAAAACTCGAGGAGGTGATTCAATGAATGACCGCAAACAACTGAACAAGTATATATTTTGCTTCTTCTTTTTTTCTTGGAACACTGTAGCTAATCTACCAATCTGCAATAAAGAATGAAAGGAATGCAACGAAATCAGACTCAAATCAGGGCAAAACCCCAAACTCAAAGCATAATAAATCTGATACTAGATGCATTGAAATTCTCTCATGCACACACAAAAAACAATCAAAGAACAAGAAATTAATTCTCAATTTCTACCGAGATCAAATCCCAATTGATGAATGTAGAGTTGATACAGTGATGGAGGTTCTTCAATCTTCAAAACCCTCAAACTGTTCAGTTTTTGAGCAGGTATTTCAGCGTTTCACGAGCACTGCGTTTCAACGTTTCACAGGCAGAGGAAACGAGGGAAAGGGTGGGACTTTGCTCGGTCAGAAAAAAAAAAGAGGGAAGGAGAAAAAGTGGGAAAGAGAAAAGAGGGAAGAAAAAAAAAAGGGAACGACGAAAATAGGGACTGTGCTTGGTCAAAGCTTTAAGGTAAAACTTTGTGGCAAACTTACTTTAAACTTTGTGGCAGTTGACACAACTGTCATAAACTTTGACAATAAAATATTAATTGTGTCAGTTTTTAAAAACTGCCACAAATAAACTGCCACTATATTATCATTTTTTTGTAGTGAAAAGATCAAGATCAAATGCCTCATACGCTTTGGCAGCCGCGGGTTACTTCTCACTAATAACCAGAGTGAAACGCTTCTACCTGTCCATCAACTCCATAGTGCCTAGATGATAAATATTGGGTTATGGAGTGCAGCTCTCTACAGAGCATGGTACATGAACCTTTTTTAAGGAACAGCGTGCATAGGTCCACCCAAGTCAATGACGAGTCAGTCAAAGGCTGGGGCTCCACAACTAATTAAAGTCATGGTACTCCTTCCGGATCGCCCTTGTTTAAAAAACAAAATTCTTTTTTTTTCTTTTTTTTTTAAGAAAACATGAAGAAGAAGAAGAAGAAGAAGAAGAAGAAGAAGAAGAAGATAATATGTACTGATTGTTGTGGATATGGCTCACATCTGCCTCTGGTTTCACATCCAATAACAACTTAAATGCCTTCTATGAGTCGAGGATAAGCTTCTCATCCAATTTTCTTATAAATTGGAAAACATGGTCTTTCAGAGTCAGATTCCCAAGACTATAACATTTTTTTTCATTCTTGAAGAGATTCTACAAATTAAGAAGTTCACGATGCATAAATCTACAAGAATGCATCTTAAGAGTCAATAAGATATCATCTAATGACTCCTTACTCAGTCCATTCTTAATAAAAAATATTTTATTTTCTCTATTTGCAAAAACTATCCCCAAAGAATGATATCGCTTGTTACAATTCCATCGTGCACATTTGTGTCAGACTTGTAACCTTTTTGCTCTTCTCCTTTTAGAATATGAACTTCTTCTAAGACCTGGCATGTATGACTCAAATGAAATTGAAGACTCATCTACTAGATGGACCTTTGCTTCAATTATCTAGCATACATCTTCTGGCATACCCTTGTGCATTAAAAGTCACAATCTTTCACATCTAGCTTTGTAAATTTTTGTCAGAGCATTTTAAGGGAGGGAAGGAAAATGTTTTTTCAGGTTTGAAAGAATGACATCCATTTTAAAGGAGAAGGAATCAGTTATTTTGAGAAACTGAAAAATAAACTGACTTGAGAGTCACAGAGTACCATTATCTACCATTTAACCAGGGACATAAAGAACTGCAAAAAGAAGGCAACAAAATTAGAATAAATTCTATTCATAACAAGGATCAGAAAGAGAAATGAATTCTACCTCAGCAGCTTGATTTTCCAAAAATGATTTGAGTCTTTATCCATTGACTTTAAACACATTACCATTCCTAGGATTCTCAATGCCTATGGCCCCATAAGGACACACATGTTTAACAACAAAAGGACCATTCCACCTAGATCTCAATTTTCCAGGGAATAGGTGCAGACGAGAATTATAAAGCAAAACTTTTTGACCAATTTCAAAAGATTTTCTCAAAATTGTCTTATCATGAAAAGCTTTTGTTCTAGCTTTATAAATGTTTGAATTTTCATATGCATCATTTCTCAATTCCTCAAATTCATTTAATTTCAATTTGCGTATCTTACAAGCATCATCAAGGTTTAGGTTGAAAGCTTTAATGGCCCAAAATGTTTTATGTTCCAATTCTACAGGCAAGTAGCAAGGTTTTTCATAGACTAACCGATAGGGTGACATGCCCAAAGATGTTTTGAAAGCAGTACGGTAAGTCCAAAGTGCATCGTTTAGTCTTAAAGACCAATCTTTACGATTTTAGTTTACCGTTTTTTCCAAAATTTGTTTAATCTCTCTATTTGCTAATTCAACTTGTCCATTTATTTGAGGGTGATAAGGGGTGACAATTTTATGTGTAATACCATATTTCTTCATTAACGATTCAAATGGTTTATGGCAAAAATGTGTTCCCACATCACTGATGATAGCTCGAGGGATTCCAAATCGATACAAGACATTTTCTTTTAAAAATTTGAGAATAGTTTTATGATCATTGTGTTGGCATGGAATCACCTCAATCCATTTTGAGACATAATCAACTGCAACCAAAATATACACAAATCCGAATAAGGATGAAAATGAGCCTATGAAATCATTTCTCCAACAATCAAAAATTTCAATGACAAGGATAGGGTTCAGAGGCATCGTGTTTCTTTTTGAAATGGAGCCTAATTTCTGACAATTTTCACAAGTTTTGAAAAAAAGTATAGCAGTCCTTAAATAAAGTGGGCCAATAAAATCCGCACTGTAAGATTTTCGTAGCTATTTTCTTTAAAGAAAAGTGACCTCCATATGCTTCTGTGACAAAATTTAATGACATTACCAACCTCACTGTCGGGCACACATCTCTGAAAGATTTGGTCAGGACAATATTTGAACAAGTATGGGTTATCCTAATAAAAAATTTTCACCTCTGTCAAAAATTTTCTTCTATCTTGGTGCGTCCATTGAGGCGGCATCTTTCATGTTATAAGAAGGTTGACTATGTTAGCAAACCAAGGCGTGGAATTGATAGAAAATAAAAAATCATCAGGAAAAGAATCATTCATGGGGGTGCTATCAAAAGGTGAGCTTGTTGTAAGCCTGGACAAATGATCAGTGACAACATTTTTGGCTCATTTCTTATCTTTTAATATGATGTTGAATTCTTGAAGCAACAAGATCCACCGTATCAATCTTGGTTTGACATCCTGGTTAGACATTAAATATCTAATAGCAGCATGATTGGTGAAAATCACAATAAAAGAACCAATTAAATAAGATCAAAATTTGTTCAATGCAAATATTACAGCAAGTAGTTCTTTTTCAGTAGTGGTGTAATTCATTTGTGCACTATTTAAAGTTCTACTTGCATAACAAATCACGTGAGGCTTACCTTCCTTTCTTTGGCCTAAAACAACGCCCACAGCAAAATTACTAGCATCACACATCAACTCAAAAGGCAAGGACCAGTCAGGGGATTGCATGATAGAAGCAGATGTCAGAAGACCAATTAAATTTTCAAAAGATTTTTTACATTCTTGTGTCTAATCAAATTTTGCATCTTTCAACAGAAGATTATATAATGGTCTAGATATGGCGCTAAAATCCTTAATGAATCTTCTGTAAAACCATGCATGTCCTAAAAAAGAACGAACTTCTTTGACTGTTTTTGGGGAAGGCAAATAGGCAATTAATTCAACTTTGGCCTTATTAACTTCAATTCCTTTAGAAGATATCACATGACCTAACATTATTCTTGAGGTAACCATGTAATAACATTTTTCTTAGTTTAGCACAAATCTTTTTTTTTCATATTTTTTAAGAACTTTTTCCAAATTATCAAGACAATTTTCAAAAGAATTTCCAAAAACTGTCAGATCATGCATGAAAACCTCTAAATAATGCTCAATCATGTCACTAAAAATACTTAGCATGCTTCTTTGGAATGTTGTTGGAGCATTACAAAGGCCAAAAGACATCCTTCTATATGCAAAAGTACCAAAAGGGTATGTAAAAGTGGTTTTTTCTTGATCCTCCAATGCAATTGGTATTTGATTATAACCTGAATAACCATCAAGAAAACAGTAGTATGGATGTCCTGCTATCCTTTCCAAAATTTGATCAAGAAATGGCAGGGAAAATAATTTTTCCTAGTAACAGCATTTAATTTTCTAAAATCAATACACATATGCCAACTGGATGAGACTCGCGTAGGTATTAATTCACCTTTATCATTTTCAACCACTGTTATTCTAGATTTCTTAGGCACTGTAACATCTTAGGACTGCCTGTAGGATTGATGAGTATCTCCACAAACCAACACGGGTCTTTTCAGCGTGCTTTGTCTTCACTCACACACATCCTAGGAAACTTCCCAAGAGGTCACCCATCCCACAATTGCTCCAGGTCAAGCATGCTTAACCACGGAGTTCTTATGTTCTAGGTTCCCGAAAAGAAGTTGCAACTTGTTGATATGGCTACGCCTAATTAATTCCTTTAAGCCATCCTCAACTATGCAGTCTCACACCTGCACAGTCTTTGAATCCCTCTCATTCTGGTGCGTATTCAGATCATTCATGGGACCCTTCGCCTAGAAGTCTGCCAGGAGTTGCTCCTTGTACGTGCTTTTCTTACACTAGCGTCCACTCCCTGCCCTCGTCTACCCCAGGACACCACATGCCCACCAGAAGCGGTGACTTGCTATGTTCTAGAAGTAGTGACTCGCCACATTCTGGAAGGTGGTAGAAACGCTGACTCACCCAGTGACTCGCCGCAGTGAGTCACACGTTCCAGAAGGTTCCATGCTGACTCAGCTGGTGACTCAGCTGGTGACTCAGCTGATGACTCGCCATGCTGACTCACTTGTTCTAGAAATATTTACGCTGACTCATCATACTGACTCATCGTAGTGAATCACATGTTCTAGAAGTTTCTCTTTGATGACTCTCTCTGTGACTCATCAAGGGCAATCAATAGAAAAATGATTAACAATAGTTGCTTCCCAGCTAGAACAAGAGAAAAATCTAGGTATATTTTATTACCCATTGGACAATAGACACTGACTTTATAAGCAGTAATTATTGTTCATTACTTACAGTATACCGAAAAATATCTTAAGCCTTCATCTTTTTCATGAAGTCTATAAATAGGAGGGCTTTGGTTCATTTTCAACTTTAGCAAGAAGCTCTCACCTTTTTCTCTCCTTGTACTCCACAACCATAACACTCAAATGGAAGACAACATTCATCCATTCATCTCACTTGCTCTCTTACACATCCTTTTCTCCAAAGAACCAAGAACAAGCAACCAAAACTCTCTCATTTTCTATCCCTTCATAGATTCGGCCAAGCACTCAAGAACCACTCTCCAAATTTCTATAATTCCTACCAATATCATTTCTTGAATCCTCTCATCAATCCAAGACACTTTCATGTTAGGAATTTCTCAAGATTCATTCATTTCCATCTTCCTATCAAGCAAAGAATACAAAAGCTCCTATCTTTCTCTTCTCCAAGCTCACGGCCAACCACCACAAAGTCACCTTCCAAGCTTCAATAATTCTAAACAACCTTAGATCTTGAATCTCCATGCAATTCTAAGGAACTTCCTTGTTAAGACCATCTTCCAAATCATCCATCTTCAAGCACTTTTTCTAAGATCTAAGTTTGAAGAATAAAGGGTGAAATTGTTGATATCCTCTTCTAATCATAGATTCAAAGTTCTAAACCATATTTTGATCCATGATTTTTCTTATTTAAGCATTAGATATTAATATTTCATGTTTTCTTTGATTTTCAAGAAGCACTTGGTGGTTGAAGTTCTTCTTGAAGGAGACAACAAGGGGACATACAAGGAGCTTTGGAGGTTTCTTCAAGAGGTAAGAGAGAGATTACCCTCATCAACCATGTGTTGGTAGTGAGGAATGGATGTGTTTTGTGGTGAAGAATCCATAAGGATTCATTCACTTGGTTGTTTAATGTCTTTTCTATTTGTGATTGATTATGTGTACAAGCATGTCTATAGCTATAAAATATTTTGTATGTGTTTTATGATTGTTTTAATATTTTGTATGTATTTTATGATAGCTTTAATATATGGTATGTGTTCATAGATGCATGATTATTATGGTAGGATATGAATAAAATGTTGAAGGATTGCATGAGTGTTCCAAAGAACACAAGGGAGCTCATAGCTCCATCATCACTAAAGAGGACCAAAATGTTCTGAACCATTTTCTAAAAGAATGACTTAATTGATTTAATTGGATTAATGAATTTTTCAATGATTTAGAGGATGGAAAATAATTTTAAAATGATTTATAAGGACGTGTAGAATTTCGGCCAACATGTCATATACCTTTGATCCAAATTTATTTTCTAACTATGGACTAGATGATCTAATAAAAATAAATTAGATTAAGAGTTTTACAAGAGATTAAATGCATGAAAATAATTAGGGATGAATTATAAAGCATAGAATGTTTTTGGGCCAACATGCCTACTTATGATGTTTTTTTTTTCAAAACTATTTTTAAAGTGTGGACTTAGGTAATTAATTTAATGAGAACTTAATTAAATAGATTTTTGATAAACAATGAAAAGTAATTTAATTTTTAGAGTTAAATCAGTGAATTTAAGTAATGGTATAAATACTTGAAAAATACTAACGTAGAGCTTACCTTTGAGTTTAAAGTACGTTAGCAAGTTTCAAGATGTAATTATTAGTTATGATTAAGAAAAGTAATTTTTTATAGAAACATAGAAAATATCACTTAATGAATTTTCTAGATAAAATGTCGCAAAAAATTAATTAAAAATGGTCTAATAATAGAGAAAGTTTCAATATAAAATTTGAAGGTAAGGAAAATATTCTACGTAGTTTAAAAGTATTAAAAATAGCTTACACAGTTTTAAAATAATGATTTTAAAGCTTTACGATTAAGAAAATGACTTAAAAATCTTATGCGATTGAAAAAATGATTTAAAAACACTACGCGATTTTAAAAATAGCAAAATATATTTACGCGATTTAAAAATGTTTGTAAAAGTGATGCGAATGTAAAAATGCGATAAAATTTCTACGCAATTAATTGGAACAGTGAATTTTACTGTCGGGCCAAAGTGGTGGACCCGGACATGTGAAAATATGGTACGGTCAAGTGGGAACGTATAGTATTTGAGATTATTGCCATTGAGGGCATTTGCGTAAATATGGGTTATAGTGCCATTGAGGGCATTGTGTAAATATGGTAATATTTTGAAACCAAGGGTGTTGTGGTAATTATGGTTCTTATTCATGCATTGAGTTGTGCCAAGTTGGTTGATATTGGCGATTGATTGACGAGATGAATTACACCGTGTTGTCGGTGTGATAAGCGTAGTGTGGTTCATCGAGTGGACTTGGAGGCATTATTGTGCGGAGTATTCCATATGTCGACAGTTGGTCGCTCATCTGGGCCGTGGTAACTGGCAACACACTAGTGATCTCGACACGCACTATACTTAATCAAGATCTTGTAAAGACTGTTTAGTACAATGCCTGTAGTGCACGATGTTGGACTGTGTACTACTACACGACGTTGGACTGTGGGCTATAGACACGACGTTAGACAGTGGAATAGTTTGGTTGGGCAGCCTGAGGTACTGATAGATCTTTACGGGTCATTCTCTCTTATGTTTGTGTTTTAGCTCTATGGAGTAGGAATGAGTTTGTGTATATTTATATATATGGTCTGCATCTTAATGTGGTTAATGTTGAGATATTATGTATGTGTGTTGATATGAGTTATTATGCATGATGTGACTATATGATTTATTGTATCAATTGTTATATCTGTTATGGTAATATTATTGCTGTTCATTTTATTACAATATATGTTTATTGGAATTATTTGTAAATTGATAACATGATTATATTTGTGATATCTGTGTGTATGGAATGACTTTGTCATTCGTATCATTCTTTGCTACCGTACTGGTATTGGTGAAAGGGGATTTCACTTCTTTGTTGTATTGCTTTGTTGTGTTTGTGTTGTTAAATTCATATAGTAGGTGAAACGAGTTTCTTAGACTTACTAGAGGCGATGTTCTGAGATCAGTGACGGCGTCGAGGAGTGATCTTCTAGGTTTCAACAGGATGCAGTTTGGTGGAGAAACGGAACATGTATGTTGGGTTTTTCTCGTTAGTGTTGCTACCGTGCTATTAGTAGTACCCGTCTTTAGGTTTGCTACTGTTTGCTTGAATCTGTAAATTTTATGTTTTAAAATGTTGTTAAATATTATGTGGTATATATAATATGTGTATTAATCAGTTCAGTTTAATTTCAATTTTACGTATAAGTTTCGGTAAGTTTATGTTTCTGCGAAAAGAAATTTTAAAATCCATCTTTTAGAACTCAAGGTTTTTATGAAATGATTTTCAGGTTTTAAATTTTTAGTCGAAAATGTGATGCCTTATGGAGGGTGTTACAGGCACAACTTGTGTAGGGCTTACCCACTGGCTATCAGAAATAGGATCGATAATTCCAACATTAAACAATTTAAGGACTTCAGCTCTAACTACCTCTTTCATGTGTGGATTTAATCTTCTTTGAGGTTGTTGAGAAGTTTTAGCATTATCCTTTAAATGTATTCTATGTGTACAAATTAATGGATTAATGCATTTTATGTTCTTTAATGTCCATCCAATTGCACTTTTATGCTTTTTAAGTACTTTTGTTAAAATACCTTCTTGTTTTTCAGTAAAGGACGAGGAAATTATCACAAGAATGCTTTGTTCTTTTTCTAAAAATGTGTACTTTAACCCAACAGGTAATGGCTTTAGTTCCAGTGTGGGTACTTCTTCATGGGTATTATCATTCCTGAGTTTTTACTCTTCAAATCTTGGCTTTCATCCCTTATACTCCATTACCTATGTACAATCAAGCAAAGAACATATTTTAGAGATATCATCATTTAATTACATGCCTGAATCAAATGAATTGACTAAACAAATTTTTAATGGGTCAGAAGAACTCCTTGTTTGAAGATGATCATCTATGATGGCTTCAATTCCTTCAACTTCCTCCTTTTCATTAAGGACTTCCTGTGGTTGCTTGCACATGTTAAAAACATTGAGCTCCAGTGTCATATTTTCAAATGTTAGCTTCACCACTCCATTTCTACAATTTTTCAAAGCATTAGATGTTACTAAAAATAGATGGCCTAAAATAACATGAATTGACTTATAACTATCAACTATAAGTTCAGTATCCAAGACAATAAAATATATAGGATATATGAATTTATCAACTTGTACCAACACATCTTCCACTATTCTTCTTAGAATTTTAATTAATCTATCAGCAAGTAGGAGAGTTACAGAACTTGATTTTAACTCACCCAAGTTGAGTTGCTGATAAACTGAATATGGAAGCAAATTGACACTAGTACCAAAATCAAGTAAAGATTTTTCAATTTTATGTTCTCCAATAATTATGGACAACCAGGGTCTTTATATTTCAACGCATTATTATTCTGAAGAATAGAGCTTACTTGTTCAGCCAAAAAGGCTTTCTTTTTTACATTTAGTTTCCTTTTAACAGTGCACAAGTCCTTCAAATGCATAAGAAGGAATTTGTTTGATAGCATCTAACAAAAGAATATTAACCTTCACTTGTTTCAAAATTTCAATGTTATGGTTCAATTTCCTTGAATTATTTAATGCTTGAGGAAATTGGGGTGCAAGCGAGAGTTTGGTCTCCTTTTGGTCAACTTCTTCATTTTCTTGGGGAATTGATTTATCATCTTTCTCACAAGGTTCGGGAATTTATTTTTTAATAACCTTTTCACTCCTAAGAGTTATCACTGACTTGACTTAATCTATTTGTTAGTTTTCTAAACTACCCTCATTTAGATTGTATTGACCCTTGGGATTTGGTTGAGGTTGAGAAGAAAATTTTCCTTTATCGTGAATGGTGAGTGCAGAAGAAAGTTTAGCAAGAGATTCTTTTATGTCAATCATAGTTTGATTGTTTTGTTTATTAATGGCCTCTTGTTTTTCTATGAATGCATGCAATGTTTCTTCAAGGTTTTTCCTATATGATGGGACATAAGGTGCATATCTTTGAGAATTTTGAGAGTCCTGTTGTGCCTGAGAAGGTGATGGTTGCACGGATTATGACTGATTATTATTCCTCCAGCTGAAGTTCAGGTGATTTCTCCATTCCGGATTGTATGAATCTGAAAAAGAAGAAGTAAATGACTTTTTAAAATTATTCATTGCATTTACTTGCTCATGTACAACTTCTTTAAAAATATGAATCTTAGGACATTCATGTGTTGAGTGTCCTAAGTCATCACAAATGCCACAAATTTCTTCATTTTGCATAGATTTGATTTCTTTTGTTTTTCCTAATTCCATTGCTTCAATTTTTCTAGCCAAACTGGCGAACCTAGCATTTAGATCTTCTTCTTGACTAAGGTGATATTTTCTTTTATTAGCACTTGCAAAGTTAGATCTAATTAAATTTTCAGAAATATTAGTATCATGTCAAGATTGAAAATTTTCAGCCAATTAGTTTAAATAGTCTAAAACTTCATCAGGTTCTTTATCAAGAAACTCACCATTGCACATTATTTCCATAAATTGTTTAGTTTCAGGTGTTAAACTTTCATAAAAGAAGCTTATAGTGCGCCATTTTTCAAAACCATGATGTGGACAAGAATTTAACAAATCTTTAAATGACTCCCAACATTGAAAATATACTTTATTTGAATTTTGGAAAAAAAATTTGGATTTGTCTTTTCATATCATTGGTTTTATGTGTTGAAAAAAATTTCTTTAAGAACTCACCTTGCATTTCTTGCCATGTGCCAATGGATCTTGGTTTCAAAGTGTTAAGCTAAGTTTTTGCTTTATCTTTTAAAGAAAAAGGAAACAATTTAAGCTTAACAATCTCTTCAATGTAATTTTGATCATTAAAAGTAATACATACTTCCTCAAATTCTTTTAGATGTAAATATGGACTTTCAGATTCTAAACCATGAAAATTAGAAAGTAAAGAAATCATACCTGACTTAAATCTAAAATTGTTAGCATTTAGTGGAAAGATAAAGCATGATGGACTAGAATTTCGAGGTGGTTGCAAACATTCACGCATGGTTCACAACAGTTGATTTTCATGTTCATCATGTACACTTTTATTTTCAGTCATCGTGTCAATTGTGTGCGATTGTGATTCAAACAAATCAATATATAAATTATCATAATTAATTTTAACCAAACGACCATAATTTAAATCACGATACCAATTAAGCATAAATAAATGACTTAAAATAGAAAAAATAATGTACAAGTTAGCGGTTTACACCAGCCATTAAATATTAGGCATAAATAAATGACTTAAAAATAAAAAAAAAATAATGTACAAGTTAGTAAGTTAGAAAGTAAATAACATAAATTAAAAAGTTAGATAGCAAAATTAAATGACATAAATATAAAAGTTAGAAAGTTAGTAAGCATAAATAAATGATATAAATATAAAAGTTAGAAAGTTAGTATGTTAGCAAGTTAGGAAGTTAGAAAGTTAGAGAATTAGAAAGTTAGAGAGTTAGTAAAGAAACCGAAGGATCGGCAAGCCGATCTTTTGCTCCGGTGAGGGAGAAGAGAGAATAGATTTTATTAAAGAATGAGAACCTCAATAAATTAAAACTTCAAATCAAGTCTCCGGCAACGGCGCCAAAAACTTGATGCGGATTAAAGGATGCAAACCCAAGTGCAGGTTGTCTCAAGTAATAAATTTCTCCGAAATTCGAGGTCGATCCACAGGAAATTGATAAACAAAAATTCTTTGAGGTAAAGGAAGGCTTTGTCACAATAATAAAGATAATAAAACTTGTTTACAATTAAATTAAAGAACTTGCTTGGACTAGGAGATCCACTTTTAGTAATAAATTAAGGACAAGATTAATTCTTTTTATAACTTAATTGAAATCCACGCACAACGGAGGTTCTAATCGGAGAATAAAATATTCAAAGTCCATTTAGAATTATATACATAGTTATATTATGGTTCCTTTAATTATTTACCAACACCTACACTTGTAAATGGGTTCAAGCATTCATTGTACTAAATCACTTGTCTTCAATGAATCAAGAACTCCACTTTACAAGAAGGGTTTCTAAATTGATTGGAAACAAAATACAATATGTATAATGATCACTTGATAATATATCATTTAAGCCCAAGAAAGAAATTAATATAACCTTATTTTATTACCAAAAGCTTCACTTCTTCACTAAAACAAGATGAAAATTAGTTACCCATGAGCAAGAAGAAAGAAAGAGAGAAGAAGAAGATGATGATGATCATAACTTCTATTTACAACAAAAGAAAATTACTACAAGTAAATAACATAATAACATGAACTTAATCTAAAACCAAGATTCTACAAATGATCTGCATATAGTCCCTTTTATAGAGGATTAGGGATACAAAATGACAAGGGAATTGATTAATGAGTGAGTGGATGAGTGAAAAATACCAAAGAACTTTTGTGAGTGGAAAATTATTAAAATTTCTTGTCTCCGAAATTATTCAGTGATGAACTCATGGATAATATCAGAACAAAGCAAAGTGATCTTCATAAAAGTTCTAGGAAATTGTCTCAACTTTCGAATGCCACTAGAATCATCCAAAAATTCGTCTTACAGCCCAAGATATGACCCAATTACTGCAGACTACATAGGCCCAATTTCAGCACCTCTGTTTTGACTTCCAGACCCAATATGACCTCCAAGCTGTCCAAATGAGCTCTTATATTCTTCATGAAAGTTGTAGATATGGGTCTTAACTTTCAGATGCCAAATTTTCAGCCTATTTTAGTTCCTTCAACTCGAATTATACAATGATTACTGCACACTATTCGGGTTTCAGTCACAAAACTCATGTTCTAACTTCCAAGCTCAATTAGCTCCACTAGATGTCCGATTTTTCCCTGGAGCTCTCATGAAAGTTGTAGAGCTCTCTCTTATCTTTCCTACAAGGTAAGATACATAATTATAAGACATCTAGAACTCAAGATATGGCCAAAATATAGAAACAGTGCAAGACCAAAATAATGCTAAAAAAAATCAATTTAGTCCAATTTGAGTTTAAACTTACAAAACACAACCAAGCTTAATCAATTAAGTACATGGAGAGTGTAAATGACTAAAAAAGAGGGTTTATTAATATATAAAATATGTGATTATCATATAATTTGCAATAAATGCTCAAGAAGATTTTTCATAGTGATATTCAACTTCACTTGAGTCCCATATGCTTTGTATTTTAAGCCCAAGTTATTAAAGAGTTGTTGGGAGTGAGTTGGTGCCATTTAATGCAAGCTACTAGCTGTTATTACTGATTTTGGAAACCTAGATAATCGATTATTAGAAGTCCATAATAGATTATTTGTGAGATAGCACAAAAATAGTATGTTTCTAGATCACCAATAATCAATTATTGGTTAGCCAGCATCAATTATTGCTTTTTATTAAAAGAGGTGTGAAATAGCCTTTTTAACTCAATAATCAATTATTGTCATGCAATAATCGATTATTATCGTGCAATAATCAATTATTATTTGTAAGATAAAAAAAAAACTTGACATTCTGACTTTTGACAATTGATTATGGTTATCCTTATAATTGATTATTGGGTTAAAATCCATAACAGGGCATTCTGCTGAGCTCAGATTATGACAAGCTCATAATTGATTATTTGCATCTAACAACATTAAAATACTTAGCCAATATAAGCCAAATGCATCCAATTGTTCTAAAACACTTTCAAACACATAAAAGTCATTTCACTTGATTCTAAAAGCATTTTTAACAACTTGAAAACATATTGATTCATTAAGTGTTATCTTGGGTTTTTGAAAAATGGATTGAGAGCTTAGTATGAACCTTTTTTACCTTTACATGAGATCTAATTCCTATAACTAGTCTTAATGGATCTTTTACTTGATCTTGCATATATCTTCTTATTTGTGATCATCAAAACCATTGTCAATTGCCAATTACGCTATCAACCACACCCTATAGGTAGGTATATGTGTGATCTACAAGTTATAAGACCACAAAGGTGGGCTTAGGGTCCCCCAAACATAGTTGCTCATATACATAGAGAGGCATAAGATTGACACTTGCCCCAAGTTCACATAGAGCATCATTGGAAAATCTCTTACCAATAGCACAAGAAATAGTGAAACGACCGAGATCTGGGAACTTTGGAGGAAGTTTGCACAGTAAAATGGCCCTACACTTCTTGGGAATCGCCATAATCTCACCATCCACTTATTTCTGTTTCTTAGACAAGACCTTTATCATGAACTTGAAGTACTGAGGCATTTGGGCTAAGGCTTCATGTTAATATGTAACTTTTTGAATAGATCAATGAACTTACGGAATTCCACATCCAACTTTTGCTTGGCAGATTGATTAGGACATAAAAGAGGATGTATAATAGGCTTCTTATTTTCTTGTCCACCTCCATCTTGGCAATTTCATCTTACTTATCAACTATTTGTCTTGAAATCACCTCATCTTTAGGTGTCTCCACCTTTTCATCAATCTTTGTCTCACCAAAATGGCCTTCAAACTCCTTGTCATTCCGGATGGTTATGGCAATACATTGTGCCTTATTGTCAGCCTTAGGGTTATTAATGGTGTCACTAGGGAAGCTTCCAAGAGGGCGAGTGTTTAAGACATGAGCAAGTTAACCCACTTGTGGCTCCAAGCTCTGTAAAGATATAACTTAATTTTGCAAAAGTGCATTATGTCACCAAGTGAGTATTGATCTTCGACATGTAGGCCTCTTGGGTGCTCATAAACTGTGTAAACATTTTCTCTAAGTTGAGTGTCTTGTTGTGAAGGGAGCTCTTTTGTTAGAAACCTAGAGGAATAAGAAGTGTATCTTTGGGTTGAGATAAGGATTGGCCTTGAGCATTGCTGCCCATGAGAAATTAGAGTAGTTCCGCCAACTAGGATTATAAATGCTGCCAAAAGCATTATTGTGGTTGGGTTGGTGGAATTGATTTGCATATTGTACACTTTCCAACCTAACAGTGTAATTCTTAGTAGAATGTACATCACCCAATGATCACAAGTCTCAAACAGGCTTTGAGCCGTATTAACCCCCAAATAATCCAGCCTTAAAGCAATTATTGCCATCGGAGTTGAAAGAGATGTAAGTGCATTAACCTCATGTATAACAGTCACTCACCTAGGGTTCACTCTCTCTACTAGCTACTAGTAATTGTTAGTGGCCATCTTCTCTAACAAGTCATAAGCGGCATCAATAGATTTACTCATAAAGGCCCCTCTAATTGCAATATCTATGGTAGATCGAATAGGTGTAATCAAAGAAAGTATGAACTAGCGTCCATTTGGGGACTCCAAAATAAGGGCACCTCCATTGCAAGTCTTTAAATCTTTCCTAAGCCTTAAATAAGGTCTCATCGATAATTTGCTTGAAGGAGGTGATGTCATTTCTTATCTTCATTGTCTTCATTGGTGGGAGGAATCGAGCAAGGAATTTGCTTGCGAGGTCACCTCGTTTAGTGATGGAATTTAAGGGTAAAGACTGAAGCCAATTCTTCACTCTATCCCATAGGGGAAAAAAAGGAATAGCTACAAGCGGATTGCTTCCTCTAAAACCTCATTATGCTTGAAGGTGTCACAAAGCTCTTAGAAAATTAGTCAAATGAGCAATTAGATTATCATGTGGTAATTCTACAAACTACATCGATGATTGCATCATCTAGACGACCATTGATTTGATTTCAAAGTTATGTGCTTGGATCGTTGGCCTTCAAATGCTAGTACAAATATCTTAGATAGGAGGCGTGGCAAAGTTCCTCAAAGCTCTCACAGGATCTTCTTCACCTTCCATGTTTGAAGTTTGGTCAAAATCACAGACTTGTGCCTAAACTCAACTCCTTAATAATCTTTGGAAAGTTCTTTCTATCTAAGGGTCGTATGGGAATTAAGAGACACTTTGAATCCTACACATGCACAAGAAGATGTACATGAGAGCAAGAACAAAATACTTAAGTCAAGAACTAATATTCAATCTAAAAGTAATACATATACACTATAGCCAATCCCCGACAGCGATACCAAAAACTTGTTGCTAATTCGCAAGTGTACAGGTCGCACAAGTGATAAAGAGTGAGAAAGAGTATTGCCTCCATAGGGATTGGGGTGAATGAATGTGTTATTGATTAGCTAATTACTATATTCTGGCATAAATAACATGTAAATCAATAACAATTAAGAAAATAGTAAGAAATAGCTACTTATGGAAAGTGATTACAATGCACCAACACTAGAGAGATAACAATGATTTAAAAGCTTAGAGGGTCTTTCTTCACCCACTACTTCACTTAGATTAAGCAAACCATACAAGCAATTGTTAATGAATTAATTTGTTAGTCGAAACTAATTGTATTCAAGAGCCTATGTGTAGGTCACTTGATTTTGTATTCGTCACCTAAAACATTGTGTGTCCATGTGAGTTAGAGTGATTTCAACCCTTTAAGCACTTGTTTCAAACTTAAGCTATGCATTACCAATGCCTATTTCTCTATCCAACTGGAAAATCAACACACTCAACCCATGCAATGAGATTGATTATGCATTACCCAAAACATTGGTCCTAATTTCCTATTCTTATGTCTAGTTCAAGGAAAAACACCAAATTAACTGGTGATCAAGCAATTGTAACGATTAAGCATAAAGTTAAGTAAACAAAATTGCATTCATTAACAAATACCCATAAAAGTCTAATATAATCCAAGATTCATTGTGCGATCCAAAAGATTCCCTAGTTACAAACTTAGAAACCCATGAAAATTAAAGAATCCAACATTACAAAGAGACACATTCTAAGATAACAAAGATCAAGAGAAAGAGAGGAAGAAGAACTAGAGATGACGAGCATGTAGATTGAGCCTCCCTCTTGAGCTTTAATCTTCAACCTTGAGTGCTTTCTCTTTCTCGATTTAGAATCTCACAAATCAAAGCTTCTTTCTCTAATTTTGGGCACTACAAGAAAAACATGCATTATCGGTATCCTTTTCAGGAGGATTTTAATCCGAAGGTAATTATTTGTTTCCAGCGGCCCTATATGCTAGAAAATGTAAAAAAAAAAATTTCTTTCAAAGGAGTTGTTACTTTCCAAAGGCCTGAACAGCCGAAAAATAGCTAAATTAAAGAAAAAAATTAAATTTTTATAATTAAAATACTTTGCGGTGGCTTTACCTGCCAGAAACTTCATCGAAAAATATACAAACAAATAAAAAAGAAAAAAATTAAAATAAATAAAATTTTATTAATGCCACCACAGATTAGTCTTTGTAGCCACCTTTGCAGGTGCTCCAACAGCTAACTCCTCAGTCGCCTCTACAGCCACTCTAGTAGTCGTCTCCTTAGCTACCTCTATTGCCGCTCCAGCACTCGACTTCTTAGTTGCCTTTGCAATCGCTCAAGTACTTGTCTCCATAGCAGTAGCCACTCTAGCACCCATCTACTCAACAGTTCCATCACCTATCTCAACCATCTATGCAGTACCCTTACTAACATTATCCCAGCTCTCAACACCTGCAGCAGCACACCCAAGATCTTGTTCAAAATCTACATGATGATGATGATGAGATATAGGAGGTTTAGACATTTTTGTTTTCATGCTGAACATTTTTATGTTTTTTAGAATTTTATGTTGGGATCTAAATAATTTTTTTATATTTGATAATGCATTTTTATTTGACATTTCATAATATCATGGTTTTTTTGCGTTATTGTCTTTAATTATTAAATTTATAATAATTAAAGAATATTAATTGATATATATGTGTATGTATGTATTATTTTTATTTACTTTCTATATTAAAAATTAATATATTATTTCCGGAAGAAAAAGTTGTTACAAAATTTCTAAAATTGAAATCTAGAAAAAGTTTTTGGCAGACTATGTCACAGGAAAAATTTAGATGGAAAGACCATAAAAAATATTTCACTGGAAAAAGTTTCTAGCAAAGGTTTATTGGTTCCACCAAAAAATATGTTGAAAATCAAAATTTCTAGCAAATATTCAACTTTTTCTGGCAAATATAGCTACTAGTAATTCTTAAATTTCTTGTAGTGGGGGTTAAACATTGAATTAGAGTCCCATCTACACTATATGTACTTAAAACATATAAAAAAGTATGAATTTAGGTCTAGGCATGTGAAAAACTCATACAAGGGTAGTTAAAGCACACGCCTAGGCATGACTTCTTGATCCACAACTCCTTGATTTCTTCCATCTGCATCCACTTGAACCTCCTTGTCCTGTTGCTTGACTTTTCTTGAGGTTCATGATCTAGGCAATCTTGCAAAATAACATCATAATATTACATAAGAATATCTAGTTTAAGCATTTCAAGTTTAATCATGAATGAACCAAATCATGACCAATTTTGAGACAAGAAGAGTTATAGCATTATAGTTTGCAATTTGAGTATAAAACCTTTTAAAACCATAGAAAACTTAGACTAACACTTGAATTAACATCTCAAAGAAAAAAGTAATAACTCCATTTCCTAGAGTTATCACATATTCCCTTTTAGTAGATGAGTTTGATTAATTTTGATTTACTACATTACTGTGTCTTTAAAAGAGTGGCTTTTTTTCATTTTTGGTACAATTGATAAGAAAGAAAATGATTAAGGCCTAACAAAAGAAACACCTAACAACGTGTCAGAAAATGATCTCACACCACCAAACCCACATCTTTAAAAGCTACTTTTTTTTGCCATAAAATTAGTGCAAAAGTTTGCTTCTTATAGTACATGTATGATAGGAAGATCCCATTCTCTCATCAAGTAAGACCGAATGTTAGTGATAATAATGTAGTATAGATGAAAATGGACATTCTCACCCATAACTAGCCAAAAGCTCTTCAAAGAGTTTGCCTCACACACCTCTCTTATATGGTCCACACTCCAAGCCAAATATAACCCATGTGTAACACCCCAACTTTTGGATAAATGATAATTTTGTCTTGATTGTACTGTTTTATATTTTTCTGTATGTTATAAAATTTATTTGACTGTTTTGTGTTCATATTTGAGTGTTTTGTGTGATTTATTCCGAGTCAAGAAAATAATAATTTTCAGGTCGGGGAAATCTTGTTTTAATTATTTAGAGCTGGGAGATCTTACTAAACCCAATTCCGAGTGATATGGTTATTAATCTTTTAATTTTTAGGATTTAACTGTGCAATAAAATAATTTTATATTATTATAATATTATTTTATCTGACAGTACTTACTGTCTCAAAAGCAGTAGAAATCTGCTCTAAAACGACCATGGACCCAGAAAAGTCTGTGAGACCCGCATTTAGTGAAGCAGTCAACCTTTCTGGCTAGACTAAATTCTAAGCCAATAGAAATAAGACAACTATGTAGGCTTGAAAGGTTTGGACCAATAGAAAACAAGTCCACAAAAGTGGTTAGACTTGTTGGAATCAAACTAGAAGGTTTAATCAAGTTAGCTTAAAACCTAACTAAGTTAACATAGAAGGCTTATGTAGTAACTAAGTAAAGTAACCTAGTTAGCTATCTAGATAAGTTCTAGTTAGAGAATTGTTCTCAAAATATCAAGACTAACCTAGTTAACCTAAGTAACTATATAGTTAGGCAAGTAACTAAATGAATTAATCAAATGCACCTAAATGTAACTAGAAGACCAAATGGATCACAAACTTAGTTTGCTCTCCTTAGGGCCATTCGGCCAAGGGCTTTCAAGAAGCTTCAAGAAGAGGTTAGTCACTTAGTGACTAGGTTTTCCTAGACCAATGAGAAACATGCTTGGAGCCAAAGTTTTGTTCTCCACCCTTGATCACATGTAAGGTGATTAAGTGGTCTTGGAAGGTCAAACAAAGAGGCCACCTCCTCTTGGATGAGCTCCACGTCCAAGTAGAGCTTAGGAGACCATTTCACTTCATTCTTCATCTTTGCTATCACAAAATCTCTTTTCTCTCTCTTCAAGAACAAGAACTCACCATTGTTGCCCTTTTTGAAGACCATTCGGCCAAACACCCTACACCACCATCCAACCATCTAAAATTTCATCCAACCTTTTCTCAAACGTAAACACCATTTTAAGAACATCTCTAGTTGAGAGTTTTTCTAAAATCCATCATCTTAAGCTTGGAAATTTTCTTTGGAGATTTTTCTTACAAGGTGAAACTCCTTATTTTTCATTTCTAAGGTTCTTAGCCATGATTGATCAATGGTTTATGCTTTTCTCCTATAGTTATAACTCTTTAAATTTTTGTTTAAGATCTTTTAGGATTCTTGGAGGGCCACGAAATCAACTAGGAGAAGGAGTAGAAGGTTTTATCTTCCTTTAAGGTAAGAGGGAGATTTGATCTCATCAACTAAGTGTGGTGATGAGAAAATAGATTGTATGTGTGTGAAGAATTCATAAGGATTCACTTGTTTGAATTGTTTAAATGTTTTCCTATTTGTGTTTGATATTATTTATATGCATGTCTATAAGCTTTAAAATATATTGCATGTGTTGATATATGCATGATTCTTAATTAAGATGTGAATAATATGTAAGGTTTGCATGAGTGTTCTAAAGAACACAACCATGAAGCTTTCGGCTTCAACAAAGAAAAGAGAACCAAAATGTTCTCAATCATTTTCTAAGAAAGGGAATTAATGGAATTAGGTAAGTTAATAAATTCCAAAATGATTTTGAAGATGGAAATTGATCCAAAGATCAAATGCCAAGGTTTTGCTAAATTCAGCCAACATGCCTTCTAAATGTATAATCAATCCAAAATTTATTTTCTAAGTGTAAATTAGATGTTTAACCTAAAAAGAATACCTTTG
Organism: Ormosia emarginata; assembly: GCA_029884605.1. NCBI lineage: Eukaryota > Viridiplantae > Streptophyta > Magnoliopsida > Fabales > Fabaceae > Ormosia > Ormosia emarginata. The sequence goes on along the minus strand of JAQQTP010000073.1, from coordinate 41,780,797 downwards.
CAATGAATTTTTAAGACTTAAAGAAGTAAACTAATTTTTTTTATTAGAAATATGGTATAGAATAAAAATAAACCAAACTCTAGAAAAATACTTATCTTTGAGTTTTAAAGTATGATAGAAATTTTCAAAGTGTATTTTGTGATAATAAACTAAACAAAAGAATTTTTAAAGGAAAAACGTAGAACCTACAATTTTAATAGATTTTATAGACAAAATGCTGTCAAAATTTATTAAAAACAAACAAATAAAAGAGAACATTTTATAATATATTTATAATGTAAGAAAAATATTCTACGTAGTTTAAAAGTATGAAAAATAGCTTATACAGTTTTAAAAATAGAGATTTTAAAGCTTTCGGTTAAGAAAATGATTTAAAAATCTTACGCGATTGAGAAAACGATTTAAAAACGCTACGCGATTTTAAAAATAGCAAAATATATTTACGCGATTTAAAAACGTTTGTAAAAGCGACGCGATTGTGATAATGCGATAAAATTTCTACTCGATTAATTAAAACAGTAAGTTTTACTGTCGGGCCAAAGTGGTGGACCCGGACATGTTGAGATATGGTACTATCAAATAGTGATGTACTATATATTGGAATTTTGAGATTAATGGTATTTTTGTAAATATGCTAATATTTTGAGAATAAGGGTAATTTAGTAATTATTATTCTTATTCATGCATTGAGTTGTGCCAATTTGGTTGATATTGGCGATTGATTGACTAGACGAATTACACCGTGTTGTCGGTGTGATAAGCGTAGTGTGGTTCATCGAGTGGACTTGGAGGCATTAGTGTGCGAAGTATTCCACATGTGGACCGTTACTCGCTCCTCTGGGTCATGGTAACTGGTAACACACTAATGATCTCGATACGCACTATACTTAATCAAGATCTTGTAAAGACTATTTAGTACAATGCATGTAGTGCACGATGTATTTTGGACTGTGTACTACTACACAACGTTGGACTGTGGGTTATAGACACGACGTTGGACAGTGGAATAGTTTGGTTGGGTAGCCTGAGGTACTGATAGATCTTTACGGGTCATTCTCTCTGATATCTGTGTATAGCTCCATGGAGTAGGGATGAGTCGTTATGCATTTGCATTTGTGACATATGTCTTAATTTTATTATTTGTGATATTATGTATGAAGTGTTAAATTGTATTATTGTTTATGATATTATGGTATGTATATGGTATCAAACTGTGGTATTTGTTATTTTGTCATTTTCTTAATTGCCATGCTGGTAATGATGTAGGTCGTCTCACCTCTCTATACGTATTATTTTTGTATTATTATTTATGTTTATAAAGAGTTTGAGGAAGAGGAGCAGCCTCTAGATTGTTTGTTCCTTGAGGAGGAGCAACAGCAGACAGGTAATCAGTTTGACGAGTGCGAACCATCCGATCATCCATATCCTTTGGACTGATCTTGTGATTATGGCATTCCCGGGATTTCTTAGTTTTGTGAGACTAGAGTTTCACGGAGATTCGGAGGCCTGGCGACTATAAGAGGATCGAGGATCGGTGATCTACTTGGGACGTCTGACTGTGTCCCTACGTGGAGAGTTTGATGCTGAGCCTGTCTTTACTACGACCTTGTATCTACATTTGGAGATGCCTTTGGATCTGAGACGTCACTGGGGAGGACTTTTTCGTGTTCCCAGTGAGATCAGCATAGTGTCAACAGCACAGACTCCTGTCCGTAGACTTGTGAGACATCCTGGATTTCTATCACCCGAGGTTTCATCTAAGAGTGATCCTTCGGAGCGTTAGGAATCTATGATGTGCACTTGGGTACTTTATGTTGTTGTACTATATATTAACTCTTTATTGCTTTTTTTAAATATTTTATAGTTTTAAATTATTTGTATAACTTAAGACAAACTCTTATGTATATTATGGGTGAGATAATAGTTGTTTTATGTTCTGTGTTATTTTATTTAAGGTTATTAGGTATAAAAGGAAAAATTTTACAACTCATATTAATTATGTATCAAATGTTTTATAACTTGAGTAAGGTTTTATTTTATTGCATTCATAAATGTGACATCCCCACAAGAGTGTTACACTATGTCCTATAGCCATAAGTTTGGATAGCAGAATGTTGGTAATGCTAAACAATACCATATAATCTAGTGACCCATGATCCATCATTTTTGAATAGTAAGCCTACCATTCCTACATGGCTAGGGTTACTAATGAACTCCCATCTACATTAAGTTTTATGATATACACAAGAAGGAAATACCATTTAACCAACTGAGAGGTTATAGGTTTCACCAATCTTTGAAGCTTGATGATCTTGCAATTGTCCATAAGCTACATCATTTTACTCACAACTATGTTATCCAAAAGGTGTTCACCATTGATGATGGCTGAGCAATGCTTCCTCCACACCTATCAAAACATGGCTAAGGAAAGGATACTATTTGGATGCTAGGCATACATGTGAACCTAATCACTAGTATTCTACCGGAAGAAGGTATTAGTGAACCTAAGCTGACTCCAAATAGATAGAAAACACAATAGTCCTATAGTGATTGCACCTGGCACAACCCATACTAAGCCCCAAGCCTCAATGAAATCTTATAACTTTAGGTCACATATTTGATCTCCTCGGGCGTATTTAGCTTCCACACTAGCTCCAAGACCCTTGGGCTGTGATAGTTCAGTTGCAACCCTTGAGTGAATGATAGCCAATCCTAGCTTTATAAGAACCAGCAAGGTTATTATGAATGCTTATGTCACGGAGATCGTGAAGTTTTGATAATAACAAAGTCAAGTCAAAGACCAAGTCCAACAGAAGCAAAGCGAGTATAATGTTTTAGGACTTATGATCTTAATGTAAGAAGCTCTCTTGATATCTCAAAGTTTTTCTTAAAAGAGTTTTTCTTTTTAAACCAAATGATGTTTTAATTCTTGTTTATGAAAAACAAGCTTATTTCCTTAAAAATCCAAGTCTTCTAAATCTCAATGTTTTCAAAGCTTAATTAGGCGTAAAAATGGGTTCAAGGATGATTGTAGTCTTATCCTTAGGCTTAGTAATCAATTTACAGCTTCTTAGGAAGCTTGTAATCAATTACAAAGGCCTGGTAATCAATTACATTCATGTAGGAAATTATTTTTTAAAAGTCAAAAGCTCTATAATCGATTACATGAGCTATGTAATCGATTACACTAATTCCAGAAGTTTTGTAATCGATTACATGAACCTTGTAATCGATTACATGAACCTTGTAATCAATTACGTTAAGCCCAGAATGCCCAAAACTCGTTTTATGAACAATGTAATCGATTACACTATCCTTGTAATTGATTACATTGAGTCTTTTCTAAACATTTAATGAGGCTTTAAATCACCCCTAATGTCTCTTTTTGTCAGAAAGCTTTAAATATACTTTTAGGGGTCAATTTTTATAAACAACAAACATTAAGAAACATTATTCTATTGCTCTAATCTGTGAATCAATTATTTTCCCCTCTTTTGCTCTATTTTGAAATTCTTTAGATATTTTTTAGAGAGCTTCCTAGTTCTTCAATTTGTAATACACACTTTTTGAGAGAGTTTCCTCTTTGTTTCATTCTTGATTGATTGTAATGAGAGTGAGGTATCTCTCAAGAAATTTGTAAGGGTGAGGTATCCCTGCTGTTGAGGCTCAAGCACAAGGGTGAGATATCCCAAGGTGTGAAAAGTGCTCAGGTTTGTAACGGTAGCAAGCACCTATTGAAGCTTGTATTGATAATGGAAAAATCTCTGGTGGTTTCTCGAGGACTGGACGTAGGTCACAAGTAGTTGGTAGTTGAACCAAGATAAATTCCAATGTTTTCTCTTTTGAACCCTTACTCCTTATATTTTCTTTTCAATTTTATAATATTGGTTAAATATTCTTTATTGTCTTGCTAAATTTGCCTGAATCCTTCTATCTTCTTGGTTCGTTCATTTCTCTTAATAAATAGCTTCAACAAAATTTGTTCTTAACGTGTTTGTGAAAAGTTTTCAAAGAAATTTTTAAATTAGTCAATTTACCCTCCTCTTGAGTAAAAAAGCCACTTGGGTAACAATTATCCCTCTATATGATGCAATTTTTCATATGGGATCCTAAATCAATAATGATAGCTTTTATCCTATCATAGACATAAGAGGGTATGAATATATATAAATCATCGAAATACCAAGATCCCTCCCTCCAAACACCATGCACATATAGGTTAGAATCCTAAATATAAACCATATCCTCCATTGTACATAATTGACCCTCCTTTAGCCATCTATCATACCAAAAGGAGAGTTGGTGTCCCTTTCCTGACCTCCATACATACCCATCCTAAAGCTACTCTACAGCTTTGAGAATCAACCACCAAATATAAGAGGTCTTAGTAGGAATAATGGCCTTAAAAATATGGTTTTCTTGCAAGTACTTCTTGGACAAAACTTGAGTCCAAAACTTACCATGGTCATGCAGGATACTCCAATTCAACTTGCCTAGAACGTTATGAAGTCGCGTTTCACGCACACCTTGGCCTCCAAGATTGTTGGTTGAGTAGACATATCTCATTCAACAAGATTCATCCCTTTGTCATGTTCATTGTTACTTCAAAGGAACTTCCTGATAATCTTTTTCACCCTATCACAAATAGCTTGAGGTAGCCAAAGACTCTGCATTGTATACAAAAGGAGTGAGGAAATGATTGAGTTCATAAGAGTCAATTTCCCTACCTTATTCAAAACTCTTCCTTTCCAGGAGGTAACTTTGGATTGAGTCTTTTCCAAAATAAAATTGAAATCTACTCGTCTAACTCTTCCTTGGAGATAAAGAAACCCTATATATCTCCCCATATTATTAGCAAAATGTATTATGGATAAATTGGAGAAATGATCTTTATTCTTCTAGGTATTATAGCTGAACATATAGCTTTGGATTTTTAAAAATTTGCCTTCAATTTGGAAGCACCACAAAAGCACAAAGAGATATGGAGAGATAGGATCTCCCTTGCGCAAACCATGAGTTGGGGTAAAGCTCAATAATTTAGATTCATTCCACATCATTGTTATAATGGAAGAAGACACACAAAACATAATGAGATTTATAATGCTACCGGGGAAGCCAAACTAAAAAAAAATGTTTGTTTGAGGAAATCCTAGTCAACCAAGTCATAAGCATTCTCTAAATCGATGTCGAAACTAATTAACCCCCCATTCTTACTTTTGGTATAATACATATAGTGTAACACCTCTTAGGCAGCTATGTCATTATCATTAGTACCTCTACCATGAAAAACCTTGTAGATAACATTCCACAAGCATATCTGCCTAAAGTCCTTCATTCAAGTTTAGTTAGTCCTTAAAAACCATTTTAACCATTGAACCACCTTTGAATTGCCAAAACTAGGTAAAACCATATTGAATTGACAACTGTCTTGGTCCAAAGCTAATTTTCAATAACTGCTAGTCTTCCTTCACTATTAGGACTTTCTCCCATCCCTACAACCTGCCACCTGAAGATAGCGTGTTGTTGTTGTTTGTTGTTATTAGATGATAGGGTTGCTAGAGTTTGTTATCTAAAGTTGTTATTCATTCTGTTAGGATCAGAATAGATAAGCTAGATAGTTTGTTAACTCTATTATCTTATGTTTAGGTATTCTTTAAGTTTGTTATCATGTATACCGCCTATAAAAACAAAGGCACTACTTCTTGTAAATTCAATTAATTCAATACAACTAAACACATTGAAATACCACATTCTATTATGGCATCAGAGAAGGAAGATTCAGAGAATAAGAATAAGTTGGAGAAGGGTCATGCCTCCAACGATGACAAAGAGTCATCCAATCTCACTCCAAACTCAGCCTTCTACCTCGGTTCCGCTGACAACCCTGGGACACCTCTTGTTGCAACAGCTCTCAACGGATCAAACTACAGAACGTGGGCTCGTGCCATAAAGACCGCTCTGCGTGCAAAGATGAAGCTTGGCTTCATAGATGGTTCTATCAAGAAACCAAGGCCCAAGTCAGGTGATCACATGCATTGGGAAAAGGCAGACTCCATGGTAATGGCATGGATCATAAATGTCGTTGATCCAAGCCTTCATGGAAGCATCTCACACGCATCAACAGCAAAGGACATCTGGCTGGATCTTGAAGAATGCTTTGCGTAAATCAATGCGCCAAGGATCCATTAACTGTGGCGCATGCTCTGCATGATGGAGAAAGAACCGGACATGAGCGTGACAGAATATTACACAAAGTTTAAGAGCCTCTTTGATGAACTTGATGAACTTCAGCCATTGCCGGAGTGCAGTTGTTGAGCTTCAAAGCAGTTAACTCAAAGAGAAGAAGACCACCGTGTTCACTTGTTTCTTGGGGGTCTTGATAGTGAGGAATATTCCCATATCAAGGCAACCATTTTAAACTCAGAACCACTTCCCTCTCTTAGGCGTGTCTTCAACCACATCCAAAGGGAAGAATCACGATTTGCAACAGACAAAGAAAGAAGCACCAAAGCTAACAATGGAGCAGCTTTTCATACATCTAGAGGTGGCAAGCAAAGGGGGCGTGGTGGTCCTCATCCCAAGTGCAATCACTGTGGTAAAACAAGGCACATAAAAGCAAACTGCTTCAAAATCATGGGCTACCCAGAAAACTGGAACTCACGCAGAACTCAGAATGGAGCAAACAAGCAAGCATAGCAACCTAGTTCATTCCTAGCTTGTGGCGATGAGGAGAAAAATAGTCCAGAAAGTGTGGCAGCACACACACTACATGGGAAATACATGATTCATAATGCAGGAGTGCATGAAAGCATGGCCGATAATGACAAGAAACCAAGAGATACAGTGTGGGTGTTAGACAATGGAGCTGCACACCACATGACACCTTTGCTTTCTCTCTTAAAAGGAGTGTGCAAGATTGACAAACCTTTCTACATAACAGTGCCCACAGGGAATACTGTTCTAGTAGAAAGGATGGGATATCTTGATTTTGATACAAATATCAAACTGAAAAACGTTTTGTTTGTCCCTTAATTCAGTTGTAATCTGATTTTTGTGCACAAGTTAGCACGTGATTCAAATTGTACACTGATATGTGATGAAAATTGTTGTGTCTTGTAGGACTGGACCACGAAGAGGACGATTGGATTAGGTGATCTGCAGGAAGGGGTTTACATGCTCAAAGGACTAACTCAAGGCATTTCTTTCACTGCTGTACAGCGAGGCATGGCTAACCTTTGGCATTCAGGTTTGGGACATCCTTCTTTTCAAGCTCTCCAGAAAATTTCCAATTTGATTAAGTGTAATTTCAGTTTGAATAAGGATGAATATTGTGATATTTGCCATAAATCCAAACAGTGTAGACTTTCTTTTAATCTTAGCAATAATAAAGTTAAGTCACCTTTTCATCTCATACATTGTGATTTATGGGGCAAATACAAAACAGCTACACACAATGGATCACATTATTTTCTTACTATCGTTAATGATCATACAAGAGCAACATGGGTTTATCTAATGAAGCACAAGACTGAGACATTAGATATACTCAAGAATTTTTGCAACATGGTCAAGAGGTAATTCAACATGAATATAAAGAAAATAAGGAGTGATAAGGGTACAGAGTTCACTAATTCAAGCTTCCAAAGATACATTCATGAGGAAGGCATAATTCATGAGACTTCTTGCGTAGCAACACCCCAACAAAATGTGTGTGTGGAACGAAAGCACAGGCACATACTCAATGTAGCAAGGGCTTTACGTTTCGAAGCTAATCTTCCCATATATTTTTGGGGAGAATGTGTGTTGGCAGCCACTCACCTCATAAATAGGACTCCCACCATTGCCAACAATGGGATCACTCCTTATGAGATGTTATATGGAAAGCCACCAAGTTATGATCATTTAAAGGTCTTCGGGTGCTTATGCTACGTAAAGAACTCATCCAAGCAGCAAGACAAATTCGCACCAAGAGCATAAAAATGCATGTTTATTGGTTATCCACAAATTCAAAAAGGATGGAAAGTCTACAATCTCAAAACACATGAATTCTTTGCTTCGCGTGATGTGATTTTCTATAAGGAATTTTTTCCTTATAAATTGGATGAAGGAAAGGAAACATTAAGTTCCAATGTTTTTGTGTTGCAGGATGAAGTCAAATACCCATGCAATACGTTGCATGAAGAAGAAGAGCTTGTCTCACACGAAACTTTGCAAGCTCTACATGAGGGGGAGCACACACAAGACACTATAATCAGTAATGATTCTCCTTACGATATAGAGATAGAAAGTAATGATATGGTATTGGATACTCAAAATGAGGGGGAGCGTCATGATATATCAAATAATATAGGACAGTTTCTGCGAACAAGGCAGCCACCATCTTATCTCAAAGATTACTATTGCCATGTAGTTGCTGTAAACCCTTCATGCATGACATCCAATCCTAGCACCTCTTCAGGTACGGTCTACCCTCTTTCAAACTTTGTAAGTTATGATCATTTTTCATATAGACATCGAGCTTACCTTGCAGAACTTAGGTCACACGAAGAACCTAAAACATATGCTCAAGCCATAAAGCATTTTGTATGGAGAGATGCCATGACAAAAGAAATCAAGGCACTAGAAGATAATCAAACATGGGAACTGACGTTCCTTCCTCCAAGACGAAAAACTGTAGGATGCAAATGGGTGTACAAAATAAAATACAAGGCTACAGGTGAGATAGAGAAGTATAAAGTGCGCCTTGTGGCAAAGGGTTTCACTCAAGTTGAAGGAGAAGACTTCAACGAGACCTTTGTACTAGTTGCCAAAATGACTACTGTTAGATGCTTACTTTCAGTAGCAGTGGCAAAGGGATGGGAACTTCATCAAATGGACGTAAGCAATGCCTTTTTGCATGGAGAGCTAAACGAGGAAGTTTATATGGCCGTGCCACAAGGGTATAGTGTACCCATAGAAGGAATGGTATGCCGCTTACGCAAATCTCTGTATGGCTTACGTCAGGCTTCTCGCAATTGGTACTCTAAACTCTCACAAGCATTAAGGAAGTATGGTTTCCAAGAATGCCAAGCTGATCACAGCCTTCTTCTTTTCCTATGGAGCCAAATCACCGTCTTGTATTGGCAGCAGAATCCCCATTCTCAGACCCTTCTCAGTATCGCAGATTAATAGGCAGACTTATCTATCTCACCATCACACGTCCAGAAATCACCTACTCAGTGCATATTTTGAGCCAATTTATGCAAACACCACAACAAGAACATTGGGACGCTGCTATGAGAGTCCTACGGTATTTGAAGTCATCACCAGGTCAAGGAATTATTTTGCATAAAGACAATAATCTTCAGCTTGTTGGTTATTGTGATTCAAATTGGGCTTCTTGCCCACTTACCAGAAGATCCATTTCAGGTTATTTAATGAAATTGGGATCGGTCCCAATTTCTTGGAAAACCAAGAAACAATCCACTGTGTCCAGATCCTCAAGTGAAGTAGAATACAAGGCAATTGCTCATGCAACAAGTGAAATAATTTGGTTGCGAAGTTTGTTGAAGTGTCTACAAGTTAATTGCGATGCACCCACACTTTTGCATTGTGATAATCAAGCTGCTCTTTACCTTGCAGCAAATCTCGTTTTTCATGAACGTACCAAATACATAGAAGTGGATTGTCATTTTATAAGAGAACATTTGCAAGCAGGCACAATCTCTACTGCATATATTCCAACGAAGCAACAACAAGCTGATATATTCACGAAGTCTTTGAATGGCAAGTTGTTTTCAGACTTGGCTATCAAGTTGGGTGTTCATAACCATCACACTCCACCTTGAGGGGGAGTATTAGATGATAGGGTTGTTAGAGTTTGTTATCTAAAGTTGTTATTCATTCTGTTAGGATCAAAATAAATAAGCTAGATAGTTTGTTAACTCTGTTATCTTATCTTTAGGTATTCTTTAAGTTTGTTATCATGTATACCGCCTATAAAAACAAAGGCACTACTTCTTGTAAATTCAATTAATTCAATACAACTAAACACATTGAAACACCATATTCTATTAGTTGTCCAGCCACGCGTGTCAAGGTCCATCTCGGTGTTGTTGGAAGTGGTGGAGGCTCACCTTGGTAGAGGAGCCACTCAACGGACCAAAGATGTTGCTCTATATGTTGAGCAATTATATTGATGGTCAGCACTAGGTTGTTCTGTGCAATGGAAGGATATGAATGTTGCTTTTCAGATGTAGAGATTTTAGGGTTTAAAAGTAAGATAAGTGATGGCCATCAACTCGTAAATAAAGCAAGCCCATTATAAAGTAAAGAAGATGTGAGGCTAATGGGTCTAGTCTAATGGGCTTCCTCAAATGACATTGTCTAGCGTTTTCATGTTATGATATGTGTTTATGAGTATACATACATAAATACATATATAGAGATTAATTGATTAATTGAAAAAAGAGAAATCATTACGGTGGATCTAGGACATAGAGCATTGCCCAATTATAAATGTACCCGAGCTCCCCTTCAATCTAAGTTTTATTTGGATTAGAGAGAGCCAATATTGCTAACTCATGTACGACCTGGTTGTGTGTTCTTCTAACATGTATTACATGAGAAGATCTAAACCCCTAAAGAAATACAATTTTGATATTCTTACCACAAATAGTACATATACCTCTTTTTACACCTCATCTAATATCATTCATCATACTTACTTTTTCTTATCACTTTCTTTCTCTCAATCACAAACCCTTAAAAAGAGTGTGTATAGTAATTACACCTTTAAAAGAGATGTAGAATCATCTTTTTTCAAAGAAATAAGCCTACAATCATCTAGCACTATCCTTAAATAGGTAGTATGCTATTTTAAATTATGAAGATAGCTCACTACCTCAAGGTAGTCTCCTTCCAACACCAAGTCTAGAAAACACAACTCATGGGCCAGATTTAAGCACAATCGTGCAGCACATGCCTCAGCTATGGATGGGCTTAAGCCATTAGGAAGTTCTCAGATAGCTAAAGTGAGAATGTGTCCTTCTGCATCACAACAAACTGCTCTAGCACCCTACCTCCCATTACCACCCTTCGCCACATCAAAATTGAGCTTGATAACTCCTTGAGTTGGTGGTTGCTAGAGTTGAGTGTCACCACCCTTATGTTCTATTCGTGGAGCCAGATTTAAGGCCATCCCTCACATTCCATTTGTTTGTTTTTGTTTGTGTGTGTGTGTAAAACAATTTAACCACTGGTTCAACCAATCGAACCATGATCAAGAGATTTCATTGATTTGATGTCTAATTCAATTCTTAAAACATTGTCGTTTCCAAAAAGATTCCTTAAGAAATTTTCAGAGTCAAGCTTTTTTTAATAACGTAGGAATGCAATGGTAAAACAAATGACTTAACAATACATGATGGATTGTTTAGCGGTTTAAAACTTGGCTCACAAGTTAATTAGTCTTCTTATTAGTCTAAGTAGCTTATTTGATTATAAATACAATCAGATTAAAATGAACCGGCCAATTAACAGTAACCGGATAACTTGGCCAAATTTTGTCAAACTGGTGAAACAAAGAAAACAAGAACTGACTCTAAAAACGAGAGCATCGTCGTGCCAAAATCACTTGTTGTTGGCTAAGAATCAAAGCCAAAAACACACATTACAAGAACAAGGGAAGAAAGAAGTGACAAAACATAGATTGAATAGTTGAAGAAGAAGAATAGGAGGAGGATAACCTAGCATAATAGCATATCAGAAGGTGACATTTCCTTAGAAATCAATCGATCATCAAGCAAAGCATCCAAAGAAATCAAAAGTTGAAGACCCAAGAGAAAGACGTGCTTGAGGAGTGGAGAGCGAAGACGATCTTTTCAAATTCTGAAACTTGAATTCTTTGGTTTTGAGATAAAGATGATGAGGCAGCAACATACGGGACTATGGGAATAGGTATGCATGTGGAAAGTTGCGTTATTCAATTTATGACATCAACTTTTTACTGTGGGAGTAGGTTCATGTGCAGGAAGTTGTGTTGTTCAATTTATGACATAATTGGTTTTAAACAAAAATATAAAAATTAAGTCATTATTCATGCCGATCTTTTAGACAATGCCTTAATTAAATTCTTAGTGGTGATTTCATTGTCTTGAGATAATATAAAAAAGAGAAAAATAAAACTATTTATTGAAAAATTATTATTTTTTATTAATTCATATGAAATTAAGTCTTTTTTATTAATTCATACATTTTATTAATTTTTTTATTTATATAAAATGTTTATTTTTTATTTTATTTGTTTCAACAAGTAATTCACTAGTCAAACCAGTGACTCATTATATCAAAGCCTTAGTTGAGTTGATAACCAAACTGAATCCAAAAACACTAAGTGATAGTGTGAAAATTTTAACACTAAGGGTGGAGTTAGGTTTAAGGGTGACAAGGGGTGAAAATTTAAGGAAGTAAGTCTTATGGAAAAAAAAATGTTTGGTTTATTACTAAGGAAAAAAAGAAAATAAATTTGATAGAATCTACTAGTATCGCCACCCTCAATGGTGGTCGGAGTACGACGCCTCTTTGTCGTCCAAAAACTCATAGAACAAACAATAAATGAAAAGGTTGATGCAGCCCCATGACGACAACTTCAATGATGGCAATGCGAGGAGCAACGAGTGGCGGAGAAAGATCATATAATGACTACTCTGGTGACAGTGGTGCGAGGAGCAGCGAGTGGTAGAGAGAGATCAGATGACAAAAACTCTGAGAACAACAGTTCGGGATGCAACGAGTGGCATAGAGAGATCAGTTGAAGACAACTCCGATGGCGACAGTGTGAGGAGTAGTGAGTAACAGAGAGAGATTATATGATGACAACTGGAGCAACGACAATGTGAGGAGTAGCAAGTGGCGAAGAGAGATTAAATGACAACAACTCGGCGTCTGGTGGTGGTGGTTGGAATGGTTCAGAAGTGAAGTTCATGAGAAGAAGAGTGTGAGGAGGAAAAATTTATTCCCTTATTTTAGAAGCTATCCAAACAAGGTTTAAAGGAAACTTTACTCTTATATTATTTTCTCCATGAAAAATTTTCCCCCTAATTTTAGGATATGTTTGGTACGTATTTAAAATTTAAAGATGAAAAAATTATGGGAAAAGCTTTTCACTAGATGTTTTCGTCATAAATAAAATGTTTAAGTTAAAATTTAAATTTTAGACATATTATTAGCATTCCAACCTTGAATACATTGCTCCCCCAATGTCATAGTAAAATAGAAACCATGACATATCATTGCTCCCCAATGCCTATTTAACATTAGTATAATTATAGTCCTTTGTTAAGCATAAATTGCTTTCTCAAGGAAATCATCAAGCTAATTAAAACAAAATCACACCATGACAATAAAATGTTTCAAGGTTGTAAGTCCCTAAGAGCTAAGTTGAATATTACCACTAAGTTAGACTATCACAATTCAATGCCAAACAGGCAAGTTACAATCAAATGCGAAATAAAAATATTTTCTTCCACCTTCTAGGTCATTTTTTATCCTTTGTAGTTACTTACACTTTCTTTGCCCAACCCATATTATCAGTAGGTTGAAACACATACAACTTTAGGACAAAACCACAATTATATAACGCATTAAATCTCATATTATCCCAATCATATTATACTGCTACAGATATTCCCCATGAAAACCTAAAACCCCTTGAAAACACAATAACTTTTGACTATAGCTTGTCATTTTTAGCGTGTATTAGCAAATTCTTGACAGACTCCATTTTACTAACAACACAATGAACATGAGATGACGCATCAACCAATAAGAAACTAAAATATGCAGCACATATTGTCTATAGTTGCCTCTCAAACAATAAAGAAAAATCCTCCCATCACTAACAGTTGGAAACAAGTTTGCACACCTCAAATTGTTCCAAGGTAGGATAAGATCCATTTGCTAACTTGTTCCTCACAGTGGCAAAATCCATAGGATGCTCAATCACGTCATGATAATTAGGAAGCCGCATGTCAAAATAAAATTTGAACTTCGAACTTCAGGTGTCTTCCAAAAGCAAGATTACCAATTCACAGGAAGAAAATTCCACACACCTCTTTCGGATCAACAGGCTTCACAAAAACACCCACATGTCCTTCATGCCATCATTCAGACGTATAATAGTGCCAAGTTAGAAAGCAAAATAGTATCCAAAAACATGCATACCACTATGCAATCATTCATATAATAAATACCAAAACAAAAACACTGAGAAATGGTAAAAGAGAAGAACACATACTTCTGAAGCTTGTCAAGGATCAATTCCAGGGTCCACTTATCAGGTAGCAAAATCCTATATGGAGGAGGATTCTGTGAACAACTAATTGATATTATAAGTATGAAGAATTATTCTATGAACAATTGCGTCAGTAATAACTCTGGATAAAAAAAAATATGTGGATAAGAGCACACATATTATTAATATTATAACATTTTTATAATTTATAGTAGTGTTTTAACTTATACTAATTGGGGCTCTTAATTGGGTGACAATCTCATACTAAACACATTGTCAACACCTAATAATGACTGTCGAGTTATTGGATTGAAAATAAAATATTATTTAGTTAGATCTAAACTCTTAGAATATATAATAGTTTTTCCTAACACTCATGAGTACCTAAATTTAAATTTGATTATTTTAGGTAAAGTATGTCAGTGTATATTATTTAAAATGTCTAGGTTTAATTAGCATTTTAAATTTTAGACATACCTTAGACATTTTAAATAAACTTTTCACCAACCACCATCATCAAACACTGAAGTTGTTGTCACTTGATCTCTGTTTGCCATTTGTCGCTCCTTGTATCGCCATCGCTAGAGTTGTTGTCATTTGATCCCTCTCGACCAAATTGCTACTCCTCGCACTGCCATTGCCAGAGTTGTCGTCAATTGATCTCTCTCCACCACTCACTACTTTTTACACTGTTGTCGCGAAGTTGTCATCATCTGATCTCTCTTCGTTACTTGCTACTCCTTGCACTATCATTATCGTAGTTGTCATTGTTTGATCTCTCTCAGCCACTAGCTACTCCTTACACTGTCGTCGTCGGAGTTGTCTTCATGAGGTTGCATTAACCCTTCCATCTCTTGTCTTTTCTATGAGTTTTTGGATGATAAAGAGACGTCAAGTTTGATCACCTCATAGGGTGGCAGGTAGATTCTGGAAAATGGTTAATGTTCAGAAGTGGATTCAAAGGTGTACTTGAGATAGGCACGTTACAATGGTTTCCTCTTTGTGTAGCTGCAGCAAAGCGTGTTGGACCAGGGGGTGGGCACCTGTAAAGGGACTCCAATGCTCAATTCAAGTAGTGCACAAGTAGAGTTTATACAATGAGATACTGATACCTATTTAGGGTGACTTAGTATGGTATTTATAGAGGTTGGATAGGTACGTTCTCATAATGGAGAGATGTGTTCCCGTAATAGTAGTAGGAAGATATATGTTCCTTATTTAGTTGCGGTGGATCCCTATATTATGGGAATATAGATATTGCAATTATGGGCAGTTAGAGGCAATCATAGGTGTTATTATTCCGTAAGATTGTGATTGGAAATAACAAATATTATTAAGATCTATCCATTGTGCAAATCTTGTGGTAAAGTTGTTTCTACCCAATGTCGTGGTTCGATAGGTGTATAGTCGGGATCTTTTCTGCATGTCATGAGTGAACTCCTGCTGAGGGTGTCGACATTGGATTCCAACATATTGCGTGTTGGGTCGACCCATAGGACATGACCCAGGATTACGATCCAAAATAGTTGCCCACAGCTTGGCGCTTAAGTGGAATAGTTAAGTGTCAAGATTTCAAGTTTGAGAAGAACACATGGCGCACAGTAGATATGAGAATCCAAAAGGGTCGACGTCCGTTGTTAATGGTAAAATACCTTCAGGGTTAGCATGTGAGGTCAAAATCCATCATAGATTACTACTCATGTCGCCATTCTTCCATCTGAGGTTTATCCTTTGTTGCCTTTATACATGGTTCACAGGATTTGTCTTTTCTTGTTACCTTACTCTACAACTCGAAACAGTTTTAGCTTTCTTGGGAAATTGTTGCTTTAACTTTATTGTGAATTAAAGATCCTTTAAGAGGATATTAATTTCGCATTATTTCCCAACTGCCTGCTACTCCAGTGACCAATCATAAAGGGGGAGCATTAAAGCGCAGTTTCCATCATGCAATCAGTTCACCTTTTTCGGTGCCAATCAGAGTGCTTCATTCCTTTTATACATAAAGAATGCTTGTATGGAAGCTAGCATTCCTTTTGTAGCATTCCTTTTGTAGCATTCCTTTTGTTTTGTGATTTTTCTTGAGAATGATTCTCTTTCAAAGAATGGTTTCCCTTTCATTTTTTGTACGCACATAGAGGGTTTTGCCATCTGATAAGACCATCTTCTTATTCTTTCTAAAATCATTGAAAGTGTTTTCTCTATTTCTGCCAGTCCTTTGGTGGGGGCCTTTCTTTCTTAGTGTAATGGATGGCAAGAGCCTTTCTCTCTTGGCATATGTGGGAGTATTTGATCTACCCGCTCTTGTTGGGAAGATATACGGTTCCTGTTGTGTTGCACGGAGACACTCAAAGATGCTCTGCCCTTGCCCCTCATCCTTTTCGAGTGCTTTAGAGACATTTAGTTGGGTCTTTTGGCAAGTCCTCTAAGTGTAGTCGGATATACAGGAGGGCTCTGAGGGTCTTTTGGAGCAACCCAGTGTGATTTGAAGCAACTTGCAGTGATTGTGAAGCTAGTTGTAGTTCCGATAGAACAAACTTTTGATGAGGGGTTGTCTTCTATTTAATAGGAAAAAGACAGATGCTGGTTTTAGAGGAACTGTGAAGGTGGCAACGACTTGAGGGGCCATCATCGTCAACGAATGTGATGCCAGCCTCCTTCCCAAGCTCTTCATTGGGCATTCTTGAAAGTACACTTTTTGATGTATTTTTCCTTCTTTTATCTTGGAGAAAACTATGTATTCCTTTTCTTTTTTCTTTTTGTTAGAGCTGACGATGTATGGAATGACATAATAAAATTTCATTTTTTGAACTTTGTACTTTCTGTTTTCTATTTCCGTTATTTGTCTTTTTCTTTTTCATCGAGGTAAGTCCAACACTCATCATGTAATGATAGTTACATTGCCCCCAGCTTGATGCTTGACTAATATAGCAAAGTAGCAAGATAAAAAGGTCTTTGTGCCCCGAGTGATGGTACTTGTGTTGGTGTATGCCCTAGAGGCTAATACATTTTGTCTGTATTTACACACATTGTATTATGCTAATTTTAATATATGAGGCATTTCATTTATTGTGTTCTTTTTTTTATAAACATAATAAAGTCCTTAGAATAGTAAGTTTAATACCATAGGACATCAAGTAGATGACTTGATCGTGAGATCCTATTGGATAAAATACTATTCTTAACTGTCCCTAGTCAAGTATTATTGTTAATTAGGAGAACAATAATGCATTAAGACTAGTATGTGCGTAGACTGATGACCACATCTCATGGATCATGGATATAAGATATCAAGTCTTTACATGGATACATATTAGAATAATGATGTATTGGACAGACCCGCCATGAGAACACTAGGTGGATCGTTACGTGAATGTCATAAACGATTCTCATAGTGATAATGGTGTATGTGATCCTTTGACTTGAAATCACTATGATTCCTACACGAGGAGTTGTGTGTTTTAATGCCATCAAACATCATCTGTAATAATATGATTATAAAGTTAGTTATTAGACATACCGCGATTCATGTGGAGGGATGTGAGTGACCTAGATAAGATTTGTCCCTCCTACATAACAGGAGTGATATCCTCGGACCCCTTGATTGAGTGAGACTACGAAATACATGGCCATGCTCAAATGAGTCAATATAAGATATTGATCTCATTTGTAATTACTATGTCTACTCGAGAATCAGGAAACTGAAGATTGAACTAAACAAGGATGACACGTTCTATATCTTGTGTTCAATCCAGATATCTGGACAAAGGGACTAAACTACACGTAACATTGGTCACGGATATGTTATGTCAAATCTCTGACATTCTCATTACTTGGGTAGCAACGATGTGTTGCTAGATACCGCTTATTATTTGTAATATTAAAATGAGATTTTAATATTACTACCAACGTCATGAGAACTTGTAAGGTCGCACACTTAAAGCAGACTAAATTGGAGCAATAAGGATCCAAGTTGGACTCAAATTCAATTATGAGCCTAACTCATAACAGATGAGTCTAGGGTTGCACAGCTTACCTTGCTACTACTCACACTCACTTAAGGCAGTCACTATTATAAATAGTACTGTTAAAGGGGCTGCTAGTAAGATATTACAGAACCCTAGCCGCACTTACAGAAAGTGAGTCAGAGAGTGACAGGGTTCCTTCTCTTCTCTTAGCAGCTAGCACTGTTGTAGAGAGGTCAGACTCCAAGACTGCGGACGTTGGACATTTTGCAAGTTTGTTCGTGTAGATACCGCAGAGACATCATCACTATTACGATGTTGGTGATTCACGTCGCTTGAGTTTATCACGCTTCAAGAGGTAAACGTTTTAAAAACTCAGATTATGGCTTTTTCGCATGGATTTTGTGAGGAAATTTTTATTATTCCGCTGCGTGATGTATCCGCAATTCCCAACAACTTGAGCTTTCCTTGAAGCTATGGTTCGTGTTATCGTGTGGGGCTATAATTTATCTTGTGGATGCTTAAGTCGTTTGACCTTTCTAGGAGTGTTATGGTTCGAACTAAATCTATGTCATTTGACCACATGGACGTTTCGGGTGTAACCGGGGTCCATTTAAAAAATCCAAAATCCGTGAAAAATTTTCGGACTCAATTGGCTGAGGTTAAGTGTTGCTTGGTCTGTTGCGTACCTGTCTTTTCAACTGCTGTGACAGCTGCGAGGGCCACATGACGCATCTTGGTTGGGTAGTCATGCTTAATGCTTCGCATGCCATTATGTGAGTCTTTCAAAATCTGAACTGCTAGGATAGAAATGCCCCATAACCATCTGGACTCTATAAATAATGGGTTGAAGCTCCTCATTTTCATTTTTATTGTTTCTTTCTAAAATTCGGTGGCCTAAGATAATTTTTGGAGATTTTTCTCGGTGGAGGAGTGCAGTTTTTAGAAGTTTCCAATAGTTCAACCTCTCAGTTGTCAACTTACCTTTATTTTTTCAAGGTATTTCTCCTTCCTCTCATTTGTTTCTGCTATTTTTGGCATCATAGAGCAGTTGTGCATTCCTTTTTAGTGTGCTATTCCTTTTTCTATTCTCAATAAAAAGAGTTAGGGTGTTATAGTTTCCGGGTCTCTTCAATGGTATTGCCCTATGGAGCACCTTCTTTGTCGTACCTTGTGCGGCAAAGGTGTCCTTCTAAGGCTTAAACCTTGGTGCGAGCGGAGGTCAGTATGTGGGCATGAACTATCTTTTGTCTGCTTCTTTCCATGTCTATATCTTTAAATTAATTAATTATGACAATTGTTCACCGGCCTCTGTAGGTGTTTCCAAGAACTTGATGGCTAGAAGAAGAACGACTAAACCCTAAGCATTGGCTCCATAAGTTCGGGTGCTAGTTTTTGAATATTCTATCTAGATTGCCCACGGTCTAGGGCTGGTTTATCCATGAGTTAGTGATGACACTTATGATCGAGTGTCCATGTTCCAACCTGGTATAGAGCTTGAAAGACTTCAAGGTTACTTGATGCTGATAGAGGAAGGTAGAAGGGATCGTGAGTTTGAAATCTTGTCCCTAGAAAACAAAAGGGCGTGCTCTTCACGGCAAGCGGGTGCACACTACATGTTCTTATATAAGGACTTATTTACAAGGTTTGGACTCTAGATCCCTTTCAACGACTTCGAACTTGCTATCCTCCATACTCTCTAGGTCACTCCAACCCAAATTCATCACAATGGTTAGGAAAACATCCTTGCCTTTGAGCGAATTTTCTGATTTATCGACCTGCGATGCTCAAAGAGGTCATTCTTTTATTTCTATACCTGATGGAGTCTCCAGGGTGGTGGTGCTGCTCAAAAGACTTGGCTCACAGTCTGGTCAAGGCTTGTTTGGAAGATCTTTCGAGTCTACCTAGATAGCTACAAGGACTTCAAGGAAAAGTTCTTCAAACTAATGGCGGCTCCCAATACTCGTCCTTTCTTGCTAGACAATGACGGGGAGCCAAAGTTTAGCCTGTATTAGACCGAGAGGGCTTGGAATGTCCTTTATTATTTGATTGAAAATGAGAGACATCACCTAAACAACGATGAAATTGAGTATACTTCTTTACTATGTGGGTTCAGCAAGTGGACCTTATATTTTCCAAGGACATGCTGGATGCCCCTGATGACGTTACTCTTTGGGCTATTCTAGGTAGTGTAGGTCGTACTCTGTGTTAGGTAATTTTTGTTTATGGTATTTATATATTTCTCCTATTATCTGACTATTGTCATGTTTAGCAAAGAGTTTGGCCACGATGGCGTCAGTAGGAAATGTCTTTGCAGCACTCGAGGCCATGAGGACTAGGAACGTGGCTGGACCCTCCAACGCTTCTGTGGTTGCAGCTCCAGCCCCTCCACCTCTGCCAATGGAGGATCCAGTGGTCGAGGGGGCCTGATCCAAGTTAAGGATGCTTCAATGTCACCACTATGGAGGCAGAAGAGGAGAGTCATTGAAGACGGCAGGGCAGATGACCAGGGAAAGGGGGTGGCAGTTGAAGAGGTCACCGACCCGATTAACTTGTATCATGAGGAACAAGACCTCGGGGATTTCATTGACTTCAACCTTCTGGATGACCAAGTCACAAATTATATTTCTCAGTGTAGCACAACAGAGATCCTATCATTGTTTCAAACTTACGCCCTCCGCCTTGTTGTCAAATCACGATTTCTGGAGAGAAACTATGAAGAATATAATCAGTAGATGGAAAGGAAAGTGATGGTGGCCGAAGAGGACAGAAACTGGGCCCTCAAAGCCAAGGAGGAGGCTAAGAAGGCCAAAAGCTATGTTGAAGCTAAGGCCAAAAAATTGGAGGAGTAGATAGCGGTCTCGAAAGACAGCTTGAAGTAGAAAAATGCCAATTCAGTGGAGGTTAAAAGGGAAGTCATTGTTCTTTGTACCGAGAATGAAAACCTCTATACTGAGAATCGAGACTTCTGAACTAGAATGGCGCAACTACAAGAGGATGTTCAATAACTGATTATAATATGTACGAAGATCAGTGGGGAACAATTCCATAATGTAGTTGACTAAGTCCAGCTCTTCAATCCTGTGGTGGCCCTGGCATTGGATGCATTGGACCTTGGAAAGGTGATTCAAAATGGTCGTCTAGTTTCTCCAAGTCAAGCTTTAAATGATCATGGTGTCGTTGAGCCCTCCATCACCGTCGTCCAGGACCTGGATGTTGCCAAGGATTCAAGGAATGCCTCTTAGCCTACCTTCTTAAATTTTTTGGCCCTTGTGAAGGGTGTTTTATTTTTTTACTATACAATTACCCCGATAGTGAGGTGTTTTAATTTATTTACTTCATCATATTCATTTCTATTCCATGGTTCGTATTAGGTCCAATGCCCATTATAAATGTGTGTTTGTTGGCCATTTGAGGGACTTAAGATTATTTGTTTAATTGAAACCTTGTTCTGGGGTCTGAGGCCCATCGTCCAAAACGTTTTGGCATTTAGGATCCCTTTTGACTTAGGCATAATATAAAATTGAGACCTTAGCTCGAGGTCCAACACTTAAAAGGTTTCGGCACTTTGGATTCCACTTGGCTTAGGTATAGTTTAAATTCAAGACCTTGGCCCGAGGTCCAACATCCAAACTATTTTGGCACTTGGGATCCTACTTGGCTTAAGTGTTAAGGTAATATGTAACTGAGATCTTTAATGTTTACGGTTTATAATGGAAAATTGCCCAATATTTAGGAATTTTTGACTTTAGGACATGTTTAATATAAGACATTTTCGGTGGATACCTGATGATGGACCGCAAATGTTCTCACCCGCATCTCCACTTTATTTTCTCAACCATGAAATGGTTATGGCAAGTGTTGAGGATTGGGCATTGACCCATAACTCACGACCAAAACCTTCTAATGGGTTTTGTGGGTTATTATTCCTCTTAACCTGGACTTTTTGAAAGGCCTCAGATCCTATTGGAGATCGATGCTGGACGTTCTCAAGGCGTTTTCCAGCTTGAGGGTTCTTTGAGGCTTTGAATATACAACATGGTATTTGAATAACTTTGTTTTATTGATAAATTTGAGGACAAAGTCTATATAGAGTACTTGTTCACCAAACGTTAGGGTGGATCAAACATGAAATAAACTAAGACTGTGCCTTTAAAAGACACTTAGCTTTAGTACTTTCTAAGTCTATCCATATTCCAATAGTTCTTGATCGGCTTGCTTGTTAATGTCTGCAGAGTGTAAACTTCTTTGCCAATGCTGATTACGAAGCGGTAAGGGCCTTCCCAATTAGGAGCTAATTTTCCTTGGGATGCATTTCTTCCCCTGATGTCTGCCCTCTGGAGCACCAAGTCTCCTAGCTAGAACTTTCTTAGAACGACCTTCAAATTATACTTGGCCTCTATCCTCTGTTTGATGGTGGAATCGCGTATATGTGCAACACATCTTCTTTCCTCCAGAAAATCTAGGTCTTCCCTTATTAGTTTGGGTTGTTGTAAGGTGAAAACTATTGGAGACACCAGCTCAATTCTTCTATGTCTACCAGGATCATAGTCTCATATCCATAAGTGAGCTTGAACGTAGAGTGGGGCGTAGTCTGGTAGGTCTAGAGGACGTGGTCTAGCTGTTCATCCTAGATTCCCTTAGCATCATCTAGCTTTCTTTTGATTCCACGAACAATAACCCGGTTGGTGGCTTCGACTTGCCCATTTGTCTTGGGGTTTTCAACAGAGGTGCAATGATGTTTGATCTTTTGGTCAGCAAGCAAGTCTTCGAAACCCTTATCTTTGAATTGGGTGCCGTTGTCCGTCATAATGGATTCCAATACTCTGAACCTAGTGATGACATGTTGCTAAGTGAATTTCTGAATCCAGATAGAGGTGATCATGACCAAAGGTTCTGTCTCGATCTACTTTGTAAAATAATTGATAACTCCACAAGATGTAGTTATTTGTACCCTACAATTGTGTGATAATGATTGTTTGGTCCTTGTTTTTAAGTAAGAATGGAAGACTTTAGCCTTAATTTCATATAATTCAATGTTGATGTCTTCTATTATGATTCTAAGGAAATATTGCTCAATCTTTGATGAATCAAGTACATTTGTATTTACTTATTAAATTGGTGATTTCTCTATTATAGGAAGAGCTCCAATTAAGCTTTAACTTAAAGAATTTAGGCTAGCATTGGACCAGGAAGCCAAGAGGAAAAGTCAGCATTCAACGTCGTGGCGTAGGCATGTTAATGTCATGGCGTGGTGACTTCCCCTGAATCAGGCAGAGAGCTACGAATTTTGCACACCATGTAACATCCCGAAAAATATCTGTTTAATTATAAATCATCATTTTATAATATTCATGATTTTTAGGAATATTTCTAGAATTTTTTGGAAACGTCAAATATTTTAATATATTCTTCATTTTGCGTGCACACTGAGCTGAGAATTGTTGAGGTCAGTGTAACGCTCTGGAAATTATTTATTTTACCATAAATAGTCATTTTCTAATATTTGTGAATTATGTGAATTCTTTCAGAATTTTTCAGAAACGATGAATATTTTAATATATTTCTCATTTTGCGTGAAACGCGAGTAGAGTAGGGAAAACGACTGTAGCGCTTCAAAAATTGGAAAATTATATGACGAATAGCCGTTTTATAATATTTACAATTTTTGAGAATTTTCTGGGAATTTTCCGGAAACGTCGAATATTTTAATATATTTCTCGTTTTGCATGCGCACTGAGCAGAACTGGAGAAACACGATATTTTCTCCGTGAACTTGGAACTATGGACATGTCGACGGGGGATCTTACTAAACCTGAGGTTGGACACAGTTTACGAAGTTTCACAGTTTTCGAGAAATTCTAACAGATAAAATAAAATAATACTGCGAAAACTTTATCTGTCAGATTAATTAAATACTGACTTCTGTCAATCGTAACTATTATCCATTGGATAATAGCATGTAATAAAAATCATGTCACATTATCTAAACGCAATCTACTTTATGTCTAATCAATTCACTTTAATTCAAATTTAATGTAAAATAATCAAAGCTTCTTTGAGAAGCTTTGACCAAACAATGACCAAATGGCCCTTAGCTTCCAAGGAAAGCCAAAAACTCTCTCCTCCCTCTCTCCTCAAACTCGGCAGCAGCAGCCCAAAAACAAGGGAGAAATTGATTTGCTTCATTTAATTAATTTTACCACACAAAAACTCATTAAACCTAAAACACTTTCTCTTTCTACATTTCTTCTTCTTCCTTCACTTGGTTTTTCTCCTCCTTCTCTCTAGAACACTCTCATGGCAGCCCCTTTCCTTCCCACTAATTCTTCACAAAAATTACAACCAACCATATTTTCTTCATCCTTTCCTCCTTCTAAACATCTTTCTTGCTTGGAGCATCTTAAAATTCCACCATCTTCATCACTTCCTTCAAGCTTCAAGTTTTGAGTTTTTGGATAAGCTTCAAGACTCTTCTTCTTTTCCTTGCATTTTCGGTTTCAAGGGTCTTTTAATGACCATCTACATTATATTTTTCATGTCCTTATGCTATTCTAATCTTGTCAAAAATTTCTAGGGTTTGGTGGAGTACCAATCCGAAATTACAAGGAGATTCCTTGGTATTCTTTTGTTTTCTTCACTTGGGTAAGAGGAAGACACTCCTCCTCAACCTCTATTAGCATCTAGGAACTTTGATTTTGTTGTTTGTAAGAAAAACCCTAATGTGGGTTATTCTTTAATTGGATGACTATTATACTTACATGTTGATTTTAAGATATTCATGACCTTGAATTGATTGATTGTGTACATTGATTTATTGGATTGGATTGGATGGCTTGAAATGGAAGAAAATGGATATGGAGTGCCTTTAGGGAGGCCACAATTTTGAGGGTTAAAAATTGGGTAAATTGTAGACAAGTTATAACAAGCATGAGGCTTAAATTAACCAAGTGATAAAATGAAATTAAATGGAAGGAAAACTTGAGATTGAAACCTATAGGGTGACCATGGTTTTGAGCACAAAATTGGGGTTATTGGTGAACCAATGCAACAAGTAAAGGATTAAGTGAATTAAGAGTGTAACCTATAATATGATAAATTGAAAAGATTTGGGAATTCAATCCCTAGAGAGGCCACGGCCTCTAAGGCCTTTTTAGGTGTAAATATGTAACTTTGGTAACTTGGAAGTATAAGTAATTATACAATTAAAAACCTATGTAATGAGGTAGATAATTAATGAATTGGAAGAATTTAATATAATTAATGATTACATAAATTTTGAAGGACTAAGAGTGAGATTGTCATAAGACTTAAGGTAATTACAAGTGAGTGAAGAACAAGAGAGTGTGAGACCTAGGAACTTGAATAATTTACAAATTGTATGAAATTAAATTACCTTGGAAGATTAAACTAATTGTAAGAATTGGATTGGACATGAACCTTGAAAGGGGAAACAAATTCTAAGTTAGGATTCACAATGGACCTAAGAATGTACCAATTGATTTGATCTTTATATTATAATGTTATGGGTCCATGTGAGTGACCATTTGTATTTTGATGCTTATATTGGCCAATTGTGGCATATTATGGAATTGTATGAAATTGTGAATCATACATGTTCATGCATAGAGTCTTATGCATTGTGAATGTCTTGTGGACTGTTGTAAGGCCAAGTTGCCTAGGAGATTGAACACACATTAGTGTGGGTGCGAGTAGACTAGTGTAGGTCATGTTTGACCTTGGGGGCGTCGGGGTGCGGGTCCTTTACAATGGGTAGTTGGTAGCTCTTCTACCCGTGGGGCAAACCGATGCAAATGCACCGACGATCCGGACCGAGACACTGTCCTATATCGTGATCTAGTGAGAACTGTCTGTACAATGCCTGATGTGCACGTGGAAATTATTGATGTATAGCACTTTGGCCGCGGCAGCCGAGTTATAGACATGTCTCATGATCTTTCTCTCCAACTGTTTGTGTCTAGCTCCATGGAGTAGGAATCTGAGTATTATGTGTACATGCATTATAGAACTTGAAATCATCTAATAATTATTGCTTCGTAAATTCGAACTGTTTGTTTAATGTTACAATAAATGACTGCCTGGAACCGTTTATCTGCTTACTATTAAATTTACTGCTTATTACTTGGATATGTTGTTTCTAAATTACTACCTGGGTGTGTTGCGCCGTTTCGTTTCTGACTGCTATAATTAGTAATGATGGTAGGATGTCTTACCTCTTTTCTGTATTTCTATTATTTGTTGCCTATGTGTACACTATATTGATCGAAGACGACGGCAAGGAGGCGGAAGATCCCGATTTTCCTTGCTTTTGGCCCGAACGGGATTAGCATCTACTGAGGCGATGGCGGCACGCATGCGTGAATTTCTAGGTGATGTGCGTTTGACCTTCCTCGGAGGGCCAGAGTGCTGACATATCAACTTGAATTCCGATCACTGCGTCTACCTGGGGGACGTGTCGATTTCCCTAGCCTGGAGACGTCATGAGGCGCCGATCCTCACCTGCCACGTCAACCTACGACTGGAGCTCTACTTACCCATCCGAGAGATGTAGGGTGATCGTTACTACACCCCTTGGGAGGACTCTTTTGATTCTACTGCTCGGGCTCTTGCCCATGGTTCCGCGGTTCCCATGAAGGTTTCCTCTGAAGAGGAGGATCTTGCTGAGGACCCGGATACGGTCCCTCCTCCTCTGAGGGACTGATTTTACTGGTAGCTGCTGATGGTTGCCAGTGTTTTATTTTAGGGGCTTGATGTATTATTTTGGTGGGTTGTATATTTTGATATTATGGGGAATGTATATGTATGATTCCTTGGGGCAAGTATAGTTTTGCTTTTTGGAAATTTCCAAGTTGTATCTAAAATTACATTTAACATCTAAATATCTATATATGTGTGTGTGTGTGTGTGTGTGTGTGTGTGTGTGTGTGTGTGTGTGTGCTATTCAGATGTGAGTTCTATTTACTGTTTTATTTTTCATCGGTATTCATATGTCGCATCGGTAAATTAAGAAACAAAAAAAATACACTGCCATTTTACTCACGTACTAAAGTATCATGCAAGTTAACTTTAAACTAAATGAACCGGGTCTTAATTGTTCAAAATTTTATTTTTCGCATTTTCTTTTATGTTGAATAATGTGACGTTCCCTCTCGAAAAGAGGCGTTACATTAAGTTGGTATCAGAGCCCCGGTTTGTGTTACTTTGGGTCTTGTGTATGAGTCTGTCTTGTTTGTGCTGTGTGGATCTCTGTGATTGCGTTTTGAATGAATCTCTCTGACCTTTCCTGTATTTTTCAGTTAATCTGATTCAAGAGAAAGTAAGATGGCGAGAGGTGGTGATATGGCAGTTGCTGTAGAAGCGATGCAACGGATGGCGGAAGTCATTGCGCAGCAAAATGAGCGTGCTGCTCAACAACAAGAGAGGGCTACCCAACAACTTGAGGCAACTGCAGATGCGCAGAACTTAGCAGAGTTTCATCGCCATAACCCTCCACAGTTCAAAGGGGAAATTGATCCGGACAAGGCTAGTTTGTGGATCACAGAACTGGAAAAAGTCTTCCGTGGCATGAACTGCGCCGAAGACAAGAAGGTGAACTATGCTACCTTCATATTTGTCGGCAACGCCGAAGACTGGTGGAATGGAGCTCAAAAAGCACTGGAAGCTGAAGGAACTGACGTCACGTGGGACGTGTTCAAGAACAAGTTCTTGGACAAATATTTTCCTGCAAATACGAGACATGCGAAAAAGATGGAATTCCTCAACCTGAGACAGGGGAATATGACCGTTAGTGAATATGCGGCCAAATTTTAGAACCTGGAGAAGTTCTCAACACACTACCAACATCAAACCGATGAAGCCTGGAAATGTTGGAAGTTCACTGAAGGACTGAGGTATGAAGTGAAGAAGGCCGTGATCACCCTGAAAATGAAGGTGTTTTCAGAACTGTTAGACACATGCTGTGAAGTTAAGGCCTTGGAGCAGGCTAGAGACTCGAGGAGCAAGAACTTTGGGCCTGCGAGGTTCCAAAGAGGTGGAGGCAGTGGTTCAAACCGCTTTCAAAAGAAGCCTTATTCCCGACCAACGGGGAGTCAGCATCAAGCCGGTGGAAGTTCTAGTGGAGGTTCTTCTGGGAACTGGACTGGTCAGAATGCGACATATCCTTCCAAATGCCTAAAGTGTGGGAAAGATCATCTTACGAGAGACTGCACGAACAAGGGAATCATCTGCTTCAGATGTGGTAAACCGGGCCACGTGTCCAGAGACTGCAATCAAGCAAAGGCTGAACCTTCAATCAATGCAACTCGAGCCAAGAAATCGCAAGCCGGAGGTCGAGTTTACACCATGAGCGGAGCTGAAGCCTCCGAATCCGAAGACTTGATTCAAGGAGAAGGCGCCATAGAAGGTAATCTTTTAAAAGTACTGTATGACTCTGGGGCAACCCATTCTTTCATATCATGTGACTGTGTGCTACGACTTGACTTACCTGTGTCTGAACTACCCTTTGATTTGACTGTCTCAACCCCTACTGATAAACCGGTAATTACTACCAAAGTCTGTTTAAAGTGTCCCCTAATCGTTGAAGGTCGAATCTTTTCTGTCGATTTGATCTGTTTACCTCTTTCACAATTAGATATAATCTTAGGGATGGACTGGTTGTCTTCCAACCATGTTCTGTTAGATTGCTCTAGAAAAACCATAATCTTTCCTATGGATAAGGATTCTAGATACTTGACGGCCAACCAAGTGCGAGCTTTCTTGAAAGAATGAGCTCGAGGATACATGCTACTATCTTCTTTGAAAGTCGAGAGCGAGGCCGATCTGAGCACTATTCCTGTGGTGAAGGAGTTTCCTGAGATCTTCCCCGAAGATGTACTGGTTTACCGCCGACGCATGAGATAGAGTTTACTATTGACCTTGTACCGGGAGCTGGTCCCGTGTCTATAGCACCTTACCGGATGTCGCCAATGGAATTGGCAGAACTTAAGAAACAGCTAGAAGAGCTTTTGGAGAAACAATTTGTCAGGCCGAGTGTATCACCGTGGGGAGCACCAATGTTACTAGTTCGAAAGAAGGACGGTACCTCGAGATTGTGTGTGAACTATAGGCAGTTGAACAAGCTGACGATGAAGAACAAATATCCTCTCCCGAGAATCAACAATTTGATGGACCAATTGAAAGGAGCAGCAGTATTTTCGAAGATCGATCTTAGATCTGGGTATCATCAGATAAGAGTGAAAACGAAGGATATACCCAAGACTGCTTTTCGTACCCGATACGATCATTACGAATACTTGGTGATGCCGTTTGGTGTGACGAATGCACCTGCTATCTTCATGGACTATATGAACAGAATCTTTCGCCCTTATTTGGATGAGTTCGTTGTCGTCTTCATTGATGACATCTTGATATATTCCCGGAACCAGAAGGATCATGCTGAACACCTCAGTATAGTTCTCCAGATTCTGAAGGAGAAAGAACTGTATGCCAAACTGTCGAAGTATGAGTTTTGGGTTGATGAGGTGAAGTTTTTAGGCCATGTGATCTCAAAGGAAGGGATTGCAGTGGATCCGTCAAAAGTAGAGGCAGTGCTATAGTGGGAACAACCGAAGTCAGTGACAGAGGTTCGTAGCTTTATGGGGTTAGCCAGATATTACCGAAGATTCATAGAAGGATTTTCCAAAATTGCTAGACCGCTCACTCAGCTAACGAAGAAGAATCAAACTTTTGAGTGGACTGATAGCTGCGAGCAGAGTTTCCAAGAGTTGAAGAAACAACTGACTACCTCACTAGTATTGGTGCTACCTGATCCGAATGAGCCATTCGAGGTGTACTGTGACGCTTTATACCAAGGATTGGGATCTGTTCTTATGCAACACAGAAGAGTGGTGGCCTATGCTTCGCAACAGTTGCGAGTGCATGAGAAGAATTACCCGACATATGATTTGGAGTTAGCAGCGGTGGTTTTTGCCCTGAAAATATGGAGGCATTTCCTCTATGGAGCAACATTCACCATCTTCAGTGATCACAAGAGCTTGAAATACTTGTATGATTAGAAGGAGCTGAACATGAGGCAACAAAAATGGTTGGAATTTTTGAAGGACTATGACTTTCAACTATTGTATCACCCCGGCAAGGCGAATGTCATGGCTGACGCATTGAGTAGAAAGACTATCAGTGCTTCTGCCCTGATGATCAAGGAAAAGGAGCTCATAGAACAGTTTAGAGATGTTTGGTCATTCGTTAAGTCGGAACCCAGAAAGATTTGTATGAACATGGTCACCATTTCAAATGAACTGATGGATGACATACGGGAAAAGCAGAAGGTCGACGAATTCTTGCAAGAAGTGAGAGAACTGATGAGGCAAGGTAAGGAAATGGAATTTGAGGAAGGAACAGATGGAATTCTGAGATTCTGGGGTAGAGTTTGTATTCCCCGTGATCAAGGGCTTAGACGATATATTGTGGATCATGCTCACACCAGCATGTTGAATATGCACCCGGGCATAACGAAGATGTACCAAGACTTGAAGAAGTTGTTCTAGTGGCATGGGATGAAGAGCGATGTCACTAGATGCGTATCGACTTGTTTAGTTTGTCAAAAAGCTAAGGTGGAACATCAAAGACCTACAAGATTGCTGCAACCATTGTCTATTCCTAAATGGAAATGGGACAGCATTGCAATGGATTTTGTTGTGGGTTTGCCAAGGACAAAGAGAGGACACGACTCGATTTGGGTAATAGTGGATCGACTTACAAAGTCAGCTCATTTCCTTCCGATCAACATAAGGTACAGCCTGGAGAAGCTAACCCGACTATATATTGGGGAAATCGTTAGGCTGCATGATGTGCCTACGAGTATTATTTCAGATAGAGATCCGAGGTTTACTTCAAAATTTTGGCAGAGTCTACAAGCATCGTTGGGAACAAAGTTACGTCTGAGTTCGGCGTACCACCCACAAACTGATGGTCAATATGAAAGAACGATCCAATCTCTGGAAGATTTGCTTAGAGCTTGTACTATAGAATAGACTGGAAGTTGGGATGAAATTCTACCATTGATAGAATTCACCTACAACAACAGTTATCATTCGAGTATAGGGATGGCACCCTATGAAGCTCTGTATGGACGACGGTGTTGGACGCCTTTGTGTTGGTACCAAGACGGTGAGCGTCTCACGAATGGACCAGATATCATTCAGCAGACAACTGAAAAGGTCAAGATGATTCAAGAGAAGATGAAGACCGCTCAGAGTTGGCAAAAGAGTTATGCAGACAAGAGTTGAAAGCCTCTTGAGTTTGAAGAAAGTGAGCATGTTTTCTTGAAAGTCACACCCACGACTGGGGTCGGCCGGGCTTTGAAATCTAGAAAACTTACTCCAAAATTTCTTGGACCTTACCAAATTCTTCGTCAGATAGGTCCAGTAGCTTACCAGATAGCCTTACCCCCTTTTCTTTCTAACATACATAATGTCTTCCATGTGTCACAACTTTGCAAGTATTTGCCTAATCCAAGTCATGTTCTAGCACCAGACACAGTACAATTAAAAGAGAACTTAACCTATGAGGCACCTCCTGCGAGAATCGAGGATCGACAGATAAAGCAACTTAGAGGCAAGGAGATCCCATTAGTAAAGGTGATTTGGAACGAAACAACTAGTGATGAGACTTGGGAGCCAGAAGACAAGATGAAGGAGCAACATCCAGAACTATTCTGAGGTACGTAAATTTCGAGGACAAAATTTCTTTTAGTTGGGGAGTGTTGTAACATCCTGAAAAATATCTGTTTAATTATAAATCATCATTTTATAATATTCATGATTTTTGGGAATTTTTCTAGAATTTTTCGAAAACGTCGAATATTTTAATATATTTCTCATTTTACGTGCACACTGAGCTCAGAATTGCTGAGGTCAATGTAATGCTCCGGAAAATATTTATTTTACCACAAATAGTCATTTTCTAATATTTGTGAATTATGTTAATTCTTTCAAAAAATTTTAGAAACGACGAATATTTTAATATATTTTTCGTTTTGCGCAAAATGCGAGTAGAGTCGGAAAAACGACTGTAGCGCTTCAAAAATTAGAAAATTATATAACAAATAGTCGTTTTATAATATTTGCAATTTTTGAGAATTTTCTGGGAATTTTTCAGAAACGTCGAATATTTTAGTATATTTCTCGTTTTGCGTGCGCACTGAGCGGAACTGGAGAAACGCGATATTTTCTCCGTGAACCTGGAACTATGGACATGTCGACAGGGGATCTTACTAAACCTGAGGTTGGACACAGTTTACGAGGTTTTGTAATTTTTGAGAAATTCTAATAGAAAAAATAAAACAATACTGCGAAAACTTTATCTGTCAGATTAATTAAATACTGACTTCTGTCAACTGTAACTATTATCCATTGGATAATAGCATGTAATAAAAATCCTATCACATTATCTAAATGCAATCTACTTTATGTCTAATCAATTCACTTTAATTCAAATTTAATGTAAAATAATCAAAGCTTCTTTGAGAAGCTTTGACCAAACAATGACCAAATGGCCATTAGCTTCTAAGGGAAGCCAAAAACTCTCTCCTCCCTCTCTCCTCAAACTCGCCAGCAGCAGCCTAAAAACAAGGGGGAAATTGATTTGCTTCATTTAATTAATTTTACCACACAAAAACTCATTTAACCTAAAACACTTTCTCTTTCAACATTTCTTCTTCTTCCTTCTCTTGGTTTTTCTCCTCCTTCTTTCTAGAACACTCTCACAGCAGCCGCTCTCCCTCCCACTCATTCTTCACAAAAATTGCAACCAACCACATGTTCTTAATCCTCTCCTCCTTCTAAACATCTTTCTTGCTTGGAGCATCTTAAAATTCCACCATCTTCATCACTTCCTTCAAGCTTCAAGTTTTGAGTTTTTGGGTAAGCTTCAAGACTCTTCTTCTTTTCCTTGCGTTTTCGGTTTCAAGGGTCTTTTAATGACCATCTACATTATATTTTTCATTCCTTATACTATTCTAATCTTGTCAAAAATTTCTAGGGTTTGGTGGAGTACCAATCCGAAATTACAAGGAGATTCCTTAGTGTTCTTTTGTTTTCTTCACTTGGGTAAGAGGAAGACACTCCTCCTCAACCTCTATTAGCATCCAGGAACTTTGATTTTGTTGTTTGTAAGAAAAACCCTAATGTGGGTTATTCTTTAATTGGATGACTATTATGCTTACATGTTGATTTTATGATATTCATGACCTTGAATTGATTGATTGTGTACATTGATTTATTGGATTGGATTGGATGGCTTGAAATGGAAGAAAATGGATATGGAGTGCCTTTAGGAAGGCCACGGTTTTGAGGGTTAAAAATTGGGTAAATTGTAGACAAGTTGTAACAAGCATGAGGCTTAAATTAACCAAGTGATAAAATGGAATTAAATGGAAGGAAAACTTGAGATTGAAACCTATAGGGTGGCCACAGTTTTGAGCCAAAAATTGGGGTTATTGGTGAACCAATGCAACAAGTAAAGGATTAAGTGAATTAAGAGTGTAACCTATAATATGATAAATTGAAAAGATTTGGGAATTAAATCCCTAGAGAGGCCACGACCTCTAAGGCCTTTTTAGGTGTAAATATGTAACTTTGGTAACTTGGAAGTATAAGTAATTATGCAATTAAAAACCTATGTAATGAGGTAGATAATTAATAAATTATAAGAATTTAATATAATCAAAGATTACATAAATTTTGAAGGACTAAGAGTGAGATTGTCATAAGACTTAAGGTAATTACAAGTGAGTGAAGAACAAGAGAGTGTGAGGCCTAGGAACTTGAATAATTTACAAATTGTATGAAATTAAATTACCTTGGAAGATTAAACTAATTGTAAGAATTGGATTGGATATGAACCTTGAAAGGGGAAACAAATTCTAAGTTAGGATTCATAATGGACCTAAGAATGTACCAATTGATTTGATCTTTATATTATAATGTTATGGGTCCATGTGAGTGACCATTTGTATTATGATGCTTATCTTGGCCAATTGTGGCATATTATGGAATTATATGAAATTGTGAATCATACATGTTCATGCATAGAGTCTTATGCATTGTGAATGTCTTGTGGACTGTTGTAAGGCCAAGTTGCCTAGGAGATTGAACACACCTTAGTGCGGGTGCGAGTAGACTAGTGTAGGTCATGTTTGACCTTGGGGCCGTCAGGGTTTGGTTTCTTCACAATGGGCAGTTGGTAGCTCTTCTACCCGTGGGGCAAACCGATGCAAACGCACCGACGATCCGGACTGAGACACTGTCCTATATCGTGATCTAGTGTGGACTGTCTGTACAATGCCTGATGTGCACATGGAAATTATTGATGTATAGCACTTTGGCCGCGGCAGCCGAGTTACAAACATGTCTCCTGATCTTTCTCTCCGACTATTTGTGTCTAGTTCCATGGAGTAGGA
The DNA here is from genome assembly GCA_029884605.1 of Ormosia emarginata. Lineage (NCBI taxonomy): Eukaryota > Viridiplantae > Streptophyta > Magnoliopsida > Fabales > Fabaceae > Ormosia > Ormosia emarginata. The sequence continues at coordinate 41,746,086 of JAQQTP010000073.1, read as the reverse complement.
ATCTGAGTACTGTGTGTACATGCATTATGGAACATGAAATCATCTGATAATTATTGCTTTGTAAATTTGAACTGTTTGTTTAATGTTGCAATAAATGACTGCTTAGGACTGTTTATCTGCTTACTATTGAATTTACTGCTTATTACTTGGATATGTTGTTTCTAAATTGCTACCTGGGCGCGTTGCGCCGTTTCATTTCTGGCTGCTATAATTGGTAATGATGGTAGGATGTCTTATCTCTTTTCTGTATTTCTATTATTTGCTGCCTGTGTGTACACTATATTGATTGAAGACGACAGCAAGGAGGCGGAAGATCCCGATTTTCCTGGCTTCTAGCCCGAATGGGATTAGCATCTACTGAGGCGATGGCGACACACATGCGCGGATTTCTAGGTGATGTGCGTCTGACCTTCCTCGGAGGGCCAGAATGCTGGCATATGAACTTGAATTTCGATCACTGCGTCTACCTGCGGGACGCATCGATTTCCCTAGCCTGGAGACGTCATGAGGCCCTGATTCTCACCTGCCACGTCAGCCTGTGACTGGAGTTCTACTTACCCATCCGAGAGATGTGGGGTGATCGTTACTACACCCCTTGGGAGGACTCTTTTGATTCTACTGCTCGGGCTCCTGCCCGTGGTTCCGCGGTTCCTATGGAGGTTTCCTCTGAAGAGGAGGATCCTGCTGAGGACCCGGATACGGTCCCTCCTCCTCTGAGGGACTGATTTTACTGGTAGCTGCTGATGGCTGCCAGTGTTTTATTTTAGGGGCCTGATGTATTATTTTGGTGGGCTGTATATTTTGATATTACGGGGAATGTATATGTATGATTCCTTGGGGCAGGTATAATTTTGCTTTTTGGAAATTTCCAGGCTGTATCTAAAATTACATTTGACATCTAAATATATATGTGTGTGTGTGTGTGTGTGTGTGTGTGTGTGTATGCTATTCAGATGTGAGTTCTATTTACTGTTTTATTTTTCATCGGTATTCATATGTCGCATCGGTAAATTAAGAAACAAAAAAAAATACACTACCATTTTACTCACGTACTAAAGTATCATGCAAGTTAACTTTAAACTAAATGAACTGGGTCTTAATTGTTCAAAATTTCATTTTTCGCATTTTCTTTTATGTTAAATAATATGACGTTCCCTCTCAAAAAGGGGCGTTACACACCACGATGTGGTATTTTAATGTCGCGGTGTTGGTGACCTAAATTGAAACGCGCAGCGGTGTAGGCTTGTCAATGTCGCGACGTGACTCTGTTTTCAAGACATATAAATATTATTTTATTAGATTTTTATAGAGAGCTCCGGGAGAGCCTTGTTTAGGTTAGAGAAGATGCAGCTGAAATTCATGTTTTGGAGGCTGAGGAGGTTAGAGAAGTCAAGGATGGAGGTCATTTTCTTCATAGAAGGAGATTCAAGCTTCAATAGTCATATCTATGAGCTTTCTTCATTCTTCTTATGTTTTCTCCTCTTTTCCTTATCTCATGAACACTATTTTTTATTGTGTAATTTCGTGTTTAATGATTAGCTGAGCTGTATTTTGGGATTACTTCGGATCTTTGTATGGATATTGATGTTTATGTATTTCTTTGAGTTTATATTGATATTTAGTTTTGTTCAATCATATAGATCTTAATGCTCTTAATAGTTTGGTCAACTTTTAAGTGATTTGTTGAAATCTGATGAACCTAGACATAGAAATTTGGATTTGAGATCATTTGTATAGTTAATGCATGTTCGATGAATTCAATTGGCTTAGATAAGTTCATTCGCTAATAGGATAGAAATATACCTCTTAGTCATGCATAGCGGGTGTTTGAGAATAGATCTTAATGGGTGGAGTTTACACTAGTTCTTATGGAAACATAATGGATTAGGTAAATGAAACTATGGTTGATTGACCAAGACATAGTCTTTTAACTAAAGTAGATTCTCAAGCTAACTTAACTCATTCATCTATGTTGATTGAACGGTTTCATGTCATTGATTGAAGTAGAAGGTGAAAAAGGATTCCCTAATCTTTAACCCTTATCTTTAATTTTTATTTATTGTTTTTTAGTCTTTAGGTTAGTTTAAATTCAATTTACCTTATTTTTATGATCTTGAATAGAACTGAGTAAGATATTGGTTGGTATTTAGTATTAAAAGTATCTAATTCCTCATGGGAATGATATCCAACTCCTAACTACATTACAAGTGCGATCCGTGCACTTGCGGTAAGCAAAAGAGTGAACAATAATCCATTGTCATCACCAAGTATTTCAATGACCAGGTGCCTATGGGAACGAACCTAGGATATCCATATCATATCTGTAGAATAGCAAAGGGTACCGACATAGTGAATAGTTCCTCCGAGGGAGCCTGATAATGGTCTGAGTAGCGCTGACATTTGTCACAGACCCGAACATATGCATGGGAATTTAATTCCATTGTTGGCCAATAATATCCCACCCTGAGTGCCTTTAAAGCTAGGGTTTTGAATCCCAAATGGTGTCCATAACTTCTCTCATAAACCTCGGTCAACACATATTATACTGCCTTCGGTATGAGGCATTTGAGGAGGGGTAAGGGAAACCCACGTTAGTATAATTGTCCATCATAAATGGTGTACCTGACTATTGTTTTGACTAGCTTGGATGCTTCCTTTGGATCAAAGTGCGTGGTTTCAGATTGTAAATACTCTAAGATAGGGGTAATCTAAGAACGCTCTTCCCCTTATACTTGGAAAATGGTGTGATCTGTGAAGGAGGGTCGAGAAAGGGTCTCTTAGATCACATAACGGCAGTTGCCAGGGCTTTTAGTACAGGCAAACTTAGATAGAAAGTTTGCTCTGAAGTTCTGCTCCCTGGGTATATGCTCTATCATAGCCTCCTGGAAATTTTTAAGGAGCTCTTGAACCTTGGCTAAATATCTCTAAAGGATGTGCTTATTGGCTTGATATTTATCTCGGATCTGGGAGGTTATAAGTTGGGAATCAATGCAAAGTGTGATCCTAGTGGCTCCTATGTCTTTAGCCATTACCAATCCGGCAATACATGCCTCATACTCCATCTAATTATTTGAGGTTGTGAAGTCAAACCTCAGGAGTTTTCCAAAGTCACTCATTCAGGAATTTTCAAGATTATCCAAGTACCACTTCCCTTAGGATTTGAGGATCCATAAACAAATATGGTCAAAGAAATTCCTGTAGGATCATCGGGGTCCGATGTAAGTTCATCCAGGAAGTCGAAAAGTGCCTAAACTTTTATTGCTAGTCGAGGTTCATATGCAATTCCAAACTCAAAAAGCTCGAAAAACCATGCAATCATTCTTCCTGCTAAGTCTGGCTTGTGCAGCACCTGGCCAATGGGTTGATCTATCCTTACTACGACGGGGTAGCATTCGAAGTACTGTCTAAGTCTTCTGGCCATGATGATAAGTACAAAGGCGACCTTTTCAATTTTTTGATAATGGGGCTTTAGGCCTTATAGGACTTTGCTCATGAAGTAGACTAGCTTTTGTTCCTCTTCCGTCTCTCAGATTAGCACTAAGCTTAAAGCCTCTTCATGAACTGAGAGGTATAAGTACATTATTTCTCCATATTTTAGTCTTGCCAGTATAGAAGGAGAGAACAAAAGGCTTTTCAAAGAGGAAAAGGCATATTCACACTCCTGATTCCACTTAAAATCCTTCACTTTCTTGAGTAGTTTGAATAAATGGTGGGATTTATGAGCACCTTTAAAAAGAAATCGTGTGAGGGCTGCAATCTGGCTAGTTAGCTGTCGCACTTTTTGAACATTTTGAGGGCTTCGCATATTGAGCACAGCTTGACATTTATCAAGATTAGCCTCAATTCGGCGTGGGTCAGCATGAAACCTAGGAATTTGCCTGCTTAGACTTCGAATGCGCACTTTTTCTGGTTAAGTCTCATATTGTACTTTTGAAGTTGTGTAAACATTTCTTTGAGGTCCGTCATATGTGATCTGTCTTGTGAGGTTTTTACTATCATATCATCGATGTAGACCTCTAGCATCTTCCCCACTTAGTCTTCAAAAATCATGTAGTAGACTATAGCAGCAGTTTGCCTTATTGATAATGAAGGCGGTCTTGTCTTGGTCTCTAGAATACACTATGATCTGGTTGTACCCGAAATATGCATCCATGAACGACAACAAACGAAAACCTGAGGGGTTGTCCACCAGTTTATCCATGTTGGGAAGTGGGCACAGATCTTTTAGGAAGATTTTGTTTAAGTTTGTGTAATCTACACACATTCTCCACTTCTCATTTGATTTCTTCACCAAAACCACATTGGAGAGCCATGTGGTATATAGTACTTCCTTGATAAAGTTGGCGCTAAGAAACTCCTTGACCTGTTCATAAATAACATGCTACCTTTCTAGGCTAACTTTTCTTTTCCTCTAGGAGACCGGCCTAGCTATGGCTGCACACGGGTCGGGTTGGTTCAAGTTTGAAGGGAAAAAAACTAAACCAATTAGTTAAGGTTGGGTTAGGTTAGGACAAGTTTGAATTTTTTTTTTCAAGTAACCCGACCCGAACCGAACCAACTCGATTACAATCGAGTTGGTTCGGGTCGGGTAGTCCGGTTGTTCAAATTTATAAATAGCGAAGGGACAGAGGATTATATTGATGAGAATGAAACTAACAAATCAAACTTATGAAATTAACTCAAGCATCTCAATAACGATTATATTAATGAGATTTATAACTAAAAATCAAACCAATGTATTCACAATATGCAAATCATCACTCACAAATCAATATGATTCATGTTTACAGTGAACAACAAGAAAAGCTTGTTTGTAGATTCAAGAATTAATCAAGGAAAGCTATACCAGAAATTGAACTAATTTGGCTTAAACAAGGAATTTTTTTTTTTGGTTTTCGACCATATTTCAAACCCAAACAAATAAGTTAACTTAAGTTATCATTAAACTAAAATCATAACTAATAAAAATAAAAAGGATAAAACAAAATAAAAAGGAAAAAAAGGAAACAGAGGGGAGGGGAGGAGTTCTGTAGATTTGGCAGCGTGGTGCAGAGGCTGTGGCTGGAGAGGTGGTCGTATGGTGCCACAGTGCGATGGTTGTGTAGGGGAAGACAACGATTGTGACGTGCAGCGGCTCAAGCAATTGAGGAGTTTGGTTGCAGATCCAGTCACGATGCTCCGGTATAAAAGCACAGCAGCCGAATCTGGGTTGGTTGGCTTGTGGATCTTGTAATTGGCTAGTTGACATAGATAATAGTTTTGATGATAACAAACATGAAGATTTTGAGAAGACCAAGTCCAAAGATCTTCAAAGATTAGCTTTAGGACTTAGGGTCTCTTTGTACGGAGGTTTTATTGGATATCTCATTATTTGCTTTAAAAAGATCTAAAAACTTGTTCCTTATAAATTAAACTAAACTTTTAATATAGTTTTTGAAAAATCAAAAGATTTTAGAAATTTGGAAATCATCTGGGCAGTTTTCTAAAGGTTTTTCAAATGGTTTTTTAACAGGGGTATTCGAATAGACCCCATGGTATTCGAATAACCATGTTTTATATCTTCATACGTTTTCTATTTTTCAAAGTGCTATTCGAATAAGCACTCTTGGTATTCGCATACAAGATTTCTTAAAATCTGCTTTCAAAAATGAGGTATTCGAATAGCCCATGTGACATTCGAATATACATGATTACAAAAAATTATTCTTACACAGAATTATTGGAATAGCTTGAGAAGTATTCGAATAAACTTCTTCTGACCTGATTTCACAAGCATTTTGAAACAGAGGTATTCGAACAACCCTATAGGTATTCGAATAACTTCCTGCATAATTGTTTTTCACTAAACAGTGGTATTCGAATAACTATGAAGGTATTCGAATAACCCACGAATCCTGTTTTAGAAAGAAACATACATATTTCGAAATCAAATATGAATTTACTTCTCCCAACGACTCTTTTCTTTATTGCTCTATAAATAGAGACCTTGGGTCTCTTTTGAAGGTAGCCCAACCATCTGAATTATTTTTGTTTGTGCTAAAACGTGATATACTTATTATCCCATATTTCTTGTGCTCTTTTCGCCAAAAACTTGAGATATCCTTAAAGAGCTTCTTAGCGCTTCGAATTGTGTTACTTGCTCTTTGTGAGAGTTTCTCTTCATCTATATTCTGCTTCTTTGTAAAAGGGTGAGGTATCCCTTAGTGAATTTGTGAGGGTGAGGTATCCCTCAGTAAAAGGGTGAGGTATCCCTTGTTGTAAAGAATGTGAGGTATCCCTCTAATGAATAGGGTGAGGTATCCCTGTTTTGAGGCTCAAGCACAAAGGATGAGGTATCCCAAGGTGTGAAGAGTGCTATGTTGTGTAAAGGCTGTAGGCACCTGTTTTAAGCCTGAAGTTATAGTAAAAAATCTCAAACTGTGTTTCAAGGACTAGACGTAGGCCACAAGTGATTTAGTAGCTGAATCAGGATAAATATCGTGTCTGCTCTTCTCATCTTTATCTCTTTATTTTTATGCAATTTATTTATCATTGCCTATCTATTAAATTGTTGCGCTTAAAGCTTTTAATCTTTTTACTTATATTCATACCATTTTCAATTTTTAGCTTCGACGAAATTTGTTTTATAAGCATTTGCGAAAAGTTTTTGTATACTCAATTCATCCCCCCTCTTGAGTATTGAAGCCACTTGGATAACAAATCTGATAGTTAGGTCGTAGATCTGGGTGAGAGAAGTGGCAGATCTGGGCGGTGGCGTAGCTTGAGTTGAAGCTCGTGGTGGCTGGGTCGTGGCCATAAGTGGTGGTTCATGCGCAGAGGTGTCAGCGTGGATATGGCATGTGGCAGAAGGGGGTTGGTCCAATGGTGGTGGAGGTTTGATGGGTTGGTGGGTTGCAATGGTGGCAGAGGAAAGTGGTGACGTGGTGGCCGGAGTTACTGGTGGCGTGGTGGTGCAAACGAAGATGGCAAGGAGGGGGGCTAGGGTTCGATTCAGGAACATGGTGGAAAAGGAATTGGAAATCAAAAAATTGAAGAAAGAGGAATAATGAAAATAAAAGTGAACTAAAGTTTTTCTATGTAAAATGTTGGCACAAAAATGACAGTGTTTAATTTTGGGTCATTGGGTAGTCGAGTTGAGTTCACAGGTTGCATTTGTGTACTCGTCACCCAAACCACCCATTGATTGGGTTAAATGGATTTCACCCCGATCTAACACGATGACTGGCGAGCGCCGAACTCAGTCAAAATTATAACCGAAGTTATTACCTAAACTTGTAGTATAGTGAACAACACCGGATCGTCTCCTCAAGGATCGTAAATGCAATTTAATCAAATCAAGTGAAAGTTAGCAAAAAGGGGGGTTTGACAGTTTAAGATCGCATTTAACATAATTAAAGGAAGAAATAACAATTAAAGAGCAGTCAATTTAGAAACCTATCCAAGATTGGGTGGATTCAATCATAGACCCTTCATAGAACACTTGAAGCGCAATTGAATTGTTAATTTGGATCTAACCGAGATCTCTGCATCAAATCCAGAATTCATACTAGACGATCGTCTAGAATTCAATTAACAAGTGATAAACACAAATCCGCAATCGCACCATTCATGAAGATCTATGTTAATTTCAAGTACCGAATTCAATTAACTTAGGCACAAATCGGTAACCTAACCTTTTCAATTTCTGTGATTAATTTAGATCAATCAGGTTCTAAGTTTCATCACAAATCTCAATCTTCATTTATGTGATTAGTTTAGATCAATTAGTTCTAAATTTCATCACAAATCTCAATCTTAAACCAAGATCAAATCAGATCAACATAAATAGAATCACTATTCATGCATTCAAGATCAAGAAGAAGAAGAAAGAAGAAGAAAAGAGGAATTCAATTACAAATCAAATACAATGCATAACCAAGGTCTCAAGAATCCAAACCACAATCTCTTCAAGAGTTCTAAATTGACCCAAAGTAGCTTAGCCCTCCATTACCATGAAGGGGAGCATCAAAATATACAAAACTATGAGAAACTATGAAGAAGCAAGAAGAAACTTAGAGAGAAATGAAGGAGAATTCATTGTTGTTCATGATAAATGGTGCCTTTTATAGAAGTCTAAGGTAACAAAATGACAAAGGGAAGTGGGTGGATGAGTGGATGGAGTGATTCCCCATGCCTTTGTTGAATACCACAGATTTCTTTTCTGATTGTTGCAGCTTTTGAGGCAGGGAAGTATCTATCTAGGAAAGTTTGGGCCATGTCCTGCCATGATTGGATGGATCCGGGTGGCAAGTAGTAAAGCCACTCCTTAGCTGAGTCTTTCAATGAGAATGGAAAAGCTCTCAACTTGACTTGCTCTACATGAATTCCTGCAGGTTTCATGCTAGAACATACCACATGGATTTCCTTCAAGTGCTTGTTGGGGTCCTCTCCGGGTAATCCATTGAAAGATGGCAAGAGATGGATTAAACCGGATTTCAATTCAAATGCCTCTTCATTTTCAAGAATGTTTATGCAAAGAGGCTGTTGATCTAGATCTGGAGCACCCAATGCCCTTAAAGTGTTTTCTGCCATTGTCACTTCTTCAGATATTTCAGATGGCTCAAATGTCTCTGAACTTGATAGATCAATGTAACGGGCAGCTTCAATGTCAGCAGGTGTGAGTTGGAAGTTAGCCGGATGGAAGGGAAATTGAGGATGTGAAGTGAGTTGATCAATATAGTTCCTCAAATTTAGCAATCCTTCGTCTACTCCTTCAAAGGACATCAACACCTACAAAACACTCGAAAAGAAAGATTAAAAATAAAATAAAATAAAATAAAAACAAAATAAAAATAGGAAATAAATTAATAGTGTAATTGAAAAAATTGGTTCCCAAGAACCGCCAAAATTCGATGCGTGCGGATGTAGTGATTAAAATTAAGATAAAAATCATTGTCGTGCCCACGAGAAAAATAAAAACCTTACAACTAGTTGTAGTTAGTAAGTTCGATCCACAAAGAACCAATTCAATTAACACTATTAAACAATTCCCAATTTAGACTCGATTAACAATAAACAAGAAAGGGGGTTTTGGAGTTTTGATGAACAATGAAACGACTTCAAAGATAACAATAAACAAACTGAAATCAACAATATAAGAAAATTGGTTAAGAGATTGAATCCACCACTAGATTTATATGATAATGTAAATCCACATATCCTTTTATTCCAACATGCTCAATTATGTTTTTATGCAATTGTGAGAGTAAATCTCTGTTTTCCTTACGTGTTGGCCAATTTAGCAACCGCTCAAATCAACTCCTAATCACCGATTAGTCATAAAGCAACCGCTTCTTACAACTATCCAACAATTGCATTAAGATTTAGAAAATCAATTACACTAAGGTCTAATCACACACCGGATTAAATTACTTAGAACATATATTTCTCTAGATCTAATACATGCAAATCACAAGCATAATAAACCCAGATCTACCACTTTTATAACCGGCAAATAGCACAAAGATAATTATACCCACATGAACATCATACATCCCACTAGATCTACTACCACAACCGCGCATAATAAACCTAGATCTACTACTTTGAAAGTAGAACAAGTACAAAAACCTTCATACCAACAATAGATTTTATAACTCGTGTTGAAATAATCAAATATGCAAAGTTTACAACATTAATACTAGCGGTTTCATCACCCCCTTAACCAAGGGAGGTTTAGTTACACATAGCTAGAAAGAAATCACAAGAAAAACTATGAAGAAACAAGAAGAAATTCTGATGCGTGCGGATGTAGTGATTAAAATTAAGATAAAAATCAGTTGTCGGCCACTTTAGTAAGGGTCGATCCACGAGAACCAATTCAATTAACACTATTAAACAATTCCCAATTTAGACTCGATTAACAATAAACAAGTAAAAGGGGGTTTTGGAGTTTTGATGAACAATGAACAAATTTCAAAGATAACAATAAACAAACTGAAATCAACAATATAAGAAAATTGGTTAAGAGATTGAATCCACCACTAGATTTATTTGATAATGTAAATCCACATATCCTTTTTATTCCAACATGCTCAATTATGTTTTTATGCAATTGTGAGAGTAAATCTCTGTTTTCCTTACGTGTTGGCCAATTTAGCAAGCTCAAATCAACTCCTAATCACCGATTAGTCATAAAGCAACCGCTCTTACAACTATCCAACAATTGCATTAAGATTTAGAAAACCAATTACACTAAGGTCTAATCACACACCGAGATTAAATTACTTAGAACATATATTTCTCTAGATCTAATACCGCAAGTCCGCATATAATAAACCCAGATCTACCACTTTTATAACGGCAAATAGCACAAAGATAATTATACCCACATGAACATCATACATCCCACTAGATCTACTACCACAACTGCGCATAATAAACCTAGATCTACTACTTTGAAAGTAGGAACAAGTACAAAAACCTTCATACCAACAATAGATTCGAAATATATGAATAAAAACATAACGTGTTGAAATAATCAAATATGCAAAGTTTACAACATTAATACTAGCGGTTTCATCACCCCCTTAACCAAGGGAGGTTTAGTTACACATAGCTAGAAAGAAATCACAAGAAAAACTATGAAGAAACAAGAAGAAATCGAGAGAAAGTGAAGGAGAGTTCCATCTTGTTCATGATAAATGGTGCCTTTTATAGAAGTCTAAGGTAACAAAATGACAAAGGGAAGTGGGTGGATGAGTGGATGAGTGAGTGGAGTGTTTGAGTGGATGGATTAGTGGGTTGGTTTAGTGGATTGGTTTAGTGGATGAGTGAGTGGAATGGTTGAGTGGTTGAATTAGTGAAAAATGCCAAAGGACTTTTGGTGAGTGGGAAATTATGGACATGAATGGGTGAGTGGATGGATTAGTGGATGGATTAGTGGATGAGTGGGTGGAGTGGTTAAGTGGTTGGATTAGTGTATGAGTGGATGAGTGGGTGAGTTAGTGGATGAGTGGATGAGTGGATGAGTGGATGGATGAGTGGGTGGTTGAGGACAAAAATTTCGTGTCTGACTTGGAAGCCAAAAACGACCCACTATACTTCAGAACCACGAAAAGTGTTCTTCATGAAAGTTGTAGATCCTTGTCTTGGCTATAAAATGGATAGCTGGTTCGTCCAATTTGGCTTCCTTAAGCCCAAGATATGTCCCAAATACCGTAGGTTGCTCAAACCCAACTTCAGCTCCTCTGTTCCGACTTGCAAGCTCAAAATGACCTACTAGACTTCTTTTTCTCAAAATGTGTTCTTCATGAAAGTTGTTTATTTGGATCTTGACTATCCACTATCCAAATTTTAGCCCATCTCCATTATTAAATCTTGAGATATGATTTTATGAGTGTACACTATTCGGATTCTACTGACAGAACCCGTATTCTGACTTCCATGTAAACTTAGGTCCCTTAGACATCTGAATCGGACTTCGAGCTCTTCATCAAAGTTGTAGAGATTCCTCTTAGCTTTCCTACAAGGTAAAATTCATGTTCATCAGATATTAGGAACTCAAGTTATGGCCAAAATACAGAAACAGTGTCAAATCTCAATAATGCTGAAAATATTCAATTAGGACCAATTTGAGCTCAAACTCACAAAATCATACCAAACTCAATCAATTAAGAATATGAAGAGTGTAAATGACTAAACATAAGGGTTTCTTAATGAATAAAATATGTGATTATCAATGACCTGAACTAACCCGAAAATACAAAGTTGGGTTGGGTCAAGTTGGTCAAGTCGGTTGGGTTATGTGCAGCCCTAGGCCTAACACCCTCCCTGATAGACAGGTGATGACAAACGAAGGCAGGGTAAAGCCTAGGCATATCTGAGGATGTCCAGGCAAAGAGGTCTCTATTTTTTAACAAGTGCTTAATCAACTGGAACATCTCTTCTTCTTCCAAGTTTATTCCAATCTTGGTGACCTGATCTGGTTTGGTACCAAATTGGATAGACTATAGTTCACCTTTTGGCTTGGGTCTGGTATCCTAAATTTCCTCCCGAACATCTAACTCGGTCATAAGGATGTTGACCTGATCTAGGATCGGGCTTGATGTAGTGGTTTTCAAATTCTTAATGCAATCATTAGGTAGGTGTAAGAGCGGTTGCTTTACAGTTAACTAGTGATTAGGATTTAATTTGAGCGGTTGTTGAATTAAGCGAAACTTGAGGAAAATAGGAGATTTATCTCACAATCACATAAAAGCATAATTGGTTATATTGGTATAAAGGATATGTATGTTAGCATGATTATATAAATCTAGTGGTGGATTCCATCTCTTAACCAATACCTTTTAATTAGTAATTCAAATCATACTCATTATTGTTGCTTTCAATTTAATTTTTTTTCATAGTTTTAACAAACAAATCCCCTTTTACTGTTTATTTTTTTTGGATTTTAAATTAGGATTCAGTTTTTAGTATCAATTGAATTAGTTCTCTATGGATTGACCTTTGCTAACTATAACTGGTTGCAAGGTTTTTATATTTTTTAAGGAACTTGGCAAGTGATTTTGTCCTTAATTTTAATCACAATTCACACCACACCAATATCATTATCCCTTTCGGATGATCAAGAGAAGAAACTTCTCCGTGTGCTTTGGAAGTATAAACATGTCATTGGATGGACTATTGCTTATATTCATGGCAATAGCCTTTCCATCTGTATGCATAAGATTTTGTTGGAGGATAATCAAAGTGAGGTTGTGGAGCACCAAAGGAGGCTTAACCCAATTATAAAGGAAGTGGTGAGGAAAGAGAAAATCAAGTGGCTTGATGCAAGCATTATTTATCCTATTTTCGACAGCACTTGGGTTTCGCCAATTCAATGTGTTCTGAAGAAAGGTGGCATGAAGGTAGTCACTAATGAAAATAATGAGCTCATTCCTTCCCAAAAGGTTACTAGTTGGATGGTGTGCATGAATTACCACAAGTTGAACAAGGCCACCGGGAAAGATCATTTCCCACTCCTTTTCATAGACCAAATGTTGGATAGATTGGTTGGAAAGGCCTATTATTGCTTCCTAGATGGCTATTCTAGATTTAACCAAATTGCTATAGCACTTGAATATTAAGAAAAGACGACATTTACTTGTCCTTATGGTACATTTGCTTTTCGAAGGATGCCCTTTGGGTTATGTAATGCTCCAGCAACCTTTCAATGTTGTATGATGGTCATCTTTACTGATATGATTGAGCATGGTCTTGAAGTGTTTATGGATGACTTTTCAGTATTCAGAGACACATATGAGAGCTATTTGTTGATTCTCTCATCCGTCTTGAAAAGATGTGAAGACATCAACCTTGTCCTCAATTGGGAAAAGTGTTACTTTATGGTCGAAGAAGGCATAGTTCTTGGCCATAAAGTTTCTATCAAAGGGATAGAGGTTGATAAGGCAAAAATTGAGGTGATTGATAAGCTTTCTCTACTCATTTTAGTTAAAGGAATCCGCAGTTTTCTTGGCCATACGGGTTTCTACTAGAGGTTTATTAAAGACTTTTCCAAGATAGCCAAGCCTCTTTGCAACTTGTTGGAGAAAAACATTCAATTTATTTTTGATGAATCACATCAAGTTGCATTTTAGGAATTGAAAAAGAAATTGGTTTCAGCTCCAGTGATTACCACTCCAGATTAGGACTTATCTTTTGAACTCATGTGTGATGTCAGCAATTATGTTGTGGGTGCAGTGTTGGGGTAGAGAAAGGACAAGGTGTTTCATTCCATTTATTATGCAAGCAAAACACTTATTGATGCACAGCTAAACTACACCACAACTGAGAAAAAGTTGTTGGTCGTTGTATTCACTTTCGATAAGTTTTGAGCTTACTTGGTAGGGACTAAGGTGATAGTTTATACGGATCACTCCACCATTAAATACTTGGTGAGCAAGAAGGATGCGAAATCGCAGTTGATTAAGTGTGTTTTGTTGTTACAAGAGTTTGATCTGGAGATTCGTGATAAGAGAAGTGCAGATGATCAAGTTGCAAACCACCTTTCTAGACTCGAGAATGAAGACTATCAAGATGAACCACTCACGATTAGAGAGACATTTCCAGATGAGTAGCTTTTTGCAACCATAACTCAATCATGTCCATGATATGCTGACATGGTGAACTATATTGTGGGTGGTGTGTTGCCCCCTGATTTGACTTTTCACCAAAAGAAGAAATTCTTGTACAATGTCAAGCACTATATCTGGGATGAACCATTTCTATTCAAACAATGCCCTGACCATATATTGAGAAGGTGTGTGCCTATGGAGGAGGTGAAGCAGATTTTAAACGAATGTCATGCTTCTCCATATGGTGGACATTACAGTGGTGAGAGGACGGCCGCAAAGGTGCTTCGGTCTGGCTTTTATTGGCCATCTCTCTTTAAGGATACACATTTTATGTGCAAAAATGTAATCGGTGTCAAAAGTCAAGGGATATCTTAAGGAGGAATGAGATGCCCTTCAATTCCATTTTAGAAGTTGAGATTTTTGACGTTTGAGGCATCGACTTCATGGGGCCTTTTATCCCTTTTTTTTGGAAATCAGTACATTCTGGTGGTAGTGGACTACGTGTCCAAGTGGGTTGAGGCATGTGCATTTCCTACCAATGATTCAGGTAGTAATTAATTTCATAAGAAAACAGATCTTCACCTGGTTCAGAACACCTAGGGCCATAATCAGTGACGGAGGGTCACATTTTTGTAATACGCGTTTTGAAGCTCTCCTAGCTAAGTATAGGGTAACGCATCGGATTGCCACTACTTATTACCCACAAACAAGTGGACAAGCGGAGGTATCCAATTGTGAAATCAAGCGAATTTCAAAAAAGACGGTGTGTTCATCCAAAAATGATTGGTTAAAAAGACTTGATGACGCATTGTGAGCTTGTAGAACCGCTTATAACACTACTAGAAATTTTCGATTTAGAGATGAAAAATTTTTTGTCTCTATTAGAGACAGAAACAGAGACGAAATTGACAAATTAGAGAGGAAAAATAAATTTTAAAATTTAGAGACGGAATTTAGAGACGAAAATTATCCGTCTCAAAATTTTTCATCTCTAATTCTGTCTCTATTTGGTCAATTTTAAGTCAAATAAACTTAGAGACGGAATTTAGAGATGGAATTTATCCGTATTAAATTTTTCTGTCTCTAATTTCATCTCTATTCGATTAATGTGATATTTTAAAAAGTCAAATATGTGTAGAGACAAAATTTAGAGACGAAATTTATCCGTCTCTAAATTTTTCATCTCTAATTTCGTCTTTATTTAATCAAATAATTATTTTAAAAAATCAAAAATATTAGAGACGGATTGATGTTTCCATCTCTAATATTTCTATCTAAATCCCTAATTCTAACTCAGATTTCTCATCTTTCGTCTCTCAGCTCTATCTCTTATTTCTACTTAAATCTCTACTAACCCTCCATCTCTCATCTCCATCTCTCAGCCCACAGACCCCTCCATCTCCATCTCCATCTATCATCTCTATCTCTCAACAACAACAGCGTATAATGACACCGAAGCAAAGAGTCTCTAGGGTTAGCAAAAACATAGCATGTGGGAGATCTGTTGATAGTAACAATGAAGCGCGACGCCTACGACGCAAGCCCTCTTGGTGGATTTATTGTGTCTTAATTTGAACTTGCAAAAGTGTGAAGTGTGAAGATGGAGACGTGCGGACAGTCCAACCCGCTTCTATCATTTTCGAGGTTCATCCATCAACACTGCGCCCGTCTAGGAGCTAAACTTGCAACTCGGTTCGAGGATACCAAGCGACTTGCAGGAACCCTAGGGCTAGCTCAACCTTATTTCTCTCTCTCTCTCTCTTTTTTCGCTTCTCTATCTCATCCCAAACCTGCCCTTGCTGCTACTCTCAGTTCCCACTATGTCGCTAAATCCCTCACCGGTACTTCTTTTTAGACTGTTAGCAATTCCAACAATGAATTTGTTCTTATTTCTGATGCTGAAGGAGCCAAGTCTATTGGATTACTTTGCTTTCGCCAAAAGGACGCTGAAGCCTTTCTTACTCAAGTTTGTTCCTTCCTTTTCTCTTATATATTTTCAACTATCTATGATTCGATGTTTCTAAATTCATTATTGAATTGCAAATTTGGGGGCTTTCTTCCTCTAAATTGCACAATGCTAATTTACTACTCCATCTTTTAGGTTTGGTCATGAAAAAGAGAACTTCGAGGTAAGGCTAGGGTTGTCCCCATAACTCTTGACCAGGTTTTTTTTTCCCATTTCATATTTGTCTCATCATAATACTGGTTTTGTCAAGTACTTATTACTCTGAAAGATAAACCATTTGTTAAAGTTAAACTATCTCATGTCTATGTGATTGTTAGCATCTATAAGCATGTTCTCTGCACACATAATAAGGGATTTATTGCTATGAATCTTATGGTCCATCCACCTTACTTCTTAAAGGGGAAGGACATAGCACTAATTGCAACTGGATAATTTTTGAAGCATGTTATATATAGTGTTTAGGGTAAATTACGCAATACCCCCATAAGGTCTAACCTATTTTAACTTTTCATACATAAACTTTATTTTGTAACCCCATAACCCCCTAAATTGGGTGAGCCTATTGGCATTCCTGGTTGCCTATTTTATAAGTCTACTTGATTACACTCCTCCACTCCTTTATCTTCTTTTCTATTTTTTTTTATATTCTCTTTGGTTCCATTGAGTCCAACAAGAACTAACTACACTTGGCGTTCATGGAAATTGATCTGAACCATGCAGTGACCGAGGCTGAAAATAACGCAACTTGCCATGGGGACTGTGAGAAAGATGCTTGTGTTTGTTGTTTGTCATCTTCAACATATTCATCTTCTAGTTCCTCTTCAGCTCGTGTGTCTTCTTTATATCTAAAGCTTTGGCACGCTTGTGCTGGCCCTCTCACCTCGCTGCCAAAGAAAGGGAATATGGTGGTGCATTTTTCACAAGGTCACTTAGAACAAGCTGCATTTTTCTCTCCCTTCACCCCATTAGAGATGCCCACCTTTGATCTTCAACCACAGATCTTTTGCAAAGTTGTCAATTTCCAACTACTTGTGAGTCTTGAATTGAGTGAACTCTCCTCTTAGATTGACTTGTGAGTCTTGTTAATCTTGGGTTGTGTTCAGTTGGCAGGAATGTATTTTGAGGGCAAAGAACTTGAGGAATTGGGAGCAGATGAGGAGGGAAATGGAACAACACCTACAAAATCAACCCCTCATATGTTAATATTTTACTGTTACTGTGACTTTATTTTGTTGCTACCATTTCAGTTAGATAACACAGTCAGCGCCTCATCAATGCTATCTTCTTCTCCTGGTTTTGTTCATCCTTCTTATGGAGCTACTTCTACCAGTATATTTATGTTACTAGTCAATAATTCATGTTGATTAGCATAAATATTACCTATCTTTCTGCTTTCACTTTCTGAGTTTATGATGTGTTTCTTTGATCTGTCCATCCGATGTAGGGTTTGGATTTGCCTTGAACATCGAAACTTTGGTTGCTGGTGCTAAGAAAAGAGAAACTCCTATTGAGGTGCTCTAGCCTTTTAGAAGAAGTTGATCATATTGGCTGCTTTCTTGAGTTTTGGTTTTAAATATGTTTAGCTTTTTTAGATTCTCAATCATATTACTTATTTGCTTATAAAAAGTGTTGTACCATTGCATGTTTCATCCCATGCCTATGTTACTTCAATTTCTTATACAAATGCAAGTCTGGATCTTTTTTTGTTTGCATTAATTTAATCCTTCTTTTTATTTGCTATTAACAGGATCCAAGATTAGAGGTTCAGGACAAGATATCATTTATAATTAATAATATTTATGTTGCTAATATTGAAGCTAAAGCAAAAGAGTTCACTGAAATTTTGAAAAAGCAGTACTATCCATGGTTTGCGCAATATATGGTTATAAAAAGGTTAGCATACTTGTACATCACATCATGTAATTCCCTAAACAAGTTGTATCATTGTAGATATATGTTCATGGATATACTGTGTAGATAATAAGTATAATTGGGGTTTTATGGTGATTAAATTCAACGGGGAAGTTTAAAATGGATTGTCGGGGTAACAGATAGAATTAAAAAAATAGGTTACTTGAATAGATTTGAGAAACTCAGAAATCTGGTTTTATATCAGTTTCAAGTTCTTCTTTACTAGTGAGTTAACTAGAGTGTAATTAGGGAATTAAATCATTTTTTGTATTCATATATCACGAATTATTGGGATCTCATGAATCAAGCATACTGAATCATCATGTATTCATTTTTTTTGGTCTGTAATTTTATACTAAAGTCTAGCATACTGAATCAAGCTTGTGATCTCATGAATTTTGCAGAACATATTGGGAACTGAGAAACGATGCCAAGCCAACTATGGTTTGCACTGCCAATGATTTACAAGAATGCAAAGATTTTCCTAAGGGACTCAAGGTTCTCCTTGAGGGAGACAATAGTTTTGCTACTGAGATAAGAGCAAAGCTTGAGGCCATGGACTATAATGGTAAGACTTTTTGGATCCCTTCTTTTTTTTTGGCATGTCTCACTTCTTCATCTACATGAAATTTTGGCCAAGTAGCTACCACTTACCTTAGTGTGTAAAGTTGGTCCCCATCTTTCTGTACAATGGCATCTTGCAAAGCCTCATTACTTTAGATAGTCCTTATATGGTTCTTTGGATAACTGTCATATGAGATTTTTAGTTGCATTGGAAGCTATAAAATTTGAAAGAATACCTTTTTCATTTTCCAATGCTCAATGTTTCTATATTCTACGATGATAGTGAAGCCCTATCAGCAATTTCAAGTAGACCTAAAGGCTTCCACATTGCCATAGTGGAGGTAATGAACTTGCAATTTCTATGTAAATGAAAATCATCATGTAGTAGTTGTAAAATTTAAATAGAAAAGAAACATAAAAAGGATATGTCTAGTTTCTCTTGTATGCTTGTTGAAAATAATGTGAATGTCTCTGGGGAAGAATGATACTCTTGGCCATAATTAGCATCTGTTGAAATAATGATGTTTATATTTTTATTCTCTTCTTAATTTTTTTTAATTTGTCTCTTTTTCTTCCCTTGGTCTGTTGTTACTGGTGTTATGTTTTATCTTTGGTCTGTTGTCTCTTCTTAAATTTTATGTTTTAACCAATACTTATTGGGAAATAAAGATAAGTAGTGAGTAAGAATTTTAGATTAAAAAAAATGTTTAGGAATCAAAATGTCAAATCTGGTGGCCCTATCTGGTGTTCTGTGACTATAGGATTGGTTGGTCAAAGAGATTAAAATGTCTGGCCCCATCTGGTTTGTATTATCTTCTATTGAAGTTTTCGATGTACATATCTCTGCCTGCTATATAATTGTAATGTTTGGGGGCATCATTCTTTGTGATAATAGTTCAAATTCAAATGTCAGTCTTCAAGTTCATGGTTTCTTTATTCTAGAACTGTATTTCATTATTATTATTGTTGTTGTTATTAACTTATTATTATTTGTTCACTTTAGAGTGTCGAGCTTTGAATTTGAATGATAAGCCTTGTTTTTAGCAGTGCTGGTGTTCCTGCTTGATACATGATAATTGTACCTTACTGTTAGAAGTTTCACCAAGTTCAGTTGTCCTACAAAAAATAGCCTTGAAACCGTATCATTTTACATGAGTTTCTTATTTGATCCTTTAATGCTTATTAGAGATTGCTAATATCAGAAATGTTATAGATAATTAAGCGAGCAAATGAGCTTGGTGAAAATCCTTTGATGTTTAGTAACTGTTTTTGTGATGAATATGATGTTGATATGACTGATCTTCAGTGTGAGAGACCATCTTAGGAGCCTCGTGTTTCTGAGCACATTGGCGAGATAAAGGACATGATAAGTCAGGTTTAACTTTGCTAAAAGATCGTTGTCATTTGCATTAGTTTCAAACTTTTAAGAGAATTTGTTGCAATGAAAAATATTCTTTTTTGTCGCACTTTGTTTCAATGGAATTCAAAAGTTTCGACAGTTTTGTATATTGTTTTATATTAGTTATCAATATTTCTTTATTCATAAGTGCATTTGGAATTTATACATTACCTGTGACAGTTAATAAGTTAAAATGTCATATTTTATTGTTTCTATTATAAGATGATCTGGATACTCTAGGCAATGTTGTGTACGTTTTTTGTAAATAAAATTTAGATAGTACTGACTCATTGCTCCCTTCCCTGTCCCCCAAAAGTATTCAACCTTTTTGTTTTCAATCAAACAACAACAACTTGTTTCCTCGTCAATCTTCTAACTGTGCATATGCTGTTATGATAATTTAGTTCTTTAACTTGTGAATAAAGAAATCCAAATTGAGCAGGAATTAAAAAAGCAAAGCAAAAGGAAAAAAAGGCCAAGTATTTTAAAGTTTAATATGATAGAGGTATGAAGCTGCAATCTCCAAGTGAAACAACAATGAGGTTTTAAAAGTGATAAACTTAGCTTTATGAAATATTATAGTGATAAATTTTGATTTTGGACAATTATATATATAAGAAAATAGAATTTTTTTTATAAAATAAAGGCATCTAGTTGTGGTAAATCCCAACTATATGCCTATTTTTTAAAAATATTTTTAAGGTATTAGAGACGAATTTAGAGATAGAAAAATTCGTCTCTAATTTTAAAGACAGAATTAGAGACGGAACAGTCCTATCTCTAATTTAATCATTATTATATTTTAAAGATGATATTTGTCTCTAATTAGAGACAGAATTTTTTTAGTTATAGACGAGGGCCTTTTTCATCTCTAAATTAGAGACGGAACTCATTTTTCGTCTTTAAATATTTAAAGACGCTAATTTTAGATATGCAACAATTTTTGTCTTTAATTCTGTCTCTAAATATTACATTTAGAGATGGAATCTGTTTCGTCTCTAATTCTGAAAATTCTAGTAGTGTAAGATAGAATCTGTCACCATACAAGTTAGTATTTGGGAAGGCATGTCATCTACCAGTTGAGCTTGAACATAATGCTTACTGGGCAATTAAGCAGCTTAACTTCAATTTGCAAGCTACTGGTGAGAAAAGACTTTGCAGCTTAATGAAATGGATGAATTGAGGCTGCAAGCCTATGACAATGCAAAATTATACAAGGAGAAGATTAAATATTGACATGACAAAAAGATAGTCCATAAGAGATTTGAAGAAGGCCAGCAAGTCCTTTACAATTCCATGCTCAAGCTATTCCCTGCAAAGCTTAAATCGAGGTGGTTAGGGCCCTTTGTGGTAATAAAAGTGTTCCCCCATATAACCGTGGAGATTGCTCCACCGGATAGTTTATCAAGTTTTAAGGTTAATGGTTAGCGCCTAAAACCTTACTTTGGAGGAGAGATTTATAGAGGAAAGACCTTCCTCACATTAACAGCTCCAACTTGATGTCTGTGAAATCCTGCCAGGACTATAAATAAGGCCTTGCTTGGGAGAGAACCCAAATGTTTAATGGTTTGGTATGCTTTAAATATTGTCAATACCTTGAATATTTTGTTTTAGTATATTTTTGAAGTACATTATGCAAATTAACCTTGTAGACGTGTTTTGCAGGTGTTGGAGACCTTATTTGGGCATGAGTTACGACTGAAGTGAGTTTGCTGCTGAATTTTGCAGATTGACTTGTCACGTTGCGGGGTGGGACTTCTCATATCGCGACATGAGGCCTCATCATACACAAGGTTAACAACTTAATACCGCGACATACCAACTACAATGTCGCAACATACCCAATTAAAAAAATAATAACTAAATAGTAACTAGTAATTATTTAAATAAATAAAATTAAGAGGGAATTATTACAAGCCGTAGCGTAGGAAGCTTAACGCCGCCGATAACTCCATAAAATGTAGTTATTTGTACCCTATGTTGGTAGTATATTTATTCCTTAGTCCTTGTGCTTAGGTATGATTAGGAGACTTTTCCCTTACTTTTTATTTAAATTCATATGGATGTCTTCCTCTCCAAACTAGCTAAAATCATTTCTATTCTTTGTTGGACTAAGTTGATTTATACTTGTGATTAATTAGGTGACTTCTCTAATACAAGATGGGCTCTAAACTGATAAAATGAAACAAGTTAAGACTTTGCGTTAGAGGAGGGAGCTTAGCTTGTATTCCAGCTTATCATGTCACGGAGCAAGGTGTAGCACATCGCGGCGTCTCACTCTCTGCCTGTTGGGCATACTGAAGACAGTGACCAGCATGCTACGACACAAAGAAGTTCACGCCGCAGAGCGCATTTGTCTGCTCTGGTTCCACTTAACCACGTGGGCATTCACGCCACGGCGCGAGTTCGTGAGCTTTGTCTATAAATATTGTTTCATCAAATATTTTGGGAGAGTTAGGTGGGGGAGAAGGCAGAGAACAGAGAAGAACTAGATTTTCATCACTTTGGAGGGCTTTGAAGGGATTGGGAGAGAAAACTACCATCATCCTAGGAGGATCAAGTATCCCAAGATCACATTATAGTGTTCTCTTTTTTCTCTCTTTCTCTAGGTCATGGATATGGAATCTTTTTTGAGATTTTCGTGCTCCATGGATAGCTAAGCAATTTTTTAGGGATTCCTTTGGATCCTTCTATGTACATTGGTGACTTTGTAACCTTTTAAGTTTATAATGATAATTAGTTTTGTTTATCCATGTTTCTCTTAATGCTCATAGATGTTTATCTAACATTTATTGTGTTTTGATAAAATCTTTTGAACTAGACATAGGAATCTAGATTTTAGATCATGGATGTGGAAGATGTATGTTTAACTTCATTCTAATGGTTGGTGAATTAATTCGTCAATAAGATAGATATATACCTTTTGACCATGTATATCAGTTGTTAAGAATCAACCTTAATGCATGGTGTTTGCTCTAGTTCTCTTGGACATATAGTGAACAGGTAAATGACGTAGGGTTAAATGACTTAGACATAGGCTTTTGGCTAATGTAATTTCTTAAGCTAACAAAACTAGTCATCATTATTGCCTAATATGGTTGCGAGTTGCTAAGTAAAGTAGTTAGTGAAGGAGTCCTTATGCTCTCATCACTGTCTTTTATTCCTAGCTTATCACTTTTTAGTCTTTAAACTGGCTACACACACTCTTCTCAATTTATATATACTTGAATAGAATTCATTAAACTATTGGTTGATATTTAATATTAGATATTATTCATTATCCCTGTGGAAACAATTTTTCTCACCATTGTATTACTTTCGCGACCCGTGCACTTGCAGTACATAAAAGGTCCAACGAGTTTTTGGCGCCGTTGCCGGGGATAACGGCTAATTCTTGATTTTTGTCAATATTGATAACGAGTTTAATTAGTTCTAATTCAAGTTTTCTTTTAGTTCATTTTAATCCAAGTTTCGTTCTTTCATTGTTTTAGGTACAAATGCAATGGCTGGTAACAATGATCATACGAGGCCCTTGAGGGAGTTTACAACTCCTCAAATGGATAATCTATAATCAAGTATAAGGCGGCTCCTATCCGAGCTAACAGTTTTGAAATTAAACCGATCATCATTCAAATGATACAGACTTCGGTGCAATTTGAGGATTTACCGAGTAAAGATCTAAATGCCCACTTGACAAATTTTCTAGAGATTTATGTCACATTCAAGCATAATGGAGTCTCAGAAGACGCCATTCAACTAAAGTTTTTTCCTTTTTCTCTCAGAGAAAGAGCCAAAAGTTAGTTATAATCTCTACCAGCTAGATCTATAAGCACTTGGCGTGGTGCCTGTGGAAAATTCCTGAACAAATATTTCCCACCTACCAAGACTGCGGAGATGGTGAATGACATTACTTCGTTCACTTAGGTTGATTCTGAATCCTTATATGAAGCATAAGAGAGATACAAGGATCTTTTGAGAAGGTGTCCTCATCACGAGATTCCTCCATGGCACCAATTATATTTCTTCCATAAAGGGTTGTTGCCTCACCACCGTCCAATTGTGGATACAGCTGCGGGGGGATTCATTGCTTGGCAAATCCTTTGACGAGGCATTCTAACTGCTTGAAGAATTAGCCGCAAATAACTACTAGTGGCCTTCTGCAAGAAATACTCTAAAGAAGGTAGCTGGAATGCATGATATTGATACAATTACATCATTTTCTGCTTAAGTGGTTGCAATTGCTAGCAAGTTAGATAGTATGGGAGCGAATCCTCATTTGAGCCCTTTTGTGCTTTGTGATCGATGTGGTGATAATCATGCAACTGATAGGTGTCCTTCCACCCTAGAGAGTGCACAATATATTGGGAACTATCGGCCACCACAAAACAATCTTTATTCACATCAATATAACCTTGGGTGGAGAAATCATCCAAACTCTTTGTGGAGAGAGAATCAAGGTGCATCATCTTCATCGACTGGTAATGAAAAATAACTTTATCCTTCTAGCTTTTCTTCACAGTCAAGACCTCCTGTGCATGACAAGAAACCATCTCTTGAAGACATGTTCATGCAGTTCATGGTCAAGTCTGATTCTTATATGTTAAAGACTGATGCTTATTTGGTCAAGAACAATACAATAATTCAAAGTCAAATAGCTTCGATGAGAGCACTGGAGACTCAAGTGGGTTAGTTGGTGAATGCTATAAACAGTAGGCCCCCAGGGTCTTTTCCAAGTGATATGGTCAACAATCCAAGAGGTGATCCCAAGGATTCACCATCCTGCAATGCTACTATCCTTAGAAGTGGAAAAGACATAGAAGGGAATCATAAGATCAAACTGCTTGTAGATGATGTTGAGGTGACACAAGATGAGGAGATTGTGTATAAGGAGGACCAAAAGAGCAAGGTAATTGAAAAGAAGAATGATGAGGAAAAGAAGAAGGACGAGAAACCTCATACATTACCTCTACCTTTCCCCAACAGATTGGCTAAACAAAAACTAGATGCATAGTTCTAGAAGTTTCTGGAAGTCTTCAAGAAGCTTCATATAAACATTCCATTTGCAGAGGCATTAGAACAAATGCTAAGTTATGTGAAGTTCATGAAGGATATTCTATCCAAGAAGAGGACTATGAAACAGTGGCACTCATAGAGGAATGCAGTGCCATCTTGCAGAGTAAGTTATCCCCAAAGTTAAAAGATCCAGGAAGCTTTACCATACCATGTACAATTGGGAGGCACTTTAACAGTAGAGCTTTGTGTAATTTGGGGGCGAGCATTAATTTGATGCTTCTCTCAATCTTCTAACAGTTAGAACTAGGTGAAGTGAAGCCAACCTCTGTGACCTTGTAATTAGCTAACAAGACTCTCACATATCCGAATGAGGTCATTAAGGGTATTTTGGTAAATGTGGACAAGCTCATTTTTCCTATTGACTTTGTTATCCTTGACAAAGAGGAAGACCGTAATGTGCCATTAATTCTAGGTAGGCCTTTCTTGGCAATTGGTACGACCATGATAGATGTGCAAAAAGGTGAGATTACCATGCAAGTGAATGACGAAAAGGTAACCTTTAACATTTATAAGGCCATGAAATTTCCTGATAATCAAGAAGAATGTTCCTATATTGGTATTATTGATCAGGTAGTAAATACTACATTTCATGCTAATTTACCTGATGATTCCCTTGCTTTAACTTTGATATTGCATGATGAGCATGTAGATAGGGATAACATTAGGGAATGTATTAAATTGCTTAACACTTCTACTAAGTTTTACACGAAACCAAGCTTTGAGCCATTGCAGATCTCCTCTGACAAGCCTATTTTGCAACCTTCCATCATCTCTCTACCCAAGTTGGAACTCAAATCATTGCCTGATCACTTGAAATATTCATACTTGGGAGAATCATCCACATTGTCGGTCATCATTTCCTCACTATTGTCAGAAGAGCAAGAGTCCAAGTTGTAGAGAGTGCTGAGGTAGTATAAGAAGGCGCTGGGATGGACTATTGCTGACATTAAAGGCATTAGTCCTACTATGTGCGTGCACAAAATTCTAATGGAAGTTAATGTCAAACCAATCATTGAGTACCAAAGGTGTCTGAATCCCATTATGAAGGAGGTGGTAAAAAATGAGATCATCAAGTGGTTGGATAGGAGAATCATATACCCAATCTCAGACAGTACATGGGTAAGCCCTGTCCAGTGTGTGCCTAAAAAGGGTGGAATGACAGTTGTTGCTAATGAAAACAATTACTTAATTCCGACCAGAACAGTCATGGGGTGATGTATTTGCATGGACTATAGGAAACTGAACAACGCAACCAGAAAGGATCATTTTCCTCTGTCATTCATTGATCAGATACTAGACAGATTGGCAGAACGTGTATATTACTACTTTCTAAATGGATACTCTAGGTACAATCAGATTGTTATAGCCCCTGATGATCAAGAGAAGACAACATTCACTTGTCCCTATGGTATATAAGCTTTTAGGAGGATGCCGTTTGGTTTGTGTAATGCGCCAACAACCTTCCAAAGATACATGATGACAATCTTTACAAATATGGTAGAGAAGTTATTAGAGGTCTTCATGGATGACTTCTCAGTCTTCAGTGATTCTTTTGATGATTGCCTGAATAATTTGGCTTTAGTTTTGTAAAGATGTGAAGAGACCAATTTAGTCTTAATTGGGAGAAATATCACTTTATGGTTTAAGAAAGCATAATTCTTGGACATATAGTGTCACGCAAAGGGATTGAGGTAGATAGAGCAAAAATAGAGGTGATTGAGAAACTTCCGCCACCAATCTCAGTGAAGGGAGTCAGAAGTTTCTATTAGAGATTCATAAAGGTCTTCTGTAATATTTCTAAGCCTCTTTACAACCTATTGGAGAAGGACATCCAATTTAACTTTGATAAATCTTGTCATGAAGCATTTGTGGAAATGAAAAAGTGACTTGTATCAGTTCTAATGATTACCACCCCTGATTGAGAGTTACCTTTTGAACTAATGTGTGATGCTAGTGACTATGTTGTTAGTGCAATTTTGGGATAGAGGAAGGAGAAGGTATTTCGCTCCATCTACTATGCAAGCAAAACTCTCAATGATGCGCAGCTTAACTACACCACGACAGAAAAGGAACTTTTGGCTGTTGTTTTTACATTTGACAAGTTTCGGTCATATTTGGTGGGTGCAAAGGTAATAGTTTGCACGGACCACTCCGCCATTAAAAATTTGGTGGCTAAGAAGGATGCAAAACCCCGATTGATTCTATGGGTTTTACTGTTGCAAGAATTTGACTTGGAAATTCGTGACAAGAAAGGGGCTGAGAATCAAGTTGCTAACCATCTTTCCAGATTGAAAAAATGAGGAATATCAAGTTGATGAAGTGAGCCCTTCTTGTTTAAACAGTGCCCTAATCACATGTTGATGATGTGTGTATCCTTGGAGGAAGTTGAGCAAATCTTGAATCAATGTCATGCTTCCCCTTATAGAGGTCATTATAGTGGTGATAGAATAATAGAAAAAAGTGCTCCAATCTGGCTTGTATTGGCCATCTCTCTTCAAGGATGCATACTTCCATGTTAGCAAATGTGATAGATGTCAGAAATCGGGAAACATATCAAGGAGAAATGAAATGCCCTTTAATTTCATTCTTGAGGTTGAAATTTTTTATGTTTGGGGCATCAATTTCATGGGCCCCTTTCATTCCCTCCTATGGGAATTTGTATATTCTTGTAGCAGTGGACTACATGTCCAAATGGGTGGAAGCAAGTGCATTTCCTACCAATGACTTTAAGGTAGTGATAAACTTTATGAAAAAACAAATCTTCACCTGTTTTGGTACTCCTTGAGCCATTTTCAGTGACAGAGGGTCACATTTCTACAATAAGTATTTTGAAGCTCTCCTTGCCAAATATGGGGTGACTCACCAAATTGCCACTTCTTACCACCCACAGACAAGTGGACAAGCGGACAAGCGAAGGTATCTAATCAGGAAATCAAGCAAATACTTGAGAAGACTATGTGTCCATCCCACAAAGATTGGTCAAGACAGCTTGATGATGCACTATAGGTGTACAGAACTGCTTATTAAAACCCTATTGGTATATCCCCATACAAGCTTGTTTTTGCAAAATCTTGTCATTTGCCCGTCGAGCTAGAACATCATACTTATTAGGCGATAAAGTAGCCGAAACTTGATTTGCAAGCTGCCGATGACAAAAAATTATTGCAGCTCAGTGAACTTGATGAATTTAGGCTCCAAGCCTATGAGAATTCAAAACTGTACAAAGAGAAGGTGAAAGGGTAGCATGATAAGAAGATTGTGCACAAGACATTTGAGCAAGGCCAGCAATTCCTCCTCTATAAGTCCAGGCTCAAGCTCTTTCCAAGAAAGCTTAAATCTAGATGTTCAGGTCCGTTCCAAGTAGTAAATATGTTTCCCTATGGGGCGGTTGAGGTTGCAGATCTTTATGGCAAATCATTCTTTAAGGTCAATAGCCAGTGCCTGAAGCCTTACTTGGGAGGAGAATTTGATAGAGGGAAAACCTCTGTCATATTGGCTACCTCAACATGAAAAGTCAGAAAAAGTCTTGCCTGGACTATAAAAAAGGCCATTTTTTTAGAAAGATCCACCCTTGTTCTTAATTCTTTCATTTTGAGTCTAGTGTTTGAAAACTTTGATTTTGATGTTTCATATTAATTTGATTATACAATTAATGTTTTAATCAGTTGGTCTATTTTTACAGGTGGTGGAGACTTTTGTGTAGCTGAAGTAGCTGTCAAATACCTTTTGCTGCAAAATTCTGCAAGTTGGCTTCTCACGCCACGACGCACCAAGCTTATGACGTGACGTTCTCGGCTCTGTCTTATCAGAATTTCTAGCCTAAGAGCTTAACACCACGACGTTCAGTTGTCATGTCACGTCATTCTATTCTCAGGGTATCGGGGCAAGATGGTTGTGTGTGCAGCGCCGCAGTGCATCAAATGCTACACCGCGACGTGTGATTTTGTTAAAAAAAAAAAGTGAAACATGCATTTTACTGAAACTAGCATTGTGATGTAGAAATTTATATGCTGCAGCATAATGCTTTTTGTTTAAATAATAAGGGAATATGGTTTTGCATCAAAACATAAACCCTTTTTCGCTCTTTCTGTTTGTTCCTCCTTTTATCACACATTTTCTTTCTTTCATTTTTTCATCCCTACATTTTCTTCATATCCTCACCCACATTTTCTCTCCAGGTAACCCATTATCTCACTTATTCTCTTTTATTTTTTGGATTGATTTTTGTGAGATCATATACATTTTAGGTTACTTTTTATTTGTATTCTACGGGCTTTAAATGCTTTGGCGGTTAGCATTGTTTAGTGTGTGACTTTCTGTTTAGCAAGTTCATACGCGTCGCGGCATGACTTATTGGCGCCACAACATTTCTGGGTTAGTATAGGTGCCACGGTGCCCCAAGTGCACGCCGCGGCGTCCCCTTCTTATTTGCTTTTTCTTGCATGCTTTTAATCATGTTCCTCTTTTTGCCTTGGTGATTATACCTTCTGCTCTTTTTACCATGCTTTACATGTGCCACCATGCGGTGTATTTAATTTAAATGCTTTGTATTTTTGTTCACATATTTCTTTGTTTTCATTGTGGGTCTCTTTTTGACAAAACCATGTTCTCTAATCTTGCGGTCACCATGCCTCCGAAACACCAAAAAAGGTGAGGCCACAGGGAACTTTCTCCCTCTGCGGAGTTTGATAGAAGGAAATTCATTTCAGTAGTTACTCAGGAGAGATATTTCAAACTAGTCTCCAAGCCAATAATTTCTGAGAGGGGGTTCAGCTTCAAGATGGCTATGCACCAAGAGCTCGAGTGGACCATACAACACTACAAATGGAAAACATTTTTCAAATAGCTAATGTTTGCCATTCTACCTATTGTTCATGAGTTCTATGCAAACGCTGCATTTTGTGACCCCTAGACTTCAAAAGTTACAGTGCGTGGCTGCTAAGTCTCCTTCTCTATTGAGAACATTTGAGCAACCTTGGGCTTATCTACCCCAACAGAAATGTGTGAATACATTAATTTCCTCCAAGTGGGGGCAGAGGAAGGAATTGACCTTGATGTTGTCATTGTGCAAATTTGCACCCCACGGGCACAACCTATGATGTGGACCCTCGATGTCCAGGATCAGCGGCCAAGGTACTTCCCCCGTTCTTGCTTAACTTCAGAGGCTCGTGTTTAGTATCATTTCATTAGCACTCGGATCATCCCTTCTGCCAACATGTCCGAGATGACAAGAGATCAAGCTATCATGATTTATTCCATTCTTGAGCACTGATCCATTGATGTTGCCCTGATCATCTATTAAGAAGTCAATAAGGGAGACCAAGAGCTTCTTCTTCCCTTTTCTCATCCACATGCTTTGTAACCGGCATCACGTATAGTGGGGCCCTCATGAGGAGGTTGTTGATGTTAAGCAACTTCTTAATGACAAAATACTTCAGAGGCTGAAAGAAGCTCCAGCTGCAACATATGCTAGGCAGTAGCAGGTTGGGAATGCACCCCGGACGGCCCATACACCCCCAGATGATGACTTGCGCAGTGAGATTGCGCACCTAGCTACCATGGAAGCATACACCGTGGAGACCATCAAGTGGCTGGTGGAGCGCCTTCAGGTTTCCACTGATGACTTCCTCATCCCACACCTCCCTCCTCGTCATTATGTTGGGCCCTCATAGCACCAAGAAGATCTAATTGATGACAGAGATGATATATCGATGGCTACTATTGAGGAGGACGATGATAATGAGGAGGAGACTACCACTGATGAAGATGAAGTGTAGTTGTGATGCATACAAGGCATCTTTATGTTATTTTGACTCTTTTTTTATATCTTTTGTACATTAAGGGCACTATTTTCCTCAGGTTTTGCGGGGTGTCTTGATGCTTTTGTCTAATTACTTATGTTATGTATTTAATACTGATCTTTTGATAGTTAACTTTTTGCTTTGTTTTGGTACATAGTGTTACTGTGATTGTCCAATGATGAATATGGATACATATTTGCCTTAGGTTTTCTGTAAACCCGTACATGATCCTAGATGCATGCTGAAACAATCTAGATTCTTTTTATGCATGATGAATTTCCCACCTCATGCTTGTTTAGCTTTGGAAATGATTTGAGTGATTGTTTAGAGAATGTTTATAGGTTGCACATGTGAATGACTTCTTTTATCTTCAAAATTGTTTTGTAACTCTCTTGAAGCGAAATCCTAGATTATGTATGACTGAGGAAATGATTAGGGCATTGTTTAGACCAATTGAGCCTTTCAAGCTTACCCTTACATGATGATATCCATAGGTCCCCTTTGAAGCTTTATACTTGTTTAACCTTATATGTTTTTCATTACCTTCATTTTCCTAACCCCATGTAACCATTCTAATGCATGTGAAAACATTGTATTCTTCCTCTGACCTTCATTGCTTATTGAGTGCATGATATGATATTTCTTGACTTGAGTGTTGTGATTGAAAGGTGTGAGTGCTTGTTTCAGTATAGAAGTGATTTGAAGGAACCATGTGTTGTGAAAGAAATTGGTTAAGGAAGAGAGAAAAAGAAAAATGATGAGAAAATAAAAGAAATATCCAAAACCAAAATCTAAAAAGCAAAACAAATGAAAGAGTGGTTTTGGAGAGTCTAGTTATTTTATTTTACACACCCTTATTGTATAAATTAGTGACTCAAGTCTTGAAATTGCATATTTTTGTTTCTCAATGTTTGTTTGTTATCCTTTCCCCTTTGTTCTTTAGCCCCTAACCATAGCCTTACTTTACAAGCTGTTTAAGTTCTTTTTGATCCTCGGTTGTGTATAATTTATATTAGTGGAGAGAGAGTTGAATTACAATCTTTTGGATTCTTTGATTCATTTCCATGTGTATGCCCATAAACTTATCCGAATGAGTATGATTTGATGAAGTCTTGTTTGCTTTATGGTGGGAAGTCTGTTATGCATGTTAGGAAGCTTTGATTGTCAACATGATAAGAATTGTGTATGTATGAATCAGAGTGTGAGGCATAAGCATTCTTTGAGGCTATATGCAATCATCGTATGCTAGTTTTGAAATAATTGAATTTGGAATCCAATTTTTTGTGGCTAAATGCATGTTGAAGTTATTATGCCAATGCAAGTGTAAGCATACTTTGTTTTGCTTAAGGACTAGCAAAAATCTAGGTTTGGGGGTGTGATAACTCCATAAAATGTAGTTATTTATGCCCTATATTGGTAGTATATTGGTAGTATATTGATTCCTTAGTCCTTGTGCTTAGGTATGATTGGAAGACTTTTCCTTCACTTTTTATTCAAATTCATATGGATATCTTCCTCTCCAATCTAGCTAAAATCCTTTCTATTCTTTGTTGGATTAAGTTGATTTACACTTGTGATTAATTAGATAACTTCTCTATTGTAGGATGGGCTCTAAGCTAATAAAATGAAACAAGTTAAGACTTTGCATTGGAGGAGGGAACTTAGCATGCATTTCTGCTTATCACGCCGCGGTGCAAGGTGTAGCACGCTGCGGTGTCTCACTCTCTGAATGCTGCACATACTGAAGACATAGACCAGCATGTCGCGACGCAAAGAAGTTCACATCGCGGCATGCGTTTATCAGCTCTGGTTTCACTTAACCATGTGGGCATTCAGGCCGTAGTGTAACAATGGTCATGCCATGATGCGAGTTCGCGGGCTTTGTCTATAAATATTGTTTCATTAGATATTTTGGGAAAATTAGGTGGGGGAGAAGACAGAGAACAAAGAAGAACCAGATTTTCATCACTTTGGAGGGCTTTGAAGTCCATCATCCTAGGAGGATTAAGTATCCCAAGATCACATTATAGTGTTTTCTCTCCTTTCTCTTTTTTCTCTCTTTCTCTAGGTCATGGGTATGGAATCTCTTTTGAGATTTTCGTGCTCCATGGATAGCTAAGTTGTTTTTTAAGGATTCCTTTGGATCCTTCTATGTACATTGGTGACTTTGTAACCTTTTAAGTTTATAATGATGATTGGTTTTGTTCATCCACGTTTCTCTTAATGCTCATAGGTGTTTGGCTAACATTTATTGTGTTTTGATAAAATCTTTTGAACTAGATATAGGATTCTAGATTTTAGATCTTGGATGTGAATGATGCATGTTTAACTTCATTCTAATGGTGGGGTGAATTAATTCGTCAATAGGATAGACATATACCTTTTGGCTATGTATAACATTTGTTAAGAATCAACCCTAATGTATGGTGTTTGCTCTAGTTCTCATGGACACATAATGAACTAGGTAAATGACGTAGGATTAAATGACCTAGACATAGGTTTTTTGCTAATGTAGTTTCTTAAGCTAACAA
Source organism: Ormosia emarginata (assembly GCA_029884605.1). Taxonomy (NCBI): domain Eukaryota; kingdom Viridiplantae; phylum Streptophyta; class Magnoliopsida; order Fabales; family Fabaceae; genus Ormosia; species Ormosia emarginata. The sequence goes on along the minus strand of JAQQTP010000073.1, from coordinate 41,712,748 downwards.
AACTAGTCATCATTATTACCTAATATGGTTGCGAGTTTCCAAGATGCTTTTGCGGTATCCACACGAACAGACTTGCAAAAGGGTGTCACGCCTCTGTTTCGCGGTGCTAGTTGCGAATAGAAGAGAAGAACATTTCACTGTCTCTCACTCACTTTCTTAGGTGCGGCTAGGGTTGTGATGTAACATACGTAGTAGCCCCCTTAGCAGTACTATTTATAATAGTGGCTGCCTTAAGTGAGTGTGAGCAGTAGCAAGGTAAGCTGCGCAACCCTAAACCCATCTGTCATGAGTTAGGCCCACAATTGAATCCAAGTCCAACTTAGATCCTTATTGCTCCAATTTAGTTTGCTCTAAGTATGCGACCCTGCAGGTTCTCATAACATTGGTAGTAATATTAAAATCTCATTTTAATATTATAAACAGTGAGTGGTATCTAGCAACACATCACTGCTACCCAAGTAATGAGAATGTCAGTGATTTGACATAACCTATCCGTGACCAATGTTTTCGTGTAGTTTAGTCCCTTTGTCCAGATATCTAGATTGAACACAAGGCATGGAATGTGTCACCCTTGTTTAGTTCAATCTTCAGTTTCCTAATTCTCGAGTAGACATAGTAATAACAAATGAGATCAATATCTCATATTGACTCATTAGAGCATGGTCATGCACTTCGTAGTCTTACTCAATCAGGGGGCCCGAAGATATCACTCCTGTTATGTAGGAGGGACAAATCCCATCTAGGTCACTCATATTCCTCCACATGTATCACAGTATGTCTAATAACCAACTTTATAATCATCTTGTTACAAATGACGTTTGATGGCATTAAAACACACAACTCCTCATGTAGGAATCATAGTGATTTCAAGTCAAAGGACCACATACACCATTATCACTATGAGAATCGCTTATGACACTCACGTAACAATCCACGTAGCATTCTCATGGCGGGTCTGTCCAACACATCATTACTCTAATATATATCCATGTGTAGACTTGATAACTCATATCCATGACCCGTGAGATGTGGTCATTAGTTTACGCATATACTAGTTTCAATGCATTATTGTTGTCCTAATTAACAATAATACTTTACTATAGACATTTAAGAATAGTGTTTTATCCAATAGGATCTCACAATCAAGTCAATCCACTTGATGTCCTATGGTATCAAACTTACTATTCTAAGGACTTTATTATGTATACCAAAAAAGAACACAATAAATGAAATGCCTCATATATCAAAAATAGCATAATACAATGTATGTAAATACAGACAAAATGTATTGGCCACTAGGGCATACACCAACAATCTCCCACTTGCACTAGAGCCAATAAGGCATATTTCTAATGCCTAAAGACCTAGTGTGACCCTCATGCTTTTGCTATGCAAGAGGCTTCGTCAGTGGATCAGCAATGTTATCATCTGTTGGTACTCTGCATATCTTCACATCTCCTCTATCGATGATTTCTCGAATGAGATGGAAGCGCCTAAGTATATGTTTGGATCGTTGGTGAGATCTGGGCTCCTTAGCTTATGCAATGGCTCCATTATTATCACAATAGAGGTCCACTGGATCCACAATGTTAGGAACTACACCAAGCTCAATAATGAACTTTCTAATCCAAATGGCCTCCTTTGCTACATTGGAGGCAGCAATATACTCAGCCTCTGTAGTAGAATCAGCGACTATCTCCTGCTTTGAACTCTTCCATCTCACAGCCCCACCATTCAGGCAATAAACAAAACCCGATTGCGATCTGGAGTCGTCCTTATCGGTTTGGAAGCTAGTATCAGTGTAACCCTTTACAACTAGTTCCTCCTCGACTCCATATACCAAGAACGAATCCTTAGTCCTTCTCAAGTACTTAAGGATGTTCTTGACTGCACTCTAGTGACTCTCACTGGGATCAGACTGGTACCTGCTCGTCATACTCAAAGCATACGAGATGTCTGGTCGAGTACATAACATGGCATACATGATAAATCCAATTACAGATACATATGGAATCTTACTCATGTGATCCCTCTCATCCTGGGTGGAAGGGGATTGAGCCTTAGATAGGCTTATACTATGCGACATAGGCAAGAGTCCTTTCTTGGATTCATGCATGTTAAACCGTCTTAACACTTTGTCTATGTATGGACTCTGACTTAGGCTAAGCAATCTCTGCGATCTATCTCTATAGATCCTTATACTTAATACATAGGTGGCTTCGCCCAAGTCCTTCATAGAAAAGTAGTTTCCTAACCAAGTCTTTACAGATTGTAGGGTAGGGATGTCATTTTCAATTAGTAGTATGTCATCTACATACAATACTAGAAAGACAACTGTGCTCCCACTAACCTTCTTGTAGACACAAGATTCTTCTTCATTCTTGATGAAACCAAACTGTTTGATTGTATCATCAAAATGAAGATTCCAGCTTCTGGAAGTTTACTTCAATCCATAAATAGATCGTTGCAACTTGCATACCTTTCTAGTATCTTATGGAGTGACAAAACCCTCAGGTTGTGTCATGTACACATCTTCGAGAAGATTTCTATTAAGGAAAGCAGTTTTGACATCCATTTGTCAGATTTCATAATCATGGTATGCTGCAATAGCAAGCAAGATCCGAACGGATTTAAGCATTGCAACTGGGGAAAAAGTCTCATCATAGTCTACACCATGAATTTGCTTAAAACCTTTAGCCACCAATCGCACCTTAAAGGTATACACATTACTATCCATGTCGATTTTCTTCTTAAAAACCCACTTGCACCCAATGGGTTTTACCCCTTCAGGTGGGTCAACCAAGGTCCATACCCGGTTGGCATACATGGATTCCATTTCAGATCTCATGACCTCAAGCCATTTTTCAGATTCTGGGCCAATAATGGCTTCCTGGTAAGTCACAGGCTCATCTTGATCCATAAGCAATACGTCACCTTGCTAAGTCATGAGAAATCCATATCTCTCTAGTTGATGATGTATCCTGTTAGACCTACGCGGGTCTTGTGCGACTAGAGCAGATTGTGATTCCACAACGACTTGTGGAGGCTGCTCTTATTCCACCATTGGTTCATTGCTACTCTGTGAACTTTGAATTTCTTCAAGTTCTACTTTCCTCCCACTGATTCCTTTGGAGATGAACTCCTTTTCTATGAATACAGCAGTCCGTGCGACAAACACTTTGCCCTCAGTAGGATTATAGAAATGGTATCCCTTGGTTTCCTTGGGATACCCCATAAAGAAACATTTATCTGATTTAGGACAAGCTTATCAGAAACTTGACGTTTCACATAAGCTTCGCAACCCCAAATTTTCATGAAAGACATATTGGGTCGTCTTCCAGTCCATATCTCATATGGTGTCTATTGAACCATCTTAGATGGAACACAGTTAAGTGTGAAAACTGTTGTTAACAGAGTATGTCCCCAAAAGGAGCCTGGAAGGTCTGCATAACTCATCATGGATCGGACCATGTCCAACAAAGTCCGGTTCCTCCTTTCAGAAACACCATTCCATTGTGGTGTTCCAGGAGGAGTGAGTTGAGATATTATCCCACACTCTTTCAGATGATCATCAAACTGTTGGCTTAAGTATTCACCTCCTCGATCTGATCAAAGGATTTTAATACTTTCGCCAAGTTGGTTTTGTACTTCATTCTTGAACTCTTTGAACTTTTCAAAGGATTCTGATTTGTGCTTTATAAGATATACAAATCCATATCTACTGAAATCATCAGTAAATGTAATGAAATATTGAAAACCGCCTCTAGCTAGTGTATTTAGTGGCCCACATACATCACTATGTATGAGGCCCAAAAGATCACTAGCCCTTTCACCTTGTCCAGTGAATGGGACCTTAGTCATCTTTCCCAATAAACAAGATTCATATGTCTCATATGATTCGTAATCAAACGAGTCCAAGAATCCATCTTTATGGAGTTTGGAAATGCGTTTCTCATTTATATGACCCAAATGACAATGCCAGAGATAAGTCAGGTTCATATCATTTGACTTGAACCTCTTTGTATTTATGTTATAAATGGGCGTTTCGAGATCAAGGACATAAAGTCCATTACTCAAATGTGCACTACCATACAAAATATCATTCAAATAAAGAGAACAACTTTTGTTCTTAATTATAAAAGTAAAACCCTTCTTGTCCAAAAAAGAAACAAAAATGATATTCCTGCTAATAGCAGGCACAAAATAATAATTATCCAATTCAATTACAAGCCTAGTTGGCAAAGCTAATAAAGAAGTCCCTACGGCTAGTGCAGCAACCTTTGCTCCATTTCCAACTCGTAGGTCGACTTCGCCCTTAGTCAATGGTCTACTGCTTTTTAGATCCTGCACATTTACACAAATGTGAGGTCCGCATCTAGTATCTAATACCCATGATGCAGAAGTAGATAAATTGACTTCTATAACAAAAATACCTGAAATGGAAGTCTCACTTCCCTTCTTCTTCTTGAGCTCCTCTAGGTACTTGGCACAGTTCCTCTTCCAATGTCCAGTTTGACCGCAGTGGAAGCATGTACCTTTCTTAGCCACTCCACCCACTGGTTTCAAGCCAGAAGTACTAGGCTTGGACTTTTCCTTGCCCTTACTCTTCCACTTATCCTGGGCTTTTTCTATTGTTTCTTGCCCTTATTCTTATGGACCATCATTATGGCCTTTCCTTTGCCTTTGTTTATATTTTGCTCAGTAGTTCTCAGCATGCTTAGCAGCTCTAGTAGTGATTTGTCAATTTCATTCATATTGTAGTTCATGATAAATTGACTAAAACTTTCCGACACGATTGCAGGACTAAGTCAGTGGCCAACTCTTGGCCCAAAGGAAAACCAAGTCTCTCTAAGTTTTCAATGTACCCAATCATCTTAAGTACATGAGCACCAACAGGGCTTCCTTCTACCAGCTTGCACTGAAATAGTGCTTTAGAGACCTCGTATCTCTCATGTCTAGCCTGCTCTTGATAGAGCTTTTTGAGGTGTACGATCATATCGTAGGCATCCATGTTCTCATATTGCTTTTGGAGCTCAGAGTTCATGGTGGCTAGCATTAGACATTCGACGTCCAAGGCATCATCTTGATGCTTCTTATAAGCATCTCTTTCAGCTCTAGGGGCATTAGTAGCAGGTGGCTCAGGAATAGGTTATTCTAAAACATACAACTTTTTCTCTTGCTTAAGGACAATCCTTAAGTTCCTGTACCAGTCTAGGAAATTTGTCCCAAACAACTTGTCCTTGTCAAGGACTAATCGCAATGATAAGTTACTTGATGTGTTTGTTGCCATGGTAATTTATCAATAGAAATATGCAAAATATAAGTATCATGCCATAAACATATTTTACAAAGTCTTTAATTAAATACACCTCCCACTATTTTATTCAAATCAATGACCCTCAGCATTGACTCGGAAAATCCCATCGAAAGATTTCCTAGTGGGCCAAGATCTATATTTCACCTAGCTTTGAGTCAGCTTTGGCTGATCGCCCAAAATTTGGTTATTTAGGTAGGAAACTCTTTCCAATTACATCACATGCAACTCTTGGATAGTTAGGTGAATAACACTTATTCTAATCCATCTAATAGACTAAAGCCCAACTTCATGCCTCTAAATCCTATTGAAATAGCCTAGTTAAGTCAGACCCAATGGTTAGCAGTTGGATATTACTCTTATCCCATCGCATCTTACTAATATAGATAAAGGCACCCTGCTTTGGTAGACCTACACTTGATTGATATTAGTCTAGACGAGTGCCACGCATTGGAAAGCATCACATAATGACTTAATATTTTCTTTGAGGGAATTTTATTATTAGATCTGACTATTTATTAAACTTGTTTAACATACCATAAACACCATCCATGCATCTCATACATATAAAGCATATAATAAACGTAACATGGTTATGGTCTCTAAGAGAGTAGCATTAACTAATGCCAGCTTCACCAAGCGTCTCCCACCAACGTCCTCACTTGATGTCGTCTCCTTACCTCCACATCAAGATTACATTATATAGAAACCTCTTTTACATTTGAGGAGATGAGAAGAGAATGTACAATTAGAATGTAGAGAGAAAGGCATGACACGCAGGTCGTATTTAAAATAACCAAAATAGCATAAAATAAAGACTAAAGCCATAACCATGCACCATGCATCTCTAAGAATACATAAACACAAAGCAATAACACATTATTATTTTGTGAATTATAAAAAGGTTTTGAATATCGCGCTTTCGAATATCACACACCACGCAATGGGGTTCGGGACAACGCCCCAACGGGAGTGCCGCATGAACGCTTCATGTGCCACAGGGGTTCCTCACAGCCACCATCACTTATCCAGAAACAGGGTTTCCAGAATGCATGAAGACATGAACACTTCATGTCATAAGGAAGCTTCATAGCCGCTGCAAAATGGAAACAAGGTTTCCAAAACCTTGTGTCGCGCTGCTGTGTATATATTGCATTTATACAGAAAATATGCAGAAACAGAAAGCATTCAAAATAGTTTTCACAGAATCATACATATCACACATATATATATATAGCAAAAAAATGCAGAAACATAAAGCATTCAAAACGATTTTCGTTCATACATATCACATATATATATACCAGAAAAACGCAGAAATAGAAAGCTTTTCAAAATGGTTTTTCACAAAGCATATGAACATCTTCATGGTTTCAAAAACATCAACATGTTTCGTAAACAACAAATCAAACAGAACACGGTTTCATACATCATTATTTCGATTTCAGAATAATAAATAAAGATCATATCTTTTATGAAAAGAAAGCAACGAATCATGTTATCGCATATAACAAGATAAGTAGAAAACTGAATCATGGTTTCGCAAGTGGCTCTGATACCACTGTTAAGAATTGCGGATGAAAATATCTCGCAGCGGAATAATAGAATTCCCTCACAAGATCTATGCGAAAAATTCATAATCCGAGTTTTAAAAGTTTACCTCTTGAAGCGTGATAAACACAAGCGAGGTGAATCACCAACACCGTAATAGCGATGATGTTTCTGCGGTATCCACACGAACAGACTTGCAAAAGGGAGTCACACATCTGTTTCGCAGTGCTAGCTGCGAATAGAAGAGAAGAACCTTTCACTATCTCGCACTCACTTTCTTAGGTGCAGCTAGGGCTGTGATGTAACGTACGTAGCAGCCCCCTTAGCAGTACTATTTATAATAGTGGCTGCCTTAAGTGAGTGTGAACAGTAGCAAGGTAAGCTGTACAACCCTAAACCCATCTGTCATGAGTTAGGCCCACAATTGAATCCAAGTCTAACTTAGATCCTTATTGCTTCAATTTAGTCTGCTCTAAGTGTGCGACCTTGCAAGTTCTCATAACGTTGGTAGTAATATTAAAATGTCATTTTAATATTATAAACAGTGAGCGGTATCTAGCAACACATCACTGCTACCTAAGTAATGAGAATGTCAATGATTTGACATAACCTATCTGTGACCAATGTTTTCGTGTAGTTTAGTCCCTTTGTCCAGATATCTAGATTGAACACAAGGCATGGAACGTGTCACCCTTGTTTAGTTCAATCTTCAGTTTCCTGATTCCCGAGTAGACATAGTAATAACAAATGAGATCAATATCTCATATTAACTCATTAGAGCATGGCCATGCATTTCGTAGTCTCACTTAATCAGGAGGCCCGAAGATATCACTCCTATTATGTAGGAGGGACAAATCCCATCTAGGTCACTCACATCCCTCCACATGTATCGCAGTATGTCTAATAACCAACTTTATAATCATCTTGTTACAGATGACATTTGATGGCATTAAAACAGACAACTCCTCATATAGGAATCGTAGTGATTTTAGGTCAAAGGATCACATACACCATTATCATTATGAGAATCGCTTATGACACTCACGTAACGATCTACATAGCATTCTCATGGTCGGTCTATCCAATACATCATTACTCTAATATGTATCCATGTGTAGACTTGATATCTCATATCCATGACCCGTGAGATGTGGTCATCAGTCTACGCACATACTAGTCTCAATGCATTATTGTTGTCTTAATTAACAATAATACCTGACTAGGGACATCTAAGAATAGTATTTTATTCAATAGGATCTCACGATCAAGTCATCCACTTGATATCCTATGGTATCAAACTTACTATTCTAAGGACTTTATTATGTATACCAAAACGAACACAATAAATGAAATGCCTCATATATCAAAAATAGCATAATACAATATATGTAAATGCAGATAAAATGTATTGGCTACTAGGGCATACGCCAACACATATTTTTGTAAAATTGTCAGTTTTAATATGTTTAACACTTTCAATTACTCAATTCTGACTTTTTGCCATACTTTTTCAGGTACTATAGGTCCTAAAAGAAAATGAGGTTCTTCCAGCCAGTGTAACAAGGAGTCATCGCCCCCTCTTGTGTTCGACGAGAAGAGATTTACATCTGTTGAGGCTGCTCAATGATATACCACACTGGTTTCCAAACTAGTGATGGCTGAGCACAAATTTTTATTCCGGGAGGCCATCCCCCAGGATATATAGCAGACCATCCACCATTTCTGCTAGATCACTTTTTCCAAACACCCTGAGGTGGCAGTGCTTCCGTTAGTTAGCGAGTTTGATGTGAACATTGACGTACTTGACCTAGATACCACATCTGTTATTGTGCGGGGATGCTGGGTCTCCTACTCTTCTGCGGTCATCAGGGCAGCACTGAGCTTACCTCCACCACCATTTGTCTGCGAGTATACTCACTTCCTCTAGTGGCAGCCAAAGGAAGGTATAGATCTACCCACCATTACGGTTAGAATCTACACATCAGAGTCTCAACCAGTGCTCTGGACCATGAATGTCTAGACAAATAGGGCACGGTTCTTCCCCCGAGCATGCTTGAGACCCAAGGCTAGGGTTTAGTATCACTTCATATGTACATGTATTTTACTGACAGCAAACCTATCTGAAGTGACGCGGGACCGGGCGATCATGATTTACTCTATTCTTGAGCACTGAGCCATCAATGTCGCCTACATTATCCATGCTCAGATCAGGAGGGTGGCGAGGGAGTGCAGGAGTCTCTTCTTTCCTTCACTCATTCATTAACTGTGTCAGCGCCAGTCCGTTCAAGTGGGGCCTCATGAGGAGCTTTCAAAAGTTAAATAACCTCTCAATGATTATTTCATTGAGAGGGTGCGAGCAGCCCTAACACCAGCCCTCGCTCGTAGAGTGTAGAGACAGGCTCTTGTAGAGCCCAAGGCTGCACCAACAGATGATACCGCATAGTGTGCATATATGGAGGCCCAAGTGGCACAGATGACAACCATGCTATCTTATACCATACAGACACAGACGTGGATGGCGGAGCACTTATAGCTTCCGATGAAGGATTATCCACTCCCAGCTTTCCCGCCTGCCGCTATAGCTGGCCCTCCGCAGCCTGCATATGGAGATAGAGAGGATGATGCCCAGCCTATACCTGAGGATACTGATGCAGATGACAAGGATACGGACAATGAGGATGCCATCATCTAGCCCTCCTGGCATTTAGGGCATTTTTTTTCATTATATTTCTTTTTTATATCTGATTGTATATTTCTTTTGTATAGTGAGGATATTGTTTCCCTCAGGTTTGGGGGGTGTCTAAGACTGTTTATTTTGATGTACATGTATAAGATAGTAGTATTGTAATTATATTTTAGTATTGCCTATTTTTGGTATGATATTATTGTGTTTTAGTACAAATATTCATGTTAGTTATTATGTATGTACATGATAATACTCATAGGAGCATATATCTTGATGAAAATTTCATGAAAATCTCATTCAAGATACAATTGTCGTTCCCTTTCGCAACATAAGTCATAATAGTTAAAAGCATGATGGATAATGTTAAATTTTTTTAAAAGATATCATGTTTCCAAATGTAACTAGTGAGAAATGATTGTCTAATGATATATATAGATGCAAATTGACCTTCATATTTATGTGAATCCATATGCAATCTTGAAACAAGATGCGTTTCCCTCTTACATGCTTGTTTAACTTCGAAAATGATGAGAATTCTTGCTTAGAGAAAGTTTATAGATTGTACATGTGAAAATTTCAATTATCTTTGAAATTGTTTCTGAACTCTCTTAAGGCGAAATCCTAAATTGTGCATGATTGAAGAAATAGTTAGGGCATTATTTGAATTGATTGAGTCTTTTAAGCTTACCCTGATGTGATTATATCTATAGGTCTCCTTTGAAACTTAATATATGTTAGGCCTTATATGTTTTTCATCACCTACATATTCCTTCCCATGTAACCATTCTAATGCATGTGAAAACATTGCATCCTTCTCCTACCATCATTATTTGTTGAGTGCATAATATGTTATTTCTTGACTTGAGTCCTGTGATTGAAGGGTATGAGTGCTTGTGTTAGTATGGAAGTGATTTGAAGGAACCATATGTTGTGAAAGAAATTGGTTAAGGAAAATAAAAAGAGAAAAAAGAAAAAGAATGAGAAAAGAAAACAAAATCCAGAACCAAAATTCAAAAGACAAAGCAAATGAAAGAGTGGTTTTGGAGAGTCTAGTTATTTCACTTTGCATACCCTAACTGTGTTATATAGTGGCTCAAGTCTTGAAATATCATGTTTATGTATCTCAATGTTTGTGTTAATTCTTTTCCTTTTTGTTCTTTAACCCATACCATTGGCCGTATATTATAAGCTGTTAAAGACTATTTTGATCCTGAATTATGTGTGATTTACATTAGTGGAGAGAGAGTTGAATTACAATCTTATGAATTCTTTGATTTACATTCATGTGTACGCTCATAAACTCATCCGGGTGAGTATGAGTTGAATAGAAGAAATTTTGTTTGCATGATTGTGGGAAATATATCTTATATAAAAGGAAACTGTGAATTCTAGCATGATGATGGCTGTATATGTGTGAAGCTGATTGTGAGGTAGGTGCATTCTTTGAGGTTTTATGCTATCATCATACACTGGTTTGGTTTAAGTGAAAATGGAACATAGAAAGTTGCTGAATGCAAGTTAACAAGGTTGATCAATATGAGCGTACTTTGTTTTGCTTGAGGACTAGTCAAAATCTAGGTTTGGGGCTGCGATAACTCTACAATTTGTAGTTATTTATGCCTTATATCTATGCTTTTTGATTGCCTAGTCCTTGTTTTATGCATGGACAGAAGACTTTAGCATCATATTCATATAATTCAATCTTAATGTCTTCCATTATGATTTTGAGGAAATATTTCCAATTCATTGAGAAATTAAGTACATTTGCAATTGTTATTGAATTAGTGATTTCTCTATGGCAGGAAGGGCTCCAATCAAGTAGAAATTTGGAAGATTTGGACCAATATTGCAAGAGAAAGCCAAGTGCAAGGATCAACTTGTCACGCCGCGGAGTATGCATGTCAATGTCATGATGTGGTGCATCCCCTATTTCAGACAGAGAGTTACGCATTTTGTACGTCGCAGCGCAAAGGAATGAATGCTGCGACGTGGTGACCTAATTTGTATACGCGCCGTGGCGTAGGATTATGAATGCCGCAACGTGACTTTGTTTTTTGAAACTATAAATACTATTTTATCATATTTCAACTAGAGAGCTTTTGTGTTTTTAAAAAACAACAGATAAGTTTTCATTGTAAGGTTGAAAGGAAGTAGAAGTAGCCAAGTTTGGAGGTCATCTTTATCTTGGAGGAAGATTCAAGCATCAATCATCATCATTATTGAGCTTCTCTCTTCTAATCCTTTTACTTCCTCTTTTCCATTCCCATGAACATGATATATTGTGATATATTTTCATGTTTCATTTCTAGCTAAGCTGTATATAGGGATTTATTTGGATCTTCTTATGGATATGGAATGATTATGTAATCCTTTGAATTTATATATATAATTTGGTTTGGTTCAATCATATAAATCTTAATACTCTTGAATGTTTGATTAACTTTTAAGTGATTTGTTAAAATCTAATGAACCTAGACATAGAAATTTGGATTTAAGATCATATATATGGTTGATGCATGTTTGATTTCATTCAATTGGTTTTGATAAGTTGATTCGCTAATGGGATAAACATATACATTTTGACCATGTATAGTAATTGATTGAGAATAGATCTTAATGAATGGATTTTACTCTAGTTCTCAGGCTTTTAACAATATTAGATTATCAAGTTAACCTAATCATTTCGTTTATATTGGTTATAAGTATTGCTTATTATCAATTGAAGTAGGAGGTGAAGAACTATTCTCTATTTTCTAATTAACATCTTTAGTCTTGATTTACTACATTTTAGTCTTTACATTTGATTTACACAATCCTTTTATAATTTGAATGTGCTTGGATAGTATTAGATAAACTATTAGTTAATATTTGTTTCGTAAGATTAACGTATTTCTCGTGGGAACGATATCTGACTCTTAACCATATTATAAGTGCGACTCATACATTTGCGGTAAGCAAAAGAGTGAACATGCTACGTCTTTCATCTCTCTACCTTCCGCGATGTTCATTATTTTGAATTTCACTGACGTATTATTGTAGTTTTCCTGCTCTTATCAAGAACTGAATTGTATCATGGAGTTGGTAGTAATCATCGGTTTCATGATCATAGCTTTTGTGCCATGTACAGTATTTGGAATGATCCTTCTGCTTACTTTTCTTCAAAAGGGGTGGCCTCTTGCAGTCTTGAAACTCAATTTGCAACATTTCACTCAAGATTATTTCGCGTGGGGTGTTCAAAGCAGTGTAATTGGAGTACTTGCCCTCGGGTGGACTATCCTTGGGGTTCTGTGATCGTGAGGAATCATGGTTGGATTTATGGTGAAAGGGCTCACCTTTCTCCAACCTCCTCTGGTCCTCAATTGCCTTTTCAAGGTTTATATATTTTTGAGATTGTTGTCGAAATTCTTGCATGTTTTCTTGCCTTTTTATTTATCAAAGATGCGAAGAACTCGAAACCGACTCGGAGACCACTTTTAGCATAATGGAGGGCAATCTTATCATCAAAATTCTCCACATTAGTACATTCCACATTGAATCTCTTAATATACTGGCGAAGGGACTTAGGTTGTTCTTTGCTAGTGGTGTATTGAAGTAAGAAGCATTGTCTTAGGTCCAGCCAGTCAGTGACGAATTCTCGTGATAAAGTAATGAACCACTTAAGGGCTTCCTTCTTCAGGAAAATGGGAAAAGCATGACATAACAATTATGATAATTTCCCATGGAAGTACATAGATTAGACATAGGGGTCTACGTGTTCTTAGGGATCTGTGGTCCCATCATAGATCTCTGCATTGGTTGGGAATTTGAAATTCCTGAGAACTCTGTATTCTAGAAGTTTGGCAGAGAAAGGTTGCTCCTGATTACTAGGGCCTAAATTATTATTAACAACATTGGACATGCTGGGATTAATGCATGGCCCTCTCTTATTGTTATCCGCATTCTGTCTCCTATTTTGACGCTGCGTTCTGTGCTGGCCTTCATGTGTAGTTCATCTCATATCATCCAATCTACAGTACTACTCTTCTAACATCTGCATCTGTTGTTGCAACATGTCTTGGAACTGGTTTCTGGATGCGTAGGATGGACTCGTGTGTTCTTAGCAAGACGTACGATCATTAGCTTCATCGTTCGGGGTTTCTAAACGTTGATGCATTGGGATTCTAGATCCATGAGCTTCAGAGTTGACCCCTCGCCTAGGGGTGCCAAGTCTATCCCTTACAAGAGTCCTACGCGTTTGGTGAGGGCTTTTATCAGAAAGCGATGTCTTATGCCCATCGCGTTGATGCCCTGTGTTGGGTGCATGGGTTCCCGCAGCATGGGTTTTAGTAACTGGTGGTGGAGCATGCTGAGGAGGACGTTGCGCCGCTGGTTCTCTCCTCTGAGCCGTAGAATTTTGCGGAATGTCTTTTCTCCTCGAGTTGTGTCTCGTATTCACCATGGTTGAGTGGGAATAAAAGTTTAGCGTTTCCTACAGATGGCTCCAATGTTCTGAAGTGGATTTAGAGGTGTACCTAAGATAGGCACGTCACGGTAGTTTTCTCCTTGCGCAACTGCAGCAAAGTATGTTAGACCAGAGGGTGGGTACCTGCAAAGGGACTCCAATGCTCAAGTCAGGCAATGCACAAGTAGAGTTTATGCAATGAAATACTAATACCTATTTAGGGTGACTTGGACTGGTATTTATAGATGTTGGATAGGTACGTTCTCATAATGGGGAGATATGATCTCTCGCAAGAAGAGAAATGTTCCTTATTTAGTTGTAGTAGATCCTTATATTATCGAAATATAGATACTGCAATTATGGACAGTTAGAGACAATCATGTGTGTTATTATTCCATAAGATCATGATTGACAATAACAGATATTATGAAGATCTATCTATTGCGCAGATCTTGTGGTAAAACTGTTGCTACCCAATGCCGTCGTGGTTCGATAGGCATAGAGCAAGGATTTTGTCTGCATGTCATGAGTAAACTCCTGCTGAGGGCATCAACATCAGATTTCGACATACTACTTGCTAGGTCGACCCAAGGGACATGACCCTAGATTACGATGCAGAACAGTTATAGATCTTACAACTGACTTTGAAGCATGAGAGGGAGTGAGTGAGTGAAAGGAAAATGTTACCCTAGTTAAGATTTAGGTAAATTTTACACCTAAATTAAGGGAATGTTTTACTCCCATAAAATTTTCTTACTTTCTTTAGTAATAAACCAAACATAAATTTTTCATAAAAATTTGTTCCCTTAAATTTTTATCAGATGTTACCCTTGAAGCAAATGCACCAAAGTAAAGTTAAATATTGAATCCTAAAACACTAAGGATGTATTTGTTATGGAAAAGTGAAGTTGGGAATATGACATAATAACATTTATTACTCATTCAAATTACTTAAAAGAGGAAATCATTAAATATTTTTTAGATTTACAAGGTTTTGCTAAACAGTGCCTTAAGGGCATTTGTTAAGGATTCAAAATTAGAAATTTTCATGAAAAGTAGAGTATTCAATGCATTGAGAATGTAAAAAACTATACTTTTCATATAAAATTTCTTATTTTAAATTCTTTAAACCTAATTTTTTTTAATATTTTTTATTTTTGATTCTTTAATATGTACCCTAAGGGCACACGTTAATAAAACTCCTTAAAAAAATATTATTGGGCATTAATGATTTCCAAGGAAGTTGCATTCCAATGTTTTGCTTGCTTTTTATTCCCATGATTAGGGTTGGGCATGTTGTTTCCCATGGCATGTGAATCAAAGTTATCATGTAACTCAACCATTAACTTCCACTCTCACTTCATGCACATTCATTTTGCTATCATTAGAACTTTTTTTTTATGAACCAAGTAAAATTTGAAAAATATTCCTAAAAGTAATAAATGCTAACCAAACATGTAAAAATTAAATAATAGGTGTAAGTTAGATAATAGGTGAAGGGCACACATACTCTTTTGGTTAAATTAAAGTTTTGGTTCTATAGTTTACATTTATTTTTAATTTAGTTTTTATAATTTTTTTTTTCAAATTAGTTTTCATACTTATAATTTTTTTAAAATAACCGTTCTTGTTAACTTTCATTTGAACATCACTAATTTAATCTATACTAAATATTTTATAGAGAAAAAAGATCATTAAAAATAATATTTATTGGATAAATGAATACTTACTCAAAAGAAATAAATATTTACTAAAATGAAGAAACACTTTATTTAATGTTTTATAAAAATAGTAGTATCTAAATGAACTCTTATTAGATAAAGAAACACTTGCTTTATTAGTCAAATGACAATATTAACAGAAGTTAATGACATATACTATTTTGAAATTTTTTGTAAGTGTAAAAATTGATTTTAAAAAAAAAATAGGAATTGAATTAAAAATGAGTATAAACTACATGATCAAAACTTTAATTTAACTTACTCTTTAATATGATATAAAATATAAATAGAGTGTGTGTTAGGTTCAATTATAAAAATTTTGATTATTTTAATAATCAATTATCGTATAATCATTATAATAAAATTATTTTTATATTTAAATATATTAATTAAAAAATTATTTCAAAATAATTTATTTCATTAAACTAGTATAAAAAAATCGTTTTATACATTAAATTATCAAAAAAAATATATAATAATTAAAAAAATTATTTAATTAAAGATAAAATAGTATTTATATTTTAAATTTTTTAAAATAATTTATAATTTAAATCTAAAATCTAAAATTATATAAATTTTAAACTTTAAACTTATAAAAAAAATTATTATAATATATTAAATTTTGTATAAAAATAAAAACAAAAATTACCAAATATGTCATAAACAAATTTTTTTTTTTGACAATAAAGATGCTCCAATAAAAGAAAACTGTGGAAGAAAATCAGAAAAAACCCCATTTACATCTTTGCCGATCGTGACGCGAACGCGAGAGAGAAATCGGAGATGTCATCGCATGGGAACGATCCACGTCAGCCATCTGCGGCGAAGCCATACGTGGCGCCGCCGGTTTCCCCGCAAGACCTTCCGATCGATTACGCCGGTTTCATCGCCGTCGTATTCGGCGTCGCCGGCGTCATGTTCAGGGTTTGTAGCACCTCTTCTCTCTTCGCTCTTTGTACATCATTCTTTTTCTTTTGATGGATCTTACAGTTTTCGTTGCGTTAACCTTTTGTTTTTGTTTTTATTTAAAAATCAGTACAAGCTGAGCTCCTGGCTCGCTCTCATATTCTGTGCGCAATCCGTTGCCAACATGAGGAATATCGAGAATGATCTCAAACAAGTTATGATGGCTATGATGTAAGTTTCTTCACATTCGTTCTTATACTTCTCAAGCATTTGCATTTGCATTCTTCTCTATGAATTTTCTTTGCAGATCTTTGTGAAAAATATGTCTGTGAAGCATACGCATCTGATTATGTGAGTCGTTATTTTAAAATAAAACCAAAAAAATAAGTTCAAAATGGTTCTTACATTTGGGAGGTAGTGCATATTGCAGAAATGTTATCCAAGTTTATGAAATACGAACTTAGGACTAGAAAGAATAAAAACTTGTTTTCTAAAGGGGGCAGAATCAGGAAAAAAAAATCTAGGCAAGATCAAAGATTTCAGATTTGGAAGCTTGCTTCTATAGCTTGATGAATGATAAGTTAAATCAGGAATAAGGAACTTTCCTTTTTTTTTTTTTTTTTTTTTACTTTCAGTTGAAAGTTTTTCATCCTATACATTTACTTCATATGTTCCAGAAGTATCAGGAATAAATGTAGAATAAGATTTTTAATCTGCCTATGTTCCCATCTGAATTATCCTTGAAGACAGGACCCTGCAAAACAAAGAAGAAAGAATCTGATGCACAAGTCAATAATCAGCTAACTCAGAGCAAAGTAGTTGAATGTGTAAAAATGTAATTTCTGTATCATACCTGGGAGCTATACCCCTATTTATGGGTTGCGGAAGGATAGTTCTGTGGATGAGTGATATCTTTATAGGATTAGTATTGATAATTGATTAGGATTAGCCTTTGATAGGAACTGGATCATGATAAGGATTGATTTTTGATGAAGACTTTCTAGATGTTGGCTGAGCTAATGGACAACCTTTACCAAGCCCTTGATATCCTTACTTTACACTTGAATCATGTAATCTTTATCCAATCCAAATCCTTAATCATATAACAAGCATCAGTTCCTAGTTGTATCTAGTTTCTAAGTTTTTGAGAGATTCGTTGACACTAGTTTAAATCAAAATCAATCTTTTATCAATGAATAACCTTTTTATTGGATGACTTTCTCACAAAATTCCACCGTTGAATTTAAAAATTCCTTCTTGTTAATCATAACCTTTAAATTTCACATTAATCCCAAATCATTTTGTAATCCATTGATTTGTCTTAAGATTAGTGTAATATATACTCTTCCAATATAAGAAAATATGAACTATTTGATTAAACACTCATTATTGTCTAATTCTTTCTAAACATGACATTTAAGATTAACATGATGTATAATAGTTATAATTCAAATGTATGATTAGTTATAGTCATAGATAGCCTGCATTAGAGCCATAGCGATTGCAAGGGCAGTTTGTGCATAGTATTGTGAAATCCATATAGCGTGGCAATAACACATGCTATGTGCCTTATTAGAGTTATGGCGATGGTGTGATATTGTGGCTGCTCAATCTCTAAAGTGTCATTGGCTGCGATAAATCAATTACTCTTGGCTGTGATGCTTCTCATATGAGGATATCGGCTTCCTCTAAGTGGTTATTGGCAAAATCTGACTTTACTGGTGGTGGCCTTTGTCCTCTCCAGGAGCCACTGAGTTTTCCGGTATCTCTCAAGTAATGGCTCTCTTCTCCCAGCCTTCTGAATCAGATGTTTTTCTTTACCTCTTTTCCTTTTCTCTTCTCAAGGACTCACTCCATTATCATGGCTTCCATTTCTCAGCCCTCTTGCTTTATCCTTCTGGACGTCTCTCGTTTATCTCTAATATTTTTCTTCGCATGTCTGTCTACCCTTCTCTCTAATTCATCCTCTCTTCTCTGTTTTATAGCTCTGTCTTGTAATAATTGGCTATTACTTAATCTATTTTCACTTGCAAAATGAGTTCTTTTGATAAAAGTTCAGATTCACTGTGGAAGTACTGCTAAGCTCTTTCAACAATGACATGTTTATGATTTAAATCGTTGATGTTACATTCTATGGTTAATTGTGGTCAGTGTTATTAATGGCGGATGGCGTTGCGGTTAATGGCGGAAGCCATGGCGGCTATATTAATATATATATATATATATATATATATATATACACACAAAAAAAAATACTAAAAAAAAAAAACTAATAACATATATCAATAACAATAAAATTAGAAATATATTCTAAGAAATAAAATTCACCAAAAGTATAACTGTTATATATAATTTGAACTATATAGGATTTACATTTATGGCATTATGTTACTTATAATCAAAGTCAAATTCTCCATGGTGGCCGCCATAACCGCCTATGGCGTTCTGCCCGATTTTCGCCCCGCCATGGCGTCGCCATAACCGCCTTTTGCTAACACTGATTGTGGTTAAAATTTGGGTGATTATTGAGTTGCATGAGTTATACTTTTAATTTGAATTTAGTTTTTTTTCCCCTAATATATTCATTGGTGGTTTTATTTACATATTATTGTCATTTTTTAATTATATGAAATATATTTAATATATAATATAATGAGCACTATTGCATTCGCTTGAGCAATGAGAACCCCCATCGCCATAAGTGCACTATTTGCTATACAACCATGGGTTGGATCTAAGTTGCACCGGTGTATGGTACCGGTACCTAGTACGGATATGGGTACAGGATACAAAATTTTTCAAAAAACTAAGGTACAGGTACGTCATAATGATAATGATAATGATAATGATAATGATAATGATAATGATAATGATAATAATAAACAACTAAAATTTCACACAATAAAATATGACAACACATCATAAAAATTAAAACACATATTTCAACATAACATAAAACATAGAAAGAGCTTAACTTGTTCAAACATTTGGGGCAAGGGCTGTCGGGATTTATTGCTCGAGAAGACAACTCCAGAATCATATTTTTTCGAAAAAAGAAGAAGAAAAAGAACAGTATCAGTCAATCAAAGATTCAGATGAGATTATGAGAAGAAGGGAAGAAGCGTACATTTGGAGCAAAGGTGTACACAAATAAGAGATTCAGATGAGATTATGAGAGGATGAACTGAGGGAAAACCGAAAAAACTGAAGGAGAGAACTGCCACCGCGTCAACGCCGGTCGCTGGAGAGTTTGATGCTTTGTCACTGGTTTCGCTGGAGTGAAGAGATGCCGCCACTTGCTAAGCTGTGTCGAGAACGAGAGCAGAGATGGATGGGGCTGAATCCAATGGAGGAAAGAAATGCAAAATGGGTAGTTTAGGGCTGTAAAACGCAGAGTTTGGCGGCAAAAAATGGGTGAGCCGTATGAAGCCATGCCCAGCCATACCCAAGGTGTACTCATACTAGGTACGTGTACGTGTGATTTTTGTGCATACCCATGCTTCAGAGGGTTGGATCGATAAAAATTACATTCTATAGAAAGTTATTCAATGGTGCAATTGTGCAACCATGTCAATTCTGACACCAATGACATTTTATTCCTCTATACACACACACACCATGGTTTAAAATTGTTGTTGCTATTACTGCATGTTGAAAGAGAGAAAAGAGAGAGACATATGAAGAAAATCGTGTCTAAACTACACAACGGAGGCTGAATTATATTGACCTATTACAATAAATACAAAGATCCTAATTACCATAATTACATGATTTAGTTATGATTTTGTTAGTCTATACAACGAATTTAGACACTATTTGCATAGTTTTCAACACTTCCCCTCAAGCTGGAGCATATAGGTCATATGCACCAAGCTTGTTACAAATATAGCTTATCTGAGGACCTTTCAAAGAATTAGTGAAAACATCCGCTAGTTGATCATTTGAATTGACAAAGCTAGTGGTGATGTCTCTAGATAAGATCTTTTCTCTAATAAAATGACAGTTTATCTCAATATGTTTGGTCCTCTCATGAAACCTATGAAGCACCGGTATGGCTCTCAGGCCGCTGTACCGAAAACAGAGACGCCTACAGCATGCCGAAAAACATATAGACAACCCCCCTTTTTTTTTCGGACACGTTCAAGTACGTTCTGAAATGTTCTGAAACTCAGTTTGGAAAGGGTTCTGAAGCGTTCCTTGAAATCATCGAGTTACTTCAAGGTTTGGAAGTCTATGGGCCCGAACAAGTTGTCGTGGTTGTCGGAGAAGTTCAAGTACTTGTCCTCAGAGTTTCTCCCACGAGGAAAACGGCGACGGAGTGCCACACATCGTCATTGTAGGGTTTAGGGTTTAACTGCATCGTTGCTGTCATTTGCATAACATCTCCAAATCGAAGCTCTTTAAGTAGTTGTTTTAACCAAATGAGTTCATAAGTAGTTGATGCCATGGCTCGATATTCTGCTTCGACACTTGATCTTGCGACGACATTTTGTTTCTAACTCTTCCAGGATATCAAATTACCCCACCGATGAATACACAATACCCATAAGTGGATCTTCTATCAAGATGAGAACTTGCCCAATTAGCATATGAGTATCTAACAATCTGAGTGTGACTCTTATCTTCATATACAAGGTCTCTTCTAGGAGCTCTTTTAATATACTTTAGGATGTAAATCGCTGCATCCTAATTGCATCACAAGGTGAATTTAGAAATTGACTTACCACACGAACTGCAAAGGAGATGTTAGGACGGGTAACAGTGAGGTAGTTCAGTTTTTCAATTAATCTTCTGTATATTCCTGAATCCGAGAGTGGCTCTCCCTGATTTGATAGAAGTTTAGCATTTGGATCCATAAGAGTGTCAACAGGCTTTGCATTCAACAGACCTGTTTCCTCAAGAATGTCCATGACATACTTCCTCTGTGAAATTGCTATACCATTATTGGATTGTGCCACCTCTATTCCCAAGAAGTATTGAAGTTTGCCAAGATCTTTGGTCTGAAAGTGATGACTAAGATATTATTTTACTTGAATTATGCCATGGTGATCACTACCAGTGATAACAATGTTGTCGACATACACAATCAAATAAATATACCCTTGAGCTGAATGGCGATAGAAGACAGAGTGGTCAGCCTCACTGCATGTCATACCGAATTGCTAAACTATAGTACTAAATCGGCCAAACCAAGCCCTAGGAGACTGTTTAAGGCCATATAGAGATTTGTGAAGACGACAAACTAGTCCAAAAGACTCCCCCTGAGCAACAAACCCTGGTGGTTGTTCCATGTAAACCTTTTCTTCTAGATCACCATGGAGAAAAGCATTCTTGATGTCCAATTGATGAAGGGGTCAGTGGCGAATAGCAGCCATTGATAGAAAAAGTCTAACCGAAGCCATCTTCGCCACAAGTGAAAAAGTGTCCCCATAATCCAAGCCAAAAATTTGGGTATACCCTTTTGCCACTAGACGGGCCTTGAGGCGATCAATCTTCCCATCAGGGCCAACCTTGACCGTATAAATCCACTAATAGCCTGCAACAGACTTCTTGGGAGGAAGAGGAACAAGTTGCCAAGTACCACTGCTTTGAAGGGCACACATCTCATTGATCATAGCTTGTCTCCACCCAGGATGAGATAAAGCATCACTTGGAAAGTTAGAAATAGACACAGAAGACAAGGAAGAAAGACAAGCATAATGCGAAGAAGATAGGCGATGATAACTCAAAGTAACATAGTGAGGAGAAAGGTTACGAGTAGACCGTATACTTTTTTGGAGAGCAATGGGAAGGTCAGGCTTAGGAGGCGGTGCCAGAGCTAGTAAAGGAATTGGTACCAGAGGAGAGTCCATATTGACCACTGCAACTTCTGATGGAGGCAAGGGTAGTGGAGGTTGTTGTGACTGACGATGGTAGACTTGGAAGGGGCGAATAGTAGTGGTGGGTTTCTCGACATGAGGAGTCAGAGGTGTATCTGACTCAACAGTGATAAGAAAAAGAGGGACGGGTAAGATCTTCAGAGATAGGCTTAAGAGTCGATGAAGGAGATTGGAAGAAGGGCGGAATGTTTATCAAGACCAGGAGTGAGATTGTGAACAAAACAGGTAGACCTAAATAACGAGGTGGTAGGGAATGCAGAGGCTGATGGGGATATAAAATAGAGTAAGGGACCTAGTGATCAAGCATAGAGGAGGGCATGCGGTTAATCAAATAATAAGCAGTAAGAACTGTATCGCCCCAGAAGCGGAAAGGAACATTACCATGAAGTAAAAGGGTCCGAGTTGTTTCTACGGGATGTTTGTTTTTTCGTTCAGCGACCCTATTTTGTTGAGGGGTATTGGCACAAGAGGTTTGGTGAAGAATGCCATGAGAAGCCATAAAGGATTGAAAGGGTTGAGACAAATACTCACGGGCATTATCACTACACAAACTACGTATAGGAACACCAAATTGAGTTTTAATTTCATGATAAAAGTTCTGAAATATTGAAAACAACTCAGACTAATTTTGCATAAAAAATAACCAAGTGCAACAAGAGTAATCATCAATGAAAGTGACAAAATATTTGGACCCTAGAGTAGAAACAGTACGACTGGGACCGCGAACATCATAATGTAATAAAGCAAAAAAGAGATGACGCTGGACTGCTGACTTTACCAGGAAACGAACTATGGATGTGTTTTCCTAGTTGACATGACTCACAAGGGAGACTCGACAACTTAGAGAGGTTGGACACCAATTTTGTAGTTTAGAAAGGCTAGGATGATCCTACTGTGCATGGATGGTGAGAGGGGAATCCTTGATAGGGCAAAGACGAGAGGGGTTGGAGAGCTGGTAGAGGCCATAAGACTCACATCTGGTGCCAAGTATCTGACCCGAACTCCGGTCCTACAGAATGACAGAGTCTTTAGTAAAGGTAATCATACAATCAAGGGACCGAGTCAAATGACTAATGGAAAACAAATTAAAAGGAGATCTAGGAACATAAAGGACAAAGTCTACTGGAAGGGAAGGGAGGGGATGGGGAGTGCTGATCCCTTGGGATTGAGACTTGGAACCATTTGCTAAAGTGATAATAGGTAAATAACCATTGTGAGAAAGGTTGGAGAAAAGCATTTTATTATCAGAAATGTGGTCAGTCGCATCAAATTGAAGAACCCAAGTACCAATGGATGGGAAACGAGAGAGACAAGCAAATGAAGTACCAATATGTGCAACAGAGGCAGTGGAACTAGATGTCTGACATTGCTCAAACCACTTCAGAAAGTGGGCATAGGCTGCCGTTGGAGCAGGGGACTTACGCTGTGCAAACCACTGTAAAACAATCTGCATACACAACCTTCGGGGTGTCCTTAGAGCTATTTGAGGAGGTAGAACTAGTCATGGATCAATAAACAACAACCAAAAAGTACCTGAATGCACCGATTCAAAAGGAGGTCGCGACAAACGGGCACGAACACAAAAGACAAGGGCAAATCCA
This sequence comes from Ormosia emarginata, assembly GCA_029884605.1. NCBI lineage: Eukaryota > Viridiplantae > Streptophyta > Magnoliopsida > Fabales > Fabaceae > Ormosia > Ormosia emarginata. Next base: position 41,688,649 of record JAQQTP010000073.1, on the reverse strand, counting down.
GAAAGAGGAGAGAAGGGCGAGCACGACGCTGCAAACGGCTGTCGGAGGGGGTGGCTCACATGTCGTCACTTGCCTGCGAAAGAGAGGCGCGTGTTGCTGTGTGCATGTACTATTGACGGCATGTGAAGGTGCGTCGTGGGGCTGCTAGGGCCATGCTTCTGGGTTCTAGCCAAACAGGGAGAGGCAATTCTGGTGGTGGGGTCACCAGCCAGAAAGGTATTTGGAAAGTTGGACGGCGGCAACGAATGACAATGGACAACGGCGAGCAGCGGCAAACAACAACAAAGGAGATGAGTCTGCTGGAAAGATGATACAACAGGAGGAGAAAGGTCGGCAAACCAGAGTGGAAACACGGTTTAGCCGGAAAATTTTTTCGTTGGAGAGCAGTAGGCTCACCGGGCGTGCACGGTTCTAAGATTGCTTCTTTTTAGGCTCTAGATACCATGTTGAAAGAGAGAAAAGAGAGAGGCATATGAAGAAAATCGTGTGTCTAAACTACACAACGGAGGTTGAATTATATAGACCTATTACAATAATACAAAGATCCTAATTATCATAATTACATGATTTGATTAGCCTGTATAACGAATCTAGATACTACTTACATAGTTTTCAACACTGCAATTGCGGGTGTTGCGACTTATGCGGTTGTAAATTTTTTTTAAGTTTGCAACCATGAAAATTTTATTTTTAAACAAAACTACAACATAGCGGCCAATGCAGTTGCGTTGCGGTAATGTTGTGCCTTTTTTTTGTGAATAGAGATCACCCTACAATTTGACGTGGTGATGCAGTTGCGAACATTGCTGCAACCGCAATATTGCTGCAACCGCAATATTGCTGCAACCGCAATATTGCTGCAACCGCAATATTGCTGCAACCGCAATATTGCTGCACCAGTTCATGCAAGCAGATTGCAAGTCCTTGGAAAAGCACTAGCGCATGCAAAGGCATTGTCTAGCTCTTAAGATGTGGCATCTAGTTTCGAAGTACACATGCAAAGCCCTCGTCAACATTCCAAGTTTACATGCAAGGCACTCTAGTCAAGGTTTCAAGTTCACATGGCTTTGATTCAAACAACTCTCAAGATAGGCTTTATGGATTTGAAGGGCGTTGAAGAATGTGAACTTTGGAACTAGATGCCACTTTTGAATGAGCTAGTGCTTTTCATACACACACACGCACACGCACACACACGCACACACATAAACATATGTATATATGTATACATATAAGTACACACACATGTACATATATATTCCCTCTGTTTCAAAATAATGAAAATATCTATTGTTTAAGGTAATTGCACAAGGATTAAGAAAGTTTTGAAATAGTCTCAATTATAAGAAAATGTAACTGTGTTTGACTAAATTTCCCTTTATTAAAATACTCAAAATACTAGTAACCGAAAAAATACTGAAAATATTATTATTCTATTAATGCTCTCTCTCGTTCCATTTAATAGAGATACCAAGAAGCAAGGATAAAGTTGGAAAAAATAATAATTATACACCTTTGATTTTCTAAAATGATAGATAAATTGAAATTTTTTCTAAAACGATAGATATTTTGAAACGAAAGGAGTATATGGCATTTACTCTAATAGTAAGTCTCAAGACTTACTCTCATCCTAACCGTTTGTTTTATTTAGATCTAATGGCCGACTTAATACTTATAACTAACAAAAACAAAAGGCTTTTCCCACTAGGTGGGGTCAGCTACATAGATCAAACGATGTATAAACTAAGTCTTCAAAAAGGCCATTTAGATCTAAGTCTTTTTTAATGATTTCACCTAGAGTTTTTCTTAGTCTCCCTTTATTTCTAACTATTGAGTTATCTTCCATTTGATCTACTCTTTTTATTGGGACTTCTGTTGGTCTTCTTCTCACATGGCTAAATCACTTTAGGCGAGATTCTACCATCTTTTCCTCAATGGGTGCTACCCTACTCTCTCTCTAATGCATTCTGTTAGTAAGCCTCCTATCACTAAAGTATACGTGAGGAGAAAGGAAGTGGGCTGTGAGAAATCAGAGGCCCAAGTGGGCATGGGACATGTTGTAACCACTGCTAACTAATTGCTAGCTTGGCAGTGTAATGGAGAGGAGAGGGAATTCGATTAGGATCCTTGTAGATCCCTATAGATATAAGAAAGAGAGAGAGGAGTGGGAGGTAGGAAAGAGGTGAGTAAGGAAATTGGGAGAGAACCAGGGAATGCCTGGACTATCAATCTGTTTCTCTTATTTTTCTGTTGAATATCAGTAAATTCTCTGTTTCTATTGCATTTTTTGATCCGGTTTCTATCAAGTGGTATCAAAGCTCCTGATCTTGGGAGCTATGAATGATGAGCACGAGAATGGAGGCGAGACTGGAAGCCATGGAGAAGGGGTTTGAGAGGTGGAAAGAAAACCAGGATGCGAGGATGAAGAGAAGTGAAGAGGTTTAGGAAGAGCTATTACGATTGATCCGTGACTTACCTCGTAGCAACAATGAGAGGCAAATGAGGACGAGTCAAAAGGACGATCCAGAGACGAATCAGAAGGGGAAGGAGATGGGGGGAGCCCCAACATGAACAATCGGCGAACCCGAGTTGAAACTGACGAACGGTGGAGGAAAATGGAGATCCCAGTGTTCGACGGCGACTACGCTTACGATTGGGTCAATTGAGTTGAGCGCTACTTTATCATGAACAGAATGGGGGAAAAGGAGAGGCTACAAGCCGTCATGTTGGCGCTAGAGGGTCGAGCACTGAATTGGTTTCAGTGGTGCGAATCAAGAACCTCGGAGGCAACGTGGTCGGCGTTCCGAGGAGCAGTCATTCAGAGGTTCCAGTCGACGATGGCTCAAAACCCATATGAAGTACTCTTAGGCGTACATCAAGTTGGATCTGTCAGTGAGTTCCGGGAGCAATTTGAGATGGTTTCAGGTCCCCTCTGGCAGACTGACGAAGAAATATTGAAAGGAATATGGATGAATGGGTTAAGGGAAGAGATAAGGGCAGAATTGAAACTTTATAGGTTTGATTCATTATCTGACTTGATGGATCAGGCCCAACTGATTGAAGAGAAGAATTGGGTTGCTGTCAAGGTAGGCCCAAGTGGGGAAGCTAGAGTTGGAGCTCAGTCTAGAATGAGCCCACTTGTAAAATCCACCACTACGGGAGTGGGGCTGCGACCAAATACTAACATTGAGCAAGGGAAAGGAGGGTCTACAGTAACTACAGGCTTCTCCAAGGCTAATTACACCAGCAAGTCCACAACAAAGGCTAAACCAGGTGTAGTTCAAGCAGTAACAGAGGAGGAGGAGGCTATAGAAGGCTATGTAATGCTGAGTTGCAGGATAAGATGAAGAAGGGCCTCTGTTTTAGGTGTGATGAAAAGTTTAGTCATGAACATATATGTAAATTCAAGCAATTCCATTTGATGGTGGTTGAAAATGAGGAAGATGTAGAAGAAATTCAAAGGGAAGCACTATATGATGAGAAGAATGAAGCAGAGGAGGAAGCATTGCAATTGTCAGCCTATAGCATGATGGGTATGACCTCCAAAAAGTCTTTGAAACTACTGGGGCAAATAGGAGAGAAAAAGGTGGTTGTGCTTATAGATTGTGGGGCCTCTAACAACTTCATAGCCAAGGGAGTGGTTAAGGAGTTAGACATACCTGTGACAGACACACCAACATACCTAGTGGAGGTGGGAGATGGTCATAAGATCAGAAGTAAAGGGGTTTGCAAGGATGTAACACTTAGCCTGCAAGAAATCCAAGTTAATCAGGATTTCTTTTTGTTTGAATTAGGTGGGGCTGATGTTGTGTTGGGTTTGGATTGGCTGGAGGGATTGGGTGAAATCAAGGCAAATTTTAAGGATTTGACTTTGAAAATGGAGATGGCAGGAAGGGAGGTAATCTTGAAGGGAGAACTTGCTTTATCTAAGTTTGCCGCATCGTTGAAGACTATATACAAAGCCCTGCAAGATGAAGGAAAATGATTCTACATTGAGTACAAATTTATGACAACAATACAACCTGAAAGCAGCACTATTGACGCAGAGATGGAAGCTGTGTTGCATGATTTTGAAGGTTTGTTTCAAGAACCTCATGGTCTACGCCCAACCAGAAGACAAGACCATGCAATACTCCTCAGGGAGGGTGCCCAAATACCTCATATTAGGCCCTATAGGTACCCCCATTACCAAAAAAATGAAATAGAAAAGATAGTGGATGAGATGTTGTCAGCTGGAATTATATGGCCAAGCATCAGACCATATTCCAGCCCAGTAATATTGGTCAAAAAGAAGGATGGAGGGTGGAGATTCTGCGTGGATTACAGAGCATTAAATAAGGTAACCATACCTGATAAGTTTCCTATTCCAGCCATAGATAAGCTGTTAGATGAACTAGGAGGGGCTGTGATATTTTCTAAATCGGATTTGAAATTTGGTTATCACCAGATTAGAATGAGGGAAATAGACATACCAAAGACAACTTTTAGGACTCATGAAGGGCACTATGAGTTCCTTGTAATGCCTTTTGGCTTGTCCAATGCACCCTTGACATTTCAAGCACTCATGAATGAGATGCTGAGGCCTTTCCTAAGGAAGTTTGTACTTGTGTTCTTTGATGACATACTGATCTATAGTAAAGATTAGCAGACGCGTCTTATGCATGTGAGGATGGTCCTTCATTTACTAAGGGAGCATAAGTTATTTATCAACAAGAAGAAGTGTAGCTTTGGCCAAAGACAGTTAGAGTCTTTAGGCCACTTGATTTCAACAACGGGGGTAAAGGCTGACCCTAAGAAGGTAGAGGCCATGGTTAATTGGCCAATACCGGTGGATGTGCGAGTTTGAGAGGGTTTCTGGGTTTGACAGGTTATTACAGGAAATTTGTCAAGGACTATGGCAAAATAGCCAGACCTTTGACTCAACAACTTAAGAAGGAGAGTTTTTCTTGGGGAGAAGAGGCACATAGAGCTTTTGAGGCCTTGAAGAATGCCATGACCTCTTTATCGGTTTTAGCCATTCCTGATTTTGAGAAAACCTTCACTGTTGAGACAGATGCTTCTGGGAGAGGGATTGGGGCTGTGCTAATGCAATAAGAAAAACCAATAGCTTTTATCAGCCAAAGGCTGTCAGGTAGAGCTCAAAGCAAATCCGTCTATGAGAAGGAGTTAATGGCCATAGTGTTTGCTGTCCACAAATGGCGACACTACTTGATGGGAGGGCATTTTGTGGTAAAAACAGATCAAAGAAGTTTGAAGTTCCTGAATGAACAAAGACTGATGGGAGAAGAGCAGCAAAAGTGGACATCGAAGCTGATAGGATTTGATTTCGAGGTACACTACAAACCAGTGAGGGAAAATAGGGTTGCTGATGCTTTATCAAGGCAGATGTTGTTCTCTGCGGTGTCCACTGTGCAGCTGACTGAATTAGAGAATTTGGTGGAAGAGTCGCAGACAGATGCAAAACTCAGGGGCATTTTTCAGGATCTGGTAAGCAAACCTGATGCCCACCCAGGTTACCAGACTCAAGGAGGTAAATTGTTCTACAAAGGAAGGTTGGTGCTGCCTAAATCATCCTAAAAAATTTCTATCATCCCTAGAGAATTTCATGATTCTTCAACAAGAGGGCACTTAGGATTCTTTAAAACCTACAAAAGGATTTCTGGACTGTTGTATTGGGAAGGAATGAAAAAGGACATCCAGAACTGTGTGTCAGGCTGTGATACTTGCTAGAAGAACAAATACCAAGCCCTAGCCCCTGCAGGGTTGCTGCAGCCACTGCCTATTCCAACACAAGTCTGGTCTGAAATTTCAATGGACTTTATTGGGGGTTTACCAAAGGCTCAAGGGGTTGACACCATCATGGTGATAGTGGATAGACTCACCAAATACGCCCACTTCATTGCCTTGTGTCACCCCTACACTGCAAAAGAAGTGGCTGAGGAATTTATCAAGGAAATTGTAAGGTTACATGGATTTCCAACTTCTATTGTGTCAGATAGAGATAGAATTTTTATCAGTCATTTTTGGACTGAACTCTTCAAGTAGTCAGGGACCAAATTGAGGTTCAGTTCAGCTTATCATCCACAGTCGGACGACCAGACTGAAATAGTGAACTGCTGCCTTGAGACTTATCTAAGATGCCTCACTGGAACTAAGCCTAAATAGTGGCCCAAATGGTTGAATTGGGCAGAATATTGGTATAATACCAATTACAACAGTGCCACTAAAGTTTCTCCTTTTAAGGCCCTCTATGGCAGAGATCCACCTACTTTGTTTAGAGGGACTGCAGATGCATCTATTGTTGAGGAAGTCAATAATTTGATGCTTGAACGAAATCACATGTTGGATGAATTAAAGCACAATCTGGTGTAGGCTTAGAACAAGATGAAAGTCCAGGCCAATAAACATAGAAGGGACGTGTGCTACTAGCCTGGAGACTTTGTTTACCTTAAAATTCAACCCTATCGTTTGAAGTCCCTAGCTAGGAGGGTTAATGAAAAACTCAGCCCTAGATACTATGGTCCATTCGAAATTTTGGAGAAAGTTGGTTCAGTTGCTTATAAACTGAAATTGCCAGACGGAAGTCGGATTCATCCAGTATTTCATGTCTCCCTACTGAAGAAGTCCATTTCTGCACCTACACTAAGTCAACCACTGCCACTTTTCATTTCAGAAGATTGGGAATTACAGGTTCAACCTTTGGCAATCCTAAATCAAAGAACTAATCCTGAAGGAATTCCAGAGGTGCTCATCAAGTGGCAAGACCTTCCAGACTTTGAGAGTTCATGGGAATCAATGATGACCATTCAGGAACACTTTGCTGAATTTCACCTTGAGGACAAGGTGAAAGCTTTGGGAGGAAGTATTGTTAGTAAGCCTCCTATCACTAAAGTATACGTGAGGAGAAAGGAAGTGGACTGTGAGAAATCAGAGGCCCAAGTGGGCATAGGACATGTTGTAACCATTGCTAACTAACTGCCAGCTTGGCAGTGTAGTGGAGAGGAGAGGGAATTCGGTTAGGATCTACTGCCGTGAAGTCCCATTGATTAAGGGATTGGATTAATTCCATAATTATGGAATTATTAGTTGTAAATGTGTAATTATTAGGTGTATAGTTGTTTCCTTTTCTGTTTTAGGTAGTATTTTGATTTTGGCTGTAATTAAGGAAATTATTCCTTTTTAGTTCCCATTTCCAGCCTAACAGCAAGCTGTCTTTAGTGTATATATTGTAACCCTTTTTTACTATGAAAGACGCATCAGAGTTTCAATGTGATTGAACCTCTACTTTCATGGTATCAAGAGCTGCGGTTATCCTGTAACCGTGAGTCAAAAAAACAGAGCCATAATTCTCCCATGGCCGACCTTCAAACACCTAAGTCTGCTGATGCATCACGCACACAGACCCTCCAACCAAACCCCACCGTGCAGCAAAATGCAGCACCCAGTTTTTCCATTGACATTAGCCATCCCTTCCAAATAACCCAACATAAACTCATTGGGTTAAATTTCCGAGAATGGTACCAATCTGTCCTTCTCGTGATCAAAGGGAAAGGGAAGATGGTCTATCTCACTGGAGACATCCCTGCACCAGCTTCAACAGATCCAAAGTATTTGACATGGGAGCAGAGAACTCTATTGTGATGGCTTGGTTGATCAACTCGATGGAGCCTAAAATTGGCCGAACCTACTTATTCTACAACATAGCTCATGAAATTTGGAAAATTGTCCAAGAAATGTACTCAGACCTTAAGAATTCCTCTCAATGTTTTGAAATCCGATCTACACTTCGCAATACACAGCAAGGAAGCAAGTCCGTGACTGAATACTTTAATGTATAAGTTGCATTATGGCAAGAAATAGACCTTTTCTATACCATACAGTGGAAGTGCGCTGAAGACAGCCAACTGTACGGTAAAATGCTTGAAAAGGAAAGGGTCTTTGATTTTCTTCATGGACTCAACAAAGATCTTGATGAAGTGAGAGGTCGTATCCTTGGAGCTAAGCCACTGCCTACAATCATGGAAGTCTTCGCTGAAGTTAGGAGGGAAGAAAGCCGAAGGAAAGTAACGTTGAACATAACTCCAACAATGGAAGAAGTCCACCAGCTTGGCTCAGCTTTATTCTCAAACTTAGGGGAGTCCAACAAGAGCCACCGCTCCAAAGATAGCAAGCTGTGGTGTGATCATTGCCAAAAGCCCTACCACACCAAGGAAACATGTTGGAACATCCACGGAAAACCTGCAGATTGGAAGCCTTGCAGTCAACGAAGACAAACTAATTTTGCACATGTGGCTGAAACTAATCCAGAGCACAATACTCCAAACATATCTCCATTCACTGTTGAAGAAATGGAGATGATAAAGGATATGCTCCATCAGTCCAGAACCAAACATACTGCTCTTGCAAGCTCTTCTGCTCATGTTGCACAACAAGGTAACTCTTTTCTTTCAAAACAGGAAAATTTTGCAGAATGGATTGTTGATTCAGGAGCATCCGACCACATGACTGGGTCTGCAAACCTGTTTTCGTCCTATAAAAGGTGTGATGGTGAGATAAAAATTACAGTGGCAGATGGAAGTTCCTCCCTTATGGCTGGTTTTGGTGATCTGAATTTGAGTGGTTTAAGTCTGAAATCTGTTCTTTATGTTCCTAACTTGAAATACAACCTAATTTCAGTTAGTAAACTTTCCAGAGATCAAAACTGTGTAGTAATTTTTTCTCCTACTTCTTGTGAATTTCAGGATTTGGACTCGGGGATGATAATTGGCAATGCTGAGGAATGAAATGGTCTCTATTTTTTCCTGGGTTCTTCTTCAAAACTTCAAGTTCAATCCAAGGTTTCCCTGTCTACTATTTCAGATTTTGATGTAATGCTTTTGCGTAAACGTCTTGGTCATCCTAGTTTCAATTATCTTAAATTCTTGTATCCAAAGCTGTTTATCAATAAAGATGTTTCTTCTTTCCAATGTGAAAATTGTATTTTTGCAAAACAACCTAGAAAACATCATCCTGAGCTCTCTCATAAAATTTCAAAACCTTTTCACCTCATCCATAGTGACATATGGGGTCTTGCCTGTGTCTCTAATCTTACTGGAACAAGATGGTTCATTGCCTTTATTGACAACCACACACAAATATGTTGGACCTATCTTATGAAAGACAAGTCTGAGACAAGTATCATCTTCAAACAATTTCATAACCTTGTCACAAACGTTTTTCAGTCCACTATTCAAATTGTTCGAACTGACAATGGCAAAGAATATTTTTCTCATGAACTTGTAAATTACCTTACCGAGCATGACATATTCCATCAAAGTACATGTGTTTACACTTCACAGCAAAACAGTATAGCCGAAAGGAAAAACCGTCATATTCTTGAAGTTGCTCGTTCTCTCATGATTTCAAGTAATGTCCCACATTCTTTTTGGGGTGAAGTTGTTTTAACCTCTACATATCTTATCAATAGGCTTCCTTCTAGAACTCTTAATTTTCAAACTCCCTTGAGTTGCTTACAAAAATGTTTTCCCTATGTCAGAATCCTTGAGTCTCTTCCTCCTAAAGTCTTTGGGTGTATTGTGTTTGTTCATAACTCTAGTCCCACTCGGGGCAAGCTGGATCCCAAAGCCATTAAATGCATTTTTGTTGGTTACTCACCCTCTCAAAAAGGGTACAAGTGCTACTGTCCTTCCACCAAAAGGTTTTATATCTCATATGACACCACCTTCCTTGAACATCAACCTTTCTTTGCCAATGTTTCTCTTTAGGGGGAGAACTTAAGTGAAGATAAACATTGGAATCCTTCCATGTCCCTTCCTATTTTACTTCCAATTTCACCTTTAAAACCCATACAACTTATACCTCAAGGAGAAGAACATGAGAAACAAGTGCAAGGTGGACTTCAGGTCTACTCTAGGAGACCACGAATTCCTCAGCAAAATCAAACACCAGAATTGGGGCCAAATCTAATGGAAGGCACACAGGTTGATGAAGGTAATTGCACAGTTAATGATTTAAATGCTACTGCTGTTGATGATCTTCTTGATGTTCCTATTGCTATTAGAAAGGGAGTTAGGTCATGCACTCAACATCCCATATCTAATTATCTCTCTTATTCTAAGCTGTCATCAAAGTACAGGGCTTTCATCACAAAGATTAACCAAATGGAGGTTCCCAAAAATGTTCAAGATGCTCTTCAAAGTCCAAAATGGCGAAGTGTTGTAATGGAGGAAATGAATGCTCTAAATGAAAACAAGACATGAGATGTAGTAGACCTTCCTGAAGGAAAAAAGGTGGTGGGATGCAAATGGATCTTTACCATAAAAATAGGAGCTGATGGAAACATAGATCGATACAAGGCAAGGTTGGTAGCTCAAGGGTATACTCAAACCTATGGTATTGACTATGAAGAAACTTTCGCTCCAATAGCAAAATTAAAATCTATCAGAGTCCTCATCTCTCTTGCTGTGAGTCTTGATTGGGAATTGCACCAAATGGATGTGAAGAATGCATTACTAAATGGAAATTTGGAGGAAGAAGTTTATATGAAGCTCCCTCTAGGATTTGAAGGAAAATCAGGTATGGTGTGCAAGTTGAACAAGTCTTTATATGGACTAAAACAGTCCCTAGAGCCTGGTTCACCAAATTCAGCTTGGCTATGAAACAATTCGGGTACACACAAGAACAGGCACATCACACCCTCTTTGTCAAACAAGCTGAAAATGGAAAAAAGGTAGTTCTTATTGTCTAAGTAGACGATATAGTAATTACTGGAGATGACACCCAAGGAATTGAAAGACTTAAAAGTCAGCTGAAGGCAGAATTTAACGTAAAAGACCTTGGAAACTTAATATTTTCTTGGGATGGAAATTGCAAGGAGCAAGAAAGGCGTTTTTATCTACCAAAGGAAATGTACCCTTGATCTGCTAAAGGAGACAGGAAAACTGGGGTGCAAGGCTGTTGGAACACCTCTGGACAGAAATTGGAAACATAACCTTAATGAAGGAGATCCTCCTGTGGAGAGGGAATCCTACCAACGCTTAGTAGGAAAGTTGATCTACCTATCCCTCACTAGACCTAACATTACTTACAGTGTAAGTGTTGTAAGTCAGTTTATGCATTCTCCTACCAAGAGACATTTAGAAGCTGTAAACTAGATCTTGCGCTACCTAAAAGGGACTCCTGGCAAGGGACTACTGTTCAAGAAAAATGATCACCGAGGGGTTGAGTGCTTTGCAAACGCAGACTGGGTAGGCTCTGTAGAAGACGCAAAGTCAACTATTGGGTATTGCACCAAAGTGTGGGGAAATGTTGTGACTTGGAGAAGCAAGAAACAAACAGTTGTTGCAAGAAGTAGTGCTGAAGCAGAATATAGGGCAATTGCACAAGGAGTTTGTGAACTTATTTGGATAAGTAGGTTACTACAAGACTTATTTATTCCACTTGAAGGCCCTATGAAATTGTACAGTGATAGTAAATCAGCTATTAGCATAGTTCACAATCCTGTACAACATGATAGGATGAAGCGTGTGAGGATTGACAGGAACTTCATCAAATCAGAAATTGAAAATGGGACTTTCAGCTTGCATTATGTGTCTACCAAGTCACAAGAAGCTGATATGTTTACGAAACCTTTATTGAAGTCAGAATTTCACTCAAATGTTAGCAAGCTGGGAATGATTGACATCTATTCACCAGCTTGAGGGGGGCTGTTGCCGTTAAATCCCATTCATTAAGGGATTGGATTAATTCCATAATTATGGAATTATTAGCTGTAAATGTGTAATTATTAGGTGTATAGTTGTTTCCTTTTCTGTTTTAGGTAGTATTTTGATTTTGGCTGTAATTAAGGAACTTATTCCTTTATAGTTCCCATTTCCAGCCTAACAACGAGCTATCTTTAGTGTATTTATTGTAACCCTTTTTTACTATGAAAGACGCATCAGACTTTCACTGTGATTGAACATCTGCTTTCAGGATCCTTTGTAGATCCCTATAGATATAAGAAAGAGAGAGAGAGAGGAGTAGGAGGTAGGAAAGAGGTGAGTAAGGAAATAGGGAGAGAACCAGGCCTCTTGAATGCCTGGACTATCAATCTGTCTCTCTTATTTTTCTGTTGAATATCAGTAAATTCTCTGTTTCTGTTGCATTTTCTGATCCGATTTTTATCACATTCATTCTTGATCTTATCTTGTCTTGTATGTTTACTCATCCACCGCATCTGCGACACTGGGCTTATGCACTTGTTGGCTCTTTATTGTCCAACATTCAATACCATAAAGCGTTGCGAGTCTTATAGCTTTGGGGTAAAATTTTACTTTAAGCTTGAGATACACCTTTTGATCACAAATAGCAACTAAAGCATTTCTTGCAATTGTCTGGTTTTGTTACCTTTCAAGCATAGAATAGAGAATTGGCCACAATGAATAAAGAAAAAGCTCTTGGATTAGCGTCTATCAATAGAACTCAGGACAATAGCCAGAGATGGAGATCACTTATTTAAGGAGTTCAATTGCCATTGTAACCAAGTTTAAGGAGATCAATTGTTTCATATGAAGTATTAGTAATATGAGAGTGATAGAAACTAGAATTAACACTGAAAATGGTTAATAAACTCAAGGAGCACAGCTTCTAATACAATGGGAAAACACTGGAAAACTAGTGAAAAACAGAAAGAAATAGAAAAGGAAAATATGGAAAATCAGAGATGCTAGTAACAGACTCTGCCCCTTGGCCTAAGCCATCCCAAACCTCCAACTTCCAGAATGCCCTCTCTCCCGTAACCAACTCTCTCTTATTCATGCCTATCCTTCCTTCATTCTTTCCACCCGGCCATTCATTTGTGGCCCAATCTCTACATACACATGAGCTAGGGCCTATTAATACCCCTCGGATGACAATCACCTTGTCCTCAAGGTGAAGGTTTGAGTAAGAGTCCTCAAACAGCTAAAGGAAACATCCACCTGGGTCCCATTGCTTGAAGCACGAGGACTAGGTTATGCTTGATGCATATGAACTGTTGAAAGAGAGAAAAAAGAGAGACATATGAAGAAACCGTGTGTTTCAACTACACAACGGAGGCTAAATATATACTCAATAAGTAATAACTAATTACACAATTTACATGATGTGGGACTAACAGTTGTACTACTAATTACACCTAATTACATATGTTTCCAACACTCTCAAGTGGAGCATATAAATCATATGCACCAAGCTTTTACACAAATAACTTATTCGTGGACCTCTCAGGGACTTGGTGAAGACATCCGCTTTGCTCATTTGAGTTGACAAAGTTTGTGGTGATGTCTCCTGATAGAATCTTTTCCCGATGAAATGACACTTAACCTCAATATGTTTGGTCCTTTCATGAAACACCTGGATTGGAAGCTATATGCAAAGCGAACATTGTCACATATGAGTGTCATTTTCATAACCTCATCAAATTGAAGTTCTTTGAGGAGTTGTTTCAACCAAATGAGTTCACAAGTGACCGAGGCCATAGCTCGGATTCAGGATCCAACTACATTTTGCTTCTTACTTTTCCAGAAACTAAGTTGCCTCCAATGAGTACACAATACCCGAAGTGGATCGTCTGTCATAGGAGAACCTCGCCCTTGTGATCTGAGTATCCAACGACTTGAATATGTCCTTTATCTTCATAGATGAGGCCTTTTCCAGGAGGAATATACTTTAGGATGCGAATCACTGCATCCCAATGTGCATCACAAGGTGAATTTAGAAACCGACTTACCACACTAACCGCAAAGGAGATGTCGGACGTGGGTAAATAGGGTAGTTCAGGTTTTCCAATAACCTTCGTATCTTCCTGGATCCGAGAATAGCTCCCCTTGATTTGGTTTTAGCATTCTGATCCATGAATTTGCATTCAGTGTTTCCTCAAATGTCCATCTTCTTATGTGAAATTACTATACCATCATTGATTGTGCCACCTCTATTCCCAAGAAGTCGAAGTTTGCCAAGATCTTTGGTCCGAAAGTCCAAGATATTGTTTTACCTGATTTATGTCATGGTGATCGCTACTAGTGATAACAATGTCGTTGACATATACAATCAAATAAATGCACCCTTGAGTGAATGGCGATAGAAGACAGAGTGGTCACCACCTCATCGCGTGTCATACCAAACTGCTGAACTACAAGACTAAATCGGCCAAACCAAGCCCTAGGAGACCGTTTAAGGCCATACAAAGATTTGTGAAGACGACAAACTAGGCCGAAGACTCCCCGAGCAACAAACCCTGGTGGTTGCTCCATGTAAACCTCTTCTTCTAGATCACCATGGAGAATAACATTTTTGATGTCCAACATGAAGGGGCCAAATACCGAATAGCAGTGCCCTTGACAAAAAAGTCTAACCGAAGCCATCTTTGCCACAGGTTAATCCAAGCCAAAAATGGGTATATCCTTTGGCCACCAGACGAGCCTTTGAGGCGATCAATCTTGCCATCGGGCCAATCTTGACCGTATAAATCCACCGACAACCTTGACGTACTTCCCGGGAGGAAGAGGAACAAGTTCCCAAGTACTACTTCAAGGGCACACATCTCATCGATCATAGCTTGTCTCCACCCAGGATGAGATAAAGCGTCACCTGGAGAGTTAGGAATGTAGACACAAGCATAATGCGAAGAAGATAGGCGATGATAACTTTAACAAATGAGGAGAAGGGTTACGAGTAGACCGTATACCTTTTCTGAGAGCAATGGGAGGGTCGGGAGCAAAGGCTTCTGAGGCCTAAAGAATAAAGGAGAGTCCACATTGACCTCTCGCAACTTCTGGAGTGTGTGGTGGCCGATGATAGACCATAAGTGACGAATAGTAGTGGTGGTGTGCTCAACATAGAATCAACAGAGATAAGAGGAAGAGGGATGGGTAAGACCTCGTAGATAGGCTCAAGAGTCGATGAAGAGACCTTGAAGAAGGGAACAGACTCAAAGAAGGTAACATCGGCCGAGATGAGGTAACGTCGGAGATCGGGGAAAAACAACGATAACCTTTTTGGGACCGATGGTAACCAAGAAAAACACACTTAATAGATCCAAAGTTTATCAAGACCAGGAGTGAGATTATGAACAAAACAAGTAGACCCAAATATACGAGGTGGTAGGGAATGCAGAGGTTGATGGGGATATAAAATAGAGTAAGGGACAATCAAGCACGAGAAGAGGGCATACGGTTAATCGTAATGCAAGTAAGAACCGCACGCCCCGTAAGCGAAAAGGAACATTACCATGAAGTAAAAGGGTCAAGTTGTTTCTACGAGATGTCGGTTTTTACGTTCAATGAATTTTGTAGGGGTTGTGCACAAGAGTTTGGTGAAGAATGCCATGAGAAGTGGATTGAAATGGTTGAGACAAATACTATTATTACGCAAACTACGTATAGAACACCAAATTGAGTTTTAATTTCATGATAAAAGTTTTGAAATATGGAAAACAACTCATTTTGCATCAAAAATAACCAAGTGAGAGTAATCATCAGCTTCAAAATATCTGGATCCTAGAGTAGAAACAAAAACTACTAGACCCCAAACATCGAATGTACTAAAGCAAAAGGAGAAGACGCTGACCGCTGATTTTACCAGAAACGGACTACGGGTGTGTTTTCCTAGTTGACATGACTCACAAGGGAGACTAGACAACTTAGAGAGGTAACCAATTTTTGGAGTTTAGGAAGGCTAGGATGACCCAACTGTGCATGGATGGTGAGAGGGGAATCCTTGACAGACAAGCCACGAGAGGGTTGGAGAGCCCATAACTCACATCCGGCCAAGTATCCGTCCCGAACTCCGGTCCCCGCACTGACGAGTCTTTAGTAAAAGTAATCATACAATCAAGAGAGCTCAAACGACTAATGGAAAGCAAATTAAAAGGAGACCCAGGGAACATAAAGGACCAGTCTCTAGGTAGTGCCGATCCCTCGGGATTGAGACTTGGAACCATTTGCTAAAGTGACAAAGGTGCAAATAACCATTGTGAGAAAGGTTGGAGAAAAGAGTCTTATTACCGTAAATATGGTCATTGCACTGCACCGTAATCAAGAACCCAAGTACCAATGGATGGGGAACGAGAGAGACAAGCAAATGAAGTACCAATATTGCAACGAGGCGGTGGAACCCACGTTGCTCAAACCACTTCGGCCATTCATAGGCGCTTGTTGGAGTAGAGAAACCAGGACTTACATTGTGCAAACCACTCTGCATACTCACTTTCTTCACATCCTTAGAGCTAGCCGAGGAGGTAGAACTAGCCATGGATCGATGCAACAACCAAACAAACCGAATGCACCGAGTCAAAGGGGGGGTCGTGACAAACGGTCACGAACACAAAAGGCGAGGGCGGATCCGACGTAAGAGAGAAAGGCAATCACGGCGGACAAACGACGGCCGGCGGTGGGGGGTGGCTCACGCGCCGTCACGCGCCGGAAAACGGGCCGCGCAAAGGGGCTGTTTGGCGGCGAAGGGTGGCGCGTGGGGCGCGTCCCGGCGACGTTGGGGCCGGGCTTCTAGGGTCCCACGGGCGGGAGACGGTTCCGATGGTGTGGTCGGCGGCCGGAAGGAGGCGGCCGACGGCGGTGGCGCCGGCGAACGTGGAGAGAAAAAGGGGCCGGAAAGACGTCACGCAAGGGAGAAAGGTCGGCAAACCGGAAGGAAACACGGTCCACCTCACCGGGTCCCCTCTCTTAGGCTCTGATACCATGTTGAAAGAGAGAAAAGAGAGAGACATATGAAGAAACCGTGTGTTTCAACTACACAACGGTATATACTCAATAAGTAATAACTTGATGCATATACTAATTACACCTAATTACATATGTTTCCAACATGAACTTCCACCGAGGTCCAATGGACCTTCTCCAAGTCTCTTGCCTTCTCGAATACTCCAGATTCCAACAACTCCACCAACAGTCACGAGTGCAGATTCACTTTTAGGAGCAAGGAAATGGCCAATTCCTGTAATTATGGTGGTGATGGTAACTGTTGCCTTAACAACAACCATATGAAGAGTCCCAGTAATGGCCTGAAAACCAACACCTGCAGGACACTTGAGGGATCCTCCATCTGCAACAATTGTACCCACAATGCTACTTGCACCATTGATTGACCCAAGTTTTGGAGGTCCCAAGCTCATTCTTGTTGAGTAAACATCCATATGAATACTAGCCACTAATTGGTTCAGTTTCTCACTCCTAAACATTTACCTCCCTGCTGATCCGACCAAGCTTTGCGGCATGGATAAAACCCTTCATATGGAAATAGAGTAGCTGGCCGAGGAAAAATCAAAATCCGAACAAAAAGAATTCCTGAGTGCTGAGTGGAACCACCATGTCGGAATTGTCCTAGACATAACAATGCCCATAATAGGCTTCTTAAGATAGAATACTAAGATTAGAGTATGGAGAAAATTATTCCCCTTTTTCATTTATTCAAAAGATCAAACATTACATAAATAGGGAAAACAGAGAGTTAAATAAGGAAACAAAAAATAGGCAATTCCCATAATTAATTAGAAATCCCTAAAAATAAGCAATAGAATAAAGAAGACAAGATAGCTGACCACAATCCCTACAATTATGGGATGCTGTAATTCCTCATAATGTACGGGATTGTTATCCAACACTCCCCCTCAAGATGGGAAATAGATATTAGTCATTCCCAGCTTGCCAACATTGGACTCAAAGTCTGATTTTAATAAGGCCTTTGTAAGAACATCTGCTTCTTGCAACTTGGTTGGGACATAGTGTAGGGTGAAAGTTCCATTTTCAATTTCTGACTTGATGAAGTTTCTGTCAATCCTCACATGCTTCATCCTGTCATGTTGAACTAGGTTATGGACTATGCTGATGGCAGATTTGCTATCACTGAGAAGCTTCATTGGTTCTTGCAGTGGAATAAATAAGTCTTGTAGTAACCTATTTATCCAGATCAGTTCACAAACCCCTTGAGCAATTGCTCTATATTCTGCCTCTGCGCTACTTCGTGCTACAACGGTTTGTTTCTTGCTTCTCCATGTCACCAAGTTTCCCCACACTTTTGTACAATACCCTGTGGTGGACTTGTATCCTCAACTGAACCTGCCCAATCAGCATCTGCAAAACACTCAACACTTCTGTTTTCAGTCTTCCTGAATAGTAATCCCCTTCCAAGAGTGCTTTTCAGATAGCGGAGAATCTGGTTTATAGCCTCCAGATGTCTCCTTTTTGGAGAGTGCATAAACTGGCTCACTACACTAACACTATAGGCAATGTCCGGTCTAGTAAGAGATAGGTAGATCAGTTTACCTACAAGGCGTTGATACCTATCCCTTTCAATTGGAGGGTCATCTTCAGTAATCTTGTGCTTCCAATTTCGGTCTAGGGGAGTACCTGCAGGTCTACACCCTAGCTTCCCTATTTCCCGAAGTAAGTCAAGAGTGTACTTTCTTTGGGAGATGAAAATACCCTTCTTGCTTCTAGCTATTTCCATCCCAAGGAAGTAGTGTAGCTGTCCAAGATCTTTAACCTTAAATTCTGCCTGTAAATAGTTGTTGAGATGTTCAATTTCTTGCGTGTCATTTCCTGTGATTACCATATCGTCTACATAGACTATAAGAACAACCCTTTTTCCTTCCCTGGATTTTTTCACAAACAAGGTGTGGTCAGCCTGACTTTGTATATAGCCGAATTGCTTCATAGTGGTACTGAATTTTGTGAACCAAGCCCTTGGGGACTGTTTTAGTCCATACAGGGATTTGTTTAACTTGCACACTGCATCATTATTTTCTCCTTCAAATCCTGGGGGTAGTTTCATATAGACCTCCTCCTCTAGCTTACCATTCAAGAAGGCATTTTTTACATCCATTTGGTGTAGTTCCCAATCCAAATTTGCTGCAATGGAAATGAGGATTCTAATGGAATTCAACTTTGCAACTGGTGCAAATGTTTCCTCATAATCTATACCATGGGTTTAGGTATAGCCTTGGGCAACTAGTCTTGCCTTATATCTGTCTATCTTTCCATCTGCACCCATCTTTGTGGTAAATATCCATTTGCATCCCACAACTCTTTTACTTTTAGGAAGAGTTACAATTTCCCAAGTCTTATTTTCTTCTAATGCAGCCATTTCCTCTAGGACAGTAGCTCTCCATTTTTTATCTTTCAGGGCTTCATGGACAGTGTTGGGAATCTGCAGAGTCCAAATCTACAACAAAAGCTCTATATCTTGGGGATAGGTTGGAATATGTGAGGTAACTTGATATAGGATGCTTTGTGCAGGACCTTACTCCTTTCCTTAGAGCAATAGGAAAGTCAATCTCATCAACCAATCTCATCAACCGTATCATTAACAGTATTAGAATCATGGTCAATCTCATCAAACGTATCATTAATAGTATTAGAATCATGGTCAATCTCATCAACCATATTAGAATCATCAATTGTACAATTACCTTTTATGTTTCCTTCTGCGGTTTCCATATGATTTGACTCCGGATCCAGTGATTGACTTTGCAAAGGAACACATGGTCTCGATCTCCTGGTGAAAAATTTTGGGAAAATATTGTTCTCACCTTGAGGTCTCTTCTCTAATTCTCCCCCCAGGTTTGGATGGAGCAGATTCCGAGGGATTATGGGTTTCTTTTGGTACAAAGGTAGACAATGGAAGAGATATGGGAAGAGAGATGGAGAGATCCCAGTGATGAGTTTCAATCATGTTCTCCCCCTGAAGCGAATTATTGGGAAAGAAAGATTGATGTTCAAGGAAAGTGGTATCATATGATATGTAGAACCTTTTGGATTTGGGACAGTAGCACTTGTACCCTTTTTGCATGGGAGAGTAACCAAGAAAGATGCATTTATGGGACTTAGGATTAAGCTTTCCCCGTGTGGGACTAGAGTCACAGACAAACACAGTACAACCAAATATTTTTGGTGGAAGTGACTCAAGCATCCTTATAGAGGGAAAGGCCCTTTTTAGACAACTAAGAGGGGTTAAAAATTGAAGAGGTTTGGAAGGAAGACGATTGATAAGATAGGTAGCAGTTAAGATAGCTTCCCCCCAAAAATGATTTGGAACATTTGAGGTGAACATAAGGTAGCGAGCAACCTCAAGAAGGTGCCGATTTTTTCTTTTGGCAACACCGTTTTGTTGGGGAGTATGACTGCATGAACTTTGATGAAGTATGCCATGTTCAAGTAAGTAATTATTGAAGTCATGCGAGAAATACTCCCGTCCATTGTCGGTACGAAGAATGTGAATAGATGACTGAAAAACATTAGTGACAAGTTTATGAAACTTTTTGAAAATAGTGTTTGTTTATGATTTTTCTTTTAAGAGATACACCCAACAAACACGAGTATGGTCATCTATAAAAGTAATAAACCATTGAGTTCCAGTAATATTGGGAACTCGAGAGGGCCCCCAAATGTCACTATGGATGAGATGAAAGGGTTGAGATGCACGATAAGAATGAGGAGGGTAATTATTTCGAGATTGTTTAGCAAGAATACAGTGTTCACAACTGAAAGAGGAAACATCTTTATTGATAAATATGTCTGGATACAAGTATTTTAAGTAACTAAAATTAGGATGACCAAGACGGTTGTGCCAAAGAAGGATATCTAAATCTGAGACAGTTGATAGAGAGAAGGTTTGAGGGGGAATTAGTAGAGACATAGTAGAGGCCATTGCGTTGCTTAGCACTGCCAATTGTCTTTCCCGAAGACAAATCCTGAAAAATGCAGTAAGATGGGTAAGTAATGATTGCACAGTTTAGATCTTTAGTCAATTTACTAGCAGATATGAGATTATATTGCAATTCGGGGACATAAAGAACAGAGTTCAGTTTTAACCCTGACAAATTCAGATTACCAGTGCCCGCCACCAATGATGAATTACCATCAGCAACCGTAATAGTAACACCTCTATCAGCCTGCTCGTATGATGTGAAGTTAGTATATGACCCCGTCATATGATCAGTAGCACCGGAATCAAGGATCCACTCTCCTGTATTCTCATGCTTAGACAAGAAAGAAAACCAACCATTACCTTTGTGAGCAATGTTTGCT
Source organism: Ormosia emarginata (assembly GCA_029884605.1). Classification (NCBI taxonomy): domain Eukaryota; kingdom Viridiplantae; phylum Streptophyta; class Magnoliopsida; order Fabales; family Fabaceae; genus Ormosia; species Ormosia emarginata. Next base: position 41,667,587 of record JAQQTP010000073.1, on the reverse strand, counting down.
GTAGAGGTTGAAGGTCCAGGTATTTCAGGTTTGAGTTGAGAAAGGAAATTCTTCAACATATCCAACTGTTCACTAGAAAAAGGAGCAGAATTGTGCTTCTTTGGTTCAGTAGAGGATTTAGCCATATGAACAGAGGCAGAGGGCTTGCGTTGACTTCGCAGCTTCCAATCTGCAAGTTTCCTATGAATGAGCCAACATGTGTCCTTGGTGTGATATGGTTTCTAACAATGATCACACCAAGTTTTTGCCTCCTTTGGACGTTGAGCCTTGGGGTCTGTTCTGCGACTAACAAGAGCTGAACCCAGTTGAGTGTCCTCAATTGTAGAACTGGTCTCCAACATTACTTTCCTGCGGCTTTCTTCCCTTCTAACCATGGCAAAGGTTTCTTTGAGAGATGGCAGAGGCTTAAGGCCAAGTATTCGACACCGAACTTCATCTAGTTCTTTGGTAAGACCTTGAAGAAAATCAAATATCGTTTCCTTTTCCAGCATTTGGTCATATAATAATTTATCCTCAGGGCATTTCCATGAAACTATATAGAGCAGGTCCATTTCTTGCCATAGTTCAACCAACATATTAAAGTACTCAGTCACAAATTTGTTACCTTGACGCGTATTATGCAGTGCTGACCTGATTTCGAAGCACTGCACGGAGTTTTGTAGATTTGAGTACATCTCCTGCACTGTTGTCCAGATTTCATGGGCGGTTTTGCAGAACAGGTAGGTTCTGCCGATCTTAGGATCCATAGAGTTGATCAACCAAGCCATAACAATAGAGTTTTCTGCATCCCAGCTGTTATAGGAGGGATCGTTTGGTGTTGGAGAGGCAGTTGTCCCTGTAAGGTAGCCCATTTTTCCTTTCCCTTTAATCACAAGGAGGACCGATTGAAACCATTCTCTAAAATTTAACCCATTTAACTTGTGTTGGGTTATTTGAATGGAGGGGTTAAGGTCAATCGATTGGAAGAATGAAGCAGTGGCGAACGGGTTGGTGTTTTGGTTTTGGGTGGTAGACCGATCGGCATTTGCAGATGGTCGGTCAGCCATGAGGCTGTATCGGGTTTTCATCTATGATGAAGAAGTGGCTCTTGATACCATAAGATTAGAGTATGGAGAAAATTATTCCCCTTTTTCATTTATTCAAAAGATCAAACATTACATAAATAGGGAAAACAGAGAGTTAAATAAGGAAACAAAAAATAGGCAATTCCCATAATTAATTAGAAATCCCTAAAAATAAGCAACAGAATAAAGAAGACAAGATAGCTGACCACAATCCCTACAATTATTGGATGCTGTAATTCCTCATAATGTACGGGATTGTTATCCAACAAATACCAAAGGCTTCAAAAGGCGAGGAAAGTATGGTGACGGAGAGCTTAAACATGCAGGTAAGCTGGTAAGGTCATGCAGAACTCTAACAAAAGGTTTCTCATGTCTTCCCTAGTTGGTCTTTCCAGCATGGCCAACAATGTAATTGGGCAGGGCTGCAACATGGAGATCAATTTCCGCAGCAAAAGTGTAAATTTGCACCCTGAAAGCACCATATGAAGCTGCAAACTCTCTTCAAAATCTGAAGGTGCTTTACCAACAGTATCAAATATAAACTGAAAGAGATGCAAAACCAGTTTTGCTATTCGTGAATCGGGGTGTTTAAAGAACCAATCCAATTTAACATAGTCTAGGTGTTTAAAGAACCAATCCAACATTCTTCTACCCACAAAACAAAACGCATAGTATTAGTAGGGAACCTGTGCAATGAGAAAGTTGCTTCCACTAACATTACTTGCTCCGGGTCAGGATGTGGGAAAGCCACTAGGATTGAAACAGCATACTCTTCTGTTGAGCTCCAAGAATTATCTTACCGCAAAGCAACCAACTAACAGCCTTAGAGCTTGTTGGTGTGAAACCCACTTCACCCCATGTATAATTCCCGAAATTACAGAACCCATGAACTAGAGAAGCTCGAGGAGGCGGTACATTAACTTTGCGTCCCTCTGTGTTGTTCGTAATATCCTTCCCGAAACAGAGCATCTTCTTTCCCCACCCACTCAGCAGTTGGCCCCAAGTAATCTTCTCTATTGGGTAGGAGCATTTTGACCAATGTTCTGAGAACTGAACCGGCCAGTCGGACCAGTTGACTGTGAACCAGATCATTGGCTGGTCCGGTTATGCTTGTGAAACTGATATTTTGAAAACTGGTCTAAGAATCGGTGAATCAACTTTAAACCGGTAGACCGCTCGAAACTTTGATATCCGATTTCTTTATTATAAAAATGAAAACTGGTCTAAGAATCGGTGAATCAACTTTAAACCGGTAGACCGCTCGAACTAGTTGTGATTTGATGGGTCAAACCGATTCTCTTTATTATAAAAATTATCAACGTTGCACCACCAAGGATTCAAACTCAGGTTCTTTTGCAAGGAGATGTGCCATCTTACCACCAAACCACTAGAATTTGTTTGTTATGCTATGTTACTTTTATATTATATTACTTTCTAACATCAATTATAAAATATAAAATGCTTTATATAATAATCTAAAACATATTAAAATATATTTATCTAATATAAAATATATTTATCTAATATAAAATATATTTAAGTTACTATAACGATTTAATTTTTTATTAATAATTTTTCAAAAAATTATATTAGCTCTCATATAAAAAAATTATATTAGTTTAATTTTTTTTTTATTTACTTATTATTGGTTTAATACTTTATTATTATATTATTACTTACCAACATTATTCATATTAGCAGAATTATGTCTTAGTTTTAAATTAATAAAAAAGTTTTAAAATATTAAATTTATGTTTATAAAAATTAATGATACCAATATTAAAAAATAACATGGTAAATTTTATAATTATAATATATTATAATTATAATTATAATTATATAATATAAAATTATGTTTTGGTTCGACTAGGTTAAACCGTTGAAGTTCGACGAGGTTGAACCACTGAACCATGAATCAGTTCCTTCATCGGTTCAAAGACCGGTTCAATTTTCAGAACCTTGATTTTGACTCGGGGTCATCCTCCTTGTAGTAGCCTGAATCGGGTGGTTCCAACAGTTGGCTAGGTTGCACGAATTTGTCCACGCTAAACAGAGGTCAGATGATGTTTGGGGGTAGGGAGGTCGCTCCACATAAAAGAACTGGGTGTTGCTTTTGTTCTTCCAAGTTTCTGCCACTGACTTTGGGCCTAGATATGGCCATGGGTACCTTTGAACCTGTTGAAGAATTATAGGATTAGGATTTAGGGAGAAGGAAAAGAGGGAAAACGGGTAACATTGAATATATTATTGATAAGATAAGATGTGATATAAAACACTAACATAACACCTTTATTTATACTAATACTTAGGTGTACAAGTCCAAGCCCACTAACACTAAGACTAATAACATAATATCTTCTAACACTCCCCCTCAAACTTAAGCTTACTAAACTTAAGGTTGTTACAAGTAGAAAGCCCATAAAGGCATAAATTGAAAACAAATAATACCACTAACATTCAAAACTCAACCAATCTCAACAAATAACCAAGGAAACTAGTGCTCCCCCTGAATAACAAAGCCTTGGCAACATCCTTGGCAGATAGTTCTTTGCTTTTTCTTGGCACACATCCCAAGCAAATGAGACCAATTTTGGAGTCATCGACCTTTCTCTTCAGTAGCCTTCTTGACCTCCAAATTGTTCTCCGAAACATTGAGTCGAGTATTATACCACCCAGCAATGTGCTCCAACTGACTCTTTGAAACACTGAGTCAGGTATTATACTACCGAGTAACACAAATGAGGGTCCTTTACCAATGTCCAAAGTCTTCAATCCGCAAACCCAACAACCAAACATGCCAAACATAGGATGAACAACAACCAACTAGACCATTGCCACTAACCAAAAGTTGCCACACACCATCAACGTGAACTCCTCAAGCCACACACCACTGGCCACCTAAATGCGGTCAGCAATGACGAGCTAGCTTCGTTGTTCCTCCTCAAACAATGCTATCACTAAGAAGAATAGAGACTCTGCTCACATCCAAGGCAGCTCCACCTCATTGATAGCTATTTTCTCTTAGGATAGACCAACTACCTTGGGGCAGCTTTATCTAGTAGACTGTCCTTTCCTTTAATATCTCTGGGAGCGGCTCCACCTCTTTGGCAGCTCCTTGCCTCTCCCATAGGCCGCTACACCAAATGGGCAGCCCTTTCCTCCCAGCTCCAACATACCAAGACTGCAGCAACATCAAGGAGATCGAACAGAGAAGAGTAGCGAAATTGGGAAACTCCTGCTCCCATACTTGTGACACCCTTGGTCACACTTTTTGGCTGGCCAAAACCACAAGTTACTGGGACGACTCCTGCTCCCGAACCTACGACACCCTTGGTCGCACCTTGTTGGCTGGCCGCGACACACTCGGTCGCCAGAAACACTGTCTACGGTACCCTTGGCCGCGCATAGAAGAAGAAAGGAGGGAACCAGCCCACGACACCCTTAGCCGTGCATTGAAGAAAAGAGGAGGGAAGAATAGCCAACAGTCACAAAATGCAACAGTAGAAACTCAAGCCTGAATCATCTCACTAGAATCTCCTCTAGTGAGACCAAAGACCATCACCAAACATAAGCCTCTGAAATCTCTACTTTGCACTGTGCACAACATAAATCTATCACGCCATGTATCGCAACATCATTACGAAGCCATCAATGGGAAGTCAAATCCAATCGCCCCCTAAATCAGTTCATCGGAAAACTCATGGGTCACAATTAGAACTATGACCATCAATGTCACAACACGTCCTCACTTGCACAACATATGCAAAACCTTCAAATCACCATTTTCTAGACCATGAAGCCAAACACAACCAAGCACAAATTAATCTCTACATCAACACTGCACAAATTCAGAACCCATCCATTCTTTCCGACAAGAGAGACAAGCAAACATACCCTTAGCCAGTCTCCAACCGAACCCCTATCGCCTAACAATAAAAGAAAAATCAGCCAAGAGAGACTAAAAAGCTAGGTAGAAAACCCAAAAATTAGACTTGAAACACAGTTTGCCGGAAGTTTCTCCAGAACTCCGATCATCAGCCACCAACAAACTCACCAAAAGGGTCTCCGGTCACTTGCGCACCTCAGAACAACACTTGCAAACACTTCCATGCGGCTTGAACCACCAAGTCATGCACCAAATCACATCAAATCGCACTAAACAGCACCAAAGCACACCTAGAGCGGCTTAAACTGCCATACTGGAGATGTTGTCGGAACGCCGACCACCGCAGACCAGATCTGTGCCTAAAAATAGAGCACCCAGCACTGGACATACACCAAACATAGGATGGATAGCCTCTAAGAACAAGTGAATAGGAAAAATGTGCAACCCAAGCTTGAAACCGCACCTAACCACCCCATTGTAGATGCCATCGGAGCTCCGGTCACCGGCGACCACTTATGGCTACTGGTCAGTCTTGTCTGTCCCAGAAAAGTACATGCCCAACCACAAACAAGTCTTGGAACAGGTGTGCGCAAATTGAAGCATGACCTAGCACCACCAAAATGTGAACCCAACACCACCATTAGCCACCGCTCCATTAGCAAAACCTCCTTTTGGCGCTGGTTGACCACTGCCGGCTGAATACCACTAGTGACCACCCCCAGCTAAATACCACCGGCAACCACCCCTAGCTAAATACCACTGGCAACCACCCCCTTGAGAGATCAAACAACAGTCACCCTTGTGGACGATACTATTGCTTTTCCCTTTTTTTTTTCAAAACACAAATTATTCGAAAATTACTTGAGAAAATAAAAAGGGGGATATACACGAGTTCTATATTTTGAGAACTCAAATAGTGGAAGTAATCATGGACAGGTCACGACGGATGGTACATTTCTAATATCATGTTGAAGAATTATAGGATTAGGGTTTAAGGAGAAGGAAAAGAGGGAAAACAACTAACACTGAATATATTATTGATAAGATAAGATGTGATATAAAACACTAACATAATGCCCTTATTTATACTAATACTCAGGTGTATAAACCCAAGCCCACTAACACAAAGACTAATCACATTGTGAACTTAGAGGAAAGAGAAATGAGAGAATAGAGAAAACCGTTGAGAGGAAAGTTGTGACCTTTTGGTCATCCTGATTCTATTATATGTGTAAAAGAATAGCTAGTACAAAGGAATAATAAAGTAAAAAGACCAAAGGTAAAAACCTATTTATCTAACACTCCCCCTCAAGCTGGAGCATATATATCATATGATCCAAGCTTGTTACATATATAAGTAATTCGGGGTCCTCTAAGAGATTTTGTGAGAAGGTCTGCAAGCTGATCATTTGAGTTGACAAAGGTTGTGACAATATCACTCGAAAGAACCTTCTTTCTTATAAAATGACAATCAATCTCAATATGTTTAGTTCTTTCATAAAAGACTGGGTTAGAGACAATATGTAAAGCGGTCTGGTTATCACAGACAAGGGTCATCTATCCAGCATCTCCAAACTGAAGTTCTTTGAGTAACTGTTTTAACTAGACAAGGTTACATGTTGCCACAGCCATAGTTCTATACTCAATTTCAGCACTAGATCTAGCAACCATACTCTGCTTCTTACTTTTCCAAGAAATCAGGTTACCTCTAATAAGTACACAATAGCCTAAAGTGGAACGTCTATCAGAAGGTGAACCTGCCCAGTCAGCATCAGAATAACCAACCACTTGAGTGTGTCCCTTATCCTCATAAAGGAGTCCTCTTCCTGGTGCTTCTTTAATATATCTTAAAATCCGAACCACAACATCCTAATGACTATCACATGGAGAGTTTAAAAACTGACTAACAACACTCACAGGAAAAAAGATATCAGGTCGAGTCATTGAGATAATTCAGTTTCCCAACAAGTCTCCAATATCTGTTTGGATCAATTAAGGGCTCCCCCTGATTTGGTAGAAGTTTGACATTAGGATCCATCGGGGTATCAATAGGCTTAGCATTTAGCATACCAGTTTCCTCAAGTATGTCCAAAGTATACTTTCGTTGTGAGATAGAAATACCATCCATAGACTGAGCAACTTCAATTCCTAGGAAATACCGAAGTTTGCCCAAGTCTTTTGTCTGAAAATGATTGAAGAGGAATTGTTTAAGCCGTTGAATGCTATGATGATCACTACCTGTGATAACGATGTCATCAACATATGCAACTAGATAAATACATCCTTGAGAAGAATGGTTGTAGAACACTGAATGATCTGCTTCACTGCGAACCATACCAAATTGTTGCACCACAATACTGAAGCGACCAAACTAGGCTCGGGGAGATTGTTTGAGGCCATAGAGAGATCTTCGTAAATGACACACATGTCCAGAACACTCCCCTTGAGCAACAAAGCCTGGTGGTTGCTCCATATAGACTTCTTCTTGTAGCTCACCATGAAGAAAGACATTTTTAATATCTAGTTGGTGAAGGGGCAATGATGGATGGCAGCCATGGATAAAAAAAGACGAACAAATACTACTTTGGCAACAGGAGAGAATGCATTACCATAGTCAAGACAAAAAATCTGAGTATAGCCTTTAGCAACCAATCGTGCTTTAAGGCAATCAATGTGACCATCTGGACCTACTTTAACAGTGTAAATCTACCTACATCCAACAGCGGATTTGCCTTCTAGAAGGGGGACCAAATCCCAAGTTTCATTGGTATGAAGGGCTGACATCTCCTCAATCATAGCTTGTCTCCATCCTGGATGAGAAAAAGCTTCACTTGTATTCTTAGGGAGAGGCATAGAATCTAAGGAGAATACAAAGGCATAATAGGGTGAAGATAAACGATGGTAGCTCAAGCCAGCATAAATAGGAAAAGGGTTATGGGAAGAACGAATACCTTTACGCATAGCAATAGGAAGATCAGACTCACTTGGAAGGTCCAGAGCAGTGGGAGATAATGTTGGAGTAGGATGTGAGTCATCAGTTATGGCTTCAACTGTCTCAGGAGCATCAATAGTGGTTGGTCCAGAAGGTTGGACCTCTTGTGGATGACGATGGTAAGTCAATAATAGTGGTGGTCAAGGAGGTGTCGGGTTTACATGGTAATTTGGATCAACTTCAGACTCGAGGGGTAATGAGATTAGGAATAGGGAGTACCTCAGAAATAGGTGGTTCTTCGGAGGAGATTGAGTGGAAAAAGAGGGTTGACTCAGAAAGTAACATAAGTAGAAATTACATACCTCTTGAGGTCAGGAGAAAAGCATCTATACCCCTTTTGTGATCGAGGATATCCAAGGAAGACACACTTGAGTGATCGAGGAGAGAGTTTATCTTTACCTGGTGTGAAGTCATGAACAAAACATGTAAACCTGAAGACTCGAAGAGGTAATGGATAAAGAGGTTGTGTAGGAAAAACAATGGAGTGAGGAATTTTGTTTTGGAGAACCGATGATGGCATCCGGTCGATGAGGTAGCATGCAGTGAGAACTGCATCACCCCAAAAACGAGATGGTGCTTTAGCATGAATAAGGAGTGTACGGGCTGTCTCAATTAGGTGTCTATTTTTCCTTTCTGCAACCCCATTTTGTTGAGGAGTGTGTGCACAAGAGGATTAGTGAACAATTCCCTGAGAAGCCATAAAAGATTGGAACTGTGTAGAAAAATACTCACGGGCATTGTCACTTCTTAAGGTGCGAATGGTAACTCCAAATTGAGTTTGGATTTCATAACAAAAACTTTGGAAAATGGAGAATAATTCTGATCTATTTTTCATTAAGTATAACCAAGTACACCTTGAATAGTCATCCACAAAAGTTACAAATTATTAATATCCAAATGTTGAGTTAACACGACAAGGTCCCCATACATCAGTGTGAATTATAGCAAAAAGAGATTCAGCTCGGTTACAGACTTGATTAAGAAAGGAACTACGAGTGTGTTTACCCAATTGACAAGATTCACACTCCAAAAAAGACAACTGACAAATTAGGAAACATCATATGAAGTTTTGAGATACTAAGGTGTCCAAGACGAGCATGAATAACATTGGGCGGCTCTGTGGCTGCAAAAACATTGGACGTTGTCGAGAGACGGTAGAGACCCTGTGACTTATGCCCTGCGCCAATCATCTTCCTTGAGCTCTGGTCTTGCACAAGAACAGAGTCTTTAGTGAAGGTGATTAAGCAATCAAAGGTGAGTTAGATGGCTAATTGAGATCAAATTATAAGGACAACCAGGAACACGAAGAACATTGTCAACAGATAATGAAGGCAAAAGATTAGCCTTCCCAATTGCTTTAGCTCGAGTTTGAGAGCCATCGGCTAAGGTAACAATGGGAATGTGTGTTGGATAAGAAATGGCAGAAAGCAAATGCTTGTTACCAGAGATATGATCTGAGGCACCAGAATCTAGTATCCAAGGTCCAAAGGATTGTGATTGGGAGATGCAAGCGATGGAGTTACCAGTGTGTGCAATCAAGGTCACAGATGTAGAGGGCTGTCTGGCTTTAAACCACTTCAGAAAATCTTCATAATCAGGTTGGGATGGTCGAGTTGTTGACTGGTGACTTGAACCTTCTGAAGTATCAGGAGTGACGATCTGAGCAGCATTAGCAATTAGAGGTGGTCTTCCATGCAAGATCCAACAACGGTCCATAGTGTGACCAATCCGCTTGCAATGATCACACTTTGGACGAGTGTGATTGCCTATACGTCCTCCTCCTCAATTTCTACCACCGTGTCCCTGATTATCCACTTGGGAGACAAGAGCTGAAGTTTCAGAAATTGGAAGACCTGAAACTTCAACAGAAGGTTGTTATGTGGAGGGTCCCACACCTTGTAAAGGCTAGAAAAAGCTTGTGAGAGAGTAGGAACAACAGTGTTTCCTAAAATTTGATCCCGAGTTGAAGAGTATTCTGATGGCAAACCATAAAGTGCTAGGAGCATGAAAAAGGTGCTTCTTTGTTCAAACTCTTTTTATGGAGAATTTGCTTGTGGTAACAACTCGTTGAAGTCTGAAAGAGCATTTTGAATTCTTCCCAGATAGGTTGATATACGTCCTTCAAGTTTGCGGGGAGCTATAAGAGACATAAGATCAAAACAAACAACATACATACGCGGTATGTCATTGGTTTAAAGTTCCTTTGCTTGCCGCCATACTGTATAGCATGAGATGTAAGGGCCGAAGATTTGTTTCATTGACGAGTGAATGGTTTGCTTCATCAAGCTACATAATTGAGCATCAATCTTCTCCTATTTAGGCCTTTCAGTTGCTGGGATATCCTCAGCTTTCTTTGTCAAATGGTCAGTATATCCCTGACCTAAGAGCCATAGCTTAATCTCTGAAGCCCATGTATCATAGTTGGTTCCATCTAGTTTGTCAGTGGTGATTCTAGAAGAGACATAGCTAGTGAAAATAGGAGTCTCACTCTTAGAAGTGTCATTTTTTGGCATCCAACTCAGTTTGAGGTTCAGCCATGTCAATCTGGCCGAAGGTGGCTGGAACAGGCTGGAAAACCACCGAGAAGAGCTTCGGAGAAGTTCATAACACGAACAGAGCAGCACGTTTTGCTCATGCGCTCAAGCTGGGGCGGTGCGTGACGGCCACGCGCAGGGAAGGAGGCGGTGCATGGAGGCGCGTCCAACGGAGAATGGCGATGGGCCCTTGGGTTTTGGCTGATCGGAGCCTTCTGAGTCTCCCTGAGGTCGAATCCACTTGAAACGACGAAGAACTTGAGTGATTAGAGAAGTCACAGCCGTGGAAGACTCACGAGAAGTCAGAAAACGCACCCATGCAGGGATGTTGGGTCACGACCTATGAAGCACCGGTACGGCTTTCAGGCCGCCGTACTGGTGTCTGGTACGTATCGCACACGGAGACGCGTACGGATCGCCGGAAAACGTACAAAAAGTTAATTTTTTTTCTTTTTTTTTTAGACACGTTCCAAAATGCTCCAAAACGCTCTAAAACGGCCAGAAACGGGTAAATGAAGGGTGAATCAAATTAGTCCGCAAAATTCGAGATTTTTTTGGGATTAAACTTATCTAATAGATTCAGCCTATTTAACTCACCTTAACCCTATATCTTGAGTCAAAAAATACCCGAATCATCCATGGTTTTCTAGATCTGCGGCCTCCTTCTTCGATCTACGACTGCAACTTTTCCGGTGACACTCCGACCTCCATCTTCGACCTCCATCTCCGACCTTTGCTGCGCGTCTCTGAAACTCATCTCATCTCTCTCTGCTCGAAGCTCTCTCAGTCTCTCTGCTCGAAGCTCTCTCACTCTGTTATTGTTTCTGTGTTTTCGAAAAACAGAGACTCTCCGGTGGAAGCCAAAGGTTCAAAATAATTTTTCTTTCCTTTGCAGCTTTCAGGTACAACACGTGAAGCTACTGATGGCTCTCTAAGGCTTTAAGTCACTTTATTTTCTTTCCTTTGCAATTTTTCTTTTATTTTCCTTTGCAAAATGTGGGATCTCGCTGGAGATGAATGAGTGCCATTTGATGGTGCTGAAAGCCTTGAGGTTGCATCCTTGTCACTTGATGAACCAGAGTTAGAGAAACAGTTATTATCCGCGGATAATGAATAGTTTAATTTTGAACAATGACTTTAGTATTTGATGAAACTATTTATTTTGAATTTTGAATTTTTTTATGATTTATCTGTTGATACTTAATATTTTAAGTTATTTAAAATGATATATTTTATAAATTTTTTATATATATATGATGCCGTATCTTGTCGTACCTGTATCCTAATTTTTAAGAAATTGTCGTATTCCCGTACCATACCCGTATCGTACCGGATACTCGTACCCGTATCCGTGCATCTTAGGTCACGAGAGTCACCACCACTTCGTGAGAATGGTGGGTATGGGTTAATGTTCACCACTTGCAGTGGGCAAGTGGGTAAAGGCAATGGCTTTCTCCTCCCTAGTTCTAGATACCATGTGAACTTGGAGGAAAGAGAAGGGAGAGAATAGAGAAAACCATTGAGAGGAAAGTTGTGACCTTTTGGTCATCCTGATTCTATTATATGTGATTCTATTATATGTGTGTAAATGAATAGCTAGTACAAAAGAATAATAAAGTAAAAAGACCAAAGGTAAAAACTTATTTATCTAACAAACATAATATCTTTTAACATAAGCCATTTTTCCTGTTTCTGAAATTTGATTGGCCCATGGTCCTAGTTTTTCTACAGGGTTCTCATTAATTAGGCTTCTCTGATTTGGATCCAGAAAAAATCGCTACTTCTCCTTCCTCTTAGTCTCTATTCTTTTCCTCACTCATTTGGGCTTGGCCCATTAGGTCAGAAGGGGTCCCAATAGGCAATAGGTGTAATTCCCGTTCTGCCCTCCTTTCTCCTTTCACCCCCTTGTGAGAATTCTGTGGATATTCTTCCATGATGCGATGCAGAAACCTGCTTCAACGTGAATCCATCCAGAGCCATCGTCATACCTCCTATCTTTTCACCGCCACTGACTGCCTGGTCGCGGATGTAGTGGCATTCACTTGTGGCCCAATCTCTACATACCCCCAGCTCGCAAAAGCTAGCTCCCTAAATATAAAAAACGAAAAGTCATAACTATCCTACACTTTTCCCAAGCTCTGGTAGGCCCTGAGGATTTGAATGTTATTCCCCAGGTTACCACCTCAACAACTGAGAACGATCCTCTACAGCCAAAGTGGACACTGAAGAGTCAACTGGGCTATTTATCACGCTCTGATCACACGGCTGGGGTCCATCAACCAGGCTTTGGTTCCTGTCTCCTTAGAACTCAAGGACACAGGTACAAGCCTACGGAACAGATCCTGTTAAAGAAAGGTCATCTAGGATAGTAATGTCTAAAGTACAAAATAGCTGATATGCCATTATAGAAAAATACTGAATTGCAGTTTACAAGTTATTTACTATTGATGATAAAAATACTGGAGAATTAGTACCAAAAAAAAAACATACTGGAGAGTTTGGTAACTTGACCCAACATGAAAAAACAGTTGATGTCGCTTGGAAGCTTAGTAGAATCAATTCTAGCTTTCTCCAGAAGTGATGTTAATATTGGACAGTACCTTGGACGTAATTTATATGATGGTGATTCTTGTATTTTATTTTTCTTCATTTCTTTGCCCTTCTGTAAACATGAAATGTGTCATGTAATGGTTTATTGTCCTAAATTTATGGGTAGTATAAATTGCACAATATTTTCTTCTTCACTGTCGAAACTGTTGACTTGTTAATTCTGAACTCCAGGTTTTCTATAATGGGATTGATAACAAACTACTTCGGACCTCCTAGACCCAGCAAGCAAAGTTGAGATCTCAAGTTTGAGGGAGAAATGACCTTTTTGTCGGGTGTTTTCGGAAACCAACAAACATGAAAGGAAGTCTAGAGTCTTCGGTGTTTCTTTTTTTTTTTTCTTTATGCAGCTTTTCAGTTGGCTGTATTAAATATGCTTGCGAAGACTTAGACACCTGTTTATTTCGACAATTTGATGTTTTAAGCTTTAAAAATTATAAAGATAGATCAGTTAGGAATCTGAAGAGAGCTACATGATTAAGCTGTTTAGAAAAATATCTAATAAACTGCACATAAAGTGCAAACTGGGATATCACTGGTAGGTTTGTTATACGATGCATGTAAAGTGAATCGTTCCAGATTCATCATTTTGTTTTTTTTTTTTAGTAACAGATTCATCATTAGATTTCGTTAAAAAGAATCTGCGAAAAACAGCAAACAAATTCAAACTATAACAGGTTGGTCTCCGTTAACTCTAAGCTCCAAGTTGTATGTGCGTATACATCTGCTGTCAAGATTTCATATATACAGTGAAGTGCAAAAGCAACCTAGCGGGAAATAATTTTAGTCCTGAAATGCCAATTTTTTCGGCCATGAAAAGCAATGAAATGCTAAAAAACGCATCCCGTACTAGGGTGAGGACCGTGAGGTTACCATTTCCATTAGCGCTAGCGGCCTAATGTTTTCTTTTTTTTTTTAAATGCTATATGATATATTTAGGTGAGTAAAAAATATTGATATATATTTAAAAAATGATTGAATTACTTTAATTTGTTTTCATATTAATAAATCATTGAAGTTATTTGTATTAAATAGGAAAGCTCAAATACTTGAATGTTGGATGGTTTTGTTTTCAACTTTAAAGAAATGATAGTTACCAATGATTGCATGTAGTGGTAAACGAGTTACATTATAATGCAAAGGATTAAAGTTCAAATTCTGGAGAAGATAGTTGTTAAAAGGATTTCTTAGTTGTGATAATATCTAAGGGATTAGTCTAATAATAATGCTTGTAAGAATGTTATGCTCAAAGACCAAAAAAGAAAACAACAATGATATGTTAATAAAAAAGAAAAGAAAGAACACCAACTCACTTTATAATAATCAATTAATTGTATTAACTTTAGTATATTAGTGTTGGCACAACTAATTGGAATGAGACAACTTTTCTCCTAAACTTTTATGTATAAAAAAACTTATGTTAACTTTTCATTTTTAACTTCCCTTTACTCAATATTCAGATACTTTGTATCTGGAAATTGGAATGATCAAAAATTAAAATTGATTTGGTTTCATTTGGATTGAATCGATTTAATTTGATTTAAAAATTAGTTCTCATATTTAGAATTTATTATAAAAAAATAAGATTTGAATTGATTTGCAAACTAATTAGGAGTTTAACCCGCATTTTGTGCGGATGCTTTCATGTTAATATTTATATTTAGTGTCATTAAAAAGATAGCGTTGAATTATATATTCATTAATGTGCTAATAATCTTGTATATCAATCTATATACATATAAATAAAGCATTGTGTGCTTAATATTTTGGTTGGGTTATTTTATTGATATTAGTGATGCATTACATGTAATTGATAATTGTGTTTTTATTTTTTCATTGTAGAAATTATAGATAATATAAAAGGTTAATTATTTCAAAGTTGTCACATAAGCACCTAATAAATACAAGTGAGAGAAAGTGAGATTATTTTTTCCTTCCTAAGAAGCCACATAAGCAATTTAGATGAGGTGTAAGTATGTTGTTTCAAGAGCCAACTTTAATTATATGTATGTATATAGATAGATATAGATAGAAAGATATAGATTTCTTTGTTCAAAAGAATAGGTTAGATGACTAAATTAATAAGGGCAAAATTATCAATTCAACAATCAAAACTAAAATCAAATTAAATTCACTCAAATCTATTATGAATATTATTGAAAAATGGATGTGCAAAAGCTATTACATGAATCTATTATCTAATCTTGATTTTGTTAGAATTTAGTCATAGAGAAACTTGTATACGATTAGGAATTGATTTGGTTTTAGTTACCTCACATTTGGACTATGCCCTATGTAACATTCACCATTGATATTGACCAATTGCATTCTTCTCTTTTTATTCTCTTATATCTCTTGAGTTGTTTATACTTTTTTTTATAACACTTTATTCGCATGAGTCCTTATTATTTGAGTGATGACTTGATTAACTTGGAGGTTCTATTATAAAACAATAGCATATTCTTTTTACTCTTTTAGTATAGAATATCTTGTGTTTCATTCCCGAATATGTTTGTAAACACTGTATTTTGTCCTGACTAATATAAAATTTTCAAAAATAATGAAAAATATATAAATGATTATTTTTTTAATTTTCGGAATTCCAAAAAGCTTAGAAAGTGTAAGAAATTGAGAGAAAGTGAAGGAAACTAAGATAAAGAGAGAGTGCAAAACATAGAAGAGAAAAGAGGATTATGAGATTTGAAAAGCAGTAAATGTATTAACTAATTAACTGAAAGTACAAAGTTATTATTTATACAGTTGTTAGAAGCTAACAGTCTCTCTAGAATATTCTAACTAATTGTCAGAATATTATGTAGTAACTAACTAACTAACATAACTACTCTAGAACTCTCTATACTAACTAACACAACTAACACTCATCATAATATCACATACTCTACTATTTTCCCTCAAACTCAGGGTGGGTACTCAGGGTGGGTGCTGCAGGCCAAACTCATCAAATACCTTGAGTTTATCTCTTAAAGTACAAAATTTGAGATTGGACAATGTTTTAGTAAGCAAGTCTGATGTCTGGTCATGAGAAGGGATATGTGAGACTACTAAGCTTTTGTTAAGAACCTTTTCCCAGATAAAAAATATATAAAGTTCCATATGCTTGGTCCTGGTATGCAAAATTGGATTGTGAGTTAATAGTACTATGCTCAAGTTATCATAATGAATTACAGGAGCTGGGACTGTGACTCTGAGTTCTTATAACAAAGATTGAATCCAGATCAGTTCTCATGATGTGGCAGCTAAACTGCGATATTTTGCCTCTGTGCTTGACCGTGCTACTAAAGATTACTTCTTTGATCACGAAGACACCAAGTTAAGTCCCAAGAAAATGCAAACCAGAAGCTAACCTTCTATCATCTAGACCCGATGCCCATTCAGCATCATAGGATGCATGCATAAGGAGAGAACTTGGTGATAGTATAGGTTATAACAACAACCCATGTGTAATAGTCCCTTTGAGATACCTTAAAATTCGTTTCACAACCTTCCAATGGTCTTCAAGAGAAGCACTTAGGAATTAACAAACCTTGTTTGCATTAATACATATTTCAGGTCTAGTAATGGTTGCATATTGTAATGCACCAACTACTGACCTATACAAATATGGATTATCAACATAGTTACTGCCAAGCTTGGAGAGTTTAGTGCCTGCTACCATAGGAGTGCTAATACCCTTAACATTACTCATTTGAGCATTTGTTAATATGTCTCTAATGTATTTACTTTGACTAAGTAGTATTGACCCATTAGGAAGATGCTTCACCTCTATTCCAAGAAAATAATCAAGATTCCCTAATTTCGTCACAATAATATCATCAACAAATACCAAAACATAGGCAGTATGTTGAGAACCAATCTAAATAAAGAGGGAAGGATCACAACAGCTAGACTGAAAATCAAAACTAAGTAATGATGTTGCCAATCGTTCAGACCAGGCCCTAAGAGCTTGTTTTAGGCCATATAATGCCTTGTTAAGTTTACAAACAAGACTCTTTTCTTTGTCCTCAAAACCTGAGGGTTGCTGTATGTATACCTCCTCTTGTAAAAAACTATTAAGAAACACATTGTTCACATTCAGTTGTTGTAGAGTCCAATGTTGTGTGAGGGCCAATGTGAGCATAACCCTGACTATAACATATTTGACTATAGGTGAGAATGTCTTAGTGTAGTCAAAACCTAGCTGCTGGTGAAAACCCTTGGCCGCTAATTTTGCCTTGTATTTGTTGATAGAACCATCATGATTCTCTTTTACTCGAAAGATCCGCTTGCATCTTATGGTAGTTCAATTAGGTGGAAATGGTACTAAAGACTAGGTCTGATTCTTGATTAAAGCAACATATTCAACAATCATGGCCTCATGCCATTTGGGATTGTTCAAGGCCTCATGAACATAATTAGGTTCAAGGTGTGCAAGGAAAACTCTAGGCTTGAAAATATCTGATTTTGACCGAGTTTGCATAGGATGAATAATAACAAGAACATATTTAAAAAAAGAACAAGAATTAATATGAAAACTAGAATTAGAAGAATTGGAAGTAGGAGAAGTTGAACTACTCACAGGTTCAACAGTAGTACAGGAACTGAACTAGAAGCTGAAGAAGAATTTGCAACTACAAGAGCAGTAATAAAGGAAACTGCTAAAGAAGAATCAGTAGATATATGAGTATTATAAGCTATAACAAGAAGAGAAGTGACTAAGGTTGGAATAGAATTGGAAGGAAGCTTGTGTTTGGAATGAATAAAAATGGAAAATGATTTGATTTGATTTGATTTGAATTGAATTGATTTGATTTAAAAATCAAATTTGTGTTTGGAACTTTTAAAAAAAAATAGGATTTGAATTAATTTAGAAATCAAATTTTGTATTTGGAATTCATTAAAATGAGAATTGATTTAATTTGATTTTATTATTTTACATTTTAACCCTTATGAAAGGTTGTTAGAGGTAGTTACAAAGGGTAAAATAGTCCATTTATTTCAAATCAAATCAAACTTAACAAATCCTATCAAAATTGATAGAATTTCTAAAACAAAAAGAATGAAATCCATGAGATTTTAGAAATCAATTATTTCTCATTTTTAAACATTCCAAACACAAAATTTAATTAAATTTGATTTACAAATCAAATCATTTCCAATTTTTTTACATTCCAAATACACTCGAAATGAAGTGATATTTTGTGAAGAAGAAAATGAAGAAAATATAGGAAAAGATGAGGAACAAGCAAGAGGATTAGAAGAAACATCATAGGAGGTTAAATTTTCAGCAGCAATTGAGGAATGAGTTGTAGAGTAAGGAAACCTAAACTCATTAAAAAGAACATCTTTTGATATAAAATTTCTGCCATATGAAGATGGACATTTATACCCTCTATGAATGGAAGAATAGCTAAGAAAAACACATTCACTAGAACTAAATTCGAATTTGTGATGATTATAAGGCCTAAGACAAGGACATCAAGCACATCCAAACACTTTAAAGGAAGCTGTAATCAGGTATAGCATTAAAAAGTTTAGTGTAGGTAACTTGATTTTGAAGGGCAGTAGTGGGCAACCTATTTATAAGATATACTGAAGTGAGGAATGCATGATCCCAAAATTTGAGAGGGAATGAAGCTTGGGCTAATAAGGTTAGACCCATATCAACAATTTGCCTATGTTTGCATTCCACACTACCATTTGGGTGATGAGTATGGGGACAAATGAGACAATGTTGAATGCCTAAATCAGTAAGAAACTTGGAAAAAGGTTTGAACTCCCCACCCCAATCAATCTAGACATACTTGATTTTCTTATTAAATTGTAGCTCAACCATTGCTTTGAATTGTTTGAGTAAAGTAAATGCCTCTAACTTAAGCTTGAGCAAGTAAAGCCAAGTATACTTGGTACAAGCATCAACAAAAGAAATACAATAGAAGCTACCACTAGAAGACTGAATAGGAGCTTGACCCCACAAATCACTAAAGATCAACTCAAAGGATTCTTGATAAATGGTGGTGGAGAAGTGAGAAGGCAAGTGATCAGATTTTCCAAGACAACTTGCAGTACAAAATTTAAAGGTAATTTTATTATGAGTTGGGAGATTACAAGTTTTTAGTACATAATTTATAACTTCAAAATAAGGATGTTCCAATCTATAATGCCATAAAGTGTAGGAAATGGGAACATTATTTGAGAGAACATTTATAAATGAACTTTCAGATGAACTATTTACAGTATTTTCATTAGGCTATAAAAATGAAGAAAAGACTTATGCTACATTAACAATAGGGACTGCAGCAGAAGCTATAGGACAACTTGAGAACTCATAAGATGAAGCAGAAGAAGTTGCAGGCTTAGAAGTCATATGAGGCGACAAGAGACTATTGAAGGTATATAACCCATCAGGTCCAAGAGAACCCTCCAACAACACCTCGTGTGTGACCTGAGATTTCACAGAATAATGAAAAGGATGAAACTCAAAGTAAAAACTTACTAGCATTGACAAGATTTTTAGTAATGGAATGGACAAACAATAAATCATTAAGAGATAAGGAAACACTAAAATTAAGAGGAGACAAGAATTTAGAACAACCAATAGACTGTATGGTAAGGCCTTGACCATTACTCATTAAAATCTGATCTGAGCCTATGAAATCCTTCCTATGTAACAGATTTGCAAGATCTGTTGTGGATGTGGTGAGTGGCACTTGAATCAGGATACCAAGGTTGAGTAGGAGCCTGAGTAGTTAAGGTTACCATAGCCATTGGACTTAGTGGCTTTGCATCATAGTTCACCAGATTAGAAAAAAAGGATAAGGTGTTGCTTGCATAATCATGGGATTAACATACTAATTAGAGTACTAATAAAGACCATAACCAAACTGATGCAATGAAGTTCGTGGCTAAAACCTTGTTGAATAAAGAGAAGAACTAAGACAATGTGGCAATAACCCAAACTGAGAAAAAAAAGATACAACTAAGAATAAGGCAATCTAGCATAATATGACTGCATTGACATTTGTTATTTCTATAATGGCACTTGTTGCTAATAACCATGTCCTTGCTGATATTTATGACCATATCTATAGTAACAAATAGAGGTCGAGTGACCTGGTTGATCAAATACTTGACAAACCACAGATCCTCTATAGTTTGAACCAAAAGGACCATTACCATGACCTTTGCCACCTTTATTACCAAACCTACCACCTCTGCCTCATCTATTAGAAGAATTATACTGATTTGAGTAAGCACTAAATTGATTACTAGAACTAAAGTTAGAATTTTGACCTTGAGTAAAACCAGGTGGATACTGATTTGCAGAATAAAAACCAGGTGGAACTGGAACCTGACCTAAAGAAATCTGATTTGAAGGAATCTAAACCTGGCTTGGTGGAGGCTGATTCATATTGGAAAATAATTGAGGTGATGGAGGAATTGGTTGAGTGGAAGAAATAGGTGGAGGATTATTTCCTTTAACTTGGGCCACATTGACTGAAAAAACATCTAAAACTATGAGACGATTCTTCTCTATTCTGGCTTCATGAGACAACAACAAAGATTCTATGTCACCAATGGTGTAAGGATCTAAGCAACTTGCAATTGAGGTGACAAATGTGTCATACTCTTCTGGAAGACTCTCAAGAATCACATCAATGTGTTCTTGTGTCAAAACTAGATGTTCGATTGAGATTAGCAAACCCACATTTATATAGATCGCAGTGTTGGTCGTATTAATGATGAGTATTTGGATTTAGAACAACAAGATCAATTGCTATTCTCATGATTATTGTCTTCTCTCTCAAAAAATATTCAAACCCATGTAGTTGGCTGCTTTAACTTATGGTAGCTTTGGGATGAGGTTCATACAGATGAGCTTCGCAACAGGAAGAATTGCGATCTGTCTCAGAGTATCTGCTACGAATCAAGGCTCTCATTGATTCACTTATCTTAATTAGGATCAATGTGTTCTTGTGTCGAAACTGGATACCCGATTGAGATGAGCAAATCAATGAGAACCTTGATTCGCAACAAGTACTCTAAGATAGATTACGATCCTTTCTTCATGTTACGAAACTCATATTGATACTGATTCACCTTTGCACGATTTTGAGATCGAAAATATGCATGAACCTTGTCCCAAAGCTGCCATAAGTGAATGCAGCCAACTACATGGGTTCGAAGATTTTATGAGAGAGAAGACAACAACCATGAGAACAACAGTTAATCCTATTGTTCCCAATCCAAATACTCATCATTAATACGACCAACACTATGATCTGCATCAGAGATAAATTGCGCTGGAATTTCAGGATCAACAACGAATCATTGCAATCGATGTCCCTTGATCACAACTTCGGTCTGCTATTTCCAAATGAGAAAGTTCTTCTTATTTAGTTTCACCGAGATCACATGGGAAAAAATTGGCCAGATTCGAAGGTGGAAGAGAAGATCGCGAAGCTGGAGTGGTGGAGATGGGTGGATCAATCCAAGAATTAACTGGTATTTCCATGGTGTTTGGATCAAAGTAGCTCTTTGATACCATTTTAGAATTCCAAAAAGTTGAGAAAGCATACGAAATTGAGAGAAAGTGAAGGAAACTAAGATAAAGAGAATGTATGCGAAACATAGAAGAGAGAAAAGGATTCAAAGATCTAAAAAGTAGTGACTATATTAACTAATTAAAGCTGTTATTTATACAGTTGTCATAACACTAAAAAAAAAATGAAAAATATATCCTTGATCTACTTGGCCCAAAATCCGTAAATCACTTTGGTCCATTTTTAAAAATTATTTTGTTTCAAAGAAAAAAAAGTCAACTAAAAACATTTAATAAAATAAAATAAAAATTGAGTAAATTTGTCCTAACTCCTTTAAAAACTTTTTTTTTCTCCTTAATAACTCTTTGTCCTATATGCAAACTTAAGGCACTTTCACACACATACTCCAATTCAGCTTTGCACCTCACTCGCAGCACCCTTGCACTTTTGGGGGCATTAACATACTCCAACTTAAATTGGGAGTATTAGTACTCCTAGTACATGAAACCGGTGATAGTAGGTGGCAATGAGGTATTTTATATTTTAAGTTATTCTTTATTTGCAAATTGGTATTATTTATGTTTTAAACCTTTAATGTTTGTTTTTTAGTGTTGATTAGTCCTTAAATCTAAACATCCATTTCCGTTGCTGCAATTGGAAGAAACTTCTCTGCCATGGCTGAACCTGATTGATGATATGTAATTTTGTTAAAAAAAATCACAAAATAAATCTAACTCTCTCCTAATTTCTCTGAACTTAAATCTAAAAATCAAAAATTGACTTTCAACCATATCTGCATTTTATTAAAGGTGGGGTTCCAGATTAAAAAAAGAAAAAAGAATCACAAAAAAATAAATAGGGTCGTGGGGGCAACAGTTTCAGGTGGTGTCGTATGGTGGTGCGTAGTGGGCGATGGTTTCAAGCTTAACAAGTAAGGTTGAGATTAGCGGTGATAAGGGCGTGTGATTGACATCGACTAAAGCAATGATTTTGATGATAACAAACAAGGAATAAATGAAAAGCGCAGATCAAGACTCAAGGAACTTCATGGTTAGCATATAGGTCTTAGATATTGTGTAAAGGTATTTTAGGATTCACTCTAAGCTCATTGAAATGGTTTTTCTCTCTTCCTAAAATGACTTTGCAAAATCTTGTTTTATACTTAAGAAAATTAGGTTTGGATTATGATAATCACATATTTTATTCATTAAGAAACCCTTATGTTTAGTCATTTACACTCTCCATATTCTTAATTGATTGAGTTTGGTATGATTTTGTGAGTTTAAGCTCAAATTGGTCATAATTGAATATTTTTAGCATTATTGACAGACTTGACACTATTTCATTTTTGACCATAACTTGAGTTCCTAATATCGATAAACATGAATTTTACCTTGTAGCAAAGATAAGAGGAAGCTCTTTTGATGAAGAGCTCGAAGTCCCAACGGATGTCTAAATTTTACATAAGTTAGATGTCCTAAATCCGAATTAGATGTCTAATGGATCTAATTGGTTATTTGAGCAACCTAAGGTATTTGGGACATATCTTGGGCTAAAGGCCAAATTGGATGAACCAGATATGCCCAACAAAGATCTACATTTCAGAAGAGTACTTTTCATGGATCTGAAGTATAGTTAGTCGTTTTTGCTTCCAAGTCAGACACGAAATTTTCATCCTCAACCACCCAAATCCATCCACTAATCCATAATCCATGTCTTAATCCACCCACTCATCCACTCATCCATTCATCCACTAATCCACCCACTCATCCACTAATCCAACCACTCAACCACTCCACCCACTCATCCAAAATTCACCCACTCATCCATCCACTCACCCATTCATCTCCATAATTTCCCACTCATCAAAAGTCCTTTGGCATTTTCCACTCAACCAACCCACTCAACCATTCCATCACTCATCCACTAAACCAACCCACTCAACCATCCAATGGCTCCACTCACTCACCCACTCATCTACCCACTCTCCTTTGTTTTTGTTACCAGACTTCTATAAAAGGCACCATTGGTTATCATGCTCTGTATTTCTCCTTCATTTCTCTCATAGTTTCTCATAGCTATATATTTTGATGCTCCCTAAGTAGGTAATGGAGGGCATTTATTTTCAGGTCAATTTAGAACTCTTGAAGAGAAAAACTTGAGATCTTGGTTATGTAACTTGTAATTGAATTCTCTCTTTTCTTCTTCTTGATCTTGAATTAATGGTGATTCATTTTTATGTTGATCTTTTGATCTCTTTTAAGATTGAGATTTGTGATGAAACTTAGATTTGAGCTAAATTAATCACAAAAAGAGGTTCTTGATTTGTGCCTTAATACCCATTGAGTCTTCAATTGTGTATTTTGTGATTATCCACTAGACGATCGTCTAGTATGAATTCTGGATTTGAGCAGAGATTCGGTTATCCAAATCAATTCATACTTTGTATACACTATGATTGAATCCAAATCTTGATAGGTTTCTAAATTGATCGCTTTTTAATTGTTATTTCTTCCTTTAATTTTGTTAAGTGCGATCTTAAACTATCAAACCCCCTTTGCTAATTGTCACTTGATTTGATTAAATATCTACAATCCTCGAAATCCTGACTGTCAAGCACAAGCTTAGGTAATAACTTCGGTTATAATTCCCAAGGTGTGTTGTCTTAGGGAACCGTTTCATCTTTTTAAATTATCATAAGGTTATTTTCTTTTTCCTTCATTGTCACCTTTTGTTGCATTCTGTCGCATTTTAAGAAAAATGGACCATATAATGGAAATCTCGAGGAGTTGACTTTACTTAGTAGTAGACAACAATCACATAGACTACACTTGTGTGTAACATTTGTTTTTGTTCATCTCACCCCACATATGAACACTTGGATAAAGCTTTTTCCAGTTTGTTGTTTTATCTTCCTGAAACTCATCTCTTCTCAACCCTATTTTCTGGGATATGGCACATATTTTTCATATGAATATCTTGTATACTCCATAACCACTTGGTTGGGAGGACTTTGAAAACTTATTCCAGTGAAAGCCCTTTATCCTATCTATCTATTCAATTCTAATAAACAATAGCATTCTAATTGTCATATTGAAAAAACTTGAAAATCAAGTATTTTGCGTCTTGAATTTCCCGATTTAATTGAATTGCTAAATTATTTTTGTGACATATAGAATGTGTTACGTGTCTTTGAGATTTCTACATATTTGAAAGTTGATGATTCACCTCCTCTAATGAATATTGGTCTATCAAAGGCTACTTGGTACAACACATAAGGAGGTGGAGTTGAAGGCCATTGAGGAATTTTCAAAGAAGGAGGAAAGCGCAAAGATATGACAAGAATAGTGGATTTTGTTTTTGGGTCATGGTACAATATAATCAATGAAAGCGAGAGCTTACACGTGTTGCATGCCATTAGTGAAGTCAAGGAAATTAAGAAAGACCAATCAATGGGAGCCCTCATGATTTTTCTTAATGGTCATTACACTTCAACCAATCTTCTATAAATTGACCATAACTTGGTCATCACGTTTCAACCAATGGGATCCTGGTGGAGTCTTTTCACCAACCTCACTTAATAAGACCAATGCTTATTGGAAAGTAAGCATGAAAAATTTTATTGAAGCTATTGATTTAGATGTGTGGGATGCCATTGAAAATGATGCTTTTGTTTCCACATGTACTATTGATGGTATAAGAACTAATACACCAAGAAGTGAATGAACCGATGAGGATAAAAAGAAGGTTCAATACAATTTAAGGGTCAAGAACATCATCACCACATTCTTGGGGTATGATGAATTTGTTAGGGTATCAAATTATAAGTGGTGGGATATAATTTTACAGTTCCAAACCCAAGTGCAAGTTGTCTCAAGTAATAAATTTTCTCGGGAGTCCGAGGTCGATCCACAGGGAATTGATGAAGAGAAAATTATTTGAGGTACGGAGAATATTTGTCACAATACTAAAAATAATATAAGTTGTTCACAGATGAAAAAGATTTGTTTGGGTTAGGAGATCCACTCTTAGTAATAAATTAAAAACAAGATTATTTCGTTTTATAACTCAATTGAAATCATGCATAATGAAGATTCCAATCGGAAGATTTAACATTCAAAGTTCAATCATGTAATCATATAATGGTTCCAATAATTATCTACCAATACTTGTAAATCGTCAAAAGCATCCACTGTGCCATTCCTATTATCTACAATGGACCAAGATATTCATTATACAAGAAGAGTTTCTAAATTAATTGGAAACAACATACAACTCATATAAAGATCACATAAAAATATATCATTTAAAGCACAAGAAAGAAATTAATCTAACCTTAACTTATTACTAAGAGCTTCACCTTTTCACCTAAGCAAAATGAAGATTTAGTTACTCATAGACAAGAAGAAAGAAAGAGAGAAGAAGAGAAAGATGAACATAACTTCAATTAAGAACAAGAGAAAATTACAACAAAGGAAGCAATTAATATACAAATATGAAAGTAAAATCTAGACTAACACTAAGCTAACACCCCCAAATGATCAGCCATTACCTCTTTTTATAGAATTAGAAGAGTACAAATAGCCAAAAGAGATGATGGATGATGAGAACAAAATGCTAAAAGAGATGACTGGTGGGTGGATTCTTATCTGCGAAATGTTTCCCTTCTGAACTCATGGCATGCATCATTTTTGAGTCAAGTGGCCTTCATGAAAATTCTAGCACATTGTCTCAGCTTTCCAGAGACACCAAGTTTAGCCAAATCCAATAACCACAACCCAAGATATGGCCCAATTATTGCTCATGGGTCAGGCCCAATGTCAGCACCTCTGTTCTGGCTTCTAAGCCCAATATCACCTTCAAGGAATCCGAACTAGCTTTTGTGTTATTCATGAAAGTTGTAGATATGGGTCTTAACCTTCCACTATCAAAATTTCAGAATTATTGAACTCCAATAGCCCGAGATATAGCCTAATGAGTGCATAAAGGTCAAGCTGTCAGGTTCAAAACACTAGATTTTGCTTCAACTCCAATTTGAGTTATCCAAACATGTGTTTCTGGTCTTGAGGCCTTCATGAAAGTTGTAGAAACTTATCTTAGCTTAAAAACAAGACCAAAATCACATCCATCGAATATTTGTAACTCAAATTATAGCCAGTTCTTGAAAAGCCAAGTAAGAAGGTTATACAATGAATGAAATATATTCTATCAATGTGGCTTCTTGCTATCAAATGAATAGTTATTAGAGATTAATCTAAACTTTCTAACAAGACTAGAATCACATTAATCGATAATTACAACTCAAGTTATGGCCACTTTACTTGAGAATGCAATCACCCAAATTAATGATAATTTAAGCAATAATTTCTTCAATGATCCAATTAAGCTTAATTTCATAAAATGTGACAAAATCAACTTAATTAAGCCAAACTAAACCTTAAGAAGCCTAGTGAGAGGATTATAAAATGTATAAAATACATTTTTATCAGTAAGACTGCTAAAGAAATGTTGGATACTCTACAAGTAACCCATGAAGGCACAAGTGAAGTAAAACAATCAAGAATAAACTCCCTCACTCATGAATATGAATTATTTAGAATGAACTATGGAGAAAGTATTCAAGATAAGCAAAAAAAATTCACACACATTGTAAATTATCTTATTTCATTGGGAAAGACATTTCCTAATGAAGATCTTATTAACAAAGTGTTGAGATGTTTAAGCAGGAATTGGCAACCCAAGGTAACGGCTATTGCGGAATTAAGGGATTTATCAACAATGTCTCTAGTCATCCTTTTTGGAAAGCTCCAAGAACATGAGTTGGAGCTCAATAGGCTAAATCAAAGTGAGGAGTATTGTTGTGTGATTTCCGCAAGCGCACAGATTGTACAAGTAGTAAAATAAATATCGTTCCCATGAGGATCGGTTAATTACTAACTCTTACGGCTATTTCGATTGTTTAAGCATATAAAAACAATGGTTGAAGCTATATTTAATTTAATGCGAAGAATTAAATATCCAAGTAAGCAATTAAAACTAGAAAATATGAGATTCGCAAGGATTAAAGTTCTGGGACTCGGAATCCACTATACTACCCCCTATAATAAATTGTGATTATATCTCTGTCAATGTTAAATTACGTTCTTGAAGGCGAATTGTCCTAAATTATTTAAAGCCCAATGTCTTGGCACTAAAAACGTACTAAAACTTCATCAATCCCATTCTCATGGCAATCAATCCAAGTTCTAACCCATTAAGATTCATGACAATCATTTTACCCTCGAAGGACTTAACCCTATGTCTAGGCATTAATTCCTAAGTTCAATTCTTGGATTATCAAGTAATTAGATTTCATCTTTCGATCCTTCATCTAAAGCCTAAAATCATGTAAATATGGCGCGCAACATACCACAAGCTTTAAGCATACCAAGAATGAATCAAGAACAATAATTTCATCAACAGAAAATGAAATCAACAATTCATAATAGGGAAATAGAGAGTTTCATCCTAATCCTAGAAAATAGTTTAGCCACTCATGCCATTACAGCACAAACAAGATTAAAGAGGAAAGATGCAACCATAATCCTAAGCAAATGAAGAAGATGAAGTAAAGAACTCAATGGTTGATCTTGTTCTTGGTCTTGCCTTGATCTATGCCTTCAATCCTGTTTCCTTTCAAGTTCTCCAGCTTTTCTATGCTCAAAGGGTCTCCAAAATGACCCTAAAATCACTTCCCTGCGTTTTGCAGCCTTCCCCTACATATATCCCATCCATCTGATGGGTTTTGGACACATTTTCACTCAAAAAAGGACAGACACGACCATGCTTGTCTTAGGCACGGTCGTGCCTATTACACGAATTGGTCAAATGTGTCAGAAAACGCGTATAAAATGTCAAAACTTGTCTCAGATGTTTTGTAGGGAGACACGGCCGTGCTTGAGTTCCAGAAGCTTTCCCAAGGTTAAACACGGCCATGTGAGGGTTCAGAATGTGAAATTTCAATTTTGGGATGAGATACGACTGTGCTTAAGGGAGACACGGCCGTGTCTCCTGGTCTGAAGCCCAAAATGATCTCCTTTTTGCCCAGAAACACGGTTTTTTCACTAATTTTCTTCCCAAATAGGTTTTATCACTCTATTCTGCACAAATAAAGATGATTGATAAGAATCAATTCAAAGTTCATTAATAAACATAATCAAATCATCATAATTCATCATTTTAGGGTTACAAAATATAGGTTTATCAATTCCCCAACACTTGAACATTGCTTGTCCTCAAGCAAGGAATAAAGATCCAAGTCAAGATAAAACTGAGCATCAAGAAATACAAATCAAGAGGCAATCCACAGTTTAAAAATTCAGTTAAGCTCGGCAATCAAATCCAATCAAATAAGAAAATTTAGCATTTAATACAATTAAAAGCTTGAGTCAAGCCTGCACATTTTTCTCAATACCAAACAATTGAGGTCACTCAACTTTCTATCTCTCAAGTATTTAAGGGCAAAGAGATCACTCAAATTTCTCTCAACAAGTGCATGACCATAAGCTTGATTATCAATCTTGTCTCCACTTTCAAGCTCACATACATAACAAGGATCAAAAAGGACTTACATTGGGTTGCAATGGGGCCAAGGGTGAAATAAATGGTAGGAAAATTATGAATAAGGGTAGAGAATGATTATGGGTAAAACTATACAGAACAGAATCAGGTTGAATACCCAATTGATTTATCAGGTTGGATTCTTTGGAGCATCTAATGTGTTAGTTGAAAAGTCTTGAAAGGTTACTTTTATCTTCAAGGGTTGATTAAAAAAAAAAGAAAGAAGAAGAAGATAGCGTTAAAAAGTATGTTCCTCCACCAGCATATGTTCCACCTTTGCCCTTTCCTCAAAAATCGCAAAGGGCAAAGCTTGATGAGCAATTTAGAAAGTTCTTGGAGGTTCTTAAAAAGCCATATATAAACATTCCTTTTACGGAAGTGCTCTCTCAAATGCCCACCTATGCAAAATTCTTGAAAGAGATCCTCTCTAATAAGAGGAAGCTTAAGGATTATGAAACTGTTGCTTTAACTGAGGAATATAGTGCACTCATTCAGAACAAGCTTCCTCCTAAGCTTAAGGATCCGGGTAGCTTCTCTATTCCATGCTCAATTGGGGATATGAAGATTAACAAGGCTTTATGTGACCTTGGGGCAAGTGTAAGTTTGATGCCCCTTTCCCTTTGCAAGAAACTTAATATTGGGGAGCTCAAACCGACCACCATGTCTCTTCAACTGGCTGATAGGTCAATTAAACATCCTATTGGCATACTAGAGAATGTCCCTTTGAAGGTTGGTAAGTTTTATATCCCAGTGGATTTTGTTGTGTTTGACATGGAAGCAGATGCTAAAATGCCGATCATACTTGGGCGACCATTCCTCGCCACTAGAAGGGCAATCATTGATGTCCACGAAGGGAAATTGACTTTGCGATTGAATAATGAGGAAGTAATGTTTGATGTTTTTAATTCTGAAAATAATTCTAATTCCTTTGATTCATGTAATCGCATTGATGCTATTGATGTTGTGGATAATGTTGTGTTTTTAAGTGTGTAGGAATCAGTGACTGATGTTGTACTAGAAAAGACCTTGCCTAAGGCTACCACAAATTTTGAGAAGGCTAAGCTCTACAAGAAAGGACCAAAGAAGCAAAATGACAAATGTGTCAAGAAGTGTGAATTTAAACTTGGGGATAAAGTTCTTGTTGACTTGGGATTCGCCCTTGAACCATATTGAACAAGCTTGCTTGTTGGGCTATCTGAGTTTCAAGCATCTTAGAATGAGTCGCCATTTGATCAATGCGAGTATGAATATGCTTGATGTACTCCCTATATTGTTGCACTTGAGCTTGTATGGATTGATTATGCTCCTTTTGAGTGACTATGAAGTTCTCCATGAGAGCTTCTAAATTGGACTTTGCACCCAGAGAAGATTGTTGAGCTTGTTGGAATTCAGATGAGCCCACATTATGTTGTTGATTTCCATAGGAGATATTTGGGTGGTTTCTCCAGCCGGGGTTGTATAAGTTTGAGAAAGGATTCCCCTGAGCCCTGAAATTGCCATTTTGGACATAATTCACTTGGCCCATAGACTGGTCCTGAGTATATGTCTCCACTGAATTGCATTCTGAAGTCAAATGTCCTCCTCCACATGTGTCACAAGTTATAGTATGGGTGGCAATGGCATTGACATTCAACTTCTCAAGTAACTTGGTCAAAGCATCGAACTTGGCATTCAGCATGGTAATGACATTAAGCTCTATCATTCCGGCCTGCTTCTTCAAAGAGGATCTTTCACCTGGCCACAAATAAATATTCGAGGCCACTTCATTGATCAAACTCCTTGCTTCTGTTGGAGTCTTGGCCATCAAAGCACCGCCAGCTGCGGCATCAAGAGCTGCCTTTGTAGAGAAAGACAACCCTGCATAGAACGTCTGGATGACAACAAAATCCTGTAGGCCATGATGTGGACACTGACGAATAAGATCATTATACCTCTCCCATGCTTCATAAAGAGATTCATCTTCCTTTTGAGAGAAGGTAGTGATGTCTTGACGGAGCTTAATTGTTTTTCCAATTGGGTAGTATTTATCCAAGAAGGCTTGCTCCATCAAAGCCCAAGTGGTAAGTGAATTTGGGGCTTCTGAGTGAATCCATTTCTTTGCTTTCCCCCTAAGAGAAAAGGGAAAAAGTCTGATCCTTATAGCATCTGTGGAAACCCCATTGATCTTGATTGTGTCACATAATTCTAAGAATTCATCCAAATGTTGATGTGGGTCCTCAATTGGTAACCAGCTGAATTGAAATTATTGGACCATCTGGATTAGTGACGTCTTTAATTCAAAGTTGTTGGCCTCTACCCTTGGCCTGACAATGGAAGACTGACGAACATTAGCGCTGGGAGCTCCATAATCCCTCAGACTACGCTCTGCATTGGCGTCTTGATTAGTGTTATCCGCCATGTTGTCTTCTTGATAATCTTGTGTTCTTCTTTCTCTTCTGATATTACGAAGCATCCTCTCGATCTCAGGATCAATTGGGGTAACAATATCTCCTTGACTCCTCGTCCTGCGCATAAGAAAGAAACAACACCAGAAAATTCAAAGAAAGAAAAATGAGAAAAATTTAAAATAAAAATAAAACAAGATAAAGAAATAAAAAAAAATGAAAATTGTTTAAATCAACCAAATTTTTTCCACTTGTGTTAATATCAACATGATCCTCGGCAACGGCACCAAAAACTTGTTGCGTGATTTCCGCAAGCGCACGGATCGTACAAGTAGTAAAATAAATATCGTTCCCACGAGGATCGGTTAATTACTAACTCTTACGGCTATTTCGATTGTTTAAGCATATAAAAACAATGGTGGAAGCTATATTTGATTTAATGCGAAGAATTAAATATCCAAGTAAGCAATTAAAACTAGAAAATATGAGATTTGCAAGGATTAAAGTTCTAGGACTCAGAATCCATTATACTACCCCCTGTAATAAATTGTGATTATATCTCTGTCAATGTTAAATTACGTTCTTGAAGGCAAATTGTCCTAAATTATTTAAAGCCCAATGTCTTGGCACTAAAAACGTTCTAAAACTTCATCAATCCCATTCTCATGGCAATCAATCTAAGTTCTAACCCATTAAGATTCATGACAATCGTTTTACCCTCGAAGGAATTAACCCTATGTCTAGGTATTAATTCCTAAGTTCAATTCTTGGATTATCAAGCAATTAGATTTCATCTTTCGATCCTTCTTCTAAAGCCTAAAATCATGTAAATATGGTGCGCAACATACCACAAGCATTAAGCATACCAAGAATGAATCAAGAATAATAATTTCATCAACAGAAAACCAAATCAACAATTCATAATAGGGAAATAGAGAGTTTCATCCTAATCCTAGAAAATAGTTTAGCCACTCATGGCCATTACAACACAAACAAGATTAAAGAGGAAAGATACAACCATAATCCCAAGCAAATGAAGAAGATGAAGTAGAGAACTCAATGGTTGATCTTGTTCCTGGTCTTGCCTTGATCTATGCCTTCAATCCTGTTTCCTCTCAAGTTCTCCAGCTTTTCTCTGCTTAAAGGGTCTCCAAAATGACCCTAAAATCACTACCCTGCGTTCCGCAGCCTTCCCCTACATATATCCCATCCATCTGATGGGTTTTGGACACATTTTCACGCAAAAAAGGATAGACAAGGCCATGCTTGTCTTAGGCACGACCGTGCCTATTACACGAATTGGTCAGATGTGTCAGAAAATGCATATAAAATGTCAAAACTTGTCTTAGACGTTTTACAAGGAGACACGGCCGTGCTTGTATTAGGCACGGCCGTGCTTGAGTTCCAGAAGCTTTCCCAAGGTTAAACACGGCCATGTGAGGGTTCAGAATATGAAATTTCAATTTTGGGATGAGACACGGCCGTGCTTAAGGGAGACACGGCCGTGTCTCTTGGTCTGAAGCCCAAAATGATCTCCTTTTTGCCCAGAAACATGGTTTCTTCACTAATTTTCTTCCCAAATAGGTTTTATCACTTTATTCTGCGCAAATGAAGATGATTGATAAGAATCAATTCAAAGTTCATTAATAAACATAATCAAATCATCATAATTCATCATTTTAGGGTTACAAAATACAAGTTTATCAAGCATGACAAAAAGAAGAAAGGGATTGTTCTCAAAGCCACCTCATCCAGAATTAAAGATGATGATGATGATGATGATGATGAAGTAGGAAATCTTGAGCTAAATGAAGAAAATCTTAGTCTTCTTATAAGAAAGTTTGGAAAATTTTTCAAAAAGAAAAGAACTCAAAGAAGACCACATTTTCCTCCTAAGAAGACTTATCAAAAGGGAGAAGGAGCTTCATCTACTCCAACTTGTTATGAATGTGAAAAATCGGGGCACATGAAGATGGAGTGTCTGGTTTATCAAAAGAAGATGGAGAAATATGAAAAGAGACCTTCTAAGGAAAGAAAAGGAATGAGAGTATATATTGCTTGGGAAGACAACGATATGGATTCCACTGATGATCCAAAAAATGAAGAAGCCCATCTTTGCCTCATGGCAAGTGGAGAAGAAGAAGAAGAAGAAGAAAGTGAAACCGAGGTAACTTCATCTAATTTTGAATCCTCTCCCTTATATAGTGAATTGTAAGATGCATTCCAAGAATTACATGATGAATCCATGAGACTCACTAAAATGATTTTAACCTCCAACAAAACAATCTCCTTATTGTCAAACAAAGTTTCTATTTTAACCAAGGAGATTGAAGAACTTAAAATTGAAAATGAAACTTTTGGACTTATTGATGCTAACTTATCATGCATGATTTATTCTTCACATGATAATGCACCCACATCCTCATCTTGTTTATCATGTAAAGAATTTGAAAATGAAATTGAAGATTTAAAAAATACACTTGCAAAATTTATAATGGGAATGAACAATTTGAATATGTTACTAGGGAAACAAAGATGTGCTTTTCAAAGGCTGGATTGTGGTACAATTCCAATAACCAACAAAAATCTTATAAGAATCTCTTTGTTTCCTCAAGTACATCAACTGACCCATTTATTAAATGTTTTTATTATGGTAGGAAAGAGCATAGTGCATTTACATGTAATGCTAGAAAGAACAAAAACACCAAGGTTGGTACTAAAATGGTTTGGGTTCCTGAAGGCACCTTGCCTAACTTTAACACACAAGGACCTAAGACAAATTTGGGGACCAAATGTTAAAACTTGAATGTGTGTTGTAGGTGTGCTTAAAGACCAAAAGCTCAAGTTGGTATCTTGATAGTGGTTGCTCCAAGCACATGACCGGTGATGGCTCCAAGTTTTCCTTCCTTGTCCCCAAGAAGAGTGGTCACGTGACATATGATGATAACAATAAAGGAAAGATCCTTGGAGTTAGTAAAGTTGGTAAGATCCATTCCTCATCCATTGATAATGTTTTACTTGTTGAAGGACTCAAACATAACTTGCTTAATATTAGTTAATTATATGATAAAGGTAATTGAGTAATATTTAATTCTAATTGTTGCATAATTGAAGGAAAAGATGATAAGCATGTTAAGTTTGTTGGTCATAGGGTCAATAATATATATATGATTAGCCTTGATAACATTTCCTCAAATGATGCTAAATGCTTTATAACTAGAGAAAATGATTCATAGTTATGGCATAGAAGAATTGTTCACATTCACATAGATCACTTAAATAAATTGATTTCTAAAGAACTAGTAATTAGTCTT
The DNA here is from genome assembly GCA_029884605.1 of Ormosia emarginata. NCBI lineage: Eukaryota > Viridiplantae > Streptophyta > Magnoliopsida > Fabales > Fabaceae > Ormosia > Ormosia emarginata. The sequence continues at coordinate 41,632,667 of JAQQTP010000073.1, read as the reverse complement.
CCAAAGCTTAAATTTGAAAAAGATAAACTTTATGATACATGTCAAAAGGAAAAACAAGTAAAGGTTTCTTTTAAAGCTAAAAATGTGATTTCTATATCTAGACCTTTACAACTTTTGCACATAGATCTTTTTGGTCCCTCTAGAACTATGAGCTTTGGTGGGAATTACTATGCTTTAGTGATTGTGGATGATTTTTCTAGGTTTACATGGACATTATTCTTGTCTCACAAAAATGATGTTTTTCAATCATTTTAAAAGCTTGCTAAAGTTATCCAAAACGAAAAAGGTTTTTGTATTACATCCATAAGAAGTGACCATGGTGGTGAATTTGAAAATCATGAATTTGAAACCTTTTGTGATAAACATGATATTGGGCATAATTTTTCTGCCTCTAGAACACCATAACAAAATGGTGTTGTAGAAAGAAAAAATCGATCTTTAGAAGAAATGGCAAGAACTATGTCCAATGAGGCCAGTATTCCTAAGTATTTTTGGGTGGATGCAGTTAACACTACTTATTATGTTATGAATAGGGCTCTAATAAGGCTAATTTTAAAGAAATCCCCCTATGAATTATACAAAGGAAGGAAACCAAATGTCTCACATTTTCATATTTTTGGATGTAAATGCTTTATTTTAAATAATGGAAAGGATAACTTGGGGAAGTTCGATGCAAAATCTGATGAAGAAATATTTCTTGGCTATTCTATGCATAGTAAGGCCTTTGGAGTTCATAATAAATGAACTATGATCATAGAAGAATCCATACATATTACATTTGATGAAACTAATCCAAACGAGCCGAGAAAGTAGTTTGTTGATGATGTTGCATAGATTTTGACAAGGACTCACTCAGAAAATTAAGAAAAAGAAGTCAAGAAGCAAGAAGAAAGCCCATATGGTTCCCCAAGACAAAAGGACTCTCAAATCATAGGCCTTCTCAAGGAATTGAGAACATCAAGATATCATCTTCTTGACAAAGTAATAAGTGATGTATCAAAAGAGGTAATCATTCGTAACTCTCTTAGAGATGCATGTAAACTATATGACTTTTGTCTCTCAAGTTAAACCTAAAGACATAAATGAGGCCATTAATGATAAACATTGGATCTTGGCCATGCAAGATGAATTAAACCAATTTGAGAGAAATCAAGTTTGGGAGTTAGTTCCAAGGCCCAATGGTCATCCCATAATTGACATCAAATGGGTTTTTAGGACCAAACTTGATGAAATATGCTTAATAATAAGAAACAAGGCTAGGCTTGTTGTTAAGGGTTATAATCAAGAAGAAGGCATAAATTATGAAGAAACTTATGTTCCCGTAGCTATATTAGAAGCCATTAGAATGATACTTGCATATGCATGCATCATGAATTTTAAGCTCTTTCAAATGGATGTCAAAAGTGTCTTTTTAAATGGTGTTATACAAGAAATGTATGTAGATCAACCTCCCGATTTTGAAAACTTTGAACTGCCCAACCATGTTTTTAAACTTAAAAAGACCTTGTATGACTTGAAACAAGCTCCTAGAGCTTGGTATGAAAGGTTGAGTAAGTTTCTTTTGGAAAATGACTTTTCTAGATAAAAGATTGACACTACTCTTTTCATCAAGTATAAAAAGCAGAACATTCTTCTTATTCAAATATATGTCGATGATATTATATTTGGTGCTACTAATGACTCTCTTTGTAAAGAATTTACTAATATTATGCAAAGTGAGTTTGAAATGTCCATGATGGGTGAGCTCAACTTCTTCCTTGGTCTTCAAATCAAGCAAACAAGAGATGAGACTTTCATAAGTCAATTCAAATATTGCAAGGAGTTGCTCAAGAAGTTTGGAATGGAAGATGCCAAGCCAATAGCTACACCAATGGGCACTTCTTGTTACTTGGACAAGGATGAAGGAGGTAAATCGGTAAAAATTACAAAATATAGAGGTATGATTAGCTCACTCCTTTATCTTACTGCTAGTAGGCCTGATATTATGTTTAGTGTATACATGTGTGCTAGATATCAAGCTAATCCTAAATAATCACACTTATGTGCTGTAAAATGAATTATGAAATATCTAATAGGTACTTCACAAATGGGATTGTGGTACTTTAAAGGTGCCTCTTATAGCCTAATTGGTTATTCTGATTCCGATTTTGCTGAATGCAAAATGGATAGGAAGAGCACTAATGGGACATGCCACTTGCTTGGAAGCTCATTAGTCTCTTGGCATAACAAGAAACAAAATAGTGTGACATTGTCAACGGCTGAAGCTGAATATATTGCAACTAAGAGTTGTTGTGCTCAAATTCTTTGCATGAAGCAACAACTTCTAAACTATGGTCTTGAGCTAGATCAAATTCCTATAAGGTGTGATAATACAAGTGCAATCAATTTGTCTAAAAATCCCATTTTGCACTCTAGGACTAAGCATATTGAGATTAGGTATCATTTCATACGGGATCATGTTCAAAAAGGTGATTGCTTGCTTGAATTTGTTGAAACCACTAAGCAACTAGTTGATATCTTCACTAAACCATTAAACAAAGAAGCATTCTTCAACATAAGAAGAGAACTTGGCATATTGGATCTATCATGTATCTAATTTTATTGTATATTGTGTTCTTGTTGCAAAACTTGTCATATTGCTGCACAATTTGCTAATTTGCTGCATAATGTGGAATGATTGCATAGTTACTTTGCTTTAATCATTTCTAAATCCAATTCTGACTTGAGCATTGAAGTTTTCCCTAAGTTTATTTTGCAGGTGCTTGATCCATGCTTAAGTTCCTCCTAAAATTCCCAATCTCAAGCACTTAATGAAGAAAATTGCTTCTAGTACTTTTGAAGAAGAAGAAACAGCTTTTGAGGTACAATCATACTAGTTTGGATTGATGAAATTGAAGTCAAGATAAAATCTTTTATGGTGAAGTCATAATCTGGTGTGAAAATGAAATAACCATTTAGAGCATTCACATAATTGGTTTCTTATGCTTATGAGAAGGTTAAATCAGTTTTGAGGCTCATTTATGGTATTAAAAGTGGATGTCATGGAGGCAAAGTCATGTTGACTATCAAAGATAACATGTAGCTGCATTATTAAAGGATGAATCTCTGAAGAATTTCTGATTTTTGGAAGTGAAATAATCAGTTAAGAGAAGGAAATAATCTATTATTTGGGCTTTGAATCTTGTATGGGATAAAGAACCAACTTTCTGTCAAGTCTTCATAACCAATTAAGAGGTTTTGCTAACCTATTATTCACAAAGTCAGAGGATGCTGGTTTTTTAATCCTTGAAAATAATCAATTATAAGACCCCTCTAACCAATTATGAAGGTCTTTTGATGTTCATGGAATCCACAAATAACCAATTAGGACCATTTTCTAATATGTTATTTCAGCTAACAAAGTTTCAATCCATTGGAGGATCAAGAATTTAACCTGTTAGGAGCTTTTCCTAACTTGTTATTGAAGCAAACAGAGGCTCCATATATTTGAGACCCACGAAAATAATCTATTAGGTGTACTCCCTAACCTGTTATTTGTGCAACCTATGACCCTTCTTTTGTTTTCCCCTCATCCTAACCGATTAGACCATGTTGTTAATCAGTTATTCACCCTTCAAGGCTTCACTATTCTTCTCTCCCATGAGCTAATCGATTAGCTCACCTCCCCAATCGGTTATTACTCCAACCCGAGGCTATCTTCTCTTATTTCCACCCACAATAATCGATTACCCATACTCCCTAACTGATTACTAGGCCTTCGTAAATCCCTAAAACATGATTTATCCTCACCATTCACGAAACCAAACCCTCCATGTTCATTTTCTTCCTCACTTACCCACTTACACCCACTCATTCCAATCCCTCACCCACTCTAAATCCAACCATAAACCACCCTTAAGACTAATTTTCCGTCACTTTCCTTCATTTTTCACTAATCAAAATCTCTATTTTCTTCCCATTTTTTTAGCTCCCCTTCACACTTTCTCTCTCTTACCATGCACTAAACCCCTTTTTTTTTGTGGCAAGTAACTCTTCACACCCCAAAATAGCACGAACCAAAAATTCATCTGTACCTGATGAACCTCCAGCCCCTGAAAATTCTTCTTAGCTTGGACCACAGAAAATTCTTCTCTCACAAGAAGCAAATGCACAAATACAAGTTGGAGTTTCAAGCTAAGAATATTATCCAGCCCAAGCACATGGACTGGGACTTCTTCGTTCAAGAAGGTTTCACATTTCTCACAGAACTCTTTGAATATCATGGCCTGAAAACCTTTGTCTCTGCTCCAAGCAAGTACTACTATCTTGAAGTTACTAAAGTATACTTCTGCAATTTGAGTATTACGAGTAGCAACTTAATTTATGAAATAAAAAGGCATAGGATAGTAGTAACTCCTAATCATTAGAATACTTTGTTTGGACTTGCTCATGCTGGGGAAAGATTTACAATGGATAGTCATAGGAATTGGGAAGGTTTTAATAAAAGTGAGGCTCTTGCAAGCGCGCTTCGACCTGATATCCGTATTAGAAACAAGAAAAGTTTCACTGCTGGCTACTTGAATCCATAAGACCGACTTCTTCATTATATTGTGACACACATTCGAGCTCCACAGGCTAGTAATTATGCCTTGGTGGAAGAAGAATACATCTTCTTAATGTGGGCAATGAAACAAAGGCTACACATCAATTGGCCATTTGTCATCATGAACTACATGATGAAGGCCAAGGATAAGCTAATGATGGACCTTCCTTATGCTCTGGTTGTTTCAAAAATCTTGGATCAATACAAGTTTAATCTTCATGAAGATGGTGTGATTAATCTAGCTGGCCACAACAAATTTGGTCTAGCCTCCTTCAACCGAATGCAACTCAAGAAGGTAGATGATGTATGGGTTTACGGGAGAAGACATGACACACTAGCAACAGCAGAAGAACCTGATGAGCCTATGGAAGAAGCTCGTGCCACAAATGAAGACCGCATCTTAGAAGCTATTGTAAACATGTAAGTGAGTATTGAAGCCCGGATTGGGAGTTTTCAAACATATCAAGAACACAGTAACATTGTCATCTATGATCGCCTGAGTGCTATGGAAGATCGCTTGGATAGGCTTGAGCACTGTTATCCACAACCTGAGGATCATGGGACTTAGGCATAGAGCATTTCAATTTCTTTATTATGCTCATGTTAATCTAATCATATTGTTTATCTTTTGAGTATGCTAATAGCTTATTGCTTAACATTAGTCTGACTTTGATATTTTCTGGTATGACTTGAACAATGCTTTGCCATGAATAATCTCTTGATATGCATATACTCATTGTTGAATATCAATGGTTTGGTGCTTAAGAATATGTTGTTACTTCTCTTCTTTTTGGAAAGCTCTTTTTGTTTATGTCAAAAGGGGGAGAAGGTTTTTGGCTTACATGCCATTGAGAAAAGCAAGGTAAATTTCCAAAAGGTATATTTATTAAATGAATAAAATGATCTTATGATTCCAAAACTAAGGGGGAGCTGTGTATCTCTGATATCATTACCTCTTGAAAAACAGAGGGAGAGTAAGTCTCTAACACTTTTTGTGAATTCCAATTTAAACTAATCTTTTCACAATAATTATTTGTCATCATAAAAAAGGGGGAGAATGTGATTGACATTGACTAAAGCGATGGTTTTAATGATAACAAACAAGAAAGAAATGAAAAACGAAGATCAAGACTCAAGGAACTTCATGGTTAGCATATAAGTCTTAGATATTGTGTAAAGGTATTTTAGGATTCACTTTAAGCTCATTGAAATGGTTTTTCTCTCTTCCTAAAATGGCTTTGCAAAATCATGTTTTATACTTAAGAAAATTAAGTTTGGATTCTAGGAAAATGTTTAAGCAAAACTCACTTGGTTGGATTCTTTCTGTAAATGGCCTAATCGATTATTTGTCAAGACAGAGGCATTGCCTCTTCATTTTGTAAAGGTCCTAACTGTTAGAGGATTTGGGCTAATCAGTTAGTATGGTTTTTGGAAGAAACGTGAACTGAATTTTTATGATGTCCTAACCGATTAGGATATCCATCTAATTGATTATTTGTGAACTTAGAGGCTAAGATTGAAAAGCCTAACCGATTAGGGACTTGGCCTAATTGGTTAGTGTGTATTTTTTAAGAAATAATATCTGATTTATAAGATGTCCTCACCGATTAGGGTATTAAACTAATTGCTTTGTATGGTTTTAAAACATCACATGAAATGACTTTTGTGAAGGCCTAACCGATTAGGGTTCCTCCCTAATTGGTTATTTGGAAACCAGTAAACACGTTCAACGGCTCTTTCACAAAGCATTAAATGTTTCCAACCACCCCAATGACTCTCATTTGTTTCTTTACTATATATCTAAGTAGTTGGGCATTTATTAGGGTAAAGGAAAAATAATCTGAACTTACTTCTTGAGCATTAAATTCGTTTTTCTACCATCTCTTTAACGTTACTTTGATTTGAGCTTTACAAGAGAAAATCCTTGATACCTATAGTCTTCAATTTGTATTATCCATTCTTGAGAGAGTTTCAATCCATCTATACTTTGTATACACTATAAAAGAGAGGGTGAGACATCCCTCAATTTATAAGGATGTGGTATCCCTTGAAATAGAGTCTCAAGCACAAGGGTGAGACATCCCAAGGTGTGTTGAGTGCTCCATCTTGTAAAGGTTGTCAAGCACTTGTTTGGAGCTTAAAGATATATTGGAAATCTCGGGTGTTTACTTGAGGACTGGATGTAGGCCACAAGTGAATTGGTGGTTGAACCAGGATAAAGCTTTGTGTTTGTCTTCCTAAACTCATCTATTCTACTTTGTGCATTATTTTATTGAATATCTTGCATACTATATTACTTAGTTGATTTACTTATATGTGAAAGCCCTCTATCCTATCTATTTATTCAATTCTAATAAACAATAGCTTCAACGAAAATTGAAAATCAAGTGTTTTGCGAAAGAATTGCTAAATTATTTTACATACTCAATTCACTCCCTCTTGAGTATTAAGGCCACTTGGTAACAGGACGGAGATAATCAAGTGGTCCCTTGGGTCCTTGACAGCGTTGCCACCGCTCTGAGTTCAAATAATTGGCTATCTCATTAGTAGGTGGCTGGTGGTGAAGAGGACAGAGATAATCAACTGGTCCCTTGGGTCCTTGACAGTGTTGCCACTCGCTTTGAGTTCGAATAGTTGGCCATCTCAAGGGAAGCTTGGTGGTGTCGTGGTGCTGCTATGTGTTTTAAGGGGTTAGGCGATGGTGTATGAGCTTTGTTCAGGGTGGTTGTGCCTTGGCTCGGTGAAATGGTGGTGCTTGGTGGTTGTTCATGCAGGTGGGTGGCAACGTTAATTCAATGGTCGGTGCTCTGTGGCAGGTTGCTATTTGAGGAAAACGGTATGGTGGATGCCGACAATGGTCAAAGTCAGCCAAACTGCTATCAAAGGATGTGGTGGAGAAGGAGGAAAAATGTGGGAGTTATATAATTTTCCATATTTTGAGGGAACTAGTTTTGATTTACCTAAAGTTTCCATGCTACTAGTATTCTAGGTATAAGGTAAACAATACCATATGTTTATCAAAGTTTTACTAAGATCGATGGTTATTATCACTTGGAGCATCGATACTCCAACTCCTAGTAGGAGTATTGAAAATAGTGCCTATTTTCTCAACACACTTTAGCACATTTTGTTGAAGGTTGAGATGAAAAAAGAAATATATGGCCATGTTTGATCTCAAGAGTTCTTAGAATTATTGTAAAAAGAGGGACAACAAAGAGAAGAATGGGAAGGCAACCAGAGGGCCTAGTTTTTTCTTCTTCCTTGAGCTACAGTCAGGTAAGTTTAATCTTATTCCTTAACTTTGCTTTAGCTCTAAATGTACACTTGGTGATTGAATCTTGAGCACATGTTTCAGTTGGTTTATTTTAATTGAGTGAATATATATATTTACAATTCTGATTTTCTCACCATACTTTTCTCTCACATCTCTTTTTACACTACTTCATATACCATTGAGATCAATATTCATATGTCAACACTTTCTCTCACTTAATCACAACCATTAAAAAATGATGTAAAAAGTTATGTGAGAGAAAAAATGGTGTAAGATAATCATTTTCCATATATTTAAACCATCATGTAAAACCAACTAGGGTCCCTTCCTTTCTGTCATGAAGCTAGAAACAAAGGCTTTTCTCTCCAAAACCAAAAAACTCACCCTCTTAGAATCACACACAAACAACAACTTAATCCTACAAATCCCATTAAACAGCAGTAAAAGGAACACCCACACTCCCTCCCTTATATACGAATCTTCACCATGTTTCCCACCGTAAGTCCTTAATGCCACACACAAACCAAGGAACTTCACTCTCAATCCATAAAACAACACCAAAAACTCCATTCACTTTTCTCCCCGAACATAAAAAATAGAACCTCTGTCAAACAAAGTTAGAACCAAACAACCTAAAAACCACCCTCAAACTCCACTAAAAATAGAGATTCCTTACAATTCTAGAAACCTAGCACCACCCAAAATCCTAACTTGCCATAGAACCCCAACCCTTTTGGCAAACCAAAAACCCATCAACAAACCAAACCCCAACCATCGTCACACCTCTATGGCTAAACCACTGACAACCAACAATCACTACACACCACCATTCTCCTTCTCCATCGTTGCCTAGCACTCCATTACACTAAACCACCAACAACCGCTGCTCAGCCACCACCGTGTTAGAAATAAAGAGTCATACATGTAGTCACTAAGGTATTATTATGCATTATGAATCACTTCCTTGTTTTATGAAAAATCATATGCATTAATCTATACACTTTGCATTTAGTTCCTAGAAATAAAACAATAAGTAATTAGTATCATAGTGGATAAATTATGGATGACAACTTAAGGGTCTCCCTGACTCTAGTATAAATAAAGGACTCCAGTCTTGTATCATTTGCACCAAGTAATAGAAACCTCATCTTCCTCTATAGTTTTCCTTTTCCTCCAACAAAGTGGCATCATAGCTTAAGTTTTAGAGTAGCGAGTTAAATGAAACACTTAGAGAGTTGAGAGATGGTGAGCAATGGCTTGAATCAATGCTAATTCCCTCGTCTTACCAAAGACAATTATGATAACTTGTGTCATCATATGAAAGCCTTGTTAGGCTCTCAAGATGTTTGGCAGGTTGTAGAGAAAGGTTATACCCAACCTCAAAATAAGGCTACCTTGTCTCTAAATAAGTAGATTTTGTTGAAGTCAAAGAATAAGGATCAATAAGCATTTGCGCTCATCCATCAATGTTACCTAAGATAAGGCAAAACCAACCACTATTTCACAAATGCCAGACCACCACAAATCGCTACCAAAGGCTCTCAACTTCATCGCACCACCAATCTTTACAAATTGCCACCATCGTAACTCCACCCTAGTCCAAGCACCAACGACAATTATGATAACTTGTGTCATCATATGAATGCCTTGTTAGGCTCTCAAGATGTTTGGCAGGTTGTAGAGAAAGGTTATACACAACCTCAAAATAAGGCTACCTTGTCTCTAAATAAGGAGATTTTGTTGAAGTCAAAGAATAAGGATCAACAAGCCTTTGCGTTCATCCATCAATGTTACCTAAGATAAGGCAAAAGCAACCACTATTTCATGAATGCCAGAGCCACCACAAATCGCTACCAAAGGCTCTCAACTTCATCGCACCACCAATCTTTACAAATTGCCACCATCGTAACTCCACCCTAGTCCAAGCACCAACGACCAAGAGCCAACCTCCACACACCACTACACTTGATGCTGACAAAGAAGACGTCCCACACCACCGTCACCCTTCACCGTATCTAACTAACCTTCATCCCTTGTCTATGGAAGAGAACAAGCGCCAAAATTGGGATGTCCCACCAAAAACGATACATAACCATTGTTAGAGTTAACATATAAACTAACATTTTTACTTTGAACTAAAGTTTAAGGGGGTTTAATGACACAAAAAAAAGTTTAGGATGATCGAGTAAGAACTCATAAAACCGGAGAGGGGGTAAACTATAATTTACCCAAAAAACTAAAAGAAGATTTAAAGGGGATGGTGTAGCGCATGAACATGATCGGGGAAGGAAGGTGAAGATGGTAGTTAGGCGGGGTGGATACAAGGATGTGGTAGAGAAAAAGCTGAAGACGAAAGCATTGTTATTGTTAGAGATGGAGCTCGTTGTGTGTGGATCCCACGATGACGAGGGACTAAGGCGGATAATGCTCGGAGAATTGGAGGAAGAGGAAAACTATATAGAAAGATGATATTTCTATTACTTAGTGCAAATGATACAAGACTAGAGTCCCCAGTTTATACTAAAGCTAGGGAGACCCTTAAGCTGTCATCCATAATTGATCCACTATGATACTAATTACTTAGTGCCTTATTTCTAAGAACTAAATTCAAAGTGTATAGATTAATGCATGAGTTTTCATAAAACAAGGAAGTGACTCATACTGCATAATAATACCTTAGTGACTACATGCATGACTCTCTAATTTTTTAACTATTATTTCTAACATCCTCCCTTAATTAGAAAAATATTGAAAGTTTGGCTTACATGTAATCTTCGTAAATCTTCAAATTTGAGAGGCTTTGTAATATTTGCAACTTTGTCATAAGCCTTCACATACTTCAAATTCACTTCTTTCTTAGCAATCTTCTTTGTCTTGAACACCCATTTATCTCCAAGTGCTTCATGGCCATTGGGAAGAGATGATAACTCTCAAGTCTCAGTAGTTTTGATTTCATCCTCCATGACTTGTCTCCACCTTTTGTCTTTCATAGCATCATCAAAGTTCATAGGTTCATTATCAACAAGAAGAAAAAATAAGTCATTTATAACTTTGGTTTTGTCATATAAATCTTGAATGCTTTTTATTTTTCTTGACCTTTCACTTGAACTCTCTTCAGAAGATGATGAGGCATCATTAGTTGAAGGAGTTGGTGAAGGTGGTAGATTGGATTGGCCAATTAGTGTCAGGGCCTTTTGGTCTCATTCTTCAAAGTATAGAAAGAAATCATAGGTTCCTTCTTCCGCTTCCTAATTCCATGCATCTTCTTCATTAAACGACATCTTGACACATAACAATCTTGCTATTGCTTAGGTTATACAATTTGCAGCCTTTTGAACTTGTATCATAGTCAATGAACACATGCTTGATACTTCGATCATCAAGCTTGGATCTTCCTTGGTCAAGCACATGAGCATATGCAATGCTTCTAAAGACACGCAAATGAGTAACACCCTTCATTCCACTCCATGCTTCTTGAGGTATTTGATTTTTGACATTCTTTTTTAGAGAACGGTTGGACAAATAAACTGTACATGTAAAAGCTTCAACCCAAAATTCCTTGGCCATATTTTAGCTTTCAACATACATCTTGCCATGTTAAGGATAATTTTTTTTTTATTTCTGCTACACCATTTTGTTGTGGTGATCTAGGAACTGTTTGAGGGTGAAAAATTCCTTTTGTTTTACAAAATTCATTAAATTTTTTTGATTTAAATTTGCCTCCTCTATAGGTCTATCGGATCTTAGTACATAACCATTCTCCTTTTCTATAAGAGCTTTGAAATTTTTAAAGACTATAAATACTTCAGATTTTTGCTTTAGAAAATAAATTCAAATCTTCCTACTATAATCATCAATAAAAGCAAGAAATATTTATTTTTACCAAATGAGGATGGATTGATCGGTCTACACACATCAGCATGAACAAGCTGGAGAGGCTCATTTGCTCTTGAGTTGGCTTCTTTTGGAAAACTTTTTCTTGCATGCTTGCCAAGAAAACATGTTTCACACAATTAATTGGGATAGTTGATAAAGGGCATCTCTTTTACAATCTTCTCATCTCCTAAGACTTTGAGTGCGCCAAAGGTTCAAGTGGCCAAATCTCATATGCTAACATCATGCTTCATCTTTTGTGCTAGCCTTCAAGCATTATGTTTTATTGGTCTTTAGATTCAAAGTAAACATTCTATTTCTTGTCATCAGCACCTTAGCAATCAAATTAGAATTTTGATCTCTAAGCCATAAACAACAATATTTGATATGAAATTCATACCCCTAGACAAGTTGTCCCAAACTTAAAAAATTGGTTTTTGATTTACTAACATAATAAACATCGGTGACAAATTTGTGAGCACCATCCTTTAAGGAAATTAAAACGTTTTCATTTTTTTTCATATTTATATGTAATCATTCTTATTTTTATTTTCACAGTTTCATTGATCGAAGATGTAATCAAATTTTGGTCTGATTCATTGATAATTTTGAGAAATCTGAGACTTATTTGATGAAAGCCTGAGATTTGAAATTGAATTTTGGTCTGATTTTGAATGTACTTGTGAACACTCCATTTTCACTGGACCATTTTTCTATTTTTATTTTTGAAAAAAAATAAATAAAAAAAATTGGATGTAGTCTAATTTTTTTTTTTAAAAAATGAAAATCTAAAAATATAAAAATAGAAAACAAAAGAAAAAGGTGCATAGTAAACATTGGGCAATGAAGCACGGACACGCCGATTATGAGACGTGTCCACGTGTCGGACACGTGTCCGTGTCAAACACATGGAGACACCCGTACGACACACGTGTCATGTGTGTCCAAATGTATCTGATTAAAAAAGATTATTTTTTCAGTTTAGACACATCTCGGACATGCTCGGACACTTCTCGGACACGCTCGGATACTTCTCGGACAGGACTAGGACACGACTTAAACACGATCTATTAATATTTTTTTTTAAAAAAACTTAGTTTCCATGACTAACGTTCAATTAGTAAGCTTGTAACTCACTCAAGCTCATATGACTGACGTCCCAAGCCACTATTTTCACATACCAATATTTTAAGTTTTATCTTTTCACACGCCACTATTAGACTTTTAAGTTTTATCTTTTCACACAACACTATTTTCATCTGCTCCTTCTACCTCTGTTCGTACCAAGTCATCCACTTCGTTGTCACCGAAGCTTGCCTCACACTAATATTCCCTCTAGTTATTTTTTTTATACACATGTACTTGTACATGATTAGTTCTATTAAGAGAAGTTAGTTTAGGAGATTTTTTAGATTATATCAATAGAAATTATGTTCCATATTTTTTAGGAAGGGCTTACTAGATAACAAATATTGGCATATATGACATATATTAAAATATTATAAATCTTCAAACTTTATAAAATGATATTAATGAATTATGAAATTTTTTTCTAAAATTTTGAAATTATATATATATATATATATATATATATATATATATATATATATATATATATATATATATATATATATATATATATGCCGTGTCTGTGTCTTATAATTTTTGAAGTTGGTGTATCCCTGTATCCGTATCCGTGTCATATCCCGTATCGTGTCCGTGTCTGTGCTTCATAGACATTGGGAGGTGATGAGAAAGATTAAAAAAAAAAAGGAAGGTGCTTTTAATAGGTGGAGCATGATTTGTTTCGTTTGAAATTTGAAGATTCTATTCGAAGGGAAATAATAATGAAAATTTTAGGAAATAAATAATGAAGCATTTGAGGAATGAAAATTGATTTCTTGGGATCCTTTAGATTCAGTCAACATTAATTTGGCCAGGGAGTTAGGATTTTTAAAGTGGCCTATAAATTGCCTGCACTTCATTCACGTAAAAGGGAGGGTCTTGGCTGCTGTATTCTAAGGAGGCATTATACACGTTATTTTTTCTCACCCTAAAAAGAACCCGCTGCACATAGACACTCGGATAGAAGCGGCTGCACTCTCAAACTTACATTCTCTTTTGGTTGCTGGTTACACATGTTTTGGTGGCCGTGCTTGCGAGGATCACAAATTTTCGGGCTGTTGCATTAGAGGGATCAGGACATGAGAGAAGTTGGCTGGAGTTTTACGGCTGTGCATACATATGATTGTTGATGGTGGTCGTTCTTCTAGCTATTGAGAAATTCTGAGTTGCAATAAGCTATTGTACTGAGAAGCTTTCGTTGGTAAGTCATTGAGGTACGTTTACTGTTGGCACCATTTCAAAGGATTGGTTGTTGCAATAAGTTATTGACCTGTTGTCATACTGGATTTTTTATACTTCGATTGTTAAAAAATTAGATTCATGGTTATGGTGGTTTGTTTTTAGCATGGCTATGCGTAGGCTTTAATTGTGGTACATGATTGCTAGGCTTTAGCGTTGAAGCATTAATGCAACGATTTCAAGGGTAGGTACGTGTGAAGAGAAGTTGTTAGAATGGTTCAGTTTTCATGTGTAAATCCCTTTTGTTGTGTGATATTTCATGCTTTAGTGGGAATCCTGCTGCATAATTGCATGAGTGGTCCAATAATTTCTAAACATGCAAGTGTAGTTGATAGATTCATATAACTCTTTTGCATACATTTTGCTGCACTTATGAGAATATGCGTTTTATTTCATGCTATGCATGAACATGTTTGAACATGTTTCAACTTTTCAATTGTCACCCACTTTGTTTTCTTCTTTTCGTCTTTGGATAGGAGGTGTGAATCATTGAAACAAAATCATACCTTTTTTTTTTTCGCTTTTGTCATTTATTTAATAGTTTATTCTCATCTTATCTTTCTTTATATAAATAAAAATAATATTTTCCAATTTCTTTCATAATTTAATTAGAATTAATTTCCCTATTTAGTTTAAGTTATTTCTACGCCTAGAGTTTAAGTTAATAATGTTCATGTTGGGTTTTGTTTTTCAATTTGAAAAAAGAAAAAAATGGTGAGTTTTTTTTTTTTTATTTAATTGGTCTTGCCCCTTGTTGGATTTTTGTGAACTTTCATTTTCGTGTTGAAAACAAAATGGCAGCTTGTCTTTTGAGTTAGCATGTTCTCTAACTTTCTTTTGGTTGTATAATTGCCTTGTACTTGACTGAAAATCTTGTTTGCTCAACTTATTTTATTGTTTAATGCGATTCATGATTAAATATATCTCTTTAGAATAATTATTTTTTTTTACCATTTTATTAAAAATATTTTAATTTAGTTTTTCGATAAATATTTTATTTTGTTAGTATTTACTTTTACATGCTTTGAGGGATAAAATAAATATTTTTATGGTTATTAAATAATTTGAATAATTAATTTACGGTAATCATTTTAGGACGAATGTATTAGGAGTCTTGTAGGATTCAGTTTCCATCATTCCCTATGCACAATCGACTCATGAATTCAACTTAGTTACGAAGATCAATTTTTTTCAAATATTTTTTAATTTTTCCTAATTAAAATAAAATTAGTGGCGATTCCTATTTTTCTAAATTTTTTCGCCACCCTATTGCGATTTCAGTTGTGCTAGATGACGACTCCACTAAGGGATACTTGAAGAGTTAAGCCCATTTAGTTGGTTGGGCAAATCTTTAATAACCATTGTCTTATTTGTTTTATCCCTTTCTTTTATTTGCTTGCTTTGTATTCTTGTTTTTAAATAGTTATTTTCTTTTTCTTTATCTCTTTCCTTTTATTTGTATATAATTGTTATTGTTTATGCTTTTTTCTTCATTTATCTTATGATTGGATGCTTTAACCTCAGGGTAGATAGCTTTTGATTTATTGTGTATATTGCTTTGCTTTTGTTTTATAAGATGTGAGTTTAGCTAATTTTAGCAATGTGTAGGTTTGTATGACCCGTAGCACACACCACACCCACACTTATGTCTCACACATTTTAGGCTCAATATCCAAGCCTGGGCAAGCCATATGACTAGAAAGGACTTTAGTGTTGTTATTGTGAGGCTTAAGCATCCCTGACAGTCATTAATTCTCTCGTTCAGATTGTTACCGATGTCATTGACTGTCATATTGTAACTTATTTGTCCCTATGACAGGCTCATGAGATAGATCTTTATCTTTTGGATAGGGGCAATCTGGGAACCATTTCCATTATGAGTCTAGAATCATCATAACTTGCATTGATACAATGAACTAAGTGGCTACCTATGTTAGGGTCATGACTCTAGTGATGCATACATTTAGACTCTACCATTTTAGGACATAATGGGGCTATATCTCTCTTTTAAAAAAAACTCATGCATCTCATGCTTTAATAATTTTTTTGGGTAGAAGAAAAAACTCATTTCATCTATCTTATGCATCAATAGATTTTTTTGGATTAACAATAAGAAAACTCATTTCATGCATCTCATGCATTAATAAATTTTTTGGACAAAAAAAAAGGGAGGCTCATTTCATTCATCTTATGCATTAAAAACTTCTTCTTTTTTTGGGTAAAAAATGGACTCATTTCATGCATCTCATGCATTAATAAAATTTTTAGGTTGGCAACATTAGTTAGTCTACTAATATGATGAATAACATTTTGCAATTTTCTTGAGCTTGATTTGAGAAAAGAAGTAATCATTATTAGTGAACCAACAATTTACCAATCCAATGGGTCATTCATGAAGTTATTGAAAATATTTTATTTTTCACATAACATTATTTTCTTTTCATTAAAAAAAACTCTTTTATTACACCTTAAGATGTGATTTTGCATCTAAAAAGGGCATTTTCATCCCATCTTGACATAGAAAAAATTTGCATAAAAACTATGAAGCACAGACACAGACACAGACACATACACGGGACATGATACAGACACGAATACAGGGACACACCAAATTTAAAAATTATATATATATATATATATATATATATATAAAATTTCAAAATTTAAGAAAAAAAAATTCATAATTCATTAATATCATTTTTATAAGCTTGAAGATTTATAATATTTTAATATATATCATATGTGCTAATATTTGCTATCTAGTAAGCCCTTCTTAAAAAATATAGAACATAATTTCTATTGACATATTAAAAAAAAATTCCTAAACCAACTTCTCCTAGTAGAACTAATCATGTACAAGTACATGTGCATAAAAAAAATAACTAGAGAGAATATTGGTGTGAGACAATTTTCGATGACAACGAAATGGACGACTTGGTACGAGCAGAGGTAAAAGGAGTAGATGAAATTAGTGGTGTGTGAAAAGATAAAACTTAAAAGTCTAATAGTGGCGTGTAAAAAGATAAAACTTAAAATACTGGTATGTAAAAATAGTGGCTTGAGACGTCAGTAATGTGATTAGGCTTGAGTGGGTTACGAGTTTACTAATTGAACATTAGTCATGGAAACTATTTTTTTTAAAAAAAATTAATAGGTCGTGTCCTAGTCGTGTCTAAGCGTGTCCAAAAAGTGTCCGAGAATGTCTGAGAAGTTTCTAAGTGTGTCTGAGAAGTGTTCGAGCATGTCTGAGAAGTGTTCGAGCGTGTCCGAGACGTGTCCAAACTGAAAAAAATAATCTTTTTAATCAGACACATTCAGACATGCAGGACACGTGTGTCGTATAGGTGTCTTCATGTGTCTGACACGGACACGTGTCCAACACGCGGACACACCACATAATTGGCGTGTCTGTGCTTCATAGCATAAAAACAATGTTTCACATAGGGTTTTTTTCCCACATTTGCCTACATTTTTTGCATATATATTTTATACATTAACATAAATTTTTTGCATCTTAAAAGAAATTAATCCCATCTTAACATCATTTTTATTGCATTTTAGCATCTAAAAGGGCAAAGGGTAATAATGATAGAATTATTTTTCATAGTATGTTACATCATTTTCTACACATAAAAAAAGGCAGAGAGAAGAGTATATATATATATATATATATATATATATATATATATATATATATATATATAAAGAAAATGAAGAAAAACAAGACAAAAAAAGGGGTTTCATCACATCACATCTCATCATCAAATTTTGCATTTTCTAATTCTTAGCTTAGATTTCATTTAGCATCAATTTCTGCAAAAAAAAAAAATGCATTTCATATTCGCATGAATGTTTATATCTCATCATGTAAAGAAACAAAAAAGAAAAAGAAAAAGAAAGAAGAGGGTTTTTTCATCACATTTTTGTGTGAGTTTTTTGCATATATATATTTTCTTCATCCCATCTCAGCATGATAATTTTTTTTCATTGCATCTTAGCATCAATTTATGCAAAAGAAAAAAAGAAATAAAAGGTGAAATTTGCACTAACTCTTAGCATGATTTTTTACATCCATTTAGGAATTAACCTTCCTTTTGCATCTAAAGAAAATAAAAATGTAAATCATCATGCAATCTTGTATATGTTCACTTTTAAAGAAAATGAAAAAAAAATGCTTCTTTATTCCTTTCACATTATTTTTTTCAAAAAAATTGAAGCATTGCACCTCTAAGAAAAATGAATGTCAATCAAATCTGGGTTCATGAAACTGAAATGCAAAAAAGATCCATGTAAGTGATTGAGAGAAATCTTGGTCAAGAAGTAGATAAAGTAAGAACTGGATCAAATGAATAAAATGTAGACTTGAGGTCTAATCACATGGAGTCTCAGGAAATTCAAGGATAACAACAATTTCCTAAACAGTAATCCACCAAACATTGTCATGTGCTTCTACACATGTTCATCCAAAATGGGGGTGATTGCTTAGAATGGACAATGAAGTGCAACCTCAAAAAGTTTAACTTAGTGGAGATTCATTTTCCAATAGTTGAGAATGAACAATACTTTCCAGTTCTCTAACACTATGGAATTTCTGAGAAGCTAATTTTCTAATTTGTTTGTCATGTGCTTATCATGAAATGATTATTACTGTATTGACCCCCCTGTTCAATCATTAAAATGTTTGGGGTTTTGAACTCATGTTAATTTTCTTAAAGCATTAATGTAATGAATTTGTATGGATTTTAGCATACCTTGTTTCTTTTCTTTTTCTTCTTTGTTCAGAGAAGAAATAAAAAAAGAGAAAAGAAGTAATCACTTTATGTGTACTATCTTTTTGTCTCTAAATTAAAGTTTTGAATATAAGCAATTATGATTTAAAATGAAGATTGACCATCTTTCTCTATCCCTCTTAAAATTTCATTATCCCTTGTTACCCCTTTGAGCTTGAAAGTTTTCTTCAAAGAATCTTGGATAAAGATCACCCTTACACCAGGGACTAGCACAAAGTAAAGGATGATCTTAGTGAAAAAAGAAGAGAAAGAATGAATGAAAGGAAAACAAAAGGGGAAGGAGAAAGAAAAAAAAAACAACAAACAAAGAAAGAATAAGAAGAGAAAGAAAGGAAGGAAGGAAGACAAAAGGGGAAGGAGATAAAAAGTGAAAAAGAAAAAAGAAAAAAGAGAAGAGAAAAGGAGAATGAAGAAGCTCATAGCAAAGAAAAATGATGAAGTAAAAAAGGAGAAGAAAATACAAAATTAAGTGAAAGGTGTTAGTGCTCTTGATAATGTCAAAGACAATCAACAAAGCTTACTAATGATCCTTGGTTCCATTTAACACTTAAACACTTTTTGGAGCCTTATACCTTGGTCCTTTCATAACCCTTAACCTTGATCACGTTACAAGTTTCAAAAAATTCATTTTGATCAATGAAGGGTTGTTGTCATTTTCATTAACTTTAATTTCAAAACAAAAGGTTCATGCTCTTCTAAGTTTTTAGTTCTTTGCTCCTAAAAGGCAAAACAAAAAAGGAAAAAAAGAAGAAAAGAATGAAATAGATAGCCCGTTAGGCTGAAAACCTATAAGGGCAATCCAAGCAAAAGTTAAGGTAGAGAGCAAAAAAGAGAAAATAAGAAGAACAAGAGGAGGGACTTTCTAGCCCTACAATGGGGCAAATCTTTTGGTTTAATCTAGCCCTACGCTAGGACAAGTTTATTCCTTGTTCGATTTAACTCTAAACTGAGGTAATTTTTCTTTTCTCTGGTTCAATTTGACTGACACTTTGGCAAGTTTCTACCTTATTCAATTCATCTTTAAATTGGGGCAAATTTCTCTTTAGTTCATTTTGGCCTTACATTATGGCAACTTGTCTTTAGTTTAGTTGGTAAACACTGGGGCAACTTCGTTCTCAAGTGGCATACACTAGGCTAGTTTTATTTTCTAAATGGCATACATTGACACAAATTTTTGTAAATGCTCAATAGAAAGAAGTCAATGACCATGATGTCCACTTGGCAACCAAAGATCGATTTCATGAAGATCAAATCAATCTAAGTGAATGCTTATGTCATGAAGCATATCAAATGAAGTTTTTGATGATAACAAAGTCAAGATGAAGACCAAGATCAAAAGAAGTGACCAAGATCAAAAGAGGTATATTTGGAATAGGTTATAGGTCTTAGGATCTTAATGTAAAATGCTCTCAAATATTTGAATTATCTTCAAATGATTTTTGAAAGATTCTTTATATATCAACTTGATGATCAAAGTTCACATGTCAGAGAAAGGTTGTTTTTAATCTTGGTTTTTGTAACAAATGTTCATATCTTAAACAAATCCAGGGGCTTCTAAGTTGGAAATGGCCATCAAGCTTAATTGGACTTGAAAAATGTGTTTTAGGGCCATTGTAATCGATTACACAAGTGTTGTAATTGATTACAAGTCAACCAGAGGTCTTGTAATCGATTACATGAAGGTTGTAATCGATTACAAGCATGACAAAAGCCTTGTAATCAATTAGATTAAGGTTGTAATTGATTACAAGTCTGACAGAGGAGAAGGTTGTAATCGATTACATCCTGCCCAGAAAGCTAAGAACACATTCTAAGAGTCATGTAATCAATTACATAGACATTATAATTGATTACATCAAGTTTGACAACACCTAACAGCTCTTTTCTTAGCATTTAGTGCTGCCATAAATGTCACCCAACAACTCTTTTGATCTGGAAACTTATAAATACACATCTTAGGACATCATTTGTGACTAACCATCAACTTGAAACTTATCTCTATCACTCTAATCTGAGAATCAATCTTTTAAACCCTTATTGCTCTATTTTTACAAATCATTTGAGATATTCTTGAAGAGCATTGTTAGGATTTCAATTTGTATTAATTACTCTTATGAGAGTTTTATTCTATCAATCTTGATTAATCTGTAAAAGAGGGTGAGGCATCCCTTCAATTTGTAAAAGGTGAGACATCCCTTGAAAGTAGAGGCTCAAGCACAAAGGGTGAGGTATCTCAAGGCGTTGAGTGCTCTAGTTTGTAAAGGTTGTCAGGCACCTATTGAAGCTTGAAGATATAGTGAAAATCTCGAGTGGTTGCTTGAGGACTGGACGTAGGCCATAAGTGGATAGGTGGCTGAACCAGGATATATCTTATATTTGATTTTCTTAACCCTACTCTTTTATCTTTGTGCATTGATTATATTTGTTTGCTTGAATACTATCTTGTTTGATTGGTTCTTTTGTGAGTGAAAGTGTTCAGTATTCATTATTCATCCATTCTATCAATCAATAGCTTCAACAAAAATCAATAATAAAGTATTTTACAAAAAAATTGTGAACTTATTTTATAAACTCAATTTACCCCTTCTTGAGTATTGATGCCACTTGGTAACAATACATACTTAGACAACACCTCTTTGAGTCCTATGCCACATTTTGTATCTTTTTTCCATATATTTGTTCTTTATAAATGCCCTTTGTTTAACCGAAATTCCAAACCAATCTAGAAGTTGTTCACTCAGTAAACTTCTTTCTTGTTGTACTTTTAGATCCATGCATGTTTGTTATATGATATTTTATGTAAGGTGAAGATGAGTACAAAATCATGATTTGACCATCTAATGGTAAACCCTCGATAAATAACTCAGGCCAAAGGAGTTCAAAAATTTCAGTCGAGGAAAGAAATGGCATCCTCAATAGATAATCCAAATCGAAGTGCATCCAATTGGTCAAGGGATAGAAATAGGAACATTTGAAAGAAAAATATCACAAGCTTCCATGAAAGACATATCTAGTGAAGAGAAATTTGAGCAAGATAAGATTGGTGAAAAATTCGATTTGAATACGAGATTTATTGGTCAAAGTCTTCATGAAGCGCTTGGTTCAAGGTTTTCTATAAAGAAGATTTTCTCAAATGCATTCATTGCTTTTATTCTTCTGACTCAAGGCCCATTGCATCAAGTTTTTCGTCTCAAGGCTCATTCCATACATTTTTTTGGCTCAAGACCCATTGCATTTAGTTTTTTTGGCGTAAGGCCCATTGTATTCAGTTTATGGCTCAAGGCCTATAACATTCAATTTTTGGCTCAAGGCCCATCGGATAGGGGTTTCAAAACAGGTCGGTTTGCATCAGATAAGTTAATTTTTGGGTTGGGCCAAGAATGTTATGGACTGGTAATTTGCTATCCCAGCTCGACCCTAAGCAAGCTGTGGGTTGGGCTATATCAGCCAGCACTATACTTTTTTTTTGTTTTTTCTTTAGTTATCAACACTTGAAAAAAACTTTATTCTTATGTTTCAATTTTTTTTTCTTTTTCATATTTCAAATCCCATCAAATATTAAAAAAATTATTTTTATGATTAAAATATTATTTACATTAAAAAATAAAAATAAAATTTTTATATATCATATAAATTACATAATGATACTATAATTAAAGATTAAGCATTGGGCTTGCGGGCTAGCCCGCGTTAGGCAGGGCCAAAATTAGGTTGGCCCAATCGGGCTAAATTCTATTTTTGCATAAAATTTTTTGGCTTAATTCGCCCATTTTATCGGGCGATTAGGGCCAACTTATTGGGCTAAGCCCATTTTGACACTTCTATCATTGCATCTAATTTTCTAACTCAAGCCCCATTACACAATTTTTTTTAGCTCAAGGCCCATTGAATTCAATTGTCTTGCTCAACACCCATAGCATAAAATTTTTTGGCTCAAGGCCAATTGCAAAAATATTTTGGCTCAAGGCCTATGGCATAAAATTTTTTGGCTCAAGTCTCATTGCCTTAATTTTTTTGCTTCAAGATCTATTGCATTTACTTTTCTAGCTTAGGCATTTATTTTACTGGCTCAAGGCCCATCATATTCAATTTTCTGGCTCAATGCTCATTGCATAAAATTTTATGGCTCAAGGCCCATTGCATTCATTTTTGACACAAGGCCCGTTACATGAGGTTTTTTGGCTCAAGGTCAATTGTGTAAAATATTTTAACTTAAGGCTTATTGCATGTATTTTTTTTTTGCTCAAGACCCATTGCATTCAATGTTCTGGTTTAAGGCTCATTCCATAAAATTTTTCTGGCACAAGGCCCATTGTATTAAATTTTTTAGCTCTTGACCTATTGCATTCATTTTTCTAACTCAAAGCGTATTGTGTTTAGTTTTTCAGCTCAAGGCCTATTGCATTAAGTTTAGGCCTTAGTTTCGCCCAATGTCTTCAAATTTCTGCTTTTAAATTACGAACTTTAGATTTGCCTAATGCTTTTTAAAATTCATGCTTTTAAATTTGGGCCTTAGATCCACCCAATGCTTTTTAAATTCCTTCTTTTCAAAAGTCGGGTCTTAGATCTGCCCAATGCTTTTTAATCCTTATTTTTAAATTTTGGGTCTTAGCTCTGTCTAATGTTTTTAAATTCTTGTTTTTAAATTTCAGGCCTTAGGTCTGTCGAATATTTTTAAATTTTGGGCCTTAGTTCTGTCCAATGTTTTTAAATTCTTGCTTTTAAATTTTAGGTCTTAGATTTGCCCAATGCTTTTTAATTTCTTGTTTTTTAAATGTCGAGCCTTATATTCGCTCAATGCTTTTTAATTCATGCTTTTAAATTTTGCGCCTTAGCTCCGCCCAATGCTTTAAAATTTCTACTTTTAAATTTCAGGTTATAGCTTTGCCCAATTCTTTTAATTCATGTTTTTAAATTTTGGGTCTTTGCTACACCTAGTGTTTTTAAATTATTGTTCTTAAATTTAGGGTCATAACTCTGCTTAAAGTTTTTAAATTCTTGTCTCTAAATTTTGGGCCTCTAGATCCGCCCATTGTTTCAAATTCTCACTTTAAAGTGTTTTTTTGGGCCACTAGCTTTACCCATTGCCTTAAATTTCATATATTTCCTACCATTCATGTGTGTGCATTTTGTTCATGTCATTTTAGATGAAACAAAAAAAAAATCATCATCATCTTTAGCATACCAATGTCGTTTTCAATTACTTATAACATCTTTGCACTTCTTGCATTATTTCATGCTCTCTCGGACGCGTAGTCAACATTCAAAGATGTGGAGAAAGATAAAAAAAAAAAAGGAGTTGCTTTTAATTGGTTGAGCACGATTTGTTTCTTATGAATTTTGAAAATTCAAAAGGAAATAATAATGAAAATTTTAGGGAAAAAAATAAAATATTTGAGGAATGAAAAATGATTTCTTGGGATTCTTTAGAATCAGACAACAATAATTTGGTCCAGGAGCTAGGATTTTTAATGTAGCCTCTAAATTGCCTGCACCTCACTCACGTAAAAAGGGAGGTCTTGGCTACTGTATTCTATGGAGGCATTCTACACGTTTTTTTTTCTCACTCTAAATAGAACCCGCAGCCCATACAAACTCGGACAGAGGTGACTGTACTATCAAACTTACGGTCTCTTTTGGTTGCTAGTTACAGATGTTTTGGTGGTCGTGCTTTGCGAGGATCACAAATTTCGGGCTACTGCATTAGAGGGATTGGGACATGAGAGAAGTTGGCTGGAGTTTTACATCTGTGCATATATATGATTGTTGATGTTGGCCGTTCTTCTAGATGTTAAGGAATTTTAAGTTGAAATAAGCTATAGTATGAAGAAGCTTTCATTAGTAAGTGTTCTGGACCGTGAATCGAGATCCTGTCTAATAGAATCAGACCCAACACGCGTATCACTAGCCTCCGCCATGAATACCCCAGCCAAACCTTGGAGATATGAAGTTAAGACCCCAGAACTAAAGGTGATGGGCTACGACATTGGGCCATAATAGCAACGTGATACACAATGGATATACCATAAAGTATCTATAACCGCTAATCGTGATCTCACAAGATTATAAGACCCATAATCACCTCCAACTTTTGATAACTGCAATATCAATGTTCATATATTATAGGGATCCTCTCCAACAATAAAAGGAAGGTGATCCATAATAAGATACGAATCATAAATACTTGCACTTAATATTGATCACATTATGATTCTAGTCATGCTCTATAAATACCTGACTAAGTCAACCTAATCAAGTATCTAGTATCTTATTGCATAAACCCTACTTGTGCGTTGCCTGACTTGAGCGTTAGAGCCTATTTGCAGGTACCCACCCCCTGGTCCAACTCGCTTTGCTGCAGCTGTACAAGGAGGAAATCACAGTGACGTACCTACCTCAAGTACACCTCTGAATCCACTTCAAGACATTGGCGCCGTCTGTGGGAACTTGATAAACTTTTATTCCCATTCAACCATGGTGAGCACCGACAGCATACAAGAAAAAGAAGTGTTGTGCTCGCTGCCCCTGGTCAAGGACAGGGCCCGGCGGCGCAACGCGATCCTCAGTCTATCGTACCACCGGCACATGCTGAAACCT
Organism: Ormosia emarginata; assembly: GCA_029884605.1. Lineage (NCBI taxonomy): Eukaryota > Viridiplantae > Streptophyta > Magnoliopsida > Fabales > Fabaceae > Ormosia > Ormosia emarginata. The sequence continues at coordinate 41,607,187 of JAQQTP010000073.1, read as the reverse complement.
CTGCCACTAGAAGCCAGGCAGTTATCATTGAGACTCTTAACAAGGGACATGAGACTTCGCTTTCTGTCGAGAGCCCTCACCCCTCGTGAAGGGTCTCCGTTCAACATAGACTTGTGTTCCCTGGTGAAAAAGCTAACAATGTTGCTCAAGGGCCTAGGATTCCTATGCATTCTCTTCTATGACCCTCGATTAATGATGCACATCATGCATCCCATCACGAGGGCAATGTTCAGTCTAAGATGACAAGAAACCGCCTTCAAGAACTTGTGCGCCAACAAACAACATTAATCAATAACCAACAATATCAGTTGGACAATCAGCGCTGTTGGCTAGAAAATCTTGAAAGGTCCATATATGATGAAACAATGGCAGAAGGAGGAATACGGATGACTGATAATCACATATTTTATTCATTAAGAAACCCTTATGTTTAGTCTTTTACACTCTCCATATTCTTAATTGATTGAGTTTGGTATGATTTTGTGAGTTTGAGCTCAAATTGGTCCTAATTGAATATTTTTAGCATTATTGAGATTTGACATTGTTTCTGTATTTTGGCCATAACTTGAGTTCCTAATATCTGATGAACATGAATTTTACCTTGTAGGAAAGCTAAGAGGAAGCTCTACAACTTTGATGAAGAGCTCGAAGTCCGATTCAGATGTCTAAGGGACCTAAGTTTACATGGAAGTCAGAATACAGGTTCTGTCAGTAGAATCCGAACAGTGTGCACTCATAAAATCATATCTCAAGATGTAATAATGGAGATGAGCTGAAATTTGGACAGTGAATATTCAAGATCCAAATAAACAACTTTCATGAGAACACATTTTGAGAAAAAGAAGTCTAGTAGGTCATTTTGAGCTTGCAAGTCGGAACAGAGGTACTGAAGTTGGGTTTGAGCAACCTACGGTATATGGGACATATCTTGGGCTTAAGGAAGCCAAATTGGACGAACCAGCTATCCATTTTATAGCCAAGACAAGGATTTACAACTTTCATGAAGAACACTTTTCATGGTTCTGAAGTATAGTGGGTCGTTTTTGGCTTCCAAGTCAGACACAAAATTTTCATCCTCAACCACCCACTCATCCATCCACTAATCCACTCATCCACTCATCCACTCATCCACTATCCACAACTCACCCACTCATCCACTCATACACTAATCCAACCACTTAACCACTCCACCCACTCATCCACTAATCCATCCACTAATCCATCCACTCACCCATTCATGTCCATAATTTCCCACTCACTAAAAGTCCTTTGGCATTTTTCACTAATTCAACCACTCAACCATTCCACTCACTCATCCACTAAACCAATCCACTAAACCAACCTACTAATCCATCCACTCAAACACTCCACTCACTCATCCACTCATCCACCCACTTCCCTTTGTCATTTTGTTACCTTAGACTTCTATAAAAGGCACCATTTATCATGAACAACATATAATTCTCCTTCATTTCTCTCTAAGTTTCTTCTTGCTTCTTCATAGTTTCTCATAGTTTTGTATATTTTGATGCTCCCCTTCATGGTAATGGAGGACTAAGCTACTTTGGGTCAATTTAGAACTCTTGAAGAGATTGTGGTTTGGATTCTTGAAACCTTGGTTATGCATTGTATTTGATTTGTAATTGAATTCCTTTTTTCTTCTTCTTTCTTCTTCTTCTTGATCTTGAATGCATGAATGGTGATTTTATTTATGTTGATCTGATTTGATCTTAGTTTAAGATTGAGATTTGTGATGAAACTTAGAACTAATTGATCTAAACTAATCACATAAATGAAGATTGAGATTTGTGATGAAACTTAGAACTGATTGATCTAAATTAATCACGAAATTGAAGAGGTTATGTTCTTGATTTGTGCCTAAGTTAATTGAATTCGGTACTTGAAATTAACATAGATTTTCATGAATGGTGCGATTGCGGATTTGTGTTTATCACTTGTTAATTGAATTCTAGGCGATCGTCTAGTATGAATTCTGGATTTGATGCAGAGATCTCGGTTAGATCCAAATTAACAATTCAATTGTGCTTCAAGTGTTTTATGAAGGGTCTATGATTGAATCCACCCAATCTTGGATAGGTTTCTAAATTGACTGCTCTTTAATTGTTATTTCTTCCTTTAATTTTGTTAAGTGTGATCTTAAACTGTCAAACCCCCCTTTTTGCTAACTTTCACTTGATTTGATCAAATTGCATTTACGATCCTTGAGGAGACGATCCGATGTTGTCACTGTGCTACAAGCTTAGGTAATAACTTCGGTTATAATTTTGACTGAGTTCGGCGCTCGTCAATGACAACCGGAGAAGGGCCTTACATGACAATGTTGAGGTCATTGGTAACAACGTTTCGGCCTCTGACGGTTAACACCTGCCCTTCCCAGATGAATTAATAACGTACAAAGTCCCTAGGAGCTTTCAGTTTCCTTCCAACATGGAGCCCTATGATGGGACAACGGACCCTCAGGAATACTTAGACGCCTATACCCAGTTTATGCAGTTCCATGGGGGATCCCCAGAGTAGCTGCTCCATGCCTTCCCTTTTTTTTTTTTTAAAGAAGGGCGCCCTCCACTGGTTCGTCACCTTATGAGCAAAATTCATCACTAGATAGGTGGACCCCAGACAACGCTTCTTGCTACATTACACCACCACTAAAGAGTAGCCCAAGTCGATTGATTCTCTTTCTAGAATTCACCAAGGGAGTAATGAGCCCCTTCGTGAATACATCAAGAGATTCAGAAATGCTTGCGTTTGTGTAGAAAGCTCAGATGACAAGATTGCTCTTCACTATGCCTGGAATGGCCTCTGGACTGATTCAGACTTCTTTCAGTCTTTGGCAAAAAGGAAGCCAGAGACTATGAATGAACTTATCTCACACTCCTAAAAAAATATCGAATTAAAGGAAGTTACTAAGGTTAAAGAGAGTCTGGAAAAAGGTGAGCCCACTCACCAGAAAAATAACAAGAACTCCAACCAGCCTCAAAGCTCCACTAAGGGCGATTCTTACCAGCCTAAATATTTTGATTATACTCCTTTGAACACCCCACAAGAGACAATTCTAAGGGAGGTGCTTCAGACCAAGTTTCAGGATGTTAAAAGATCGCTCCATCTGAAGAAACAATCTCAGGAGGATCACTCAAAGCACTGCAAATGGCATAAAAGTTATAGCCATGAAACACAAGATTGCTACCAGCTCCACGATGTCATTGAATCTCTAATCAAGGAGGGACAACTGTAAAAGTATATCAATAACATCTGAAATAATGAGGGTCGGGAAAAGACAGAGGGAGTGAAGACGTAACCATAGTCCAAGGCGAAGTCTGACTCTGCATCAGAGGAGAAGAAATCGCAACCTCACTAGAAAATCCTGGACTCCACCTTATTGTGATACTAAAAGCTGGCAGGATCGGAACCATGATGCTCAAAGTGGGGGCAATAGAAAGGACCTGATCGTTAGCACTATCTCCGAATGATTCATAAGTAGGGAATCATCCAACAACTCCCAGAAGAAAGCACTCCGAACAGCAGTGTTAAACGTTTCTGGATCCATGCGCAAACCCTATGGTGAAGACATGGAAGAACCACCCGTCTCCTTTTTAAACAAGGACTATGCTAATATTATCCGAGATCACGATGACTTTCTAGTTATCTCCGAAATAATATCCAACACCGAGGTCCAACGTATCTTCATCGATCAAGGAAGCTTGGTGGGCATCATGTTCATGGACGCATTTGAGATATTAGAGTTCCCCTTGTCTACGTTAACCCCATATGATGGTGAGCTCATTGGTTTCCCTGGAGAAAAGGTATCCCTGGTAGGTTACTTTGAAACCTTCCTAACCTTGGGCGATGATAATATCAACAAAACTATTAAAGTCATATTTCTAGTTGTGGATTACCCATCAGCATACAATATTATTTTGGGCTGCCCTACGTTGAATGGCATTGTCATTGTGGTATCCACCGCTCACAAGGCCATGAAATTGCTCAATAAGAATAATGAGGTGGTCACAGTTAAGGGCGATTAAATCGTGATGCGCAAATGCTACAATGAAAGTCTTAAAATTAGCAGGATACCCAAGAAAACCAAGACGCGCACATCTAGCCCTTCTCGGGATCAAATTAACATCCTTATGACCGAGTTAGACATACGCAAAAAGAGCTAGGGTACTAGGCCCCATCCAGAGGGAGAGTTGCTTCCACTTCAGCTTGGTGACAAGCCTGATCAAGTCACTAAGATTCAATACAACAAAAAATCTTTTTAATGGCCATTATTTAGCAGCCATTACCTTATTGCCGGTAATTCTTTCTCTTGTATGAAATTCTCCTGGCAAATATTTATTAGCCACTAATAAACCATATTTAGTGGCAATTAGGTACAATGGCCAGGAAAAAGGATACAATTTACGTAGCAGACAAACACATTTCCCTCTCTTTCTTTTCTCTTTTCTGCGAGCAAATAGATTTCCATCTCTTTCTCTGCTTGTACTCTCTCTCAACAATGGGAAACTGCCCAAATCGTGACCTACTTCCAACCCAGCCACCACTATGAGACCACCTCTGCAACACCCCAACCGCGCCACCTTACTCTGCACCAGATCTAACACCACCTCGCAGCCTCCGTCCAGCAGATCATTGCTAGCCACCTCTGCCCTAAACACAACAAGCCACAACCCGGAACAGAGACTCCACTGTCAAGCAATCCGCACTCGTGAATGTCCTTATCAGCGCCAGAAACTGTCGTCCTCGACTGAGCCAGTGTCACCAAACCTGCGAGTCATGTAGATCTGCCATCGTTTGCAACAACCTCGGCCAAACTCAGGGCCCCAGCCGCTCCTCCACCGTGAACCAGGAAAGATCACAGAGCCCAGCACCACCGTGTGTCCCTACCGGAGCTACGCGCGCTAGTCAACCCAGCCGTGCATCTAAATCCACCAACCCAACAGGTTTCACCGCTCCATTTCCCGAACCTAAACCCATTCTCCCCCTCCCTGCGTCTGCGTTTTCTGCTTCCAAAATAGTCTCTTCATTTTTTTTATCAATTATTCAAACCATTGATGTCTTCTATAAATCTCCTTTCAAGCTCTTTAAATTTGTTTTATTATTCCAAGTTATTATGATGAAGGATATTAAATTGCACCTCGGAGGTCCAATAGATTGAGCAGCATTTCCTTTTTTAAGTTTTAACTAACTGCTATAATAAGATCACATGTTTAAGAAAACAAGTAATTATAAAGTGTTTGCCAATCTCTCAAGTTAAACGGGTCTCACTGCATAATAATCATCTTGGGAGATAGTGAGAAACTAAATCAAAAAAATATTTGCTTAATTTTGTTTACAAGAATCACTTCTTAACTGAAAACTCTACAGCATTTTGATTATAAGTTTTTATTAAACTTAAAAATAAGTAAATCCAAATAGGCATATCCCATTACTTTCATAATTTGCACCACAAAGGTGGAGCAACTTGATAGCATTGGTTTTACAACTACTCACTATCACATTCTCGTTTGTGTTGTATCATGTCCGCTAAAGAGGAAGGCTGGATAGAATAATCTAGAAAGTTTTATGGAATAATCGAAGAATCGTAATGTGGAAGGTTAATATATTTAATGGTAGCGGTCAGTCAATAAGGCTCCCCTTTGTATTTATCCTGGCCTATTTGCATATTCTCTCTTATCACTATCAATTCTCTAGAGAGGAACTTGATTCCTTTTATCCAAGATCCAACCCACCTTCTTATGTAAGCCTTACACCTCCATTCACACTTTGAAACCCTTCCAGAAGATATATGTTTGACTTCAAGTGTAAATGTCAGCGTACTCTACTTTTTAATAGAGGCGTTAAGTCCATACTCCATTGAGAAGCCTATTTAGTCTCTATAATGAATATCATGTCTTTCTTCCTTTTTTTTCTTATGTTCATTTAATTGTCTTTTTTTTTGTTCATGGGCCAGCAGCTCATCTGGTAGTATTCTCATCCTTTTTCACTTACACTTACTTCCTAAGAAGTTTATATTTACACTTACTTCCTAAGAAGCTTATATCAATTCTTTTCTTTTTTTTTCTGTTTTTATTTTCCTTTATATCTTAATCATGCCTACAATCTAATTTAATTATACTTATTGTTTGACACTTGATCCAATTCTAAGGTTTTGCAAATTTATGCAGGAAATAATTCAAGCAATCTTGCTTTGAGTAACATTGATGAGACTACTGGTTGGGAACTTGCACTGGTTACAACACCGAGTAACCATACCAGCCAAGCGCCAGATCACAGAATGGTTTGTTCCTCAGCTCTACTAATTTCAATTACTTATCATTCTTGAGTTTGCAGCTCGTCTTTCTTTATTTGTACACAACATAATCAGCGAGATCTATGATGACTTAGTATGATTTTCTTCCCACATAATTAGGCTATAGATACACTTTCACATTGGTCCTCAAGATTGTTGTTCTCTTTTGCTGCTTTTGATTCTTGTGTTGTTTTTCTTTTCTTTTCTTTTCTTTGAGTAGACTTTCATTTTATACACAAAAGCTTGTGATTGGGGATCAATTCCAACCTTTGAGTAACCTTTATGTAGTTATGTTATATAAGTGTCTTAAGGATATACACTACACCAAAAACTGATACTCTTGCTAGATATTAATTTATCTTGTACTGATTCTCTAGTTTAAGTGCTTCTAAACTAACTCATCTTCTGTGCTGAGAAGCCAGCATTGTCCGTAGCCATACAATGTGGTACTTCCAAAATTAATATTGAAACATCATGTGGCGAGTGAACTTATTAGTAACAAAACTTTAGATTAAACAAGACAGTTTAATTTATCCTGATGTATATAATAAGAACCGAGAAAAGCCAAACAGAATAATGTAGCTAGTTAGAGCAACATATACGTCAAGTGCTAATTTATGAGTTGCTTTTGGTAAGAATGGTTGTTTTAACTTTTTATAAGTTCTGATGCAACTAAAGTTAATTAGTAGAGTTGACTTTGTCCACATGCCAATGTTACTGGGAAGTAGGAACCAACTTCAGGCTATCTCAATTAAGTTAGATATACTAACTTGGATAATTTGATTGCATTTCCCTAGAAAGAAACTTAGGAAAACTTAATTTTGGTTAGTGAGTTTTTGTGTTTTTATTTTTAAATATCTGTTGTATAACAGTGTTCAGTTAAAACTAAGCTTTAGGATATACTATAGCTTCATTTAGTAGTACAAGTAGAAGTGCAGTTCCTTTCTTTGAATTCTCACTCTCAAACTATGACCAGACATATTTGCAGGTAGTTAATTATGTTAAATAAATAAACCCCAACAATGAGCTAGCTAAGACAAAGGCTTATAAGTGTCATGGCAAATATATAAAGAATATTTTTATATTTATTGATGATAAATACATACAACATCATATTAACATAGTCTTTATAATATTCTGTATTTATCATAGATGATCTATACATAGTCTTTATGATTTAGATTAGATGACATATTTTAAACTTAGTCTTGAAGTAAAATCCTTAGCTTTTGGCAATTGGTGTGATGTCTTTTTTTTGTTGTTAATCAAGAGGCATTTAAACTTTGATAGATAAATGCAAGCTTGCAGTATGTGGTGCATGCGTGATTTCAGCCTTTTATCCATATGACTTTTTGTTCTTTCTTTCTAAACTAAACCTATAAATCCCCATTCATCCATGTACCAGAGCTTAATAAGCCCAAACTGTGCATTCGGGCCTTGCTTTGAACATTATGGCAGACTGGGAACTCTTTTTCTATATTCACCTGTAAGTTGTGAGGTCAAGGAAACATTGGTTACTATCGATTCATTGTGAAGCTTGCATAATATAATGCCTTTATTTTAGTTAGATGCTACTAATTACTCCTAGTAACTCTTAATGACTTAGTTTTTGTAGCTCACTAGATGCCTTATATGTAATATTTCCATGTTTGAATTCTGCTACAACTTGAAAAAGTGATTTTTAAGGCATTTTGATTAATATAGTATAGAACTTTTGTGAAATAAAGGGATTGCTGCCTTGCCTTAATGCTATTAAAATTTTTGTTCCTCTCATCCTTTCCCGCTCCTTCCAAAAAAATAAAAAAGAAAACCTAAAAGTTAAAAAATATTTTGATCTAATGAAATAAACAGTTTAATAAGACTTAAGAGAGAAAATAGAGTAGATATTAAAGGTTTATCCTGCTTTTGATATAATAAAATAAACAGTTTACCCTGTTTTTTTCATTAAAGGTGGATTTGATAGCATAGTAGGCATTTCCATATTTTTGTGCCTATTATTAGCCTAATTTTTCTAGGGAGAGGAGCTGTGATCCTACCTTCATAATTACTCCACCAGTCAACTCTACCTTCATAATTGTTCATGGTCAATGTGCAGGGCTAAGAAAAATGTTGTGAGCACGCTACAACCCACGTGATGGCATAATTGGTATAGATATGTGGTCATTGGAACCAGCAAAAGGAATTCCAATTTATGGAAATAGGTGCCATTGGAACCAGCTGATTTAATTACACTATATACACTAGTTAATCGATAACATTTTATACTTGGTCCTAGTACAATATATTTTATATTACACTAACTAATAACACAGACCTTAGAAGACTTAATTGGGCTAGAATGTGCTTAGTTTGGGCCAGTATTGGCCATAATGTTCGATCCATTGAGAGTAATAGGCCCAAACTTCATTGATAGTAATTGGACCAATATGCTCGGTTGAAGATGGTCTGATCCTAAGTGATGTGCATTAGGCCACCGATTAATTGAGAAACCAATTTCTTATTGAGAGTCTATTTGTATGATATGCATATAGTATGAATTCTGCAGTTTGGGTGTTGGACTGGCAAGAGATGGAACATATGTTCCATTTAAATCTAGTTGGAAAGGTAAATTAAGTTATTTTTCAGACATCTAAGCAGCAGTTCATTTTTATATAACTAAACAAATTGAAAGTAACTACCATATTATCTCAAATGCAAATGGATGAGATAGTGGTGAGGATGAGTGTAACACCCCAAAATTTCCGTATCTATTAAACAGTAATTTTAACAGCTTAATGTAATTTTACTTGTTTAGTAATTTCAAATCAAGACCGTAAAATTATTTTTTTTATTCTGTCAGCGTATTTGATCGTTTTGAGTGATTTACTCCGTGTCAGAAAAATAAAAATTTTCAGCCCGAGGAAAACTTTACGTAATTTAATTTTTACCGTTAAGTAATTATTTTACGTAATCTGATTGGATATTTGTGAATTTTCTAATTTTTGTGATTTTTGTAGATGATTATGAATTTTTTTGACTGTATGTGGGCCCAGGTGATCTTATGTGGGCCTAGGTGACCTTACGTGGGCCCAGGTGGGTCCCACAAAACAAAAATTTTTCTACGCATAGAAAAATTTGTATGACTTGCTTAGACGAGACAGGGATCTTACTAAACCCGAATCCGGAAACAGCTTTTAAAATTTTATTAGATTGTGTTTTATACTTGTATTTAATTATCTACGATAAAAATAAAGTAAAAATATTATTTGTAAGATACAAGAATAAATATTATACTTGCGTAGTCAACAAAGAGAGCTTGACTTGATTTATACCTTGGATGAGAATACTTAGTTTGAATATTAACTATTGATTTAATCAAAGGTTAAGAAACAAACTTAATAAAGAAGCGCTTGATAATAACCATTGATTTAATCAATGGTGTGAGAATAAGCTTAGTTAGGAAGGCTTTGATATCAACCATAGATGTAATCAAAGGTGTAGAATTGATCTTGAAAAAATGATAAAGACCATTTATAACCATTGGATTTAGATTAAATCAAGGGTGGAGATTTAATCTTAAAAAGTAACAAAGACCATTTATGACCATTGGATGAAGAATCAATCAATGGTGGAGATTTGGTCTTCTAAAGTAGCAAAGACTAATTAGGACCCTTGAATTTAAAGTTTGAAGGAGCAATCTTGACCCTTAATTTTGGAGACACATCTAAAATTTAGAATTTAAAGGAGAAAAATCCAATGGCCTAGATTTAATCTTCTAAAATTAAAAATCTACCTAAATCCTAACCATTGAATTAATCAATGGCTAGAAATGCTTCAAATGGTGGAAAATAATGAAGACAACTTTATTGAATGCATTATGAAGAGAAGGTGATGGTTTTGGAGTGTTTAGAAGACAAAGAGACAAGCTTTATGTCATTGTTAAGTGGTCTTGGTCAATGTTTCATCATAATTGATCATTATTGATCAATTTGCACTCAAGAAGAATGCATTGGAGGGGAGCTACGAAATTGAGAAGCTTTAGGACATAGGAAAAAAGTTTGAAGACCATTATTGCCACCCTTGGTCATCATTAGATATTTTCAAGAAGCTAAGTTACCAAGTTTTCTCCATTTCTCTCCTTCTTCATGTTTTGGCCAAGCACTCCAAGAGCACCTTCCATCACTCAAAAATTTCATCCAACTTGATTTTCTAAACCCTAAACATCATTCTAAGAACATCTCTAGTTATGAGTTTTTCCAAAATCATTCATCTTGATCTTCAAATCCAAGCTTCAAGTTTCTATCAAAAATCAAAAATTTCATCTTTGTGCTTCAAGAGAAACCATTTGGTTATCTACCCTAAAATCACCATCCAAGCTCTTTTAATTTCATCCAACCTTAGATCTTGAATCTCCATGATATTCTAAGCAACTTTCATGTTGAAAACTTCTTCTAAATCATTCATCTTCAAGGAGTTTCTTCAAGATCCATGTTATTGAGTTTTTGAGGTGAAGTATAAGGAAACATCATTTTCTTCTCTCTTTTTCATGATCTAAACCATGTTTGATCCATGGTTCCTCTTAATCAAGCTTAGTATACTAATTTCTATGTATTTTGTTTTGTATTTGAGAAGCTCTTGGTGATGAAGGACTTGGAAAAAGAAGCAAAACAAGAAGTTTTTGAGGATCTTCAAGAGGTAAGAGGGAGATCCATCTCACCAACCAAGCATGATGGTGAGAGATGGTATTTTATTTGATGGATGTGGAATCCATGTGAGGATTTATATCCATGGTCATGTAATTAATTTGTGGGTGTTTATGAGCTTTGATTAATTTTCTATGCTTGATATGCTTTGCATGATTTTATAGCTTTGATGATATGCTTGATATGCTATACATGCTTTTATGGCTTTGATGGTATGTTTATATTATTTATGATGAAATATATATGTATATGCCATGACTTGATGGTGGAAAGGAAATTGATTTTTGGCTCCAATAGCCAAGGAAGAGCTACGGTTTTGATGCCCTTGATTAGGGTTCATGTTGAAAATTTTCAAGAACAAAAGAATTGATTTTTGAATACTTAGAACATGGTGGATTTTGAACAAAACACCACAAGATAGGTGTTCACAAAATTATTATTTTCTTGAATGATGAAAATGGATGTTTAGAAAAGTAAGGAAAATAAACAAAGAATTTATTTTTCAAAGAGTACATGAATACGGTTTTAAAAGGATTTTTATTGATTTATTTTGTGTAAAAAGTTTCTAAGTGTTTTACTAAACATGAGATTTAAATGAAAATAGCAATGATAATTTTAAGGATTTGCAAAGAAAGTGATTTTGTGAATTATATTTTGAAAAAGAATTTCTTGAGTAAAGAACTATGGAAAAATATTTTCTTGAGTAAGAAAATATATTAAATGAAGTGTAAAGTTATATTATTTTGAGAAAAGTTAAAAAGAATTTTTTAAAGGTCAAGGAATATTTTCTGTAATGAAATTGTGGTAAAAAATTATTTACGTATCTTAAAAATGTGATTTTTAAGTTACGTAATATGGAAAAATATTTCTACGCGATTTTAAATACGTTAAAATATTTCTACGCGATTTGAATTACGTTTAAATATTTTACAGAAATCTGAATTACTATTAAAAAATCATTACGTGATGGAAAAATGATAAATTATTTTTACGTGATTGTGAAAATAGCGAAAAATTGTTATGTGATTTGAAAAGTGTTTTAAATATTTTGAGAATGACGAAAAATGATTTATGCGACTTAAAAGAATGATTTTTAAGTTACACAATTTTGAAACAGTGAAAAAATACTATGCGATTTTGAAAAACGTATATTTTTACGCGATTAAGAAAAACGTTAAAAAATTAGTACGTGTTTTAAAAGTGCAACAGAAGAGTTGCGGTATTTTGAAAACGTAACAAAAATATTACTGTATTGTGAAAATGTAACAGAAGTGTTACGGTATTGTGAAAATATAACAGAAACGTTTTAGAATTTTGAAAACGTAACATAAGTGTTACGATATTTTGAAAACCTAATATAAACATTTTAGAATTTGTGAAAACGTAACAGAAACGTTTTGGAATTGTGAAAATGAAACGGAAATATTACGCAGTTTTGAAAACACGACGAAAGTGTTTTATAACTATGAAAATGTGATAACATAATTTTTGCTGTTAAAAATACAGTATAATTTGGTGCATTTTATATGCATTGGAAAGAGATGCTTGTGATTGGATTTGGTGCATTATACATGCAATGGGAAAAAATATGCGTTGAGGCATATGATATATTGAACAAATGAAATTGAAAAGATTTCGCCCTTTAGGGTTGGACTTGCACTGATATATTCGTGCATTGTATATGACCCTTGTGGTTGAAGAGGGAATGAGAATTGATAGTGAGGTCTATGATGGATCTTGGGGCGTCGAGGCGCGGCGGTCGACTAGTGGACAAAAGCGAGTACCACTGTGCCACTTGCGATGCGATCCGTTGCAACGCATTGACGATACCCGACAAGAACACGATTCTTTTCAACAACTGGAAGATTATCTTTGGGCTAAGGCTGATAATTGACAGAGCATTCTCCTCGAAATTGTGAAAACCTCCATGGAGTTGTTTTTGAAAAACTGAGTCTTTGTGCACATGCATAATCTGAACATTTTATATCTGCATGATATATTAATTAAGGGATATTGGTTATGACAATTGTTTTGAATACTTGGATGATGATAATGATAATTAGAACATTATTGTAATTTGTTGTTTATGATAATTAAACTAATAAATGATTAGATGATGATAGTTGATTAATGTTGATAGCATGATTATGGTATGATCTATCTGTATGATATACTATTGGTGTTATCTCTATACTGCCATGTTGGTATTGGCGTAGGTGATCTCACCTCTTTGTTATGTTGTTTTGCTGTGTCTGTACTGTTAAAATCAAATAATAGAAGGATCGAGTTGTCTTAGACATAACGGGCGATGGATACTCTGAGATTGGTGACAACAATAAGGAGTGGACATTCAGGACTTGAAGGTGTGCAGTGTTGACAAAGAACAGATGTAGAATAGATGTCTGATGCAACAAGATGGATACACAACAGAATAAGTATGTTAAGTTTTAACGTTAGTATTGTACCGTGCTATTAAGTAGGACCCGTTATGGGGTTTGCTACTGTTAAAAAAGAAGAAGAGTCTGTTAGTTTAATATTTCTCTTTAAATTATGAAATATTAATTAGTGTCAATATTGTATAATGGATAGTTGAAATATGATTTTCAATATTACCTAATATTTTCAGTAAATTTATGTTTCAGTAAAGAAGAAATTTTAAAATCCATCTTTTTATAACTCAAACCTTGTGTGAACTTCTTTACAAATTTTGAGTCGGGAGTCAGACATGTGATACCCTAGGGAGGGTGTTACAATGAGGACCGCCATTAACCTGGTTTTGGCATCCTTTAACCAATTGCAAAAGATGGTTGAGGTAGAACGAGACTCCATTCATAGGAATTTTGTTGCCTTATTAGCACAAGGGACTTGATCATGATCCTTTTATTTATGGGTTAAAAACATTAAGTATTCACCTCATTATCCTGATGCTAATTTTTTGAAAAACTTTGGTATTAAGTTCATGGTTTTTAAAATGTTGATGCTTCTTATTGTCGTAATATTATGCTTCAGTAGTATTAAGTAAGCACTTATATTTTTTTTTAAGAGAAGGCTTCTTAGAGGTCTTAAACCACTTGTATTAAATACACATAATGATTCTCATGCTTAATATGTTTTTGAGACAATGCTTATCTGGCGTAATGTTGGTTTTGGAAATGGCCATGGTGGTGGTGAGGGGGAAGTAATTAAAGTTATTAAGACTTAAGAGAGTTTAATAAGCTAAGACAAAAGAGACAGTTCTTTAAAAGATTCTCTCATCTGGAGATTCTCCCTTGCAGGTATTTGTCATCTGAGCTTCTTAATCTATATTTTTGTTGTTGTGCCATTGTTTCTTTGTGGGATTTATTGTTGTTTCATTTTAAATAGAATCAAAGGTGGTTTAAATGTGCCTGACTGCCTGTATCTTTCTTCTTGTTCGTGGGTGTCTTTTTGTGTGATGATAGTAGATTTTATGATTTACTAACCATAAACAAAGAAGACATTAACTTGAACAGTTAACTACAGTGTTGACACCTTGATAATGTGATTAATACATATTTAACACTAAAGATCTAGAATTGACATCTCATTAGATGTGGCTACTACCAATATTTTAGGAACTCAACGGATTTTTCTGTTGTTATCCCTGATTTTTGTTGTTCTATTCATTATTAACAGTTTATCTTACTCATTATTGGATGTACTTTTGATCTATCGGTTGTTCTCTTAAAAATTTTCTCTAGTAAATTATTATGATTATATTTATAGTTTTCTTGAGTTATTTGACAACTCATGAGTATGCCCTGTATCTGTGTGGTTACTGCATTTTACTTGAAATTACTAGACTGGTTGATACGTGTAAGTCTGTAACTCTTTGTAGTCATTTTTAGGTTAAATTAAATTTAATAAAATAGCTTTAAATGGGTTTATTTTGTGAGTACATCTAGCCAAAAGAGTTTGAATGTTGAAAGTTATAAAATGATTTGAATCTTTTCCATAGTTACTGTAATTGTCACTGTGTCATGAGTCATGACAGTATATAGAAAAGGAAGATTCACTGATGATTAAGTAAGTGGCATTTGAATCCTCATATTTTGGTTCTCCACTCTCAGTCTCCATCATGAGTTGGAGACTCACTCTCCATCACCTCTTGAGCTCACTCCTTCTCCACCCAGACCACTTACTCTATTTCAACCTACCTTCTCTCCTAACCTTGCTACTCTTTAAGGTTTTCCACTTGGTCAATAAGTAGTTTAAATAGACTTACAAGAAATAAACAGTTTAGGGAGGGTTTTGGAAATGGCCATGGTGGTGGTGAGGGGGAAGTAATTAAAGTTATTAAGACTTAAGAGAGTTTAATAAGCTAAGACGATCAATTCAATAATTGATTCAATTTTCAAAATTTTGATATTTTTAAGAGATTCGTCATGCCATCACATATATTTAAAAAGTATAAATTTACAACATTATTTAAAAACAAAATACTTGCACAGACCATATAAAAAATGTGTTTGGCTTTTGATTCTGCCTCAATTTCAAGTTCTATGTTTTTGGGTGGTATTATGGCATGTTTCATTGTTTTAATGTTATGAGACTATTCTGTTATCTTACATCTTAATATTTACTAGGTCCCTGTTGCCAATAGTGGCCATGAACAAGCACCACAAGCACCATAGAGACTATTTCAATACAAAGCGTTGATGAAAATACTACAGCCCCTTATGGTGTTGTACTTCCTTTAAAATATGTTAATATAATGCTTATTTTTTAAATTGTGCTTGATTTTGTTGTAGATTATGCTAATTTTATGATATTTTCATCATTTGTTAAGTAGTTAACATTAGACTTATCCTTTTGTGTGGTATAGGCATATAGCTGACATTTTTATTTTAGAGTTGTACTTTTAGTTAACTTTTCTATGTTGCATTGCATTGTATGAGAATTTTTTTATAGACTTGTAATTAAAATAAATTTTTGTTAATTGATTTTGGACATATTATTATATATTTTAACTTTCATTGGTATTTTTTAACTAAGGTTGATGAACTATATCTGAATGACACTTTATTTTTTATTTTATCATTGCAGGTCATACACTATGATCAAGAATTAAAGATTTGTTTATGACTATATACTATCTTGTACTATGACTATTTGATAACACTACTTATTAGATGATGTACTTTTATGTTTTGTTGTTGACACTATAAAGTTATGGATGCTTTTTTTTATTGTGGATTTAATGAAATATATTTTGCTTCTTAGAATGAATTTTAGTATAATGTATTTAGGAACATTTGTATATTATGATTTAAGTTCTTTAGGAGTAAATATTATTATCACTAAAAATTTTGTTATTGACATTAAAATTTCACTTTGAATGGCAAATGGACATAATATTTTTCGACAATATTAATAGTTAGGAAAAACCTCTTTAAATTTTGTCAAATCTTAAAAGGCAAATAAGCATAACATTTCTCGACAATAGTAATTGTTGGCATAAGTTTGCATAATTTTTAC
This sequence comes from Ormosia emarginata, assembly GCA_029884605.1. Classification (NCBI taxonomy): domain Eukaryota; kingdom Viridiplantae; phylum Streptophyta; class Magnoliopsida; order Fabales; family Fabaceae; genus Ormosia; species Ormosia emarginata. The sequence continues at coordinate 41,590,699 of JAQQTP010000073.1, read as the reverse complement.
TAGTTGTCAAATGCATTAGGTTAGTGAATCTTGAAACAATTTTAGTAGCCATAATAATTGTTAGTAAAATGCACATTTTTTCCCGGCAATAAATGAGTTTTTATCGACAATAACAAAAGCCGCTAAAGATATTGGAAAGGCAAACCTAGAGACAGTTTTAGCGGCTATTACAATTACCATAAAAAGACACATTTTTTCCTGGCAATAAAATGTGTTTTTACCGACAATAACAAAGGCCGTTAAAAGACATCAAAAAAGGCAAACCTTGAGCCAGTTTTAGTGGCTATTACAATTGCTGGTAAAAGGAAAAAATTTTCCCGACAATAAAATGAGTCTTTACCGGCAATAACAAAGGCCATTAAAAGACATCAAAGAAGGCAAACCTAGAGACAGTTTTAGTGGCCATTACAAATGCCGGTAAAGGGCACACTTTTTCCTAGCAATAAAATGGTCTTTACTGGCAATAATAAAGGTTGTTAAAGACGTTAAGAAGTGAAATCTAGGGACGGTTTTAGCGGCCATTATAATTGCCGCTAATTAATGGCCGCTAAAAGACTTACTTTTACCGGCCATAAAAAGGATATTTATCGGCACTCTGTATAATGTTCGGTAAAACCATTGCCAACACTAGATACAACGGAAATTAATTAATTGCCAGTAAAAGTTGTTGTGATAATTTTTGTTGCCACTAAAAGTCATTTTTATGGCCGCTAAAAAGCTTTTTTGTTGTAGTGATTGGTGCAAATCTTGAAGAACAAGAGAGGTGCCAACTTATAAAGCTCTTATAGCAAAACAAGGACCACTTTGTCTGGACATCCTTAGATATGTCTGGGCTTGACCCTGCCTTCATTTGTCATCGTTTATCTATTAAACGGGATGCAATGCCGATCTCCTAGAAGAAAAGAAAAGTTGGGCCTGAGAGACAAAGATTATTGAAGAGCAAGTAAAGGAGCTACTCAGTGCCGAATTCATTAGGGAGATTTCATACACCACATGGCTCTCCAACGTGTTCTTGATGAAGAAGTCAAATGGGAAGTGGAGGATGTGTGTGGACTACACGAACATGAACAAAGCTTGCCCTAAAGATCCATATCCCTTCCCTAATGTTGACAAACTAGTCGACAACTCCTCTAGCTTTCGACTACTATCTTTCATGGATGCTTACTCTGGGTACAATCAGATCCCAATGTACCTCAGAGATGAAGACAAAACCACTTTCATCACTGAGAGAGCGAGCTACTACTACAGGGTAATGCCTTTTGGTTTGAAAAATGCATGAGCCACCTACCAAAGAATGATGAACATGGTTTTTGAAGATCAGGTGGGGAGAATGCTCGAAGTCTACATCGATGATATGATAGTCAAAACCCCACTATCTGGATCACATACTTCTAACCTCGAAGAAGTGTTCGCCCAGCTGAGAAAGCACAACATGAGGCTTAATCTAGAGAAATGCACATTCGAGGTCCAAGCTGGCAAATTCTTAGGATTCATGTTGACTAACAGCAGAATCGAGGCAAACTTGAACAAATGACAAGTGGTGCTCAACATGCATGGCCTTTAGAACGTCAAAGAAGTACAACAACTAACAAGATGGATCACGACCTTCACACAGTTCCTCGCTAAAGTTGCTCATAAATCCTTCCCCCATTTTAAGTTGTTAAAAAAAGGGGACAAGTTTTGAGTGGACTCAAGAGTGTGAGGATGCTTTCACATCTTTGAAAAACCTCCTATCTTCTCCCCCTATTCTGACAAGGCTAGAACCAAGTGAAATATTGTACATCTACCTCTCTATTCATGAGGAGGTCGTGAGTTCAGTGCTTATTCAAGAAACGGATAAAGGTCAGAAGCTAGTTTATTTTGTGAGCAAGGTGTTACAAGGTCCCGAGCTCTACTATCAGAAAATAAAAAAATGTGGCATTTTTCCTTATCATCACGACTAGAAGACTTAGATAGTACTTCCAATGTCATCCGATGGTAGTAAGGACGAATCAACCTATCCGCCAAATACTACATAAACCAGACCTAGTAGGAAGAATGATCACCTGGTTCATTGAGCTTTCTGAGTTCAGAATTGCATATGAGTCCAGGTTAGAAATCAATGCACAGGCGTTCTCAGACTTCCTTGTTGAGCTTACTTCATACCCTGATGATCCCGAGGGAATATCGTGGACTGTGTTCGTTGATGGCTCCTCGAACCCCAAGAGGAGTGACACCAGGGTAATCCTGGAAAATTTCGAAGGAGTAACCAATAAGAACTCCCTGAGATTTGAATTCTCCACTTCAAACAATCAGGCAGAGTATAAAGCATGCATAGCCGAATTGGTAATGGCTAGAGAATTGGAAGCAACAAAGATTACACTTTATAGCGACTCCTAGCTCGTGACCTCCCAAATTCAAGGTGATTATCTGGTTAAGGAGCTTCTCCTCCAGAAGTACTTAATGAAGGTACAATGGCTCCTCAAAAGCTTCCAAGCAGTGAAGGTGGAGCACATACCCCAGGAACATAATTCAAGGGCCAACCTTTTGTCCAAGTTGGCTAGCACCAAGAGCCCAGGTAATAACCGTTCAGTGATCCAGGAGACCTTTTCACAGTCTTCCATGATGAATAGATTTGTTTTCTAAGTAGAAGTACAAGAGCATACTTGGAACAAACTAATAATGGAATACTTGTAGTCCTGTGTCCACCTTGAAGACCCAAAGGAAGCCTCTAAGTTAGTCAAAATTGCGGTCTGGTGCACCATCTATGATGGGCAGTTGTATCAACGTGGATTTTTTCACCTCTCTTTAAATGTCTCATGCCAAAAGAAGCAGAATATGTGTTAGATGAAGTCCATGAAGGGAGTTGTGGATACCACTTGGGAAGCAATGCTTTAGCTTTAAAGGCACTCAGGGCTAGATACTATTGGCAAACAATGGAAGCTGACTCTCTTGCGCATGTCCAAGTATGCAACAAATGCTAACGATACTCAGATCATTATCCACGACGTCTATACCCTGGCCATTCTATAGGTGGGGTATGGATATTCTGGGTTCATTCCCTCAAGCACCCGGACAGCTGAAATTCTTGGTGGTAGTCGTGGACTACTTCACAAAGTAGATTGAGGCAGAGCCCTTAGTCACCATCATTTTTTCCTGAATCCAAAAGTTCACTTAGCTTCACATCATTACTAGGTCTGGAGTCCTAGAATTTGTTGTGATGGATAACGGGACACAATTTAAAGACAAGGGATTCGAAGAACTGCTTGCTGATTTGAAAATCAAGCATCACTACAATGTCGTTGAGAACCCCTAGACAAATGGACAACCTGAAGCTACCAATCGAGTTATCATCTGTGGACTAAAGAAAAGGTTGGACGAGGCTAAAGGAACTGAGCTGAACAACTAGACCATGTCTTTTGAGCCTATCGGACTATGCCCCACTCTACAATAGGTGAAACTCCCTTTAACCTCGCTTATAAGTGTGAGGTTATGACCCTAGTGGAGATATGGAACCTAGCTAGCGTCTCCAACACTCCTCACCCAATAGTAACCTCAGATTAATCAGGGAAGACCTAAATCTTTTGAAAGAAAGAATGCGCGTTGCTCATATATACGACGCCGCCATCAAGTAGAGGATAACAGCAAGGTACAACCTAAAGGTTGTTCCCAAGAAATTCCATCCAGGTGACATAGTTCTCTGTAGAGCTGACATCAGAGGCAAGAATGCCTCCCAAGGAAAGTTAGCTCCTAATTGGAAAGGCCCCTACTGTATTGTGGTCAGCACTAGCAGAAGAGCCAACACCTTGGAGACACTAACAGGCAATCCAATCAAGAACTTTTAGAATGCGGACAAACTTAGAAAGTACTATAGCTAAGTGTCTTCTAAGGCCTAGTCTCTTAGTTTACTTCATGTTTGATCTGCCCCAATTATTATGGAAGCACTTTGTTTGGACCTTAGTCCTTTACTAAATCATTAAAGCAAAGCGATTTTTACACATCTACTTGCATTTAAAAAAGTCTCGAAGGTCCTCAAGGCTATAAATAACTTTGAGAATGTCCATTGAGTTCATTCCTGATGAAAGCCTAATTTCGAAGATAAAAGGCCCTCAAGTCGGATTCATTCTTGATTAGCCTTAGGAGCCCGTTCCCAATGGGATCAAGGAGTGCGTTAGATTCCAAGTTAAGAGGACAACCCACCAAACCTCTCTCAGCGGGTTGGTCACAAGTTGTAGGGTCTACACCCAAAACGTCAACACTTGGCTATAATCATTACGTGGTTATTGGCTACATGGATAATGACATCTGTGTCACGCCATTATGGTACATACCGTGAATTATTTTATGTTAAACAGGCCATGTAGTAGAAAAATCCTAAAGTCTTAGGAAAATTCACATACTAAACCGTAAACATTAAAATACCCAAGCTATGGGCCATTTAAAATTATACATAAGTTATGTGGGATCCTAAATGCCAAAGCATTTGGTGATGGACCCCGGACCATGGTTTCCCCTAGATTGGAAATATTCCTTAGTCCATAAAATGGTTATGAAAAGCAACACAATGGGCATTGGACCTAGTAAGGACCATGGAAGAGAAAATCCACAAAGTAAATAAATTTAAACACCCCAGAACTCGAGATAATTGTCTCGACAAAAATAAAGCACCCCATGTAGGGGGCAAAAGCAGGAATTAAGAAGCATTTACCGAGTCCTCGGTAACATCTGGATCTCTAGCAGTGGCAGACGAAGCTTCAATGACACTTTGACCCTCTAGAGCAACACTAGGAAGCACGAGATGGTCATCCCGATTCACCCTCATAGGGTCCAATGCATCGAATGCCAAGGCTACCCAGGGGTTGAAAAGCTAAACTTGGTCAATAGCGTTTCAAAACTGCTCTTCACTAATATCCATGCAAACCTTGATAAGCTATTGGACATCACCCTGCAGAGAAGTTATCTCAGTTTGAAGTTCTTGATTTTGAAGGTGAAGGTTTTCATTGTCAGCCCAGAGTACAGTGACCCTCCTCTAGACTTCCACTAAGCTAGCCTCCCTCTACTTCAAATTGTCCTTCAAGGCCGCCATCTTTTTCTCCAGCTTTTGGGCCTTGGCTTCAGCATCACTCTTAGTCATCAAAGCTTCTTCTTTGGCCTTCAGAGGCAAGTCTTCACACTACTTAGCTGCTGACACCTGTTCTACCATCTCTTTACCGTAATCGTCATAACACCTTTCCAGAAAATGGGATTCGGCAGCTAGACAAAGAGCATAAGTCTGAAAGTTTGACAAAATCTCCTTTGTGTCATGCTGAGCGACATGACCCACCACTCAGTCGTCAAGGATGTTGAGGTCTATGAAATGCCCAAGATCCAAGTGGTATGAGTACAGGCTGATTGGTTCAACATACCCAGACTCCATGGTCACCCTCTTACCCCGGTTGTCTGACTTGCAGCCCTCTATAAGCCTCCTCTTTCTCTTCTCTAGCAGTCATTGGGGAGAATCCTCCAACTAAATAGGTTCCCCCTCAATCACCAGAACCTTAACTAATGGGGGCGGAGAAGCCAAAGCAGAAATCGTGGGGGCATTAGAAGGACCAGTTGCATTCTTTGCTTTCAGGGTTTTGAGGAATGCTAAAGCATTTTTGGGCACTATTAAAGCCAAACTTTCTACAAAACAAACAAAGAGACAGAGAACAAGGAAAATATGTAAGAAATTATCATACAGAGCATATAATTAAATGCGGACGGTGAACTACACTACCTAGAATAGCCCAAAGAGTTGCATCATCAGAGATATCCAACACGTCCTTTGAAGAAATCAAATCAATTTGCCAGACCCACATTTCAAAGAAATTAACACACTCAACCTCATCGTCATCTAGTTAGTGTTTCTCCTTCTCAATCAATTTAAAAGGGATGTTCCATGCTCTCTGAGTCCAATATAGGCTGAACTTTGGCTCCTCGTCATTATCTAGCCAGAAAGGATGAGAATCAGGGGCTGCCATTAATTTGAAGAACTTTTCTTTGAAGTCTTTATAACTTTCTTCGTAAATGTGAAAGAATTTTCGGCTGAACCTCGATCGGACTGAAAGCCAGGTCTGTTGATGAGCATTACTGCCTTGAAGACTCCACCAAGTATAGAAATAAAAAAACGCCCTATCCGAGCACCACAACTCGACTAATCGGCAAATTCTCTCGAAAGGGAGAATGTTTGCCCAACCATTGGGGTGAATTTAGATTAGAGCAGCTTGAAGAGTGCGAAGGACGATGAGCTGAAAAATCATTGAAAGGAAGTCAGAGTCCAAACTGAGTAAAAAAGCCTTCGTACAAGAACATATAGTGCGCACCCGCCTACCAGGAGGAGCACACCCTTTGATTCTTTGGGGACAGAATGATAAACTCATGGTCCCTACTACCTTTCTCAGTCAACATCAAGTAGCCCTGAAGTTTATCGAGCTCCTCTCTAGACTAGAACTGAGATATTCGATCATAGGCATCATCCTCAACCCATGGGTACACTAACCTTAGACCACGTTGAATCCCGATAGGATCATCTTCAACTGGCATCTGGACTTCTAGAGTCGGTGCTTGAGGTTTAGCTCTTCTTCTTTTGGCCATCAAGTTCCTGGAAACACCCACAGAGGCCTGTGAGCAGCTGTTAGAATCAATTAACTTAAAGATTTAGACACGGAATGGGATAAATAGAAAAATTGGTTCACGCCCACATACCGGCCTTCACGCCCTCCAAGGTATAAGCTTCAGAAGGACACCTTCGTCATACATGGTACCACAGAAAAGGTACTTCAAAGGGCAATGCCATTGAAAAGACCTGGGAACTATGGCATCCAAACTCCTTTTTGTTGAAAAAAAGAGAAAAGAGGTGCATTCGAAAAAGGAGCACACGGCTACTTTATGACTCAAAGATGGTAGAAACAAATGAAAGAAAGAAGATATATCTTAAAGGAAATGAAAGTAAACTAACATCTGGGCGTCTGAATTGACAAAAACTTGTTGGAAACTACTCTCCTCCGTCGCGAAAAGCTGTCAGAAATCGTCTCAGACCACCAAATTTTAGACAAAAATAGTAAAAATGAAAAAAAAGGAGATTTAGTCCCTATTTATAGAGGCCAGACGATTAGGGGGCATTTCCATCCTCACAGGTTAGATTTCGAAAGACACCCATAATGGCGCACAAAGCACTAAGCACGACTAACCAACTAAGGAGTGCCACGTGGCCCTCACAGCTGTCGTAACAGTTGAAGAGACGGTTGCGTAGCAGACCAAGAGACACGCAACCTTAGCAAATAGAGTCCGAAAAATTTTTCTTGGACCACAAATTTTTTCTACGAACCTCGGCTACCCCGATGTGTCCATCTATAATACAGTAGAGGGAGGTCAATCCAAACCACGACTATCCCAGAAAGATCAAATAACGACCAATGACCAAGTTAAAATCCTTAACCTCACACGGTACACAGGCCTAGGGGGCAGGAATTCAACCTTGTCACTTTGTTGTACTAACCACGTACTAAGATGGGGGCAACTTAACATTATTACAAGGCAAGCGTGGGACTCACCCCAGTAGAAAAAGAAAAGTATGAATAGCAAAAAATAGAAAGAGAAAAGAGAAGATACAAGACATAATTCAAAAAAGAATAGTTTTAATTACTTGTTCTCATTCCATACATCATCAGCTTTAACAAAAAAAAAAGAAATATACATTAAAAGTATTCAAAAAAGAGTGTCCATTGGAGAACCCGAGAAAGGAAACCAACATCACTGTACTGACACCCCAGATCACTGTCACCTCCACGGTTCCTCTAAAACCAGCACTGATTTTTTCCCTGTTGAACATGACTCAACCTTTCATCAAAAGATTGTTCCATTGGAACTTCAACTGACTTCACAAATCATGCCGAACTGCTCCAAAAGATCGAACTAAATGCCTCCAAAGCACTCAAGAAGGAGGAGGGGCAAGGGCAGTGTTTTCTCGATTATCTCCATGCAACATAACAGGAACCACAAATCTTCCCAACAAGAATGGGTAGATCAAACACTCTCACATACGCCTGGAGAGAAAGGCTCATGTCGTCCATTACGTCGAGAAAGAAATGCCCCCACCTAAGGGACTGGAAGAAATAAAGCAAATGCCTTAAAAGATTTTGGAAAGAACAAGAAGATGATCTTCGCAGAAGGAAAAACCCTCCATATATGTACAGAAAATGAAAGGAAAACCACTCTCTGAAAACAGATTAGTCTCAAACAGAATCACGAATCAAAAAGGAATGCAATGAAGGGAATGTCAGTCTCAACGCAAACATTTCTTATTTATAAAGGGAATGAAGCACTCTGATTGGCCCTAAGATAGGAGAACTAATTCGCGTTAGAAGCCACGCTTTAATGCTCATTCCCTTTTGATTGGTCACGGGAGTAGCAGGCAATTGAGAAACAACATGAAACTGATATCCTATCTTAAAGGATTTTTAATTCTCAATAAAGTCAAAACAACAATTTCTCAAGGAGGCTCAAACTGTTACAAGTCGTAAAGCAAGGCTGCAAAAATAAAAAAGACCTTGAGAACCATACACGGGGGCAGCAAAAGGAAAACATCGGATGGTGGAATGGCAATGCAAGTAGTAATCCACGATGGATTCCGACCTCGTATGCCAACCCTTATGGTACTTTACAACGGACCTCGGCCTATTGTGTAAGACATCGCGAGACCTGGCATCAATGCTAGGGCTCCTTTGTTCATCGCGTGCCTTGTGATCCCACTATATACCTTGAAACTCAACTGTTCCATCTAAGTGTCAAACTGAGAGCAACTGTTATGAACCGTGATCCAGGATCTCGTCTGGTGGGATCAAACCCGGCACATGTACCACCGACCTCCGCTATGAATACCCTAGCCAAACCTTGGAGACATGAAGTCAGGACCCCAAAAATAAAGGTGATGGGCTACAACATTAGGCCATAATAACAAGATCACTAAATCTGCACAGTGGATATACCCTATAGTATCTATAACTGTCAATCATGATCTCACGAGATTATATGACCCATAACCACCTCCAACTACTAATAACTACAATATCAATGTTTCTATATTATAAGGATCCTCTCCAACAATAAAAGGAAGAGAATCCCTAACAGGATACGAATCCTAAATACCTATACTTTATAATACTGATCACATTATGATTTCAGTCACGCTCTATAAATACCAAGTTAAGTCAATCAAGTATCTAGTATCTCATTGTATAAACCTTACTTGTGTAATGTCTAACTTGAACGTTAGAGTCCTTTTGCAGGTACCCACCCCCTAGTCCAACTTGTTTTGTTGCAGCTGCGTAATGAGAAAACTACTATGATGTACCTATCTTAGGTACACCTCTAAATCTACTTTAGAACAGTTAGTCATTGAGGTACTTTACTATTGGCACCAATTTGAAAGGATTGTTATTTGATTGAGGGAGGGATGTACTGACCTGCTATCATACTGGATTATTGATACTTTGATTGTTAAAAATTTAGATTCATGGTTATGGTGGTTTGTTTATAGCATGGCTATGCATAGGCGTTAATTGTGGTACATGATTGCTAGGCTTTAGCGTTGCGAGCTTTAATACAACGATTTTGGTACATGTGAAGAGGAGAAGTTGTTAGCATGGTTTAGTTTTTATGTATAAATCCCTTTTGTTGTGTGATATTTCGTGCTTTAATGGAATAGGTCTTGCAGCATAATTGCATAAGTGATCGAGTAATTTCTAAACATGCAAGTGTAGTTGATTGGTTCATATAACCCTTTTGCATACATTTCACTGCACTTACATGAGAATATGCGTTTTATTTCTTGCTATACGTGAACATGTTTGAACTTTTCGTGATGAAATATGTAGTAGGTTTCACCTTTTACTCTGAGATGAATTTCATTTGTCACCCACTTTGTTTTCTTCTTTTCGTCTTTGGATTGGAGGTGTGAATCATTAAAAAGAAAGATGACAAAATCATACCCCTTTTTTTCCCGCTTTTATCATTTATATAATAGTTTATTCGCATCTTATCTTTCTTTAATAAAAATAAAAAATAATATTTTCCAGTTTTTTTCATAATTTAATTAGAATTAATTTTCCTATTTCGTTTAAAATTATTTTTATTCCTAGAGTTTAAGTTAATAACGTTCAAGTTGGGTTTAGTTTTTTAATTGGAAAAAGAAAAAAAATGCTGAGTTCTTTTTTTTTATTATTTAATGGGTCTTGCCCTTGTTGGATTTTTGTGTACTTTTGTTTTTCATGTTGAAAACAAAATGGCATCTTGTCTTTTGAGTTAGGATGTTTTGTAGCTTTCTTTTGATTGTATGATTACCTTATACTTGATTGATAATCATTTTTATTCAACTTATTTTATTGCTTAATGTAATCCATGATCAAATAAATCTCTTTAGAACAGTCTTTTCTTTTATTTTAATCCTTTTCTTAAAAGTCTTTGAATTTAGTTTTTCGATAAATATTTTCTTTGTTAGTATTTGCTTTTACTTGCTTTGAGGGATAAAATAAATATTTGTTATGTTTAATAAATAATTTGCATAATTAACTTACAATAATCGTCTTAGGACATGTGTTTCAAAAGTGTTGTGAAATTCAATTTTCACTTATCATTATGCACAATCAATTCCCAAATTTAACTTAGTAATGAAAATTAATTTTTTTTCAAAATTTTTCTAATTTTTCCTAACTAAAAAAAAATTAATGGCAACTCCTATTTTTCTAAATTTTTTCGCCGTCCGTTGTGATTTTGCTTGTGACGGTAGTGTTTCCTTATTTCCATTTCTCGGGCGTGATTTTTTTTGGTGTCTAGTAGTTATATGCGTGTTGAAATCCTTATATATAAGATCCGATGCTCGCTATGTGTTCCTAGGACAGCATATGTGATTCCTTTTGTTAATTATGTGATAATGTTATCATGAAGGCCACCCTATGGCTCGTGTTCCTTGTGCTATACATTCTTGAATGCTCAGGATGGTTTGGTTTGTGTCGGCTTACCTTGTTTGTGTTTCTAAAAGGTGGATGAGGTGATTTATACATGACTCTGTTTGTTTTAAGATGAATAAATACTGGTTGTGTCTTTTGTTTCTTTGAATGACAGTTCGCTTCAACTGAGGCTTGTGTAGTGCTTGGTGGAATATTATAATCTCTTTCATGATAATTGCAGTGTATTTATTTGTTAAATAAACATGGCCATAAGTGCTGTTTGAATATGTTAGAAAGCTTTAAGAAAATTGTTCACCGAATGTTTGCTTTTGATGTATATGGATGGGAATAAAAGATTTTTTTTTTCACTTCACCTCATTACTTGAAGTTGTAAGTCACGTGCCTTGGTGTTTTTTTCTTCATAGAGAAAAGTGATTACACCCTTTACTTCCTGCTTTATCATAGTGTCCACTGCATAAAAAATTATCTTCCACTGTTTTGGTTTGATCATGTGAAGTGCTGCTATTCCTTTTTAAAACTGAATTGGTGCACTTATTTTGATGGAGGTTTGAGTTTGATATATGGTTTTATTTGAATTTGAGGGTCATTATTAATGGAATGCGCATATCTATTTGCTCTCTTCATCAATTGATTGATATGCTCATCTCGTTGATTTTGCTTCCTTGATCTCTTTTATCTTGTTATTAGAAAAATAACCACAAGGGTCATGGTCTAAATGAATAAAAGAGGGATGATTCTGTTTTAGTCAAGAGAAAATAACCATGGTGCTCAGAATGTGCCATGAAGTGTGTTTTGCTTGTCGTTAATTAATATATGAATGACTATTATGTCTTTGATTATTTTTTTTGTGTTGGTTAATGAATGATTTTCTTTGGCAATTGGGACTGAGTAAGAAGCAGGGAATACTGTTGCTTTGTGTTGCTCCACCGCAGTTACATGACAGTGAACTCAAGTCTTGACCTTTTGACTTGATGTTCCATCTCAATATGTTGATTCATTCTTTATGCTGCTTCGCTGCCTCCCATGCAAATTGTGGTCCATATGCATACATTTTTTCAGTTTTGCTTTGTACATATCAATATGACACTATTTTGCTTCTCTCTCACCATAATAAGCAATCTAATGGCATTAGAACCAATTTATTGGATGTTTTTTAGGTGTTTGATTTCTTTTAGATGTCACGTTCACGTTTGTTTTTTTTATTTATTATTTTTAATTAGATTTTATGGATTTTGGGCAATAAAAATGTGTTGGTTAGATAATGAATAGGGTTATCCGTAATAAATTCAAATCCTACAAAAAAATAATAATTAACACTTTTGTAAATATTTTTTTTAATGTGAAACAAGTAAAAAAATTCAATTCACTCTTCTTCTAAGTAATTTTTTTTCAAGTTATAAAATAAATACTTTTAGGGGTATTATTAATTTATACAACTAACTTAAAATTTTAAATTAGAATAAATGTATTAAGAGTGATATAAGATTTAGTTTCTATCATTCTCTTACACAATCGACTCTCAAATTCAACTTGATTTTAAGGATTGTTTAATTTTAAAAGTTTTTTAATTTTTCTTAGTTTTAATAAAATTGGTTGATTTGTCTTCCCTTGCGATCTAATTTTTTTTTCTAAATTTAGTTTATCGTCCTTCTACAATCTCGATCGTGACACCTTAGAAATGAGCTCCTCAACTTGGTTTCCAGCCTCCTTTTTGCTAAAAATTTTTTATTGTCCGATTGCGAACTCGGTCGAAACATCATAGAAATGAGCCCATCAACTTGCCTTTGACTTTCAACCGCCTCCTCTGGATTACATCTACAGTTGAAATTGAAACACCTAGAATAAAGTCAATGTGATGCCTAATGTTTCTCATGGGAGGCACTAGAGAATTGGTAGGTGATCAAAACACGTAACGAATAATAGTAATCCAAAAAAAATTTAGTTTTGTGTTTAAATTTATTTTAACACTATGAAATAAATTCAGAATATTTGGTAGAAAGTTTTTGATATTTTTTAAAAAAATTTAATTGTATGAAAACTCTATACATATTCACACTAAGGTCAAACTTTGTTATCAATTTTTTTAAAATATAAAACTTACACAAATTTTGAAAAAAAAATCAGAGCAAAAAAATTACATTTTTTTGTTTATCATATATCACTATATATTTAAGTTTCCTTTGCTGCTCATGCACGTCTAAATAGCCATAAAGACTATTAAAGTTTCATATGTTGACACCTTTTGGTTTGGAAAAATAATTATTTTATATTTTTTTTAGAATATATATATTATTTATATTATTTTTAATGGATGTGATTAAGAAAAAAAAATAATAAAAAAAATATATATATAATAAATTATATTAGATAAAATATAAATAAAAATATATATATTTATTTAATATAAAAATATAAAATTGTTTAATTTGCTTGTTGGACGTGTTTGAGTAAATAATCATAAAGGCTATTGACACCTTTTGATAACGTGCTTGACTAAATAGCCATAAAGGCTATTGACACCTTTTGATATTGCTGCACGTCCACGTCCAAACCAAATAGCCATAAAAGCTATTTGCTGCATATTATCACGTTATCCATATTCCTATGCAATTTTTAATTAGGGGTGTTAAAATAGACTCGTTCGGTGTATTTGAGCCAGCCTATTCAGGTTTGGATTATTTTTAGGTTAGTCTATTCGGGTCATATAAATTTTAGATTGATATTTTACTAGTTCAGTCTAGTTTATTTAATCTTATGTAGTGTTAAAAAAGTGAATTGACCGACCGACTCATTCTTGACTTGGTCATTATTCTACCATGTAAGTTTTGAAATTTAATATTTTCTTCAATTTCAACCCGTCTATTTTGTCAGGCTATTCGGATCGACCAATCGGATTTGACTTATTTTGACACTCTTATTTTTAATAAGAAAAATGATGTTTTTATATTATTTTCTTATTATACACTTATTTTTATATCTATTTTGAATAGATGTGATTAAGTGAGAGAAAATGATAAAAAAAATAAATATAATAAATAATATTAAAAGTAATATAAAAAAATGTATGTACTATTTATAATAAAAAAATCAAAATTATTTTTAATAGCCATAAAAGCTATTCACCATGGGTGGCAGTTAGTGCATATCACCACGTTGTTTACTTTTTATGTCTACAACGCTCGGAAACTTTTAGTTTTTCTATTTTAAATAGAATTTTTTAAATAATTGTGTCATGTATAAATTATATTCTAAATAGTAATAAAGAATATAATAATATTTTATTTAGATAAAACAATATTTATTTTATTAAATTAAATTCTCTAATTTAATTATCAAATAATAAATTAATAATTCTTTAATAAAGATTGAAACACTTGTTAGTGTGTGACTCTATATGTTCAATACTAAATTGATAGTAAATTAATTGAACCAAATTACTATTCAAAGTTGGTATCTAACAATATTTCTTAACGACTGAATAACATGAAGTAACATTTTTTTCTCTTCAAGAACTTTTAGAAAAATAATGCAATATTTCTTTCCATCGTTCCAACTCTAAGTTAACCATAGATTATGGTATAACTGTCAAACTTTAATAGGTAAACCTTTAGAAGAATAACCAACTAGTGAATGATTTAAGAAACTCATTTCTTCATTCATTTAGTTGCATTGGTCAATGTCTTAATCTTGTTGTTATAATCATAAAGCTCAATCTCATTACCAAGAGTTGATAGATTCCTTCTTGATATATCATTAATCCTACAAGTATTTAGTCATATCCAGCATCCATTTAACTAGCGTCCTAGGGCATTAAGTGTTCGAATTCAAAGTATAACAAGTAGCTTGTTAATTACTATGATAATCTCAAGTCAAAGGAAAAATATACATAATGTCCTTTATGAGAATATCCTATTAATAGATTAATGGTAATATAAACCATTAGGAATTCTCAATTGAGTTAGTTTAATGATCATATCTCCATATGCATCATCTATATATGTGAATTAATAAATGAGATCTATTAATCTCTATCAAATATAGACAATTACATATATATTGATCTATCCGGATTACTAATGTCTTATTCTCAATAATCCTATGATCAAGAACACTTTATATTAAATTATAAATAAAAACTTGTCTCTTAATGTCATGATCTCTATCATGATGACAAGTGCCTAAATTTAATCAAGGACCTTATCATATTAATTAAATAATTAAATAATGAATATGACAAATAAAACCACAATAAAAAAGTGTCACGTAATTTATCAAGATAAAATGATTGCAACATGTTCTTAAAAATTACACAATAGATTAGATCTAGGACATGCCAATTTTTCCTAACAATCTCTTACTTGCATTAGAGTCAATCTCTCATGTATTTCATTCCCAATTCCGACTTGTGCTCGTCAAACTCCTTTACACCAAGTGCTTTAGTGAATAGGTTTGTTGCATTTTCTTTTTCATCAACCTTTTGAATCTTAATGTCTCCACGTTCAATGATTTCTCCAATTAAGTGATACTTTCGCAAAATATGTTTAGACCTTTGATGCGATCTCGGTTCTTTTGCTTGAGCAATGACTCCATTATTGTCACACAATAACGGAATTGGTTATTCTACTGAAGGAACCACACCAAACTCAAATATGAACTTCATCTAAACCGCTTCTTTAGCAACCTCATTTGATGCTATATATTCTGCTTCAGTTGTTGAACCAACTACTGTAGCTTGCTTGGAACTTTTCCAACTCACTGCACCACCATTTAAGGTGAAAACATAACTAGAAATGGATTTGCTATCATCCTTATCTGATACAAAACCTGCATCTGTATAACTTTTTAGTTTTAGTTCTGAATCTCCATAAATGAGGAATTGGTCTTTAGTTCTTCTCACGTACTTCAAAATGTTTTTAACCACTTTCCAATGTTCCTCACCAGGGTCTACCTGATATCAGTTTGTTACACCCAGTGCATAAGCAATATTAGGACGCGTACAAGTCATTGTATACATGATAGCTCCCACTGCACTTGCATATAGTATTCTATTCATACATTCTCTCTCTTCAAGGGTTTTAGGACTATCCTCCCTACTGAGAGAAATTCCAGTACATATTAGTAGATAGCCTCTTTTGGAATTTTCCATGTTATACCTCTTTAAGATGGTATCAATGTACATAGATTATGAAAGTCCAAGCAACCTTTTAGATCTATCTTTATAAATCTTTATTCCAAAAATATAAGTTACTTCTCCCAAATCTTTCATGGAGAACTGTTTAGAAAAAGCCAAATATTTGTGCTTTGTAATATTGGTATGTTATTTCTTATGAGTAATATGTCATCAACATACAATACTAAGAAAATAATTGTGCTCCCACTAAATTTTTTATAGACACAAGATTCCTCTTCACATTTTACAAAATCAGACTTTTCGATTGTCTTGTTGAAGCAGATATTCCAACTTCTAGAAGCTTACTTTAATCCATAAATAGATCATTGTAGCTTGCAAACTTTGTTATGATCAGACGAGGACGTGAACCCATCAGGTTGTGTCATATACACTTCCTCTTCGAGCTCACCATTTAGGAAAGCAATTTTCACATCTATTTGCCGTATTTCATAATCATAGTATGTTGCTATAACAAGTAGAATCCAAATTGATTTGAGCATTGCCACAAAAGAAAATGTTTCATCATAATATATTCCTTATTTTTGACGATATCCTTTGGCAACAAGATGTGCTTTATAGGTCTCCACCTTTCCGTTCACTCTAATTTTTTTTCTTGAAAACTCATTTACAACCAATATGCTTTATATCCTTTGAAGTTTCAACAGAAGTCCATACTTTGTTGATCTTCATGGATTCCATTTTAGATTCCCCGGCTTCTTGCCATTTCTTATAGTCAGAACTTTGCATGGCCTCTTCATAGGTTCTAGGGTCATCATCATTATGATCAACCTCATTTGATGCATCATCTTGCACCAATAGGTTTAATATACTCGGTGCACGATGTGCGCGGCTAGATCTTCTAAGAGGTTCATTTGCAATTGATTCACTTTGTACTGGATTTGGTGGTTGTTGAATCGGTTCTAAAATTGGTTCAATAACCTGTTATTAAACCTCAACCATCGAAGGTGGTGACCTTCATGTTAACTTAAGAACATCTGGCAAAGGTTTCTCAACTTGCATTTCAAGCTCATGAGCTTGCGTTATTTCATTAGTTTCTTGAACTTCATCTAGTTCTATTTCTTCACCATGACTTCCTTCTGAAAGAAATTACCTTTCTAAAAAGGTTGCTCCTCTTGCCACAAACATCTTGTGGTCATAAGGGTGATAGAAATAATACCGCATTATTTCTTTGGGATACCCAATGAACCTATATTTATCAAATCTTGCATCAAGTTTATCTATTTGCAATCTCTTAACATAAGTCGAACATCCCCAAACTCTAATGTGCTTGAGACTTGGCTTACGACCTTTTCATATCTCATATGGTGCTATAAAGACTAACTTTGTGGGAACTTTACTTAACAAATATGTTGTTGTTTCTAAAGCATATCCCTATAAATGATTGGAAGATCGGTGAACCCTATCATGGATCTTACCATATCTAATAAGGTTCGATTGCTTTGTTTGAATACACCATTGTGTTGTGGTGGTCCTGGATGTGTCAACTATAATTGAATTCGATTTTCATTTAGATAATCAAGAAAATTATCACTAAGATATTCTCCTCTTCTATTAGATTTGAGTATCTTGATACTCTTACCAAGTTGTTTCTCAACTTCACTATGAAATCTTTTAAACATTTCAAATGACTCGAATTTGTGTTTCATAAGATACACAAAGCCATATCTAGACATATCATCAGTGAAAGTGATAAAATAAAAATATCCTCCTCTGGCTTGAATTTTCATGGGCCTATAAACATCTGTATAAATTAGACCCAATAATTTAGAAGCTCTCTCTCCGCTTCCAGTAAATAGAGATTTGATCATTTTTTCTTTGAGACAAGATTCACAAGTTGTATATGATTCATAATCATAATGGTCAAGGTAACATCCCTTATGTAACTTGTTAATTCTTTTCTTCCCTATATGACCAAGTCTACAATGTCAAAGGTATGTACAATTTACTTGACTATCTCTTTCTCTTTTAAGACCAAAAACATGCATAATCAGTTTTACATTTACATCAGGTAAGACATATATACCATGTTGGAGATAGTCATTCACATATAAATCATCATTATGATAAATTGTGTAAATGCTATTATTGAAAATAATATGAAAACCAAATTTGTCCAACATAGAAATTGAAATAACATTCGAAACAAATTTCAGAACATAATAATAATTCTCCAACACCAATGTTTTACCAGTAGGCATTATAAAAGAAATTGATCCTACAGATAAGGACGCAACATTTGCACCATTCCCAACCTGAAGACTAATTTCTCCTTTCTTCAACCTTTTACTTATCTGTAGCCCTTGCAACATATTGCAGATATTAAAACTACTACCAGTATCTAATACCCATATTGAAGAATCAGTAACAGTTAAAGAAATCATGAAAATATTGTTCATTAAAGTCTCACCTTTTTTCTTTTTTTTAAGAGAAGCAAGATACTTCTTGCAATTTCTCTTCCAATGACCTTTCTCCTTATAGAAGAAACATTTAGCATCAGACTTGTCTAACTTATCCTCTTTAACCTTGGGTTTGGTCACACCACCTTTAGGTGCAATGGGTTTCCTTTTCAGCTTATACCTACCCTTACCCTTCTTTTTAGAGGATTTACCAACCAGCATGGTAGTTTCTTTCTTCTTCTCAGATGCAACTTGATTTTCGTAATCAATCAATAAATTGAGCATCTCATGAAGTTCATAACTCATTTTATTCAAGTTGAAGTTAACAATGAATTGTAAAAATGATTCAGGAAGTGACTGCAAGATCAAATCTTCATGAAGCTCTTTGTCAAGTTTGCATCCCAACTTCTCAAGTTGTTCAATAAGATCAATCATCTTTAGAACATGGGGCCCAATTGGAGAACCTATAGTCAATGCGAACTTAAACAAGTTTTTGGACAATTGATGCCTAGTTGTCCTGCTTTGTCCACTATACATCTTCTTAAGATGCTCAATGATCGCAAGTGGGTTCATATCCTCATGTTGTCTTTGAAACTCAGAACTCATAGATGCCAAAATGATGCATTTAGCACTAAGACGCTCTTCTAAGTACTTTTCATAAGCCTTGGTTGCTTTTGTAACACCCTAAAATTTATTTATTTCATGATAAATATTTATTTTATAATATTTGTGATTTTTTAGAATTTTTCTGGATTTTTTTTCTGAAAATGTAGAATATTTTAATATATTTCTCGTTTTACGTACACATTAAGCAGAATCTGGAAAATGACTGTAGCGCTTCGAAAGTTGGAAAATTTTATGACGAATAGTCGTTTTATAATATTTGTAATTTTTGGGAATTTTCTAGAATTTTTCTGAAAACGTAGAATATTTTAGTATATTTCTTGTTTTACGTGCACACTGAGTGGAACTGGAGAAATGAGATATTTTCTCCGAGAACCTTGAACTATGGAAACGTCGACGGGAGATCTTACTAAACTCGAGGTCGGACACAATTTACGAGGTCTCACATTTTTCAAGAAAATTTTAACAGATAAGATAATAAAATACTATGTAAAATTCATCCGTCAGATAAATTAATACTGACTTTTGTCTACTGTAACTATTATTCATTGGATAATAGCATGTAATAAAAATCCTATCACCTTATCCTAATGTAATCTACTTTATTTCATAACAAATCTACTTTAATTCAAATATAATGCTATTTTAATCAAGCTTCTAGAAACTTTGACCTAAAATGACCTAACTACCCACTCTAATTGCATTGAAAAGTCAAAACACTCCCTCCCACACTCTCTTAGGGCTACGGTTGGCTGCCCACTTTAGAGCCAAATTGGCTGAAATTCTACTACTCACTTAACACACCAAAACCCTAATTCATTTTCAACTTTCCTTCTCTCTTCACTTTCTTCTTCTTCATTTTGCTCTCCCTTCTCTCTACACTCTCCAGAGCCACATGGTTTTGCAGCCCCTCTTCCTCCCATTTTTCTTCATCATTTCTCTTCACCAATCACATTTCTACACTTACCTCCATCTTCTCTACAACTTCCATTCACAAAGTTTTTCCAAAATCTCATCTCTTCTCCATTGACTTCTAAGGTAAAGTCTCTAAATTTGAGGTCAAGCTCCAATCTTTCTTCTCTTTTCTTCTCATTTTCGTGCTCCATGACTTCTTTAGTGGCCATGGATCCATTCTTTTTTATGTCTAATGGTTGGTTTTGATGGTTGAAAATCCTAGGGTTTGTGGAGCCACAAAATCGAAATCACAAGGAACAAGGAGGAGATCATTTTCGTGTTCACCTCTTTGGTAAGAGGGAGACCACTCTATTCAACCTAAAATGGTGGTTGGAAACTTGTTTGTTTAAGGATTTGTGAGAAACCCTAACATGGGTTACTCTCTTGATTTTATTGTTTTCTATTTGATTCTTTAAATTTCTATTACTTTACTTCTACTTGTTGGATGAATTTGATTCTTGGTGATATTGTAATAATTTGGATGGATTGGAAATTGAGGTTTTGAAACAAAAGCCCCTTGCTTTGTGCAAGGAGGCTAACGGCCAAGCACCCTTGGTGGGGTGGTGATTGTAACGCCCCTTTTTGGGAGGGAACGTCACATTGTCAAATAAAATAAAATGCAAAAATTAAATAAACAAACGATTAAGTCCCGGTTCATTTTATTTAATTGATGTTTAACCATGTGAGCAAAATTGGCAATATTTTTTTTTATATTAATAATAATGATAATACGGAATGTGGATAAAAGTGACGAATAAAACAATACACAGAATTTGCACCTGAATAGCATACATATATATATATAAAATTTGATACAACTGTTTTGTAGATACAAGCCTGGCCATCACCAAAAAGCAAAACTATACCCACCCCAAGGGAAACATGCATATATACCATCATGCATATACAAAATATACAGCCCCACCAAAAATAAAGATACATCATGCCCCAAAAATAAAAACACTAGCAGCCATCAGTAGCCATCAATGGTCATCGACCCTCGGATAAAAGGGACCGATTCAGATCCTCGTGAGGATCCTCATCGATCTTCCTCGTCCGAGGACACTTCCATAGGAGCCACAGAAGCACGGGACGGAGCCCGAGCAGTGGAATCAAAAGAATCCTCATGCGGGGTGTAATAACGGGCACCCCACATCTCCCTAATAGGCAGGTAAAACTCCAGACGCAAGCTGAGGTAGTAGGTGAGGACAGGTGCCTCATGACGTCTCCAGGCAAGTGCTATCGACACGTCTCCCAAGTACACGCAGCGGTCGGAGTTCAGGTTGATGTGCCAGCACTCTGGCCCCCCAAGGAAGGTCAGACACACATCTCCCAGGAACCCACGCATATGTGCAGACATCGTCGCAGTAGAGGTCAATCTTGTGCAGGCCAGAAGCCGGGGAAGACAGGATCTTCTGTCGCTTCACCGTCGTCTTCGATCAGTACATGGTACACATAAACAGCAAATAATAGAAGCACAGGGAAAGAGGTAAGATATCCTACCATCATTACCAATTATAGCAACTAGAAGCAGTACGGCGCCACGTGCCCAATTAGCAATTCAAAATATCATATTCAACTAGTAATCAGAAATCCCAACAGTAAGCAAATAAACAATTTCAGGTAGATAGGCATCACAAGTAAAAGCCAAATCAGTCATGGATAGAAAATATGAACATTAACAATGACAATGTATATCATGACTCACATGCATGCTTTCCCAAATTCCTACTCCATGGAGCTAGACTCAAACAATCGGAGAGAAAGATCGGGAGACATGTCGTGACTCCTACTGCCGAGAGCCGGTGCTATCAATAAATTTTCTCGTGCACAATCATGGCATTGCACGACATTCTACACTAGATCACGATATAGGACAAGTGTCAAGTCCGGATCATCGGTGCGTTTGCATCGGTTTGCCCCACGTACGCAGGAGCTACCAACGCCCATTGTGAAGGACCCGCACCCCGACGCCCCCAAGGTCATAACAAGACCCACACTTGTCTACTCGCACCCGCACTAAGGTGTGTTCAATCTCCTAGGCAACTTGGTCTTACAACAGTCCACAAGGACATTCACAATGCATATACACTATGCATGGATATGTATGATTCACAATTTCATACCATTACATAACATGCCACCATAGGCCAATATAAGCATCAACATATATATTCCTTATCACACACATATCACAATTTCCATATCATAGATCCAAGAATTCCGTTTTCAAAGTCATTTCTTTTCTATCGGTATGAATATATATTCCTATCATGTTTAAGTGAGGTAATTTCCTTGAATCCTGAGTTTTGAGGTTATGTTTGAGTTACAAGGGACAAAGAACCATAATTTCAATCATTTCCAGCTCAAAATATCATTTTTGGATCTTGGTAATCGATTACAAACACCATTGTAATCGATTACCTGAGAAATAGAACCTCTGTAATCGATTACAATTTCATTGTAATCGATTACGTGATTCCCGTAATCACGTTTCGTAACTTCAAGGCACCGTAATCGATTACACAACCGTGGTAATCGATTACCAATTGAACAGAACCTCCGTAATCGATTACCCCTAGTTGTAATCGATTACGTGATTCCCAGAGGCATCATTTCGTGACATCAGAGGCTTGGTAATCGATTACACCATTCTTGTAATCGATTACAAGCTAGTCAGAATCTTTGTAATCGATTACACACGAGATGTAATCGATTACCAGATTTCCAGAATCACGATTTAGTACCTTTAAGAGCTTGGTAATCGATTACAAGCCTCGTGTAATCGATTACCACGCGTAAACTTGCAGAAAACAGAGTTCTCAGGTCCTTTAACTCAAATCAAACCAATCATTATCATATTTAATCAACAAGATACTCAAATACAGCTTCAAATCGTACAAGAAACATCAATAAATCATAACGAAACATCAATAAATCATACAAACCCAACAAAATACATCATCATCAAGAACAACATAAAATGAGAGAACTTTATACATAGACTCAAAAAAATCAACAACAATACACATACAAGGTTCCTAGGTGCTAAGAGAGGTTGAGGAGGAGTATCTTCCTCTTACCTAAGTGAAGAAAACAAAAGAATAACACCAAGAACTTCCTTTGAATTTTCAGATTTGAGCTCCAAGAATCCTAAAAATGGTGACTTTGTTAGAATAACATAATGGCTTGGAAAATAAGCCATGGATGGCCAACATGAAGACCATGACCACGAAAATGGAGGAGAAAGAAGAGAAGTCTTGAATCTTACCCAAAAAGCTCAAAGCTTGGAGCTTGAAGAAATGGTGAGAATGGTGGAATCTCAAGATACTCCAAGAAGAAAAGGTGCTTAGAATGGTGAGAGGAGTTAGGAAATGTAATTAGTTTGAATTTTTGTGATGGTTGAGGGAGAAGAAGAGAGGCTGGCCGTAGCATGTAGAGAGGAGAAGAGAAAACGAAAATGGAGGAGAAGAAAGAAATGGTAGTAAGAGAAAGTGTTTTGATAGTTAATGAATTTGTGTGATAAAAATGAAATAAGGAAATGCAATATTTCCTTGCTTTGGGCTGCCATGCAACCGTGCATGAAGGAGAGAGAGAGGGAAATGGGCTGCTTTGCATGGGGAAGGAGGAAGAGGAAATTTCCAAGAAGCTTCCTCCAAGCTTCCATGAGAAGTTTTGCACGTTTCTCGATAAAATGGAAGTAAAGTTGTTTCCTAATCGGGCACACTAACACAGATGAATATTTACACTGTCAGTATTACTTTTCCTCCAGTGTAGAAGAGTTACTGATGATGAAAATACTATTTTATTATTCATCAGATGATTTTACAATACCACGATTTCATTCATCGGGTAAAACCTCGTAAGATGTAAACTTCGTAAATTGTGTCCAGTCTCGGGTTTAGTAAGATCCCCCGTCGACAAGTCCATAATTTAGAGTTTACCACCACAGAGAAGACATCGCATCTTCCCGGTCCGCACACAGCACACGCAAAACAAGAATATATTAAAATATTCGTCATTTCCGAAAAAATTCCGAAAGAATTCACATAAATCACAAATATTAGAAAACGACTATTGGTAGTGAAATAATTAACTTCCGGAGCGTTACACGGTCTCAAGCAATTCTCACCAGGTGTGCATGCAAAACGAAGAATATATTAAAATATTTGTCGTTTCCGAAAAATTCCAGAAAAATTCCTAAAAATCGAGAATATTATAAAATGATGATTTATGATCAAATATGTATTTTTCGGGATGTTACAGTGATGGTTGAAACATTTTGTAATCTAATGGAATGGTATTATTTGAGTGGACAAGGACCAATGGAGAAATGAAAATTTAGACCCCTAACCCTATGATGGCTCACGGTCATGAGAGATAAAAATGGTGAAAATTTGTGACTTGGATGAAGGATTTATGAATTGGACATTAGATGGTAATTAGGGATCCATAATGTGTAAGGATAATTAATCAAAGTCTTCAATTGGTAACTTAAGAATTTTAATCAAAAGGAAGAACATGAGTGTGTGAGTTTGGAGGAATTTGAGATAAACATATAAAGTGAACCATGATCAAGATCAAAGAAAGAAAAGAAATTATTAAGGTGTTAAGAATTGGATGGAGAACCATAAAAGAATTCCCTTAAAGATAAAGATCCATTATGAAAAAGTAATTAAGGTAGGTCATAATAATAATGTCATTGAAAAGTAATTAAGGCAAGCTACAATAATAATGTCATTAAAAGGTAACTAAGACAAGTTATATTAATAATGTCATTACAAGGTAATCAAGGTAAGCCATAATAATAATGTCATTAAGAGGTAATTAAAGTAATACATAGAAATAATGCCATTAGAGATGTAACCAAAGTGAAAATCAATGACAATCCTATGAGTGATGTTAATTAAAGCGAGACCTTAAGATGAACGTTGTATCGTTATGGGTCCAAAAATCGGGACCTAAACCTCATTGATGATTGATTGGGCCATATGTGGCATAATACGGAATATAACGCTTTATTGATGATGCATGACTACTTATTGATGAGAAAGTACATCATTGTAAATACATACATGAGAATGCATGGGGTCATCATGCATTAAATATTTGCTCAATATGTGACTATTAAAAGGCTCTGTTGCCTAGGAGTTGAATTATACCTTAGTGCGGGTGCGAATAGACAAGTGTAGGTCTTTGTTGACCTTGGGGACATCGGGGTGTGGGTATTCCATCATGTGGCCAGTTGGTAGCTCTTCTGCGTCGTGGGATAGACCAATACAATGCATCGACGATCCAGACCGAGACATTGTCCTATGATTGCGATCTTGTAAGAATGCTGCTGTATAAAGCCTTGATGCACAAAAATATTATTTTTTATGAGAAGCACTTGTTTTTATGGCTGACTAGATACTAGTATGTCTCCTTGATCATTCACTTCAATGTTTATGTCTAGCTCCATGGAGTAGGAATTTGTTAGTACCCAATGTGGGATCTTGTTACCATATGCATACATATTTTGAGTCACATATTTTCTGACATGTACTCATATGCTTGCTTAATTGCTACTCTGTATATATATATATATATATATATATATATATATATATATATATATATATATATGTGTGTGTGTGTGTGTGTGTGTGTGATTTTTATTGATGTCAGAATCTTGGAATTATTATTAAATTGCCCCTGCTGGATTTTATGTTGTTTATTACCCTGTTGTATTGTATGGGCGATTTGCGCCATTTAGTTTCTTACTGCCATATTTGGTAATGAATGACGAGTATCTCACCTCTTCATTGTATATTCTGCTATTTTGTATTATTGTGTGATTTACTGAAGACGTTCGTGAGGAAGAAAAGAAAACCTATGAGTTTTCTAGCTTCTGGCCATATCTCGACTGAGACCGAAGTTGCCGAGGATGACGTCTCACCCCCGTGGATTTTTTGGCTATGTGCAGATCAACTTTCACGGAGGTCCTGATTTGCTGGCACATCAACGTGCAGACCGACTGTTGTGTGTATCATGGCGAATTGACTGTGTCCTTGGCGTGGGGACATTATGATATTTCTATTTTTGATTTCCATGCTTTTGTGTGGCTGGAGTTTTACCTGCCCGTGAGGGACATGTATGCTGATATGTATTACACCTCGCAGGAGGATTCCTTTTTGTCTACTGCTCGGGCTCCCGCCCGTTGCTCTGTCGTCTCGATGGAAGTTTCCTTGGACGAAGAGGATCCCGAGGAGGACTCGGCTACGGTCCCTTCTCGTCAGTCTTAGTGGCTGAGTTTATTGGTAGCTACTGACGGCTAACCAGTTATTTTTTTTTTGGAAGCCTGATGTCTGTACATATTGGGGTATATTTGTATCTCTTTGGGTGGGTACATATTTTGCTTTTTGGTATATTTTGGAAATGTAATTAAACAGACTTATATTTCTAGTACAATGTATGTAATTATCCATATTGTGTATGATTGTATGTTTTATTCTATGTTGCTTTCACTTCAATCATTTTAACGGATGTTTCATTTGAAAAAGAACCTTCAATTTTTAATTCATTTAATGTTATATATCCATGAGCAGGTACATACGCATGTTAATGAAATTTCAACTGGACTCATTTTAAAATAAATAAATAAAAAAATGTCTCAACTTTTCCGCATTTATTTGTATGTCATTTCACTATAGTGCGACGTTCTCTCTTCTTACCCATTATGACTAAGAAAAAGGAGCGTCACAGCTTCAACATCTTCTTTGTCAATAGGGGCAGTTATGGCAGGCCTATCAATCACATCGATAAGTTTTTCATGCGTAAGAATAATTCTTAAATTGCGGTATCAATCATCATAATTGGCTCTAAGCAGTTTGTTGGTATCAAGTATAAAGCGCAGTGATAAAGAAGACATGTCGAGAAATTTAAGAACAAGAAAAGAAAAGCATAATAACATAAGAACACATTTTCACTTATCATAAAGATATGAGTTTTTATCTAGATGATATTTCTACTAACTACATTACTGTTAAGGTAGTTTTAGAAATCTCTATTTCTCTTAGTGGAGTTAAGAAGTTCCTTAAAAATATATCTATGAATGAGCCCCTTGGTAGTCAAGTCGCTTCTCATGCATGTGTATTTTAAAGTAAATAATTTTGTATCACATACAACAAAAAAATCCACACCATATAGTTCCTTGGTTGTCAGGTCATTCCTATTGGTATTAATGAATTAAACTTTATACTCTCCAAATAGTCCAGACGTTTTATATAAATTAATTCCTTCTATGTATATGCATCACATGCAATAATTTTTTTTTTTTATATAAACCACAAGTCTCCTGGTTGTCAAGACGCTCCTTGTAAACAAGAAATATAAAAAAAACATATGTCATGTTTTATCATATAAAATTTCCGAAAGTCACCGAGAAGCATATTACAACTATACTAACTCACAATTGGAATTAACAATCTAATGACATGTTTCAAGAAAAAAACACACACACAAAGTATGGCTATTATCCAATAATTACACAAACACATAAATATAATTTGTCAACTTATACGTAAAACTAGCCATAAATAAATCATTATATCACTTATAAATTAAATTTATGAAAGTAGTGTATAATTTCAAATTATACTTAAGCACATGAGTGAGCACTGCACACAACAATAATGCAAATGTCATTACAGGAAAAAATCATTATTTAAATCATGCATCTACTTCACAAACTCATGAATTATAATTTTAATAATACAATTTAAACACAAATAACCTTATTCAAATATCACTGAGGGATTGCTAGGTGATCAAAACAAGCAGCGGAATAATAGCAATCCCAAAAATTTTTTAATTTTGTGTTTAAATTTATTCTAACACGATGAAGATAAATTTAAAATACTTAATAGAGGGTTTTTGATACTTTAAAATTTTTCTTCAATTATATAAAGACTCTATACGTATTCATATTGAGACTAAATCTTACTATCAACTCCCTTAAAATATGAAACTCACACAAATTTTGAAGGAAAAGCTAGAGAAAAAAATTACATTTTTTATTTATCATATATCACTGTATATTAAAGTTTCCTTTGCTGCTCATGCATGTCTAAATAGCCATGAAGGCTATTAAAGTTTCATTTGTTGACACCTTTTGATGTGCTTGCTGGACATGTTTGACTAAATTGTCATAAAGGCTATTGACACCTTTTTATAACGTGCTTGACCAAATACCATAATGGCTATTGACACCTTCTGATATTGCTGCACGTTCACGTCCAAACCAAATAGCCATAAAATCTATTTGCTACATATTATCACGTTATGCATATTACTATGCAATTTTTAATAGCCATTGGTGGCTGTTTGGTGCATATCACCACGTTGTTTATTTTTTATGTCTACAACGTTCAGAAACTTTCTGTTTTTTCTATTCTAAATAGAACTTTTTAAAGAATTGTGTCATGTATAAATTATATTATAAGTGGTAGTAAATAATATAATAATATTTTATTTAGATAAAAAAATTATTTATTTGATTAAATTAAATTTTTTAATTTAATTATCAAATAATAAATTAATAATCTTTTACCAAAAATTAGAATACTCGTTAGTGTGTAACTCTATAGGTTTAATATTAAGCTGATAATAAATTAGTCAAACTAAATTACTAATCAAGGTTGGTGTCTAGCAACATTCCTTAACGACCAAATAATATGAAGTAACATCTTTTTCTCTTCAAGAACCATTAGAAGAATAATGCAATATTTTATTCGATCGTTCTAGTTTTGAGTTAACCTTAGAGTATGGTATAACTGTCAAACTCTAATAAGTAAACCTTTAGAAGAATAACCAACTGTGAAAAATTTAAGAAACTCATTTCTTCGTTTATTCAGTTGCCTTGACCAAGGTCTTAACCTTGTTATTATAATCATAGAGCTCAAACTCATTATCTAGAGTTGATGAATTCCTTCTTGATATATCATTAATCTTACAAGTATTTAGTCATACCTAATATCTATTCAACTAGTGCCCTAGGGCATTAGGTGTTTATAATCAAAGTATAACAAGTAGCTTGTTAATTAGTATAATAATCCCAAGTTAAAGGAAAAATGTACATCTCCTTTAAGAGAATATCCTATTGACAAATTAACGGTAATATAAACTATTAGGAATTTTCAATTGAGTGAGTTCAATAATCATATCTCCATATGCATCATCTATATATGTGAATTAATAATTGAGATCTATTAATCTCTATCCAATAGGGACAATCACACATATATTGATCTATCTAAATTACTAATGTCTTATTATCAATAATCCTACGATCAAGAACACTTTAGATTAAATTATAAATAAAAATTTACCTCTTAATATCATGATGACAAGTGCCTAAATTTAATCAAGGACCTTGTCATATTAATTAAATAATGAATATGACAAATAAAACCAAAATAAAAAATACCATGTAATTTATCAAAATAAAATGATTACAGTGTATTCTAAAAAGTTACATAATAGATTGGATCTAGGGCATACTAATTTTTCCTAACAGGCACTCCATAGAGTATTTCTTTTGGAAAAACTTTATCAACTTTGGACAAAAGAGTTTGAACTAAAGGGTTGTGGGTTCTCTCCTAATTTTTTCTTTATTTTCAAGGATAGATAAGGCCATTATATCTTGGAGTTCAATCAAAACCATCCTCACCTATGTTTCACTTATATAAAGGCAGCCTCACTAGTGTTTCCCTCCCTAAGTTTGTGTTAGGGGTGTTTACAGGTTGATTTGATGGAAAAATAAATTCAAACAGATCAAATTTAATTGATTTGATTTGGTTCAATTTTGTAATTTTTTTTTGTCAACCTGAACCAAACCAACCCGATTTAAACGGGTTGATTTGGTTTGGGTCATTGAGTTGTTTATTTAAAACAAAAAATTATTAACAAGACAAAGACAAAGAACACAATAAACTAAATATAATAAAATGAATATATAAATAGTTAACTGAACAAATAAAATAAATATGACAACAAAATAATCTGTATTAAAATAGAAGTTATAGAAAACAATAAACTGCACATGTATAAAGGGAAAAAAAAAGGTAAGGTGCAATCACAACTCATAAAGCAAAGTGTAAGGCATGAATGTTCATTGGTTGGGTGGGTGGATTGATATGTCATCTAATCTTCTAAAGGCGTTCAAATGAGGAATGAAATGAGAAATTTAATTTGTTACCTAACTAAAACGTACAATATAAGTAATAGGCATATATTAAAAGAATAAAAATCTTAAGGTCATTGGTTTAGATCATTGGGTCATCAGGTTAAAAACCACAAATCTGAGAACTAAACCAATGGAGATTAGTTTTTATTGGGTTTGATATGATGTAATTCGATTACACCAACTAAATTTAATCAATTTAGTTGGTTTGGTTTGGATTTTTGGGTTCATCGGGTCAATTCGACCCAATGAACACTCCTAGTTTGTGTTTTAGTAAAGTGTTTAGGTCTATGAGCACTAAGGTTATGTTTATACCATCTTTTGTAAAGGAATATGTGTTTTTGTAACCATCATGAATTGATCTCCTATGAAACTGCCATGGCCTCCCTAAAAGTAAATGACATGCATCCATAGGAATCACATCACACCACACTTCATCTTTATAATGCTTACTAATAGAAAATGAAGTTAATAAAAAATAAAATAAGACACCTCTTTGTTATCTTCAAATCATTACCTTTCTTCAGCCACTACAACTTGTATGGTTGAGGATGCTCATTTGTATCAAGCTTGAATTTGTTCACCATGGTGGTAGGCACCACATTAGTACAACTCCCAATATCAATAATTATAGAACACACTTTACTAAGCACAACATATTTTACTTGAAAAATTTACTTTCTTTATACATTGTCACTAGGCACCAAGTTGGTACTAAGTGACCTTCTAATTACAAGCAAGTCACCTTTGTCTCGATGCTCTATTACTTCTTGCTACTCTGTTTCATTCTCAAAAGTGTTTTCTTCTTTTCCTTCTTATTCTTCTATTGCTTTTATCTCAACAAGAATAATGACTCTCTTATTGGGACATTTAGAAGTTGTGTCCAAAACCTTAATACTTGAAACATTTTCGACCAAGACTGGATGATGAAATTTTAGTTGCCTTAAAAATAGACTTGGGGTTTGATGCTTGATGTAACACCCACCGTAGGGTGCCACATTTATGTTACTTAATTTCCAAATTACCCCCAAGTTATAAAATGTGATGTTGTGGTAAAATATGAATTGTAAATTTTTTCTTTCTTTCTTCTTTGATAACTATAAAATAACCTTAGCGGAAAGTAACATATTATACATCATCACACATAATTTAGATCATCATACATTATAAACGTACTGTCAGGATTATTTATATACAGACCATTTCTCTAGAACTAAATAACATACTTAAATATATACAGATATAGTTTGTAACAGAGTTTAGACTCGCCAAGTCTAACTAAGCGGCAGAACCCTCAGTTGGGTCCTCCTCAGACTCCTCAGCAGGTAGGAATCCGATTTGACGCGTAGCCTTATGGATAGGTGTCCGGGCTGACGACACAATACTAATTTCCATTGGGACATAGTTTCTAGTATCCCAATGCCGCCTAATAGATAGCAAAAATTCCACATGCACAAAAATAGTTACAGAGAAAAACAGATCCCCATGAAATATCCTACTAAAGTTTACTGTCAAGTGTCACTCATAAATTAGTCCCCTCTCATCGGGACTAGTCCTCCATGCTCCAGCTCCATTGTGGAACTGCAATCTCACGTAACAAAAGAAACTTGACCGGGATGCCATCCGATCAAAACTCGGCTTCCTCTGGAGCCTGCTCTTCTTCACCCTCTTGTTTAACCCTTTGCTTAGTTTCTTTACAAATATATTTATAGTACCAAATAAACATACAAAGAGGTGAGATCACCTACGCCATTACCAATATGGTAGTACAGAGATAACACAAACAACATACCATACAAATATATCATACCATAATTACAATTATGACATCATCATAATGTATCAAATAACGGATAAAATAAATAACATCTACCATCATGCCATTAACAGTATTATCATCATCATCATCCAAGTATTTTCCAAACAGAACAATTGTCATAGCCAATATTCCTCAATTAATATATCACATAGACATAAAGGCTCAGTTTTATGCATGCGCACATAGACTCAATGTCCTACTCCATGGAGCTAATACTCAGTTCGGAGAAATCGATCCAAAAGATCTGTCTGTACCAAAACGCCTCAGACCAAGTGCTATAATTCTTATTTGTATTTGCACATCTAGTATATACACGACAGTCTTTACGAGATCTTGATTAAGAATACTGTCTCGGTCAGGATCATCGGTGCGTTGCATCGGTCAAACTTACGGGAAGAAGAGCTACTAACCACCCATGTAAGCAACCCGCACCCCGATGCCCCCAAGGTCAACTAGTGACTTACATTACGCATATCGCACCCACTCAAGAGGTGTACGTCTCTCCTAAGCAAATAGCCTCATACAGTCCCTCAGACCTTTCCAATGCATGTTCAATGTACCAATGCCAATCGTAGGCAAAAATCCATATACAGTGTTCATACACCAGTTCATGCATATATAATGCACCAATGCCAATCACAGGCAAAAATTATCATTTTCTCATACAGTGTTCATCCACTGGTTCAACAATAATTTTATTGTATATTTAATCGCAAAAATCATTTTATCGTGTTTTCATAGTCGCGCACCACTTTTGTCGCATTTTCACAATTTAGTAATATTTCTGTTACGTTTTCAAATCACATATAGATTTTTCAACGTTTTCATCAATTACGTAAAAATATTCCACCATTTTTAAATCACGTAGTGATTTTTCAACAATATTTCAATCACGTAAAAATATTTAAACGCTTTCCAAATTTGCGTAGAAATATTTCAACATTTTTCAAATCGCATGGAAATATTTAAACGTTTTTTAATCGCGTAGCTTAAAAATCACATTTTTAAGTTACGTAAATCATTTTTCACTATTTTTCAACTTCATAAAATATTTCTCAACCGTTTAAAAATTCCTTTTCAACATTTTTCAAAATAATATGACTTCTCACATTATTTTACACATTTCTTACTCAAGAAAATACTTTTCGTAATTTATTCCATAAAATCATTATTTCATTGAATTAAATCAATGTTTTTAACTTTAAAATTTACTAACGCTCTCCAAAACCCAAAGAATGAGTTACACGTTAGAAAATCCCAAGTTATCAACGTATTTTTTATAATTCCAAATCAATTCTAAAAATCAATCCTTTTTAAAATAAATTGAAGTTCAACCATTTTCAATCTCTCTTTTCCATTCACGTATGAAAATTCCAATTCTCAAGTGTTAAAACACTCTGATTCCCTTTCCAAATTCCTTGTATTAAATCAAGTTATATTTCCACTTTGAAAATCACTTTGTTCATAAAGATTAAGGCATTACAAGCCTTCAAAATCGTGGACATGACCATTGAAATCATTCTTGTATTTTTCCTTCTAAATCAACTAAGTTCCATTCTTGTTTTTACACAAAATAAATTAATAAAAATACTTCTCCAAAACCGTGTACATTGTTTCTTGAAAATCAAACCCTTTGTTTATTTTCCTTGCTTCCCAAATCATTCAATTTTATCATTCATGAAAATATAATTTTGTGAATACCTAATTTGAGGTGTCTTGGCGAAATTCACCTTAGTTTAGGGACAAAAATTAATTCACTTGTTCTTGAAAAATTTCAACATGAACCCTAATTTTTAGAGCTCAAAACCGTAGCCTCCTCCATGGCCTTTGGAGCCAAAATTGTTTGTTTCAACATACATCCACCATAATATATTCAACATGCTTTCATCATGCATATTATAAGCATACCATATAAGCAATAAAATCATGCAAAATCATGCAAATCATATCAAACATAGGAAAATAATCAAAGCACATAAACACATACAAATTATTACATGACCATGGATATGAATCCTCACATGGATTCACCATCCATCAAATATAAAATCATCTCTCACCACCATACTTAGTTGGTGAGATGGATCTCCTTCTTACCTCTTGAAGAACCACAAAAAGTTCTTTGCTTTGTATTTTGAACAAGATCTCCACCAACAAAAATCTCTTGAACACAAAACAAATACAAAGAAATTAGTATATTAAGCTTGAATAAGAGGAACCATGGATCAAACATGGTTTAGAACATGAAAAAGAAGAGAAAAAATGAAGTTTTCCATAACTTCACCTTAAGAACCCTAAAACTTGCTCTTGGAAAAACTCCTTCAAGATGTAAGATTTAGGACTTGGTGTAAACTACAAAGTGTCTTAGAAATAGGTGTAGATTCAAGAAATATGGTTGTTTGAAATTAAAAAGTGATGGAAGGCTGTTTTCGAGTGCTTGGCCGTGAGCTTAGAGAAGAAGAGAGATGGAGAGAAATTTTGATAACTTTGTTTCTTGAAAATGTTCAATGAAGACCAAGATGATCAATAATGACTAAAGTGATCAATTATGGTCTTCAACTTGTTGCTTTAGCTCCTAAATGCAGCACCAAACCGTCCCCCCTCCTCCATGCACTCTTCAAAATGCAACAAATCTCCTAGCCATCATTTTTGGTCATCTTAACCATTGATTAGATCAATGGTTAGGATTTAATGTAGCTTCTAGGTTTAGGCTTAGATAGAAGACTTAATTTAGGCCATTGGATCTTTCCTCCTTGAAATCCTAGCCATTAGATGTGTCTCCAAAATGAAGGGTCAAGATTACTCCTTCAAACTTTACATCCAAGGGCTATAAATGGTCCTAGCCACTTTATAAGACTAAATCTCAACCGTTTATTAAATCAAGATCAAGTCTCCACCGTTGATTACATCAATGGTAGATATCCAAGCCACTAATGTTGACTTCGCAGTACAATATTTATTTTTGTATCTGCTATTACCATTCGAATAATATTTTTACTGTATTTTTATCACCCAATAATTAAATACAGTGCAAAACACAGTAAAAGAAAATTTTAAAAACTGTTTCCGGATTCAGGTTTAGTAAGATCTCCCATCTCTGTCTTAACAGTACGAATTTTTCTAATTATAGAAAAT
This sequence comes from Ormosia emarginata, assembly GCA_029884605.1. NCBI lineage: Eukaryota > Viridiplantae > Streptophyta > Magnoliopsida > Fabales > Fabaceae > Ormosia > Ormosia emarginata. Next base: position 41,555,391 of record JAQQTP010000073.1, on the reverse strand, counting down.
TTTTTACCTTTCTAGACCAATGCGGGGCTCGCATACGACCTCCTTGGGCCCACAGATGGCCCACAGATAACGCTAAAATAAACAGAGTAATATAAAAATTTTATAATCACACACAAAATCACAAAAATTAGAAAATGCACAAATATCAAATCAGATTACGTAAAATAATTAAGACTTGACAGTAATAATTAAATTACGTAAAATTTTCCCCGGCCCGAAAATTATTATTTTCTTAACACGGAGTCAATCACTCAAAACAATCAAAAGTAGTCATGGAATAATCAAAATAATTTTATAGTACACAGAAATAACTAAACAGTAGAATTCTATTAACTGTCAAAATTACTGTCTTATATTTAAGAAGTTTGGGGTGTTACAATACTCCCCCTCTAAAAAGAAGTTTCGTCCTCGAAACTTGATAGACTTGATTTCACATCCTCAGAATAAATACGAATATTATTCCTTTATCTTTTCTTCTAGTTCCCATGTAACTTCACCACTTACATCATTCCAAACGATTTTAACCAATGAAATTTCCTTACCTCGAAGTTGCTTTATTCTTCGATCCTCAATCTTGACTGGAAATGTTTCATAGGTTAAGTTTTCCTTCAGTTGTACTGTGTCTGGCTCGATAACATGGGTAGGATCAGGAATATACTTCTGTAGTTGTGATACGTGAAATACATTGTGAAGATTTGACAAAAAAGGTGGTAATGCAATCTGATAAGCTACCGGGCCTACTCGACGTAAAATCTGATACGGTCCGATAAACTTTGGAGTGAGCTTCTTGGACTTAAGCACTTGTCCCACACTATTCTTAGGTGTCACTCGCAGAAATACATGGTCACCTTCTTCAAACTCAACCGATTTTCTCCTTTTATTAGCATAGCTCTTTTGTCGAGTTTGAGTTATTCTCATCTTGTCTTGTATCATCTTCACTTTCTCAGTTGTCTGTTGAACAATCTCTGGTCCTAATACGACACTTTCACCATCCTGATACCAACACAACGGTGTTCTGCATCGTCTTCCATACAATGCCTCATAGGATGTCATCCCTATGCTCGAATGAAAACTGTTGTTGTATGTGAACTCTATCAATGGCAAAAATTCATCCCAACAACCAGTTTCTTCCAGAACACAAGCTCTCAACAAGTCTTCTAACGATTGAATCGTTCTTTCTGACTGACCATCAGTCTGTGGATGGTAAGCAGAACCCAAACGTAGCTTTGTTCCCATCGCTTCTTGCAGACTATTCCAAAATCTCGACGTAAACCTCGGATCTCGTTCCGAAATAATACTGGATGGTACACCATGAAATCTAACAATTTCACTGATGTACACTTGGGCTAATTTTTCCATCGAGTACTTAATATTAATCGGCAAAAAATGCACCGACTTTGTAAGCCGATCAACAATTACCCAAATAGAATCATGACCTTTCCGAGTTTTTGGTAGTCCTGACACAAAATCCATTGCTATGTCATCCCATTTCTGTAACATCCCAAAATTTCCTATCTCTTAAACAATAATTTTGACAGTTAACAGAATTTTACTGTTTAGTAATTTCTGGATACTGTAAAATTATTTTGATTATTCCGTCAGCGTATTTGATCGTTTTGAGTGATTTACTCTGTGTCAGGAAAATAAAAATTTTCGGGCCGGAGAAAACTTTACGTAATTTAATTTTTACCGTTAGGTAATTATTTTACGTAATCTGATTGGATATTTGTGAATTTTCTAATTTTTGTGATTTTTGTGGATGATTATGAATTTTTTTGACTGTATGTGGGCCCAGGTGACCTTACGTGGGTCCAAGTGGGTCCCGCAAAGCAAAAATTTTTTTACGCATAGAAAAATTTATACTGTTTAGACGGAGACGGGGGATCTTACTAAACCTGAATCCGGAAATAGTTTTTAAAATTTTATTGTACTGTGTTTTGTACTGTATTTAATTATCGGATGATAAAAATACAGTAAAAATATTATTTGTAGGATACAAGAATAAATATTATACTACGTAGTCAACAAAGAGAACTTGACTTGATTTATACCCTTGGATGAGAATTCTTAGTTTGAATATTAACCATTGATTTAATCAAAGGTTAAGAAATAAACTTAATAAAGAAGCCTTGGATAATAACCATTGATTTAATCAATGGTGTGAGAATAAGCTTAGTTAGGAAGGCTTTGATATCAACCATAGATGTAATCAAAGGTGTAGAATTGGTCTTGAAAAATGACAAAGACCATTTATAACCATTGGATTTAGATTAAATCAAGGGTGGAGATTTAATCTTAAAAAGTAACAAAGACCATTTATGACCATTAGATGAAGAATTAATCAAGGGTGGAGATTTAGTCTTCTAAAATGGTTAAGACTAATTAGGACCCTTGGATTAAAAGTTTGAAGGAGTAATCTTGACCTTTTATTTTGGAGACACATCTAATGGCTAGAATTTAAAGGAGAAAGATCCAATGGCCTAGATTAAGTCTTCTAAATCAAAAATCTACATTAATCCTAACCATTGAATTAATCAATGGCTAGAAATGCTTCAAATGGTGGCAAATAATGAAGACAACTTTATTGAATGCATTATGAAGAGAAGGTGATAGTTTTGGAGTGTTTAGAAGACAAAGAGACAAGCTTTATGTCATTTTTGCATGTCTTGGTCAATGTTTCATCATAATTGATCATTATTGATCAATTTGCACTCAAGGAGAATGCATTGGAGGGGAGCTACGAAATTGAGAAGCTTTAGGACATAGGAAAAAGTTTGAAGACCATTATTGCCATCCTTGGTCATCATTAGACATTTTCAAGAAGCCAAGTTACCAAGTTTTCTCTCAATTTCTCTCCTTCTTCATGTTTTGGCCAAGCATTCCAAGAGCACCTTCCATCACTCAAAAATTTCATCCAACTTGATTTTCTAAACCTAAACATCATTCTAAGAACATCTCTAGTTATGAGTTTTTCCAAAATCATTCATCTTGAGCTTCAAATCCAAGCTTCAAGTTTCTATCAAAAATAAAAAATTTCATCTTTGTACTTCAAGAGAAACCATTCGGTTATCTACCCTAAAATCACCATCCAATCTCTTTTAATTTCATCCAACCATAGATCTTGAATCTCCATGATATTCTGAACAACTTTCATGTTGAAGACTTCTTCTAAATCATTCATCTTCAAGGAGTTTCTTCAAGATCAAAGTTATTGGGTTTTTGAGGTGAAGTATAAGGAAACTTTATTTTCTTCTCTCTTTTTCATGATCTAAACCATGTTTGATCCATGGTTCCTCTTAATCAAGCTTAATATGTTAATTAACTTGTGTTTTGTTTTGTATTTGAGAAGCCCTTGGTGGTGAAGGACTTGGAAAAAGAAACAAATCAAGAAGCTTTGGAGGATCTTCAAGAGGTAAGAAGGAGATCCATCTCACCAACCAAGCATGGTGGTAAGAGATGGTATTTTATTTGATGGATGTGGAATCCATGTGAGGATTCATATCCATGGTCATGTAATTAATTTGTGGGTGTTTATGAGCTTTGATTAATTTTCTATGCTTGATATGCTTTGCATGATTTTATAGCTTTGATGATATGCTTGATATGCTATACATGCTTTTATGGCTTTGATGGTATACTTATATTATTTATGATGAAATATATATGTATATGCCATGATTTGATGATGGAAAGAAAATTAATTCTTGGCTCCAATGGCCAAAGAATGACTACGGTTTTGGCACCCAAGGTTAGGGTTCTATGTTGAAATTTTTCAAGAACAAGAGAATTAATTTTTGATCCCTAGAACATGGTGAATTTTGGTCAAGACACCTCAAGATAGGTGTTCACAAAATTAATATTTTCTTGAATGATGAAAATGGATGTTTAGAAAAGTAAGGAAAATAAACAAAGAATTTATTTTTCAAAGAGTACATGAATACGGTTTTAGAAGAATTTTTATTGATTTATTTTGTGTAAAAAGTTTCTAAGTGTTTTACTAAACATGAGATTTAAATGAAAATAGCAATGATAATTTTAAGGATTTGCAAAGAAAATGAAAAAGGATTTGTAAGGAAAGTAAAAATGAATTTGAACAAATGAGTTTGGTTTTTATGACCATCGGTATTTCGGTTTTGAAAATAAAGAATTTTTAATAGTTTTGTTTGTGTAAAACCATATCAATTTAGGAGGAAAATATTTGATGGCTTCAATGGCCAAAGACTCTACGATTTTTGGAGGTTGGAATAATTTTGGTTTTTATGAAACAAAGTAATTTTAAAGTGGAAACAAAATGTTTGAATAAAATGTTTTAGTATAAGGATTTTGGAAAGGGAAATCAAAGTATTTTATCACTTGAGAAATGAACTTTCATATGAAAATGAAAAAGAAAAGTTGCAATGGTTTGAATCTTAATTTGTTTTGAAGAGAATTGATTTTAGAATTGATTTGGGAAAAATGGAGAATATAATGGTGTTTTGAAAATTTACTAACGTATAACTTATTTTCAAGTTTTGAAATACGTTAGAAAATGTTAAGTTTTGAAACGTTGATTTACATCAATGAAAAAATGATTTTGTGAATTATATTTTGAAAAAGAATTTCTTGAGTAAGAAAATATATTAAATGAAGTGTAAAGTTATTTTATTTTGAGAAAAGTTAAAAAGAAATTTTTAAAGGTCAAGAAATATTTTCTGTAATGAAATTGTGGTGAAAAATTATTTACGTATCTTAAAAATGTGATTTTTAAGTTACGTAATATGGAAAAATATTTCTACGCGATTTTAAATACGTTAAAATATTTCTACGCGATTTTAATTACGTTTAAATATTTTACGTAATCTGAATTATTATTGAAAAATCACTACGTGATGAAAAAGTGATGAATTATTTTTACGTGATTGTGAAAATAGCGGAAAATCGTTATGTGATTTGAAAAGTGTTTTAAATATTTTGAGAATGACGAAAAATGATTTATGCGACTTAAAAGAATGATTTTTAAGTTACGCGATTTTGAAACAGTGAAAAAATACTATGCAATTTTGAGAAACATATATTTTTACGCGATTAAGAAAAACGTTAAAAAATTAGTACGTGTTTTAAAAGTGCAACAGAAGAGTTGCGGTATTTTGAAAACGTAACAGAAATGTTACTGTATTGTGAAAACGTAACAGAAGTGTCACGGTATTGTGAAAATATAACAGAAACGTTTCAGAATTTTGAAAACGTAACATAAGTGTTACGATATTTTGAAAACGTAATATAAACATTTTGGAATTGTGAAAATGTAACAGAAACGTTTTGGAATTGTGAAAATGAAATGGAAATATTACGCAATTTTGAAAACATGACGAAAGTGTTTTATAACTATGAAAATGTGATAACATGATTTTTGCTGTTGAAAATACAGTATAATTTGGTGCATTTTATATGCATTGGAAAGAGATGCTTGTGATTGGATTTGGTGCATTATACATGCATTGGGAAAAAAATATATGTTGAGGCATATGATACATTGAACAAATGAAATTGAAAAGATTTGGCCCTTTGGGGTTGGACTTGCACGAATATATTTGTGCATTGTATATGACCCTTGTGGTTGAAGAGGGAATGAGAATTGATAGTGAGGTCTATGATGGATCTTGGGGACGTCGATGCGCGACGGTCGACTAAGTGGACAGCTGGCGAGTACCCTGTGTCACTTGGCGATGCAATCCGTTGCAACGCATTGACGATATCCGATAAGAACACGATTCTTTTCAACAACTGGAAGATTGTCTTTGGGCTAAGGCTGATAATTGACAGAGCATTCTCCTCGAAATTGTGAAAACCTTCATGGAGTTATTTTTGAAAAACTGAGTCTATGTGCACATGCATAACATATGCATAAATTTGAGTGTCCATATCTGCATGATATATATTAATTGAGGAATATTGGCTATGACAATTGTTTTGAAATACTTGGATGATGATGATGATAATCATGTTGATGGCATTATTGTGATTATTGTGTGATGATAATAATGTTAATAGTATGATGATAATAGTTGATTAATGTTGAGTGCATTATTGAAATTCTGGTATGACATATCTGTATGATATTGCTGTTTGTGTTATCTCTGTGCTGCCATGTTGGTATTGGCGTAGGTGATCTCACCTCTTTGTTATGTTGTTTGCTGTGTCTGTACTGTTAAAATAAAATAATAGAAGGATCGAGTTGTCTTAGACATAACGGGCGATGGATACTCTGAGATTGGTGACAACAATAAGGAGTGGACATTCAGGACTCAAAGGTGTGCAGTGTTGACAAAGAACAGAATGTAGAACAGATGTCTGGTGCAACAAGATGGATACACAACAGAATAAGTATGATAAGTTTTAACGTTAGTGTTGTACCGTGCTATTAAGTAGGACCCGTCATGGGGTTTACTACTGTTAAAAAAAAAGAGTCTGTTAATTTTATATTTCTCTTTAAATTATGAAATATTAATTAGTGTCAATATTGCATAATGAATAGTTGAAATATGATTTTCAATATTACCTAATATTTTCAGTAAATTTATGTTTCAATAAAGAAGAAATTTTAAAACTCATCTTTTTATAACTCAAACCTTGTGTGAACTTCTTTACAGATTTTGAGTCGGGAGTCAGACATGTGATATCCTAGGGAAGGTGTTACAATTTCCACTTAGGTATAGGCAAAGGTTGCAACATTCCCGAAGGTCTTTGATGTTCCACCTTAGTCTTCTGACAGACTAAACAGGATGATACATACTCAGCAACATCTTTCTTCATTCCTTGCCACCAATATAATTGTTTTAAATCCTGGTATATCTTTGTGGCTCCTGGAAGCATACTCAACTTACTCCTGTGAGCTTCATCCAAAATTAATCTTCTAATTTCTGGATCATTAGGCACACAAACTCTGCCTTGAAACTTCAAAATTCCATTAGCACCTTCGCTAAATTCCACCTCTGCACCTTGGCTCTTTGATTCTTTTGCTTCTTGCAAGTACTGGTCACTGTTTTGTCCATCTCTTATTCTAACCATCAAATCATTTGAAATGGTGATCATGTTTACACACATCTTTCCTAGTATAAGTTTCACAAACAAACGCATATCTCGAAATTCTTCTATTAGTTCCTTCTCCCTGATCATCACAACAGAAGTACTAAGCATTTTCCTGCTCAACGCATCCGCTACGACATTCGCCTTTCCAGGGTGATACTGTAACTGAAAGTCATAATCCTTCACAAACTTTAACCAACGCCTTTGTCTCATGTTCAACTCTTTCTGGTCAAACAGATACTTTAAACTTTTATGATCACTAAAAACAGTGAATGTTGCTCTATAGAGAAAATGTCTCCACACTTTCAACGCAAACACCACAGCTGCCAACTCCAAGTCATGAGTCGGATAATTCCTCTCATGATTTTTCAACTGCCTTGAAGCATAAGCCACCACCTTACGATTCTGCATAAGTACACAACCTAATCCTTGGTACGAAGCATCACAATATACATCAAAAGGTTCATTCGGATCAGGTAAAATCAATATCGGTGAAGTAGTCAATCGTCTTTTCAACTCTTGAAAACTTTCTTCACATGCATCAGTCCATACGAACGGTTGATTCTTCCGTGTAAGTTGGGTAAGAGGTCCTACTATCTTTGAAAACCCCTCAACGAACCGTCTATAATAACCAGCTAATCCGATAAAACTACGAATTTCTGTTACAGTCGTTAGTCTTTCCCATACCAAAACTATCTCCACCTTTGAAGCATCAACTTCAATTCCTTCCTCCGATATCACATGTCCTAAAAATTGAACTTTGCTTAACCAAAATTCACATTTGGACAACTTGGCATACAACTTATTCTCCTTCAAAATCTGGAGAACCACTCTGAGATGTTCAGCATGTTCCTCCTAACTTCGAGAATAAATCAAAATGTCATCTATAAAGATAACAACAAACTTATCCAAGTACGAACGAAAAATTCTGTTCATAAAGTCCATGAATATGGCAGGTGCATTCGTCACACCAAATGGCATCACAAGATATTCATAATGCCCATAACGAGTCCGAAATGCAGTTTTAGGAATATCTTCCACTTTCACACGAATCTGGTGATATCCAGATCGTAAATCAGTCTTGGAAAATATTGCGGCTCCTCGCAATTGATCCATCAGATCATCTATCCTTGGAAATGGATATTTATTTCTAATTGTAACCTTGTTCAATTGTCAGTAGTCTACACATAGACAAGAAGTTCCATCCTTCTTCTTAACCAAGAATACTGGAGCTCCCCATGGTGACATACTAGGTCTCACAAATTGCTTTTCCAACAAATCCTCCAGTTGTTTCTTAAGCTCTGCCAACTCTATCGGCGACATCCGATATGGCACAATAGATATAGGTCCAGCTCCAGATACTAAATCAATAGCAAACTCAATTTCTCTTTTTGGCAGTAGTCCATGTATATCTTCAGGAAATACGTCAGGAAATTCATTAACCACGAAAATATCCTTTAAGACATCTTCACACTGAACCTCCAAAGAAGACAATAATAGATACCCATGATCTCCTTCCTTCAAACAAGCTTCTACTTGAGTTGCCGTTAGGAATCTAGGATCTTTAGCCTCAAGAAATACTAACGTCTTATTCGAACAATCAATTAGGATATGGTTAGAAGATAACCAATCCATTCCTAAGATTACACTAATCTTGGAAAGAGGCAAACAAATCAAATCCACATGAAAGATTCTATCCCTAACACATACAGGGTAATTCAAACATACTTTTGTAGTTATCACAGGCTTATCAGTAGGAGTAGCAACACTCAAATCATATGGCAATGTAGTCACAGTCAATCCCAAACGTTTCACACAATCACATGTAATAAAAGAATGTGTTGCTTCCGAATCATAGAGTACGGTTAAAGGATTACCTTCAATAGCACACTCCTCCATGATTAAATCCTCAAATTTCGCAGCTTCCTCTTCGCTTATAGTATACACTCTACCACCCGCATGTGGCCTTGCTGTACGAACATTTTCCACAGAAGGTTCCCTCTTTATCTGATCACAATCCCTGGATAAATGTCCAGGTTTCCTACATCTAAAACAAACAATTCCTTTATGCTGACAATCCTTGGTCAGATGGTTCTTCCCACAATTGTAACAATTATACGTAGGAGTCCCAGCTTGACTTGCCTTATTGCCACCAGAACTTCCTCCAACAAATTGCTGCCAGTTCTGATTTCCTGCCGGTTTAGTATATGGTTTCTGTTGAAAACGGTTTCCTCCACTACTCTTTCCTCTCTGGAACCTTGTAGGTCCAACGTTCTTGTTTCTCGCCGCATACTGTTGATCAATCTCCTCAACCTTATGGCACTTGTCCAACAATTCTGGAAACTGCTCAATTCCCAGGGTTGCTACAGCTCGCTTAATGTCAAGCTTCAATCCTTCCTCAAATTTCCTACACTTCCAGTCCTCATCTAGATGCATTTGGAAATACCTCGAGAACTTAGATAAGCTCTCGAACTTTGCCGCATACTCACCAACAAACATTACTCCTTGCCTCAGACTAAGAAATTCCATCTCCTTAGCATGACGCGCGCTTGCTGGAAAATACTTTGCCAAAAACTTCTGCCTAAAGAGCTGCCATGTCACAACTCTTCCTTCAGCTTCTAACAATCTTCGGGCTCCTGCCCACCAGTTCTCACCATCTCCGACTAACATAAAAGTCGCAAAGGTCAGCTTGCGTTCATCAGTACATCCCATACCTTCAAATCTTTTCTCTAATTCCTAGATCCATAATTCAGCTTTCTCCGGGTCAAATTCTCCCTGAAACTTCAGTGGATTATTCTTACGGAATTCAGATAAACTGTGAGCATCCTTAGTTGCTCTTTGATTTTGTTGTGCAACGACATCAGCCATCCGTTGCATCGCTGCTACAGCTGCAGCCATATTCTGGTTATCATTGCCAACATTTTCCATTCCAGTTCTAGTATTGACATGTCCTCGTCCTCTTCCAGCCATTACTTTCTCTACTTAACTAGACAACACAAAGAAAGTAAGGTCAATCTTCAAACAATATTGTTTCTTTTCAGAAAACAATGACAAAGAATCACACAACACAAATAAGACAGACCTAACCACAAACCCAAAAGACTCTAACTTGGGCTCAGATACCAACTAATGTAACACCCACCGTAGGGTGCCATATTTATGTTACTTAATTCCCAAATTACCCTCAAGTTATAAAATGTGATGTTGTGGTAAAATATGAGTTGTAAATTTTTTTTTCTTTCTTCTTTGATAACTATAAAATAACCTTAGCAGAAAGTAAAATATTATATATCATCACACATAATTTACATCATCATACATTACAAACGTACTGTCAAGATTATTTATATACAGATCATTTCTCTAGAACTAAATAACACACTTAAATATATACAGACATAGTTTGTAAAAGAGTTTAGACTCGCCCAAGTCTAACTAAGCGGCAGAACCCTCAGTTGGGTCCTCCTCAGACTCCTCACCAAGTAGGAATCCGATTTGATGCGTAGCCCTATGGACAGGTGTCCGGGCTGACGACACAATACTAATTTTCGTTGGGACATAGTTTCTAGTATCCCAATGCCGCCTAATAGACAATGGAAATTTCACATGCACAAAAATAGTTACAGAAAAAAATGGATCCCTATGAAATATCCTACTAAAGTTTACTGTCAAGTGTCCCTCATAAATTAGTCCCCTCTTATCGGGACTAGTCCTCCATGCTCCAACTCCACCACGGAACTGCAATCTCACGTAACCAAAGAAACTTGACCGAGATGCCATCCGATCAAAACTCGGTTTCCTCTAGAGCCTGCTCTTCTTCACCCTCTTGTTCAACCCTTTGCTCAGTTTCTTTACAAATATATTTACAGTACCAAATAAACATACAAAGAGGTGAGATCACCTACGCCATTGCCAATATGGTAGTACAGAGATAACACAAACAACATACCATACAAATATATCATACCATAATTATAATTATGACATCATCATAATGTATCAAATAACGGATAAAATAAATAACATCTACCATCATGCCATTAACAATATTATCATCATCATCATCCAAGTATTTTCCAAACAGAACAATTGTCATAGCCAATATTCCTCAATTAATATATCACATAGACATAAATGCCCAGTTTCATGCATGCGCACATAGACTCAATGTCCTACTCCATGGAGCTAATACTCAGTTCGGAGAAGTCGATCCGAAAGATCTGTCTGTACCAAAATGCCTCAGACCAAGTGCTACAATTCTCATTTGTATTTGCACATCTAGCATATACACAACAGTCATTACGAGATCTTGATTAAGAATAGTGTCTCGGTCAGGATCATCGGTGCATTGCATCGGTCTAACTTACGGGAAGAAGAGCTACTAACCACCCATGTAAGCAACCCGCACCCCGATGCCCCCAAGGTCAACAAGTGACTTACACTACGCATATCACACCCACTCAAAAAGTGTATGTCTCTCCTAGGCAAATAGCCTCATACAGTCCCTCGGACCTTTCCAATGCATGTTCAATGCACCAATGCCAATCGTAGGCAAAAATTTATATACAATGTTCATACACTAGTTCTTGCATATATAATGCACCAATGCCAATCGTAGGCAAAAATCCATATACAGTGTTCATACACCAGTTCATGCATATATAATGCACCAATGCCAATCACATGCAAAAATTATCATTTTCTCATACAGTGTTCATCCACTGGTTCAACAATAATTTTATTGTATATTTAATCGCAAAAATCATTTTATCGTGTTTTCATAGTCGCGCACCACTTTTGTCGCATTTTCACAATTTAGTAATATTTCTGTTATGTTTTCAAATCACATATAGATTTTTCAACGTTTTCATCAATTACGTAAAAATATTCCACCATTTTTAAATCACGTAGTGATTTTTCAACAATATTTCAATCACGTAAAAATATTTAAACGCTTTCCAAATTTGCATAGAAATATTTCAACGTTTTTCAAATCGCGTGGAAATATTTAAACGTTTTTCCAATCGCGTAGCTTAAAAATCACGTTTTTAAGTTACGTAAATCATTTTTCACTGTTTTTCAACTTCATAAAATATTTCTCAACCGTTTAAAAATTCCTTTTCAACATTTTTCAAAATAATATGACTTCTCACATTATTTTACACATTTCTTACTCAAGAAAATACTTTTCGTAATTTATTCCATAAAATCATCATTTCATTGAATTAAATCAATGTTTTTAACTTTAAAATTTACTAACGCTCTCCAAAACCCAAAGAATGAGTTACACGTTAGAAAATCCAAAGTTACCAACGTATTCTTTGTAATTCCAAATCAATTCTAAAAATCAATCCTTTTTAAAATAAATTGAAGTTCAACCATTTTCAATCTCTCTTTTCCATTCACGTATGAAAATTCCAATTCTCAAGTGTTAAAACACTCTGATTCCCTTTCCAAATTCCTTGTATTAAATCAAGTTATATTTCCACTTTGAAAATCACTTTGTTCATAAAGATTAAGGCATTACAAGCCTTCAAAATCGTGGACATGACCATTGAAATCATTCTTGTATTTTTCCTTCTAAATCAACTAAGTTCCATTCTTGTTTTTACACAAAATAAATTAATAAAAATACTTCTCCAAAACCGTGTACATTGTTTCTTGAAAATCAAACCCTTTGTTTATTTTCCTTGCTTCCCAAATCATTCAATTTTATCATTCATGAAAATATAATTTTGTGAACACCTAATTTGAGGTGTCTTGGCCGAAATTCACCTTAGTTTAGGGACAAAAAATTAATTCACTTGTTCTTGAAAAATTTCAACATGAACCCTAATTTTTAGAGCTCAAAATCGTAGCCTCCTCCATGGCCTTTGGAGCCAAAATTGTTTGTTTCAACATACATCCACCATAATATATTCAACATGCTTTCATCATGCATATTATAAGCATACCATATAAGCAATAAAATCATGCAAATCATATCAAACATAGGAAAATAATCAAAGCACATAAACACATACAAATTATTACATGACCATGGATATGAATCCTCACATGGATTCACCATCCATCAAATATAAAACCATCTCTCACCACCATACTTAGTTGGTGAGATGGATCTCCTTCTTACCTCTTGAAGAACCACAAAAAGTTCTTTGCTTTGTATTTTGAACAAGATCTCTACCAACAAAAATCTCTTGAACACAAAACAAATACAAAGAAATTAGTATATTAAGCTTGAATAAGAGGAACCATGGATCAAACATGGTTTAGAACATGAAAAAGAAGAGAAAAAATGAAGTTTTCCATAACTTCACCTTAAGAACCCTAAAACTTGCTCTTGGAAAAACTCTTTCAAGATGTAAGATTTAGGACTTGGTGTAAACTACAAAGTGTCTTAGAAATAGGTGTAGATTCAAGAAATATGGTTGTTTGAAATTAAAAGTGATGGAAGGCTGTTTTCGAGTGCTTGGCCGTGAGCTTAGAGAAGAAGAGAGATGGAGAGAAATTTTGATAACTTTATTTCTTGAAAATGTTCAATGAAGACCAAGATGATCAATAATGACTAAAGTGATCAATTATGGTCTTCAACTTGTTGCTTTAGCTCCTAAATGCAGCACCAAACCGTCCCCCCTCCTCCATGCACTCTTCAAAATGCAACAAATCTCCTAGCCATCATTTTTGGTCATCTTAACCATTGATTAGATCAATGGTTAGGATTTAATGTAGCTTCTAGGTTTAGGCTTAGATAGAAGACTTAATTTAGGCCATAGGATCTTTCCTCCTTGAAATCCTAGCCATTAGATGTGTCTCCAAAATAAAGGGTCAAGATTACTCCTTCAAACTTTACATCCAAGGGCTATAAATGGTCCTAGCCACTTTATAAGACTAAATCTCAACCGTTTATTAAATCAAGATCAAGTCTCCACCGTTGATTACATCAATGGTAGATATCCAAGCCACTAATGTTGACTTCACAGTACAATATTTATTTTTATATCTGCTATTGCCATTCGAATAATATTTTTACTATATTTTTATCACCCAATAATTAAATACAGTGCAAAACACAGTAAAAGAAAATTTTAAAAACTATTTCCGGATTCAGGTTTAGTAAGATCCCCCGTCTCTGTCTCAACAGTATGAATTTTTCTAATTATAGAATTTTTTTATCTTTCTGGACCCATGCGGGGCCCACATACGACCTCCTTGGGCCCACAGATGACCCACGGATAACGCTAAAATAAACAAAGTAATATAAAAATTTCATAATCACACACAAAATCACAAAAATTAAAAAATGCACAAATATCAAATCAGATTACATAAAATATTTAAGACTTGACAGTAATAATTAAATTACGTAAAATTTTCCCCTGCCCGAAAATTATTATTTTCCTTACACGGAGTAAATTACTCAAAACGATCAAAAGCAGTCACGAAATAATCAAAATAATTTTACAGTACACAGAAATCACTAAATAGTAAAATTCTGTTAACTGTCAAAATTACTGTCTTATATTTAGGAAGTTTGGGGTGTTACACTTGAGACTTGGATGAAATAGCCTTTGAATTGAATTCATCTTTAGTACTTAAGGAAATTGTGCTCCCCTTGTTGAAAGAGAAACTAGTCTTACTCAAAGTTTAGAAACATAAGTTTTTTTGCCTCTTTTGTTGCTTTTCAATCTTATGAGCTAGCTTGCAACATTATTAGAAGAAGAATATTGCTACACTTTAACATGATCAGCAATAGTTTTATTTAAACTACTAATAAAACACACAATAGTTTGTTCTTGAGGCTTATTCATATAATACATAATCATCATTTGCTCAAATTTTCTAGTGTACTTTTCCACTCATATCATCTTGTCTCAAACTATGGAGATTAAGAAAATTATCATGATGATATGTTTTAGGTAAGAAACATTTTCTAAATTTTTTTCTCATTCTTTCCCGTGCTCTAATCTTATCTTTCTCATCATGCAATCTACATGTATTCAGATTTTCTCACCAAAGATAAGCATACTTTCTAAGCCTTAAAGCAACTATTTTTACCTTCTTACGAGCAAGATGTATTCAAACACCTTATCAATAGTTTGCAACCAACCAATAAAACCTTCACGATCTAGCCATCCTTCAAATTTTGGAATATCATCCTTAATTTTAGCCTCCTTTATTCTATGATTCTCTTCCTATGGTCTCTGAATGGATTTTTATCACTTGAAGAGTTTTCTCCCTCCCCATGAGCAAAAGGGTTATAGTTCTCATCTTTGTTGAAATAAGACAATGAAGGAGTTCTTCTTGCATTTTTTCCTCCAATAGTTGTTGCACTTGCAACCTTAATTCTTCAATTTCATTACACATTTGAGCCTAAATTCATTTGTCTCCAACTATCCTTCTAGGCGAGATACTCATAATTTGGTATCAAAGCTTGAAGATTCTTGCTTTTACTACTTAATCCAAACATTTGGAAATACTATGAGGTTGAAAAGAAAAGAAAATAAAGAAGTTTTGGATTAGGATTAGGATTAGGAAGAAGGCACAAAAGGCTCTTCAACTTCTTTGATAAACAAAGTCTGAATTCGTTCAATGATCTGTCTTCTCATTCTAAGATACATAAAAATAGAGAGCCCTATAACATCCCTCCAAGCATAAGAAATCTAAGAATTAATTGCTCAAGTAAGTTACAAAATGATTCCAGTAAGGCATAAATGCTAACATTGAACAAGGACTATCCTAAACAATCTTAAAATAAAATATCAGAGCCAATAGTAAAAATTCAAAATTGAATGATTTTTTATTCATCTGAAAGTAGGGATTTAGAGCTTTCAAACTAGTACTCATGGGCTGAAATTGGGTTTGACTTCATCATCCAAAATGCATAGGAAAACTAGGTCTGAATATGATATTCAGCACATCAAAATAAAGCATATTGAACTTAGGTCAAGTCATTATTTGTTTCTTGAATCTCATTTAGAGATGCGTAAGACTACCCTAAAACCAATCACTAGTTCATTTCCTTCAATCGGGGAAATGAATAAAACTTATCTTCAATTAAGCTTGCTGATGAGAAGTTCATCTCTAAAGGTGATAAGCAACCTAGTTCTTCTAATTCTAGCTCAAGGAAATGATGAAACATTGTTTTTAAATGTCTGAATTGTAGACTTGTCACTTTGGTGGAAGAAGAAACTAAAGAATTTGAAGAATATAACATCCTGGATTTAATATTGACTGTATAATCAAAATTATAGTAAAGTAATTAGATCCAAATGCTACTATCTGCTAAAATATTTCTAATATAACAATTTCTTATATCCAAAAAATATGAGCTAGGATAAGATGAATATTACATAACGTCTGTATTTATCACAAACACATAATATATACAAAGCATGTAACTAGGCCTCTCAAGGTACAAAATAAATTTATAAGTTTCAAAATAAAACTAAGCTAAGCTTCCTTGCCTCTCGTCTGCATATTACTATCCATAGGTCTTCTTCCCTATAATCATCATGGAAATCACAACACATAGAGTGAGAATTAAAAATTCTCAGTGGATGATTATTAAATCATGTCATCACAATCATTTTAGCTATTTCAGGGAAAAACTCATTTTAAAACACAAGTTATATAATTGTACAAGCTAGAAAGGTGGCGAAAGCCAAATCCACTTCCTTTCTCTTCCTGAAATAAAATCTCATTTTATAAGTTTGCATAAAAACTCATTTTTCACAAACAATCTTTAAGTAATCATCACACTCACAAAATCTCCATCTCCATCTCAGAGATATGCAATCACCTATACAATTGCAATGGAATGAATATGTCATGATTATCTCTATCTTAGAGATACACAATTGCTTATACAATTGCTATGCATATGCCTATTGATGCCTTATGTTTATGCATGTGCAACTCCTAGAAATGTTTATGAAATGTATTTGATAATGTCATGATACCAAATCCATGGTAATGTTATGATATATCATAAGTCATTAGATGTAGTAAGTGAATCTCTCACCTCAACTACTCAGGAAATCCTTTGGATCCTCCTCTAGCAGTGAGAGAATCTCTCGCTCAGCTACTTTCCATTTAGGATAACATCTATCAAAGAAGGAATCTCATGCCTCAAATGCCAGAATAATGAGGGAAGGAAATCGCCATCCTCTACTCATCACTATAATAGGGAAGGAAAACACCATCCTCACACTATTATATATTATCACCAAATGTAAGGATCACATCCTTCATCAATTATCAAGTATGCAATACATCACATAAAATAACCAATCTCATATTCTAGCATAATGTCTTGATATCTCATCAATCAATCTCAAATAATAGCATCATGATATCATGCATAATGATCAAATCAATTACACACTATGATATCTATCTCATCATCTCATATTATGACACAAACATCAATATACAATAGTATGCAAATCCACCAATCAATCAAATAACATGGCTTAATGCATTACTATAAAAAATCACACAAGAAAACAAATCTTGGAAGGTTTTCATGGAAGTGTCGTGACTCAAGGCACTTTGTGCCATGACTCTCAGCTCTCGGTGCTGAGTTTATGGGTTCCAGAGAATGGGGTGTCGCGGCTCTCCCAAGAATTATGTCATGGCTCTCCCCAAAAACTTGGTTTTTTCCAGATTCTTCAAGAACACCACCCACACTTGCCTCCTTTCAACCATAGCCACAGCATAAAACATGTATCTTCCATCATCAACTCAAGCTATCATCTTATCATCAAGTATTTCATACACAAGCATTCAAAAATCCATTTAGGGCAAAAGGTCAAAAGTGGGTTTCAAACCATTTTTCAAAAATCTCAAAGTTCATTGAGAACTAAAACAAGGAATTAGATTTTCAAACCACAAACAATAGATAATTGTTAGCCATGACAACCATCTCCTAAGAGGGGGGTGAATTGAGTGATTATAAATTTTTAAAGCAACTTTGAGAAATTATGCATTTTGATATTTTTCAATTAACACATGCAGCATAATAAGTCTAACAAAGATACAACTATTGTAGATTACTCAAATACAACTTGGGTTAAGGGATAAATTAAGCAAATATAATTAAAGTACAAATGTAAAGGAGATAGAGTTGAGAAAAGCAAATACAATATTTATCATGGTTCATCCACCAACCACTTACAGCCTACGTCTAGTCCTCAAGTAAACCACCCAAGATTTTCCACTATCACTTTAAGCTTGAATAGGTGCTTGAAACCTTTACAAACTAGAGCACTCTTTACATCTTGGGATGCCTCACCCTTTGTGCTTGAGTCTCAACAAATAGGGATACCTCACCCTTACAATTCTTTGAGGGATGCCTCACCTTCTTTATAATTCCTTGAGGGATACCTCACCCTCTTTACAGAGAATCAACATCTAAAAGAATGGAAAACTCTCACGAGAGTAGATAATACAAATTGAAGTCCTATGAATCTCTCAAAGATATCTCAAATAATTGATAAAAATAGAGCACAAAAAGGAATAAGATAAAACTCGGATTAAACTCTTGAGAAAGATGTTTTTCAATGTTTATTCTATGTAAAAGATGACCCAAAGTCAAGTATTTATATTGTTCCAAGAAAAGGAGCCACTGGGTATCATTTATTTCAGCATTAAAGCCTCTAAAAATAGTCGTTGCGTGATTTTAGGTCGTGTTTATTCGAATAAACAAAGTCTTATTCAAATAAATCCACTTATAGCACACCAGGAAGTGTTTTCTAGAACTTGTTATTCAAATAATTATTTGAATAAATCTTTAAAACACACGTTCTAGAACGTTTTTATTCAAATAACAACCTCCTTATTCGAATAAGCCACTTTGCCTTCGAAGACTGACTTTAAATAGCCACAACTTCTTCATTTCTCATCTGTTTAAAGCAAATGATCACTCATTGGAAAGATATTTGAGTCTATTTTCAAATAAGATAATTTTAGAACAAAACTCAAAGTATTTTGAAAGTTATGATCAAAATAGTAACCAAAGGTCAGCTTTTCAAAACTCAAACTTGACTATTTTTCATAGTTTAAAGCAAAAGGTCATAACTTCTTCATTTCTTATCCATTTAAAGGAAATGACCACTCATTGGAAAGAAGTTTGAGTTTATTTTCAAATGAAATAGGTTTCAGGATGAAACTCAAAGTATTGTGAAAGTTATGATCAAAAGAGTAACCAAAGGTCGACTTTTCAAAACTCAAGCTTGACTATTTTTCGTAGTATTGAACTACTACCATGACTAGCTTTTCAAAACATGTTTCTTGGGCATTTTAGCATGTAAGAACCATTTGTAAAGATTTAAAAACATATTTGAGATATCTAGAAAGCTTCTCACATAAAGATCCTAAGTCCTATTGATAACAATGTATTTTATGCATTTTATAATCTTCTACCTAGGCTTCTTAAGGTTCAATTTGGCTTAATCAAGATGATTTTGTCACATTTTATGAAATTAAGCTTAATTGGATCATTGAAAAAATTATTGCTTGAATTATCATTAATTTGGGTGATTGCATTCTTAAGTAAAGTGACCACAACTTGAGTTATAATTATCTGATTAATGTGATTCTGGTCTTGTTGGAAAGTTAAGATAATTCTCTAATAACTATTGACTTCATAGCAGGAGCCACATTAATAGCAATATATTTCATTCATTGTATAACCTTCTCACTTGGCTTTTTCAGTAAATTAGCTATAATTTGAGTTACAAATATCCGATGGATGTGATTTTGGTCTTGTTTTTAAGCTAAGATAAATTTCTACAACTTTCATGAAGGCCTCAAGATCAGAAATACATGTTTGGATAACACAAATTGGAGTTGAAGCAAAATCTAGCGTTTTGAACCTGACAGTTTGACCTTTATGCACTCATTAGGCTATATCTCGGGCTATAGAAGTTCAGTAATTTTGAAATTTTAATAGTGGAAGGTTAAGACCCATATCTAAAACTTTCATGAAGAACACAAAAGCTAATTCGAATTCCTTGAAGGTGATATTGGGCTTGGAAGTCAGAACACAAAAGCTAATTCGAATTCCTTGAAGGTGATATTGGGCTTGGAAGTCAGAACAGAGGTGTTGGATTTCGGCCTGACCCATGAGCAGTAATTAGGCCATATCTCGGGCTGTGGTTATTAGATTTGGCTAAACTTGGTGTCTCTGGAAAGCTGAGACAATTTCCTAGAACTTTCTTGAAGACCACTTGGCTTAATTCTGACGCATGCCATAAGCTAAGAGCAGAGACATTTCGGAGACAAGAAAGTCCATAATTTTAGCTCATTCATCATCTATTTCGATTTTACTTCTTATCATCAAACAACTCCATTGTCTTCTTACACTCCTTGAACTCTATAAAAGGAGGCAAAGGCTAAACATTTGAGGGTGTTAGTTAGCTTAGAGTTTAGTTTATGCTATTGTGCTATTAGTTTTCCTTTGTGTAGTTTTCTATTGTTCTTAATTGAAGCTATGTTCATCATCTTCTTCTTCTCTCTTTCTTTCTTCTTGTCTATGAGTAACTAAATCTTCATCTTGCTTGGGTGAAAAGGTGAAGCTCTTCGTCATAAGTTAAGGTTAGATTAATTTCTTTCTTGTGCTTTAAATGATATATTTTTATGTGATCTTTATATGAGTTGTATGTTATTTCCAATTAATTTAGAAACTCTTCTTGTATAATGAATATCTTGATCCATTGTAGACAGTATGATTGGCATAGTGGATGCTTTTGATGATTTACAAGTATTGGTAGATAATTATTGGAACCATTATATGATTACATGATTGAACTTTGAATGTTAAATCTTCCGATTTGAATCGTCATTATGCATGATTTCAATTGAGTTATAAAACGAAATAATCTTGTTTTTAATTTATTACGAAGAGTGGATCTCCTAACCCAAGCAAATCTTTTTCATCTGTGAACAACTTATATCATTTTTAGTATTGTGACAAATCTTCTCCGTACCTCAAATAATTTTCTTTTCATCAATTCCCTGTGGATCGACCTCGGACTCCCGAGAATTTACTACTTGAAACAACTTGCACTTGAGTTTGAAACTGTATAATTATATCCCATCAAGTTTTTGGTGCCATTGCCGGGGACTTGATTTGAAGTTCTAATATATTGGGGTTCTCTTTCTGTAAATAAACTTCATTATCAGGTATATTCTTCCTCTACTCTTTTTTTTTATTTATCTATTTACTAACTTAATAACTAACTTATTAACTAACTTTTATATTTACGTCATTTATTTACATTTTTTTATTTATTTTCGTTTTTATTTTTTATTTTATTTTTTTTATTTACACTTTCTGTTATTGTTGTTGTTGTTGTTATTATTATTATTATTATTATTATTATTATTATTATTATTATTATTATTATTATTATTATTATTATTATTATTATTTACACTTTATGCTTACTAACTATCTAACATTTAAATTCATCATTTATTTTTTCGCAATCTAACTTAATGAAATAATTTTTCTTCTTCTCTTCTCTTTCACCTACTCTGTAGGGCTCTGCCACTCTCCGGTTTTCATATTTTAAATTTACTTTCTGCACTTTATTTTCTGTATTTTATTTTCTGCACTTTATTTTTTGTATTTTTATTTTTATTTTTGGGTGGCTGGTTTATACCACATCCTTCTTAATATTTAACGGCCGGTGTCTACCGCTTACTTGTACATTATTTTTATTTAATGTCACTTATTTATGCTTAACTAGTATCGTGATTCAAATTCTGGACGTTTGGTTAAAATTAATCC
The DNA here is from genome assembly GCA_029884605.1 of Ormosia emarginata. NCBI lineage: Eukaryota > Viridiplantae > Streptophyta > Magnoliopsida > Fabales > Fabaceae > Ormosia > Ormosia emarginata. The sequence continues at coordinate 41,533,529 of JAQQTP010000073.1, read as the reverse complement.
TAGTAATTTATATATTGATTTATTTGAATCACAATCACACACAATTAACACAATGGCTAAATTTGAAGGTGCACATGTTGAACATGATAATCAAACACAACGAGCTGAAAATGAAAGTATACATGTTGAACGTGAAAATCAACCATTGCGAACTATGCATGCATATTTGCAACCACCTCGAAATTCTAGTCCATCATGTTTTATCTTTCCACTTACTGCTAATAATTTTCAATTTAAGACGAGTATGATTTCTTTACTTCCTAATTTCCATGGTTTAGAAAATGAAAGTTCATATTTACATCTAAAAGAATTTGAGGAAGTCTGTATTGCTTTTAATGATCAAAGTTGCATTGAAAAGATTGTTAAGCTTAAATTGTTTCCTTTTCTTTGAAAGATAAAGCAAAAACTTGGCTTAACGCTTTGAAACCAAGATCAATTGGCACATGGCAAGAAATGCAAAGTGAGTTTCTAAAGAAATTTTTTCCAACACATAAAACCAATGCTTTGAAATGACAAATCCAAAATTTTTTTCAAAATTCAAATGAAGCGTATTTTCAAAGTTGGGAACGTTTTAAAGATTTGTTAAATTCTTGCCCACATCATGGTTTTGAAAAATGGCGGACTATAAGCTTCTTTTATGAAAGTTTAACACCTGAAACTAAACAATTTGTGGAAACGATGTGTAATGGCGAGTTTCTTGATAAAGAACCCGAAGAAGCTTTAGATTATTTAAACCATTTGGCTGAAAATTCTCAATCTTGGCATGGTACTAATCTTTCTGAAAATTCAATTAGATATAACCTTGCAAATGCAGGAAAAGGAAAATACCATCTTAGTCAAGAAGAAGATCTAAATGCAAGGTATGTTAGTTTGGCTAGAAAGGTTGAATCCATGGAATTAGGGAAAGTAAAAGAAGTCAAATTTGTGCAAAATGAAGAAATTTGTAGTATTTGTGATGAATTAGGACACTCAACAAATGAATGTCCTAATATTCCTGTTTTTAAAGAAGTTGTGCATGAGCAAGTAAATGCAATGAATAATTTTAAAAAGCCATTCACCTTTTCTTTTTTAAATTCTTACAATCCAGGATAGAGTAATCACCCGAACTTCAGTTGGAAGAATAATAATCAAGCATAATTTATGCAACCACCACCTCCTCAGGAACAACAGGATTCTCAAAATTCTCAAGGATATGCACCTTACGTCCCACCATATAGGAAAAACCTTAAAGGAACATTGAGTGCATTCATAGAAAAGCAAGAGGCCATCAATAAACAAAACACTCAAACCATGATAGACATAAAAGACACTCTTTCCAAACTTACTTCTGCACTCACCATTCACGAGAAAGGAAAATTTCCTTCTCAACCTCAACCGAATCCCAAAGCTCAATATAGTCTAAATGAGGGTAGTTCAGAAAACTAACAAATAAATCAAGTCAATTATGTGATAACTCTTAGGAATGGAAAAGTTGTTGAAAAAGAAATTTCTGAACCTTGTGAGAAAGATGGTGAATCAATTCCCCAAGATAAGGAAGAGGTTGATAAGTCATCTGGCCAAAATGAAACCAAACTCTCGTCTCCTCCACTCCCATTTCCTCAAGCATTAAGCAAACCAAGGAAATTAGACAACCAAATTGAAATTTTTGAAATTCTTAAACAAGTGAAGGTCAATATTTCGTTGTTAGATACTATCAAACACTTTCCTTCTTATGCAAAATTTTTGAAAGACTTATGCACTGTTAAAAGGAAATTAAATGTGAAAAAGAAAGTTTTTTTGACCGAACAGGTAAGGTCCATGATTCAAAGCAATAATGTTTTGAAACATAAAGACCTTGGTTGTCCTACAGTTTCATGCATTATTGGAGAACATATGATTGAACAAGCTTTACTTGATCTTGGTGCTAGTGTTAATTTGCTTCCATATTCAGTTTATCAACAACTCAATCTAGGTGAGTTAAAACCAACTTCTATAACTCTTCTACTTGCTGATAGATCAATTAAAATTCCAAAAGGAATAGTGGAAGATGTGTTGGTACAAGTTGATAAATTCATTTATCCTGTGGATTTTATTGTCTTGGAAACTGAACTTATGATTAATTGTTCCAAGTCAATTCCTATTATTTTAGGTCGTCCATTTTTAGCAACATCCAATGCTTTGATAAATTGTAGAAATGGATTGATGAAGCTAACATTTGGAAACATGACACTTGAGCTTAATGTTTTCAACTTATGCAAGCAACCACATGAAGTCAATGATAAAAATGAGGAAGCTGATGGGATTGAGGCCATTGTAGATGATCATCTTCTAAAAGGGAGTTCTTCTGACCCATTAGAAGTTTGTTTAATTAATTCATTTGATTCAGATATGCAAGTAGATGGTGATATTTCTGAAATATGCTCTTTGCTTGATTGTACACAAGCAATGGAATACAAAGGATGGAAGCTGAGATTCGAAGAGCTACAACCCATGAATGATAATATTCATAAAGAAGTACCTACATTGGAACTAAAGCCATTACCTTCTGGGTTGAAGTACACATTTTTGGGAGAAGACTAAAGCTTTCCAGTAGTAATTTCATCAATCCTTACTGAAGAACAAGAAGGTATGTTGATAGAAGTACTTAAAAGGCATAAAAGTGCAATTGGATGGACATTAACAAATATAAAAGGCATTAATCCATTAATTTGTACTCATAGAATACATTTAGAGGATAATGCTAAAACATCACAACAACCTCAAAGAAGATTAAATCTACACATGAAAGAGGTAGTTAGGGTTGAAGTTCTTAAATTACTTGATGTTGGAATTATTTATCCTATTTTTGATAGCCAGTGGGTAAGCCCTATACAAGTTATGCCTAAGAAATCTGGAATAACAGTGGTTGAAAATGAAAAAGGTGAGTTAATACCTACGCGAGTTTCATCTAGTTGGCGTATGTGTATTGATTTTAGAAAATTAAATACAGCCATTAGGAAAGATCATTTTCCCTTACCATTTCTTGATCAAATTCTAGAAAGAGTAGCAGGACATCCTTACTATTGTTTTCTTGATGGTTATTCGGGGTATAATCAAATACCAATTGCATTAGAGGATCAAGAAAAGACTACTTTTACGTGCCCCTTTGGCACTTTTACATATAGAAGAATGCCTTTCGGTCTTTGTAATGCTCCGGTAACTTTTCAAAGATGCATGCTAAGTATTTTTAGTGACATGATTGAGCATTATTTAGAGGTTTTCATGGATGATCTGACAGTTTTGAAATTCTTTTGAAAATTGTCTTGATAATTTGGATAAAGTTCTTAAAAGATGTGAAGAAAAAGGATTTGTTTTAAATTGGAAAAAATGTCATTATATGGTTACTTCAGGAATCGTGTTAGGTCATGTGATATCTTCTGAAGGAATTGAAGTTGATAAGGCCAAAGTTGAATAAATTGCTCATTTGCCTTCCCCAAAAACAATCAGAGAAGTTCGTTCCTTTTTAGGACATGCCGAATTTTATCGAAGATTCATTAAGGACTTTAGTGTCATATCTAGACCATTATGCAATCTTCTGATAAAAGATGCACCATTTGATTGGACTCAAGAATGCCAAAAATCTTTTGAAAAATTAATTGGTCTTCTAACATCGGCTCCTATCATGCAATCCCCTGACTAGTCTTTGCCTTTTGAATTAATGTGTGATGCAAGTAATTTTGCTATTGGCGCTGTTTTAGGCCAACGAAAGGAAGCCTCATGTGATTTGTTACGCAAGTAGAACTTTAAATAGTGCACAAATGAATTACACCACTACTGAAAAAGAACTACTTACTGTAATTTTTGCATTGGACAAATTTCGAGCTCATTTAATTGGTTCTTCTACTATTGTTTTCACTGACCATGCTGCTGTTAGATATTTAATGTCTAAGCAGGATGCCAAACCTAGGTTAATACGATGGATCTTGTTGCTTCAAGAATTCAACATCACAATAAAAGATAAGAAAGGAGCTGAAAATGTTATCGCAGATCATTTGTCCAGACTTACAACAGGCTCATCTTTTGATAGCACACCTATCAATGATTCTCTTCCTGATGAGTTTTTATTTTTTGTCAATTCCATGCCTTGGTTTGCGAACATAGTCAATTTTCTTGTAACAGGAAAGATGCCGCCTCAATGGTCACATCAAGACAGAAAAAAGTTTTTGACTGAGGTGAAAATTTTTTATTGGGATGACCCATATTTGTTCAAATATTCTCCTGATCAAATCTTTTGGAGATGTGTACCCGACAATGACGTAGGTAGTGTCATTAAATTTAGTCACTCAGAAGCATGTAGAGGTCATTTTTCTTCAAAGAAAACAGCTGCGAAAATCTTGCAGCGTGGATTTTATTGGCCCACTTTATTTAAAGACAGCCATACCTTTTGCAAAAGTTATAAAAATTGTCAGAAATTAGGGTCCATTTCTAAAAGAAATATGATGCCTCTGAATCCTATCCTTGTCATTGAAATTTTTGATTGTTGCGGAATTGATTTCATGGGTCAATTTCCATCCTTATTTGGATATGTGTATATTTTGGTTGCAGTTGATTATGTCTCAAAATGGATTGAGGCGATTCCATGTCGACAAAATGATCATAAAACTATTCTCAAATTTTTAAAAGAAAATGTCTTAAGTCGATTTGGAATCCCTCGAGCTATCATCAGTGATGGGGGAACACATTTTTGTAATAAACCATTTGAATCTTTAATGAAAAAATATGGTATTACCCATAAAGTTGCTACCCCTTATCACCCTCAGACAAGTGGACAAGTAGAATTAGCAAATCGGGAAATTAAACAAATTTTAGAAAAAACAGTTAACCTAAATCGTAAAGATTGGTCTTTAAGACTAAACGATGCACTTTGGGCTTACCGTACTGCTTTTAAAACATCTTTAGGCATGTCACCCTATCGGTTAGTCTATGGAAAACCTTGTCACTTGCCTGTAGAACTGGAGCATAAAGCATTTTGGGCCATTAAAGCTTTCAATTTAAATCTTGATGATGCTTGCAAGTTACGTAAATTGCAAATAAATGAACTTGAGGAATTGAGAAATGATGCATATGAAAACTCAAAAATTTATAAAGAAAGAACAAAAGCTTTTCATGACAAATCTATTTTGAGGAAATCTTTTGAAATTGGTCAAAAAGTTCTGCTTTATAATTCTCGTCTTCACCTATTCCCTAGAAAATTGAGATCTAGGTGGACTAGTCCTTTTATTGTCAAACATGTATATCCTTATGGGGCCATAGACATTGAGAATCCTAGGAATGGTAATGTGTCTAAGGTCAATGGACAAAGACTTAAATCATTTCTAGAAAATCAAGCTGCTGAGGTAGAATTCATTTCCTTTTCTGATCCTTGTTATGTGAAAAATTTACTCTAATTTTGTAGCTTTATTTTGTTTTGTAGCTCTTTAGCTCCCCGGTAAAATGGCGGATGACGGTACTCCGTGATTCTCAAGTCGGTTTGCTCTCCTTCAGTTTCCCAAAATAACTGATTTCTTCTTCTTTAAAATGGATATCATTCTCTTAAACCTGAGAAAACATTTTTCTTCTCTTCCTCAAAATGCTCTAACAAAAATTTACAAGGCTAGATGTGAAAGATTGAGATTATTAATGCACAAAGGTATACCAGAAGATGTACGTTGGATAATTGAAGCAAAGGTCCGATTAGCAGGTGAGTCTTCAATTTCATTTGACTCATACATGCCAGGTCTTGGTAGAAGTTCATATTCTAAAAGGAGAGGAGCAAAAAGATTACAAGTCTGTCGCATATGTGGACGATGGAATTGTAACAAGCGATGTCGTTCTTTGGGGATGGTTTCTAAAAACAGAGAAGATAAAATTTTCTTCATTAAGAATGGACTGAGTAAGGAGTCATTAGATGATATCTTATTGACTCTTGATACGTATTCTTGTGGTCTTGTGCATCGTGAAATTCTTAATTTGTGGAATCTCTTCAAGGATGAACAAAAGCAATACAGTCTTAGGAATCTGACTCTAAAAGACCCTGTTTGCCAATTTATAAGAAAATTAGATGGGAAGCTTATCCTCGACTCGTAGAAGGCGTTTAAGTCGTTTCTGGATGTGAAACCAGAGGTAGATATGAGCAACATCCACAACAACATGTACATATTTTTTTCTTTTTCTTCTTCTTCTTCATGTTCAAAAAAAAAGAAAAAAATTAAAAAAAAAGTATGTATACATCTTGGGTTTGGCTTTGGTAACACAAAACGTGAATGGGGAAATGCATGCATCCTGATCTAGCCTTCTTAATTGAAAAACAAAGAAAGTAGATTGTATCCCACATGTGAGGCAGCCAGTCGTATTATGGCCACTTATCCCTTTTGGGAGCCCTATGTTGCGCTGTTCTTGAATGGGTCTAATACTGGTCAACAATGCTTTGGCACAAAGTCGAAAGAGCAGACTACCTCCATCCCAATCTCAAGTGAGTATACACCCATCTTTCATCAGGTTTCTAACAACTTGAAAAAAAAATAGAGGGCGAAACTATGGTTGTACTTGGTCTTTAATTAGATTAGGAGCCCCGGGCGGATGCCCGTCCTGTCATAAACTCAGGAGGAGACCTTCACACGTCAGTATGTAAATAAAGTTCGTGTGCCATGCTCTGTAGAGAGCTGTGTGCTACATTCCCAGTTCTTGGAATCAAGGCTCTGTAGTGTTGATGGACAGAAAGAAGCATCCCGTCTTTACAGTGAACGGAAACTGTTAACTGAGCTGTATACTTACTTTAATTAGTAGGTCTCTATGGCGAGTTCTGACTGGCTGCGGTCAGGTACCATCTTCTTAGAATACAGGCCTTTAATTAGGTTTGTAGGAAGATAGAGGGTTGTTCTTCCGTAAGCAGGACGGAAAGGATTCAAAGGTTCTTGTTGTCGGTTCGGTAATCCTTATGGAGTTCTTATGTTGCACTGGTGACACGCAACTCAAATACATGCCACTACTGCATTCATGACACACAGTATAAAGATACGCCATGAAAACTGTACATACAGGTATGTCTTTGTTTATTATTATATTTCTTTTATCTTTGTATAATTTTGTTGTATTTTGATTTTTGGACAGACGATCCTTTGAGTAAGATCCTTCAGGGGTTTCTAGACTTCTTTACCCTGATGGTTTTCTTGAAGTTAAAAAAAAAGTTAAAAAAAAATTTCCGTGTTTCTTAATTTCAAACTTTTCTGACAACAGCCAACCTACCCTTATAGGTGTTATCATTTCTCTCTCCATTCTTTTCCTTATTTAAACACTTCATTTTCTCCACTTTCCTCTAACTCAGAAACATTCAAAGGGGGGAAGAGTATAGAAATGGGGCCTCCTGTTCGTAACCTTAAAAATGTCTGTATTTTTTGTGGGTCAAGTTATGGGAAGGGTTTAGAGTTTATAAGTGTAGCAAGTGTTCTTGGTTGAATACTTGCTACAAGAAATATTCATGTTGTATTGGGGGTGGTTGTCGTGGGTTAATGGGGGTTGTATCACTCTCTGCATTTGTAGGAGCCAGTTAGGTTTTAGGTGTCATTCCTAAACCTTTAGCTCAAAATAATATTACTGGAAAGACAGTTGGAGAAGAAATTCAGGTATCATCTATGCATGGACGAATGAAAACAATGCTTGACAACTCTGATGCATTCATTGCCTTACCAGGTGGTTTTGGTACTTTGGAAGAAATTTTTCAAATTGTCTCTTGGGCCCAACTGAACATCCACCATAAACCCATTGGTTTGTTGAATGTTAATAATTTCTTTGATCTTTTGTTATTTTTTCTTGATAAAGCTGTGAAACAGAAATTTATCACTCCTTCAGCAAGAAAACTTCTTATCTCTGCCTCCACTATTGATAAGCTAATTAATAAATTAGAAGCTTTTGTTTATGAACTTGATAAAGTCCTAGCTCAGATAGGTTGGTCATCAGGAAGAAGTGCGGGAAGCAGCATGCAAAGAAAGCCAGATCTGACACTTCATCTTTAACTTTCCTTTACCTTTGATTTTATTTATCGTACTTTATTTCTGTTTAAATTTGTGTTAGATTTCTCTAGCAGGTACTATCTTCTATCCTTTACTCATATATATTTTAACATTGTGGACAATGTTGTGATCTAGTTAGGGGGAAGGATAGTTAAAAAAAAGTAGGGAAGTATGATATGATTTTCATGAACTTGCTAAACCAATGAATATTGGCAGAGTAAGGAGTAATTTTACTCCTGAGATGCATTTTAGTTGAAGAAAGTATGTTTAGTGAGATGACTGTCAGAAACCTATAACAAAACCAATTAAGGATGGCAGAGTAAGGAAAAAATTTTGCCTTTAAGGTAATTTTACTCTTGAGACGCATCTTAGTTGAAAAAAATGGTTTTAGAAGTAGCAAAAAGCATATCTTGGGTCATAGCATAAATTTTCTTCTTTCTTATAAATCACATGCTTGGATATGAATGTTGAATTGATGGATTGAGAATGATAAAAATATGCCTTGTGAGATTTTGAGCCTATTGATGAATGGATTGAACATTTGTACCATTCTCTTCTTTCTTGTGTGATTTTCACTTGTGAAATTGTTACTCTAGAACTTGCTTTGATTCTTTTTTAGGCTACATTTTTACATGCATACATAAATATGATTGAGGCATTTTAAAATAGCTACTTTGACTAAATAGTCATCCTTGTATATTTTCCCTTGTGTAACCCCTTTGAGCTTATTTGGCCAGTTCTTGTTTTTAGCTTATTACGTGCCTTTAAAAAAAAAAGGAACATGTTTTTACCTGACCTTAGAGAATAAGATAGCATTGACTTTGTTCTTAAACAAGTGTGGGGTGTGTGTGTAAAAAAAAAGGGGAAAAAGAAAAAAAAAAGGTAAAAAGAAAAAAAAAAAGAGGAAAAAGAAAAAAAAAAAAAAAAAAAAAAAAAAAAAAAAAAAGAAAAGAAAAGAAAGAAATAGCTGACCACTTAATACACTATGTGACATATCCATATCTAGAATAAAGATGGATGCTTGGAAACAACAGAAAGTGAAGGGGAAGGTTTATGCCTAACAATGAATTCAACTCATCAATTTGGGATTAATCTTCAACAAAACATTAATCAAATATTGGTTATTGTCCTTTATGATGAATGTTCTCAAATATCTTTTCCACTTTAACTGTACCATAATGCTCTTTTATTCTCTTTGATATTTATCTTCTTATATCCATATTAACCCTCCTTCTTTACCATGACCCCATTACAACCTTGAATAAAGTCCTCTTGATTTTTGTGTGCATGTGTTCTGAGTAGTGGAGAAGTAGAAGATAAGCAAGCTTATGGTAGTGCAATTTTTCATGGGTTGAATTGAGTGAAATATCTACCATTTTAAACAGTTGAAGGATTGAGAGTGAATCCTGTGAGGATCTTTCATTCTTGAATCGTTCTTTTTAATTGAAGTTTCCTTGCTTGATGGTTTGAGATGTGAAGAAATATTACCTAAAAAAATGCTTTGTTCCCTTGAATGACTGGTTGCTCTTCTTGTTTCATTAAATTTTTTAGAGTTTTTAGCTTTTGAGTCTGTGTCATTTTTTCTTTGTTCCTTAGTTTTTGTTCTTATGTGTTTTGTCCGGGAGTGCAAAAGTTTAGTGTGGGAGAATTTGATAACAATGTATTTTATGCATTTTATAATCCTCTAACTAGGCTTCGTAAGGTTCAATTTGGCTTAATTAAGTTGATTTTGTCACATTTTATGAAATTAAGCTTAATTGGATCATTGAAGAAATTATTGCTTGAATTATCATTAATTTGGGTGATTGCATTCTTAAGTAAAGTGGCCACAACTTGAGTTGTAATTATCTGATTAATGTGATTCTGGTCTTGTTGGAAAGTTAAGATAATTCTCTAATAACTATTCACTTGATAGCAATAGTCACATTAATAGCAATATATTTCATTCATTGTATAACCTTCTCACTTGGCTTTTTCAGTAAACTGGCTATAATTTGAGTTACAAATATCCGATGGATGTGATTTTGGTCTTGTTTTTAAGCTAAGATAAATTTCTACCACCTCAAGACCAGAAACACATGTTTGGATAACTCAAATTGGAGTTGAAGCAAAATCTAGCATTTTGAACCTGACAGTTTGACCTTTATGCACTCATTAGGCTATATCTCAGGCTATAGGAGTTCAACAATTCTGAAATTTTGACAGTGGAAGGTTAAGACCCATATCTACAACTTTCATGAGAACACAGAAGCTAATTCGGATTCCTTGAAGGTGATATTGGGCTTAGAAGTCAGAACAGAGGTGCTGGATTTGGACCTGACCCATGAGCAGTAATTGGGCCATATCTCGAGCTATGGTTATTAGATTTGGCTAAACTTGGTGTCTCTGGAAAGCTGAGACAATTTCCTAAAACTTTCATGAAGACCACTTGGCTCAATTCTGACGCATGCCATGAGCTAAGAACAGAGACATTTCAGAAACAAGAAAATCCATAATTTCAGCTCATTCATCATCTATTTTGATTTTACTTCTTATCATCAAACAACTTCATTGTCTTCTTACACTCCTTGAACTCTATAAAAGGAGGCAAAGGCTGAACATTTGAGGGTGTTAATTAGCTGAGAGTTTAGTTTATGCTATTGTGTTATTAGTTTTCCTTTGTGTAGTTTTTTATTGTTCTTAATTGAAGTTATGTTCATCATCTTCTTTTTCTCTCTTTCTTTCTTCTTGTTTATGAGTAACTAAATCTTCATCTTGTTTGGGTGAAAAGGTGAAGCTCTTCGTAATAAGTTAAGGTTAGATTAATTTCTTTCTTGTGCTTTAAATAATATATTTTTATGTGATCTTTATATGAGTTGTATGTTGTTTCCAATTAATTTAGAAACTCTTCTTGTATAATGAATATCTTGATCCATTGTAGATAATAGGATTGGCACAATGGATGCTTTTGACGATTTATAAGTATTGGTAGATAATTATTGGAACCATTATATGATTACATAATTGAACTTTGAATGTTAAATCTTCCGATTGGAATCTTCATTATGTATGATTTCAATTGAGTTATAAAACGAAATAATCTTGTTTTTAATTTATTACCAAGAGTGGATCTCCTAACCCAAGCAAATTTTTTTCATCTGTGAACAACTTATATCATTTTTAGTATTGTGACAAATCTTCTCCGTACCTTAAGTAATTTTCTCTTCATCAATTCCCTGTGGATCAACCTTGGACTCCCGAGAATTTACTACTTGAAACAACCTGTACTTGAGTTTGAAACTATATAATTATATCCCATCACCTATAAACTATACCATTTAAGCTTCCTTTAGACTTGGTCTTTGGCTTAGCTTTGTTATCATCAAAACAACTCTTCAATGGGCAATAACCAATTACATTCTCCCTCTTTTTGATGATGACAAACTAACATTGAGAAAAGATTTAGTTCTATAAATTGGAATTCACAGGGTTGTTTAGAAATACTTACTCCCCCTCTTTTCGTAAGAGGTGAATATAATTTAGAGATATGCGCAGCTCCCCCTTAGCTTTGAAATCCCAAGATCTAGTTTATGTTATCTTGTCTTTTCTCAAAAACATTCTCAAAACGTGAGAACTCTAGCTTTTTTTCTCCCTTTTGTCATGATAAAAAAGATGGGGCAAGTGAAAGCATAGAGCTAAAACAAAGTATATTCAAATCAAACAAGATATATTCATTCATAGCAGACCATAATAGCAACAAAGTCTAATATTATAAATTTAGCAAGGTAAACACAATATCCAGCACATCAACCACAAAGAAGTTCAAAAGAACATATATTCATTCATCGATCAGCCAATTATATTGTATAGTCATTAAAACAGCCACTTACATTTGCAGTCCAATTGCATTTACCAATTTCTTAGTATTCTGCTATAGATTAAAAGAATCATAGATATCAAACATTCACCTTGATGAAATATGCTATAGGGATCAAAGCATGCATAGAACTAACATCATGCATCTTATATCTAAGTAGGCACTTTGTCAATGATAAGCATACTTCTCATGTAAGGAAAACATCTAATCATTTAAGATCAATTTATCAACAAGTATTATATATTCCATATAGAATATCATAATAGCTTGGGGATAAAGGTACTTATTAAGTTAGAGAGCGATGCTTTTATAGAATATTCTTCATTTATTGGTCCTTTGAGTTTAAGCTTTCTTTCATTGAGTATTCCATTCCATTACACTTGAAAAAACTCCCCTCATGTCCCTCTTCATTCAACTCTTATCTTTATCCATTTATGCCTGACATTTAATCCCATTTATAAGCATAATTTAGGTTGATATATAATGAAAAACATATACCACATTATCAACCATACAATGTTAGCTCTAACAAGAATGCATGAAGCAAATATGTACTTGAATCCACAAATATGATTTAAGCATTTTAAGGCATGATTCAAGTTTATGAAGAAACACATGATCATTATCAAAACTTATATAGGCATTTTAGGCAAACAATGATCATATTAGGCATGTTATGTCAAGTAAGAAAGTTTGGTATGCACACATGATTCAAGTTTTTTACATAGAAGTTCAAAGACAAGTTCAAGGCTCAAAATGAATTATTTACTTATTGTTTTCAAGATATGAACATATCAAGCAATTTTAAATAAGATGTATAACTTTTAACTTTCCAATCTCCAAGTAAGTATATAAGACAGTTAAGTGTAACACTTGATGTGTGGATAAAATACACACATCTTGTGCTATATTTGAGGTGGATTTAGGTGTGCTTTGATTGATTTAAGTTGGAATTTATGCCACATTTAATCTAATTATCCTTGGTATCTTATGATTGATCTTTCTCTATGTTTTTAGGTCTAAAAGAGATGTTTTGACATGGCTCTATGAAGTTTTGGATGGATTCATTGCAATGGAGTTGAGCTTAGAATTTATATGACTAAGAATCGCAGAGTTTTTGACCTTTGCGGGATAAAATGAGCATAACTTGAGCTATAGAGGTCGAAACGAGGTGATTCTGGTGGCATTAAGAAGCTAAGAAAAAGAGTTACAACTTTCATGAAGACCACTTATCCAAAAAGTGACTTTTTGAGTGATTTAGGAGTTATACACAACCATATCTAACTTGGAAAATGCTTCTGTCCAGCTCACACGACCCTGTCTAACTTCAATGAAGCTTCTGACTTGGAGACACAACCGTGTCTCTTGGTCACACGACCGTGTCTCCCCTCTACATCAAAATTATGCTATTTTTCAAGCTCACACGACCGTGTCAAAGGGAGACACGACCGTGTCTGTCCTCCTAACGTGAAAAAAGGAAGTTTTGCCCCTAAATCATTATAAATTGGGCAAAAACACCAAACATAAAGGGACTTTTGGCTAGAGACTTGTGTGATGTAACACCCCAAATTTTTACTAAATTACGATATTGTCTGAATTGTACTATTTTATATTTTGTGTGCTATAAAATTATTTTGACTGTTTCGTGACTGTATATGATTGTTGTATGTGATTTACTACGAGTTAAGAAAATAATAATTTTTAAACCGAGAAAAATCTTTATATGATTATTCAGAGCAGAGGGATCTTACTAAAACTAATTCCGAGTGATATGTGTATTAATCTTTTAATATTTAGAATTTATTTGTAAAATAAAAATATTTTATATTTTAATATTATTTTATTATCTGGTGGACAATACCTACTGACTTTAAGGCAGTAACTTCTGTCCAGTGGACAATAGGAACCAAAAAAGTCTTTGTGACTTGTAATTCAATGAACTAATAGAAATTAGTCAACGAAATTGGTTTGAATTTTCTAAACCAATAGGAAGGAGTCAACAATAATGGTTGGACTAGTTAGTTAGTAACTAGAAAACCTAACTAAGTTAGCTTAAACCTAACTAAATTAATCTAGAAAGCTTAAGTAGTAACTAAATGGAACAAACCTAGTTAGCTACTCATTAGAGCCTTGGTTAGAGAAGGTTCTAGCATGTTCAAGAAATTGAAGAGTCATCCAAAGTAACTAGATGGTTAGCCAAGTAACTAAGAAACCTAACTAGATTTACCTAAACCTAACTAGGAAACCAAATGAATCAAAACTTAGTTGCTCTTCCCTTTGAGCAATTCGGCCAAGCACCTTCAAGAAGCATCAAGAAACTTGATGACTTGATTCTCTAAGCCAATAGGAAACAAACTTGGAGACAAAGCTTTGAAGATCAAACCTTGATCTCATCTAAGGCCATTAGGGAGTCTTGAGTGGTCAACCAAAGTGGCCACCTCCTTAGGAGCTCCACGACAATGCATAAGGGAATGAGACCATTTTCACTTCATCTTCATCTTTGTTATCTCACACAAAAGCTATTTTCTCCTTTCTCTTTCTTCTAACAACCAAAAACATCATTGCTTCTCTTTGTGAAGCTCACGGCCACCATCTCCAAAACATACCTCCACTCTACTAAAATTTCATCAAACACTACTTCTCAAACCTAGTCATTATTCTAAACATCTTTCAAGTTGTGTCTTTCTTCAAAATCATTCATTTGAAGCTTGGAAAACAACTTTGAAGTTTCTTTCCTACAAGGCAAAAATCCTTGTTTCTTGTTTCTAACTTGATTCTTGAAGTTCTAAGCCATGAGTGATCCATGGTTTTTCTTTTTCAACCATAGTATATGACTTTTTAAATTGTTTAAGTTTGCTAGGGTTTTATTTGAAGCTACACGAAATCACTAGGATCAAGCTAGAAGGAGATTTGTCTTCCTTAGAGGTAAGAGGGAGATTTAATCTCATCAACCAAGTATTGGTGGTGAGAAAATGGATGTATTTGTGGTGAAGAATCCATAAAGATTCATTCACTTGGTTGTTTAAAGCTTTTCCTATTTGTGATTGATTTTGTTTGCAAGCGTGTATATATTTTTAACATATTTTGGTTTGTGTTTTATGGATGCATGATAGTTATTGTAGGATGTGAATAACATGTAAGGATTTGCATAAGTGTTCCAAAGAACACATGAAGCTCACGGCTTCACCACCACCAAGAGGACCAAGGTGTCCTAAATTATTTTCTAAGCAAGGATTAAGTGGTTTAATAATAATAAATTGGATTAAGAGTTTTTATAAGAGGTTAGATTATGGAAAAATAATTAAATATGATTTTTAAAGTAAAGAATGATTTTTGGCCAACATGCCTACTTATGATGTTTTTAATTCAAAATTATTTCCTAAGCATAGAATTATGTAAATTAAAGAGAACTCAATTTTAATGAATTTTAGAGAATAAAATGGATGAATTTATTTTATAAACTTAAATTAGAGAAATTAAGTAAGGATGAGAAATAAAATGAACACTTGAAAAGTACTAACGTGAAGCTCACCCTTTCGGTTTTGAAGCGCGTTAACAAGTTTCGAGATATAAATAATGGCTATGACTAAGAAAGGTGATTTTTAAAGGAAACAGTAGAAAATATCAAGTAAAGGATTTTTAAAAGGAAATGCTATAAATTAAGATAAAAATAAATATACATAATGGAGAAAATTTAAAATATAATTTAGAAAATAAAGAAATATTTTACGCAGTTGAAAAATATTAGAAATACCTTAAGCGTATTTAAAATAATGATTTTTAAACTACGCAATTGAGAAAATAACTTAAAAACGTTACACGATTGAGAAAATGATTTAAAAAACATTATGTGATTGAGAAAACGATTTAAAAATGCTACACGATTGAGAAAATGATTTAAAAACACTACGCAATTTTAAAAACGTCAAAAAATATTTACGCGATTTGAAAACGTTAGGAAAAGGTGATGTGAATGCGAAAATGCGATAAACTATTTACGCGATTGAGAGTAACAGTGGTTTACTGTCTGGTTAAAGTGGTGGACCCGAATATGTTGAAAAGTGGTATTGTCAAGTGGTGGCGTACTATTATGGAAAATACCGATGATATAATTATTTATGTATTTTGGCTCATGCACATGTGTTGAGGAATGTGTCAATTTGGTTGAAATTGGCAATTAGCTGACGAGAAGAATTACACCATAGTGCGGATGCGATAGGCGTAGTATGGTTCATTGAGTGAATCTTGGAGGCGTCAGTGTATGGAGGATTCCACATGTAGACAGTCGGTAGCTCCTCTGGGCCGTGGTAACGGGCAACGCACTAGCAATCACGATCGAGTGCAGACTGTCTGGTACAATGCCTGTTGTACATGACGTTTTGACTGTGTAATATTTGGTCGGGGCAGCCGGAGCTACGGACAGGTCTTCCAGATCATTCTCTCTGATGTGTGTAGTTAGCTCCATGGAGTAGGAATGAATCTGTGTACATTTGCATATGTGGTCTGCACAATAATGTGATTATTTATAATTGATCTAAGATATTATGTATACTGTGATAATATGAATTGTTGTATCAATTGTTATATCTATATGTACTGTCGTTTTTTGTACTGCCATGCTGGTAGTGATGTAGATGGTCTCACCTCTTTGTATGCATTTTCTGCATTATTATTTATGTTTCGTAAAGCCTTTGAGGAAGAAGAAGAGGAGTGGCCTCTAGATTGTCAGTACGAGGAGGAGCAACATCCAAGTAATCAGTGCGAGGAGGGCAAGCCTTTAGATCATCCATATCATTTGGATTAATTTGGTTGTTATGGTTGTGCCAGATTTTTTGGGGTTCGTGAAACTGGAGTTTCATGGAGGCTTTAAAGCCTGGCGTCCGCAAGTAGATAGGGAGTTTGTTGCTTATGTGGGATGAGTGACCTTGTCCCTTAGTAGAGAATATGAGGGTGTTTCGATGTTCTCTACTACTGTATATGTGCACTTAGAGTTGCCCTTATTTATTAGGAGTTACTGGGGTGGACGTTTTCATTCCCCAAGTGAGCTTAGTAGTGTATCGACAACCCAAACTCCTGTTCGTAGAGCTGCAAGACATTCGGTATTTCTGTCATCCGATGATCCATCAGAGGAGGATCCTTCAGAGGATCAGAATTCCTAGATGTGCACTTAGGCTGTTTTATATTTTGAATAACTCAAACAGTCTACTGCTTTGTTGAATAGTTTAAGGTTTGCATATATTTGTATCTTTAAAGACAAAATCCAATGTATAATTATGGTGTGTATTTAATAGCTTGTTTTAGTTCTTGTTCTGTTTATTTTATTTAATGATATATTGTACAAAAAGAAAATTTTCACAACTTATATTATTATACGTTAAGAAATGATTTATTACTTGGGTAAAGATTTATCATATTCATCGTAAATGTGACATCCTAAGGAGGATGTTACATTAGTTGGTATTAGAACCCAAGTTAGAGTCTTTTGGGGTTATGGTTGGGTCTATTGTTGCTTGTGTTGTGTGATTTTCTATGATTTGTTTCCGAAAGGTTACATCTGACTTTGTTTTGTCTTGTTTGCTTGATTGAAGAAAAAAATGTCTGGTGGTAAAATAACGCGTGCGAACGTGGAATGCAATGTTGATCCAATGATTACAGTTATTGAGGCTATGCAGTATATGACGGAGGTGATTACTCAGCAGAATCAACGAGCAACCCAGCAACAAGAGGTGACTACTGATGCTCTGAACTTATCTGAGTTTTGACTAGACTAAATTCTAGGCCAATAGGAACAAGTCAACAATGTAGGCTTGAAAATTCTAAACCAATAGAAATCAAGTCCACAAAAATGGTTGGACTTATTAAGATGGAACTAGAAAGCTTAACCAAGTTAGCTTAAAACCTAACTAAGTTAGCATAGAAAGCTTATATAGTAACTAAGTGAAGTAAACCTAGTTAGCTATCTAGTTAAGTTCTAGTTAGATAATGGTCTCAAAATATCAAGACTAATCTAGTTAACCTAAGTAACTATATAGTTAGGCAAGTAACTAAACAAATTAATCAAATGCACCTAAATGTAACTAGAAGACCAAATGGATCACAAACTTGGTTTGTTCTCCTTAGAGCCATTCGGCCAAGCTTAAGCAAGGAGGTTCAAGAACATTCAAGAAAGGCTTAGTCACTTGGATGACTAGGTTTTCATGCACCAATTAGAGACAAGCTTGGAGGCAAAGCTTTGTATATCAACCCTTGATCAAATCTAAGGCTATTAGGTGATGAGAGGAGTCAACAAAGGAGGCCATCTCCCTTGATGAAGAGCACGGCCATGCATAGTGAAGAGAACATCAACTTAGTCATTTTTCATCTCTAATCTTCCTTTTCTCCAAGAACATCAAGAACAATTCTCTTGTTTTCTTCTTTGAATACCATTCGGCCAACACCCACAAATCACACTTCCAACCTTCAAAAATTTCATCTAACCTACTTTCTCAAACCTAAACATCATTCTAAGAACATATCTAGTTAGAGGTTTCTTGAAAAAAATTCATCTTAAGCTTGAAAAATTTCTTTGGAGATTTTTCCTACAAGGTGAAGATTCTTATTTTTCATTTTTAACTTGATTTCTAAGGTTCTAAGCCATGATTGATCCATGGTTTATGTTTTTCTCCTATAGTTATAACTCTTTAAATTTTTGTTTAAGATCTTTTAGGTTTCTTGGAGGGTCACGAAATCAACTAGGAAGGAGAGTAGAAGGAGTTATCTTCCTTTAAGGTAAGAGGGAGATTGAATCTTATCAACCAAGTGTAGTGATGAGGAAATGGATTGTATGTGTGCGAAGAATCCATAAGGATTCATTTGTTTGGTTGTTTAAATGCTTTCCTACTTGTGTTTGATATTGTTTGTATGCATGTCTATAGCTTTAAAATATATTGCATGTGTTGAGATATGCATGATTATTAATTAGGATGTGAATAACATGTAAGGATTGCATGAGTGTTCCAAAGAACACCAAAGGGGCTCACGGCCTCAACAAGAAAAAGAGAACCAAAATGTTCTCGACCATTTCCTAAAGGAAGGATTTAATGGAATTAGGTAAATTAATAAATTCCAAAATGATTTAGAAGATGAGAAATGATCCAAAGATCAAATGTCAAGGTTTGATTAAATTTGGCCAACATGCCTTTTTAATCTATAATCAATTAAAAATTTATTTTCTAAGTGTAGATTAGATGTTTAACCTAAAAAGAATACATTTGTAATAGATTTTCAAGACTTAAAGAAGTAAACTAATTTTTATTAGAAATATGGTATAGAAGAAAAATAAACAAAACTCTTAAAAAATACTTACCTTTGAGTTTTAAAGTATAATGAGAATTTTCAAAGTGTATTTTGTAGTAATAAACTAAACAAAGGAATTTTTAAAGGAAAAACGTAGAAAATACAATTTTAATAGATTTTATAGACAAAATGCTGTCAAAATTTATTAGAAATAGAAAAATAAAAGAGAATGTTTTATAATATATTTATACCGCAAGGAAGATATTCTACGTAGTTTAAAAGTATTAAAAATAGCTTACGTAATTTTAAAATATAGATTTTAAAGCTTTTCGGTTAAGAAAACGATTTAAAAATCTTAAGCGATTGAGAAAATGATTTAAAAATACTACCCGATTTTAGAAACAGCAAAATGTATTTACGCGATTTAAAAACGTTTGTAAAAGTGACACGATTGTGAAAATGTGATAAAATTTGTACGCGATTAATTGGGACAGTGAGTTTTGCTGTCGGGCCAAAGTGGTGGACCCAGACATGTTGAGATATGGTACTGTCAAGTGGTGACGTACTATATATTGGAATTTTTGAGATTAAGGGTGTTTTTTGTAAATATGATAATATTTGGAAATTAAGGGTAATTTGGTAATTATAGTTCTTATTCATGCATCAAGAGTTGGGTCAATTTGGTTGATATTGGCGATTGATTGACGAGACGAATTACACCGTGTTGTCGGTGTGATAAGCATAGTGTGGTTCATCTTGTGTGGACTTGGAGGCATTAGTTTGCGGAGTATTCCACATGTGAACAGTTGGTCGCTCCTCTGGGTCGTGGTAACTGGCAACACACTAATGATCTCGACACGCACTATACTTAATCGAGATCTTGGGAAGACTGTTTAGTACAATGCCTGTAGTGCACGACGTGTTTGGACTGTGTACTACGACACTACGTTGGACAGTGGGCTATAGACACGACGTTTGACAGTGTATAGTTTGGTTGGGTAGCCTGAGGTACTGATAGTTCTCTTCTGGTCATTCTCTCTAATGTTTGTGTCTAGCTCCATGGAGTAGGAACGAGTCATATTGCATTTGCATTTGTGTCATGCATCATAATATTATTATTTGTGATATTATATGATGTGTTGAATTGTGTTGTTATTTATGATACTGTGGTATGAAATTCTTATATTAAATTATGTTATTATCTATGCTGTTATGGTATGCTTTATTGTATTTAAACTGTGATATCTGTTGTACTGTCGTTTTCTTATTTGCCATATTGGTATTGATGTAAGATTGTCTCACATCTTTATTTGTATGTGTTTCTGTATTATTATTTTATTTCTGTAAAGAGTTTGAGGAAGAGGTAGAGGAACAACCTCTAGAGATTGTGTACCCTGAGGAGGAGCAATAGCATACAGGTGATCAATTTGACGAGTGTGAGTCGTCTGATCATCCATATCCTTTGGACTAATTCTGTGATCATGGCATTGCCCGGATTCCTAGGTTTTGTGAGATTGGAGTTTCATAGAGGTTCGGAGGCCTGGCGTCTGCGAGAGGATCGAGGATTGGTGATTTACTTGGGACGTTTGACTGTGTCCCTACGTGGAGAGTTTGATGTTGAACCAGTCTTTACTACTACTTTGTACCTACATCTGGAGATGCCTTTGGATCTGAGGCGTCACTGGGGAGGACTTTTCCGTACCCCTAGTGAGATTAGTATAGTGTCAACAGCATGGACTCTTATCTGTAGAGCTGTGAGACATCCTGAATTTCTATCACCCGAGGTTTCCTCTGAGAGTGATCCTTCGGAGGGTTAGAACTCTTTGATGTGCACTTGGGCATATCTATGTTTTGTATTATACTAACTCTTTATTGCTTTGTTTAAATATTTGTAGTTGTAAATTATTTGTATAACTTAAGACAAAATCATATGTATATTATATGTGTAATAATAGTTTGCTTTATTTTATGTTCCATGTTATTTTATGTAATGATATCTTGTATAAAAAGGAAAAATTTTACAACTCATATTAAATATGTATCAAACATTTTATAACTTGGGTAATATTTTAGTTATTTTTATTTTATTACATCATAAATGTGACATCCCCACAAGGTTGTTACAGGGTGCGCAGATGATTGAAAGGTGACGTATGCTACATTTATGCTGAGAGGGGACAGTGAGAACTGGTGGAGAGGAACTCAGCGATTACTACAAGCTAAGGGAACTAAAATTACCTAAGAGGTATTCTATGAAGTATTTATGGAGAAGTACTTTCCTGCCAATGCCCGACATGCCAAGGAAATGAAATTTCTTAGTTTACGACAAGGCAACATGACCGTTGGTGAGTATGCTGCCAAATTTGAGAGCTTGTCACAGTTCTTAAGGTACTTCCAAATCCAGCCTGACGAGGAATGGAAATTCCACAAATTTAAAGAAGGACTAAGGGTAGAGTTGAAAAGAGGAGTGCTACCCATGAGGATGAATCAATTTCCTGCTTTAATGGATACTTATTGATAACTCAAGGAACTGGAGCCGTCAAGAGACCGAAGAAATTGCAACTTTGGACCGACTAGGTTCCAAAGAGGAGGCAACAATAATAACAACCGGTTTCAACGCAAACTGTACTCGAGACCATCGGAAAATCAACCCTAACGTCCATCTTTTGGGGGAAGTTCTAGTGGCAACAAAGTTGGTCCAAACGTGGCGTTTACGATGAGATGCTTTAAATGTGAAAAGAGTGGCCACATATCCAGAGATTGTTCAATCAAGGGAATGATCTGTTTCAAGTGTGGAAGACCTGGACATGTTTCTAAGGAATGCGACCAGCCAGAAAGGAAGCCAACTATGAGTAATGTTTTTGCTACTCAGCTATAATCTGGAGGGCGAGTATACACGATGAGCGGAGCTGAAGCTTCCCAGTACGAAGATCTTATTCAGGGAGAAGGTGTCATAGAAGGTAATCTTTTGACTGTACTACATGATTTGGGTGCAACGCATTCATTTATTCCATATGATTGTGTGGATTGGTTGAAATTGCTTGTGTCTTCTCTGAGTTTTCAATTGATTGTTTCTACACCAACTACCAAACCTGTTGTTACATCTAAAGTATGTCTGAACTGCCCTATTACCATTCATAATCGAGTCTTTTCTGTTAATTTAATTTTTTTATCTCTTGTTGAAATAGATATAATCTTAGGAATTGATTGGTTGTCTTCTAACTATATCCTATTAGACTGTGCCAATAAAACCTTAGTTTTTCCTAAGGATGAGAATTCTGGATTTTTAACTACTGCTGAAGTCGAATCATTATTGAGGGATGGAGCTCAAGGATACATGTTGTTATCTTCTTTAGAAGTCAAGAGTGAGAGAGATGTGAACGTTATTTCTGTTGTTAATGAGTTTCCAGAGGTTTTTCCTAATGAGGTACCCAATTTACCACCGGAGAGAGAGATAAAGTTTTCTATCAATCTTGTACCAGGAGCAGGTCCTATTTCGATTGCACCATATCAGATGTCACCATCAGAATTAGTTGAATTGAAGAAGCAATTGGAGGAACTATTAGAAAAATAATTTGTGCGACCGAGTGTTTCGCTGTGGGGAGCACTAGTACTGCTAGTCAAGAAGAAGGATGCAACTACTCGTCTTTGTGTGGACTATCGCCAGCTGAACAAGGTCATGATAAAGAATAAGTATCCACTCCCAAGGATTGATGATTTGATGGACCAACTGAAAGGAGCAGCTATTTTCTCTAAGATAGATCTGCAATTAGGTTATCATAAGGTAAAGGATATACCTAAGACAGCTTTCCGAACTCATTACGGGCATTATGAGTATCAAGTGATGCCGTTTGGAGTGTCGAATGCTCCTGCTATATTCATAGATTTCATGAACAGGATATTTCGTCCATACCCAGACAAATTTATCGTTGTTTTTATTGATAACATTCTGATCTATTCTCAAAATCAGGAAGAGTATGCTCAACATCTCAGCATAGTTTTCCAAATTTTGAAAGAGAATAAGCTATATGCAAAGTTGGCGAAGTGTGAGTTTTGGTTGGAAGAAGTTCAGTTTCTGGGTCACGTGATTTCCAAGGAAGGTATTGCGGTGGACCCATCGAAAGTGGAAACCATTCTACAATAGGAAAGGCCAAAGACAGTGACAGAGATACGGAGTTTTGTTGGGTTGGCCGGATATTATCGAAGGTTTATTAAAGGTTTTTCTAAGATAGCATGACCTCTTACACAACTTACAAGGAAGAGTCAAGCTTTTGTTTGGACAGAAGAATGTGAAGGAAGCTTCTAAGAGTTGAAGAAGAGACTGACGACCGCAACAGTACTAATTTTGCCAGATCCAAGCGAGACTTTCGAGGTGTATTACGATGTTTCTTACCAGGGGTTAGGATGTGTGTTAATGCAAAATAGAAATGGGGTTGCGTATGTTTTAAGACAGTTGAAGGTATATGAAAGGAACTACCCAACGCACGATTTGGAGCTAGCCGCAATGGTTTTTGCATTAAAAGCATGGAGACATTTTCTATGCAGGGCCACATTCAATGTCTTCAGTGATCACAAGAGTTTGAAATACTTGTTTGATCAGAAGGAATTGAATATGATGCAGAGGCAGTGACTAGAATTTTTAAAGGATTATGATTTTCAGCTTCAGTACCATCCAGGAAAGGCAAATGTGGTGGCAGATGCCTTAAGTAGGAAGGTGATAAGTGTTTATACCATGATGATAAATGAGGAACAATTGATCAATTAGTTTAGAGATTTGTGGTTATCTGTGGAATTGGCACTAGGGAGGATTCGTCTAAATCGAATGACTGTTTTGAATGACTTGCTGAAAAGACAGGAAGATGATCCGTTTTTACAAAATGAGAAAGAATTTTTGAAGTAAGTTCATAAGGCAACGGTTAAGGAAGGATCTGATGGGGTCTTAAGATTTGACGGAAGGATTTGTATACCTGATGATCTCGATCTTGAGCAAGTAATTTTGGATGAAGCTCATACTAGTAGGTTAAGTATGCATCCGGGAATAACTAAGATGTATCAAGATTTAAAGCGAATGTTTTGGTGGCCAAGAATGAAGAGATATGTTGCGGAATGTGTGGCGTCCTGCTTGGTTTGTCAAAAGGAAAAAGTTGAACATCAAAGACCTGTCGGTATGTTACAACCTTTAACTATTCCAGAATGGAAATGGGATAGTATCTCTATGGATTTTGTTACCGAATTGCCGAGAACTAGGAAGGGTCATGATTCTATATGGGTTATAGTTGATAAGCTTATGAAGTCAGCGTACTTCTTGCTGATCAATATCAAGTATTTGTTAGAACGATTGACCCAGGTGTACATTAGTGAAATTGTTAGACTTCACAGTGTACCCTGTAGTATTGTATCCGATAGAGATCCGAGATTTACATCAAAGTTTTGGTGAAACTTACAAGAAGCCATGGGGACTAAGCTACGTCTAAGCTCTGCTTATCATCTGCAAACTGATGGTTAGACTGAAAGGACTATCCAGTCGTTGGAAGATCTATTGCGAGCTTGTGTATTAGAACAACAAGGGAGTTGGGATGAATTCTTGTCTCTGATAAAATTCACCTACAACAATAGTTTTCACACAAGTATATGGATGTCACCCTACGAAAAATTATATAGGCGACGATGCCGAATACCTTTGTGTTGATATAAGGATGGGGAAAGTATGACCATAGGGCCTAATCTTGTACAACAAACTACGGAAATGGTGAAAATGATTCAGGAGAAAATGAGGACGATTCAGAGCCGACAAAAAAGCTATGCAGACAAGCGAATGTGACCTTTTGAATTTGAGGAAGGTGAACATGTGTTCTTGTGAGTAGCACCTACGACTGGAGTCAGAAGGGTTATCAAATCTAGAAAATTCACTCTTAAATTCATCGGACCTTACCAAATTATTCGTCAGATAGGTCCCGTAGCCTACCAAATAACCTTACCACCTTTTCTTTCCAATCTCCAAGATGTATTCCATGTGTCTCAATTGAGAAAATATATTCCCGATCCAACGCATGTTTTTCAGTTTGATGAAGTACAACTGAAAGATAATTTGACGTATGAGACACTTCCTGTTAAGATTGAGGATAAGAGAGTGAAGCAACTTCAAGGGAAAATGATTGTATTGGTTAAGGTGATCTAGAATGAGGTAACGGGAGATGCTACCTAGGAGGTGGAGGATAAAATGAGGGAGCTATACCCACACCTTTTCTAAGGTATGATAAATTTCGGGGACAAAATTTTTTTAGTAGGGGAGAGTTGTAACACCCTTAATTTTTGCTAAATTATGATATTGTCTGAATTGTACTGTTTTATGATTTTTGTGTGCTATAAAATTATTTTTACTGTTTCGTGACTGTATTTGATTATTATGTGTGATTTACTCCGAGTCAAGAAAATAATAATTTTCAGGTCAGGAAAAATCTTTATCTGATTATTCGAAATTGGGGGATCTTACTAAACCTACATTCGAGTGATACGTGTATCAATCTTTTAATTTTTAGAATTTATCTATAAAATAAAAATATTTTATGTTTTAATATTATTTTATTATCTAGTGGACAATACCTATTGACTTTAAGGCAGTAACTTCTGTCCAGTGGGCAATAGAAACCGAAAAAATCTTTGTGACTTGCAATTCGGTGAACCAATAGAAATTGGTCAACGAAATTGGCTTGAATTTTCTAAACCAATAGGAAGGAGTCAACAACAATGGTTGGACTAGTTAGTTAGTAACTAGAAGACCTAACTAAGTTAGCTTAAACCTAACTAAATTAATCTAGAAAGCTTAAGTAGTAACTAAAAGGAACAAACCTAGTTAGCTACTCATTAGAGCCTTGGTTAGAGAAGGTTCTAGCATGTTCAAGAAATGGAGGAGTCATCCTAAGTAACTAGATGGTTAGCCAAGTAACTAAGAAACCTAACTAGATTTACCTAAACCTAACTAGAAAACCAAATGAATCAAAACTTAGTTGCTCTTCCCTTTGAGCAAATCGGCCAAGCACCTTCAAGAAGCATCAAGAAACTTGATGACTTGATTCTCTAAGCCAATAGGAAACAAACTTAGAGACAAAGCTTTGAAGATCAACCCTTGATCTCATCTAAGGCCATTAGGGAGTTTTGAGTGGTCAACCAAAGTGGCCACCTCCTTAGGAGCTCCACGACAATGCAAAAGGGGAGGAGACCATTTTCACTTCATCTTCATCTTTGTTATCTCTCACAAAAGCTATTTTCTCCTTTCTCTTTCTTCCAAGAACCAAAAACACCATTGCTTCTCTTTGTGAAGCTCACGGCCACCATCTCCAAAACATACCTCCACTCTACTAAAATTTCATCCAACACAACGTCTCAAACCTAAACATCAATCTAAACATCTTTCAAGTTGTGACTTTCTTTAAAATCATTCATTTGAAGCTTGGAAAACAACCTTGTAGTTTCTTTCCTACAAGGTAAAAATCATTGTTTCTTGTTTCTAACTTGATTCTTGAAGTTCTAAGCCATGATTGATCGATGGTTTTTCTTTTTCAACCATAGTTTATGACTTTTTAAATTGTTTAAGTTTGTCAGGGTAATATTTGGAGCTACATGAAATAACTAGGATCAAGCTAGAAGGAGATTTGTCTTTCTTAGAGGTAAGAGGGAGATTTAATCTCATCAACCAAGTATTGGTGGTGAGAAAATGGATGTATTTGTGGTGATGAATTCACAAGGATTCATTCACTTGGTTGTTTAAAGATTTTCTTATTTGTGATTGATTTTGTTTGCAAGCATGTCTATAGTTTTAATATATTTTGGTATGTGTTTTATGGATGCATGATAGTTATTGTAGGATGTGTATAACGTGTGAGGATTTGCATGAGTGTTCCAAAGAACACATGAAGCTCACGACTTCACCACCACCAAGAGGACCAAGGTGTCCTAAATTATTTTCTAAGCAATGATTAAGTGGTTTAATAATAATAAATTGGATTAAGAGTTTCTATAAGATGTTAGATTATGGAAAAGCAATTAAATATGATTTTTAAAGTAAAGAATGATTTTTGGCCAACATGCCTATTTATGATGTTTTTAATTCAAAATTATTTCCTAAGCATAAAATTATGTAAATTAAAGAGAACTCAATTTTAATGAATGAAGTTATTTTTTAAACTTAAATTAGAGAAATTAAGTAAGGATGAGAAATAAAATGAACACTTGAAAAGTACTAACGTAAAGCTCACCCTTTGGGTTTTGAAGTGCGTTAACAAGTTTCGAGATATAAATAGTGGTTATGACTAAGAATGGTGATTTTAAAGGAAACAGTAGAAAATATCAAGTAAAGGATTTTGAAAAGGAAATGTTGTAAAGTAAACTAAAAATAAATATATATAATGGAGAAAATTTAAAAATATAATTTAGAACGTAAATAAATATTTTACGCAGTTGAAAAATATTAGAAATACCTTATGCGTATTTAAAATAATTATTTTTAAACTACGTGATTGAGAAAACGATTTAAAAATGTTACGCGCTTGAGAAAATGATTTAAAAACGTTACCCGAATGAGAAAAAGATTTAAAAACGTTACGCGATTGAGGTAACGATTTAAAAATGCTACATGATTGAGAAAATGATTTAAAAACACTACGTGATTTTAAAAACTTCAAAAAATATTTTTGCGATTTGAAAACGTTAAGAAAAGGTGACGTGAATGCAAAAATGCGATAAACTATTTACGCGATTGAGAGTAACAGTGGTTTACTGTCGGGTTAAAGTAGTGGACCCAAATATGTTAAAAAATGGTACTGTCAAGTGGTGGCGTACTATTATGAAAAATACCGATGATATGATTATTTTGGTATTTTGGCTCATGCACATGCATCGAGGAATGTGTCAATTTAGTTGAAATTAACAATTGGCTGACGAGATGAATTACACCGTAGTGCGGGTGCAATAGGTGTAGTGTGGTTCATTGAGTGAATCTTGGAGGCGTTAGTGTGCGGAGGATTCCACGTGTAGACAGTTGGTAGCTCCTCTGGGCCGTGGTAACGAGCAACGCACTAGCAATATCGACTAGCACTATTCTTAATCACGATCTAGTGGAGACTGTCTGGTACAATACCTATTATAGATGATGTTTTGACTGTGTAATATTTGGCCGAGGTAGCTGGAGCTACTGACAAGTCTTCCAGATCATTCTCTCTGATGTGTGTAGTTAGCTCCATGGAGTAAGAATGAGTCTGTGTACATTTGCATATGTGGTCTGCATAATAATGTGATTATTTATAATTGATTTGAGATATTATGTATACCGTGATAATATGAACTATTGTATCAATTGTTATATCTATATGTACTGTTGTTTTCTATACTGTCATGCTGGTAGTGATGTAGATTGTCTTACCTCTTTGTATGCATTTTCTGTATTATTATTTATGTTTCGCAAAGACTTTGAGGAAGAAGAAGAGGAGCGGTCTCTAGATTGTCAGTACGAAGAGGAGCAGCATTTAAGTGATCAGTGCAAGGAGGGCGAGCCTTTAGATTATCCATATCATTTGGATTAATTTGGTTGTTATGGCTATGCTGAATTTTCTGGGGTTCGTGAAACTGGAGTTTCATGGAGGCTCTGAAGCCTGGCATCTGCAAGTAGATAGGCAGTCTGTTGCTTATGTGGGACGAGTGACCCTGTCCCTTAGTAGAGAATATGAGGGTGTTTCGATGTTCTCTACTACTGTATATGTGTACTTAGAGTTGCCCTTATCTATTAGGCGTTACTGGGGTTGATGTTTTCATGCCCCAAGCGAGCTTAATAGTGTGTCGACAGCCCGGACTCCTGTCCGTAGAGCTGCAAGACATCTGGGGTTTCTGTCGTCCGATGATCCATCAGAGGAAGATCCTTCGGAGGATCAGAATTCCTAGATGTGCACTTGGGTTGTTTTATGTTTTGTATAACTCAAACAGTTTACTGCTTTGTTGAATAGTTTATGGTTTGTATATATTTGTATCTTTAAAGACAAAATCCTATGTATAATTATGGTGTGTATTTAATAGCTTGTTTTATTTCTTGTTCTGTTTATTTTATTTAATGATATACTGTACAGAAAGAAAATTTTCACAACTTATATTATTATACGTTAAGAAATGATTTATAACTTGGGTAAAGGTTTATCATATTCATCGTAAATGTGACATCCTAAGGAGGGTGTTACATTAGTTAGTATTAGAACCCAAGTTAGAGTCTTTTGGGGTTGTGGTTGGGTCTGTTTTTGCTTGTGTTATGTGATTCTCTGTGATTTGTTTCCGAAAGGTTACATCTGACTTTGTTTTGTCTTGTTTGCTTGATTGAAGAAAAAGATGTCTGGTGGTAGAAGAATGCGTGCAAACGTGGAATACAATGTTGATCCAACGACTGCAACTATTGAGGCTATGCAGTGTATGGTGGAGGTGATTACTTAGCAGAATCAATGAGCAGCCCAGCAACAAGAGGCTACTGCTGATGCTTTGAACTTATCTAAGTTTAGACGCAATAACCCGCTGCAATTCAGAGGCGAATTTGATCCTAAGAAGGCGAGTCTTTGGATCAAAGACCTAGAAAAGATCTTTGAAGGAATGGGTGCGCAGATGATCAAAAGGTGACATATGCTACATTTATGCTGAGAGGGGATGGTGAGAACTGGTGGAGAGGAACTTGGCGATTACTACAAGCTGAGGGAACTAAAATTACCTGGGAGGTATTCTGTGAAGTATTTATGGTGAAGTACTTTCCTACTAGTGCCCGACATGCCAATGAATGGAATTTCTTAGTTTACGACAATGCAACTTGACCATTGGTGAATATGCTGCCAAATTTGAGAGCTTGTCAGAGTTCTTAAGGTACTTCCAAATCTAGCCTGACGAGGAATGGAAATGCTACAAATTTGAAGAAGGACTAAGGGTAGAGCTGAAAAGAGGAGTGGTACCCATGAGGATGAATCAATTTCTTGCTTTGATGGTTACGTGTCGACGACTCGAGGAACTGGAGCCGTTAAGAGACCTAAGAAATCACAACTTTTGACCGACTAGGTTCCAAAGAGGAGGCAACAACAATAACAGCCGGTTTCAGTGCAAACCGTATTCGAGACCACCTGGAAATCAACCCCAACGTCCATCTTTTGGGGGAAGTTCTAGTGGTAACAAAGCTGGTCCAAACATGGCATTTACACCGAGATGCTTTAAATGTGGAAAGAATGGCCACATATCCAGAGATTGTTCAATCAAGGGAACGATTTGTTTCAAGTGTGGAAGACTTGGACATGTTTCTAGGGAATGCAACCAGCCAAAAAGGAAGCCAACTGTGAGTAATGTTCGTGCTACTCAGCCGCGATCTGGAGGGTGAGTATACACGATGATTGAAGCTGAAGCTTCCCAGTCCGAAGATCTTATTTAGGGGGAAGGTGTCATAGAAGGTAATCTTTTGACTGTACTACATAATTCGGGTGCAATGCATTCATTTATTTCATATGACTGTGTGGATCGGTTGAAATTGTCTGTTTCTTCTTTGAGTTTTCAATTGATTGTTTCTACACCAATTGTCAAACCTGTTGTTACATCTAAAGTATGTTTGAACTGCCCTATTACCATTCATAATCGAGTCTTTTATGTTAATTTAATTTGTTTACCTCTTGTTGAAATAGATATAATCTTATGAATGGATTGGTTGTCTTCTAACCATATCTTATTAGACTGTGCCAATAAAACATTAGTTTTTCTTAAGGATGAGAATTCTGGATTTTTAACTACCGCTAAAGTTGAATCATTGTTGAGGGATGAAGCTCAAGGATACATGTTGTTGTCTTTTTTAGGAGTCAAGAGTGAGAGAGATGTGAACGGTATTTCTGTTGTTAATGAGTTTCCATAGGTTTTTCCTGATAAGGTACCCAGTTTACCATCAGAGAGAGAGATAGAGTTTTCTATCAATCTTGTACCAGGAGCAGGTCTTATTTCGATTGCACCATATCGGATGTCGTCATCAGAATTAGTTGAATTGAAGAAGCAATTGGAGGAACTGTTGGAAAAACAGTTTTTACGACTGAGTGTTTCGCCGTGGGGAGCACTAGTACTACTAGTCAAGAAGAAGGAAGCAACTTCTCGTCTTTGTGTGGACTATTGCCAGCTGAACAAGGTCATGATAAAGAATAAGTATCCACTTCCAAGGATTGATGATTTGATGGACCAATTGAAAGGAGCAACTGTTTTCTCTAAGATAGATCTACGATCAGGTTATCATCAAATTCATGTTAAGGTAGAGGATATACCTAAGACAGCTTTTCGAACTCGTTACGGGCATTATGAGTATCAAGTGATGCCGTTCGGAGTGACGAATGCTCATGCTATATTCATGGATTACATGAACAGGATCTTTCGTCCTTACCATGACTGATTTGCCATTATTTTTATCGATGACATTCTGATCTACTCTCAAAATCAGGAAGAGCATGCTAAACATCTCAGCATAGTTCTCCAAATTTTGAAAGAAAAGAAGTTGTATGCAAAGTTGGCGAAGTGTGAGTTTTGGTTGGAAGAAGTTCAGTTTCTGGGTCACGTGATTTCCAAGAAAGGTAATGCGGTGGATCCATCGAAAGTGGAAACTATTCTACAATGGGAAAGGCCAAAGACAGTGACAGAGATCTAGAGTTTTGTTGGGTTAGCCGGATATTACCGAAGGTTTTTCTAAGATAGCGGGACCTCTTAAATAGCTTACAAGGAAGAGTCAAGCTTTTGTTTGGACAGAAGAATGTGAAGCAAGCTTCCAAGAGTTGAAGAAGAGACTGACGACCGCACCAGTGCTGATTTTGCCGGATCCAAGTGAGACTTTCGAGGTGTATTGTGACGCTTCTTACCAGGGGTTAGGACGTGTGTTGATGCAGAACAGAAATGTGGTAGCCTATGCTTCAAGACAGTTGAAGGTACATGAAAAGAACTACCCAACGCACGATTTGGAGCTAGCCATAGTGGTTTTTACGTTAAAAGCATGGAGGCATTTTCTATATGGGGCCACGTTCAATGTCTTTAGTGATCACAAGAGTTTGAAATACTTGTTTGATCATAAGGAATTGAACATGACACAGAGACAGTGGCTAGAATTTTTGAAGGATTATGATTTTCAGCTTTAGTACCATCCAAGAAAGGCAAATGTGGTGGCAGATGCCTTAAGTAGGAAAGTGATCAGTGTTCCTACCATGATGATAAAGGAGGAAGAATTGATCAATTAGTTTGGAGATTTGTGGTTGTCTATGGAATTGGCACCGAGGAGGATTCGTCTAAATCGAGTGATTATTTTGAATGACTTGCTAGAGGAAATCTGAGATAGACTAGAAGATGATCCGTTTTTGCAGAATGAGAAAGAATTTTTGAAGCAAGGTCATAAGGCAACGATTTAGGAAGGATCTGATGGGGTCTCAAGATTTGAAGGAAGGATTTGTATACCTGATGATCCCGATCTTAAGCAAGTAATTTTGGACGAAGCTCATACTAGTAGGTTAAGTATGAGCAGACTGATGGTCAGACTGAAAGGACTATCCAGTCATTGGAAGATCTATTGCGAGCTTGTGTGTTAGAACAACAAGGGAGTTGGGATGAATTCTTGTCTCTGATAGAATTCACCTATAATAATAGTTTTCACACAAGTATAGGGATGGCACCTTACAAAACATTGTATGGGCGATGATGCCGAACACCTTTGTAATGGTATTAGGATGGGGAAAGTATGACCATAGGGCCTAATCTTGTATAGCAAACTACGGAAAAGGTGAAAATGATTCAGGAGAAAATGAGGACGACTTAGAGCCGACAGAAAAGCTATACAGACAAGCGAAGGAGACCTTGTGAATTTTAGGAAGGTGAACATGTGTTCTTGCGAGTAACACCTACGACTGGTGTCAGAAGGGTTATCAAATCCGAAAAACTCACTCCTAAATTCATCTGACCTTACCAAATTATTCGTCGGATAGGTCTTGTAGCCCACCAAATAGCCTTACCACCTTTTCTTTCTAATCTCCATGATGTATTCCATGTGTCTCAGTTGAGAAAATATATTCCTAATCCAACGCATGTTATTCAGCCCGATGAAGTACAACTGAAAGATAATTTGACGTATGAGACACTTCCTGTTAAGATTGAGGACAGGAGAGTGAAGCAACTTCAAGGGAAATTGATTGTATTGGTTAAGGTGATCTGGAATGAGGTAACGGGAGATGCTACTTGGGAGGTGGAGGATAAAATGAAGGAGCAATACCCACATCTTTTCTAAGGTACGATAAATTTTGGGAATGAAATTTATTTAGTTAGGGAGAGTTGTAACACCCCAAATTTTTGCTAAATTACGATATTGTCTGAATGTATTGTTTTATGTTTTCTGTGTGCTATAAAATTATTTTGACTATTTTGTGACTATATTTGATTGTTGTGTGTGATTTACTCCGAGTCAAGAAAATAATAATTTTCGGGTCAGGAAAAATCTTTATCTGATTATTCAGAGGTAGGGAATCTTACTAAACCCAATTCCGAGTGATACGTGTATTAATATTTTAATTTTTAGAATTTATCTGTAAAATAAAAATATTTTATATTTTAATATTATTTTATTATTCGGTGGACATTACTTACTGATTTTAAGGCAGTCACTTCTGTCCAGTGGACAATAGGAACCAAAAAAGTCTTTGTGACTTGCAATTCGGTGAACCAATAGCAATTGGTCAACGAAATTGGCTTGAATTTTCTAAACCAATAGGAAGGAGTCAACAATAATGGTTGGACTAGTTAGTTGGTAACTAGAAAACCTAACTAAGTTAGTTTAAACCTAACTAAATTAATCTAGAAAGCTTAAGTAGTAACTATATAGAACAAACCTAGTTAGCTACTCATTAGAGCCTTGGTTAGAGAAGGTTCTAGCATGTTCAAGAAATGGAGGAGCCATCCTAAGTAACTAGATGGTTAGCCAAGTAACTAAGAAACCTAACTAGATTTACCTAAACCTAACTAGGAAACCAAATGAATCAAAACTTAGTTGCTCTTCCCTTTGAGCAATTCGGCCAAGCACCTTCAAGAAGCATCAAGAAACTTGATGACTTGATTCTCTAAGCCAATAGGAAGCAAACTTGGAGACAAAACTTTGAAGATCAACCATTAATCTCATCTAAGGCCATTAGGGAGTCTTGAGTGGTCAACCAAAGTGGCCACTTCCTTAGGAGCTCCACGGTAATGCATAAGGGGATGAGACCATTTTCACTTCATCTTCATCTTTGTTATCTCCCATAAAAGCTATTTTCTCCTTTCTCTTTCTTCCAAGAACCAAAAACATCATTGCTTCTCTTTGTGAAGCTCACGACCACCATCTCCAAAACATACCTCCACTCTTCTAAAATTTCATCCAACACCACTTCTCAAACCTAAACATCAATCTAAACATCTTTCAAGTTGTGACTTTCTTCAAAATCATTCATTTGAAGCTTGGAAAATAACCTTGATGTTTCTTTTCTACAAGGTAAAAATCCTTATTTCTTGTTTCTAACTTGATTCTTGAAGTTCTAAGCCATGATTAATCCATGGTTTTTCTTTTTCAACCATAGTTTATGACTTTTTAAATTGTTTAAGTTTGCTAGGGTTTTATTTGGAGCTACACGAAATCACTAGGATCAAGCTAGAAGAAGATTTGTCTTCCTTAGAGGTAAGAGGGAGATTTAATCTCATCAACCAAGTATTAGTGGTGAGAAAATAGAAGTATTTGTGGTGAAGAATCCGTAAGGATTCATTCACTTGGTTGTTTAAAGTTTTTCCTATTTGTGATTGATTTTGTTTGAAAGCATGTCTATAGTTTTAATATATTTTGGTATGTGTTTTATGGATGCATGATAGTTATTGTAGGATGTGAATAACGTGTGAGGATTTGCATGAGTGTTCCAAAGAACACATGAAGCTCATGACTTCACCACCACCAAGAGGACCAAGGTGTCCTAAATTATTTTCTAAGCAATGATTAAGTGGTTTAATTATAATACATTGGATTAAGAGTTTTTATAAGAGGTTAGATTATGGAAAAACAATTAAATATGATTTTTAAAGTAAAGAATGATTTTTGGCCAACATGCCTACTTATGATGTTTTTAATTCAAAATTATTTCCTAAGCATTGAATTATGTAAATTAAAGAGAACTCAATTTTAATGAATTATAGAGAATAAAGTGAATGAAGTTATTTTATAAACTTAAATTAGAGAAATTAAGTAAGGATGAGAAATAAAATGAACACTTGAAAAGTACTAACGTATAGCTCACCCTTTGAGTTTTGAAGCGCGTTAGCAAGTTTCGAGATATAAATAATGGTTATGACTAAGAAATGTGATTTTTAAAGGAAATAGTAGAAAATATCAAGTAAAGGATTTTTTAAAGGAAAATGTTGTAAATTAAGCTAAAAATAAATGTATATAATGGAGAAAAATTAAAAATATAATTTAGAACGTAAAAGAAATATTTTACGCAGTTGAAAAATATTAGAAATACCTTAAGCGTATTTAAAATAATGATTTTTAAACTATGCGATTGAGAAAACGATTTAAAAACTTTACACAATTGAGAAAATGATTTAAAAACGTTACGCGATTGAGAAAATGATTTAAAAATGCTACACGATTGAGAAAATGATTTAAAAACACTACGCGATTTTAAAAATGTCAAAAAATATTGACGCGATTTGAAAACATTAGGAAAAGGTGACGTGAATCCGAAAATGCGATAAATTATTTACGCGATTGAGAGTAACAGTGGTTTACTATCGGGTTAAAGTGGTGGACCCGAATATGTTAAAAAATAGTACTGTCATGTGGTAGCGTACTATTATGGAAAATACCGATGATATGATTATTTATGTATTTTGGCTTATGCACATGTATCGAGTAATGTGTCAATTTGGTTGAAATTGGCTATTGACTGACGAAATAAATTACACCATAGTGTGAGTGCGATAAGCGTAATGTGGTTTATTGAGTGAATCTTGGAGGTATTAGTGTGCGGAGGATTCCACATGTAGACAGTTGGTAGCTCCTTTGGGCCATGGTAACGGGTAACGCACTTGCAATCTCGACTAGCACTATTCTTAATCACAATCAAGTGGAGATTGTCTAGTACAACGTCTGTTGTACACGACATTTTGACTGTGTAATATTTGGTTGGGGCAGCCAGAGCTACTGACAGGTCTTCCAAATCATTCTCTTTGATGTGTGTAGTTAGCTCCATGGAGTAGGAATAAGTCTGTATACATTTGCATATGTGGTCTGCATAACAATGTGATTATTTATAATTGATCTTGGATATTATGTATGCTGTGATAATATGAATTGTTGTATCAATTGTTATATCTATATGTATTGTCATTTTCTGTACTGTCGTGCTGATAGTGATGTAGATTGTCTCACCTCTTTGTATGCATTTTCTGTATTATTATTTATATTTCGTAAAGACTTTGAGGAAGAAGAAGAGGAGTAGCCTCTAGATTGTTTGTACAAGGAGGAGCAACATCCGAGTGATCAGTGCGAGGAGGGTAAGCCTTTAGATCATCCATATCATTTAGATTGATTTGGTTGTTATGGTTGTGCTGGATTTTCTGGGGTTCGTGACACTGGAGTTTCATGGAGGCTCTGAAGCCTGGCATCTGCAAGTAGATAGGGAGTTTGTTGCTTATGTAGGAAGAGTGATCCTGTCCCTTAGTAGAGAATATGAAGGTGTTCCGATGTTCTCTACTGCTGTATATGTGCACTTAGAGTTGCCCTTATCTATTAGGCGTTACTGGGGTGGACGTTTTCATGCCCCAAGTGAGCTTAGTAGTGTGTCGACAGCCCGGACTCCTGTCCGTAGAGCTGCAAGACATCCAGGATTTCTGTCGTCCGATGATCCATCAGAGGAGGATCCTTCGGAGGATCAGAATTCCTAGATGTGCACTTGGGTTGTTTTATGTTTTGTTTAACTCAAACAGTTTACTGCTTTGTTGAATAGTTTATGGTTTGTGTATATTTGTATCTTTAAAGACAAAATCCTATGTATAATTATGGTGTGTATTTAATAGCTTGTTTTATTTCTTGTTCTGTTTATTTTATTTAATGATATACTGTACAAAAAGAAAATTTTCACAACTTATATTATTATACGTTAAGAAATGATTTATAACTTGGGTAAAAGTTTATTATATTCATCGTAAATGTGACATCCTAAGGAAGGTGTTACATATGACGACAAGTTTTGAGAGAAGAGACGCAAGGATTTGAGGCGAAGGCTTTGAAGGCAAGAGCAAGACTCTTTGAAAATCAACCATTGAAGTTCTTTCTCTATCTCTATCTTCCCATCTTTTTTTTTTTGTCTATCAATCATGATTGTTTCTTTAATCCTTATTCTTGTTTGTGTTACAATTGCCATGAACGGCTAAACTCCTTTTCTAGAATTAGGATAAAACTCTCTATTTTCCTATTATGAATTGTTAATTGATTCTTTGTTAATGAAATTATTGTTCTTGATTCATTCTTGGTATGCTTAATGCTTGTGATAAGTTCCGCACCATATTTATATGATCTTAGGCTTTAGGTGAAGAATCGAAAGATGAAATTTAATTGCTTAATAATCCAAGAATTGAACTTAGGAATTGAGACCTAGACATAGACTTAAATCCTTCGAGGGTTAAATGATTGTCATGAATCTTAATGGGTTGGAACTTGGATTAATTACCATGAGAATGGAATTAATGAAGTTTTAGAATGTTTTTAGTGCCAAGAAATTAGACTTTAAATAATTTAGGACAAATCGCCTTCAAGAACATAATTAAACATTAACAAAGATAGGATTACAATTTATTGTAGGAGGTAGTGTAGTGGATTTCGAGTCCTAGGCCTTTAAATCTTTGTTAAATCTCATCTTTTCTAGTTTCAATTGTTTACTTTTCATCTTAATTTTAATATAGCTTTCACTATTGCTTTTATTCACTTAAATAATAAAAAATTACCATAAGAGTTAGTAGTCAATCGATTCTCGGGAGAACGATCTTATTTTACTACTTGTGCAATTTGTGCGCTTGCAAAAATTCTACAACAAGTTTTTAGCGCCGTTGTCGAGGATCGTGTTGATATTAACACGAGCGACAATTTCGTTGATTTAAGTAATTTTTATTTTATTTTATTTCTATTTTTATCTTATTTTATTTTAACTTTCTTTTATTTTTCTTTGAATTTTCAAGTGTTGTTTCATTTTTATGTGTAGAACGAGAAGTCAAGGAGATCTTATTATCCCCGTTGATCTTGAGATCGAGAGGATGCTTCTTAATATTAGAAGAGAAAGAAGAACACAAAGATTTGAGGAAGACAACATGGCAGATAACACTAACCAAGTCACCAATCCAGAGTGAAGGCTGAGGGATTATGGAACTCCCAATACTATTACTCGTCAGTCTTCCATTGGTAGACCACGGATAGAGGCCAACAACTTCGAGATCAAGACATTATTGATCCAGATGAGTTCTTGGAGTTATGTGACACTATAAAAATTAATGGGGTTTCAACGGATGCTATACAGATCAGACTTTCTCCCTTTTCTCTTAGGGGGAAAGCCAAGAAGTGGATTTACTCAGAGGCCCTAAATTCACTCACCACCTGGAATTTGATAGAGCAGGCTTTCTTAAACAAGTATTACCTGATTGGAAAGATAATCAAGCGCCGCCAAGACATCACTACCTTCTCTCAAAAGGAAGATGAATTTCTTTATGAAGCTTGGGGGAGTTATAACGACTTTATTTGTCAGTGTCCACATCATAACCTACAAGATTTTGTTGTCATCTAAACATTCTATGTTGGGTTGTCTTTCTCTACAAAGACAGCTCTTGATGCCATATCTGGCGGTGCTTTGATGGCCAAGACTCCAACAAAGGCAAGAGCCTTGTTTAATGAGGTAGCTTTGAATATTTATTTGTGGCCAAGTGATAGATCAAATTCAAGGAAGCAAGCCGGAATGATAGAGCTTAATGCCATTATAATGCTGAATGCCAAGTTTAATGCTTTGACTAGGTCACATGAGAAGCTGAATGTCAATGCTATCACTACTCCTAACATAACTTGTGAAACATATGGATACGGGTATTTGACTTCGGAATGCAATGCAGTAGAAATATATTCTTAGGACCAGTTTTTGGGTCAAATGAATTATGTGCAAAATGACAATTTCAAGGCTCAGGGGAATCCTTTCTCTAACTCATATAACCCCAACTAGAAAAACTACCTAAATCTCATATGGCAACCAACAAAACAATGGGGCCCCACCCAGATTCCAACAAGCTCAACAATCTTCTCAGGGTGCAAAGTCCAATTTAGAAGCTCTCATGGAGAATTTTATAGTCACCCAAAAGGAGCATAATGAAGCCATTCACTCAAATGCAACAACATGGGGATTCCATCAAGCAAATCCATACTCGCCTAGATCAAATGGTCATCCATTCTAAGATGCTTGAAACTTAAATAGTCCAACAAGCAAGCTTGTTTAACATGGTTCAAAGGCAAATCCCAAGTCAACCAGAGACTAACCCAAGGGAGCAAGCTAATATAATTTTCTTGAGAAGTGGTAATTAACTTGAAACCCCCACAAGGGAAGAAAAGCTTGAAGATAAGGAAACCCATGAAAAAGAAGAGAACAAAGAGAAGAGCAGGGACAAAGAAGGAGATGAAAAAAGTACTAAAAGGTATGTTCCTCCACCA
This sequence comes from Ormosia emarginata, assembly GCA_029884605.1. Lineage (NCBI taxonomy): Eukaryota > Viridiplantae > Streptophyta > Magnoliopsida > Fabales > Fabaceae > Ormosia > Ormosia emarginata. The sequence goes on along the minus strand of JAQQTP010000073.1, from coordinate 41,493,619 downwards.
ACATATGTTCCACCTTTGCCCTTCCCTCAAAAGTATCAAAGGGCGAAACTTGATCATCAATTTGGGAAATTTTTAGAAGTACTTAAGAAACTTTACATAAACATCCCTTTTTATGGAATTGCTCTCCCAAATGCCTTCTTATGCTAAGTTCTTCAAAAAGATTCTCTCTAATAAGAGGAAGCGTGAGGATTATGAAACCATTGCTTTGACTGAAGAATGCAGTGTAATCATTCAAAACAAGCTTCCTCCTAAGCTTGAGGATCTGGGTAGCTTTTCAATTCCGTGCTCAATTGGGGACATGCATATCAACAAGGCTTTTGTGATCTTGGGACAAGTGCGAGTCTGATGCCTGTTTCTCTTTGTAAGAAACTTGATATTAGGGAGCTCAAACCAACCACTATCTCTCTTCAATTGGCGGATAGGTCTATCAAACATCATATTGGTATACTAGAGAATGTTCCCTTGAAGGTTGGAAGGTTTTTCGTGCCAGTCGATTTTGTTGTGCTTGACATGGATGTGGATGTTCAAATCCCAATTATACTTAGGCGTCCATTCCTCGCCACTGGAAGGGAAATTATTGATGTCCACGAAGGGAAATTGACCTTGCGATTGAATAATGAGGAAGTAGTCTTTAATGTTTTTAATCTTGAAAAAAAATCCTAGTTCCTTTAATTCATGTAATCACTTAGATACTAATAATGTTGTGGATAGTGTTGTGCTTTCAGATATACAAGAATCTGTGACTGATGATTTTCCAAAGAAGACCTTTCCCAAGGCTACTACAAACTTTGAGAATGCCAAGCTCTACGAGAAGAGACCAAAGAAGCGGAATGACAAGTGTATCAAACAGTGTGAGTTTAAGATTGGAGATAAAATTCTTGTCTGTAACTCACCTCTTCATCCTCTTCAAGGTAAGTTTTGGTCAAAAGAGTGTGGACTATATGAGATTGTTCGAGTTTTATCATACAATGTGCTTCAGGTGAAGAAAAAAGGTCATAAGACATTCTTGATTAATGGTTAGAGAGTGAAACATTATGGAAAAGGAATGGGGACTGAGCACCATTCCATTGACATCACCTAAGCATGGAACCAACCCATAGTCAAGCTAATGACTATAACTTAGCGCTTCTTGGGAGGCAACCCAAATTTTCTCTTTTTTTCTTTACTCTCTTATTTTTTATTTTGTTCATATTTTGTTATTACTTATTTTATTATCATTTTTTATATTTTTATTTTGTAGTTAGCTATTGTTGAGTCCGCTTAGGTGCCTCCCTGAGTTTGGAGCCTTTGTAGGGGGATGTATATAGTTGTCAGCCGCCAAAAAGATTTTTCTTCTCTTTCCTTTAGTCTCTTTATTTTCACCTTTCGTTTTTGCATTTTGTTTTTCAGTTTTTGATGTGTTTTTCTTATGCAGTTTTAGACCACATGTCGCCCCTCAGTTCGACTTGATGTTTGAGTTCATGGCTACACGCCTCCCTCTGGCTCCCCCTCTCCCACCATCTTCATGATCTTGCGTTTCCATTTTTAGGGAAGTTTTGTGATCATTTGTTTTATTATTTTTCTTATTTAAACATTGAGGGCAATGTTTATTTTAAGTGGGGGGGAGTACTCTTAATTTTTGTGAAATCGATGAACACTTGAGTATTGTATCGAATCAAACAAGAATTGTGTGTTAATTTCTTGATTATTTCTGAGCTGATAGAAATTATGTTTGAAAAAGGGGAATCCACTACTCATGAACTAATTTTGTGCAAGGCAATCTTTTTCAATTGAGTATTGAGACATTTAGTATTTTATTTGGGAAATTAGTCATGTTTGCTTGTAATTTATTCTCTTTACTAATTTAAGCTAGAATGTGAGATTTGAGCCCTTAATGATTGGATTTTTCATACACAAAATGTCATTCTTCTTCTGAGTGAATTTTCTCTTGATTTATGTGTGCTAGAACTTGATTTGATATCCTGCTGAGATTTTATTGATTCACATATATACTTGAACATGATTAAGGCACTTAGGGTTAATTCGTTCATGACTTCCAAAGGGCATTGATAAATAATCCCTTAGTTGTCCCATTTGAGCCTGAAATTGATTTTCTTAGATACCTTATTGATTAATCAGGTTGAATTTCTTTTGAGCAGTTGATGTGGTAATTGAGAAGTCATAAAAAAATTATTTTTATCCTCAAGGGTTGATAAAAAAAAAGAATGAAATGATGAAAAGGAAGAAGAAATAAAAAGGGTTTGTTGGTGAAGAATTGTGAGAATAATTTGGTTGAAAGTGAGAATGATGTTATGCATTATGCTCTATTAATCATCTTTTCAACCTAATTTTTCTTTGTATAGCTTTATCCATAAACATTCTTTACCCTTATTCATTTTTTTCCTATCATTTAGTGTACCCTTGGCCTTATTACAACTAATAGAAGTCCTTTTGATTCTTGTTATGTATGTGAACTTGAAAGTGGAGATGAGATTGATAATCAAGCTTATGGTCATGCATTTGTTAAGAGAAATTTGAGTGATCTATTTGCCCTTAAACACTTGAAAGATGGAAAGATGAGTGACCTCAATTGGTTTGTGGAGACACTCGTCAATCCTGCAAGTAGTCCCGAGATGTTACAGATGGTATCAGAGCCGGGACCTCTCCCAGTACGGTGTGGTTCGGGGATGAACCAGGCGGAAGCTGGTGGGCATGTGGTGTCCCGGGGTTGATGAGGGCGGGGAGTGGACGCCAGTGCATGAGAGGCACGTACAAGGAGCTGCTCCTAGCATGCTTCTAGGCGAAGGGTCCCATGAATGAACTGAATACGCACCGGAATGAGAGGGATTCAAAGACTGTGCAGGTATGGGACTGCATAGTTAAGGATGACTTAAATGAATTGATTAGGCGTAACCATATCAACAAGTTGCAACTTCTTTTCGGGAGCCTAGAACATAAGAACTCCATTATTAAGCGTGCCTAACCTGGAGCAATTGTGGGATGGGTGACCTCCTGGGAAGTTTCTTAGGATGCGTGTCAGTGAGGACAAAATACGCTGAAAAGACCTGTGTTGGTTTGTGGAGACACTCGTCAATCCTGCAGGCAGTCCCGGGATGTTACAAATGGTATCAGAGCCGGGACCTCTCCCAGTACGGTGGTTCGGGGACGAACCAGGCGGAAGCTGGTGGGCATGTGGTGTCCCGGGCTTGATGAGGCGGGGAGTGGACGGTGCATGAGAGGCACGTACAAGGAGCGGCTCCTGGCATGCTTCTAGGCGAAGGGTCCCATGAATGAACTGAATACGCACCAGAATGAGAGGGATTCAAAGACTGTGCAGGTATGGGACAACATAGTTAAGGATGGCTTAAAGGAATTGATTAGGCGTAGCCATATCAACAAGTTGCAACTTCTTTTCGGGAGCCTAGAACATAAGAACTCCATTATTAAGCGTGCTTGACCTGGAGTAATTGTGGGATGGGTGACCTCCTGGGAAGTTTCCTAGGATGCGTGTGAGTGAAGTCAAAGCGCGCTGAAAAGACCCGTGTTGGTTTGTGGAGACACTCGTCAATCCTGCAGGCAGTCTCGGGATGTTACATATTTCGTAGTCTCACTCAATCAGGGGCCCCGAAGATATCACTCATGTTATGTAAGAGGGACAAATCCCATCTAGGTCACTCATATCCCTCCATATGAATCACGGTATGTCTAATAACCAACTTTAGAATCATCTTGTTACAGATGACGTTTGATGGTATTAAAACACACAACTCCTCATGTAGGAATCGTAGTGATTTCAGGTCAAAGGACCACATACACCATTATCACTTTAGAATCACTTATGACACTCACGTAACGATCTATGTAGCGTTCTCATGGTGGGTCTGTCCAATACATCACTACTCTAATATGTATCCATGTGAAGACTTGATATCTCATATCCATGACCTGTGAGATGTGGTCATCAGTCTACGCACATACTAGTCTCAATGAAATATTATTGTCCTAATTAACAATAATACTTGACTAGGGACATTTGAGAATAGTGTTTTATCCAATAGGATCTCACGATCAAGTCATCCACTTAATGTCCTATGGTATCAAACTTGCTATTCTAAGGACTTTATTATGTTTATAAAAAAAGAACACAATAAATGAAATGCCTCATATATTAAAAATAGCATAATACAATGTATGTAAATACAGACAAAAGTACTAGCCTCTAGGGCATACACCAACATTCACCTACCTTTTACCAACATAGAGGCAATCTGCACTTTCTTCCATACAAAACCTCATAGGGTGCTATACTTATGCTGGAATGGTAGCTATTATTATAGGCAAACTCCACTAAAGGAAAGAACTTATCCCAAGTACCTTGCTATTCTAAAACACATGCTCTAAGCATATCTTCAAGAGTTTGAATAGTTCTCTCTGTTTGCCCATCTGTTTGAGGGTGATAAGCTATACTCAGGCTCAACTTAGTCACAAAAGCTTTTTACAAAGCTCCCCAAAATCTAGATGTGAATCTAGGATCTCTATCTGAAACTATACTTACGTGAACTCCGTGCAACCTAACTATCTCCTTTAAATATAGCTGAGCTAATTTCTCTAGAGAATAGCTAGCTTTCATTGGCAAAAAGTGGGCAGATTTAGTTAATCTATCCACTATGACCTAAACTGTGTCGTATCCTTGCTAAGTCTTGGGTAGACCCATTACAAAGTCCATAGAAATCTTCTCTCATTTCCACTCTAGGACTCCCAAAGACTGGAATGGTCCTGTAGGTTTTTGATGCTCAATCTTCACTTTCTGGCAAACTAAACACCTTGAGACATATTCTGCTATATCTTTTTTCATTCCAGACCACTAAAACATCTTCCTTAAATCTTGGTACATCTTAGTGGTTCTGGGATGGATGGTATACTTACTCTTATGAGCTTCTTCTAGAATCATCTCTTTGATTTTTGACTTTCTTGGAAAACAAAGCATATCTCTAAACTTTATCATTCCATCATCAGTTATATCAAAATCCTCTTGGGTTCCTAAAAAGATCTACTCACTAATGTCCTTTAGAGCTTCATCCTCCTTTTGAGCTTCTAAAATATGAATCCTTAAGTCATTTACTATGTCCACTTTACTCACAATGAGACTACGTAGCATCACAGTCACTGTTAGACTCAACTCTTGAGAAGTTCACTCTCTTAGACCATTATTTGGGACATATGTAGGGGTTTCCTACTTAGTGCATCAGTCACTACATTGGCTTTACCCAAATGATACTTTAACTCGAAGTTATAATCCTTTAAGAATTCCATCCATCTTCTTTGCATCATATTCAACTTCTTTTGATCAAACAAATACTTTAAACTCTTATGATCGTTGAATACCTTAAATTGGACTCCATAGAGATAATGCCTCTAAATCTTTGAGGCAAACACTACTGCTGCTAATTCCAAATCATTCGTAGGGTAGTTCTCCTCGTGATACCTTAATTGCCTTGATGCATAGGCAACTACTTTCCTATTCTGCATCAGAACACACCCTAATCCCATCTTCGAAGCATCACAAAATACCTTAAAGCCATCATAGGGATCCAGAATTACCAACATTGGTGTAGTGGTCAACCTCTTCTTTAACTCTTGGAAATTGTTCTCACATTCTTGAGTCCACTCAAAAGTACTACTTTTCTAGTCAGCCTAGTCAAAGGCAGTGCTAATTGAGAAAAACCCTTGATGAACCTTCTATAATATCCTGTCAGGCCTATAAAGCATCTAATCTCGGTCACAGTGGTGGGTCTCTCCCACTGCAACACTGCTTCCATGTTACTAGGGTCCACTGAAATTCTTCCTTGAGAAATAACATGGCCCAAAAACTAAACTTACGTTAGCTAAAACTCATACTTGGACAATTTGGAAAATAACTTCTTCTCTTTAAGGATTTCTAAAACTATCCTAACATGATGCTCATGTTCTTCCACCATCTTAGAATAGATAAGAATATCATCAAAAACACTACCACAAACAGTCTAGGTAGGGTCTAAAAACTCTGTTCATGTAAACCATAAACACTGCTAGAGCATTCGTCAACCCAAAGGACATTATAAGATACTCATAATGCCCATACCTAGTTTTAAAAGCAGTCTTAGGGATATCTTCTCCCTTAACTCTGATTTGATAATATTCAGATCTTAGATCAATCTTGGAAAACACTAAAGCTCCTCTTAATTGATCCATTAGATCATCTATTCTAGGCAATGGATAATTATTCTTGATAGTTACCTTGTTCAACTATCTATAGTCAACACATAACCTCATGGTACTTTCTTTCTTCTTCACTAGTAGCACTGGTGCTTCCCAAGGAGAGACACTAGGTCTAATGAATTACTTATCCAATAAATCCTCTATTTGTTTCTTAAGCTCTGTAAACTCTAGATGTGTTATCCTATAGGATGCTATAGATATAGGTCCCGTTCCTAGTACTAATCTATAGAAAACTCTATTTCTCTCTCTGGTGGCAACTCAGTTACGTCATTTGGAAACACCTCCAGGTATTCTCTCACCACATGTATACTGTCTAGGTTCTGCTCAACCTCTACATCTAATGAGAAAAGAAGAACATATCCTAGAGCTCCTTCTACCACACAGTGATTGACCTGATTAGCATTGAAATAGACAAACTCGAAAAAAACAACTCTGGTATGAATGTTAGATAGAAAAACTAGAGTCTTATCTGAACAGTTTAAGACCACATGATTGGACGACAACCAATCCATACCAAGGATGACATCAATGTCCACAATGGGTAAACATATAAGGTTTACGAAGAAAACTCTATCCTCAATCCTTATACAATAGTCAAGACACTCCTTTGAAGTAATGACTGGCTTACCAGTGGGTGTGGAAACAGATAAGTCATATGGTAACTCTGATATAGACAAATCCAGCATCCTTACACAATCATAAGAAACAAATGAGTAGGATGCTCCTGAATCATACATGATATTTAAAAGATGATTACGAATTATGTCTTTACTTTGGATGAGGTCGGAAGACTAGGCCACCTCTGTTCCGCCTAGAGTGTAAACTTATCCCTTGGATAGTGGCTTTGGGGTAGGCGCATCTTCCTTATTCTGAGGACAATCCTTAGAGAAATGTCCTGGTTTCTCACACATATAACACACAAACTGGCATGCCAAGCACTTGCCTCCATGTGTCTTACCACATTCAGCACACTGAGGTACTTTAAATCCCTTCTTGCCTTTTCCTTCTCCTTTAGGGTTGCCTACTTTAGAAGCACCCTACTTAGTCTTGTCATCCTCACGTTTTCTCTTCGGGATGTCGTATGCCCTTACCTCTATTGGAGGACTATAAGTACTGGACTCTATAATCCTACACTTATTAACTAGAGAAGGAAAATCCTTGATCTCCAAAGGTTTCACCATATTCTTGATCTCACTTCTTAAGCCAATTTTGAATTTCAAACATCGTTAATTCTCGTCAGGATGATAACTGATCAGCGATGTCGCACTCGCCTCAAAATAGACTAGGATTTATAGAATATAGCATAGTGCATAACCTAGGTCATCTCCCAAGGACCAATTCGAATTTCTCAAGCATGTTAGAAGTTATCAATAAGTAAGGGGTTTTGTTCATTGCAATAACAGAAAATGAATTCAAATTGAGAAAATTCAATTAATTAAACACCAATCCAAGGTCTTCAATTCATGTGGCAGAATTAATCATTGTTCAAAGAGAAAGGAATTATGTTGCATACACCTCTGTTAATTCGAATTCGACTAGATAATCATCTAGAATTTCATCAACCAAACAGAATCACAATCGCAATTCTTGATTAAGATTGATTTATGAACAAATTCGGATTAACATAGATTATCAATCGATGATCTATTCTCCATTAGATTTAGATTAATCAACCCTAATTCTAACTTCAATTTCGAAAACATAATCAGAAATCAATTGAAGAAGGAGAAGAGGGAAGAACACAACACAAACAGAATTTACAATTAAACAAGAGAACTCAAAATTCTAACCATAATCATTGAATTCCTTGGATTGATTGAAGCTTTAGCCTTCCATGGCCAATATGAAAATGCAGAAAAGAGGGAAAAACGAAAGTAGAGAAGATGAAAAAGAGAGAAAAGGTTTCTGCTCAATCTGTTAAAACTGAATCACAACAAATCAAAAGCTGAATTCGAAATCTTCCTAAACCTATTTGTAACTGAAATTTCTTATGTAATTCCTAATCTACCCCTGGCCCAAACTGTAGCCCTCTGAATAAGCTTTTCAGGGACATATCATTTGCCTTAATTGGGCTTAAATTGAGAGAGATAGGCCCAAATCATTGAGGAAAGGTCCAAGCTTTGTGACAGCAACAGCATCCTGACTTTGAGGCCTAATTTCGCCTTGAATCCAGCTGAATTAGAAAAATTTCATTAGACACCAGATTGTAGATCTTTGTCTCAGCTTTCAGGGGACTCCAAGATCATCCAAATACGATATTTGTAGCCCAAGTTATGGCCTGTACAAGACAGAAAGGTCAAAATGAGTTAAAATCCGAAAATTAATGAAGTTTTTACAATTAGGCTCAATGAAGACCAATCATCTAAAACTCATATACAAACATAATATTGGACACAATTAGCATCAATTAGGCTAAATATGAAGCAATAATGAATGGCTCAAAATTGATTGATCAATAACGAAAATACGAAGAGAATTTTGACAACTCCTCGAACTTGGCCACATACTGGCCCACAGACAAGCTCCTTTGTACTAAGTGCATAAACTCCACTTCCTTATCATCATGTAAAGTTTGTGAAAAATATTTCTCCAGAAAGGTTGTCTTGAAAACTTCCCATGACATCTGGGTCCCTGTGACTCCCATTGCCCTCTTGGTACCTTTCCACCAATGCTTCGCTTCTCCTTTCAACATATAGGAGGCGAAGGTCACCTTTTACTCCTCAGAGCACTTAATCACATCAAAGATCTTTCCATCTCATTAAGCCACACCACAGCCTTAGTGGGATTAAACTTGCCTATAACCGGTGGAAGCTTCATCTGACGGAAAGCTGACAAGTCTTGGAAGTTCTGATTCCTTTTGACTTGTTGTACTTCCTGAAGTGGCTGCTCAGGTGGTGGAGGTTGGTGAGGTGGATTGGCTTCCATCCTCTCAAGCATCCTTGACATAACATTGGCCATAGCCATAACTGCTTCAGCCATGTTAGATCCTTCTGAAGATGAGTTATTTGTTTCTCTAGTTCACCTCGTTGGTGCCATAGTTTTTCTGTACACACAGAAACAACATATATTGAGCTGCAGTCTCAATATCATGTAACTGTGTAATAGTAGTTAGTAACAAACCAAACTAAGGCAAATCAGGAAATTTTATCAGAGCATCTCAAACAAGAGACAAAAAAACACAATTTCTAAAAAAGAACTCCTAAATATGCCTAAGCATAGTCAATCTATACCCTAGTTCAACAGGATGAACTATTCTGATATCATAATGTAACATTCTAATACTGACATCTTACTAAACATAGCATTTATAATGATGAACAACATTACAACGTCACTACATACATAATAACCTAATAATATATCCATAATGTACATTGGAGTCATTATAAAGAGCCTTGTGAAATGTGAAAAACATAAACTTAACATAATATGCATATATACAACATTAGCCTCCCATGGGGCTTGACGTAATACATAGCTCTTTATATTACAAAAATAAGTATAAAAAGATACATCACTTGTAATATAAGTTAGAACTAATCTAATCCTTTAGCTTCACTTTTCTTTTTTTTCTTTGAAGAACCTTTAACTGGAATTACAAGGCAACACAGCAGGGTGAGAAACAACATTCTCAGTATAAGTAAACCAAAACCAACATATATAACATTATAAATATAATCTTAACACATGCTAAAAGGATATGTTTACATACTCTACAATGTCTAACTTTAACATCTAGATAAACTAAGTCAACATACATTTCATAAACATACTTAGTCCAACTAAGACCAAGATGTCTAACCAGGATCTCTAGCTTAGTGTATTATCTTGTGGTAAATAAAGGGAAAGTTCATCATCACATTACGCATATCCTGGCACTATGAAGAAGTTCGGGTTGAATCCCTGTTCAAAAGAACCTTTTGAACTCCCCACTTATCTCCCTTGGCCTTAATGATGGTGCACAATATCAAAGGATACTCACAAAGATCAATAGTACCAGAACATCCTTCATACATACACACCACATCATCACTTATTAGTCTTAAGTGATACACATTACTACAAAAGTCGCCTAAGGTACTAGATGTTTACCAAAAACAAACCATGACTCTTGAATGCTCATAGGTTTAAACTTTTCCTTTACTTACTACATGGTCATTTGATAACTTCAGGAATTGAAGTTATTTCACTTGAATTTGAATGTATATGAGCATGCTATCCTTAAGTTTTCTGGCCCAAAGGTTCAATTCATATATGATCTTGATGATTTAAGCTTGTTGTCTCAAATGTTTAAGAATTGAATATTGATGATTGTATTTAAGAAATTGGGATGGATTATGGTTTGATGAACTTAAGCATTTTTTTGAAGCAGATAATCAAGATGAGAAGGTCTTGGATGAGGTGATAAAGCGAAGAGGAGCTCAAATTGTGAAGAAAGCAAGAAGAGAGGAAGAGTTGCCAACCCATGCCTAGGCGTGAAAAATCCATGCCTAGGCGTGACCCTCTCAGTTTTTCAAGAATTTCAAGCAGAGACATCCACGTCTAGGCGTGATCAGTGTGATACCCAGTGCCGACGAGGGCGGGGAGTGGTCTCTGGTGCGAAAGATGAAGCACGGACAAGGAGCGACTCTTGGTAGGCTTCTAGGCGAATGGACACATGAATGAACTGAATACACACCTGAATGAGAGGGATTCAGAGATTGTGCAGGTATGAGACTGCATAGTCGAGGATGGTTGAAAAGAATTGATTAGCACCACCCATATCAACAAGATGTATCTTCTTTTCAAGTGCCAAGAACATAAGTACTTCATAATTAAGCATGCTTGACTTGGAGCACTTGTGGGATAGGTGACCTCGTGGGAAGTTTCCTAGGATGCGTGTGAGTAAAGATAAAGTGCGCTGAAAAGACCCGTGTTGGTTTGTGGGGACATTCATCAATCCTACAAGTAGTCCCGCGACATTACAAATGGTATTAGAGCAGGACCTCTCCCAGTACGATGTGGTTCGGGGACGAACCATACGGAAGCTGGTGGGCATGTGACACTCGGGGCCGACGAAGGCGGGGAGTGGTCGCCGATGCGAAAAATGAAGCACGGACAATAAGCAGCTCTTGGAAGGCTTTTAGGCAAAAGGACACATGAATGAACAGAGTACACACCAGAATAAGAGGGATTCAGAGACTGTGCAAGTATGGGACTACATAGTCGAGGATGGCTTGAAGGAATTGATTAGCACCACCCATATCAACAACATGCATCTTCTTTTCGGAAGCCAAGAACTTAAGTACTCCATAGTTAAGTGTGCTTGACTTGGAGCACTTGTGGAATGGGTAACCTCGTGGCAAGTTTCCTAGGATGCGTGTGAGTAAGGAAAAAGCAAGCTGAAAAGACTTGTGTTAGTTTGTGGGGACACTCATCCATCTTGCATGCAGTCTCGGGACGTTACAGTCAGCATATGACAGCACGTGTTTCATAACCACGCCTAGGCGTGGGAAAAATCTTGGTCCGTGAAAGTGGCCCCTTTTATCTAATTTTAAAGGGCATATTCAGCATCTTCTGTTTTGGACTAAGCACGAATACCCTAGAGAAAGTGAGAGGAGGAGAAAATCATTCAAGATAGAGGTTATTCAAGTGAAGAATCAAGATCAAGGGAGAAAGATCAAGCTTGGATTCTCTCCACTTTTGTTCATTCTTTCCTTTTACTATCTTGATTTGTAATTTGATGGGTTTTAGAATTCCATATGTTCTCTCTGCCTTCGTGATGTGTAACTAAGCTCTAATCTAAGGCCCTCTAGGACTTTGCTATGGATTTGAATATCTTGTAATTAGTTGAGTTTCTTTCAATGAAATTGATTTTGTTCTTCCAAACCAGTGCTTAATGCTTGCTCTTGTTTGGTCATCAATTGCATGGTCTTAGTATTTTACTGAACTAGACATAGGAATTTGTGAATATGGATATGGTATGGTTGATGGATGTTCAATACATTTAATTGGGTTGGTTGTGTTGATTAGCTAAGGGGATGGACACATACCCTTTGGTCATGCATAGTAAGTGTTTAATAATTAGTCTCAATGAATGATTCTTATACTAACTCACATGGACACATAATGGATTAGTTAAGTCTCATATGGGTAATTGTCCTAGACATAGACTTTTATCTATTGCTTGTTTTTAGCTAACAAAATCAATCAATTGATAGATACTTATGAATTGCAAATATTCATTGAATTAGTAAGTGAATTGGGACCCCTAGGCTTTAATCATTCTTATTTTTCTCTTGTGGACTTGGGTCTTGGTGCATTCTTGTTTAATTTCTCTTAAGTTGTTATTTTAATTACAAACCACTCTCATATTTCGATTATTTGGATAAGATTTTGTGGAAATTGGTTAAGTGAGAGGAGGAGAAAATCATTCGACATAGAGGTTATTCAAGTGAAGAATCAAGATCAAGGGAGGAAGATCAAGCTTGGATTCTATCCACTTTTGTTCATTTTTTCCTTTTACTCTCTTGATTTGTAATTTGATGGGTTTTAGAATTCCATATGTTCTCTCTTCCTTCGTGATGTGTAACTAAGCTCTAATCTAGGGCTCTCTAGGACCTTGCTATGGATTTGAATATCTTGTAATTAGGTGAGTTTCTTTCAATGAAATTGGTTTTGTGCTTCTATACCTATGCTTAATGCTTACTCTTGTTTGGCCATCAATTGCATGGTCTTAGTATTTCAATGAACTAGACATAGGAATTTGTGAATATGGATATGGTATGGTTGATGCATGTTCAATACATTCAATTGGGTTGGTTGTGTTGATTAGCTAAAGGGATGGACACATACCCCTTGGTCATGCATAGCAAGTGTTTGATAATTGGTCTCAAAGAGTAATTCTTATGCTAACTCACATGGACACATAGTGGATTAGCTAGGTCTCATATGGGTAATTGTCCTAGACATAGACTTTTATCTATTGCTTATTTTTAGCTAACAAAATCAATCAGTTGATAGATGCTTGTGAATTGCAAATATTCATTGAATTAGCAAGTGAATAGGGCCCTATAGCCTTTAATCATTCCCATCTTTCTCTTGTGGACTTGGGTCTTGGTGCATTCTTGTTTAATTTCTCTTAAGTTGTTATTTTATTTGCAAACCACTCTCACATTTCGATTTCTTGGATAAGATTTTGTGGAAATTGGTTAAGTTTTAGCACCCTTCTAATTGTCAATCCATTGGGACATGATACTATAACTCTCATATATTACTTGTTGACTAGTGCGCTTGCGGATTTACCCTAACAAGTTTTTGGCACCGTTACCGGAGATTGATTTCAGATTTTTGTGTTATTTCTTATATATATTCACAACTCTTATTTCAAGTTTTGTTTGTTTTGTTTTGTTTTTCAGGTACTTGGCTTTTGTATGCATAGGACTCAAAGTGTATCTCAATTTCCTTACGATCCTGAGATCGAGAGGACTTTTCATAGACTGCTAAGAGAACAACAAGTGCAAGGGCAAACACTAAATTTGGACAATGAATCTGAGATGGCGGACGAAGCAAATGCTGAAAGACCTTTAAGGGAGTATGCCACTCCAAATGCAAAAGACATCTTATCTAGCATTAGAAGGCCAGTCATACAAGCACAGACTTTTAAGATCAAGCCTGCTATTATCCAGATGGTTCTGAATAATTTGTAATTTATATATCCCAATGCTCATCTAGCCAATTTTCTAGAGATTTGTGATACTTTCAAACATCAAGGAATGACTGATGATGCAACTTGCTTGAGACTTTTCTCTTTTTCTTTGAAGGATAGGCCCAAGGCCTGGCTTCAATCTTTACCTGAGCATTCCATGACAACTTAAGAGGAACTTGCACAGAAGTTTTTGGATCGATTCTTCCCTCCCATGAAGTCAATGAAGTACAGGAATGACATCTTATCCTTCAAGAAGTTTAAGGGAGAAACTCTATATGAGGCTTAGGAGCGATTTAAGGAGTTGCTAAGGAAGTGCCACATCATGGTATAGAAAAATAGATGTTGGTACATACTTTCTATAACAGCTTGACAACGTCCATTCAATCTATAATTAATGCAGCAGCTGGAGGGACTCTCATGAGCAAGACTATAGACGCAGTGCATAACCTTTTAGAGGAAATGGCTAATAACAACAATCAATGGCCAACAGAGAGGGTGACTCCGAGGAGAATGGTAGCCGGTATACATGAAGTTGATGATCTCACATCACTTACAGCTCAAGTGGAAGCTCTCTCTAAGAAGCTTAACACTATGGGAGTCAATTCAGTTACAAGTGGAGCCACTAATTCAACTAAGATTTGTGATCATTGTGGGGACCTTCACTCAACTGCTAATTGTACAACTAGCCTGGAAAGTGTGCAATATGCTAGTCAATTCCATCAGTCAAGTCACAATAATGGTTTTGGTAACACTTACAATCCTAGTTGGCGGAACCATCCTAATCTCTCGTAGGGTGGAAATGCTAAAGGTTCTTGTTTTTATCAGCCTAAAGAAGCACCTCGTGCTCCTCCAGGATTTTAACAACAGAACTCCCTTTAAGCCAAACCTATAACATCATCTTCAACTTCAAACTTGGAGAAGATGTTTGCTCAATTCCTAACTAGCCAACAAGACTATATGACTAAAACGGATTCAAGGCTAACCTCCCATGATGCTTTGATGCAAAGCCAAGTGGCTTGTTTGAGAAATTTAGAGACCCAAGTTGGTCACTTAGCCAATGCTCTAAACAACCAGCCACAAGGCACTTTGCCTAGTAACACTCAAAGCAATCCAAAAGGTGATCATCCAAAGAATTTACATGTTATCTCCCTTAGAAGTGGCAGGGTCCTTGATCAAAGTGTTTTGAAGAAAGATGATAAGGAAGGTGAAGGGGAGAATAAAGTTCAAGAAAAGAAAGATGGTGACAAAGAGGTTGATCAGAGCAAAGAAAAAAAAATTTTGTACATCCTATTCCATTTCCTAATAGATTTGCAAAGCAAAAGCTTGATCATCAATTTCAAAAGTTCCTAGAAGTTTTCAAAAAGCTACATATTAATATATTATTTGTGGAAGCCTTGGAGCAAATGCCAAGCTATATGAAATTCATGAAAGATATCTTGTCAAAGAAAAGGAAGCTTGGTGAGTTTGAAACTATTGCTCTCATGGAGGAATACAGTGCTATCCTGTAAAACAAACTACCTCCTAAGCTCAAGGATCCTGGAAGCTTCACCATCCCTTGTACCATTGGTGAAAAATTTTGTGGTTGTGCATTATGTGATTTGGGAGCTAGTATAAATCTCATGCCCTTTTCCATATAGCAAAGACTTGGTTTGGGGGAAGCTAAGCACATATCAGCTATCTTGTAACTTGCGGACCGCACCTTGACCTATCCATGGGGAATACTTGAAGACGTGCTTGTCAAAGTGGATAAATTCATATTTCTGGCAGATTTCATTATTCTTGATATGGAGGAAGATAGAGAAGTTCCTCTCATCCTTGGAATCCCATTTCTTGCTACCGGAAGAACCCTCATTGATGTTCAAAAAAGAGAACTTACCATGAGAGTGTAAGATCAAGAGGTAACCTTCAATATTTTCAAAGCAATGAAATTTCCTCAAGATCTTAAAGAATGCTCTTTTATGAATGTCTTTGGTGGGATAGTATCTAAAGTATTTTGTGCAAGTTCCATGTGATCCCCTTGAAGCTTCTTTGACTTCTATATGTGAAAGGGAAGATAAGGAATTGAGAGAGCTTATGACTTTATTGGATACTTCACCTAGATGGAATAGAAATCCCAAGTTTGAGTCGTTGGATCTTTCTAATAGAATTATTACTTCATTCAAATGTCTATCGAGGAACCTCCAACCTTGGAGCTCAAACCTTTGCCTTCTCACTTGCATTATGCCTATCTTGGTGAAAAAGCTACTTTTCTTGTGATCATTTCATCTTCTCTTTCTCAAGAGTAGGAAGATATTTAGAGTGCTTCGTGAGTTTAAATTAGATTTGGGACAGTCCATTGGCGATATTCAAGGTATTAGCCCTTCTATTTGCATGCACAAAATCTTGCTTAAAGAAGGTAGTAAGCCATCGGTTGAGCACCAAAGGAGGTTGAACCCCATCATGAAAGAAGTCGTGAAGAAAGAGATCATTAAATGGTTAGATGCCGGTATCATTTACCCCATTTTCGATAGTTCATGGGCAAGCACGGTTCAATGTGTGCTAAAGAAAGGAGGGATGACTGTGGTGTCAAATACAAATAATGAGCTCATTCCTACTACAACGATGACCGGGTGGAGAATTTGCATGGATTACAAGAAGCTGAATAATGCTACAAGGAAAAATCACTTCCCATTGTCGTTTATTGATCAAATGCTTGATAGATTAGTTGGGAGGGAATTCTATTGCTTCTTGGATGGTTATTCCGGCTACAATCAAATAGCCATTGCTCCGAAGAACCAGGAGAAAACTACATTTACTTGTCCTTATGGAACTTTTGCATTTCAAATAATGTCGTTTGGACTCTATAATGCTCCGGCCACCTTTCAAAGATGCATGATGGCTATTTTTACCGATATGGTGGAGAATTGTCTTGAAGTATTCATAGATGATTTCTCGGTATTTGGTGATTCATTTGATGGTTGTCTGCATAATCTTGCCTATGTGCTCAAGAGATGTGAAGAAACCAATCTTGTCTTAATGGTAAAAGAAGGCATTGTACTTGGACACCTAGTTTCTATTAAGGGACTCAAGGTAGACAAAGCCAAGATTGAGATAATTGAAAAACTTCCCCCTCCTAATTCAATGAAAGCCATTAGAAGTTTCCTCGGTCATGCCAGATTCTATCGGCGCTTCATAAAAGATTTCTCTAAGATCTCAAAGCCTCTTTACAATCTTCTCGAAAAAGAGGAACCATTTAAATTTGATGATGATTGTATGCAAGCATTTCTTGAATTGAAAAAGAAATTGATCTCCGCCCATATTATTGTCATCCCATATTGGAATCTTCCTTTTGTATTGATGTGTGACGCTAGCGATTATGCGGTTGGAGCAGTCTTGGGTCAAAAGAAGGAGAAGATTTTCCATGTTGTCTATTATGCTAGTAAGACTATCTCAGATGCATAATTGAATTACATAACTACCAAGAAGGAATTACTAGCAGTGGTTTATGCATTTGATAAGTTTTGTCCATATCTTGTTGGTGTAAAGGTTGTTGTTTACACTGATCACTCCGCCATCAAGTATCTTATTAGCAAGAAAGATGCAAAACCCAGATTGATTAGATGGATACTCGTGCTTCAAGAATTTGACTTAGAAATTCATGATAGAAAAAGGGCAGAAAATCAAGTAACATATCACTTGTCAAGATTGGAAGGTGCGTCAAGCCAAGGTAATTCAATGGTAATCAATGAGTCATTTCCTGATGAGTAACGTTTTCTTGTGAATCATCATGAGTTTCCCTGGTATGCTGATTTCATTAACTATATTGTGAATGTTGTTTTACCACCTGATCTAAGTCACCAACAAAAGAAAAAGTTATTGCATGATGTTAAGTTTTACTTGTGGGATGAGTCTTACCTCTTCAAGCAGTGTGCTGATTATATAATCAGAAGATGTGTGGCATTAGAGGAAACTAAAGATATCTTTAAGCAGTGTCATGCTTCTCCATATGGTGATCATTTTAGTGGAGAAAGGATAGTCGCTAAGGTATTACAATTGGGGTTTTATTGGTCTTCGTTGTTTAAATATGTTACTTCTTTCATGACTAGATGTGACAGATGCCAAAGAATAGCTAACATCTCTAAAAGAAATGAAATTCTATTAAACATCATTTTGGAAGTTGAATTGTTTGAGGTATGGAGGATAGATTTTATGGGGCCATTTGTACTGTTCTTCAGTCAATTATATATCCTGGTGCTGGTGCATTACGTGTCTAAATGGGTTGAAGCAGTAGCCTTACCCAAAAATGACTCTAAAGTGATAGTGCATTTCCTAAAGAAGCATATTTTTACTCGCTTTGGAACCCTAAGAGCTATTATTAGTGATGAAGGTTCTCACTTCTACAACAAGCGCTTTTAAGAGCTCTTGGGAAAGTATGGAGTCACTCACAGGATTGCCACAGCCTACCACTCACAAACAAGTGGGCAAGCTAAAGTTTCTAATAGGGAAATTAAGAGAATCCTGGAAAAATCTGTATGTCCTTCGAGAAACGATTGGTCCAAGAGGTTGGAGGATGCTTTGTAGGCTTATCGCACCACTTTCAAAACTCCTATTGGCATGTCTACATATAACCTTGTATTTGGAAAAGCTTGTCACTTGTCGGTAGAGTTGGAACACCATGCTTACTGGGCTATCAAAAAGCTCAATTTTGATCTTCAAGCAGTAGGTGAAAAATGGCTTCTATAGTTGAATGAGCTAGACGAGTTTCATCTTCAAGCTTATGAGAATGCAAAGCTTTACAAGGAAAAAGTCAAAAGATGGCATGATAAGTATATTATTCCAAGAACCTTTGCACCAGGCCAGAAGGTTCTCTTATTTAACTCAAGGCTGAAAATATTTCCTGACAAGCTCAAATCCATATGGTCAGGTTCATTTTTGGTTATGGAAGTGTTTCCTCATGGTGCCATAACGCTAGAAAATCCGGTTTCAAAGTCAACCTTTAAGATCAACGGCTAGCGGCTCATGCTCTACTTAGGTGGTGAGGTGGAGAGGCATAAAACCTTACTCACCCTTGCACCTCCATCTTGAAAGTCTGAAAATTCCATCTAGGACTATAAATAAGGCGCTTTTTGGGAGGCAACCTAACTTCCTAACTTTATCTCTTAGTTTAGGGCAATTGTATACATGATTGAAGAGTTTTTCTTTATGTTTTGAATTTGTTTTTGACAGTTTTATGGTGTTTGTTTTTCAATTTGATGCCTTGCTATTTGTACATATTTTGTTGATAATGTTTCTTAGTTGTTTGTGAAAGAAAAAGATGTGTTAGAGGCATGAAAAATAAGGTCTGATGGGTGTTTCTTCATAATTGTGAAGTCCAAGATGCCACGCCTAAGCGTGGAGGTCTCAGCCTCATTAGGGTGAATTTTCCAGGGACAGCCACGCCTAGGCGTGGATGTCTTGGCCTTATCAGGCCATTTTTGCAGCGAGTCTCGTGCCTAGGTATGTCTATTCCACGTCTAGGCGTGGTTTTTCTGAAAATTTAAAAAAATAAAATAAAAATTATATATATATATATATATATATATATACACACACATACACACACACACATGCCTAGGCATGTAATAATCACACCTAGCCATGAAGGGTCCGTGTCGCGCAAAATTAAGCCCATTTTTCACTAAAGATCCTAAGCCCCTAATCGATTTCCCCAACGTTCTCTCCCACAAACCAATTCCAATTTCCCCCATTTTCTTCTTCCCTAAAATCTGTTCCCCCTCCTCAATAAACCCCACCATTCCTCACCACTCCAACCTCCTCCATGAAACCCACCACCGTGCCCCACTCCAACCTCCTCCCAAACCCACCTTGCCCCAATCCTTCGTAACCACCCCATCCCGTGGTCAAACCCTCCTCCATGAACCCCCACCATTTCCTTTCCACCACACTAGACCCCACATCTCCACCGTAGCCACCCCAACATACTTCAGCCCTTCTCATGGCCACACCTCATCCAGCCCTTCACCATTCCAACTCGTAAACCCTTCCCCTCATCCTCCCAATTTTAAACCCCTCTCGTTTCCAACCACTTCCAACCTCTACCCGTGCCCCTATCCCCTTTTTTGTTTCTTTTGTTTTTCTTTTGTGTTCTTTCTAGCTTTGGTGGTTAGTCTTTTAGTGCCTTACTCACCTTGTTGCTTCATCCACTACGGTGTGCTCTTTTCGATTACCGAGGTGTAATCGACACCGTCAATTTGGCTTGGAACGTCATAGAGCTCTTGTAATCGATTTTGTAATCATCTATTTCTCTGTATTTATAAGTTTGCTTGGCCTATGTTTATGATATGCTTTGTTCAAAATGTGATTAAATTGGATATGTTGTGCTTAAATTGGTTATGATGAGCTTTGTTCAATTATTGACATATTGGACATTTCTTGTTATATGTTGCCCATTGTTGAGAACTTGTAGTTCTTATTTTGATAAATTGCTTATCAATGGTCACATTGATGATAAATTGGTTGCTAGTTAATTGCATATTTCTGGTTGCTTGCACTCTATTTAGTTGCTTGCACTCTATTCAGTTGCTCTATTATTGTTTGGTATTCTTGATTTCTGTTAGGATTGCTGGCTGGATGTTTCTTCTGAACAATGACCCTGCATATTTCTTATTTCTTGATTACTTGATATGATGCTTGAGGTTTTGATTAATTTTGAGCCACCCTGTGGTTTTTCTTAGGATTTATTGCCGTTTTTGGGTAATTGATTTGGTTTAAGGCTGGGATATGAATTGATTGGGCTATGATTGGACCAGGATTGGTTTGGCATTGTGATCTTTGCATGACTGAGTTGGATCTGGTTGCATGATTTTTATAGCGAGGTTTGGGGGTGGCATTGGTTAAGTATTTAACTAGAGCAATCTTGTGTGTTGACCATTGACTTGTGTTGTTGATTGAGTTGACATTTGTTATTAATTGGTTTGTATGATTGAAATGGACCTTGTTCTCACTTGGTTGAATGATTCAGTTGGAATTATTTTTCATTGTCTTTTTCCATGGTCATAACTAGAACAATCTTTTTTCAGTATTCACCAATCATGTCAAAGCGTCACCTCAAAACTGTTGAGGCTAGGCCCAGTAACACTGAAGATAATGATGATATTTCGATTTATGACACAGCCTTCTTTATCTCACAAAAAGCCTTTGACTATTTCTGGCAACATCTAAAGAAGATTAATATCATTTCGGAGAGGGGGTTTCATGGCATCAATGTGGTGCGTTATCCAGCCATCTCCAGCACCACTGAAGAGCTCCACTGGCAACATTTTTGCGAAGCATCCTACGAAGGAACCAGTGGCAGTGGTAGTTAAGGAGTTTTATGCTAACGCTTATGCTGAGAAGCATTCTGTTACCACTACCAGAGTCAGAGGGAGGACTATCACTTACTCTATTGAGCGCATTAGTCTGGTCTTGCACCTTGGCCCTCCTCCACTAGTATGTGCGTACAAAACATTACAACTACCAGAAGAGGATGGAGGCACCTTTTTTGTGACCATCATGACAGCCATATGTGATTCGAACTTTTCTATTCAAGTGTAACGAAACACTGATCATTCGATCTGCTTCATCAAACAGGAAAGTCTGCGCAAAGAGCTGCGCTCTTGGAACCATTTCGTGTGTTCCTCCTTGCTACCCACTGAGCATCGATTAGAGATTTACCCTGAGCGTGCATACATGTTGTATGCAATCCATACTCTTCAAAGGGTGGACACTGCACAGATCCTTTATGATCACATCAGGCTTTGCAATACAGTGAAACTAAAATCTTTGTTCTTTCCTTCTCTCATTTGTGCGTTGTGTCAGAAATCTAAGGTGGCATGGAAAGACACTAAAGTTCGCGTGAAGCTGAAAATCCTTATGACTGAAAGGGAAGTGCAAACCATCATGACTGCCCAAGAGAACAACAGGAACACCTCTGTCCAGCCCCCAGCTACAGATCCCAAGCCAACCCCTGCACCAACCCCACAGCCTGTTCCAGTATTTGATGCTGCTGGGGCAGCCTCGGTTGATCAACACCTGGACTAGCAGCAGGCATTGCTGGCTGTGATATATCAGAGCATCCACTTGTTAGCCTTGGGTCAGGGACGCCCAATGGATGATTTCCTAGTATTTCCATCGATTGCGCCTCTACCTCCACCTCTACCTTTACCATATGCTAATGATACAAAGATAGGTGCCAATGGTGATGACTTGTTTGATGACGCCAATTTATTTTGAGGCACCAGGGCCTATTTCTTTCATGTTCTCTTTTATTTATTTTTCTGTATTTACTTTCATTTCATTGTACGTACTTTCTTTTGAATTTTCTTTTTATTGTATACAGTGGGACACTGCATGTCTTAGGTTTGGGGGGGGAATTATTATCTTTTTGAGTTTCTTGTTGAGTTACTTTCTAGTGATGTATATTGATTCCCCTCTCATTCCTTTGCTTTTGACATTGATGTTGGAACAATTTATTTTGTTGAACCTTTAATTCTTAGTTGTTAATAATTTTTGTTATGTTAGTTTAGTCTTGTTGGTTTTTCCAAGTGATGGACCAGTGAGAGATTGATTATGATTAATAAGTTGCCTGAGAAGATGCATTAAATTGATGAGTATGCTTAAAAGCAAGTTGAATTTGTGCATGCCAGAATTCTGATTTGAGTATCCGATGATTGTGTGGATCAAATATATGCCTCATTGCTTGGGAAATCACTTGTAAAAATTCAAATTTTGTGCTTACACTTATTGCTATAAATGTGTATAAGTGTATTTCCATGTTGTATGTGTGATGGATTTTGGAATATGAATGAAATGCATGATTGGAGAAAATTTATGAAAGGCATGTGTAGAGTCAATTTGCATCTTAGAGGCTTGTCTGATTCCCTTTCGAGGCAAAATCCTAGGTGATGCATTTTTGAAGAAATGACTAGGGCACTTCTTTGGACCGATTAAGCCTTTCAAGCTAACCTTAACTGAATGAGATCCCTAGTACCCCTTTGAAGCCTAGTGTGTGTGTCTGTGGCCTAATTTTTCCTTCTTAAAACCTAAATTCTCCACCCCCTTCACCCATGCTTGTGAAAAAAAAATTTAAAAAAAAATTCTTTCCCTCATTACATGTCCCTTATTGAATGCATGGTTAGACATTTTTGTTGATTTGAGCCAAATTATTTTGCATGGTACTAGGAAACTAGGATCAAATGGGAACCAACTCTTGTTCAATTTTTTTTTTAAAAAAAGAAAAGAATAGAAAAAGAAAAATGTGTGGGCTGCTATACAAAATGTAGCCTCCTTTAGCAAAGAAAAGAATCATGTACATTTGTTCTTCTATATAAAAAAAATAGAATAAAGAGGGTTGATTCTTCATTTTGGATTCCTTTTGTGCATCTTATATGCTTGGCTTGATTCAATAGAAATGTGTGATTATGTGTTCCTTATTTGATTTTAAATTCTTCCCATTCTTTCTTAATCGTTACCTTTAGTCTCACATTACAAGCTTAAAAGACCCTTATGATCATTGATTTTGTGTTGCCTACATTAACGGAGAAAGGGATGAAAGACATTCTTATGAGAGTGCATGTGCATTTTATAAATTCATCCAACTTGTTCTTCATGATTAGGAAAGGATCTTAAACACATAAATTTGGGAAATCATTCATGAACAAAAATTGCATTCAAGGGTAATCATGATAGTTGGAATTTTATTGCACGTGTGGACCTTGTTGTGAGGTTGAGAAGTGATTTTTGAGGGTATGAATGATTATTGGAAGCTGGCTATGCTCTAGTTCAATTTGCCCCATGTTTTTTGTATTGGATTGTGTTCCTTCTTCACGTGCTTGGCTTAATTTGCTCGAGGACTAGCAAATCTTTAGGTTTGGGGTTATGATAACTTTAGGAATTGAAGTTATTTCATTTGAATTTGAATGTATATGAGCATGTTATCCTTAAGTTTTCAAGCCCAAAGGTTCAATTCATACATAATCTTGATGATTTAAGCTTGTTATCTCAAATGTTTAAGAATTGAATATTTGATGATTGTATTTAAGAAATTACGATAGATTGTGATTTGATGAACTTAAGCATTGTTTTGAAGCAGATAATCAAGATGGGAAGGTCTTGGATGAGGTGATAAAGCGAAGAGGAGCTCAAATCACGAAGAAAGCAAGCAGAGAGGAAGGGCTGCCAACCCACGCCTAGGCGTGACCCTCTTAGTTTTTCAGGAATTTTAGGCAAAGACATCTATGCCTAGGCGTGGTCAGCATATGACAGCACGTGTTTCATAACCACGTATAGGCGTGGGAAAAATCCTAGTCCCCGAAATTGGCCTTTTTTATCTGATTTTAAAAGGCATATTCAGCATCTTTTGTTTTGGACCAAGCACGAATTCTCTAGAGAAAGTGAAAGGAGGAGAAAACCACTCAAGATAGAGGTGATTCAAGTGAAGAATCAAGATCAAGGGAGGAAAATCAAGCTTGGATTCTCTCCACTTTTGTTTATTCTTTCCTTTTTCTCTCTTGATTTGTAATTTGATGGGTTTTAGAATTCCATATATTCTTTCTTCCTTCATGATGTGTAACTAAACTCTAATCTAGGGGCTCTCTAGGACCTTGCTATGGATTTGAATATCTTGTAATTAGTTGAGTTTCTTTCAATGAAATTGGTTTTGTTCTTCCATACTTATGCTTAATGCTTGCTCTTGTTTGACCATCAATTGCATGGCCTTAGAATTTCAATGAACTAGACATAGGAATTTGTGAATATGGATATGGTATGGTTAATGTATATTCAATACATTCAATTGGGTTGGTTGTGTTGATTAGCTAAAGGGGTGGACACATACCCCTTGGTCATGCATAGCAAGTGTTTGATAATTGGTCTCAATGAGTGATTCTTATATTAACTCACATAGACACATAGTGGATTAGTTAGGTCTCACATGGGTAATTATCCTAGACATAGGCTTTTATCTATCACTTGCTTTTAGCTAACAAAATCAATCTGTTGATAGATGCTTGTGAATTACAAATATTCATTGAATTAGCAAGTGAATAAGGACCCCTAGGCTTTAATCATTCTCATCTTTCTCTTGTGGACTTGGGTCTTGGTGCATTCTTGTTTAATTTCTCTTAAGTTGTTATTTTAATTGCAAACTATTCTCACATTTCGATTGCTTGGGTAAGATTTTGTGAAAATTGGTTAAGTTTTAGCACCATTCTAATTGTCAATCCCTTAGGACACGATACTCTAACTCTCATATATTACTTGTTGATCTGTGCACTTGTGTTTTCACCCTAACATCATTCCTTAGTTGAGTTCCCCTTAGTAGTATCTTAACATATACTAAGAAACATAAATGAAGGATCCTATTAAGTAGGGGACTCCATTTCTTCAAACTAAAACGTTTGGGAGTTTCTACCCTTGGGTGCTTAATCACCCACTTTCTCAGCTCTTAAGCACTGCATGACAGAACACTGTTCTGTTTCATCTGACATTGAGCACTTAATCACTTAAATTTTGACCGCTTAATCGGTCAGACACCGTGGCCTCTGGACTTGCGCGCTTAAGCACTCACTTTATGGACGCTTAATCGGTGACTTCCAGAACCTAAGCCACGAGCTCTTTGGCCTTGGGCGCTTAATCAGCCACAATTTGGGCACTTAAGCACCAGGCACTTGAAACTTCAGTTCTTGTTCCATTGGATTCCAAACTATCCCAAACCATATAAACTCAAATTCTAGGTGGTCTTCAATTCCTAAAATGGTCCCTAAGCATGCTAAATCATCATGCTCACTTTCAACTTACCTAGCATGGATTCATGACCTAGGAAACCTAGAGCTTGCTCCTTATTTCTCAACTTAAACCCTAATGGATTCCCTTAAGTTCCAAATCATTACCATGCTCAAGTTAAGCTTAAATAGACTAACTTTACCATAGAAACAATAACAAAACAATAAAAACAACATAATTTCTTATAAACCCACTCTTCATCCATGAACAAAACATGAGCAAAAGATGAAGTTATGGAGGAAATAAGCTCATAAACACAACCACCCCTACCTTTTGGCAGCTAGATTGAAGTTTCAAGCTTGGTTGATCTCAAACCTTGGCTTTACCTTTGGCTTTCCTTTTTTTTCTCCTCCAATTCCTTGTTCTTTGCTTTTTCTTCTTTCTTTTCTTCTCTCACGATTTCTACCTCTATTTTTGGTGTAAAAAGAGGCCGTGAGTGAGGGTTTATAAATGAGGAAACAAAAGACTTTTAAGGCCTTTAGGCCATAATTGATAAATTTCAATCTGCTCAAAACACTCAGATTTAGCTAATTTAAGATTTCCAACTACTAAAAATTTTAAAATAAATATTAAGATTCATATAAAAAGTTGTTTCACCATTATATGATTTCTCTATATCTACTGCTACTTAATCCGACTTTAAATGCACAACCAGTATGCCTAAAAATGTCAAACTAACTTAGTTTACCTTAAAACTTTAACTACATCTTGTTTCATACATTTGTGACCTAAAAATAAATTATCCATATTTATTTCTCTCATCTAAACAATTTATGCTATTATCTGAGTCATTTTAAGCTACTTTTCACACTTTGGGTTGCAACAAAGTGCCCAAACTAACTCAGCTCGTCACGAAAATAAACATGCATGTTAAGTAAGTCATATACTACCTTTTGTACACATACACAAGTATAACATAACATTAAGGGTATTACAATTTGCATCCAATAGAGTGAACTAACTTAGTTTCATCAAATGAGCTAAGAACTAACAAAGAAAGTAGATTCATGCATCTCAAACCCAATTTCTCCATCTAGGTTACCTAACTTCAGTCAATGGAAAAGATGAATAAAAGATGAGATTGAAGGTTAGAGAACCCCTACCTCTTGTATGGATGATCAATCTTTAAGCTTGAGCTTTGATTTTAATCTTCTATTGATCCTCTTGTTTTTCCCCTTTCTCCCCATTCGATTTCTTTCTTTCTTTTCTTTCTTTAGTTTCTTTTTTCCTTTCTTTTTTCCAGTAGAAAATGCTGCCTTAACTGTGAGAGAGAGAAATTGGGAGTTTACTAAAACATCCTTAGGATATTTTGTTGGGACTTCCTTATCTGTTAAAGACACTTGAATTATGTTAAATCAAGTTTTTCTGCTTCCAACAACTTTAGAATAAATAATAGGATTCATCTAAATTATTGTTTCACCATTATTCTATTTTCTATAACTGCTGCTAGTCAATTCAACATTAAAATGCACAACCACTATGCCTAAAAATACCAAAGTAACTCTAATTGTTCTCAAATTTTAACTACACCATATTCAACCTATTTGCGACTTAGAAACAAACTCTCTAGGTTTATTTCCCTCAACTTAGCAACTTATGCTACTATCTGAATCATTTTAAGCTACTTTTCAACTTTTGGATTTCAACTAAGGGCCTAAACGAACTCAGTTTGTTACAAAACTTTGCTGACATGTTAATCAAGTAATATGCTAGCTTTGTACCCATTTACAAGTCTGACATGATTTTCGGGATGTTACATTAAGCATCAAAGAGAAAGGATTAGAACTACTTATGAGCATGTGAGTTTCCAAAATTGAACAAAGAGAATTGGTAATATGCTCAAGAACAAAGATATTACCATAAAACATGTCATTTCAAACAAAGTGTGTACATATCTAGCATGTTAACATATGTAAAGACACTTTTAAGATACAATGCTAGAAAAGCACAACTTAAGGCATGTTAAGGCATAAAAACACCTCTCTACTTCTCCAAATATCACATGATATTCAATTTAAAGTTTAAGTAAGGATAAGAGATTGATATCACTGAAAGTGTACTATTTGAGTTTTTGTAGGTGACTCCAACTCTCATGCCTTAAGGCTCCTTGAGAATGTTGTGGTTCTCCATGTCATTCTTTTTATATTTTCATCACTCTTGGAGAACTTAGGCCATTTCAAATTTTTTATATCTCAAGTAGCATAGTTGTATTTCACTTCAATGCATGCTTGAGTTTATAGTCACCTTATAACACCATTCAAAGTGTAACACCCCTTTGGAGGATGTCACACATAAAAGAAAATAAAAGAAATAGAAATAAAATCTACCCAAGTTGTGAAACATTTGTTAAATATTATTACGGGTTGTAAAATAATTCCTGATAGACAGAAATATGTAATAAAAAAATAATGCGAAAAATACGAAATAAAAAAAAAACATCATTACTGATAATATACATATGATTAAGTTATAAACTGTACAAATAATTTACAACTAAGACTACAAATATTTAAACAAAAACAAAAGAAAGAAAGCAATAAAAGAGTTAATATATACGTACATACGTATACGCGACGCGCCTAAAAAAAAAAACATCATGGTTATCTAATCCTCGATGGATCACTCTCGGCATGAAAATGATCATTAGGAGATAGATATCCCTGATGTCTCGACACACGGCGATAACGGGATCGCGCAATGATACGATGCTTATCTCACTAGGCTCGGGGTTTTCAACACCCCAATAACGCCTAATGGATAAGGGTAACTCTAAGTGCATAAATAACGTCGTAGTCATAATCGGATCTCCATCAAATCGCTGACGTAGAATCACAGTCACACGTCCTGCATATGTCACAGAATCACGATCGCCTCGTAGATGCCAAGCCAGAGCACCTCCATGAAATACCAGCTCTATGAATCCCAAAAATCCCGGCGTCGCCATCCCTCACAATCAATCCAGAGGATATGGATGATCGGATGGTTCTTGATCGTCAAACGATCGTCTGTCACGGCTCTTCCTCCTCTTCAGGGTACACGATCTCAAGGGGCTGTTCCTCTTCCTCGAAGTCTTTACCGCGTAAAATAAATAAACAGAAAATACATATAACAAAGAGGTAAGACAACATAAAATCATCACAACATGGTCAATAAAAAGACGACAAACAATATACATACAGTTCATGCAATACATAAAGCTTTAACAATTGAAGAAAATTTAGATATCATCACAATGTATCACATCACAAATAAAACTTCACAGATAAAACAAGAAAGATAAGAATAAACAGATAAGATATAATAACCAAATATAATAACAATAACTAGATAAAATAAACAAATAAAATATAGATAAACAATAAATAGATAAGATGGAAACAAATAGACATAAAGATAAATAATATGACAAAATCCTACTCCATGGAGCAAAAAAAAACATAAGTATCAAAGAGAGGAATGATTCGCAAAACCTAATAGTACCACGGCTGCCCCACCAACTATTGCATACTTGTCACACACATTGCGTCTATAGCCCCACGACACAGAATCCATCAATCCAGGCGTGGTGTAGTTCACTTCAAGTCTCACGTTGTGGCACTACAGGCAAATGTACTACTAGATTTCACAAATCTCGATTAAATATAGTGTACGTCGAGTACCATAGTGTGCTATCGGTTTACCACGGCCCAGCGGAGCGACCAACTGTCCACATGTGGGATCCCGTACACTAAAGCCTCCAAGTTCATTAGAACAATGAACCACACTATGTTTATCGCATCGACAACACGATGTGATTCGTCTCGTCAACAAATCCACCAAATACATGGCACACATAATGTATAGATGGAAAGCCCAGACGGGTTCACATTTTCCCGACAAAGAAATAATTCTCAAAACCTCAGACGGGGTTCACATTTTCCCGACAAAGAAATAGATTTTCAAAAGCCTCAGACGGTTCACATTTTCCGACAAAGATATAGATTTTTAAAAAGCCTCAGACGGGTTCACTTTTTCCCGACAAAGATAAAATAAATATAGTAACGGTCAATCGCATAGAAATTTTATCGCATTTTCATAATTCCGTCGTTTTTACAAACGTTTAAAAATCGGGTAAAGATATTTTTCTGTTTTTAAAATCGCGTAGCATTTTTAATACATTTTCTCAATCGCGTAGGATTTTTAAATCATTTTCTTATTCGAATGCCCTTAAAATTACTGTTTAAACAGATAGAAATAGTACTTAGTACATTTAAACTACGTAGAATAATTTTTCATACCGTATACTGTCATTAGGATATTTTTACTATCTTATAGGTTCATTTTCACTAAAAATTGACAGCATTTTGTTTATAAACTTATAATAATGATTTTCTAAATTTTCCATAAAATTTTCTATTTACCTAATTTTTTAACCATATTATTTAATTCTTTTTGAAATCTCTAACATGCTTCAAAACCTAAAGTGAGCTATATGTTAGAAAATTTCTCAAAATTTCTGTATTTTACTTCCTAATGATAAAATCACTAATTTTAATCCTTTAAACTTAATTCTACTCAATTTGTTTCTTCAAAAATCATCATAGAAAATTTCCCCTTAACTTGTATTGTCTCTTTTTAATTGAAAAAGGTTTGGAATCAAGTTTTAGAAATCATAATTACCTATAGTGGCATGTTGGCCGAATTTTGTAAAACTTTTTCATTTGATTTCTAAATCATGTCAAAGGTATTATCTTATCTAAGTTCATTAAATCATGTTATAAAGTAATGATTTTAAATCAAATAAATCCTTTAGGCATGTTGGCCCAAAACTTACTAAATCTTTACCAATTGATTTCTAAATTCCTTTTCTTTGATCAAAACAATTTGAAACCTTCTTATTTCTCCTAATTAATTAAGTTGCACTTTAGGAAAAATGAAGAGAACATTTTGGTCCTCACACTTGGTCATTGCCGTGAGCTAGGAATGTGTTCTTTGGAACACTCATGCAAATTTACACATGTTATTCACATCTTAAACCTTATCATACAATTCTAACACATGCATTTATATTTCTAACACATGCAAAATATTTCTAACATATAAAACCTAAATTAAAGCTTATAGACATACAATCAAAAGCTAATAGACATGCAAAATTATTACAATCACCAAACAAGAAAGCTACTAACATATAACACTTAAGCACTAGCAACCACAAAAATTAACAAATACACATCAATAAACACACCACAACCGAATCCTTATGGATTCTACAAACAATCCATCTTCTTACCACCATCAAGGGATGATAAGAATTGTCTTCCTCTTACCTTAAATGAAGACAAAAAGCTTGCTTTCACTCCTCCTATGGTTCGGTTTTCACTCCACCAAATACCTAAAAATTTCAAATAAAATCTACATGTTATTAACCATGAAAAAGAAGCTAAACCATGGAGAAATCATGGTTTAGAACTTTGAAAAAGAAGAGAGAAAAGAAAAATATGATATTTCACCTTCTAGGTAAAACTTTCAAGGTTGATTTCCAAGCCTTATATGGAAGATTTTGAAGAAACTTCCAACTAGAAAGGTTCTTAGAATAGTGTTTAGGTTAAGGAAACTTGGTTAGAAAAACTTTTGGATGGTTGGATGATTAGGAAACAAGCTTGGCCGAATGGAAGGAGAAAAGGAACAACAATGGTGGCTAGGGTTCTTGATGAGAGAGAAGAGAGAAAAGTGATGAAGATGAAGTGTTGTTTTTGGCTTTCTCACTCCTAATGGCCGTAGCCTTCAAGTGTAAGGATGTGCATGGATTTGGCTTCATCCAAGCCATTGAATACATCAAAGGTCAAGATCAAATCTTGCTTAACAAGCTTAAATTCTATTGGTTGCTCATGGTGACTCACCTTGCTTAGTCACACAAAGCTGTAATAAATTCTGGCTCACGAGTCACTAGTGAGTCACTGCTCGAAAGTTCTACATCGCTTACGGTGATTAATTAAGCTACCGATCTAACCGTTTCTTAATTGTGGGTCCCGCAAAATATTTCCTGTCCATCATTCACTAAACTATATCGACTAATAAAATAATATTATAATAATATAAAATTATTTTATTTGATGCTTAAATCCTAAAAATTAAAAGATTATTTTTAGTCTCATTCAGATCTAAGTTAAGTAAGATCCCCCAATTCTAAATAATAAAATAAGATTTTCCCGGCTCGAAAATATTATTTTCCCGCCTCTGAGCAAATCACACAAAAAGTCCATATAAAATCACAGACGATTTTCAGTGCATTAAATCAAGAAGAAAACAATTAAAAACAAAGAAAAACAAAAAACGTTGCGTCGGACGTAACGGCCATTTTCCCATTTTTTCCCACAACGTAGGTAATCGTCCAAAACGTTCAAATAAAATATCCAAAGATATATATAGTCAGTATATCTTTCTAAAAATTAATACAAGAGTTCGAAAAAATTTTTATTTTTTCGTCTTCAAAACAAATTACGTAAAATGATCAAATAAAATTTGAGCCAGTATTATCGTAATTGTTTTCATACATAAATCGAGAACAGAAAAATAGGGACACAACGGTCATTCACACAAAAGCATGAAAAACAGAAAACAGTACATTCAGAATATTTTCTAAAAATTGGGGCGTTACAACTCTCCCCAACAAATAAAAATTTCGTCCTCGAAATTCGATGTTCATCCAAACAAATGAGGATACTGATCCTTCATTTTATCTTCTAGTTCCCAAGTAGCTTCACCAGTCATATCATTCCATATGACTTTCACTAACTCGATCATCTTCCTCGAAGCTGCTTTACCTTTCGTCCTCTCTATCCCGACAGGTAAAGTTTCGTAAGTCAAATTCTCCTTTAACCGCACGTCATCCGGTTGTATAACATGTGTCTGATCTGGTATATACTTCCGCAATTGAGACACATGAAACACGTCGTGTAAATTGGATAGAAAAGGCGGCAAAGCAATCTGATATGCTACAGGACCTATACGTCGGATAATCTGATATGGTCCAATGAATTTAGGAGTAAGCTTCTTCGACTTAATCACTCTTCCGACACCAGTCGTAGGAGTAACTCTTAAAAACACATGCTCACCCTCCTTAAACTCAAGAGATCGTCTTCGTTTGTCCGCATAACTCTTTTGTCTGCTTTGCGCCGTCCTCATCTTCTCTTGTATCATCTTGACTTTATCCGTAGTCTGTTGTACAAGTTCCGGTCCAACAGTCATACTCTCCCCATCTTGATACCAACATAGCGGCGTTCGACATCGTCTTCCATACAATGCTTCATAAGGTGCCATTCCGATGCTTGCGTGAAAACTATTGTTGTAGGTGAATTCTATCAAAGATAAAAATTCATCCCAACTTCCCCGTTGTTCCAAAACACAAGCCCGCAACAAATCCTCCAAGGATCGTATAGTTCTCTCTCGTCCGACCATCCGTCTCGTGGATGATAGGCCGAACTTAATCGTAACTTGGTTCCCATAGCTTCTTGCGTACTTCGCCAAAATCTTGACGTAAACCTCGATCTCTGTCGTAAACTATACATGTAGGCACTCCATGTAATCCGACAATCTCGCCGATGTACAACAAGTTAATCTTTCCAATGAATATTTAATATTGATTGGTAAGAAATGAGTCGATTTCGTAAGTCTATCGACTATAACCCATATTGCATCATGACCTCTCCCTGTCTTTGGCAAACCAAGAACGAAATCCATAGAAATGCTGTCCCATTTCCATTCTCGGAATCGATAATGGTTGCAACATCCCAAATGGTCTTTGGTGTTCAACTTTCGATTTTTGACAAACTAGGCAAGTTGACATGCATCTAACCACATCACCCTTCATTCCATGCCACCGAACAACTTCTTCAAGTCTTGGTACATCTTTGTTATGCCCGGATGCATACTTAATAGACTAGTATGGGCATGTTCCACAATATATTGCCTCAAATTCTCCTCCACGAGAGGAATACAGATTCTACCCCGAAACCTCGTAATTCCATCGCTCCTTCTTTGAACTCTACCGCCTCGTTTTGCTTCATTTGCTCCCTTATTCCTTGTAAAAATTTATCGGCATTTTGCTTTTCCCTTATGTCTTCCATCACCTCGCTTGAGATAGTAACCATATTCATACAGATCTTTTCCGAAGCTTCAACTCAACAAATGACCACTCATCTCTAAACTGTTCAATGAGCTCCTTTTCTTTAATCATCAGTGCAGAAACACTGATAATCTTCCTACTCAAGGCATCGGCCACGACATTCGCCTTACCAGGGTGGTACAAAAGTTGAAAATCGTAGTCGTTCAGAAATTCTAACCATCTTCGCTGCCTCATATTCAGCTCCTTCTGGTCGTACAAGTACTTCAAACTCTTGTGATCACTGAAGATGTTGAACGTTGCTCCATAGAGAAAATGTCTCCATATCTTCAAAGCAAAAACTACCGCAGCCAATTCCAAATCATGCGTAGGATAATTCTTCTCATGAACCTTCAATTGTCGAGAAGCATATGCCACCACTTTCCGATCTTGCATCAACACGCGTCCTAGTCCTTGATAAGAAGCATCACAATACACATCGAAAGATTTTGTCGAATCTGGTAGGATCAACACCGGTGCAGTTGTTAATCTCTTCTTCAACTCTTGAAAACTGGCTTCACGTTCTTCCGTCCATTCGAAAGCTTGACTTTTCCTCGTTAGTTGTGTAAGTGGTCCAAAGAATCTTGGAAAACCTTCGATAAATCTCCGATAATAACCAAGAAGTCCAACAAAACTTCGAACTTCATTCTCGTCTTAGGTCTTTCCCACCGTAAAACAAGCCTCCACTTTCGATGGGTCCACCGCAATACCTTCTTTAGAAATTACGTGACCAAGAAATTGAACTTCTTCCAACCGTAACTCACACTTAACCAATTTCGCATACAACCGCTTCTCCTCAAAATCAAGAACAACTTTCGGATGTTCAAAGATGCTTCTTCCTTCGATCGAGAATAGATCGAATGTCATCGATAAAGACAACGACAAATCTGTCTAGATACGGACGAAATATCATGTTCATATAATCCATAAATATGGCAGAGCATTCGTCACCCCGAATGGCATTACTTGATACTCATAATGTCCATAACGAGTTCGAAAAGCAGCTTTCGCACATCTTCCCCTCTTACACGAATACGGTGATAACCCGATCGCAGATCTATCTTGGAAAATATCACAGCCCCTCAATTGATCCATCAAATCGTCGATTCTTGGAAGCGGATATTTATTCTTGATAGTCACCTTGTTCAACCGCCGATAGTCCACACAAAGTCGTGAAGT
The DNA here is from genome assembly GCA_029884605.1 of Ormosia emarginata. NCBI lineage: Eukaryota > Viridiplantae > Streptophyta > Magnoliopsida > Fabales > Fabaceae > Ormosia > Ormosia emarginata. The sequence goes on along the minus strand of JAQQTP010000073.1, from coordinate 41,458,574 downwards.
TCCATCCTTCTTCTTGACCAAAAGCACAGTGCACCCCATGGGAAACGCTAGGTCGTACAAATTCTTTCTCCAACAGCTCCACCAATTGCTTTTTCAGCTCCTCCAACTCTACGGCGACATACGATATAGTGCAATTGAGATAGGACCTGTTCCCTGATACTAAATCAATTGAGAACTCGATCTCCCGCTCGGGCGAAACCAGTACATCTTCGGAAAACATCCGAAAAATCGTTGACAACAGGAATAGTATTCACATCCTTCTCATTCTTAACTTCTAGAGAAGACAATACCGTATATCCTCGCGCTCCATCTCTCAACAAAGACTTGACCTTAACAAAGCCAGCTTAAGAATCCACTCTTCTTCCTTAGGAAAAACTATAGTTTTCTTTGCACAATCTATAAGGATATGGTTAGAACATAACCAAATTCATCCCTAAGATTACATCTATCTCAATGAGAGGCAAACAAATCAAATTGACCAAAAACAAACGGCCCTTCACAACAATAGGACAATCCAAACAGATCTTAGAAGTAACTACAGTTTAGCAGTTGGCGTGAGATACACTCAACTTAACATTCGGAGAAGACACAGTACAACTTCGGTCTTTCCACACAATCATAGGCAATAAACGAGTGTGTAGCACCCGAGTCATACAATACAATCGTAAGGTTACCTCCAATGTCACCTTCTCCTTGAATAAGGTCATCCGATTGAGAAACTTCAGATCCCATCATTGTATACACTCGCCCTCCGCATTTCGGTTGAATATTTCCGTGTTTTTGCCGATTAGTTCTAACATGACGAATGTGTGTTTCTTCTCCGTCGAGTACAATCCTTCGACATATGCCCAGTCGTCCACAGCTTAAAACAGACAGCTTCCCTTGATTGTACAACTGGAGATAGATGGCCCTTCTTATCGCACTTAAAACACGTCTGTAAACACCACTCTCTGTCCTGCTCCACCACTAGGTACACTCCCTCCAATTGGCGGTCGCTGAGTCTGACTTCCTTGTGGTCTAGCATACGGCTTACGCAGAAACCGATTTGGATTGCTACCTCCACCTCTTTGAAACCTTGTCGGCCCAAAGTTCCGACTCCTCTGATCTCGTAACGGTTCAAGCTCCTCAAGCCGTGCACATGCGTCTACCAAAGTATGAAAATGATTCGTCCTCAGAGATATCACTCCCCGCTTCAATTCTACTCTCAATCCAGACTCAAACTTCCGACATTTCCATACTTCATCTTGTCGATTTTGAGCATAATCTGAAAATTGAGACAAACTTTCAAATTTTGTAGCGTACTCATTCACTGTCATGTTTCCCTGTCGCAACCCAAGAAATTCCATCTCCTTGGCATGCCTAGCACTTGCAGGAAAATACTTATCCGAAAAGTATTAGAAAACACTTCCCAGTGTGATCTCAGTCCCTTCACTTGCAACACTCGGCGGACTCCTCTCCACCAATGTTCTCAGCATCTCCTCTCAACATAAAAACAAAGATAAGTTACTTTCTTTTCATCCGTGCATCTCATCCCCTCAAAGATTCTCTCTAAATCTTGCATCCACCGACTTGCTTTCTCTGATCCACTTCGCCTCTAAATTGTGGCGGATTATGGCGCCTAAATTCAGATAAATTTAGGGCATCACCGTTAGTAGCATCTTCTTTGTTAAGTCGCTTCTCAAATTTTGTTTGAGTAATCACTTCACCATCCGTCACGCATAGCTTCAAGAAGAACCAACATCGGGTCCTCATCACGATTTACGTTAACACGTCCTCTTCCTCTACCAGCCATCTTCTTTCTTCAAACATAACAAAACAAAGTTAGATACATCCTTCTAGATATTTCCGAAAGGATATAAATCACAAAGATCACAGAGAATCACACAAAGACAAATAAAAACAGACCCAACCACAACCCCAAAAGACTCTAACTTGGGCTCGATACTAACTAATGTAACACCCCTTTGGAGGATGTCACACATAAAAGAAAACAAAAGAAATAGAAATAAAATCTACCCAAGTTGTGAAACATTTGTTAAATATTATTACGAGTTGTAAAATAATTCCTGATAGATTTAAATATGTAATAAAAAAATAATGCGAAAAATACGAAATAAAAAAAAAAAAACATCATTACCGATAATATACATATGATTAAGTTATAAACTCAGACAAATAATTTACAACTAAGACTACAAATATTTAAACAAAAATAGTAAAGAAAGCAATAAAAGAGTTAATATATACGTACATACGCCGACGCGCCCAAAAAAAAAAAAAAACATCATGGTTATCTAATCCTCCTCGATGGATCACTCTCAAGATGAAAATGATCATTAGGAGATAGATATCCCGATGTCTCGACACACGGCGATAACGGGATCGCGCAATCGATACGATGCTTATCTCACTAGGCTCGGGTTTTCAAAGACCCCAATAACGCCTAATGGATAAGGGTAACTCTAAGTGCGTAAATAACGTCGTAGTCATAATCGGATCTCCATCAAATCGCCGACGTAGAATCACGGTCCACACGTCCCGCATATGTCACGAATCACGATCTCCTCGTAGATGCCAAGCCGTAGCACCTCCATGAAATACCAAATTCTATGAATCCCAAAATCTCAAGGCCGCCATCCCTCACAATCAATCCGTAGAGGATATATGGATGATCGGATGGTTCTTGATCGTCAACCGATCGTCCGTTGCACGGTCTTCCTCCTCTTCGTGGTACACGATCTCAAGGGGCTGTTCCTCTTCCTCGAAGTCTTTACCGCGTAAAATAAATAAACAGAAAATACATATAACAAAGAGGTAAGACAACATAAAATCATCACAACATGGTCAATAAAAAGACGACAAACAATATACATACAGCTTCATGCAATACATAAAGCTTTAACAATTGAAGAAAATTTAGATATCATCACAATGTATCACATCACAAATAAAACTTCACAGATAAAACAAGAAAGATAAGAATAAACAGATAAGATATAATAACCAAATATAATAACAATAACTAGATAAAATAAACAAATAAAATATAGATAAACAATAAATAGATAAGATGGAAACAAATAGACATAAAGATAAATAATATGACAAAATCCTACTCCATGGAGCAAAAAAAAAAAACATAAGTATCGAGAGAGAATGATTCGCAAAACCTAATAGTACCACGGCTGCCCCCACCAACTATTGCATACTGTCACACGTTGCGTGCCTATAGCCCCACGACACAGAATCCATCAATCCAGGCGTGGTGTAGTTCACGGTCTCACGTTGTGGCACTACAGCAAATGTACTACTAGATTTCACAAATCTCGATTAAATATAGTGTACGTCGAGTACCATAGTGTGCTATCGGTTTACCACGGCCCAAATGGAGCGACCAACCGTCCACATGTGGGATCCCGTACACTAAAGCCTCCAAGTTCATTAGAACAATGAACCACACTATGTTTATCGCATCGACAACACGATGTGATTCGTCTCAAAAACAAATCCACCAAATACATGGCACACATAATGTATAGATGGAAAGCTCAGCGGGTTCACATTTTCCCGACAAAGAAATAATTCTCAAAACTCAGTACGGGTTCACATTTTCCCGACAAAGAAATAGATTTTCAAAAGCCTGTACGGGTTCACATTTTCCCGACAGCATATAGATTTTTTAAAAAGCCTGTACGGGTTCACTTTTTCCCGACAGCATAAAATAAATATAGTAACGGTCAATCGCGTAGAAATTTTATCGCATTTTCATAATTCCGTCGTTTTTACAAACGTTTAAAAATCGGGTAAAGATATTTTTCTGTTTTTAAAATCGCGTAGCATTTTTAATACATTTTCTCAATCGCGTAGGATTTTTAAATCATTTTCTTATTCGAATGCCCTTAAAATTACTGTTTAAACAGATAGAAATAGTACTTAGTACATTTAAACTACGTAGAATAATTTTTCATACCGTATAATTGTCATTAGGATATTTTTACTATCTTATAGGTTCATTTTCACTAAAAATTGACAAAGATTTTGTTTATAAACTTATAATAATGATTTTCTAAATTTTCCATAAAATTTTCTATTTACCTAATTTTTTAACCATATTATTTAATTCTTTTGAAATCTCTAACATGCTTCAAAACCTAAAGTGAGCTATATGTTAGAAAATTTCTCAAAATTTCTCAGTATTTTACTTCCTAATGATAAAATCACTAATTTTAATCCTTTAAACTTAATTCTACTCAATTTGTTTCTTCAAAAATCATCATAGAAAATTTCCCCTTAACTTGTATTGTCTCTTTTTAATTGAAAAAGGTTTGGAATCAAGTTTTAGAAATCATAATTACCTATAGTGGCATGTTGGCTTAATTTTGTAAAACTTTTTCATTTGATTTCTAAATCATGTCAAAGGTATTATCTTATCTAAGTTCATTAAATCATGTTATAAAGTAATGATTTTAAATCAAATAAATCCTTTAGGCATGTTGGCCCAAAACTTACTAAATCTTTACCAATTGATTTCTAAATTCCTTTTCTTTGATCAAAACAATTTGAAACCTTCTTATTTCTCCTAATTAATTAAGTTGCACTTTAGGAAAAATGAAGAGAACATTTTGGTCCTCACACTTGGTCATTGCCGTGAGCTAGGGAATGTGTTCTTTGGAACACTCATGCAAATTTACACATGTTATTCACATCTTAAACCTTATCATACAATTCTAACACATGCATTTATATTTCTAACACATGCAAAATATTTCTAACATATAAAACCTAAATTAAAGCTTATAGACATACAATCAAAAGCTAATAGACATGCAAAATTATTACAATCACCAAACAAGAAAGCTACTAACATATAACACTTAAGCTACTAGCAACCACAAAAATTAACAAATACACATCAATAAACACACCACAACCGAATCCTTATGGATTCTACAAACAATCCATCTTCTTACCACCATCAAGGGATGATAAGAATTGTCTTCCTCTTACCTTAAATGAAGACAAAAAGCTTGCTTTCACTCCTCCTATGGTTCGGTTTTCACTCCACCAAATACCTAAAAATTTCAAATAAAATCTACATGTTATTAACCATGAAAAAGAAGCTAAACCATGGAGAAATCATGGTTTAGAACTTTGAAAAAGAAGAGAGAAAAGAAAAATATGATATTTCACCTTCTAGGTAAAACTTTCAAGGTTGATTTCCAAGCCTTATATGGAAGATTTTGAAGAAACTTCCAACTAGAAAGGTTCTTAGAATAGTGTTTAGGTTAAGGAAACTTGGTTAGAAAAATTTTTGGATGGTTGGATGATTAGGAAACAAGCTTGGCCGAATGGAAGGAGAAAAGGAACAACAATGGTGGCTAGGGTTCTTGATGAGAGAGAAGAGAGAAAAGTGATGAAGATGAAGTGTTGTTTTTGGCTTTCTCACTCCTAATGGCCGTAGCCTTCAAGTGTAAGGATGTGCATGGATTTGGCTTCATCCAAGCCATTGAATACATCAAAGGTCAAGATCAAATCTTGCTTAACAAGCTTAAATTCTATTGGTTGCTCATGGTGACTCACCTTGCTTAGTCACACAAAGTAATAAATTCTCTTCAATTGAAATCACCACTAGTGAGTCACTGCTCGAAAGTTCTACTCGCTACGGTGATTAATTAAGCTACCGATCTAACCGTTCGCTAATTGTGGGTCCCGCAAAATATTTCCTGGTCCATCATCACTAAACTATACTTGACTAATAAAATAATATTATAATAATATAAAATTATTTTATTTGACAGCTTAAATCCTAAAAATTAAAAGATTATTTTTAGTCTCATTCAAAGGGTTAAGTAAGATCCCCCAATTCTAAATAATAAAATAAGATTTTCCCGGCCCGGAAAATATTATTTTCCTGCCTCGAGCAAATCACACAAAAAGTCCATATAAAATCACAGGCAAGTATTTTCGTGCATTAAATCAAGAAGAAAATAATTAAAAACAAAGAAAAACAAAAAACAAGACGTTCGGGACGTAACGGTCATTTTTTCGTTTTTTCCCACAACGTAGGTAATCGTCCAAAACGTTCAAATAAAATATCCAAAGAATTATATAGCTGTATATATTTCTTGAAAAAATTAATACAAGAGCTTAGAAAAAATTTTATTTTTCCGTCTCAAACAAATTACGTAAAATGATCAAATAAAATTTAAGCCGATTATATCGTAATTGTTTTCATACGAAATCGAGAACGAAAAATAGGGACACAACGGTCATTCACACAAAAGCATGAAAAACAGAAAACAGTACATTCAGAATATTTTCTAAAAATTGGGGCGTTACACAAAGTACTTTCTTTCGTATCCACCAATTTTGGATCCATAGAGATTAGTCATTGATTATATTCAATATATTCTTTCAAGTTCAGTAACAATTCGACATTCAACAATAATTCAGCAAGGTCAGCCATTATGTCAAACTCATAAGCAAATAAGCATTCAAAACAGTAAGGCAAAACAATAAATAAGTTTACAAGGTCAAAATATATTTCCTTTCATTGATCAATTTAGCCAAGTATATATATTTATCAAAAGAATATCTAATTACATTTGGTTAAGCATTTGCATTTTTAGTCCAATTACAAAGAATTCAGCATATACAACAAATTCTTGAGAAATGAAGGGGAAAAGCAGCAAAACTTTTCATATAGCCCATGTTTATTTGAATAAGCTTATTGTTATTCGAATAAACTCATGGAAAACACAAAGACTTGGCTTTCTTCTAGGCATTATTCGAATAGGATAATCCCTTATTCGAATAAAAGTATTTAAAACCCAAATTTCAAGGGTTGTTGGAGGTATTTATTCGAATAGCCCATCTCCTATTCGAATAAAAGGCATCAGGAAACAAATTCCAGCATCTACTGCAACTCACTATTCAAATAAAAATAGCCTTATTCGAATGCAAACATCAGAAACAACATCAGTAGGTTAAAACCAATAAGTCCAAATATTAAAAACAATCAAAGATTAAGATAGACATTTTAGTATACGTGTTATGCTAGAACATAAAGATATGATCACAAATTTAATTTCTAATTCTTACATAGCCATTTTAAGTCAACCAAAGATCATGTTAGATATGGATAAAAACAAGATAAAAAACCATCCAACATAAACACTTATTTTAAAGTTATGATTGATCAAAAACTCAAGTTCAAGGATATTATCATCAAATATGTCATTTCAAACATAGAGTATAATTATCTAGCATATTAACATATAGAAGCATTTTCAAGACATAAAGCTAGAAAAGTACAACACAAATCTCCACTTATTCAAAGATTGCAAGTCCAAGCTTCATGGAGACAAGGAAGAGAGCCTGGAGTATGTTTGGTCTTTGTGCTTGGAGCAGTCACTTTCAAGATGCTAAAGTCAGTTCTTGACCTTCAAGCACACTTACAATATATTTCAATTTTTTGCTTTTAGTACCCAAATTTTCTTGGGTCCTTATGTGTTAGTTTTTGGAAATTAATCTATTATGCTCTCATAAAAATTAATTTTTTCATAATATTTAAATTGAGCACAACGTATTAAATAATCAATTATCATTAAGTAGATAGTCAATAGCATGCTTACTTTTCATGATATATAGATAATTCAAAACATAGCAAGTATACCTAGGCATTGTAGAACCTTACGTACTAAGATATATAACAAATTAATAAGTTACGGTATAATAAAAATGAACATAATCATGTGCTAAATATAATATTCAAATTTTACAAAGTACACATAATTCTATCATCACCTAAGACCTACAATGAATATACCTCATATTCATTGTCTTTTTAAGTGAATGTGCATAAGAGATAAAAACTTTTGATACCTTGGCCTTGGTAATCAATGAAACTCTTTTCCTTACTCATAGCTTCTCTTTTGGTGTTTTGAACTTTGCAAGTTACACATTATACATGTGAAAAGTTTCAGTTGAAGGATCCTTGCCTTCATTACCAAGATGTCTATCATTGGATTTTGGAAGCATTTTCCTTGATGACTTATCTTCCCTTTGACCAATTAGTCTATCTTTTTTAGAAAATTTTTGCATAACTGAAACAATTGGAGGACATTTTGGTATCCACTTCATCTTGGATCCTTGATTGTTAGTACTAGGACATTTAAGATCTTTAGAAACTTATACTATACTATTTCTCATATAAGGATTTCTTCTATAATTGCATGAATGAAAAATATATCCTAGATGACCACAAAAATTGCAAACAATTGAATTTAATGATAGCTTGGTCCTTTGAAGATCATTTTTGAAAAATTTAAGCTTTTGGTTGTTATTACATTCTATACTATTTTTTCTATAAGCCTTGCTTGAATTTTTATGTGGAATAAGATTAATTTTATTCTCATTAACAAACACAAAATGTAAGCAATTAGAATCATTAGCTTTGGCAAATTCGGAATATAAGTCTTCAACTTGATGTTCTAAAATAGTGCACTTTTCACAAGAAGTTGAGGTTTCACATTTCAAAGGCATTTCTTCATCTAGAAAAACATATTCATTTTTTAAAGTCTCAATTTCATTTTCAATTGAGGAAATGTTTTCCAAATAAGATAAGTTTTTCTTTACTAAATTCAACAAACCATCATACAATTCATCATATGCACATTGTAGCTTATAATAGGAAGGACTATAATTTAGTTTAACATTTTTTACCTCAAAATCCTTTTTAGCCATAGAGGAAATATGTCTCAATTTCTAGCATACTTGTCTCTTTAAGGAAATCATCATCTTCCTCATTATTGTCAATCAAGGATTCAAGAACATCTTTCTTCTCAATTTTGTTTTGCTTTGCCTCTTCTTCAAATTGAGCACCATCATCGCCAAGAGGCATTTGACTCCCTTCAATAGTTTGAACATCTTTTTGAGAATATTTTTTATGACAAGCTTCCTTCAATGACTTTTTCTCTTCTTGCTTTCTATATACAACTTTATACATGAAATCATTATTAGCAATATAAAGAGCATCAAGGGTGTCCAAAATTTCTTTGGCACTAGAGCAAATCTTATTTATAGCAAAAACATCATCATTCAAACTACTTCTCAAGATTTACATTACTCTAATGTTCAAGGAAAAACATTTCTTGTCATAAGCATTCTAAGTTTGTTTTGATTTGCAAGTAAATCCTTCAAGCACAATATTCCACAAATCAAGATCATTAGATTACATATAAAATTATATTCTAGCTTTCTAATAAACAAAATGCACATCATCAAAGAATGGTGGTTTATCAATTTCAAAAGCTTCCATTTTGAAAAGGTTGCCAACAAACAATGATCTTACTCTAAATGGTTAAGCTTTCAACAGAACACGAAGTTCTAATACCATTTGTTAGCCATGACAACCATCACCCAAGATGGGGGGTGAATTGGGTGATTACAAATTTTCAAAGCAACTTTGATAAATTATGCATTTTGATATTTTCAATCAACACATGCAACGAAATAAGTCTAACAAAGATACAACTATTGTATATTACTGAAATACAACTTGAGTTAAGGGATAAATTAAGCAAATATAATTAAAGCACAAATGTAAAGGAGATAGAGTTAAGAGAAGCAAACACAATATTTATCTTAGTTCAGCCACCAACCACTTGTGGCCTATGTTCAGTCCTCAAGTAAACCACCTGAGATTTTTCACTATCACTTCAAGCTTGGACAGGTGCTTGAAACCTTTACAAACTAGAGCACTTTTCATACCTTAGGATGTCTCACCCAATGTGCCTGAGTCTTAACAAACAGGGATACCTCACCCTTACAATTCCTTGAGGGATGCCTCACCCTCTTTACAATTCCTTGAGGGATACATCACCCTCTTTAAAGAGAATCAAAGTATAGAAGAATGGAAAACTCTCACAAGAGTACATAATACAAATTGAAGTCCTATGAAGCTCTCAAAGATATCTCAAATAATTGATATAAACATAGCACAAAAAGGAATAAGATGAAACTCGGATTAAACCCTTGAGAAAGATGTTTTTCAATGTTTGTTCTATGTAAAAAATGACCCAAAATCATATATTTATATTGTTCTAAGAAAAAGAGTCGTTGGGTATCATTTATTTCAGCATTAAAGCCTCTGAAAATAGTTGTTGGGTGATTTTGGATTGTGTTTATTCGAATAAACAAAGTCTTATTCAAATAAATCCACTTATAGCACATCAAAAAGTGTTTTATGGAACTTGTTATTCGAATAACCCTTTGGTTATTTGAATAAATCTTTTCTAGAACATTTTTATTCGAATAACAACCTCTTTATTCAAATAAGTCACTCTGGTTTTGAAAACTGGCTTTAAATGGTCATGACTTCATTTCTCATCTGTTTAAAGTAAATGACCACTCATTGGAAAGATCTTTGAGTCTATTTTCAAATGAAATAAGTTCCAGAACAAAAGTCGAAGTATTTTGAAAATTATAATCAAAATAGTAATCAAAGGTCAGCTTTTCAAAACTGAAACTTGACTATTTTTCATAGTTTAAAGCAAATGGTCATAACTTCATCATTTCTTATCTGTTTAAAGGAAATGACCACTTATTAGAAAGATCTTTGAGTCTATTTTCAAAAGAAATAGGTTTCAAGATGAAAATCAAAGTATTGTGAAAGTTATGATCAAAAGAGTAACCAAATGTTAACTTTTCAAAACTCAAACTTGACTAATTTTCATAGTTTTGAACTACTACCATGACTAGGTTTTTAGAACATGTTTCTTAGTCATTTTAGCATGTAAGAACTATTTTTAAAGATTTAAAAACATATTTGAGATGTGTAGAAAGCTTCTCACATAAAGACCCTAAGTCTTATAAAATATACCATTTAAGCTTCCTTTAGACTTGGTCTTTGGCTTAGCTTTGTTATTATCAAAACAACTCTTCAATGGGTAATAGCCAATTACAATAATCATCTTTGTCATCTCAAAATCTTTATCCACTCACAAGTTTTCAGAACTCAAGAAAGACAAGGCTAAAGAAAAATAATAAAGAAAACCCCCTACCTCTAGAGTCTTGGAAGAATGAGTTCAAGAGTTCTTCACCTTCACTTTTTTCCCTTTCTTCTTTTCTTCCCTCTCCCCCTTTGTTTTCTCCTTCTTCTTTATTTCCTATATTCTCTCTTCTTTTCTATTTTCCTGATGCAGAAACATGAAAGAAGGGAGAGATAGAGACTTTTAAATGACAAAAAGTCAATGATAGGATAAGAACTAAGGTTTGTTGTAACTTTATATCTCTTAGGAATACTTTGATCTCCCAAAATCAAGGTTCCTAAATTTCATAAGTATTAGAATAAATCCTATGATTCATCTAATTTTCAAATTCCCCATTTCCATACTTTTCCATATCTGCTATAAGTCAATTCGGTATTTAAACATTCACTCAGTGTGCTTAAAGATACCAAATCAACTTATATTATCGTGAAATTTTAACTACATCTTACTTAATTTATTTGTGACTTGGAAATAAATTATCTATATTTATTTCTCTTAACCTTTAAAACCATAATATGAGTCATTTTAAGACACTTTCCACCTTCTGTGTTATGGTAAAGTGCTTAAACTAACTCAGTTGGTCACAAAACTTCACAAGCATGTCAAGGAAGTATTAGGTTACCTCTGTAACCCTATACAAGCCTAACATGTTATTGAGAGTGTTACAAAGAAGAATTTGTGAAGCCAAAATATGATGAGGAAGTGGCACATGTTGATGAAGGGGAGATACTAATAATTCAAAAGAGCTTGAATATGACACACAATGAAGATTGTGAACACTTTATTTTGTCCAAAGTACAAAAAAATTAAAAAAAACTAATAATATTAAATTATGTTACATATTAAATAAAGGAAAATGCTCAGGATCTTAGAGGAGCACAACTCGAAATTGACCAGATATAACATTTTTTCATAACAGTAGGATAGTTCTCTCCATAGTGGAACCCACTAACTTTTTCAACGTATCAGGGATGACTCGAGAAATTATCTCCCGAGCTAAGTAACATCGCCCTTAAATAAAATAAAATTCCTAAAAGTTAAAAATAATTGAAAATAAAAAATATATACAAGCTCATTTGAATATGGCCTATAACTAAAGCCCACATGCCTATAACAATTTACTAAAAAATTTAAAAAAAGATGCTTCAAAGTTTCTGACATGAATAAAAAAAAGTGAAAAAGTCTTTAATAAACTGCAAAACCAGTGGTTTTTGGCCAATCTACCCTTAGTGGCAAACTATTTGCCAAATTGCCATACTTTCCAAACTATTTATCAGAATGCCACACTTTGGCCACGCTGGACTTTTTTATTATTATTTTGTATTCCACGTAGATAGCACGCTAAAGAAGATGGAGCTACTAATCGAAAAATGCCAATGTAGCTGGCGCAACACACGTGGAACCGCCAACACACCTGGCGTTTTTCACGTGGTAATGCCACACGTGATGACGTTTCCTCGTATGTTGCACCAACCGTGTTGGGTTACCCACCATATATGTGTTACCCACCATATCGTCACCTATCACAGCTATGACCTTCTTCTAATCCCCCTCATAGACCATCATATTCTGACCCTGACCCTTCTCATTGATATGGTCATTACACTTAGATTAATTTATCTACCTTTTATTACATTTGCTTAATCTGGAATGACTGTATGTATTTGTACAAATGTTTTTGTTATGCATCTTATAGGTGCTCTGTTGATTTAAAAATCAAAATATATATGGATATGTTTCATTATATAGGATGAAGTACTTTTGAGAACGTCTAATTTTTATGGGATATTTTATCAAATTTTCCATATAATCGAAATGTTTGAACTATTAAGGTTAATTGATTTTCATAGGCTTTCTAGGCTGGTATTCTAGCCCATGAACCAGTCGTGACCCTGGTTTTGAGTGGTCACAAATTCATCCTACGTTATTGTGACATACTTATATTGTTTACAATTTTTTTAACTTAATCGTAGGTTACAAGGAAATTATAAAACAACTATTGTATTATAACAAATTTCTATGCCATAAAAAATAAAATTTCCAACAAAGCAGTTGAATTCGATAAAAAAGAAAAAAGAGAGAGAATAATTCTATTTGTATTTACATGTTTTCAAAAAGTAGTGGCGTACACTGGTAACGTCAACATGTCTGGCGGAAATGGACCACACACCCTATCTATCATGACAATGTGTTTTAAATTTGTATGAGTCTGAAACAAGCTTTCGCCCTATAGTAGACACTCACAACTTTAAGAAAAATTTGAATAAATGTGCTTCAACCTGCATATTTGGCCCGAGCACACGTGGAAACGCAAACATGCCAAATGTTTTGCACGTGGTAATGCCAAAGGAGAGGAAAGTTGCTTAAATAGGGGCATCAAATAGGAAAACGCCAACACGATTAGCACAACACATGTGGAAACGCCATGCGTGATGGCATTTCGACATGTTGTGCTAGCTACGCTAGTGTTTTCCTATTTGTAGCTCCATCTCCTTTGGCTCTTTTTAAGTGGAACATAATAAAATAAAAAAATCTAGCATGGCAAAAAGTGTGACATTCTGATAAATAGTTTGAAAAGTATGACAATTTGGTAAATAGTTTTGACACTAAAGACAGATCTGTTAAAAACCCACAAATCCAGAGTGCAATTTGGAGACAAGATCGACTGTAAATCTTGCAAAAAACCATGCAAAAGTCTCTGAGCAATCTTGAGGCAGGAGAAACTGAGCCACCTTATGCCATTAACTCATCATTTCCTCTAAACTCTATGGGTGCTCGTCTAAAATGATCTGCCATGGTCTATAGAGCAAGCAAAAATAGAAAAAATAAATAAATAAATAAGGGAGGAAATTTTGGCTTGGGTGTTATGCTTGAGAGAAAATATAAGGAATCTATCTTTTTGGTTCTTAGTTCAGGTCTAAGAGGTAGAGGGAATAGAGAGGGAGAGGATTGTCTGTGTGAGTCTCTTCTGGAAAGGCCTTTGAATCAGGTATGCACATTCAACTCCACTCCCTATTTGATCATGGTCTATTTTCTTTACCTGAAATTTTGAAACACCCGTAGCACCACAAATTCATACTCATCACAGAACACATCCATCACTACATACAGACTCATCAACACCCACTCACTTTAGTTACAACATTTTCACCACATACACCATAACAATTAGGCCACCACTAGTGTTATCGGTATCGTAAGAATCGCGATTCGATTCTTACGATTCGCCACGATTCAACCTCTCATCGATACAAATCGTGTTTGTATCATTTTCATCTCAAAATCGCACTGCAAATCAATTGAATCACAGTGGAATCGCAAGAATCGTGAATTTGCAGTGATTCGTGTGATTCTCGCAGAGACAGGTTGCGCTTGTAGAAATGGGTCGCAAAAGTAGAAGTTGTAGGACGGGTCACGTATTTGCGCAAGCAAAAGTAGCAGAATGGATTGCGTCGTCGCACTGCAGAACGGGTCTCAAAGAAGAACAAACGGGTCGCATGTGAAAATAGGTCGGGTTTTGTGCGACTTGGTTCTAAAAACCCATTTTTTAAGGGTTTTTTTTTTTGCAAATTTTTTAATGGGCTTGAAGGGAAAGTGCAGAATCTTTCCCTCCCATCATCTCAAACAATAATATTAAAGAAACAATGACCTAATATTGGTCCCCACTCTCTGCCTCTCTCTCCCATATTTGTCACTTTGCTTTTTACTCTTGAATATTGGTTAAATTATGTATTAGGTTTATATTAGTTTATATCTACAATGATGATCATTAGATTATGTATTCGGTTTATATTGGTTTATATCTACAATGATGATCATTGATCCTGAATATTAGTTTATATTTCAATATATTAGTTATGCAGTGAGTTATTTGACTTTAAAATATTAATATCTAGTTGTTTTTAATATCTTTTTAGGTAAAAATATATCTTATGAATTATTGGTCATGAATCTTATAATTCATAATACGATTTGAAAACTAAGTCTTTCGATTCACGAATCAAATCCCAATTTGATAACATGGCCACCACCACCCCCACATCCTAAGTATACCTCCATCAAACAGCTCTACCAACCTCCCAAATCAACACACAAACAGGGAATCCAAACACTTAACCACGTCAACCCCTACCATAGGAAACTAACTTCCATAGTTCTCCATCTTCAACAGCCAAGCCATAATCTTCAAAGCCATAAAAAAAGGCCCACAACCAAATCAGTAACTAACTTCACCTTGAGACCAAAATCCCCCAAACCAATCAACCCCAAGCAACGCAAGGCAAAAACCCAGCTAGAAAAAACAAAATAAAAAACTTCAGTAAACCCATCAATAGACTCGCCAGATTAGAACTCGTCACCCCCTCTACACCATGAGCCGCTCCTCACCACAGCGACTACGCTTTCATCTGCTTACCACCACGAACCCATACTGACTAGCACCCAAATAGGTGCACCCTTGCTCCGCTGTCTGAGATGCTGTCGGCCAAGTCCAAAACTACAGCTCACCTCTTCCAGCGACCATGAACCGAGCCATCGTGCCACAACCAGCTACCTAGACATATCCCTGAACTGAACCACTAGACCAGTGTCTTCGCCGGTGACCCTAAACCCAAACCTCCATAACCACTGCGTCCCAGACCACTGCCACACTACACATCGCCACCAGCCATTGACGACCACTGTTCTAGACCGTGATCTGGGATCCCATAAAAATGGATCAACCTGATACACGTACCACTAGACTCCGCCATCAACACCCTGGCCGGATCTTTATGACTTCGAACTATGGCATTAAATTATAAGGGTTGTTAGATCTATGTAGATTCTTATAACTGTCAATCATGATCTTACGAGATTATAGGATCTACAATTGCCTCTAACAGTGGATAATCATCATATCTACGTTCTTACATTATAGGGATGCTCTCCAGTGATAAATGGAAGACAATCCTTGACATGATACTAATCCTAAATACCTGCATTCAATACTGATTATATTACGATTCCAGTCACGCTCTATATATACCAGGCTAAGTCAACCTTAACAGGTATCTACTATTTCATTGCATAAACTCTAATTGTGCACTTCGTAACTTGAGTGTTGGAGTCCCTTTGTAGGTACCCACCCCCTGGTTCAATACGCTCGACAGCGGCTATGCAAGGAGGAAACCACCACACGCGTGACTTTTCAGGTACACTCTGAATTCTCTTCAAAACATTGGTGCCGTATGTGGGGATCTGATAAACTTCTATTCCCACGTTAACCATGTTGAGCACAAGACAGAACCACAAGAAAGGAAGTGTTGCATACGCTACACACGCTACTCCTGGCCAAGCACAGCGCACAACATGGCCTTCTTTCCATCGCACCACCAGAAACCTCCGCCGCTATGAGCAGACCTGTTGTCATGGAAACTCTCAAAGAAGGGCACGAGACTTTAACTTCTGCTAAAAGCCCCACTCCATCTCAAAGGGTCTCTATCCGAGATAGGCTTGTTTTTCCTCAAGGTAGAGCCAACAATATAAATCAGGGAGCGAGGATCCTCGTGCACGCTCACTTAGGGATCTCCAACAATGATGCAGACCACGCATCTCAATATAAAGATAATGTCCAATCCGAGATAACGAGGAATGGCCTTCGAGAGTTGTTGCATCAACAAACAACATTGATCGAAGATCAACGACGTCAATTGGAAGAACAATGTCGTCGGTTAAAGGATCTCGAAAGATCTGTGAGGGCAGACAATGGCAACGGAGAGCGGGATGTAGTCCGTAACGAGCAAGCAGTCCAGCGAGCTGGCGCCAAGGTTGTTGGAAACAATAACCCGGCCCCCGGCTGTCAACAATAGTTCTTGGATGCCTTGATGGCATATAGGGTCCCGAGGAACTTCAAACCTCCTAGCAATCTAGAGCCATACGATGGGATGACAGATCCTCAAGAGCACTTGGATGCCTACACTCAGTCCATGCAGCTCTACAGACACACCCCGGAACTGTTATGTAGGGCCTTCCCTCTCTTTTTTAAGAAGGATGCCCTTCGCTGGTTCGTTACTTTACGAACAAAGGTTATAGGATGGGGAGACCTCACGTAGCGCTTCTTGTTGCACTACACCACTGCCAAGGAGCGACCGAAGTCGATTGACTCTCTATTCGGAATCCTCCAGGGAAGTAATGAATCTTTGTGCAAATACATAAAGAGGTTCAATCATGCCTGCGTAGGCATAGAAAATTTAGATGACAAGATAGCCCTCCATTATGCCAGGAACGGCCTCCGAACCGACTCAGGTTTCTTCTATTCGCTAGCCAAAAAGAAGCCAACCAGTCTGAATGAGTTTCACTTGCATGCTGACAAGTACGTTGAACTGGAAAAAATCACCAAGGCTAAAGAGAGTCTGGAAAAGGGTGAACCCATTCACTAGAAAAAGAACCAGAACTCCAACTAACCTCGTGATTCCTCTAAGAGCGAACGGTACCGGCCTAAGTATTCTGAGTACACTCTTTTGAACACCCCTCGAGAGACAATCTTGAAGGAGGTCCTTCAAATCGAGTTCAAGGATATCAAGAGACCACCACCCCTGAAGAAGTAGTCCTATAAGGACCATTCGAAACACTACAGGTGGCATAAAAGTTATGGCCATGAGACTGAAGATTGTTACCAGCTCCGGGATGTTATTGAGTCCTTGATCAAAGAGGGACGGCTACAAAAGTTCATCACATCGTGATTTTGAAAATAAGCAAGATCAGGACTAGGATACTCAAGGTGGGGGTAATAGGAAAGACAAACTTGTTAGTTCCATCTTTGGAGGGTTTGCAGGGGCGGTTTGTCTAACAATTCTAGGAAAAAAGCACTTCGAACAATGGTCTTAAGCGTATCTGGTTCTTCGTGAAGACCCCATGTTGAAGACAAGGAAGCACCACTCATTTCTTTCCCCGACAAAGACTACGGCAATATTATCTGAGATCATGATGACCCACTGGTCATATCTAGAATAATATCTGAAGTCTGTCGTATCTTTGTGGATCAGGGGAGTTCGGAGGATATTATGTTCATGGACGCTTTCGAAAGGTTAGAGTTCCCTCTGTCTGCACTCACACCATATGAAGGTGAACTGACTGGTTTCTCTAGAGAAAAGGTTACCCTGGTGTGATATTTTGAAACTTTCTTGACCTTGGGTGATGACAACATGTATAGAACTGTCAAGGTGAGATTTTTTGTTGTGGATTGTCCATCGGCTTACAATATCATTCTAGGTCATCCTACGCTGAATGGCATTGCCACTATAGTCTCTACCGCCCACCAAGCCATGAAATTCCTCAACAGGAATAATGAAGTGGTCACGGTCAAGGGCAATCAGATTGCAGCCCGCAAGTGTTATAATGAAAGTTTGAAAATCAGTATGGCCTCTAGGAAAACAAAAGCACGCACATCCAGTCCGGCTCATGATCAGGTCAACATCCTGTTGACCGAGTTAGATGTACATAAGGAAATCTGAGGTACAAGACCCCAGCCTGAAGGAGAATTGATATCGCTTCAGCTTGGTGACAAGCCTGACCAAATCACCAACATAGGCGCAAATCTTAAAGAACAGGAGAGGATCCAGTTGATAGAGCTACTGCAGAAAAATAAGGATCTTTTTGCTTGGACATCCACTAACATGCCTGGGCGTGACCCTGCTTTCATCTTCCATCGTTTATCTATTAAACGGGATGCAAAGCTGGTCTCCTAAAGAAAAGAAAAGTCAGCCCCGAGAGACAGCAGGCTATTGAGGAGCAAGTCAAGGAATTACTAAATGTCAGCTTCATCAGGGAGACCTCGTATACCACATGGCTCTCGAATGTCGTCCTGGTAAAAAAGTCAAATGGGAATTGGAGGATGTGTATGGACTACACCGACCTGAACAAGGTGTGTCCTAAATATCCATACCCCCTCCCAAACGTTGATAAGCTAGTTGACAGCTCCTCCAGTTTTCAGCTACTATCTTTCATGGATGCTTACTCTGGGTACAATCAGATTCCAATGTACCCCAGAGACGAAGATAAAACTGCCTTCATCACTGAAAGGGCAAGTTATTGCTACAAGTTAATAATGTCTTTCGGATTAAAAAATTCCAGAGCCACTTATGAGAGAATGATGAATAGGTCTTCGAGAGGCGGATGGGAAGAATGCTAGAGGTCTACATTGACGATATGATAGTCAAGACCTCGTCATCCGGATCACACACCTCAGACCTCGAGGAAGTATTCGCGTAGCTAAGAAAGCATGACATGAGGCTTAATCCAGAAAAATGTGCATTCGGGGTCCAGGTTGGCAAGTTTTTGGGGTTCATGCTGACTCACCGTGGCATTGAGGCAAACCCCAATAGATGTAAAGCGGTGCTCGACATGCATAGTCCCCAAAGCGTGAAAGAAGTACAACATCTAACTGGATAGATCGTGGCTCTCACACGATTCTTAGCCAAACCTGCTCACAAATCCCTCCCACTCTTCCAAGTTATTGAAAAAGGGGACAAGAATAGAGTGGACGCAGGAATGTGAGAACACTTTCACATCTTTGAAGAGCATTCTGTCATCGTCTCCCATTCTTACAAGGCTGGAGTTAGGTGAAACACTTTATGTGTACATCTTCATCCACGAGGAGGCTGTGAGTTCAGTACTCATCAAAGAAACACTGGAAGGTTAGAAGTCAATTTATTTTATGAGTAAGGTGTTGCAAGGCCCCGAACTCCGATATCAAAAGATCGAGAAGGTTGCATTCGCACTCATCATCACAGCTAGAAGGCTAAGACAATACTTCCAGTGCCATCCAGTATTAGTAAGGACCGATTAGCCTATCAGATAGATATTGCACAAGCCAGACTTAGCAAGGAGGATGATTGTCTGGTCCATTGAGCTTTCTGAGTTTGGGATGACCTACGAATCCAGAGTAGCCATCAAAGCACAAGTACTCTTAGATTTCTTGGCCGAACTCACTTCAAACCACAGTGATACTAAGGAGATATCCTGGATCGTGTTCGTTGATAGGTCCTCAAACCCCGAAGGGAAATGGTGCTAGTGTAATCTTGGAGAATTCCGAGGGGGTGACTGTTGAGAAGTCCTTTAGGTTCGAATTTCCCACCTCGAACAACTAGGCAGAATATGAAGCGTGCATCGCCGGAATGGAAATACCTGGCGAGAGTACAAGAATTCCTCACGAGCTTTCAACTAGTAAAGGTGGAGCACATACCTCAGAAGTAAAACTCTAGGGCCGACCTCTTATCCAAGTTGGCCAGCACCAAGAGTCCAAGCAACAACCGTTCAATGATCCAAGAGACCCTCTCGCAACCCTCAGTCGCTGACATAACTGTCTTCTAGGTCGACGGACCAGAGCGTACCTAGATCACGCTACTAATGGAATACTTATAGTCCGGTAGCCTCCCCGAGGATCCGAAGGAAGCTTCTTAGTTAAAGAAAGTCACGGTCAAGTATACCATCTATGATCGACAGTTGTACCGGCGTAGATTTTCTTTACCCCTCCTCAAATGCCTTGCACCGAAAGAGGCTGAGTATGTCCTGGCCGAGGTTCACGAAGGGAGTTATGGACATCATCTAGGAGGAAAAGCTCTAGCGTTGAAGGCACTCAGGGCGGGCTACTATTGGCTTACAATGGAAGCAGACTCTCTTGCGCATGTCCAGATATGTGACAAGTGTCAACGACACTCTGACCATTATCATGCTCCACCTGAGGAACTATCCACGACATCCATACCCTGGTCATTCTATCAATGGGGCATGGATATCCTGGATCCGTTCCCTCAAGCACCCGGACAGTTGAAGTTCTTGGTTGTAGCCATGGACTACTTCACTAAGTGGATTGAGGTAGAGCCCTTGGTCACCAATACCTAGGCCTAAATCCATAAATTCACTTGGTGCCACACCATTACCAGATTCGGAGTCCTAGAGTCAATTATGACAGATAATGGGATGAATTCAAAGACAAAGGGTTTGAAGAACTACTTACTAGGCTAAGGATAAAACATCATTGCAGTGCCATGGAAAACCCTCGGATGAACGAACAAGCCAAAGCTGTGAACCATATTATCATCCGCGGGCTAAAAAGAAGGCTGGACAACTCAAAAGGGAACTGGGCCGAATAGCTAGACCACGTCCTATGGGCCTACCGGACTACTCCCCACTCCTCAATAGGTGAAACTCCCTTTAAACTCACCTATGGGTGCGAGGCAATGATCCCGGTAGAAATAAGAGAACCAAGTTGGCGCCTTCAGAATTTCTCACATGACAATAACCTCGGGTTAATCAGGGAAGAGTTAGATCTTTTGGAAGAAAGAAGGCGCATCGCTCACATACGAGATGTCATAGTCAAACAGAGAACGGCTGCCTGGTATAACTTGAAGCTTATTCTTAGAAGATTTTAGCCAAGGGACCTAGTACTCCGTAGGGCTGACATCGATGAAAGGAATGCCTCCCAAGGGAATTTAGCCCCTAACTGGGAAGGCCCCTATCGTATCGTGATCAACACCGGTAAAAGAGCTTATACTCTAGAGACGTTGACAGGCAAGCCGGTGAAGAATTTTTGGAACACAGATAAACTTAGAAAGTACTACAGCTAAGCGTCTTCTAAGGCCTAGTCTCCTAGTTTACTATATGTTTGATTTGCCCCAATAGTAATGGGAGCACATCATTTGGACCTTAGTCCTTTAGCTACTCAATAAAGCAAGTGTTTAACGCATTTTTTACTTAAGTTTTCAAAGGTCTTCCAAGGCTACTACGACATCCCAAGTAATCATGGTACTCGCCGCGAGTCGTCTTGCGCTAAACAAGTTGTGCAAAGGAGAAATCCTACTATGGGAAAATTCTAGCACTAGACCAAAAGCATTAAAAAGACCCCGGCTAAAGATCGCCAACAATAAAACACATCTAAGTAGATCTTACACACTAACAAAGTGGTATTAGATCCGCGATAGAGTGGATCTTACATACTAATAAAGTGGTATTAGATCCCTGATAAAGTTTTATTATACTAAGGTCGAAGGATCCTAAATTCTAATAATTAGTAATGAACCCCGCACAAGGTTTTTACCTTAGGCACAGTTCTCAAATGTTAAAAATGTTTTGGACATCGGTTCCTAAGCTAATGTTCCAATTCTTACTTTATGCCTGAGTTCCAAAAGGAATCCTAAATGTTCATCGGTAATGGGCGTTGGACCCGGACTGTGACATGCTCTTTTCAACCATATTCCAAAGTCTATAGTCATTATTCTAAATAACATGATGGGCGTTGGACCCCAAAATAGACAAAGGAACATAAGTAAACAAGACAGAATTGATTAAAACCCTGAAAATTAGGGTAGCACCATTGTTCATACAAAAACAAAACCCACGCAAGGGGCAAGGATAAAAATTGACAATTACTCCACGGCAGGATTTGGATTGCAGATCATGGCGGAAGAACTTTCAACACTTGGACCTTCAAGAGCAAGACGAGGAAGCACGAGATGACCGTCCCGGACTATCTACCCGGAATCTAGGGAATCCAGAACCAAAGCAACCCCAGGAATGAAGAGCTGGACTTGGTTAACGGCATTTTGGAACTGCTCTTCCTTGATATCGATGCAAATGGTGATGAACTAGCCGACATCGCCTTTCAAGGAAGTAACCTTGGCTTCAAGTTGCTGGTTGTTGACCCGAAGACCCTCATTCTCAGTCTTTAGTTTGGCCACACACCTCTTAGCCTCCACCAAGGTAGCCTCCCTCTGCTTCCTGGCATTCTTCAGGACGGCCACCTCACTTTCCAGCTCTTGGGCCCGAATTTCAGCATCGTTTTTAGCCTTTATGGCCTCTTTATTTGCCCTAAGAACTTCGTTTTCACCCCGCTCTGCGGCAGCAGCCCTTTCTGCCATCTCCCGCTCTTGATCTTCAACCATATACTCCAAGTATCGAGTCTCCACAGTAAGACAGAGCCCAAAAGTCTCGAACCAGGAGAAGGTATCCTTATTGCCATGCAAGGCTAGGTGAGCGGCAACTTCTTCATCCAGAAGGTTGAAGTCAACGAACTCACGGGGGTCCGAGTCCTCACGATACAAGTTAATTGGCCCGGTGTCTTCTTCAACAGCGGCCCTCTTACCCCGGACATCTGACTGACCCCTGTCGACTGATTTTCTCTTGCGCCTTGCAAGTTGGGAGGGGGAATCCTCTACATGGATTAGTTCTTCTCCACAATCGGGACCTCGGTTGGACGGGGCGAGGAGACCAGCATAATATCAGCAATGGGGTCTAATGGCCCTGGTTCACTTATGGTCTTCAAGGCTTCAAGGATTACCAACGCGTTTCCATCTTGAGACATCTCGGCCAAGCTTTCTGCAAAACCAACATAAGCAATTAGGGTCAAATAATGGCAAAGGAAAAGCAAATAAACATGTACAACAGACTATACTACCTAGCACGGCCCAAAGCTCCTCATCGTCCGAGGTGTCTAATATATCTTTAGGCCGAATTTTGCTGACCTCATCAACCCACATTTCGAAGAAATTGACACATTCAACCTCTTCATCGTTCAAATGACCTACTTCCCTCTTGAACGATTGAGTAGGGATGCTCCACACTGCCGGATTCCAGTAAAGACTAAATGTTGGCTCCTCGTCGCTCTCTAACCAGAAAGAGTGAGTACCGCCAACAACCATCAACTTAAAGAACTTTTCTTTACAGTCTTTGTAACTTTCTAAGTACGGAAAGAAGACAATTCTTCCCTACCATGATCGGACTAAGAGCCAGGATTGCTGGTGAGCGCAGGCACCATGAACAGAATACCACATGTGGAAGTAGAAAAATGCCCTGTCTGAGCATCGCAACCCCACCAGCCGACATATTCTTTCAAAGGCCATGATATTTGCCCAACCATTAGGGTGGATCTGACTAAGGGCAGCATGAAGAGTTCAGAGGATGGAAATATAGAAGTCGTTTAAGGGGAGCCGAACTTCGAACCTCATAAAGAAGTCCTCATATAGAAACATGAAGTGTTCCCCCGTTTGCCGGGTAGAACACACTCGTTCTCTCCCCGAGGACATAATCAGAAATTCATCATCCTTTTCACCCCCCCTCAGTGAGCTCCAAGTAATCAGCTAGCTTATCCAATTCAGCCTCAGACTCATAACGGGAGATCCTATCAAAGGCATTGTCTGCAACCCATGTGTAGGACAACCCCGGACCTCGATGAATACGGATCGCCTCCTCTTCGGCCTCTTGATTCTTTGGCTCTTGAAACTTCTAGAACTGGGGTAGGCGCTTCAACTTTTGGCACTCTCCTTCTAGCTATTCAAATTCTTGGAAGACACAAAGAGGCCTAGGGTCATAACCAGTGAAGTTCAAAGATCCAAACATGGCAATGGGCGAACAGAGAAGACTGAACGCACCCATGCACCGACCTTCGTACCCACCAAGGTTAAGGCCTCGGAAGGACACCTCCACCGCACGCAGTGTGATAGAGGAGGTGCTCCATAGGTAACGCCATTAGAAGAGGGGGAAACAATATTTCCCACCCTTGTTCACAATGAAGAGAGGGAAATGCACTCCATTAGAAGGGTGTGCAACCACTTACAAAGCAACAATAAACAAAAATCAAAGTCAAGGGAAGGGAAGTACCTTGAAGAGAATGGAAGAAAAAGGATAAAGCCAAGCCTTCGAAACTCCAAAGGTATCAAAACCGTCTTTCGCCGCCCTGAATCTCGTCAGAAATCTCTTCAGGCCACCAGTTTCAATATGAAATAGCAAAATGAAACTAGAAAAGGTTAAAACCCCCCTATTTGTAAAGGCTACAGTTAAGGGGTAATTTTGTCTGAACAGTTCGGATTTGAAAAGATATTCATTATGGCACACAAAGTACTATGCACGTCCGCTCAACCTGAACACGTCACGTGGCCCACATAGCTGTCATGGAAGTTGAGGGGACGATTGCCCAGCAAACTAAGAGACATGCAACCTCAGTGTCGAAGAGATCGAAAAACTTCTTTGGACCTCAAAAAATTGACTACCCTGGAGAGTTCCCCCTAGGTATGAAGACCCAGGATCCAAGTATTTAAACTTGGAACTTTGTCGGTCTCGACTAAGTACCAAGATGGGGGCAACTTAACATATCACGTCGTCAAGGTGAGCGTTGGACTTACCCCAGTATAATCTAAATACCATGGTTTGCAGAAGAAAGGAAGAGAAAAGGCAATAAGATTCAAAATAAAAGGAAATTTAATTTATTATTCTCATTCCATACATCATCATACATCAAAAAGAAGGAAGTGGAAACATTTAAGACATAGATTTTATAAGGAAAGAGCAGCCCAGAGAAAGGAGTGAACACCACGGTCACCGATATCCTGGATCATGTCATATCCATATTTCCTCCGGAACCAACACTGGTCTCTTCCCTGTGAAGTGGCCTCTTGAAAAAGTGGATTGGCTTTGCCAACCAGAACAGAGCACTACTGCCAAACTCTGGAGCTTTGTCACATTCTTCTTCACTGCCTCCTCCACCATGATAATAAAGACCAAGGTGCATTCTCCTTTGTTGGACAGGACACAATTTTTCATGAAGAGATCGTTCTGCCAAAACCCTAGCCAGTTTCGTGATCTCCCCAAGCTGCTTCAAATCATAGAGCAGTCCCAATAGTTCCCTCTGCATATCCAAATGCTCTTAGAGGATTTACAGGGAAGGAGAACGACTTGGGGCTCTATTTCTCCAATTGTATTTGTCCAACACGACAGGTATCACAAGCCTCCCCAGCGATAGATCGTAGATCAAATACACCCTCGTACGCTAGGAGAGACAGATATCTACCATCAATACGCTGGGAAAAAGAGATATCTAGTAGAAGGATTATTTATGAAGATAATGATAAATTTTCAGAAATTTAGGGAAGAACAAGAAGAGAGTCTCCACAAGAGGCAAAGCTCTCCAAGAATGCGCAAAGAAGGAAGGAGAAACCATTCTCTGGGAAAATGTCATTTCCAGATAAAGGAAGTCATGCCAACATTAAACACAAACATTACCTATTTATAAAAAGAATGAAGCGCTCTGATTGGCTCCTAGGAAAACCTGCCATACCATAAAGTCCGCATTCAATGGTCTTCCTTTCCTATTAGTTACGAGAGCAGCGGGTGGTTGGGAAACAGCACGAAACTGACGTCCTCCTTTAAAGGATCCTTAATTCCCTATGAAGTCAAAGCAACAATTTCCAAATAACCCAAGTTAACAAAGGACACTACTACAAATCAAGACCCCATGAACCACACATGGGGGCAACAGAAGGTAAACCTCGGGATAAGGAATGGTGATGTAAGCAAGAACTCGCTGAGGTTTCTAACCACATCCCAACCTCGGAGATACCCTATACATGACAACGGACCCCGGCCTCAATGTGAGACACTGCGAAACCTGGCTTCAAAGCTAGGGTGTAGTCCATTGCAGGCTTGATGTTCCTATACCTTGACACTTAGGTTTTATCTAAGCATCAAGCTAGGGGCAACTGTTCTGGACCATGATCTGGGATCCCATCGAACAGGATCAACCTGACACGCGTACCACTGGACTCCGCCATCAATACCCTGGCCGGATCTTTATGACTTCAGACTACAACATTAGATTATAATGGTCGTTAGATCTGCGCAGTTTCTCATAACTGTCAATCATGATTTTATGAGATTATAGGATCCATAACTGCCTCTAATAGTGGATAATAATCATATCTACGTTCCTACATTATAGGGATGCTCTCCAGTGATAAACGAAAAATAATTCTTGACAGGATGCTAATCCTAAATACATGCATTCAATACTGATCATATTATGATTCCAGTCACGCTCTATGTATATCAGGCTAAGTCAACCTTAATAGGTATCTGCTATCTCATTGGATAAACCTTAATTATGCATTGCCTAACTTGAGCGTTAGAGTCCCGTTGCAGGTACCCACCCCCTAGTTCAATATGCTTGGCAGCGGCTGCGTAATAGAGAAACCACTACGCACGTGCCTTTCTCAGGTACCCTCTGAATTCACTTTAAAACAACCACCATGACCAAACCCCAAACTCCATGACCATCACCCACGCGAACCTAAGAGCCACCACCTGTAACACTCCAAAATTTGTTATTTTACAGTAATGACTAAATTGTACTGTTTTATGATTTTTGTACGCTGTAAATTTATTTTGACTATTTTGTGATTATTTTTTATCGTTGTGTGTGATTTACTTCAAGTCAGGAAAATAAAAATTTAGGCCGGAGAAAATTTTTACTGATTTATTCAGAGCCGGGGGAGCTTACTAAACCCGAATCCGAGAGATACGTGTCTCGATCTTTTAATTTTTAGAATTTATTTGTGAAATAAAAATATTATGTATTTTATTATCCAGCGGATAATACTGACTGACTTATAAGCAGTATATTCTGTCCATTGGATAATAACCTTTAGAGAAAGTTTTAATGACTTGTTTTGTGAACCTATTAGAATACTTGAAGCTTGATGAAAGCCAATAGAAAGTAGTTAACGAAAATGGCTAGACTAGTTAGCTATGAAACTAGATGACTTAAACTAAGTTAGCATAAAGCCTATGTAGTAACTAAATGGAGCAAACTTAGTTTGCTACTCATTCGGGCTCCACGATTTTAGGGAGATTCTAGCACCTTCTAGAAGTTCATGACTCACACTTAAGTAACTAAATGGTTAGTAATAGATCTAAGTGATCTAACTAAGTTAGCTTAATTTAGTTAGGAACCAATTGAATCAAAACTTGGTTAGCCTTCTCCATCGAGCTCCACAGCTAGGAAGCTTCATGCATCATCTAGAATTTGGTGACTCACTTGCATGACTATTAGGTCTAAACCAATAGAAAACTACATGATCAAAGCATGATCACTTGGTGACATTAGCCATGTGCCATTCATAATTGTTAGCAAAATATTTCACTCTCCTTTTCTTTTACTCTTCCATGGCAATCATTACGGGGAGAGGGCATCCATTTCATTTTTATCTTATTTTGAGACCATAAGCTATTCTCTCAATTCTCTTTCATCTAAACTTGAACAAAAACTCCATTTCTCTCCATCTTTGAAGCTCACGGCCTCCACACCAAACACCAACATCCAAGCTTCCAAAATTTAATATAACTTCATTTTCTAAACCTAAACACCATTCTAAGAACTTTTCATGTTGTGAACTTAAGCTAGCTCATCCATCTAGTGCTTGGAAATCAAGCTTGAGTTTTCTACTTTTAAAGGTAAAAGTCTTGTTTCTTGGTTCAAAGTTTGGTTCTTGAGTTTCTAAGCCATGTTTGATCCATGATTTCTCTTTATCAAGCTTAGTTTGTGACTTTGTATTGGTTTAAGCTTGTTAGGATTTTCTTTGGAGGCTACACGAAATTCTTTGGAGAAAGCAACTTGAAGGACTTTGTCTTTTTTGAGGTAAGAGGGAGATTAACCTCATCAACCATATGTTGGTGGTGAGGAAATGGCTTGTTTGTGGTGAAAAATCCATAAGGATTTATTCATTTGTGTGATTTTAAGTTTGCTTTGTTTGTGATGATTTTTGGTTGGTATGCTTTATAGCTTTGATTATATGCTTGTTTATGTAATTATGAAGCATGTTGAGTTATTGTATAAAGTAGGATGTGATTCACATGATGATGAGTTGTATGAAGGTTCCAAAGAACCCATGGAGGCTCACAGCCTCAATACCACAAAGAGAGCAAAATGTTCTAAATTATTTTTTTTCTAAATCATGGATTAAGTGATTTAATGATGATAAATTTGATTAAGGGTTTTTATAAAGAATTATGTGATAGAAAATGATTAAATATGATTTATGAAGCATAAACGAATTTTCGGTCAACATGCTTAGATCCAAAATTATTTTCCTAAGTGTAGACTTAGGTAATTAATTAACAAGAACTCAATTTAATGGATCTTTAGAAGTAAAAAGAAAGTGGACTAAGTGTTTAGAATTAAATTACCATAATTAAGATATGATGAGAAATGAAATTAGAACTTGAAATTTGCTAACGTATAGCTCACCCTTTGGGTTTTGTCGCGTTAGGAAATTTTGAGTTGTAATGCCTAGTTAAATCAAAGAAATCAAATTTCTATAAAGAATAGTAGAAATATTACTTTAAGAATTTTTAGTAGGAAAATATTCTAAATAAGGCCAAAATGCCTACATTATGTAGAGAATTTTATAAATAAGTTTAGAAAGCTAAGAAATATTTTACACAAGTGAAAAATGCTAGAAAAATCTTGCGCAATTTAAAATAGTGATTTTTAAGCTAGACGATTGAGAAAATGTTAAAAAATCTCTACACAATTTAGAAAATGTTTGAAAATATTTCTGTGATTGCAAAAACATTGGAAAATACTTACATGATTTGAAAACATAAGAAAAATGTTACGCGATTTCAAAAACACAATAAAATGTTTACGCGATTGGAAATAACAGCAGTTTGCTATCGGGCTATAGTGGTGGGCCCATTTATGTTGGAACGTGATACCGCCAAGAGATGGCGTATGTATGTATTGTGAAAATAATGTTTGTATGTGTTTTTGGATCATACATCATGCATAGAAAAGCATGTCAACTTATTTGGTTAAGGCAAGTGTGCCTAGGAGATTGAAATTGCACCTTCATGCGGGTGAGAATTGCTTAGTTACGATCTTCAGTGATCTTGGAGATGTTAGGGTGTGGAATGTCATATGTGGCCAGTTGGTAGCACCTCTGCGTCATGGTAACCTATGCAAACACACAAACGGCCTTGACGGAGTTGCTACTCTTTTCGTAATTAGTTGAGAGTGTCTTGTATGAGGCATGTTGCGCATATTAATATGATATATTGGCACATGATTTCAGGCTGATGATATACAGACATGTACTCTCTATCTTTCTCTCCGAAATTGTGATTAGCTTCATGGCGTAGGATTTGGTCTTGGTGCATATGCATAGTGGGTCAGCATATTGATATGATAATTATGTTTATCTGATAGATTATCTGTTATGTGATAATATGACTATATATGATAATATGGTATATGTACCATTTACTGTCATTTTTTATACTGCCTCATTGGTATTGATGTAGGGGATCTCACCTTTTTGTTGTATTATATTTATTTTATTGTATATGTTTGATGAAGACCGAGGAGACGAGGAAGCTAGTAATTCTGTTTACCACCAATGATATATTTTTGCTGTGTTTGTTTGTATGGCGGCAAGACGTCAAGTTTTGGGTTTTGTTACGGTACAGTTTCATAGGGGAACTGACGCTTGGAGATTTGATTTTGGTAATGAACGTTTTGTTTACACCGGGGACTTAACGTTAAACCTTGGTGGTACTAGGGATAGGACTCTTGTTCTGACGCAACATGCTTCTGTACGTCTTGAGTTCACTATGTCGATACGTGAGCTCTGGGGTGGTAATTTATATATCCCGTAGGAGGATTCTATGGTGTTGTCTGCTAGGACGCCAGCCAGGCATGTGTTGTATCCACCAGGGTTCTTTAATGATGGTACGGAGGAGGAAGAAGATCCTGCTGAGGGCCCAAATCCTTAGTCTGGTTTTTAGAGGTTATGGTTTAGTATTTTATATTCAGACGTGTGTATTGTATAGATTATCTTTTGGGAGTAAGTGGTACTTATGTATTCAGACGTGTGTATTGTATATATTATCTTTTGGGAGTAAGTGTGTACTTATGTAAATTATTTGTAAACAATGTTTCACTACGTATGTAAATTATGGCAAGTTTATTTTCAGTTACGTTTTATGTTTAAGGTTTTTATTTATTTTCAGTTATTCTGTAAACAAAATTTTAAAATCAGTGTTTTACAAGATTAATTATTTTACAACTTGGGTAAGTTATATTAGGATTAGTCTTAAATGTGATGCCCTACTATGGGTGTTACACCACCCAAATTGCGCCTCCATCCATAGTGGGCACCTGAACCACCACACATTCCTACTTCCACCAGTGAGCTGTACACTGCCAATTTTCGTTCCCTCTGCTGCCACCCGAGCTAGCCTCCATCGCCACCCTTGTTGCTGTAGCTTCCTTCTTTAAAAGCAAGAGCCTTATCATCATCTATTCCTTTTTTGTTTCTTTTTGTTTGGTTTAACTTTTAAGCTTTTGTTGTTTTGGGTTTGTGTTGTTTAGGCTGCTGACAATTTACTTAGCAAGCTTTTGTTTTTGTAGGTGATTTGAATTTTATCTTGGTTATTTTTATTAGCATGTTGGGCTTGGGGTGAGGTTTAGGATTTTTAGTTTTATTTGTCTCGCCTACAATTAACATATTTGGTTTTTGGGATTAAGTCTTTTATTTAAGATTAACCTATTTCTTCTAGTAACTTTTTCTTTTTAAATACTGAAAATTTAACCCAAAAAAATTGAGAAAAAATAGTTAAATAAAATAGAGCTAGGTAAGCTACAAAATACAAAAAAACAAAACAAAGAATTTTGACCAAAAGTAAAAAAAAAAAAGAGAAAATTGAAAAATATTTTAAATTCTCTTATTTAAGTTGTTTAGATCTATTTTGCTTATTGTTTAATCTTATTTACTTTGCCCAACAACATGATTTCAAGTTTATTTTAGAGTTTTGTTATTTAATTATCTTAATGTATGTTTCTTACTTTTTTTTGTGGTTGTTAAAAAGAGGCATTAATTTCATAATTATTAAATAAAGTTGTTTAAAAAAATCTTCTTTTTTAAATTCCACGCAATGATCTATAACGTTGATTGTATGGCCATGCCATCCTCAAGTGTCATAATAATCATAAAGGTTTATCATGTAACTTATGATATCTTAAACACTGTGCAAAAGTAGATTTGTTTTAAATCAAATATCTTTTGCTCATATTTTGCTAAAAAGGATAAAATAAACATTTTAAGATTATTGTTGATTTGCACAATTGACTTAGAGATTATCTTAAGATGAGTGTATCAAGGGTGCTATAGGATTTAGTTTCTATCATTTCTCGTGCACAATTGACTCCGACTTCAACTTGGTTTCGAAGATCATTTTATTTTCAAAGGTTTTCTTATTTTCTTAATTTAAATAAAATTGTTGAAGACTCCATCTTTTTTCTTAAAACTTTATTTCTCTTAGTTCCTATCATGGTCCCGATCATCACAAGGATGATGATGTATGGCTACGTGAGAACATTATTCGCACAAGGTGCACTTCTTAGGGGGAAGTTTGTGATCTAATCATCGATGGAGGTAGCTGATGCAATGTTGTAGCAACCAAGATAGTGGAGAAATTGAAGCTTAAAACTAAAGAACATCCTAACCCCTACAAGATGCAATGGTTTTGCAAAGGGAATGAGGTTATGGTGGATAAAAGATATTTAGTTCGGTTTTCTATTGGAAAAAAGTATCATGATGAACTTTGGTGTGATATTGCTCCCATGGATGTTTCTCATTTACATTTAGGTAGATCATGGCTATATGATAAAAAAGTATTTCATGATGTTTTTAAAAACACTTATGTGAAAGATGGTGTTAGAATTACTTTAGCTCCATTAAGACTTGAACTTTACTCAGCCATATACAGGAGAAAGGAACACATTACTATCCAGGAGTTACTAGAAAATAAAGAAGTCTATACTTCAACTAGTGATGGGATAGAGCTTAATCTTCTTGTTTAGCCTCTCTTAGAGGAGTTTGCATATGTCATGCTAGATGAGATACCTCCAGCCTTCCACCTTTGAAAGATATTTGGCACCACATTGATTTAATTCCAAGCTTTATTCTTCCAAACAAAGTAGCATGCCAAATGAATATGAAAGAAAATGAAGAACTGCAAAGGCAAGTAGAAGAATTGTTACAAAAGGGGTTAATAAGGGAAAGTATGAGTCCTTGTGCTATTTCAGAGCCATCAAGGATGGGTCATGGAAAATGTGTGTGGACAACAAAGCCATCAACCGCATTACAATCAAGTATAGGTTTCCTATTCCTAGACTTGATGATTTACTTGATCAATTGCATGGTGCTGTCATTTTTTCTAAAATATATCTTTGAAGTGGCTATCATCAAATTAGATTAAGATCTGGGGATGATGAAAGACAGTTTTTAAGATAAGAGAGATGGTCTTTATGAATGGTGGATGATGCTATTTGGCCTTTCTAATAATGCACATAGCACATTTATGCGTCTAATGAACCATGTTTGTAAGCTATTCATTGGGAGGTTTGTTGTTGTTTATTTCGATAATATCCTTATTTTTAGCAATTTTGAATTGCAACACTTAGAACATTTGAAGCAAGTATTGTGTTTTTGGGAAAGCTATATGCTAACTTGAAGAAATGCCAATTTTATACAGATAGTATTGTATTTTTGGGATATATTATATCTTATAAAGAAATTGAAGTGGATCCCAACACGATTGAAGCAATTACTAGCTGGCTAACTCCTCAATCAATTCATGATGTTAGGAGTTTTCATGGCCTTATATGATTTTATCGCAGATTTATCAAAGGTTTCAACACTCTTGTGAGTCCAATCACTGAGTGTATGAAAGTGAAGTCATTCCAATGGATAGAGGTAACAGAGAAAAGCTTTGAATTGATAAAAAAGAAAATGACAGAAGCTCCAATTCTTGTGCTTCCAAATTTTGAGAAGGTATTTGAAGTGGAATGTGATGCTCAAATGTGGGCATTGGAGCTCTCCTAAGTCACAGAAGAAGACCAATTGTGTTTTTTAGAGAGAAACATAATGATGCTCTATATTTTGATGACAAAAAAAAAAGTTTTTCATTCATAAACTTGCTAATTTGATTGATGCACAACTTGGTAGTATCCTCTTCCCAAAATTTGTGTTTTGCAATGGCTTTTATCATATGACATCAAGAAGGATGGAATGGTAGAATGATATGCGATGTTCATTAAAAGTTACAAATGATAAGATAGGATACAACCGCATAAGGGAAAATAATGTAATTCAATAAAATCAATAATATTTCATAATTTAGAACTCGGATTTAAGTGATTCAAAATCAAGGTGAAAGCTGAGATTTTGGGCTATCAAAATGACTATTTACTCATCCAAAAAGCATAGGAAAACTATATCTGAACTCTAAGCTAAGTCATTATCTATTTCTTGGATCTTATTTGGAGATGCTCTAGCATCAATATGAACTTTCTTATATGAGATAAAATGATTGTTAGGTCTTAACTTCTTTTTTTGGATAAAAATGGGTGCCTTTGAATTGGTTATACTTATACTTTGGTGATTGGAATGGTTGTTCTTGAAATTGTTGAACTTATACCTTGTGTAAATTGCTGAGTTAGATGAAATGGTTGTAAATTTTCAAATTATTTGATGAAATGGTTGTTCTTGAGATAGTTGAACTTATACTTTGTTGATTGGAATTGTTTGTCATATATGTTTTATGGATCTAGTTGCCATCTATTTGGAATTAATAAGTTTCCATAATGTGTAATATGTAGTTTAAGATTTGGATTTGCAACGGAAAAATCCTTCACAAAAGCTACAATTTCTGCCATATATTTGCAGTGGAAATTTTATTTCACAAATTCATGTCGAATTTATCCTTCTCAAATTTGAACATTTTTGCCAAAATTATACTTCACATGTGATATTCAAAAGAAAGAAGAAATTGATGTCTAATAGATTTGTTCAAGTGATAACTTCACATATTTATTTACAAAGGCATTACCATTCTCATCATTTAAGAAGTTAGTGCAAAAAGTTGGAATGCGTCGATTAAGAGATCTTAAGTGATTCCCCCAAAAGATTATTGTTGAGAAATCCATTGTCCCAGTGGGAATAGATGAGGCAAGGCAAATTAACAAAACTCTAAGCCATAATAGCAAGGGAATCAAGTATCAAATTCTATCAAATCTTGAGTTTCTTTCTAAAAGAATTTTTATTCAGGACCTTCTAAATCTTGATAGGATTCTGATTAGAGGTAGGGAAAGGCCCTGGAGGTCAAGTGGAAGTCCAAAATTTAAAGGATTTAACATCCAATCTCTAGACGATAGAGCTCTCCAAGTTAGTTGTCAGCTTAATGCTATGTTAGTTCCATGAGGCAATTGGAGCATTAGTGGCAGTTTTGGTGGCTTTTGGTTTATAAAAGACATACTTCAACTTGGACTGTCTTATCTATCTATTTAGTTCTAATATTTTCATGTGCGGACTTAAACCTTGAGCAATACTCCTTCTATTTAAAACTTATTTCTTAAGGTTCAGAGATGCTCACCTGTTTACTGGGATAAGAGAAAGAAAAGATCTCAACTAGAAGTTAGAGGGAATCTTTAACGAATCATTTCTAAGCCAGGAAGATGCCTCTATTGAAGTACCAAGTATGAGGGTTTCAAACTAAGATTTTTCTTTCTAGTTTGCATTTGTAAAAGCAATGCCTTGGTGGCAATAAACAAGTAATTAAGATTGTTGAAAATCTAATTAACCTTGTAACTTATCTTAGTATCTAGACTCGTTGTGCATATTTAGTCAGGTCTAGATTCATTGTGTATATGTTAGTCAGTTCATATATTGTAATTAGGGAAATTAAGACTCGTGTATTTATTATTGGATTAATATATACTCAATAATTCGTTACGTGGTTGAAACATATGTTTCATGCAATCTTTTGACTATCTTTTTTTTCTCTCTCTCGCTCTCTCTCTCTCTATGACCATGTGATCAAGAATTTGATCATTAACACCAGTTGAATTTAAGCACACGGTATAGTGGGTCGATGCATTATCCATGCTTCATGCCCAAAGGGCTCTTACGTAAGGGGGTGTATTAGAGATACAAAACCATATATGTGCTTTCACCTAATAGCTTAAGCTTTTGACACAGTCAGATTTTCTGAAGTGGTTTGAGCAATATCAGTCCTCTACTTTCATTGCCTCTATTACGCACACTAGTAATTCATTTTCATATCTCTCTCAGTCACCATCCATTGATCCTTTGTTAGATATATAAAACCATTTATGTGTCTTCATCTAACAACTTGAACTTTAGAGAGAAATGATTCATAATATGGTATTAGAGCCTCAATGACCAAGTGGTCTAGAGTTTGCTCCTTGTTACCCTCATTATTCTAATATAAAGTTAAATGTCAATACAAGGTAGGTGGGTGGGTATGTGCATTGCACATGCTTCAAGCCCAAAGGGCTCTTACATGAAGGGATGTGTTAGATATATAAAACTATTCATGTGCCTTCATGCTCCAGATGTCTTGTCCTGGGATTTGAGGGGGTGTTAAGGTCTCGCATTAGTTAAGTATATAGGTAAAGTACCACTTATAATGACTTGGGCAACCCTCTCCCCATGAGTTAGCTTTTGTGGTGGAGTTAAGACTAGTTATTTTAATATCCTTGGATCCTTAATTCTGGTGCATTTAATCACATTCCTAGTAATAAATCCTTTTTTTTCAAACTCTATCAAACTTGTTATTTGCCTACTATCAACTTAGCTAATGGTTCCTAAACACAATTCCAAAGAATATGCATTGCTCATCCCTTCCCTTCCTTGTCATTTGATTTTGTACCATATGTCCTTGGTTATCCTTTTAATTACTTTCTATTAGTTGTTTGACTCATTCTCTTGATTGTATGATTACCTTCATTAGACTTTGTCAATTTGTAAGACTGAAGTTGAGGTCAGATGATTGGTGTCAAATGTCAATTTCATGGCCTTCACCAACTCTCCAACCCTTCTCATGTTTACTCTACCACAGATTTCCTTCTCACCATCCATGCTCAGTTAGGTCTTCACAGTCTTTCCAAACTACAAAGAATAGTGCCAAGCCTTTCCAAGTAGTCCAATCTACCTTGTGAGTTGTGTTAAATAGGGAAATACACCTGTAGTTCGTTTCTCGATAGAGTCTGATGATTATTTTTGTTTTACTTGGTTATTTTTATTACAAAATAGGTTTGAGTTGTTTTTCATCTTTCAAAATTTTATCATGATAATACCCGTGAGTATTTATGTTTCAAAGTTTTATGGCTTCTAATGGCATTCTTCACTAAACATCTTGTGCTCATATGCCTCAGCAAAATATAGTGGCTAAACGCAAAAATAGACACCTTGTTGAAACAACTCAAATTCTCATGCTTCATGGTCATTTTCCTCTGGGTTTTTGGGGGCAATGCAGATCTTACTGCTAACCACCTAATTAACTATATGACCTGATCTATGCTTGATAACTAGGTACCTCACTCTGTATTATGTCCCTGTCAACCATTGTATTCCTTTCCGCCTTATGTTGACGAGTTGACTTGTTTTGTCCATAATATTACTCTTAGTCTTGACAAACTTTCAACCATATCCACTAAGTGTTCTTTTCTTAATAACACTCGGTCTCAAAAAGATTATCATTGTTTTTTCGCTAATCTCCAATGTTACCTTGTCTCAGCTAATGACAGTTTCTTCGAGTCTTCTACCTTAACTCATGAGCCCATAGTTGAGATCTTACTTTGTTCCTCCTCCTCCTCTTTTATCCTAGTCGAGTCAAATACACCTCAGCCTCCTCCTGTCTAGAGTCCTACCACTACTACTCGCTTATTCCAGGTCTATCATCGTTGGTTGCATCCACCTCTAGAGCCCCTACCTCCTCCAGATGCTATTGAGGTCACTGTGGACTCTTTCCTAGAACTAACTGCTTTATCATCTCTAGAACTGCCTTCAAAAGACCTTCCCATTGCTCTTAGAAAAAAAAAAGTATATTGTATACTCGTAACCTCTCTCCTCATTATGTTACTTTGAGTTATCATTGTTTGTCATATTCGCATTATGCTTGTCTTTCTTTCCTATTTTTTGTGTTAATACCTAAATCTCTAAGTGAAGCTTTAACCCATCCTAAGTAGAGACAAGTTATGATTGATGAAATGTATACACTTCATAGCAGTGGTACTTGAGAACTAGTTCCTCTACCTCCAAGGAAATCTATTGTAGGTTATCGGTGGATTTATACCATCAAAGTTTGTCTTGATGGCAAAATTTATCGTCTCAAGGACGTGTCTAGTGGCAAAAGGGCACACCCAAATCTTTGGCTTAGACTATGTGGACACCTTCTCTCTGGTGGCCAAGATAGCCTTTGTTCGTCCTTTTCTCTATAGGTTGCTATAAGCCACTAGTGACTTTATCAGAATACTTTCCTCCATGGTGATCTAGAAGAAGTTTACATAGAGCAAGCAATCAATAGGGTTTGTTGCATAGGGGGAGTCTTATGGCCTAGTTTGTTGTTGTCACAAGTCCTTGTATAGCCTCAAATAGTATCCTTGAGTTATCAAGCACACAAGATGACATGAGATTAATCAGGTAATAGGCAGTAAAAGTCACATCACTCTAGAAGCGGAAAGGAATATTACCATGGAGCATGAGGGTTCAAGTTGTTTTGACATTTTGTTAATTTTTTGCATTCAATAACCCCCATTTTGTTGAGGGGTATGGGCACAATATGTCTAGTAAATAATGCCCTTAGAAGTCATAAACTTTCAAAAAGGCTAAGAAAAATATACATAAACATTATCATCATGCAAAGTACGAATGGAAACACTAAATTGAGTTTTAATTTCCTGATAAAAATTCTAAAAGATTGAAAACAACTTAGACATATTTTGCATTAAAAATAACCAAGCACAATAAGAGTAGCTTGACTAGTACCTTAGACATCAAAATGAACTAAAGCAAAAGGAAACTGGGCTCGACTACTACTCTATCAGGAAATGAACTACATGTGTATTTCTCAAGTTGAGATAACTCACAAGGAAAACTTTTGCCAAAGACAAGTCTTTGATAGGCTCGTCACTATTCTCAGTACTTTGCAGTGGCTTAGAAGACCTAATGGAGCATGGATGATAAGAATGAAATCCATGGCAAAGCAAACATAAGAAGGGTTGGAGAGTTGGTAGAGGTCATGGGACTCATATCCCATGTCAATCATCCACCTGAACTCTGGTTCTACTAGTTAGATTCTAACCTAAAACCAATTGGCATTAAGTGGAGTGACCTAACAGATATATAAATTGCACCCGAAATATTGAGGTAGGCGACGTGAGACTCTTAACACCTTCCTCCAAAAATGCCTGGACAACACAGGCAAGCCTAACGAAGTAGACAGAAACAAAGATGGGATCTTGGCTCTGATACCAAGTTAGATTCCAACTTAAAACCAATTGGTAGTAAGTGGAATGACTCAACAGATATATAAACTGCACCCGAAATATTAAGGTAGACGATGTGGGATTCTTAACACTACAGAATGACAGAGTTTTTAATGAAGGTAATCATACTATCAAAAGAACAAGTCAAGCAACTAATAGAACATAAATCAAAGGGACTTCCAAGATCATAAAGTACCGAATCAACTGGTAGGGAAGAGAGGAGATAGGTAGTGTCAATCCTTTAAAATTGTGTTTAGGGGTCATTAGCTAAGGTGACAGTAAGGAAATAACTAGATTTAAAAAGTCTGGAGAAAAAAATGTCTTATACCATAAATGTGATCAGACACACTAGAATCAATCACTTAAGGACCAAGGGATGGTGATTGAGCGAGACAAGTAAATAAATTTACATGTGTACATAATAGAGGCAATGGAACCAAAAGACTAACATTGCTCAAACCACTTCAAAGAAATCTGCATAGTTAGCTAGAGACACTAAAGGTTGGTCTAAGCACTCAGGTGTGTCTGCAGGAGTCATTTATGCAACATTGGTAGCATGTATGGGCCAACCATGTAAAGTCCAACACTTGTGAATGGTATAGCCCAAGCGGTGGCAATGTTCACACTTAGTAAGGGGTTTACCGAAGTTACCTCCCCGAAAACCGCCACGACTATTGTTTTGAAAGACAATGCATTTGTATAACTAGGAGTATGATCAATCGCAAAATCAGAGGACTTCCTAGCCGAAACCAAGAGCAAAGTGGACCATGTTGTGGACAATAAGAGAACCTAGAATTTGATCACGGTTGATAAGAGTACTCTAGAGGCAAACCATAGACAGCTATGAGCATGAGAAATGCACTACATTGCTGAAGCTCCTTCACTAGGGTCTCTGTAGACTGTAATTGGTCATTGAAGTCTTGCAGTGCTCTTTGAACCTTACACAGATAAACAAACATAAGACCATTAAACTTCTTTTAGGAAATAACACTCATAAGATAATGACAAACTCCATTGGGTCACTGAGTATCATTAGTGTAAAAAAACTTAGGCTTGCTCCCAAATAGGTTTACATGTTGAGAAAGAGTAGGTCATTGAGTATCATTAGTGTAAAGGACAATGGGTCAACTTTGTGCACAGTTTTAAGATTGTTTATCTTTAATCTCTAGATACCATGTTGAGAGAGATAAATAGAGAGGCATATACTAAACTGTATGTTCAACTATAGCACTAAGCTGAAGTTGAATATATAATAATTTGATAATAAATACATGAATCATAATTACCCTAATTACAAGATATGAGCTAACTATTATATATACAATAAATCTAGAGACTAGCAATAATTTACAATGTAAAACACTGATAATACAAGATTCGAACAAACATAATTTAAAGTTTAAATCCTTTCAAAATGATAACTTAGGACATGTTTGGGAGGATGGTAAGGGAGAGAATGATAAAGAATGACATAACAAAATTTAATAATAGTGTGTTTAGTTTTAGAAGGAGTAGAGTGACAAATAAGGGTCAATGAATCCCTCCTCTCTTGCCACTCAAAACATTCATTTTTTGTCCTAATTTAGGAGTTCAAGGAAAAAATAACTTGAATATTTCACTCCCCTCCCTCATTAACTTATTAAACTACTAAACAATTGAATGACATATTCTCTTCATTCCATTATGAGTCACTCCTTTCCATCTTTTTTAAAACTCCAAAACATAACCTTAAGCAATTCAAGAAATGAAATATCCTAAACGAGAAACTAGGAATTATAAATCAGGGGAGGGGCATTTCTCCTTTTTCTTATGTGCTGACAAGAATACTGCTTTACAATCTGGTTCAGGTTTTGAAGACCAGACAATGAGATTAAGCTAAGCCATGGAAGTTTAAGAGATCGTACGATTTAAAGAGATGCCTTTTGCATGAGCTTGATTCAGCTGTGTTATTATGTCATTCTCGTTAACCTGTTTCGAAACTTGGCAAGGCAATCTCCGAAACCATATCAGACTTGAAACAACTAGATTTTACGGTGAAGTATTATCAGGGGAAAAAGAATACTAAAACTATTTGCACCCAAAAAAAAAAAACACGAAAAAAAAAGGAAGAAAAAACATTTGGCAGCATCAAGTCACTCATTCAAAATACAAACACGTTACAATGTTGAAATGGTATTTGGCAAATCAAACGAAGCTGTACGATCATGTGCAACAAAATTTACGTGCAGCCCAAAAAATACATTCTGCATTACACTTACAGCAATGCCTCTGGAGCAATTTATACAAATATTTTAGCTATAATTTTAAATTAAAACAGACACCACTTGTCACTAAAATTTGAAAGTGAAGCCTACAATACAGTATCTGTCAGTAAATGACATCGCACAAATCACTTCCCCTAAACTTTCTAGCCACCAGCCACACCAAGGGATGCAAGTGCAACATACAAGGTTACTTACAGTCGAGGCTAATTTCAACAGGTAAAGACACAGCATGCATGCTATAGTCTAAATGTATAGCCAAAATAAATATTTAGTGCCTCTTCTCTCAAGTTTAAGACAGTTTTTCCCTCCAACAAAACCACCTTCTCACGATTGTACTTCCTCCTCCCAAAGCATCCGTGAAGATGTGTCAGCTGTCTGTCCTACTATGCACGTCCTTCTCCACGAGGCATTTTCTTGGAAACCGCTGCAACAAAATTTGATTTAAAAACTCAACATTAAAGAGAACCGTAAAAGTTTGCTCAACTCTAATCTCAGAAATTACTGGCATAAATCAACAAAATGTTCTCAATATAAAAACCAACAAATTAAAAACTGATTGATATGCTATGCTGATTGACCAAAATACCTTCTCATAGAATTACTGAACATAGTTCGCTTGTTAAGGTTCAATACAACTACCCTTTTTTTTCACTTATAAGGGTGGAAATTAAGTCTAATGACTTCAAATGTTCGATGAATTAGCTCATGGTACATATAATTCTTACCACCAACCTGATGATCATTGCAAGCAGTGTAATTATGAAACAAGGGATATATAACAAATTACCTAATTAACTATCCATTCATTAAGTGTACACAAGTTAGCTAAATCAAAATGTACCAGATAGAAAGCCATCAAATTCCCTAATCCAAGCATAAGAGAGAGAGAGAGAGAGAGAGAGAAATAATTCTCATCAATAGAAGGAATGAAATGCTCACGCTTAACAAAAATTATTCTGTCCATGCAAAATAAGTTGCACTAAACGGCCAGAGATAAATTGAAAGCGTGGCATCCAAAATTGGAATGAGCCATATTAAAAAATCTGTGGGGTGTCATCTACAAACTTAACAACAGGAACCTTGCATGCATGCTAACTACAACCTGATTCGTTATGATCTTTATTAAAAACAAAACTTGATTAAAAGGTTAATTCTCTGTAAAAAGGTCTCAATAATTTAAATCATGTTAAAGCTCGAAGGGAAATGTGGTTGACAGATTCCTTGCAAACATAGAACGGAAATATTAGAGATAAAGTGAAAGAGAGCATACAGTCTTCAACATCCTTAAGCTGGTAATAGTGGGGGGCTATCTCCACCAACCACTCTGGCTTCAATTCCGTGACCTGCAATTTGAGCATGCAGTTTCAGTTATTGACAAATACATTGAAAGAAGTCATAAAACATTTCAATTAGTTAACAGTTAGAAATACCTGTCTTATATATTCCTTGGTTGTAAGTACTAGTTCATGGTATACAACCCATCTCGGAAGAACCTATGCAGTGTAAATAAAGTGCAAGAAAAAAAATTCAAATGAGAGAAACAATTAGATATTCATATCAAGAGCACAGCAGTCCCAACTTCATTTGTGTGTATGCACATTCATGCAACATAAAGTTGTTTGATTGCTGTCAGAATCCCACAGTACATAATCTTTCTTTTTATAGACGAGATTAAATCCCATAATTAGGAGATTAGATTAGCTGGAATTATTTTGTATTTATGGGTAGGAATCACTGACCCTTAATTATAGGAATTGATAGTGGGTACAATGAAACGCATTAGTTTAGGAGTTTCCTATTTTAGATTACCTTGTATTCTATTTAACAGCACATGCTCTTCTAACATAAGAATGAGAAAAAAACACTTTCTCACATGGTATCAGCACTCCAAAATCCATGGGAGCCTGTGTAGTCTTGTGGCCTGCATTGGCACAAGCCTTTTTTCTTTCTTCCGCTGTTCGGCCTGCATTGCCAGTTTTTTTCCCATAATGCACCCTCTAGGCCTTTGAATCCCACCCAGAAATTCTGAGAATGTCAGGAACACCCAATAACTCTGCCCAGACAAAAAATACGGGCGTTGTCGAGTTGCAAAATATCTAATCCAATCTTCGTCTCAATGGAAAAAAACTACCTAAAATGGTATCATTTTGTCCAAACCTTTCTAAAAGGGAAGGGCAAATTGAACCATCTTACTGGGAAAGCTGCCCCGAAACATACAGACATTAGCTTTGCTGCATGGGATGAAGCAGATGCAGTCACGATGTCGTGGTTGTGGAACTCTATGGTGCCAAAGGTTAGTGATGCTTGCATGTTTATG
This sequence comes from Ormosia emarginata, assembly GCA_029884605.1. Lineage (NCBI taxonomy): Eukaryota > Viridiplantae > Streptophyta > Magnoliopsida > Fabales > Fabaceae > Ormosia > Ormosia emarginata. The sequence goes on along the minus strand of JAQQTP010000073.1, from coordinate 41,414,786 downwards.
AAGACAGCCAAGAAAGTGTGGGATAGTTGTAAACAAAACTATTCCAAGGTTGGTGATAATGCTCAAAACAAGGGGACCGATCAGTTAGTGAGTATGCCCAAACTTTGCAGAATCTATGGCTGGAGTTAGACCATTATGAGCAATTTGAAACAAAATGCAAAGAAGATGCTGATTTACTCAAACACTATAAGGAGAAGGACAAGATCTACAAGTTCTTGTCAGGACTAAACAATGAGTTTGATCCTATAAGAATTCAGGTGCTAGGAAAAGAGCTATACTTACTCAATGAAACAATGGCTGCATTCCGGGAAGAAGCACGTAGAGGAGTGATGTTGGAACCTCAATCCATCGAAAGTTCTGCCTTAGTCACACAAAACAAGGGAAAGAAGGTTGATCAATGGCAAACCAGTCAATCTGGAAGTATAGCAACAAGGATGGAGATAGACAAAGGGGAGACCAAAGATTCCCTATGGTGTACCTTCTGTAAGAAGCCACGACATACTCAAGACAAATGCTGGAAACTTCATGGTAAGCCTCCAAATCAGAACCGAAATTGGACAACCAAAGGCACTCAACGAGGAGGACAAGCACAAGCCCACATGGCTCAGTCAGGTGCTGCAGAGGGCAAGTCCCTCTAGACCCCTTACAGATTTCAATATAGAAGAAATTCAAAAACTGAGGGAATTCCTAGACGCTTTAGTCAAACCCACAGACACAGGTAGTTCTTCCTTGGCATTCTCAGGTAAAATTGCAACTGAGTTTATCTCCACTGAGGTAAAACTGGAGCTACAGACCACATGACCCATTCCTCCACTGAGTTTATCTCCTATAGACCCTGTCCAAACAATAAGAAAATTGCAACTGCAGATGGAACTTTTATTACAGTTGCTGGAAAGGGAGATGTTATCATAAGTCAGGATTTAATTTTGAAAGATGTCTTGCATGTGCCAAAATTATCTGCCAATCTGATTTCTATTCATAAACTTACAAAGGATTTACACAGTTTAGTGACATTCTCCCCTACAATTTGCAAATTTCGGGATCAGGGAACAGAGAAGATGATTGGACTTGCTACAGAGGAAAATGGGCTCTACCTTCTTAGGGAGGCTAATGGGACATGTAGCACTAAGAGTCACATTCCATTGTCTTTGCTGTCAAAATCACCTTTCTCCAATAATAAGAAAATCTGGTTGTGTCACTTTCGTTTTGGTCACCCTTCATTCAGTAGCCTAAAAATTATGTTCCCTAACTCATTTAAGGGCCTAGGCATAGGAATGTTTCATTGTGATATTTGTGAACTTGCAAAACACAAACGTGTTAGCTTTCCTATCAGTAATAAAAGAATGTCAGCTCCTTTTGCCTTAATACACAGTGATGTTTGGGAACCATCCAATATTCCGAACATATATGGGGCCTACTAGTTTGTCATTTTTATTGATGATTGTACTAGGGTATCATGGGTGTTACTCTTGAATCAGAAAAGTGAAGTTAGCCCAATCTTTAAAAACTTTTTCCAAATGATAAAAAATCAGTTTGGGACAGACATCAAACGGATTCGTTTAGATAATGCCAAGGATTATTTTAACCAAACGTTGTCTTCCTTCTTCAATGAACATGGAATCATTCATGAATCCTCCTGTGTCAACATCCCACAACAAAATGGGGTGGCAGAATGGAAAATCGGGCACCTTCTAGTTGTTACTGGAGCATCTCTATTCCAAACAAATGTTTCAAAACAGTATTGGGGAGAAGTTGTCCTTACTGTTGCCTATTTGGTTAATCGTTTACCCTCTCAACCACTTAACAACAACAGCCCATTCAACTGTTCTCCAAATTCTACCCAAACTTCAAAACATCAAATAACCTTGTCCCTAGGGTCTTTGGGTGTGTGTCCTTTGTCCATGTTTATTCTCCTCATCGAGGGAAACTTAATCATCGGGCCATTAAATGCATTTTGTTGGTTACTCACCTACCCAAAAGGGATATAAGTGTCATCATCCCACAAAAAAGGTCTTTGTGTCTATTGATGTCACATTTGTTGAAATTGAATGTTTCTTTTCCCAACCTTATCTTTAGGGGGAGAACTCATACATGGAAGATAAGGATAATTTGTTCTTACTAGAGAATTCCCTTAACAAAAATCATTCTTTGATTTCCCCAAGAGGATCTAATATACACGAGTCCAGTCCTATACACATTGCTTCTAGTCCTATACACAATCCTCCTGGTTCAAGTCCAAAGACAACTGGAAAACAAGCTCAAAGTGCTGCCCGTCCACTACAAGTATTCACACGAAGGACAACACCCATTATCCAACCTGTACAAAGTTCCAGGTTCTGAACTAATACCTGAAACTAAAACTGATGAGATTGTTTTGGAGGAGCAGAATATGCCCATTGAAGATGGGGATCTCCCGATTGCAATAAGGAAGAGTGTTAGAACGTGTACCCAGAGGCCAAGGTATCCATTGTCCCACTTTATGTCCATGATAGACTGTCCAGTAATTGCAGAAGTTTCCTTACTCATCTAAACACTATCACTACCCAAAAAACTGCTAGTGAAGCACCGGATAGCAAAGAGTGGAGAGAAGCTATGAAAGTTGAAATGGATGCACTAGAAAAGAATGAAACTTGGGAGTTGGTAGAACTGCCTAAAGGGAAGAAACTTGTAGGCTGTAAGTGGGTATTCACTATTAAATATAAGGCAGACGAGACACTAGAAAAGTATAAGGCAAGATTAGTAGCTAAGGGGTATACTCAAACATATGGGATAGACTACCTTGAGACTTTTTCACCTGTTGCAAAAATAAATACTTTTAGCATACTGTTATCTCTGGCAGCTAACTATGGATGGAGTTTGCAGCAATTTGACGTCAAGAATGCTTTCCTGCAAGGCAACCTTGAAGAAAAAATTTACATTGAGGTTCCGCCTGAGTTTAACTTCAAGAAAGGCAAGGTTTGCAAGCTAAGGAAGGCACTCTATGGATTGAAACAGTCTCCTGGTTTGGCAGGTTCGCTACAATGATGAAGGCAATGGGGTACAAACAAAGTCAAGGTGATCATACATTGTTCATTAAGCATTTAGCTTCAGGGGGAGTTACTGCACTAATTGTCTGTGTGGATGATATAGTTGTAACAGGACATGATCAAGCAGGAATGGATATCCTAAAAAAATGTTTGTTAAGAGAATTTGAGATTAAAGAGCTAGGCAGATTGAAATACTTTCTTGGCATTGAGATGGCCCATTCTCGTCATGGTATTTTCATCTGTCAACAAAAGTATATGCTGGATTTATTGTCTAAAACTGGTAAATTGGGATGCAAACCAGTAGACCCCTATTGAGCAGAATCACAGACTTAGTGAATCAGTTCAATTGCAACCAAGGACAGAGAATCTTATCAAAGACTGGTCGGAAAATTAATCTATTTGTCTCATACCAGGCCAGACATAACTTATGCAGTGGGGGTGGTAAGTCAGTTCATGCATAATCCCAAAGAAAATCACCTTCGAGTTGTTTACCGCATTCTGCAGTGCTTGAAAGGAACTCTTGGAAGAGGAATTTTATTTACAAGAGGGAAGGAGATGACTTTGGAGGCGTATACAGACACTGACTATGCTGGATCTAGAGACGACAAAAGATCCACCTCCGGATACAGCACTTTTCTTGGAGGAAACTTGGTAACTTGGAGGAGCAAAAAACATAACGTTGTTGCAAGCTCAAGTGCAGAAGCAGAATTCCGAACTATGGCCTTAGGGATATGTGAACTCCTATGGCTGAAAATAATTCTAGACGACCTGAAAATTGAGTGGAATAAACCTATGAAGCTGTACTGTGATAACAAGTCAACAATAAACATTGCACATAATCCAGTGCAACATGATAGGACCAAGCATGTTGAAGTAGACAGACACTTCATAAAGGAAAAGTTGTATAATGGGACAATTTGTACACCATTTGTATCTATAGGAAATCAACTTGCAGATGTACTAACGAAAGGATTAAGTGGCGCTATGTTTCAATCTATTGTTAGCAAGTTGGGAATGGATGATATCCACTCACCAACTTGACGGGAAGTGTCAGAATCCCACTGTACAGAATCTTTCTTTTTATAGACGGGATTAAATCCCATAATTAGGAGATTAGATTAGCTGGAATCATTTTGTATTTATGGGTAGGAATCATTGACCCTTAATTATAAGAATTGATAGTGTGTACAATGATAAGCATTAGTTTAGGAGTTTCTTATTTTAGATTACCTTGTATTCTATTTAAGAGCACATGCTCTTCTAACATAAGAATGAGAAAAAAAACACTTTCTCACAATTGCTTTCAATATTTGTCAAAGCCTCAAATTGGAAATCTATATATATTCTGAATAAGTTCAAACACAACCCAGACATGGTGTACAAAAATTACCAAGCAAATTTACATCTAGATCATATCCACCTATAACAAGCAAGGTAGTCAAATCGGGATTCAAATCGTGAATTGGAAGACCTATTTTCCAAATCGTGAATTGAATCGTATCATGAATCGTAAGATTCATGACCAATAATTAAAAATAACATAAAATATATTTTCACATAAAAAAACATTAAAAACATCTAAATATTAATATTTTGAAGTCAAATAACTCACTACATAGTCAATAAATTGAAATATAAACCAATATTCAGGATCAATGATCATCATTGTAAATATAAATCAATATAAACCTAATACATAATCTAATGATCATCATTGTAGATATAAACCAATATAAACCTAATACATAATCTAACCAATATTAAGGAGTAAAGGGCAAAGTTACAAAATGTGGGAGAGAGAGGCAAAGAGTAGGAACTAATATTAGGTCATTATTTTTTTAATATTATTGTTTGGGATGATGGGAGGGAAAGATTCAGCACTTTCCCTCCAAGCCCATAAAAAAATATGAAAAAAAAAAACCTTAAAATGGGTTTTTAGAACCGGGTCGCGCAAAACCCAACCCATTTGAGTGCGCAACCCGTTTGTTCTTCTTCGAGACCCGTTCTCCAGCGCGACGGCGCGACCCATTATGCTGCTTCTGCTTGCACGACGGCACGACTCATTCTGCAGGTTCTGCTTGCTCGACGGCGCGACCTGTTCTGCAACTTCTGCTTTCGCGACCCATTTCCGCAAGCGCGACCCGTCTCTGCAAGAATAGCACGAATCGCTGCAGATTCGCGATTCTTGCGATTCAATCGATTCGCAGTGCGATTCTAAGACGAAAACGATACAACACACGATCCGTATCACTAGGAGGCTGACTCGTGGCGAATCGTAAGAATCGAATCGCGATTCTTACGATACTGATAACACTGGTAACAAGACTACCAGGTTTTGAGTTGGAATTTTCTACAAAAAATTTAAAGCTCAAGCTCACCTACAGATCATACCGGGCAGATGGCATTGCCCAAGATTTTTGAACCATCTAGCATTAGGAGCAAGGGTAAAAGTAATAGTTCCCTATATGACCATTATGAGGATTGCCACCAGCCAGGCTAAGATTACATCAATTGTTGAGCCAGTAGCGAAGTTATTCAACTTCATACCACATTATCACTAAATATCATACTACTCAAGTTGTGACTAGGTCCTAAACTTATTCTTTATGAGAAACTTGGATTGCTCTCATATCATTTCTAATGTGGGAATTGATATGCTGGAAATAAATATAACTCCTATGCACAGATTTGAAGTTAGTCATTTTGTTATACAGTCTATCTACTAGAATGAAACAGCTCTGCAGTTTAAAAGTTCTCTTGTGCTTGTTCTGTAATTTGGTTATAAAGAAAGGACCTGTACTCTCTAAGGCAGCAGACCTTCGGATTTGAAGGTGTCGTTTAAAGATAACATATGTCACAAGACAGCTTAGTGATTACGTGCAAATTTTGGTTTTCTTCAATTACTATTGGTAACAGTTCAGCTGGCAATTGCCATAAACTTCCATGGGAGAGGGCTGACGACTTCAGACTCGTTGACAATATATACTTTCAGGAATTTTCAATGACAATAGCCTAACTAGCTGGACAGATTAACATGTTCATTTGCATAATGGTAGATTGAAACTTAGGGCTGAAGTCAGATGTAAAGAATGAAAAATTCCAGTTGAAATTATGTAGTAGGTTTACAATTTCTTTCTTTGGATTAGTTAGTTTAGCAACTGCATATTGCAACACAACTCTTCTGATCTAATGATCCTTTTTCATTAACCAGAAACGGGGAAGGGAGCAGTCCATTAAAACAATAGATTACGGTAGTGAGTTTTCAGCAATATACAACACAAAGTACCTGTGCCAGCCCCGAACTAGGATGTATGTGAACAGTCTGTGGATGTTTAACAGTCCGATATGATCCATTCTTTTGCAGTCGTGCAGAGTGTGGGAAAAATCCTGCAGTAGTTAAAAATTAGATTAAGTAGACTTAAAAAGGATCCCCACTGCATGTAATGACTAGTTTTATGAGGTTTACCAGATGTTATGGATTTCTTGATGGCATCTAAATCATTAGAATTTGAAGTTATTTCAATCTCAACCCTCTCCAAAAGACCTGCAAGTTGATCACGGATATCCCTAGCCCGTTTCATACTCCTTACCTGGGCATCAAAATAACAACCATTAAAATAGAATGTTCCACTAAAAATCAACACATAGCTGTAGTGAAGTTGTTTTCCAAATAAAAAATTATATCCAACTAGCCGAATTGCTTCGACCAATCTAGCAAACTTTCGATTCCCAACAAATCAAACGAAGTGCTGGTAAGGGATTCTGTCCCTCAACTGTAGGTTCCTAGGATGACTAAAGAAAGCTCCTAGATGGAAAATAGCCTAAATAACTCCCATCACTTCAACTAACAATTGCAAGTGGACGAAAGAAATAAAAGGGCGATTAAAAGAAAGGCAATTAAACTGGTAAATAAAGCAATGAAGGAAATGCTGCAAGTAAAAACTGCAAGAAAGAAGTGTAGAAGCAAGAAATAATGAAGGAGCTTTGGAAAAATTGGTATATTGATGTGTTGTTTTGATGACTGTCGTGTAAACATTTGAGTCTCTCCACTATTTATAGACCAAAATTGGAAAGTTAGTGGCTTAATACACTGCTTGCCACGTTTTATGTGCTTCTACATTCATGCTTAATGGCTAACAACATATTCCCCCACTAACTTGCCTTCGGTAAATCATCATAGTGAATTATATCTAAATACATTGTATCAATTAGCCGAGGTAGTAACATGCCATCCTATAAATCCGGGCAACCAACATTCCCATCACCCTTCGTGAGAATCTTGAAGTAACTACCTCCAACAGCTCCCAACGTTCCTGATATCCCCTCCAGATAACAGTTCCTATCTTTAAGGAACCAATCTTGACTTGGTTAGCAATCTTCAACAGCACTTTATCAGCTCAAGGCCACCAAACAGACTCCAATGATCTTTGGACTCTACTTGAAATGTCCATTTCATCTTATCATCCCAGCCCAAGTTTGGCCCAAAATGGTCTTTCTCTGCTAGTGGCCCTAAGCTATATTAGACGAATTTATCTATTTACCTCAACTAATCATCCAATGTCCCACATCGGTTGCTATAGTCAAACCCAAAATTTTTGGCGTTAACAGAAGTATAAATAAATTCGAACAAAGCCATTTTAACAGAGGAAAGAAGACCAAAGTAACAGATTTTGCCACAACCATCATTATCATCTCACAGACTGGGATCATCAATGGAATAATCCATTCATGATTCGAGGGGGTAGGGGGAATTAAGAAAAGGGCTGCATTGTTATGAGTCTGCACACAAGTTCTAAAAGACCTTTTAATAAAAGAAATATTATTGATAGAGCAATGAAAAAGTAATAAAAAAGAGGATGAGATATCCCTCTTAAAGAAACAAAAAAAAAAAGTAAACAAATAAAATGAAAAAGAACAAGTACATCAACTTAGCAAAGCTAGCAAATTTCTCTGCAAAAGAAACCCCTTTAAAATAGCCATTAACCTAGCACCATAAAAAAAATTACTAGAAAAGCACCATTACATCTCCATAATCACTAAGGAGAACATGGAGGTAGTTTTTAATGGAAAAATAAATCTTACAAGTCTTCAGTTTTTGTCCCAAATGTTCCAAGAGTATCATTACTAAATTCAAATGCTTGTTAAATGAACTAATAAAATTATAAAGATTATATAGTTCTAAAATTGAATTTAAAATTGGTTAAACAAAGAAACATTTCTAAATAGTTACACCACCTCTTTCTCTCTTCACTTCCCTTAATTTTCTCCACTATTTTTTCACTTAGCCGCGCACAGAAATATGTGCACTACTTTCTAGCACTTCCACTAAATGTAGATGTGGCAAATACTAGTTTGCAAAACAAAGAACTATACCTGTATATAATTTTCATAACACCATTGTGTTGAATAATTGGTCTCCTTCCATGAATTGTAGACCTGAATGAAATAAAATTTAATAATAAGGTCAAATAACAATCTGGAATAAGGAAACACATCAATAATAGACTACTACTTGACAACAACTTCAAATCAGCACCCCAACAATAACCTGGCCATAATCCCATGATTAGAATGATAAAATGTCTCAGCTAGATGAAAAGATAAATACACAATAGACACAACCACAAATATTCAATGTGTAATGACATCAACAACAGTTCCTAACATTTCACAGATTGGAAAAATGAAAATAGATAAGTGGATAACCAACAAAATACAGAAAAAAAAGAACACAATTTTAAGTCAGAAGTAACTGAACCTTTAGCAATGCAATATGGTCTCCAACATTTCCAGTGTGAAAATTCATCCTTGCATTGTCTGCATGTACTTGTTTATCCTTTGGACGATAAAATATTGAGTTGCCAATAGAAAGCATAGCAGCAATAGAAATGATCTCGTCTGAACACTTGTACTTCTCTGAAGCCACTATCATTTTTGACAACATAGGATCAAGTGGGAACTCTGCCATTCTTCTACCTACCTTAGTTAACTCACCAAGCTTATTTAATGCACTTAATGCAAATAGAAGCTCCAGGGCTTTCAATAAGGCCTCAGCAGGTGGAGGATCCATAAAATCAAAGTGCAGCAAGTCATGAATACCAAGACTTTTTAAAGTCAAAACTACATTTGCAAGGTTAGTCCGCTGTATTTCTGGTACAGTGTTATCATCTAAATCATTGTGAAAATTGTATGCTGTATACAATCTGAAGCACTTTCCAGGACCTGTTCTTCCAGAACGACCAGCTCTTTGCATTGCTGAAGCTTTTGAGATGGGAGTTACTAACAAGGACTCCATTCCTGTTCTTGGATTATAACTTTTCATCTTACAGAATCCTGGATCAATGACATACTTGATCCCATCAATTGTCAATGATGTTTCTGCTATATTAGTAGCAAGGACAACCTTTCGTGCCCCTTCAGGAGTGGATTCAAATATTTTAGCTTGTAGTTCAGTTGGTAGGTTGGCATATATAGGGCATATTATTAACTCAGCAATTTTAGTCCCCAAGCCTCTAGTTCGATGCTTCAAGATTTCTTCAGCCGTTTCAATTTCTTCTTGACCAGTAAGGAACACCAATATATCTCCAGGAGGTTGAGTGACATGGATTTGAAGTGACGTGACAATAGCTGCATCTAAGTAGTCAGCTTCTGGTGCTTTGGTATAGTTTATTTCAACAGGATACCGTCTCCCTGGAATTTTGAATATTGGAGCAGAATCAAAGTAGTCACTGAACTTCTCTGCATCAAGTGTAGCACTTGATATCAGTAACTTAAGATCAGGCCGGAAACGAGTAATATCCTGTCACAAAAACAGAGTATGTAAGTACACAGGATGATATTATAATAAACATCTACAAATAATATTATTCTTTTTGGGCACAAGAAGATTATTTATTTATTTATTTAAACAGAACATGCGCTTCAAATACATCTGAATATGGGCAAAGGGCATTAATGAGTTACAGATTGACCAGTGACCAAATAAGAATCATTCCACAACAATATAGAACAAAAGAATACATGCAATCAACATCACATCAGTAGCCAAACAAATAATTGCAAAAATATGATAATCAAATCAGATTTGTTACATGTAAAGAAGAACACTTATGCTTGACTCAACCGAATATATGCTCAAACTAACTTGAATATCACAATCAGGATGCTGATTATTCAAGGAACAGAATTTAATATTCCACTATTCAACCCGCTTGACTTACAGAGAAAGCATACAAATTTGATTGAGCCCAAGATTTTTCCGCTCACCTTCACTAATCCAAACAAAATATCAGTTGAGAGTGTTCTTTCATGAGCCTCATCCACCATCACAACACTACAAAATTTGCAAACATAATAAGAGTACAATCGTATAGCATTCAACTTAACCCTGAATCCAACTCTTGAATAAAGCTCACCTATAACTTGCAAGATCAGGCTCACCAAGGAATTCCCTCAATAACATTCCATCCGTCAAATATTTAAGAATAGTCTTCTCTGATGTGCAATCCTCAAAACGGATGGAGTAACCAACCTTCAAAAATAAAAACTTTGAATTAAATTAAATATAACTAACATTTGAAAGACTGAGCCAGAAGAAAGAGAGAGATATGCATAATTAAATTCCTTATTGAAAAAAAAAAAAAAACTCATGTTTCCCGTATAAAGTACATAATAAAAATATCCATCTTTGAAAAAATAAGTAATCTCAGTAAATAAACTTTTAATAATAAGAACCAAAACAGATAATCTAAAATTATAATACTTCATAATGAAGGCAGCCTACCTCATGTCCTAGTTTAACACCCATTTCTTGAGAAACTCGAGCAGCAACACTCATAGCAGCAACACGTCGTGGCTGAGTACAAGCAATCTGTAGAAGAATATAACAAGATTTAAATCTGCATTTGTTTCCAATAGCTAGAAAGGACATAATAACGTTGGAAGATGGGGAAAGTTACAACCATTTGCAACTAAATGACAATCATATTTAAATTCTTAAACCATGGCCACTATTCTTTTATTGATTTTAGGACCTAAAGTAACGCACCATGGCAAAACATACATATAGGTATTTGTTCCACAAATTACAAATAATAGTTGACAAGGACAAAAAGCACGGGCATATAGAATAAAATGAAGTATCATTGACTCATCATATCTGCACATCGTAAAATAAAAGTAATGTAACAGGGACCATCACATAAGGTTTTCAAATGAAATTAACCTATTGTAAGCACATTAAAAGAAATTAAACCAAACCATTCCATGCTTTGTGTAGCCAGCTTCATGAAGATATTGGGGAATCTGTGTAGTCTTTCCAGAACCAGTTTCCCCAACAATTACAAGTACCTATTCAAGGAAATTGGTCAAGGTTAATTTGAATGAACTCTATGCAAGAAAATGTGAAAAAAAGCGGTAATGAAATCAAATAAATACAAATACAGAACAGTTCACTGGCAATGGAAAAAACCATGCCTGATGATCATGAACAGCTTGGAGCAATTCATCCCGAAAAGGGTAAATGGGTAACCTTTTCCTCTCCTCCTAAAAAAGGAAGACAGTAAAGAATGTGAATAACATATGTCAGCGGTCAGCCTGAATTTATTAATACTGTCACAAGATTGAGATATTTTTTCCTTAACACTCAAGTTTAAATAGCTAACTAATAGTCAACTTCATGGCAGTTCTTTCTCAAAGTACTAAAATATCAATAATATGATTATTGTAATTATTTCATTAATCAATATAATAGCAGCCTCAAATTATCTTTTCCAGTTGGCATCCTATACTCAGAGCAAGGTTTCAAATCTCGTTCCGTTTTGTTAGTAGCGGCCGCGACAAAACGGTTGCGACAGGCACCATTTCCGCTTCAGCCTGCAACACGGAAGAGACTGAAAATCACGAACAATGGCCACGACGTAATGGCGTTGCGGCCACGACGGACGCGACGTAACAGCGTTTCAGCCGCAACCCAACACGGTTCAAGCGAAGACGACCACCATGGCCTCTGCTTTGCCACCACTCGCAGCGAAGACCACCACCCGGAGCTCTGCCAAGCCGTTCCGTCACAGATCCGATGCAGTCCGCTGCTGGAGCTTCGCCACAGATCTGAGAGGAGTGAGGAAATGGGAACGAAAAGGGGAAATTTAGAGGAGTGGGCCAAACCCATGGCAACTTCCACAACACCACCATAGCCTCTGCTTTGCCACCACTCGCAGCGAAGACCACCACCCGGAGCTCTACTAAGTCGTTCTGCCACAGATCTGTTGCAGTCCACTGCCGGAGCTTCGCCACAGATCTGATGCGTGTAGGGGTTTAGCTTCGTGGAGAGAGAGACAGAGAGTTGTGTGTGTGTGAAAAGAGTGAGTGCCGTGGAGAAGTGAGGGAGGAAAAAAAAAATAAAGTGTGGTTCTGGTGAGGTGAGGAACATATAAGAGAGGAAAGAAAAATTAGAGGGAATGGGGGAAAATGTGAGGGAGAGGGGAAATTTAGATTGATTAGGTAGAGGGAAATTTTGGAGGAGGGTGAAAAGGAAAAAAATTAAGTGGGTTGAATGGAGAAAATGAATTATATAAGTGAAAGAGTGAAATTTTGAGAAGAAAAATAGATATTTAAAATAGAAAATTGAGGGTAAGAGAAAAATTTTGTATTGTAAATTTTTAGAGAAACTTATAAATTTTTAAGAATTAAATTAAAATTTAGTCTTTTTTTTTGTGCAAAATTAAAATTTACTTTCAATTAACTTGTTAGTTAACAAATTTTAAGAATTAACTTAAAGTATATGTTATAATATTGGTCAATTAATTTATTGTTTTTGGATATCTCTTATTAATAAAAAAATTATAAATTATTAGTTATGATATATTGTATAATAAAATAGATAATTTAATTCAATTTGTGTTAAGTTGTGAAAAATTCACACTGCAACAACTGCAATCCGCATTGCAGCACTCGTAACACCCGCAATCGCAAAAACCGCAACGCGACGGTAACCTCGACCGCGACCGCAATTTAAAACCTTGACTCAAAGCATTAGCTTCCTAGCCTTTTCTCTCTTAATGTTTGTTGCCTCAAACTATCATTAGCTAAAACTAGTAGAATATGGTTCTGAGTGGCACTGAATTAAAAATTTTCCAAACCACTCTTTTCAAACATAATAAAGCCATTAATGAAATGCTACAGTGCTACCTGAAGTGCCTCTAAAGCTGACTTCGCTCTGGACTTCTCAAGTGAATCTGCCATCTCTTCATAATCAAACTGCAAAGAGAGACTGGCTCAAACACAAGAATATCACCACAAAATCTCATGAGTCAAGTTATAAGTCACTGACATACCTTATCTCCATCCATCACTGATGCCTTGATAAAATCAATCTGGTCCTCAAACACAAACCTAAACATATAAATTGTGAGGTAAGTTTAAAATCAATAAGCTGTACACTCAGAAATAAAGGTACGAATCACCTCCTACACTATACCTAAAGAATAATAACACAGGAACTAAAGACTTCAATGCCATCCAATAAGCACGTAAAGCAAAATCAGATTACCATATAATCTTGAGTAACAGTTGTTTCTAAATGAACAAACTTACTGATAGTCATCTGACACTTGTTTTTTATTTTTTGAACCAAACTTCAGCGTTGCCTTTCCTGAAAGATATTATTCAGAGCCCAGGGCTATAATAATACAGAAAAGAACAGGGATTTCTTTCTTATAAAAGGAGAAATTTTATCAGGAGTATAATAATACAGAAATATTTACCAATTTGATGTTCCTCCCATGCCTCTTGTTCAGCAAATGGATTCATCTTTTCCTCAGCACTTGGATCCCTATAAAGAAACAAAATAAAAGACATTTGATTAAGCAAGTAAAATGTGCTTTTGGAGATTCATGCTCACTCACATCAGATAAAAATCTGAGGCAATACATGATAAATCATTTCTGGTTATTATGGCAATATTGTATATGTGATTCCACTTTCTTTTGCTTTTTATATTTTTTCTAATGGAGATCATGTGGTACGTGAAACACCTGTAACGCTGCATAGCCACAGAAAATCTCTTCTCCTGATTAACACCACCTTCCTGATCATAAGCTTCCGGCATCCTGTACTGCAATTCCAGAACATATGAGAGTTTAGCATACAATTGGATCATAAAATCTACTCAGTGTTGTTAATAGCGGATGGCGGTCAATGACGGAAAGCCAAAAATCCGCCATACAAAATGGCGGATGGCGGTTATGCGGAAAATGGCGGAAGCATGGCGGTTGATTAAAAAAAAAAAATATAAAAAAAAAAAATACAAAAAAATCTGCTAAATATAATAAATAATAACAACTAATAACATACACCAAAAACAATAAAATTAGAAATATATTCTATCAAATAAAATTCATCAAAAGTATCACAATTCAAAAGCATAAGACTATCATAACTCATATCTCAGTCAGTCATAAACATGATCAAAGTCTCATAAGTTATACCATAAGCAATTAAGCATAAGCAAAAAAAATGACACTATCAACAAGTTCAAGACAAGATACAATCACACAAGAATAAGTTAAAAATCTGTGTCCCCCTCCTCCTCCTCCGGCTCCTCCACATCAATATAATCATCATTGTCAGTGTCAAATAGTGAGGCATATCCCTCAGGTTCTTCTCCTTCTGAATCCTCAAAATCAATTTCTTCTAATTCTTCTTCCAACTCCTCAATGTGGTCTTCAAATTCCAATTCTTCGTCATCTTCAACTTCAACCACTTTCTCTTTTCCTCTTTTGGTTGAAGATGCACTTGTTGAACCTTTCTTGGTCTTAGAAACTCTTGCAACTTCTGTGCTTGAACCACTTGCTTTGGTTCCTTTCTTTTTTTTTTGTTTGACGCCTAGTATATGTTCTAGGCTCTCCAACCCCCGAAGCCCTATAAACAGTTTCCCAATTAAGGCCATCATCATCCTCAAAAACCCTCTCATTCGCATCATCATCATCATCATCATCCATCTCTCCAAGTAGCCATTCATTACACTCATCAATATCATCGAGTGAGATTGGGTCAATTTCATCCCTAAGATTGCATCTTCAATTATATTTGACATACACTAAGTTGTGCAATCTTTTATGCTCAAGCCTATTTCTTTTCTTAGAATGAATCTGCAACATTAAGATAAGCAATTAAAAAGTGTTAATAATTATAAGAAAGTATTGATTATTATTGAGGATTTGAGGTAGACCAAAATGAAAGCAATTTGATAATTACTTGCTCAAACACACTCCAATTACGTTCACATCCCGATGCACTTTGCATGTCAAGCTCAAGATCTTAATAGCTAGTTTCTCAAATTTGGAGCTGATTATCCATACATTCGCCACCATTGAGCTACAAAGCCAAAGATATTTTGTTAAGCAAATGACTTAAATTTTAAAAGTTAGAAGAACTTAGAACTCAACTTACTTAGAAGACTAGAAGTTCTATTCTTAGTTTCTCACCTTGGTGCAATGGCTTTCCTCCTCGTAATATTGCAAAGTTATTTCCAAACATACCACTAGCACTTTTTATAAATTGGTAACTCCAAGAGTATCTTCTGTTTCACCTCTTGAGTTGGCACCAACTTCTCAATGCATGCATACAATCCATTTGTAACCTCAAAATCATATTCCATGTCAGGATTGTCATAAAAGAATTTTGGGTTTAAAAAGTGACCAGCTGCATGTAATGGACGATGGCAAGTCCACCTCTTATCAATGATTTCAAAAACCTCTTTGTATTTGCTTTCATTATTTTTGAAAGACTTGATAATGGCTTCTTTTGCCTTGTCCATTGCTTCATAAACATAACCCATGGCTGGCTTTTTCTCACTATCAACAAGCCGAAGCACTCGAACAAGAGGAGCCATCACTTTGAGTATAAACACCACATTATTCCAAAAAGCCATATAAGTACACTTCTTGTTGCTCTCCCCTTAGCCTCCATAGACAACTTGTTTCTTACCCAATCATCTGAGGTAAACATCCTTCTAAGATTTGTTTTCTCTTTATGAATCCTTTCCAATAATAGAAAGGATGTTGCAAATCGGGTTACTGCATGCCTCACCAATTCCCTCTTGTTTGTAAAGTATCTCAACAAACTCAAGGTACTTGAATGGCTATAGATGAAACCAACAAGAGAGATTTCCCTTTGAATTGTCTTCTTTATCAAAGAAAGCTTACCAATGTCTTCCAAAATCAAGTCTATGCAATGGGCTGCACAAGGGGTCCAATAAAGATGTGGTCTTTTTTCTTCCAACAACTTACCGGCTAGAACATAGTTGCTTCCATTATCCGTTATAACTTGGACAACCTTTTCCTCTCCAATCTCCTCCACAATAGAGTCAAGCAACTCAAATAATTTCTCACCGGTCTTCACAAAGTTAGACCCATCAATAGACTTCACGAACATTGTCCCGGCGGGAGAGTTGACCAAAAAATTGATCAAGCATCTTTGCTTCCTATCAGTCCAAGCATCCGACATAATAGAGCAGCCAAAACTTGCCCATTGCTGCTTTTGACCCTTCAACAATTTTTTGGTGTACACCAACTCCTTGTTGAGGAGTGGAACTCTTATGTCATGATAACTTGGAACTCGCAAATGTGGTCCGAAGCTTCCAATGGCTGCAACCATGTCATGAAAGCTTTGCAATTTGATCATGTTAAACGACAACCCAGCTTGGTACCAAAACCGAGCTATATATTGATGGACTCTTCCTGTAGCTTCTTTATCACACGCCTCTCTAATGCTTGCTTGCCTCAACCTCTCTTTCTTATTTTTTTCAATCGTAGTTTCTGGTTTTCTAAAAAATAGATCAATAGGGCCCTTCAAAGTACCCTTACCCGTACCCCTCCTACTTGCAGATGCAGGTGCTGTATCTCTAAACTCATATGCTTCATCCATTGCACGTTCTTCATCACTATCACCATCAAGATCAAGAATATCTTGCATTTGTAATTTGTGATTTTGAATTGCAGCAATTGCTTCACTCTCTTGCTTCTTTTTATCTTTCAAATATCACCATAACTCTTCTCTAACTTCCTTTGGACATTTAGAGCAAGCTGCAACATTGCCTTTCTTCCCCATTAGATGCTCTTTTGCTCTAGTGATTCCTCCCCTTGTGACTTTACCACAAAAATTGCACACACAATTGTTGGTATCATTTTCAGCAAGCTGGTGGCAATATTTCCACCCAGGGTCTGTCCTATTATTATTAGCAACAGACCTTGAAGTGTTAGAGGAGGTTTCACTTTGTCCACGGTTTGCCATTGATCTAGGTTAGGTCCTAGAAATGAAAATAAAACAGAGACTTAGATAGGAATAGCATCATAGGAAAGAAAAATAAAGTGCAGCAATTAAGAAGTGTAAAACAGAGAGTTGATACCGTAAAACCCAAAATGGAGAGAAGTGAAAAACTCAAAACGAAAAAAAAAAACTGAATGTCATTCACGAGAATGACAGAAATAGAACAATGAACATACGAAAAAAAAAAAACTGAATGTCATTCACGAGAATGACAGAAACAGAACAATGAACATACGAACAAAAACTGAATGTCATTCACAAGAATGACAGAACAATGAACATAGTTTGAGAATAGAGAACAAAAAAAAAATAAAGAAAGAAGTGAAGATTGAAGAAAGAAGAAGAAGTGAGGCTGAGAAGTGAGAAGTGAGAACAGAACAGAGAGAGACAGGGAGTTGAGATTCTGAGAAGGATGTTCTCACATTACCTCGCCGGAGAAGGTCGTCGGTCGTCGGAGGTCCCGCCGCTCAGTCGCCGGAGTTGATGGAGGAGAACGATGGATGGGAGTGGGAGTGGGAGGAAGTCGAGAGGTAGAGAGGCAGAAGAAGTGGTCTTCGTAGAGAGGCAGAAGTGCCTTCGTATGAAATGGGTTAGGGATTTTGTAAATCCCTCCCTGAAAAGCCCAAAATGCCCCTAAAAAAAAGTGCTGAAACCGCTATTTCAGCAATGGGGCGCCATAACCGCCATGGCGCCATGACCGTGGCGGCTGCAATTCGGAACGAGGCGGAATCCGCAACTCAGCAACTAGCGAATGGCGGATTCCGAGAATTCCGCCACCGCAATCCGCCATGGCGCCGCCATGGCCGCAATTTAACAACACTGAATCTACTTAAGACACAAAGAAACATATAGATGTGTCAATTTAACTTATCAAATGCCCAGATCCCTTTGTCAATGCCCAGATCCCCGGAGGATGAAAAATTGTCAGCTAAACGATCTTTATACCAATTTCCATAGCAAATGCGTAGGATGGCATCATATTGTAAAACTACACGGTTTCAGTCTTGGAATTAAATTAGTTCTCATCAATAGAAAGTAAATGCAGAAACAAATATAACAAGAATAACTGGCAAGCAGCTTAACTCAAATAAAAAATTTACAACATTTCAATAATAATCAACTATGAATGAATAAAAAAATGGATTTGGATCTGACACCCATGGAACACAAACTTATTGATTACCTCATTCACATTGTCAGCCTCCTCTGACCGCTTCTTCACAAGTTCATATATCTCTTTCTTGTACCTGGGGACAAAAAGAAAAAGATTAAACTTTTCCTAGATAAAGATAACAGAAGCTATATCTTTGATATTTGTGATTGGGGCTCTCTACACACTGCATAATGATAGAAGGGCTCTAGCGCCCATGTGCAAAAGCAGAATACATAAGTATACTTCCTATACAAACAGGCCACACATATTACTCTTAATAAACAGCAACACAAAGGAGCTGGTTTCAGGCATAGTTGTTAATAGTGAATAGTGCACTTGTAGCGATGGGTGGCTCATAGGGCTATAACAAGTGGCACAAAGCATATTGCAGCTATTTTGAGATATGGCGCATATAAAACAAAAAATGATATATTTAATGCTATTCAAACTTACAGCAACATCCTCATCTCAAAGACTTAAACAACCTGAGAACTGAAAGTATTATAGTATTATGAATAGAAACAGAGAAACTGAAAAGAAGAGAGGTAGAGGGAAAGGAAGAACAGAACATCACAGGTCACAGCATCACAGGAAAATGAGTGTGGCTTGGGTCTCTTGGCATGAAAAAGAGACAAGGAAAATTAAATCTAAAACATCTAGGAAGGATATCCAACCTCGTGGCAAATGGAACATTAACAGAGCAGCAGAAAATCACTCATTATCACTTATTCACTTGGACACAGGCAGCAGAAAACTGGGATGCGCAGAAAAATCAACATGCAGTATAACCCAGCAGAAAATACAAACAGAAAGCAGTATAGCCGACAGAACAAAGATGCAAAAAGAGGATTTCAGTATCATACACAGAAACACAGCGAAATAGTTTCAACGCACGAAGAAGCTGTAACATGTAAGATTTCCCAATCTACCAAGGTACGCCAAGTCAATAAACAGAACAGAGTGTAGAGAGACAGCAAGAGAAAAGAAGAGATCAGAACAGAGAAGGCTCTACAAACAAAACATTGAGGTTATGAGCAAATCCAGAGCCTGCAATAAACACAGACAGTGCTGATGAATGATTGAATGAAGTTGAGGGCAGTTTGGGCCTTCTCAGTTTGATTTTGGGCTGCTGGAAACAAAAAATTGGATGGCCTGCTTTGTTTTATCTCATGTCAATGGAGGACGCTATTTCGCTAAAGTCATAGCACATATAGTGGCACTATCAACTAGCAATGCTCAGCATGTACCATAGTGTAAGAGGGGCTAGCACACCGCTAAGCTATAGGAATCGCAGTAGCCCACTATTAATGACTATGGTTTATACTTTAAAGGCAACATAGATATGACACAGCCCTAAATTTGTTACAGAAACACAGAATATGACCTATGTCACTGCTTACAAAAATTATTTATATAATCTGACAAATAAACTCATTCGCAGGCCTCCACATAACAGCTTTGCCATGGAGCTAGACCAGTGAGCTATTACGCTTTCTTCAAATAATGGTTGCTTGCAAGCCCACCTCCTGGTTGTCATCGCTCGATCACTTCCTTTTCCACTAAGTGATTGCTTAGGGACCTTAGCGTACGATCTGGGCTGTTTCCCTCTCGACTTTGGATCTTAGCACCCTAAAAGTCTGTCTGTACAAACGATCTAGGCCTGAATTCGGAGTTTCCCTGGGGTTGGTAAGGTGAAATGGGGCAACCCTAGCCCATTTAAGTTTTTGGGTTTGTTGGTTTGCTAACACGGTTTCAAACCCTTATTGACAAAGACATCTAGAATTTGATCCTCTTCTCCCATCATCCACAATTCAAAGGGTGAGTTAAAGATTACCTCATTTTTGGGCCTTCACCAAACATCTTAAGCATTTAGATAACTGGTTCCTTAACATATAACATGGTAGCAAACACTTGGCCAGTCAAACATGTATCTAGATGTATATAAACTAGCACCAAGTGCTGTGTTTAGATACCTTCTAAGTTTGAACCCATGTATAAATACAGTAAAATAGTATTGACCTGCTGTATGCATGACGGTTATCACTGATTCATTGATTAAGTTACCTTATGAGCATACGCTTGCTCAACTAATAAAATCGATGCTAAGTAAACAAGGTGGCACCATGTTCATTTAATATAATAAGGAAAGGATGAAAATCCAAAGTTTCTCCAACATTCAATCTCCAAAATCAGTGAAAGAGGAACCAATGATTTGAGTCTATGTTAGTTCCATCTCCAACAATAAAAATAGTTGAGTCAGAAATTATAGACCCATGTAAGCATGTGCAGACAGGACATGCAGAAATTAAAAATTTTATAAAAGGACAGTGAAGAGAAAAGAAAAATTGTTTTTCCTTTTTTCGTTTTGTTGAAGTATTGTCAAAGTATATACTCCCTTTATTACACAAGTCAAAGAAAAAAGTAAATTATTTAAAACAAATAAGTTATTGGCAGATTTAATTCTAAATTTAAAAAGTAAAACATCAGGAAGACAAAATAGAAAAAACCAAATCAACAGCTTGAATATAGTTTAAAAATTACAATAAAAGAAAGACTAAGGTCCAGACCAAAGTTGGGTATCGCATTTCCTTTAAATCATTCAATTGACACTCTCTTTACTATGGAAAAACAAAATTAAAGAAATAAAATTTCTCAAAAAGTAACAAAAGAAGAATTGAAAAAGAGGAACCGAAGAAAGCGGCAAATAGATAGATTACCTAAGCTCACGATATTCTGCTTCTGAAAGCTTCACACCCTCAAATAGATATTGTTCATCTTCTATATCATCTCTGCAATAAACACGCTAAATTATTAAATTCAACAATAAGATAAAGAACAAATAAGCATTATAATATACAAAACAGAATATTAATAAAACCAAACTATAATTTATTCATTGACTGAAAATCAGATCTAACAAAAAACCTTAGAAAACAAAAGAAATTGAAGTGGTATCATACCTCAGTTCTTCTAATTTCTTTTCCTCCCTTTTCTTCAAGTATTCTTGCCTTGAAACCTTTCTGAAACAGAAGTGAGAAAAAAACTGTAAGTGACATGACATACTGCTCAACTTTAGGCTATCAAAAGCAACCACTAGCATATCCTCCTTAAACAAGACAAGAGAAAAGACAACAAAAACAACAACAATCAAGTCTTATCTCACTAGGTGTGGTCAGCTGGGCAAATAACGCCATTGGGCAATATCAAAACCAAAATATCAATAAATCCATTTAGAGTAAGGTCTTTTTCAATGGTTTCTCCTAAAGTTTTCTTCGGTTTTACTCTACCCATTTTAATCGGAATATCTTCCATTCAATAAAGTCAAAGGCATTAATACAAGATAGCCCTTCAATATCTATGCATATCTACCATAGAAGATTCCCTGAAAGAAACCATGTGTTGAGAACCAAAGAGCCACCAAGAAAATAACCCTGTCCCAGACAAAGCAAGTCTAAAGATAAGGGTTGTTCAACCAAAGACACCAAGAAATAGCACAAAGAGCAACTTGCCATAACACTTCACTCTCCTTACTCCAATCAAAACCATTGAACTTAATATTTGGTCTCGACCCTTCTGGGGTGTTTTTGTGCAAATCTTTCTTCCAAATCCTGACACATTCATTAAATAGAGCTACTTTCCACCTTGATAAACCCCTTTGGAAGTCCAAAGCTCCCTTTAAGGTCAAATCTTTTATTTGTACAGCGGTGCTTCATAGAATTAATACTAATAACATGTTACAGGCTCTTTCCCTTTATATGTGTGTTATGTGTGGTGCTTGTTCAGAGTCAGTACCTCACCTGTTTTTACATTCTTCTGCTGCTGTTTCTTTATGGATTCCTTTTGGCCTTCTTGGTGAATGTTGGGTGTGCCCTAGGTCGTTGGACCAATTTTTATGATAAGCTTTAATGGTTTTGATAAAAGTAAAGAGATCAAAATTTTGTGGCAATGTGCAATCTATGCCACAATGTGGTACAATGGTTGGAGCACAACTTGCGTATCATTAACGAAGTTTCTTTGGCATCGCAGCTGATTTGAGATATAATTACGTGATTGGCTTCTACTTGGTTTAAAGCCCATGGCATTTATTGTCAAATACAGAAACATGTAGGCCAGATAACTGTCTTCTCAGCCCAAAATATTAGCTAACTGACATATATACATTTATCCTAATTAAGGAGAGAATAACAATTACACCTACAGCTGTGATATCCTATTTATGGAGAGAATAACAGTTATAAAATGTACAATTGCACAGCTGTTTTAATGACCAGAGATTTTGCCGTTAATTCCATTGACATCCCCCCTCAAATTGATGCTGGTAAGTCTACAACCATCAATTTTCCAACTAGGAAATTATGGCGTTGACGTGTCAACGATTTGGTGAAAATGTCAGCAACTTGAACAGATGTTGAGATATGAGGTAGAGTGATTGTTCTTCAGTCATAGGCTTCTCGGATTGAATGACAATCAACCTTGATGTGCTTTGGGCGTTCATGGTAAACTAGATTTGCTGCAATTTGAATGGCACTTGTGCTGTCAGCATGCAGCGGAGTGGATTGTTCTTGAGGGAATCCAAGCTCTGTAAGAAGACCACGCAACCATATTATTTCAGAGCATGCAGCAGACATGGTGCAATACTCAGCTTCAGTGGATGTCTTGCTTCTTGCATTTCCATGAAATTGGAGCATTACCCAAAAACATACACCAGCCTGTAGTCGATTCCTTATATCGGGACATCCAGCCCAATCAGCATCACTATAAGCTTGTAGTTGGAGAGATGCACCTGCTGGGAAAAATAAACCTCGTTTGGAGGTTCCAAGGAGGTATCGAATAATTCGGTGCACTGCTGAAAGGTGGAAATGTCAAGAAGATTGCATGAACTTACTGACAGTGTGGACAGCAAAGGAAATATCTGGGCGAGTGATGGTTACATATATCAGACTACCAACTAGCTTACGATATAAAGTGGGGTCGTCCAGAAGGTCACCTTCATCTCGACTAAATTTGACATTAACTTCCATGGGAGTGTCAACCGAGGCTGCATTTGCAAGGCCAGCTAATTGGACTAGATCTTGAATATACTTGTGCTGACATTGATAATGCACCTTCCCCAAGAAGTAAGTGAGGAGGCCAAGGTCTTTTCTTTCCGCTACCCCGTTTTGTTGGGGAGTTGAGGGACATGTCCGTTGAGAAATAATGCCATTAGTTTGCAAAAAATCTTGAAATGAATGAGATATAATAGGTGCCACCCCCTATACATCACTGTGAATCATATCAAAAGGTTTTCTTACATTTAATTGATGTGTTGGAAAAGGTAGAGTTCACCTTGGCAAACCCTTTTCTATATCTTCACCTTGGTACTTTGATTCTGGGGCTTCCAATCATATGACCAACAATGCCCACTTCCTCACTAATATCACCAAGTATTCTGGAAATCTCAAGATCCATACTGCTAATGGAAATCATTTGCCTATCATAGCAACCGGTGATATTTCCTCATCTTTAATTGATGTTTTTGTCTCTCCTGGTCTCACTAGTAATCTCATTTCTGTGGGTCAGTTAGTTGACAATGATTGTCGAGTAGAGTTCTCAAAATCTGGTTGTCTTGTGCAGGATCAACACTCAGGGACGATAATCGCGAAGGGGCCTAAAGCTTGACGTCTTTTCCCACTCCATTCCTCCTTGTCTCCAAGTCTTCCCTTGCCTTTTGTTTCTTGTAATTCTGCTGATGTTGATTACCAAGTGTGGCATAAGCGTCTCGGACATCCAACCTCAAATGTACTTCATGAGATACTAAAATCTGGTTTTCTTGGAAATAAAAATTCCCCACCTCTTCATGCTGTTCACTTTGATTGCATTCCTTGTAAACTTGGTAAAATCTCTGGTCATTAAAACAGCTATGCAATTGTACATTTTGTAACTGTTATTCTCTCCATAAATAGGATATCACAGCTGTAGGTGTAACTGTTATTCTCTCCTTAATTAGGATAAATGTATATATGTCAGTTGCTAATATTTTGGGCTGAGAATCAGCTTAACAGCTTGTAATTAAATACTATTTATATGAGAATTCTCCAGCAGGAGAAGACAGTTATCTGGCCTACACGTTTCTGCATTTGACATGGTATCAGACTGGCTTACGGTCCTAGCCTAGTCATAATTTTTCTCTCTTGTTTTTCAGCCTAGTTCTAGATTTCACGATTCTTGCCACTCTGTCTCGGTTCTGTCCTAGTTCATATCTAGATCTTCTTGCTTATTTTTTTCCTAGTCCAGATTTACTTCTTCGTCATGTCTTCCAAAAAATATGATATTGGTTCGCCTTAATGGCAAGAACTACTCGGCCTGGGCATTTTAGTTCCAGATATTTGTCAAAGGAAAAGATCTTTGGGGTCACATTGATGGTAGTGCTTCTGCTCCTGACAAAGACAAATAGAAGGATGAACATGCCAAATGGGAGGTCAAAGATGCTCAAGTCATGGCGTGGATCATAGGTTCTATTGATCCCAACCTCGTTCTGAACCTTCGACCTTTCAAGACGACAGCAGAGATGTGGGCCTACTTGAAGAAACTCTATAGTCAAAACAACACCGCTCGAAGATTTCAACTTGAACATGACATAGCCATTTTTCAACAGGATAGTCTCTCCATCTCTGATTTTTATTTTCATTTCATGAATTTATGGGCTGAATACACTGATATAGTTTATGAAAAACTGACTTCTGAAGGCCTTCGTTCAGTGCAATCAGTTCATGACACTACAAAACGAGATCAATTTCTTATGAAATTGAGATCTGATTTTGAAGGTATTAGGTCAAATCTCATGAATAGAGACCCTGTACCATCCTTGGATGCATGCCTGAATGAGCTATTGCGTGAAGAACAACGTCTTTTCACACAGTCCACCATTGAACAACAAAAATCAGTTGCTGTTCCAGTGGCATACGCAACACAAGGTAAGCCAAGAAGCCGCGACATAAGTGCTGTTCAATGTTTCTGTTGCAAAGGATTTGGACATTATGCTTCAAACTGTCCAAAAAAATTCTGCAATTACTGCAACAAGGATGGGCATATTATTAAAGAATGCCCAACAAGACCACCAAAGTGATGTGCAACAGCTTTTACAACCGTGGTTGGTTCCTCCATTCCTAGCAGTTCTGACAATACAGCAGCTGCCCAACACATTGCTCCTATTCCTGTTCAAACTTTGACTCCTGAAATGGTTCAACAAATGATCATTTCAGCCTTTTCTGCTTTGGGATGTTGTGCCATGTCCACCATCAGTAAAACCTCTTGGCAGCAAGTTTTTCTTCTCTGTAAAGCTCCGTTCGGATGGATCCATCAACCGTTACAAGGCTTGTTTGGTTGTGTGTGTTATGTACATCTTCCTCCACAAGAGGACAGCAAACTCACTGCACAATCTGTTCAATGTGCTTTTCTTGGGTATTCTCCTCACCAAAAGGGCTTTTTATGTTATGATCCTAACCTTCGTCGGATTCGGGTCTCAAGAAATGTCATTTTTCAAGAAAATAAATATTTTTTTCAACAAATCATGATCCTCACTCTTCTCAAATCTCTGTTTTGCCATTGTTTTCTAACTCTCCTACAGGCAACCTTCATCTACACCTCTCTTGACATACCAACGACGAACTCATGCCACTCAACATGAATTGGTTTTAGGTTAGAATCTTACATGGTATCAGAGACAAGATCCTATCTCCGTCGCCTATTCCGTTAAGTTCGCCAGTTCCGTTCAGGAATCTATGGAGGGGGGTGTTAAAGTCCCACATCGCCTGCCTCAATCTTTCAAGTACGGTTTATATACCTATTGAGTCACTTCACTTAATACCAATTGGTTTTAGGTTAGAATCTCACATTTATAAGGGGGCTTCCCTTACAGAGATAGACATGCTAAGGGATTGGGTAGCTTTGTTCCATCAATGTATCCATTTTTCTTTGTTATTTGTATTTTCCTTTTACATTAAGGACGATTCTATCCTCCAAATTTTTTGAAATTATCTTCTTTTCTCCATAATGAATTTCTGCTTTTATCCCAAAAAAAAAGGAAAAACTGAACTTAATGTGGAGCAGGAGGAACTCAGTTTTGTAAACACAGAAGTATAGCATAGAAATAAATATAGGACATGGTTTAGCAATAATGGGAGGGATATCTTTGTATTAATTAGGATTTTATTTTTATTTGGATATTTGCCAATAATTTGCGGTTATGTGGGTATTTTAAATAAATTAGGGTTATTTGGGAATTTTAGTAATTTAGGATTGCTTGGTAATCAAGCTGAGTTTTCCTATTTAAGGATTGTTGCGTACTGAGTTTTAGAGACTTCATATTTGAATGAGATTGAATTGAGCATCACTATTCTGTCTCTCCCTCTCTGATCTATTCCTTCCCACTATTCTACTCTGATACATCTATACACCAAATGTAGATGGCAACTGCTGGGAAATGTAAAATATAAATATGAAGTTCTTTTGAATTAGAACCACCCATCACAAATCAGGAGACAACCTTGTTAGGTCTACAACTCTGCAATGAATCATTAGAAATAAACCTATTATACGATACCACTGTTCAACCAAATGGCAAGACCTCGGTGAGGTCTTTTAATTTCTAAACCAATCAGACCGGTAGTTTAACCAAGGAAACGGCCAGTTTGCTGGTCCAGTTATACCCCCATAACGTTTTGGCAGAAAACCAGTCAAATTTCATCAAACCAGGCAGTTAAACTGCTTAAAACCGGTCTCGGTTCAAGAGTTGAACTGGTAAATTTGAAATTTTCAAAATGGCAGCCTGCCCATGGTGGCCACTCCCCACTGTGAGCAGAAAAAACTGATGCACTTGGTCTGCCAGTTTACCATAACAACTAAATAACACTGGCCATCTGTCTATCAGCGTATTTTCCACACCTTTCTTTTTTTTTTCTAATAATCCTGACTCATGATCTCGTATTTACATGGTTATGACATATACCTAATAACGTAATAATTATGAACACACAATAATTTACAGTACTTTATGTCAAAAGAAAAATCTAACAGATTCTATCCAAAAGCCAAAAATGCAAAAGTCAAAAGGCATAAAAGAATTTAGAAAAAATGGAAAAAATACTTTACTTTCTTAATGATTGAAGGCCATAAAAGAGAACCTAATTAAAATAATAAATGATTTTTTCTTCTTAAATCATTTGGCCTAACTTTCATTGCAATTTATAGAAATAGAGAGAATTTGAGGAATTGTGTGTCACTTCACACACAAATAAACTGGATTATATATACAAATTTGGTATGCAACATCCTTCCTAACCAATTAGTCTTAATTATGATTATAGAAGTTCAGTAACTCTTGTAAGAGTTACCTGTTAACTTTGGTAACCTTTTTAAGTTCGTTGGGTTATTTTACTATAACACTAAATGTGAAAAATAGTTGTTAATAGCCCACAGAGTAGCATAAATTGCTAAGATAAAGGAAATAAATATGGAGAATTTATTTCTAGGTCACAAATTTATGGAATGTAATGTGGTTTATTTTTAAAGGATTAATTGAGTTAGTTTGGTATTTTTAAGAACACTGAGTGAGTGTTTAAGTATTAGATTGACTAGTCAGATATATGGGAAAATTATGGAAATGATAAAACTATGATTGAAATGAATCCTAGGATTTATTATAATACTTATGGAAGTTAGGAAACTTGATTCTATAAGATCAAAGTATTCCTAAGAAATATAAGTTTCCAGCAAAATATCTCAATTCACCTTTGTTTCCACCGTCCTTATCTTCTACTCCTTGACTTTCGTGGTCATTTTCTCTCATTTCACACTCACTCTCTCGTTGGAAACTAGCAGGAAGAGCAGAGAAAGAAGAGAGAAAGGAAGGAAAAGAAAGAAAGAAGGAGGAAGAAGAGGAAGATTAAAAGGAAAGCTAAATCTTGAAGATCATCCACACAAAGTGAGGTAGCGGTGCTTGTTCACTTATCTCTACCCTTTTCTATTTCCTTCTTGGTGTTTGATACATGTAAGCTTGGATAAAAATGGGTTTTTGAGAAGTTTATCAATGATTTGAGTTGTATGAACTTGTTGGGAACTTAAGTTATTTTGAGTTGATTCATGCATGGTTGAGGTTTTGAAACTTGTAAACATCCTTATAACCTCATATCTATGAGTTTAGAAGAAAATGGGTTTTTGGATGATTTACTTTTGATCATATTTCTATGAGTTTTGTTTTGAAATGGTATATGAGAGTTTCACTATGCTTAGAAACCATGTATGAGGTTGAAAACCACTTAGGATCTGTTTTTATGGATCAAGAATAGGTCAGAAATTCAATGGAATAGGAAATGAGAATTCTGGTGATTTTGGAGCTACGGTTAAACGTTCAGACTTAGGGTGCCTAAGCGCCTAGGTTTTGGCCGCCTAAGCACCCAATGACAGACAAAACAGGGGAGGTCTATTGTCATAGAGCGCCTAAGCGCTGGAAGAAGGAGTGCTTAAGTGCCCAGAAGCAGGATGTTTTATGTGTTTCTTTTTTAGGAAAATGGAATTTCTTGCTTGTTAGGATCTGTTATGCATGCTTTTTAGTGCGAGTTAAGACGCTATTAGGGATATTTCATGAAGGAAATAACCACCTAGGATTTGTGTAAAAGAATAAACCTTTGAGCATTCAATGGTTGTGGATTGCCATAGGTAGGTATCTAGTTCCTTAAGCAACATGGTGTTGCATTTGATATCATTTGTGATGTGAAGATGTGGTGTACTAGATGCAAGTATATTGTTTTCGTTTGGCAATAGTTACTTGTCATAGTGCATGAATTGCTCCTTTATGATGAAAGTAGAGCTAGAGATGCATGAACAGTTTTTGCTCCCTTATTTACTGAGGTTGAGTTATGATGGTTTACTAGAAACATGAATTGCTTCTTTATGAGATAAAGTTGAGCCGAGAGTGCATGTTTGCTAGATTTTGCTCTTTCACTTGGTTAGAGTGGACCTTATGATAAGTTTTTGTAGTGTGTATATGTGATTGGACTATTAACACTATATGGTTTCACACACTTGCTATTCCTATGTATTGTAACTTTATATGATGTGCACAACCATGTGGCCAAAGAATTGTAGGTAATCGGTCCTGGGGACTAGTCCTAAATTCTTAGAGCGCAGACGCTCTTAGGGACAGGTTTATTGGTATTGTGAGGTGGTTTGAGTCCACCCCCTACCAGGTAATGTAGAGGGCTCTTTTGCCTTTCCTACCCATAAAAATACAAGGAACCAGGTTCCTGGGAACATGCAAGTTTCATGACATTGCATAAACACTATCACAACACATTTCATAACCATTACCTTAGGGCATATCTTAGGCATGAACATGTACAAGCATTTGCATTTCAATAACAATTGTATGGGCAATTGTTTTATCTTTGAAAGGTTGGTGACTACGGATATAGATTATGGATTGCCTTGTGGACTTTTACATAGAGAGAGTATGTGAATGTTCTTGTAGTGTTGAGTAGAGACTCATTTACTTGTTGTAATCATAATCTATTGTATCTGAGTGAATTCTTTGTGAATGATTAATTATGAGATAATTAAGTCATACTAATAATTGAATGTTCTGTTTCAAGAAGAGAAATGACTTGTTTTGGCTTTTTCCACCTTTTTACATGTTTGTGAGTAACTTGTTTTTCCCCGAAACAATTGGAGTTATCATGATGCCATCTATATGTATATATTACTGAGAATTGTGAAATCTCATCCCGTTTGTTGTTTCCATGATAAATCCAAGTTGAGACTCTTCCAAAGGGAAGAAGAAGCGATTAGAATAGATAGTTTTTAATTGCTTTTGAACAAAGCCTGTATTTTATTATATTTACTTTGGTTTGTATAAAAGTTTAAGTATTACACTATGCCCTTTTGAGGCTAATGTTCTATATATGATCTTTTCTTTCCCTCTTGGCTCTTTATAATAACGTGTATAGTTATTATGAATCTAGAATGTTGTTCTTAAGTTAATAGTTATGTGACTAATACTGTTTTCTGTTGTATATTCCGAATATACTATGGAATCTGGTATTAGGACGTTACATGGTACATGAATGATACATGAATGAAGTAAATACAAACACTAATTCATATGAAGTGGTCATTAGATTACAATATCTAGTAATCACCACTGAGTTAACTAAGAAACATGTTTAACATGTGAGACACCCCCTCAAGCTAGAGCATATATATCATATGTTCCAAGCTTGTTACCAATAAAATCAGTCTGAGGCCTTCTAAGGGACTTAGTAAATTTATCAGTTAACTATTCATTGGAGTTGACAAAATCAATCATGATCTCGCCTGAAATAACCTTTTCTCTAACAAAATGACAGTCAATCTCTATATGTTTGGTCATTTCATGAAAAACTGGGTTAGAAGCAATATGTAGAACAGCTTGGATGTCACAAATTAGTTTTATTTCCTTGACGTCTCCTAATTTTAGGAGCTGAAGCAATTGTTTTAACCACGTAAGTTCACAAGTTGCTACTGCCATAGCGCGATACTCGGCCTCTGCGCTAGATCTAACAACTATATTTTGCTTCTTACTCCTCCATGAGATTAAGTTACCTCTAACAAAGACACAATACCCTGAAGTTGATCTTCTATCCGACGAGGAACCTGCCCAATCAGCATCAGAATATCCAACAACTTGAGCATTGCCTTTGTTTTCATAAAGTAACCATTTTCTTGGTGCACTCTTGATGTATCTAAGAATGCGAACCACGACATCCCAATGACTATCACAAGGAGCATTCAGAAACTGGCTTGCCACACTAACAGCAAAAGTAATGTCTGGTCTAGTTACTATAAGATAGTTAAGCATAAGTTAAGCATACCGACTAAACGTCTATATCTGCAAGGGTCTATTGGTGGCTCCCCCTGATCCAATAGCAGTTTAACGTTGGGATCCATCAAAGTATCACTAGGACGATAGTCCAACATACTGATTTACTCAAGGATGTCTAAAGCATACTTTCTCTGAGTAATGGAAACGCCTGTATTAGATTGAGCAACCTCGATCTCCAAAAAATATTTGAGAGGACCCAAATCTTTTGTCTGAAAGTGATCGGACAGATACTGCTTAAGATTGCAAATACCAGCCTAATCGTTGTCAATAATAACAATGTCATCAACATAAACAACAAGATAGATGCAAAGGCCAAGTGAAACGTGCCAAAAGAATATAGTGTGATCAGCCTCACATCTAGTTATGTCAAATTGCTGAATGAACTGAATCTCCCAAACCAAGCAGGAGGAGATTGTTTCAAACGATAAAGGGATATGCACAGTCGACATACTAAGTCAGGTGATCCTTGAGCAATAAAACCCGGAGGCTATTGCATATAGACCTCTTCCTATAATTCAACATGTAAGAAGGCATTCTTATGTCTAGTTGATGAAGGGGCCAATGGTGAATGGCAGCCATGGCAAGAAAGAGGCGAACAGAAGCAACCTTGGCCACAGGAGAGAAAGTATCTCCATAATCGAGGCCGAATATCTATTTGTATCCCTTTGCCGCTAAGCGGGCCTTCAGATGGTCAACTTTCCCATCAGGACCAATCTTGACAATATAGACACATCAACAACCAACAGTCATTTTGCCAGGAGGTAAAGGGACAAGTTCCCAAGTACCACTAGAGTGTAAAGCAACCATTTCGTCAACCATAGCCTATCGCCAACTGTAGTTTTGGGGATAAAAACAAAAGACAAAGAAGACACAAAGGCATAATAGGAAGGAGATAAACAATGATAACTCAAATGACAAGCATATAGGGGGTTAGGGTTACGAGTAGACCTGATACCTTTGCATAATGTGATGGGCAATTTCAGTGCAGGAAACGGAGCAGAAGAGTCCAATGGAGTAGAAGATGAGTCACAAGGTGGGTTGGAGGCTGGTTCTGTTGGTGAGGCATCAGCAGGAATGATTGCCTGATCACATGGGTCTGAGGAGGAATTAATTGGTTGTGGGCATAGTCTCCATTGATATTTGAGCAATGGAGGAGCTGAGACAGGTGTGGGATTGACTTGAAGGGGATAAGAACCAATTGGGAGTTGAATATCCATGTTAGGATGCTCATCAGAAGTAGAAGAGAAGAAAAGACAGGTCTCAAAGAAGCTAACATTAGCAGAGACAAGATATCTTTTGAGGTCAAGAGAGTAGCATTGATAGCCTTTTTGCAACCAAGAGTAGCCTACAAAAAGACACTTCAAGGATTTGGCAACCAATTTCTGTTTTCCTGGAATGAGGTTATGTAGAAAACAAGTCCACCTGAAGACTCGAAGAGGAAGAGAAAATAGATCTTGTTTAGGAAACAAGAGGGAATGTGGCACCAGATTTTGGAGAATGGAAGAAGGCATGCGGTTTATTAGGTAGCATGTAGTACGGATTGTGTCACCCCAAAAACAAAGTGGCACATGGAAGTGTAGGAGCAAAGTACGAGCTGTTTCGACTAGGTGTCAATTTTTCCTTTCGGCGACACCATTCTGTTGTGGGGTATGAACACATGATGATTGGTGTAAAACTCCATGTGAATTCAAAAAAAAAGATTGAAAGGAAGCAGAAAAATATTCACATGCATTATCACTTAGCAAAATTTTAATAGGGCTACCAAATTGATTCTGAACTTCTGAATAAAAGCCTTTAAATATATAAAAAAGTTCAAAACGATTTTTCATTAGAAATAGCCATGTAAAACTAGAAAAATCGTCAATGAAGGTAACAAAATATTGGTAACCCAAAGTAGAAGTGATATGGCTAGAACCCCAAATATCTAAATGGACTAAAGTAAAAGGAGACGCAGCTCGTTTATTGACTCTTTCAAGAAAAGAATTACGTACATGTTTTCCTAACTGACAAGATTCACACTCTAGGGTTGACACTTTAGAAAGGCTAGGGACCATGACATGTAATTTTTGTAGGCTAGGATGTCCCAGCATTGATGAACGATTTCCGGTGACTTAACGACAAAACATGCAGTAAGAGATGCAAGTAAGGTAAGGAGATACAAGCCTCGAGACTAACGTCCTACTCCAATCGTCTGTCTGGTACCACGATCCTACACAAGAATAGAATCATTAGCAAAGATAACAGAGCAAGGCAGGGTATGAGTGAGTTTGCTAATGGAAATCAAATTAAAAGGATAATCGGGCATAAAAAGAATAGAATTTAAAGGTAGTGTAGGAAGGGGATTAGCTTGACCAATGCGGACTTTGGTTTGTGAACCATTGATTAAAGTGACACTAGGGAGTGTATCTATATAGGTAAGGTGGGAGAAAAGAGATTTGCTACCAAACATATGATCAGAAGTGCCTGAATAGAGAATCCAAGGTACTAGAGATGAAGATTGTGAAAGAAAGGCTACAGGATTACCAGTCTAAGTGACAAGTGTAATAGACTGCATGGCTGCCTTCAGCTACATATACTCATTATACTCAGCGGTAGAGAGGGAAACCTCGTCAGATGAGTCAGATGGGACAACCTAAGCAACATTCACAGTTTTAGATTGTCGGTTGGCCTAGGTTCTACACTATTCCTCAATGTGACCATTTTTTTTGCAAAAGGTGCACTGTTGGTTGGCCTTGGTTCTGCACTGCTCCTCAATGTGACCAAATTTGTTGTAAAAGGTGCAGCAAAGACAAGGACAATTACCACCACGACCTCCTCCCTGTCCACCCTAGTTGCTGGATTGGGAAACCAACGCAGATGATTTAGCAGGTGTAGGGAATGGAACAAAAATTGTAAGATTGGAGAGACATAACAGTTGTTTCGAGAATCTATCATATGAAGGAACGGTAGGGCTTGAGAGTATTTGATTGCAGACTAAGTCAAGCTCAGGTGGCAAACCAGTTAGGGCAAAGACCATGAAGAACTTTCCACATTGTTCGGCATGTTTGTTTGCATTGTTAGTGAAGGGCATAAATGCATCAAACTCAGCAATCAAAATATCAAGCTTACTTAAATAGGTCTGTATGTCCATGTCTTGTTTCTTAACGGCGATCAGATTAGAAATGATGTTGTAGAGACAGTTGACATCATTGGAGTATAGTTTCTTAGCCTTGGCTCAAACATCATAGCATGTCTGAAAAGCACAGTATTGAGGTTGAAGCTTGGCATCAATGGAGAACCATAGCACATTACAAAGAGAAGTATCAATTTGTTTCCACTTGGCTTGGTCCTTGTCGGGAATGTCCTTGGCTTGTTTGACTAGGTGTTCATGACGACCTTGTCCTTCAAAACATAACTCCACAGTAGCAACCCAAGATGTGTAAATTGGAAGGACCCACCAATTTGTCACATGGGATCAACGAGATGGTGGTGAAGCTGATGGCAGGTGAGTCAAAGGTGGTACCGGAGGTAGACATGTTGGGATGGGTGAGAGTAGGTTAGGGTGAGAGAAGGTGGTGAGGCACTCAAAGGTTTGGGACGTGTGATCAAGTCTGGGTCATGTGAACAAGTCTAGGTCGCATGAACAATACCGAAACACTGGGTGAGATGGGGTTGGTGGTTGATCTTGGTTGGGAATAGGAGGGCGAGGTCGAAAAAGGATAAAGAGAGAGCCAGAGAAAATGGGCAGCCAGACTACCACACACGCGATCACATGCGCTAGCGCGTAGGATGACACACATAGAACAAAGCACATGCCTGAAGGCACATGGGACTCTGAGCGGCAATGGGTCTGCCGGATTGAGCAAATCGACAGTTTCAGCCTCGAATCTGAGGTCGCCAGTGGTGAAACAACGTCATCGAAAAATTTGCAGCTGGTGGAGGCACAACTGTTTGCACAGGAAAAAGCATAGTTGTTAGAATCATATGATTCACGATTCGAATCATATGATTCGAATCCGATTCATCCCGCCGACGATACAGAAATGGCTTCGAATCGGAAATTGATAGGAATTGTAGCTGAATCATCTAAATCGGTGCGATTCAGAACCGGAAACATGAATCGCACGATTCTGCGATTCATGAACATGGACAGTCGCGAATCTGAGGGGCTAGACGGTGGGAGTTGAGAGTTAAAATTTAAAAAAAAAAAAGATTAAAAGTGTTTAATGGTCTTTTAATTCTTCACATTCACCCACGTTTCACGTCATTCTTCATGCGACCAGAACCACCGAACGTGACTCGTCTCTACATTCATTCTTCGTCAGTTCGTCTCACTCTGCATTCTGCAACGCCAACCAAACTCTGCAACGCCATCCCCCTTCAAGTTCGTTCACTCCTCTGTTCGTGACGTCTCACTCTGCTCTGCATTCGTTTGTCTCACTCTGCTCTGCATTCGTTTGTCTCACTCTGTTAATGATGACACTCAAGCTAATCAAGACTTTGATGATCTTGACCTTGAAGAGGAGGAGAATTGAAGATATATAAATTATAGATTATTTAGTAATTAGTATTGACTATTTATTATTTCGAATCAGAAACTTTTTTGCATCAATTTGGAATGACTTATCTATATTTAAGTTATAAGTTATGCGTTTACTTATGACTTATGACTTATACCCTATGATGGTTTTATTTAAGTATTTATTTGAGACTTTTTAAGTGTTTTCTTTATGTTTTAGGTCCCCACCTAGTGGGAAAAGGCTTAGTTGTTGTTGTTGTTTATGTTTTAGGTGTGTAAATGTATATTTAAGTCTTTTATTGATGTGTTTCTAAATCGTACGATTCGATACAATTCACGATTCACAATTTGAAAATTGAGCAAACGATTCTCGATACGATTCACGATTTGACAACTATGGGAAAAAGCACTATAAACCACTGGAGATGCACAATAGTGTAAGGATCGTTAACCTACTACTAATACCATATAGAAATAGAGAGAATTTGAGGAATTGTGTGTTACTTCACACACAAATAAATTGGATTATATATACAGATTTGGTACATGAATGAAGTAAATACAAACACTAATTCCTATGAAGTGGTGACTACAATATCTAGTACTCCTATGAAGTGGTGATTACAATAACTAGTAATCACCACTATGAGTCAGCTATGAAACATGTCATGAGCTTAATTCTAACAATATTTAAGTACGTATTAAAAATAATTTTTTGTAAGAACTAATAATAATCGAATAAATACTAAACAATAAATATCTTATTTTAGAATAATTTATAAATTTTAAAATCATAATAGACATCATCAAAATGTATATATCAACAAACTTTGAAATAGTTTAAAATTGCTAGATATATTATATATATTATATAATCTAAACTTTCATAATTAAATTATTAATTTCATCATTAAGTTTTAAGCTGTATATATATTTTGTCATGTAATTTATTAAATATGCTTCCATTAGATTTCCAGTTTACTCCCTCTTTGCTTCAGTGACTAATCCAGTTTTCAAAACATCGGTCTACATGCTTATCAATTGTTCACTTGTTATATATCCCCCCCCCCCAAAAAAAAAAAAGAAAAATCTGAACCTTATCTAAACCACTACCCAGGAATGGCAGATTTTGATGGCACTGCTCATGGATAAAGAAAGAAAATTAAAACAACAAACATGGCAGAAACAGCAAATATATAACAACAAACCTCAAAGTTTGAATATCATCCTGCTCTGCAGCGTTAGATCTTCGAATTGCCTCTTCTGTAGGAAGACAGATTAACCAAGATGATAAACCAACATATAGATATAAAGGCATATAAGCATGCGTGAAGTTTACATGGATACTTATATATATATGTGTGTATAAATTTTACAATCAACTGACACAAAAAAAGAAAAGTTTATACCTTCCTCCTTTCGTGTTAATGTCGGTTCAGTCAACTGTCAAACAAGAAACAATTCAAACAATTAGAATGAAGCAACAGAAAAATAAGAAATAAAAAATTAAAACATTTATAAATGTATGCATTGAACTATGTAAATGTGCTTCTAAAATAAGCAACACTATATTCTTCAATGATATTAAAGAGTTTAACAAGCTGTAAAAGGAAAACAAGTTCATAAAGTTATGAGTAATGGGTATGATCTAATATGAATTTAAGGCTTATAATAGCAAAGTCCAGAAAATTTTCTGCACTAAGATACAGCTAGTATCTGAGTCAGCCCTAAGCCAAAAAAAACCACAAATACATAATACTAAACAATTTTTTGTGAGGGTTGGGAGGGGCACATATCAACATAACACTCACTGTAATTGTATAACCAAACATATTAGGTGAGACATAGAGTAGCCAGGTTAATAGTCTGAGCTGCCATACTCAATTTATCTACCACTAGAGAAACAAGTGCCCTTTTTTTTCATTGTAAGGTGGCCACTTTCTTACAGAATAATCTATTTGGAGTTTCTTGGTGAGTACTGGGTGTGTGTCTATATCTTTCTACCCTAGAGCAGTTTCTCATGATATATTTCAGAAAACAATAAGGAAGCAAAAACTTTGTGCCACTGTGCCATTTTTGCTGTTCTACCGTTTATATAGTTGGAGTAGAATGCTGACATCTTCAAGGGTGTTTCTATGCCCTCACATATGTTATGGGATAGGGTTAGTGTATGCGCTCTTTTTGGTGCTATGTACACATTCATTTTAAGGGAGTCTCCCAATCCGATATGCAGATAGTAGGACAACTTTGTTGCCAGTTTAAGCCAGGGAGTTTGAACGTCTTTGTTGTTTCTTGTGACCTTTATGGAAATTTGTTTTATTTTAGTTTCTCCATTCAGGAGGAGTCCCTCATTGTATTTTCCTTGTTTCACTCCAACAAAACTTCCTTTATATAAAAATAATATTATTTATAAAATAATAATACGTATCAAAAAATAATAATAATATAAAAACTATTTTTTAATAAAAAATAATATTCATGCAGCCAACACCTGTGACACCAACTTAAGCCCATTTGTACCAATATAAAATGCAAACTGATAAACAAATAATGTCCATGCACATTGTTAACCATCTACCTCGCATTTTTCCTCATTCTTTCCAATAAATTTTCTTCTATTATCCAAAAGAAAATATTCATGTAGCTACTACTTAAGACACTAAACTAACTTAAGCACATTGGTATCAACCAAAAAAATGCAGATTGATAAAAGAATAATGTCCAAGTACACCTGACCAAATCAATTCAAATATCGATGAGTACCTTCCGTGTCCCTGCTGCATCTCTTTCTCTCATATGTTGCTCTAATTCCTCCTTCTCTCTTTGATCTCTCAATCTTTCTTCTTCTGACTGTTTGCAAATAGACAAGCAATCACATCAAGACAAGAGACGGAGAATGGAAAAAAAAAAAAAAGAATTGCCAATAGCTCATAAAGCTTTTACAAAACTGATGTAATAAAGCATCATATGTGCAAAGGTAAAAAATTTTAATAAAGCAACTCTTTGGCATGATCAACAAAAATCAGACCAACACAAAATCCTTTTTTTTTTTCAGAACATAAACGATAATTAAGATAGGCAATAATAGCTCAGCACCATCATGGGACATACATATCTAAATATCACCTTGCAAGGAGCCTAATTACCAAACAAAAACAGAGCCAGAAGCTCAATGATTAATAGAGTTGAATATGCTTTTTAAATCTGACGAACACAAACAAATCTTTTAGACTATGACAAAGTTAAAGTGCACTCAGACAAAAAATAGAAGTCTGGCAACAACACAACAAAATTAATAAAACATGTGGACATAGAAGGAATTTCATTATGTGTTGCAACTCAACGTCATATATAAGCACATCTAGAAATTAAAAAAATGTACCTCAGAACCATCACAATCATCAGGGGAAGTTCGTCTCTTAACTTGTCTCTCCCTTTCCTTTCTTGAAATTACCTGCAGCATTCCATTGGGTCAAAACAAGTCACATGCTGTCAGAAGAACCGTTGATTAGCAGCTTACCATGAGCAAGAAATACGAAAGTGAATCTAATAGGCTATGAACACTTTGCCTCATCATCGTCATCATCTTGAACTTCAGTTTTCCTCCTAAAACGCTTTTTATGACTTTCTGGCTTTCTCGATGAAGAAAAAGTAGCTATGGAAGATTTATCTTCACCACCAACATAGTCATCATTGCTGTCGCAATCAGCATCCAACATTTTGTAAGTCTTCTGCTTCTTCACCAACATTGCAGCTTCTCTCTCTTGTTTCTGATATTGCTGATATAGAATACACGAGTAACAATAGCCAGCAGAGATTAGGTACTTCTATAAGAAAGGATTTGCCAGACCAAAAAATACGATGAAAGAGGTATATTTTCACTGCACTTTAGATGAAAAACTAACATTTAAACCAGATGATTTACGAGGAACTCTTGAGAAAATTTCTGCGGCAAATGCATGAGTCTCACCCGTTGACGAGCACCCAAACTCCTCTAGTTTGCCCACCAAATCAGCCGGAGAAGTAGCTTGCTTGGCTGCAACCCCAAAAAGAGATTCCCAAATTATTGCACATGAATCCCGACTAATATTTTCAAAAATAATTATATAGAAAAAATTTTACGGGTGAGAAAAATTATCTTAGATGAATTACATAGTCCAATCATGTACTGTACAACTGTGGGCTGAGAA
Source organism: Ormosia emarginata (assembly GCA_029884605.1). NCBI lineage: Eukaryota > Viridiplantae > Streptophyta > Magnoliopsida > Fabales > Fabaceae > Ormosia > Ormosia emarginata. The sequence goes on along the minus strand of JAQQTP010000073.1, from coordinate 41,374,696 downwards.
TATCCCAGTAGTGACATCAACTTATCCGATACCCATGTCTTCAGAATGTCATCACTCCCCATTTTCACTGCGTGAAATATATAAAATACAATACATCAGCCTAATTTTGGATTACATGGTCAGAAAGCACGACAAGAGTGGCACTGGCTATGATGCTAATCATGCAAATCAGGCTCCGACTAACATCTCTCAAGAAAATCAACTCTCAAAGCCAAATTTAGACAAACTCAGCACCATGCCAGTCAAATAATGTTAAAGTCCAAAACTGCGTTGCTTATGAACACATTAAATTGAAAATCACCAATTTTTCACATACCCACTAAGGCATCATTCAAGCAGAACCACAAACGATATTGAATTAAAAAAAATGGCAACTTTAATTGACAACTAGTAAAGTACCTTCAAAGGAACCTTGAAGAAGAACAGCCCCAACTTCCCTTCGATTCGCGTATCAGTATCGAATGGAATCACACCCTTGGCCGGAGAACGGTGGAAGTCCGGGACCTTGTGAAGGCTCTTGCTGGCGCCTTTGCAGACTTGCGCGAAAGTGTAGAAGAAGTTCCAGAAGGAGGTGCCGTCAACTAAATCACAGGGCAACGATCCACAATATTTGATGACCTCAAAGGCATCGACACTGAGCGTGGCGTCAACGTAGGACGAGCCAGTAAGCCACGCGCCCTGATGATGGATTTTTCCTTCGATAATCAAGGATAACTTGTATTGTTTGGTTGCTGAGAAAATAGAGAGAAAACGGTGAGAAAATGGGAGAACGGGATAATTTGGGTTTTGGGTTTCTATTGTCAATGCTATGTTAGGTATTGAATTTGTTAATTTGGGATTTGGTTTTCGGTACAGAGGCAAAACGGGTCGGGCCTGCCGGTCAGGCCAAGTCATTTTAGGGTTGGATTACGTGAATTTTAAATTAATATTTTGTTAGTTTAGATTATTTTTATATAATATAAATGGACTGATCAGGTTGATTTAATTAATTTGAATTAATCTATTCGAATTATTTTTAATTTTAAATTAATATTTTATTAATCTAATTCGTATATTTTATTAAATTATTTAAATTAATTTATCAAACTTAATTCACTTTAATAATTCTAATTTTAAGTTTAGATCATAAATGTTCCTGTATAAAAAAATTTGGCTTGATCTTTAACCATTCATTAGGAAAAAATAATTTAACCAATCTAATTTATTTAATTTTACTTTTATAATAATTTTATTTTATAAATGGATAGATTATAATTATTTTTTATGTAAATGAACTGATATTCATAGATAAATGAATGCATTTGTCAGCCACAACCTTGTAATAATAAGCACAAATATAACTCAAATCAATAGTTGCAATAGAAATAAATAATTAAGCATTGTAATATATATATATATATATAAAAAAAAATCTTTGCCAGAGGCGGTAATGTCAACAACTAGTGCTGAAGTCCGTGCAACGCACGACACAACAAATGCACCAAATCCAAACAACAATGTGATTTGGAACTTTGATAATATAGCAAATATTGTTATATATATATTTGGGTTGCTAAATTAAATCACATATATGCTGGTGTGAAAATATAGTTGCATTAAAATTGTATTCAAATTTGTCAATGTGCTTATGGGGTAGACAAAAAATTGTCTATAAATGCTATTAATGGTGATCAAACTACAAAATTTCAACTCACGTATATCTGGAGAAGGTGTTGCATACTTAGAGGAAAAACGTGTGGGTGAGTTGGAACTCGCAGGTGGAAAGTTTGAAGTGTAGCCTTGATTCGTCGGACGTCTGCTGGTAGTAGAGGACGATGCAAATAATGGAAGACTGGGGAAATTACCAATAAGAAGGAAAGTTGTTCTATCAGTATTGCAGTTTTCCTCCAATGTAAAACTCTTCGATAACACCGTAGTGGGAAGATAGGAATATGAGAAACCTAGGCATTTAGAGGGGCATAACATTGGGCGTCTCTATTGGACCTCCCAAAATTCTTTTTATTATTTCTTATTTTGTGTCAGCTTTGCTTGGTTTTAATTGGGTAAAAATAAGATTTTCATATTTGTCTAAGAGTAATTTATTTGCTTAAACTTTGTGTTTTTATTCTAGCGAATTTTTTTTTAAAAAAACAATGGTACATTTTTTTTATTTTCTTTAGGCAACCACGTAAAATATTGAAATAAAAATTCTAAAGTTGGGTTGATAGTAAGTTATGATTTACATCTCAAATTGGACTTAGTAGATAAAAACATAAGGAAAACAAATTTGGACTTCAAATATAAGATACTATCTACATTGTTTTTAAAATAATGTAATTTATTTGCTAATAACAAAAACATATTTCTTGTTAAACAAAAAAAATCAATTATAAGATCGTAATTTTATTAAGTATAAAGAAATTGATAAAAAAAAGTTTTTACAAGGACAATCAGAATATTACTTTACTGATAAATAAAAACTTAAAACCATATCTTGAAAATTATGTATTATATTTGAATTTTGGCTAACTAAAAAAAAAAGGATCGCAAATGAAATGGAAATTTTATATTATTTCAAAAAAAATTAAAATGATGGCATATATTGTTTAATTCAGTTTGTACATGTTATCACATTTCATTTGTTTACACTTTTTTTTTTTTAAGTCCAGCCCACGTTAAATATTTTTTTTCTTTGTTTGTTATCAGAATTGTATCCTTTTTTCTTTTCTTCACACAACACTTTTAACATGTAATAGGTATTACTAATATGTTTTCAACTTTAAAACTGGCAATATCCATTCGTTGTGGGTACTATACTTTGCAATTTTGCATTCATTCATAAAATGATTTGAATAGAATATTCAATGTGCTTTGTAAGTGGAACTGGAATGATCTATTTGGACGTAGCTTATGTTTTATAAGAGGTCCGACCTAACTGCCGCCATTGTGATTGTTCTACATATATGCAGATTCCAGCATGAACTCATTGTAGGTCATAACCATATGGGGAATGAAGTTCAAAATTGTTATAAAATATAATTCCATTAATATATTTCTTTAAGAGTACCTAAGACACATTCAATTTATATAAATGACCCAAAGGATCAATAAAATGGAACAAAATATATCATTTCATTGCCAAAAAAAAGACCATTGATTTCAACTTCAATCCTTTGTAATAGACATCATATAGTGAAGCATGGTTTAAACATCCCAAGCCAACTATATATCTCCAAATTGCTTCAAGTGTTCTGGTAGGAAATAATTGTCAATTTCAACTCCCAATATAGCAATAAGAACTCGTACCTCTGAAGAAATACATAATTGAAATGGTCATTCCAGTACTTTTACTTACATGAATTAGAATGACAAACGAAAGTTTACCATTGATATCATCATGTGATGCTCGACCGAGATGTAACAGAACTGCAGCCTCAATGTCACTGGAACCTGTTAATTTTGCAACCACAATCCCTGGAACAAAGTTGATATGTTCAATTATTCTACATGATCTGATAACCCTTTTCAAGATTTCTTGGCAATATAAAGAGACCTTAATTATGTCTTTTTTTAGGGGAGTGAAATTTTATTTTTATTTTTTTGCTAACTTATATCAAAGTTATGTTTACAGTGAGATGACTCACCTCCCCAACAGAAACCTGCAGCCCCTATGGCAGTAACACCTTTACTCTTTAGAGCAGCAATAATAGGTTTGGTGTCTTCACATCCCTTATCCTATAAGTAAAATATATCAAAAGTATGCGTAGAACATTCAACTTCAGGATTACACTTGCTGACTTGCATAAACATGTGGTAAGGGTAAAACTGAAAGAATGTCTAACAACTGACCAAGCCATATGCAATCCTGACTTGCATAAACATGTGGTAAGGGTAAAACTGAAAGAATGTCTAACAACTGACCAAGCCATATGCAATCGTGTGTGTGTGTGTGTGTGTGTATTTATTGGTATTTTGCAATCAGTGTGTGTATTTATTGGTATTTTGCAATCATATGCTGAACAGGATATTTAAAAAATGCAACCTTGAGTAGCAAACTAACCGGTCCATGAGTCTTTGCCCATGATTCTCTATCAAATTCAGCATTATCAAAATCATAGTATTCACCATACAAAAGATCAACAACTACACCAAGAATCGAGTTGCTGCTACTTTGTCTACTAGTTTCCTTTACAATGAGAAAATGTCAAATCTACAACCATAGAATCATCAGATTTAAAAAATAAGAATAGAATCATATAAGTGGAAAAATTATAACCTAATAATAGCTAACTTGGGAGGAATTGTGAACATAAAAAGTAAGGCAGACCCAGTTTGCAGTGCTGGAGCTAGAAGCTTTAAAAATAGTTGCTTGGAGAAGGCCATCAACGAAAATAAATAAAAAAGTTGACATATAATATGTTTAGAAAAATTAAAAGGGTGGGGGGGCAGAGGGGGGCTAAAGCCTCCGTCATGATACACTATCGCCACCCTTGCCAATTTGTAAACTTGGCTAAGATAATCACCAACAGCCAATAGCCAAATTGATAGTATCATAGTGATTTCTGTTTTCCCAACTTCAGCTAAATATGGAAGAGGAATGCATCTATCAGTATCATCTATGCTTAGCTTGAGATAGTTGAGATCCAACTTTGGAAAACCAAAAGCATAGAGCAAGAAAACCCTATATAAGTTTTGCACCTACATGTTATAGTATTGATAGGTTTAATGCAGGTACAGTTGCTATTTGGTGGTCAGTTAACCTTATTTATCTTTTTTACAATAACAACAACAACCAAGCCTTTTCTCATTAAGTGAGGTCGGTTACATGGATCAAATGACGTCATTGTGTCATATCATAAACCAAGTCTTTAGAAATGTCATTCAAATCTAAATCTTTTTCAATAGTTTCATATATAATCTTTCTTTGTCTTCCTCTACCTCTAACTATTAGACTATCCTCTACCTGATCTACTCTTCTTACCGAGGTTTCTAAGGATCTTCTCCTTACATATCCAAACTACCAAAGGCGAGATTCTACCATCTTTTCCACAATAGGTGCTACCCTTGCTTTCTCTTTAATGCATTCATTCCTAATCCTATCTTGTCTTGTATGACCACACATCCAGCACAACATCCTCATCTCCGCGACACTAATCTTATGCTCTTGCTGGCTTTTTACCGCCCAACATTCAGTACCATACAACATTGCGGGGCTTATAGTTGTGAGGCAAAATTTACCCTTAAGCTTGAGAGGTATTTCTCTATCACAAATCACTCCTGAAGCACTCATCCATTTCATTCATCCAGTTTGAATCCTCTGATTTACATCTCCCTCTATCTCTCCATCATTTTGTATGATAAATCCAAGATACCTAAACCGTGTGACTTGTGGTATGGTGTGGTTCCCAATTTTCACCACTAAGTCAATATTAGTACATTTCTTACTGAACTTACATTCCATATACTCCGTCTTACTCCTGCTTATATGAAAGTTATGTTCTTCCAAAGCTCGTCTCCATAACTCTAACTTCCTATTTGTTTCCTCTCTTGACTCTCCAACTAAGATTATATCATCTGCAAAAGGCATGCATTGTGGCACCGGCTCTTGGATATGCACAGTAAGCACATCCAAGACCAATCTAAAAAGATATGAGCTCAAAGTTGACCCTTGGTACAGTCCTATAGTTATAAGAAAATCTTCTGTAACCCCACCATGTGTTCTCACACTAGTTTTAACCCCATTATACATATCTTGAATTGCTCGAATATAACTAATACGAACTTCTTTCTTCTCCAAAGCTTTCCATAAAACCTCTCTCGATACCCTATCGTAGACTTTTTCCAAATCAATGAAAACCATGTATAGGTCTTTTTGTTTCCTCTAATACCACTCCATCAATCTTCGTTGAAGATAGATTGCTTCCATGGTTGACCTCTCAAGCATAAAACCGAATTGATTCTCTAAAATATGAATTTCTTGTCTTAATCTCCGTTCAATTACTCTTTCCCATAACTTCATGGTATTACTAATGAGCTTAATCCCTCTATAATTTGCACAGTTTTGTATATCTCCCTTATTCTTATAAATAGGAATTAAAGTGCTTCTCCTCCATTCATTTGGCATTTTCTTAGATCTCATTATCTCGTTAAATAATTTTGTGAGTCAGCTTATACCTTTCTCTCCTAGGCACTTCCACACATCGATAGGTATATTATCTGGTCCAACTGCTTTTCTATTTTCCATCCTCTTCAAAGCTTCTTTTACCTCGAACTCCCGAATTTTACGATCAAAGGTTTTATTTTGGTCCTCCTCTCTAGTGTTTTGAATGTCCAAGTCCCCTAATGTCCCATGTCTCTCATTAAATAACTTGTGAAAATAACCCTTCCATCGATCCTTGATGTCTTGTTCTGTAACCAAGACTTTATCCTCTTCATCCTTAATGCATTTCACTTTATCCAAGTCTCTTGTCTTCCTTTCCCTACTTTTAGCAAGCCAGTAAATATTCATTTCTCTGTCTTTGGTGCCCAAAGATTGATATAACCCGTTGAATGTTTTAGTTTTTGCCTCGCTCACTGACTTCTTAGTATCTTTTTTAGCTGCCTTATATTTTTCCTAATTTTCAACGTTTTGACACACGTGTCAAGCTTTATAACATTCCCTTTTAACCTTAATCTTATCTTGTATACTTGCATCCCACCACCAAGATTCTTTATCCTTGGGTCTAAAGCTTCTTGATTCACCGAGTGTCTCTTTTGCTACCTTCCTAATCCCTTTAGCCAATTCGTCTCACATATCATTTGCACTCTCTTGTACCTCCTAAATCTCTTCCTCCATAATCCTCGTCTGAAAGAGCATTTGTTTTCCTTCCTTTAGTTGCCACCATTTGATCCTTGGGACTCTGTCTTGACAATTTCTCCTTACTCTCGTAGTAACCCGTACATCCATAACCAAAACCCTGTGTTGGGTAGTCAAGCTCTCTCCAGGGATGACTTTGCAATCCATGCAAAGCTTTCTATCCGATTTTCTTATAAGAAAATAATCAATTTGAGAGTAAGAACTCCCGCTTTTGTACGTGATAAGATGCTCTTCTCGCTTCCAAAAACAAGTGTTAGCTATTGTAAAATCAAAAGCTACCGAAAAATCTAGAATTGCTTTGCCCTTTGCATTAGCTACTCCTAGACCATACCCTCTATGCAAACCCTCAAACCCCCTAGATTCACTCCCCACATGATCATTTAGGTCCCCTCCTAAAACAATCTTCTCTCCTAAAGGTATTTCCTGAATTAAACCTTTTAAATTCTCCTAAAATTTTATCTTGTAGTGTTTGTCTAAACCTACTTGGCATTGATAACATTAAAAGTCTCTTGTTCCACAACAAACTTCAAAGCTATGACCTATCTCTGAGCCTTCTCACATCTACAACATTTTTCTTCCAATTCTTATCTACTATTACGCCTACCCCATTTCTAGATTTTACCTTACCGGTGTACCAAAGCTTAAAACCTGAAGTGTCGAGTTCCTTTGCCTTTTCTCCCACCCACTTAGTTTCTTGTAGGCACATAAAATTAATCCTCCTCCTAATCATGGTATCAACTATTTCTATAGATTTACTTGTAAGAGTGTCTATATTCCAAGTACCAAAACGCTTCATACTCTTATGAACTAGCTTCTTTATCCCCACCGGTTCACGAAAATGTGGGAATCCTTACTTATTTTTCACTGCACCCAGGCAGCGATGCAGCAGCTCTATCTTATTTGACACTGTACTCGAGCCATACAGCGCGTTGCTTAGGGGCAACGAACTAGCATTAACACAATCACATCTTTGATCCATGTCATAAAGATTTGACAATGTTTGTGTTTTAATAAATGAATGTTAGAGATAAAATTGTAACTCAAAACCCAAAAGCAAGAATTTCTTGCTTTTGCTTCAACGTCAATTAGAAACAAAATCTCTGTTGAAATAGTGCAAACCAAGTTTCATCAATTTTTATCCAAACAAACTTTTCCTCTGTTTCATGCAACTGAACTCACGTTTGATACCTCAAACGGGTTCCCAAACACACTATAAATTCATAAAGTTTAACTTCAAAACAGGGTGGTTGGCAATAAAATGTGAAGGATATTTTAACTTTATAAAGTTTTACACACACACATATATTTTATTTTATTTTACTCAATTTTGTCATTTTAATTCTTTTTATCTCTTCTGCTTTTCTTCTATCTATTTCATTTTCATCGAAAATCGACCATCACCCCCCATTTTGAACCCTAGCAGAGTGGGCATTTTGAACCCTAACACACACACACACACACACACACACACACACACACACACACACACACACACATTTTTTTATTTTTACTTAACTCTATCATTTTGATTCTTTTTATCTCTTCTCGCATTTCTTTTATCCATTTCATTTCCATCGAACACACACACACACATATTTTTTATTTTATTTTACTCAACTCTATCATTTTGATTTTTTTTTTTATCTTTTTTGTCTTTCTTCTATCCATTTCATTTCCATCGAAAATCGACCTTCACCCCCCCACACACACACACATATTATTTTATTTTACTTAACTTTGTCATTTTGATTTTTTTTTAATCTTTTCTACCTTTCTTTTATCTATTTTATTTCTATAAAAAATCGACTCTCACCCCCCATTTTGAACCCTAGTAGAGTGGCCATTTTGAACCCTAGCAAAGCAGCATAGCAGCTTGTTGCCTCTGCCACTGCTTGTGTAACATCCTTCCTATCATGTTAACTTTAATGATTATTATAGTAGTTCCTTAACACTTGTGTGATTTTACCTGTTAATTTTATAATTTTATGAGTTAGTTTGGGCGTAACGACATAATACAAAACGTGAAACATAACTTATACTAGCCCATAAATTAGCATATACTGCTTAAATGATAGAAATAAATATGAAAAATTTTATTTTTAAGTCATAAATAATTAGAATAAATTATTATAATTTTTGAAGAATTAAATAATTAGTTTGGTATTTTTAATAAATGGAATAAGTGTTTAAAGGTCAAATTAAATAGGAGAGTAGCTTGAAAAATTATGAAAATTATGAAGTTGATAAGTAGATGATGGATATTATTTTAAAAATGATTACGAGTTAAGGCAGATGCCAATAAAAATATACGGGTTAGAGCAAATACATGTAAGCGTATTAGTTTACTTCCTTAATGTTATATTAATTTACGAAAAAATAATAGAGCCTAATAACTATTAAATGGTGTGTCTAGGAACTTAATGGGATCCTAGAATTTTATATAATACTTATGGAAGCTAGAAACTCATTAATGAAAAATCAAAGTATCTCTAAAAGACAAATCTCTCACATCAAATGATAACCACATATTTATCCTTATCATTTTCATTCTCCACAGCCTCACACAACCACACACACACTCACAAATTTCTTTTCACTCTTCTCTCTTGGAAAAACAAGAAAAGTGAAGAAGAAAGAATAGAAAAGTTAGATGGAAAGAGGGGAGGACGAGAGAAGGAACAATGATGAGAAGGAGAAACGATGAGAAGGAGAGAAAGAAGCTCTCCACCGCCACTTCCCAGCCATGAAAGGTGGCCAAAACTACCTCTATTCACCAAACTCAAGTTATAAGAATTGCTCCACACTCCAAGCTCTTCTTGTTGGTGCTCTTAAATCCATTATCAAGCAAATTTCAAGTTTCTTCCTCCATCTTCTAAGAACTCAAGGGAGCCTAGGTAGGGGTCTGATAATCACATATTTTATTCATTAAGAAACCCTTATGTTTAGTCATTTACACTCTCTATATTCTTAATTGATTGAGTTTGGTATGATTTTGTGAGTTTGAGCTCAAATTGGTCCTAATTGAATATTTCCAGCATTATTGAGATTTGACACTATTTCTGTATTTTGGCCATAACTTGAGTTCCTAATATCTGATGAACATGAATTTTACCTTGTAGGAAAGCTAAGAGGAAGCTCTACAACTTTGATGAAGAGCTCGAAGTCCGATTCAGATGTCTAAGGGACCTAAGTTTACATGGAAGTCAGAATACGGGTTCTGTCAGTAGAATCCGAACAATGTGCACTCATAAAATCATATCTCAAGATGTAATAATGGAGATGGGCTGAAATTTGGACAGTGGATAGTCAAGATCCAAATAAACAACTTTCATGAAGAACACATTTTGAGAAAAAGAAGTCTAGTAGGTCATTTTGAGCTTGCAAGTCGAAACAGAGGTGCTGAAGTTGGGTTTGAGCAACCTACGGTATTTAGGACATATATTGGGCTTAAGGAAGCCAAATTGGACGAACCAGCTATCCATTTTATAGCCAAGACAGGGATCTACAACTTTCATGAAGAACACTTTTCGTGGTTCTGAAGTATAGTGGGTCGTTTTTGGCTTCCAAGTCAGACACGAAATTTTCGTCCTCAACCACCCACTCATCCATCCACTAATCCACTCATCCATCCACTAATCCACTCATCCACTCATCCACTAACTCACCCATTCATCCACTCATACACTAATCCAACTACTTAACCACTCCACCCACTCATCCACTAATCCATCCACTCACCCATTCATGTCCATAATTTCCCACTCACCAAAAGTCCTTTGGCATTTTTCACTAATTCAACCACTCAACCATTCCACTCACTCATCTACTAAACCAACCCACTAATCCATCCACTCAAACACTCCACTCACTCATCCACTCATCCACCCACTTCCCTTTGTCATTTTGTTATCTTAGACTTCTATAAAAGGCACCATTTATCATGAACAACATGTAATTCTCCTTCATTTCTCTCTAAGTTTCTTCTTGCTTCTTCATAGTTTCTCATAGTTTTGTATATTTTGATGCTCCCCTTCATGGTAATGGAGGTCTAAGCTACTTTGGGTCAATTTAGAACTCTTGAAGAGATTGTGGTTTGGATTCTTGAGACCTTGGTTATGCATTGTATTTGATTTGTAATTGAATTCCTTTTTTCTTCTTCTTTCTTCTTCTTCTTGATCTTGAATGCATGAATGGTGATTCTATTTATGTTGATATGATTTGATCTTAGTTTAAGATTGAGATTTGTGATGAAACTTAGAACTGATTGATCTAAACTAATCACAGAATTGAAAAGGGTTAGGTTACTGATTTGTGCCTAAGTTAATTGAATTCGGTACTTGAAATTAACATAGATCTTCATGAATGGTGCGATTGCGGATTTGTGTTTATCACTTGTTAATTGAATTCTAGACGATCGTCTAGTATGAATTCTGGATTTGATGCAGAGATCTCGGTTAGATCCAAATTAACAATTCAATTACGCTTCAAGTGTTTTATGAAGGGTCTATGATTGAATCCACCCAATCTTGGATAGGTTTCTAAATTGATTTGCTTTTTTAATTGTTATTTCTTCCGTTAATTTTGTTAAGTACGATCTTAAACTGTCAAACCCCCCTTTGCTAACTTTCACTTAATTTGATTAAATTGCATCTACGATCCTTGAGGAGACGATCCGTCGAGGAAATTAAGAAAGACCAATGGGACCCTAATGTGTTGTCAACCATAACTTGTCATCTCCCGGTGGAGTCTTTTCACCAACCTCACTTAATACAAGTTTAGGTAATAACTTCGGTTATAATTTTGACTGAGTTCGGCGCTCGTCAGGGTCCTTGCTCTTGAAACTTGATCCTCTTCTTTTCCATGGTTGGTTGTTGTTTCATGTTTCTCCTTTAGCTTAAACATGATGAATTTTGTGATGTTGGTTATGAGTAGGTGCTTGAGTCTATGAAGAACATGCAGTGTTCTTATTATTAGTTGTTGAGATTCTTGAAATAATTTATTGACAAATGGCCATGGAGGTTAAGATTAAGGGGAAAAGCAAGAAGAAGCTAATTTATATCGTATAATACTCATTAAGTGAGATTTAATGGTTCTTGATAATCTTGAATTTGTGTTGATTGTAAAAGTGTGTTATAGTTGAATATGGACCCTAGAAGCTGAGATTGAAAAAGAAGGAAATTGTGCACAACTTTATGTTTAATTATATAATTAGATGTTAATTAATGTTGCTTACATGCCTAAGCAAGCTTATGTATGGTTAAAAAAATCATTATGAGGATTGCTGTTGAATTTGGTCATGGTTGTGGCCATGAGGCCGAAACCTTCAATTAGTAAATTGGGGAAAGTTTGAATTTATGCTTTGGAATTTTGTGTGTATTTGATATTTTTGGCTGATTTGGCAATTTAGTAGAGATGGCCAAGATCTTCATAGTGAGATTCAAAGCTACTATTTGATTATGTTGTTGTTTGATAATTTGGATTGACAATTGTTATTATGCATTGTGGATTTTGGTTTGAGAATATGCTAAGGTCTTGATGTTATATTGACCGGAAATGAAGAGAAATGAAATGCTCTTCACTCTTTATGTTAATTGTGAGACTACCAAGCCTCAGTTTTGAGAAAAATAGAGTTCTCTGCTCTATGGAAACCAAATGGGATATATCTATGTTATGTGTGGTGTGATGAGATTTGATTAAGTTCACTAAGTAAGGTAATTTATTTCTATGATATTATGCATTTGGTATACCTATGAGATGAATTGTGATGTGCACTTGGCATGCTTATAAGATGAATTGTGATGTGCACTTGACATGCTTATGAGATTAGATATGATGTGCACTTGTTATGTTTATGAGATAAATTACGGTGTGCACTTGGTACACTTATGAGATGAATTAAGATGTAGTAGAAAATGATATGCTCTTTTAAAATGTTAAAGTTGAGCCAATAATTGAATTTAAATGTAAAGTACATCTTTAAGTACTTAAAGTTTAAAAGAAATTGGACATGAAAAAGGAAATAATGGTGATGCTTTGTGACATGATCCTTAGATGCTATTCCCTTATGAATGATAACCTATAAATATGGATCTAGGAAATGACAGTGATCCTAGATCTGAGAATGGAAATGATTCTCGTACCTAGGGGTGATCTTAGATGTGTATCCTTTGGAAATGACGGTGATTATTTGGATATTCTAGATTTGGCTAGTGATGGATTTAGGAAATGACGATGATTATAAATCCGGATCTAGAAAATGATGGCAATCCTAGATCTAATGATGGAAATGATCCTTATACCATGGGTGATGGAAATGACAATGATCCTTTGGATGTTTGGCCAGGGTTACCTGTGATAGTGCTGTGTAACGATGAACTGTTTCGTATAGGCTGAGTGCATCAACCTGATAAGCAGACTACCACCAAGTGTTGGGTAGATTAAGAAGGTGACATGCCCTCTCTACCTATTTGAGATAAAAGGACATAAGTCCAGGGAATAAGCTGAGAAAGATAATATTAATAAGCACTAAAGGAAAATTAAAGGCATTGTTTGAGCATTGACACATATTCATGAATTATTATATAAATCATTAATTTGATAATGAATATTTGCATTTTGAGTTAATTGTAAATATTCTATATACAGTGTGGGATGATTTATATATTGTTATATTCTTGGAAAGTTCTGTGATTTATTTATTGATGTGTGTGTAAGGATGTGTATTGCTTAGATTTATGATTATTAAATTTATTGTTCAATGATGAAAATTGAACTTTTCCCTCAAGATGAGAAAGGAAACTGTAACATCATACTTTAATTTTATTTTATTTATTTAAATTTCAAGTTAGAATTAAAACATTATATATCAAACTACTACTTTTTTCATTAGTTCATATGATATTTTACGTAAGGGATTATACCCCTTAAAAAGTTAGATTATACAAACATAACACTCTTTAAGTTAATTACCATTTTAGCAAAACTAGGATTTACCAAAGCCTTTAAGGTGCTACTACAACTTTTCATATTTTTACATATTTACAAAATATTTTCTTCTTCTAACTACTCATCAAAGAGTAGTATGATCAGGAAGAGGTCTCCCAAGGTCATTGTGAACACGTAATCCCCTAAATTTGACATATAAGTTTGCTTAACTTGAAAGTCAATAAGGACTCTTACGATCGGCATTCTCTGAAACATTACACTATAAAAGAGTGAGATAAAAATCTCAGTAAGAAAATACAAAAACATGTAATATAAATTTATTATCCATTCTTTACCAATCTTTATTTCTAAAATCATAACTGTAAGTCCAAAAATTAAATTAATAAAATAAGTTAGAAAATAAATGACATAATAAAATAAATATTTTAAGATAAAATTAACTCAGTAAAGTAGAAATAAATAACTGAATAATTTCATATGAAAACTTAAAATCTTCTTTTTATCTTTTCTTTATTATCTCATTTCAATACTTTTCATCAAATGTACTTCTTTCTTTTCATTAAGGTGTTCATTAATACTCTCATCATGACTACAATAATTTGATTAGGGTGTCTTACAATCTTCTCATCATGATCATAATCATTAGAAATGATTAAGGCGTCTCTTTTAATCCTCTCATCATGGTTACAATAATTTGACCAAGACGTCCATTGATCATCTCATCATGGTCACAATAATATCTCTAATTGATTAAGGCATCCATTAATCCTCTTATCACGACCGCAATAATAATCTCTTTACATATTGATTCTTTTATCCATGTGATAGTATGTCTCTTAAAACTTTTTCATAAAATTTTCCTTTTGATATGTATAATAACTAAATTTAGTAAAAATAACTTGATGAATAATATAAATATGGTAACAAACATTAAATTAGTATAATAGAAATATAATATAGATAAGTAACAAGTGTTAAAATAATTAATATAATATAATTATTATGGTATAATAGCAAAACTCACGTAACTAAGTCATATAAATATCCAAAATGGACTTAAACAATGATAAGAACATGAGTTACGTAAAAAAATGAGTTACGTTGAAAGACTTTGGAAATCATGTTTATTTGAATAAGTAGAGGTTCTATTTGAATAAGACCTCTTGAAATTCATCCTGTAAGTGTTATTTGAATACTTTGTGGTTTATTAGAATAAACAAATTAAATATAGCTTTTGACATGCTTTTGAGGGAGCTTATTCGAACAATTAGTTTACACAAAGGGGTATAATATCATATATAACTTGTTGTGTCAGTATGAAAATAAAGCATTTGCATTAGTAAGAAAATCGAGTACAAGGAGTTGCACAACAGGGAAACAAAAAAATCAGATGTAACACTGTTGCATTAGTAAGAAAACAGAGCATAAGGATCAGCAAGATATAATGGGTTGTATCAGTAAAAAAAAAATAGAGCATACATGTATGGATTTACTGACTAGAAGATATGAATATTAGAAATAAAGGGTAAGAAATGGTGTTTTTGTCATATCCTACCTAGTTTTCAAAACTTGGATTAGTGATGGTGAGGTTGAAGATGAAGGAAGTGAAAATGGCAGAAAACAGGGGCTGTGTTTGTAGCTTGAGGGAGTGTGTTTTCTAACAGAAAAGGGTGGGGAACATGATATTTATAGCATTATTTTAGGATGGTATTACATAAGATGATGATGTAGAATATGATATGGGAGTGTAATGTGTCAAAACGGGAGAGGATTCTGAGAAAAATCTTCCTCCCTGTAATCATGTGTTAATATGGTTTTTATCCAAATGGATACATGTTTATGCCTCATAAGGTTCATTTTAAGCACTTGAATATCTCTTTCCAGAATTTTTCAGGTTTTACATTCATGGCTTTGCCACCTATTACTATCATGATTTTCATAATTTCCCCCCGTAACAATACTTGTCTCATCATCATTTAATGCAGCATACACTTGTTCCTCTGTCTAACATGTTTGGCTTGATTATTTTCCTCCTATCATGAATATCAAGTCCTTGGTTCTGCTAATCATTATTTCTCTCTTCTCTTTAATTCCTACTACACCATTTAGTTACATTAGAATTTGGTTTAACAAACTAGAATCAAAAGTGAGAAGAATCACGTTCTTTGGCCATTGGATGAATAAAAGGGATATATTTTCTCTTATATATTTGCTTTGTAACTTCCTTTAAAATCTTTATTAAAATAGTTCATTTTTTTATATGATTGCATTGTTGAAACTTCACCTTTTGGTTATATGCCTTATATTAAAAATTGTTTTATTTTGTAGCTTATTCTTTATATTAAGGGTTATTTATATATTGTATTTATTTCATATATTGTATTTATTTTATATATATATATATATATATATATATATATATATATATATATATAGGGATGTACATTCTTCTCCTCTTATAAAAATTTTATCCTCAAAATTTTGATTACCAGTTAAAAGAGTTTTGGATGTTTCTGCTTAGAATCTTCTTCTACTTCCCATTTAGTTTTTTCCACATCCTGTCCTTGCCATAATACTTTAACTAGAGGAATAGTTTTATTTCTTAACTATCTATAAATTTTGTTTATTATTTGCACAAATTGTACTTCGTATGTTAAATTATCTCTTAACTATATTGATTCTGTCTCAATGATATTTGAAGAATCAGGACAATAGTTCCGGAGTGGAGACACATGGAATACATCATGTAGGTTTGACAAGTTAGGGGGTAAGGCTATTTGGTAAGCAATAGTACAACTCTTTTAAGAATTTGGAAAGATCCAATATATCTGAGACTCAATTTCTTCATCTTTAAGAATCTGCCAATACCAGTTATTGGGGGTGACTTGAAGGAATACATGCTCTCCTTCTTGGAATTCTAATGGTTTTCTCCTTTAATATGCATAACTCTTCTGTCGACTTTGAGTTGCAAGCATTCTTTCCCTGATTAATTTTATTTGGTCTAAGGTTTATTGTACTAAATCTGGTCCTATTAAGTTTCTTTCTCCAGTTTCAAACCAACATAAAAGAGATTTACATTTTTTTTTCCATATAATGCTTCATATGGGGCCATACCATTATTAGCTTGATAACTATTATTATAGGAAAATTCTATTAATGGTAGATAATTATCTCAATTTCCTTTGAAATCCAAAACACAGGCTCTAAGCATGTCCTCTAAGGTTTGGATTGTATATTCAGTCTATCTATCAGTTTGAGGATGATAAGCTGTACTAAATGATAACTTGGTCCCAAAGGCTGCCTGTAATGATTCCCAAAATCTAGAGGTAAACCTTGGGTTTCTATCTGATACTATGGTAGTTAGTATACCATGAAGTCTCATGATTTTCTTAATATACAATTGAGCCAATTTATTTAATCGATAATTGATCTTAATGGGTAGAAAATGTGCAGACTTAGTTAATCTATCTATAATTACCTATATGACATCATATCCTAAGTTAGTTCTTGGTAAACCTACAACAAAATTCATAGAAATGTTATCCCACTTCCATTCTAGGATTTCTACAGGCTGTAATAAACCCAAAGGTTTCTGATGTTCTATCTTAATTTTCTAGCATGTCATGCATTAAGATACATACTTAGCTATTTCAGTTTTCATTCATGGCCACCAAAATTGACTCTTAAGGTCATAATACATTTTATTAATTCCTAGGTGAATAGTATATTTGCTCTTATGGGCTTCTTTTAGAATTTCTTTCTTTAGACTAAGGTTATTAGGTATGCATAATCTATTTCTGTACATAATTATCTCATTATCCACTAAATTAAAATTTGGGTGTTTTACTTCAAGTATTTCTTTCTTAAGAGCTTGCAAAAACTAATTTTCTTTTTGTGCCTCCTTGATTTTTGTCCTTAAATTATAAGTGTTACCCAAGTGGCTTTAGTACTCAAGAGGGGGGTGAATTGAGTAATTAAGAACTTTTTCGCAAACTCTTTTTAATACAAATTTCTTGAAGCAATATAATAAATATATATAAAAAGATGATAAAATGCCTTAAGAATAGTAAATAAACAATTAAGCAATAATAAATAAATTGCTAAAAATAAAGAGATAAAGGAGAGAAGAGCAGACACGATATTTATCCTGATTCGACCACCAACCACTTGTGGCCTACGTCCAGTCCCTGAAACACACTTTGAGATTTTTTACTATTCAATACAAGCTTAAAATAGGTGCTTGCAACCTTTACACAATAGGGATACCTCACCCTATTTACTAGAGGGATACCTCACCCCCTTTGAAGGATACCTCACCTTCTTTACAATAAGGGATACCTCACCCTTTTAACTGAGGGATACCTCACCCTCACAAATTCACTAAGGGATACCTCACCCTTTTTACAGAATCAGAAAATAGATGAAGAGAAACTCTCACTTATAGCAAATGTTACAATTTGAAGCACTAGGAAGCTCTCTTAGGATATCTCAAAGTTTTGACGAAAAGAGCACAGAAAATATGAGAAAATAGAGAATCACATTTTTGGCACAAGCAAAAAATAATTCAAATGGTTTGGCGACGTTTTAGAAGAGACCCAAAGTCTCTATTTATAGAGCAATGAAGAAAAGAGTCATTGGGTGCCATTAAATACATATTAAATGCAAAAACGTTGGCTGCCATTTTCAAAATCTAAAACAGAGCTTCGTGGGTTATTTGAATACCATTAGGGGGTATTCGAATACCTCTGATAAAATGTATTTTTAAAAACAGATCAAATGAGGGTTATTCGAATACCAGTTAAGGGTATTCGAATACCTCAGTTTAAAAGGTATTTTATGAAATTAGGTTATTGGAATACCACAAGGGTTATTCGAATACCTATCACTTAAAACAGGTTTTTAAGAAGCACTGTATTCGAATGCCATGAAGGGTATTCGAATACCTTTGTTTTGGAAAATAGAAGCGTATGTAAAGGATGCATGTTATTCGAATACCATGGAGGGGTATTCGAATACCTCAGTTAAAAACAGTTAAGAAAGCCATTTGTAATTGCTCTGAAAACCATTTCCAATCTCTAAAACCTTTGATCTTTCAAAACTATTTTGAAAACCTCAATTTGATTTTAAGGAACAGATTTTTAGATCTTTTAAATTTAACCAATGAGATATCCAATAAAAGCTCTCTTACAAAGATCCTAAGTCCTAAAGCTAAACTTGAAGATCATGAACTTGGTCTTCTCATCATCTTCATGTTTGTTATCATCAAAACTATTGTCCATGACAACTAGCCAATTACATTCTCCCCCTTTTTGATGATGACAAACTTACATTTGAGAAAAGAATTAGTTTATATAAATTGAGATTCACAAAGTTATTTAGAGATACTTACTCCCCCTCTTTTTCATAAGAGGTGATTTATATCATAGATGTGCACAACAGCTCTCCCTTACTTTTGGAATCCAATTTCTATTTTTGTCTTACCGGACTTTTACATTTTCTCTCCCTGACTTTTTCCATTTTCCTGACTTTTCTCAAACAAAGAATTCAAGCTTTTTCTCCCCCTTTTGTCATGATCAAAAAGATGGGGCAAGATAAAGCATAAAGCTAAACAAAGTATAGTTTTATAAATTTAGCAAGATAAGCATAATATTCATCACATTAGCAAAGATATATTCATTCATTAATCAACTAATTGCATTGTATTATCATCAAAACAGTCATTACATTTACTAAGAGATTCATTTATATTTGATACCACTTGTTATCAAAAAGCAAAACACTTGTTACCAAAATATAATACATTTACTACTTGTTATTAATTTCTTATAAATCTGCCATATATAAAGAGAAACATAGATATTAAACACTTTATCTTGATGAAATATGCTATAGGGATCAAAGCATTGTATAGAACTAGCATTATTTACCCTATATGCAACGACAAAAAAATAATAATATCCAATTTGACACTTTTGTCAATGCTAAGCATACTACTCATGAAAAAAAATATTTAATCATTTAAGATAGTCTTGAGCTTTCTTCCATTGAGTATTTCATTTCAATGTGCTTGAAGAAAGTCTCCTCATATCCTCTTCATTCATTTCCCTCAAGTTGAATAATCTTTTTCATTTAAGAGTTTGCTTGAGGTAGTTATAACCCTACAAAACAATTCAAAGTATTTTCTTTGGTATCCATTAATTTTTAGATCCATAGAGGTTAGTCAAACTCATAAGCAAATAAACATTCAAAATGATAAGGCAAAAATAACAAATGAGTTCACAAAGGCAAAAGATATTTTATTGATTAATTTGGCCAAGTAACCACTTGTTTGATACCACTTGTGGCAATTGTTATCATGTTCATATATTTATCAAAACAGTAGCCAATTACATTAAGCATTTGCATTTACAAAGAATTTAACATAAAAAAATTTTTTGAGAAAAAAAGAGGCAAGAGCAAGCTAAAGCAAAAGCATTTAAGAGCATCATGTAATTTTCATTTAAGGCATAAATTTAGGCTCAGAAGAAATAAGATGTACTTCATAAAAAACATGTCATTCATATAGTCAAATATATTTACATTACATTCGCATCAGAAAAGACATAAACGGAATAGAGATCACGACGCAAATTTGACTTTCAGCCATGTGGTATTCGAATACCTCTTACTGTATTTGAATACCCACCACAGAAAAGAAGACAAGGCAGGTATTCGAATGCCTTGAAAGGTATTCAAATACTCCAGAGGCATGTGAGATACACTGATATGATAAGTCTATGGTTATTCGAATAGCTATATTAGTTATTCGAATACTCTAGCTTTATAGAGACATAATATTACTGTACTGATGTATGGTATTCGAATACCTTATGATGGTATTCGAATAGACCTATCAGAAAAGAACATATTTTAAACGTACAAAGCAATGGTATTCGAATACCATAGGAAGGTATTCAAATAACTTAAACATAAAAACACATTTTACGTCCAGAAAGGTATATTTGAGATATGAAAACTTACCTTTTGATGGAAACACTTATATATATAAAAAAATACAAGTCCAAGCCTCATAGAGATAACAAGGAGAACTTAGAATTATTTTTAGTCGTGTGCTTGCAGCAACCACTTTCAAAATGCCAAAGTCAGCTCTTGGCCTTAAGCACACCTACAACACATTTCAATTTATGGCTTTTGGTACCCAAATTTTTTTGGGTCCTTGAATGTCAATTTTGTGTATAGAACCCTTGGGAACCCATACCATTTTAGTTCCAATTTTTGTATTAATGTTTTTCTTTGCATTGCATGTTGATGCACTATGACCCTTCTTCCCACAATAGAAACATTTAATAAATGGGCTACTAGAAGTACTTGAATAAACAAAGAAATTTTTATAAGATTTGCGCTGATTTTTCGGGTTATAACCAATTCTAGCTTTTTCAAAAATAACCATTTGTTTTCCTAATATAATATTTAAATTATCTCTTCCACAAGTGAATTTTGCAAGGTTGTTCTTTACCTCTTCAATTTCTTTTTCGAGTAAATGACATGAAGAACAAGACGAAGATGTAGAAGCATGTGAAGAATGAGATGTGCATGCATCAATTAATTCTAAAGTTTCATTTTCAATTTTTAATTCTTCAATTTCTTTATTTAAAATAAGGATTTTATTTTCTAGAGAAGAAATTGTTTTCTTAGAAGAAAAGATTAATTTTGTGAGCCTTATTGATTCGTCATGTAATTCTTCAAAGGCATCTTGTAGTTCATCATAAGAAGACAATAAATTTGAACTTACCTCGTTGTCGCTTTCTTCTTCTTCTTCTCCTTTGGCCATAAAACATAGATAGGCTTCCTCGCTATCTGAACTATCAGTTGAGTCCATGTCATTGTCGTCCCATGCTATGTAAGCTCTTCTTTCCTTTGAGGGCTTCTTTTCAAATTTCTTTGGAGAAAAATGCGGTCTTCTTTAAGTTCCTTTCTTTTTGAGAAATTTACCAAATTTTTTTACCAGAAGATTGAGATTTTGTTCATTTAGCACAACATTGTCCACGTCATCTCCATCATCTTCATCTTCATTATTGATAGTGGAGGTGGTGGCTTTAAGTGCAATCCATTTATTTTTCTTATCATTTTCTTCACTTAGGTCAAGCCTGTTGAGTTCTAATTCGTGTTCTTGAAGTTTTCCAAAAAGCGTAGCTAATGTCATTGTTGACAAGTCTCTTGATTCAGATATAGCTGTCACCTTAGGCTGCCAAATCCTGCTCAAACATCTCAACACTTTGTTAATTAAATCTTTGTTAGAAAAATTCTTTCCTAATGATGCAAGATGATTTACTATGTGGGTGAACCTCTTTTGCATTTCCTGAATGCTTTCAGCATGGTTCATTCTAAATAATTCATATTCACGAGTTAGAGAATTAATTCTCGACCTCTTAACTTCACTAGTACCCTCATGGGTAACTTGTAAAGTGTCCCACATTTCTTTAGCAGTTTTACAATTTGAAATTCTGAAAAATTTATCATACCCCAAAGCAGTGGTAATAATGTTTTTGGCTATCAAGTTATATTGAACTTTTCTTTTATCATCTTTAGACCAATCATTTCTAGGTGTCTCGGTTTGTACACCATCAACAACTCGTGTAGGTATAAATGCGCCGTTTTCGACAGCATCCCACACATCTAGATCAATAGCCTCGATAAAGATTTTAATTCTTTCCTTCCAATATGCATAATCATTCTCATTGAAAAAGGGTGGTCGATTTATGGAAGTTGCTTCTGAAAAACCATTTGATGAAGCCATGTACTCTTGAAGCAGTTAAGCTCTTTATACAAGAGTCTAGCTCTGATACCACTTGTTACCAAAGTGGCTTCAATACTCAAGAGGGGGGTGAATTGAGTAATTAAGAACTTTTTTGCAAACTCTTTTTAATACAAATTTTTTGAAGCAATATAATAAATATATATAAAAAGATGATAAAATGCCTTAAGAACAATAAATAAATAATTAAGCAATAATAAATAAATTGCTGAAAATAAAGAGATAAAGGAGAGAAGAGCAGACACGATATTTATCTTGGTTTGACCACCAACCACTTGTGGCCTACGTCCAGTCCCCGAAACACAGTTCGAGATTTTTTACTATTCAATACAAGCTTAAAACAGGTGCTTGCAACCTTTACACAATAGGGATACCTCACCCTATTTACTAGAGGGATACCTCACCCCCTTTGAAGGATACCTCACCTTCTTTACAACAAGGGATACCTCACCCTTTTAACTGAGGGATACCTCACCCTCACAAACTCACTAAGGGATACCTCACCCTTTTTACAGAATCAGAAAATAGATGGAGAGAAACTCTCACTTAGAGCAAATGTTACAATTTGAAGCACTAGGAAGCTCTCTTAGGATATCTCAAAGTTTTTGCGAAAAGAGCACAGAAAATATGAGAAAATAGAGAATCACGTTTTTGGTACAAGCAAAAAATAATTCAAATGGTTTGGCGACGTTTCAGAAGAGACCCAAAGTCTCTATTTATAGAGCAATGAAGAAAAAAGTCGTTGGGTGCCATTAAATACATATTAAATGCAAAAACGTTGGCTGCCATTTTCAAAATCTAAAACAGAGCTTCGTGGGTTATTTGAATACCATCAGGGGGTATTCGAATACCTCTGATAAAAGGTATTTTTAAAAATAGATCAAAGGGGGGTTATTCGAATACCAGTTAAGAGTATTTGAATACCTCAGTTTAAAAGGTATTTTCTGAAATCAGGTTATTGGAATACCACAAGGGTTATTCGAATACCTATCACTTAAAATAGGTTTTTAAGAAGCACTGTATTCGAATGCCATGAAGGGTATTCGAATACCTTCGTTTTGGAAAACAGAAGCGTATGTAAAGGATGCATGTTATTCGAATACCATGGAGGGGTATTCGAATACCTCAGTTAAAAATAGTTAAGAAAGCCATTTATAATTGCTGTGAAAACCATTTCCAATCTCTAAAACCTTTGATCTTTCAAAACTATTTTGAAAACCTCAGTTTGATTTTAAGGAACAGATGTTTAGATCTTTTAAATTTAACCAATGAGATATCCAATAAAAGCTCTCTTACAAAGATCCTAAGTCCTAAAGCTAAACTTGAAGATCTTGGACTTGGTCTTCTCATCATCTTCATGTTTGTTATCATCAAAACTAGTGTCCATGACAGCTAGCCAATTACAATAAGTAATTTGTAAGGCACTTAAACTTATCTTATTTGGTTCAAAGGTTACTGAAAGATTTAAGTTACTAATTTTTTCTATTAAATCCATTTCCTTAATCATCATATATGACATATGGAGGGATTTCCTCCTTAAAGCATTAACTACTATATTTGCTTTGTCTAGATGGTGCTTAATTTCTATATCATAATCTTTAAGAAATTCAATCCACCATCTTTACCTCATATTTAATTCCTTTTGATCAAATAAATATTTTAGACTCTTATGATCAGTATACACCTCAAATTTTACTCCATGTAAATAATGTCTCCAAATTTTCAAGGCAAATACTACGGCTTCTAATTCTAAATCATGTGTTGGGTAATTTTCCTCATGTGGCCTTAGTTGTCTAGAAGCATAGGCTACTACATTCCCTTCTTGCATCAACACACATCCTAATCCCTCTTTAGAGGCATCACTATAAACCACAAAATATCCTAAAGGATCAGGAATTATTAATATAAGAGCAGTAGTGAGTTTTCTCTTCAATTCCTAAAAACTTTTCTCGCAATCCTTGGTTCATACGAAAGGAGTTCCTTTTCTAGTTAATCTAGTTAATGGTAAAGCTATTTGTGAAAATTCTTTTATGAACCTACGGTAATATCCAGCTATACTCAAGAAACCCTTGATTTTAGTTATCGTCTTTGGTTGCTCCCAATGTATAACTACTTCTACTTTGCTAGGATCCACTACAACTCCTTGATTCACTACATATCCTAAAAATTTAATTTCTCTCATCCAAAATTCACATTTTTCTAACTTTGCATATAATTGTTTTTCTTTCAAAGTTTCTAATATTATTCTCAAATGGATTTCATGCTCTGCTTTTGTCTTTGAATAGATTAAAATGTCATTAATAAAAATCACTACAAATTTATCTAAATACGGTTTAAATATCATATTCATGTGATCCATAAATACTGTAGGAGCATTAGTTAATCTGAATGGCATTACCATATACTCATAATGACCATATCTAGTCCTAAAAGTTGTTTTTGGAATGTCTTCTGTTTTGATCCTAATCTGATGGTATCCTAATTTTAGATCTATTTTTGAGAATACTGAAGCTCTCCTTACTTGATCTAGCAAATCATCTATCCTATGGAGTGGGTATTTATTCTTAATGGTTACCTTACTCAGTTATCTATAATCTACACATAATCTAAGACTTCTGTCTTTCTTTTTCACAAAAAGGACTGGAGCTCCCCAAGGAAATATGCTGGGTTTTATGAATTGTTTTTCTAATAATTCCTTAATTTGCTTCTTAAGTTCATTTGATTCTATAGGGGACACTCTATAGGGTGCAATTGATATGGGGCATACTCCAGGCATTAAGTCAATAAAAAATTTTATTTCTCTTTCTGGAGGTAGGCTAGAAATATCTAAGGGGAAAACTTCTGGGTAATCTTTAACTACAGGGATATTATTTAAATTTAGCTCATTCTTTGTCTCAGAAGAGAGAAGAAGAATGTATTCTTGAGTTCTTTCTATTATACCCCTACTAACTTGATTGGTAGATAAAATGGTACTCTGAGATTTTTCTTAGTCTGGGATTGAAGGAAAATAAATTTTATCAAGACAGTTTAGTATCACATGATTGGAGGATAGCTAATCTATTCCTAAGATAACATCAAGGTTTTGCAAAGGTAAACAATTTAGTTTTGCAACAAAAAGTTTATTTTCAACAAAGATAGGATAGTTTAAATGTGCATAAGAAGTTTGGACTTTACTTCTAGTGGGTATAGTTACTAATAAATTATAGGGTAACTCGATAATAGGCAATTCCAGATTTTTCACATAGTCACTGGATATAAAAGAATGTGTGGCTCCAGAATCATACAATACAGTTAAAAGAGTATTGTTTATGAGGCATTGACCTATTATTAATTCAGGGGATTGTTCTGCTTGCTGGCTATTTATAGCAAAGACTCTTCCTGGAACTTGAGGCTTTGTCTGAGAGTTTTTACCTTGTGGTGTTGTTAGAGGATTTCCCTTTTTGAGTCTGCAGTCTCTTGATATATGTTCAGGTTTACCACAGGTATAACATACCTGTTATCTATACAGACATAGTCTATCTCTGTGTGTCTTCCCATATTTTGGGCATTTTTCTTAAGGGTGGACCTGTTTTTCCTTATTCATATTTTGTCTGAATTTATTAATTTCAGCTTTTCTCCTATTATCCTCCCTTTTCCGCTTAAACTGAAATTGTCTTTCCTGCTCAGCTTTATATTCTAGAAGATCCCTTTCCATAATTCTACACTTATTAACTAGTGTAGAATACTGCTTGATTTCCAGCTTACTAACCTCTTTCTTAATTTTTGGTCTCAGTCTAGATTCAAATTTCACAGCCTTCCATTTTTCATTATTATTGAATTGAAGATAAGAGGAAAATTTTGCCAACTCCTCAAATTTTGCTATGTATTGACCTATTGTTAAATTTCCTTGTCATAATTATAAAAATTCCAATTCTTTCTCGTTCTGAACACTAGCAGGAATTTTTTTTTTCAAAAAAGCATTCTGAAAAATTTCCCAGGTGACAGATGCATCTGGGGTTTCCAATGTTACCCAAGTGGCTTCAGTACTCAAGAGGGGGGTGAATTGAGTAATTAAAAAACTTTTTTTTGCAAACCCTTTTTGATACAAATTTTTGAAGCAATATAATGAATATATATAAAGATGATAAAATGCTTTAAGAACAGAAAATAAACAATTAAACAATAATAAATAAATTGCAATAAATAAAGAGATAAAGAGAAGAAAAGTAGACACGATATTTATCCTGATTCGACCACCAACCACTTGTGGCCTACGTCTAGTCCCCGAAACACAGTTCGAGATTTTTTACTATTCAAAACAAGCTTAAAACAGGTGCTAGCAACCTTTACACAACAGGGATACCTCACCCTATATACTAGAGGGATACCTCACCCCCTTTGAAGGATACCTCACATTCTTTACAACAAGGGATACCTCACCCTCACAATTTCACTAAGGGATACCTCACCCTCACAATTTCACTAAGGGATACCTCACCCTTTACAAAAGCAGAAAATAGATGAAATAAAAACTTCTCACAAAGAGTAAATGATACAACTTGAAGCACTATGGAGCTCTCTAAGGATATCTCAAGATTTTAGCGAAAAGAGCATAGAAAATATGAGAAAAATAGTGAATCACGTTTTTGGCACAAGCAAAAATAATTCAAGTAGTTGGGCAACATTTAGAAGAGACCCAAGGTCTCCATTTATAGAGCATTTGACAAAAAGAGCCGTTTGGATCATTAAATGTATATTAAATTTGAAATATGTCTATTAGTTTCTAAACCAGGATTCCTGTGGTATTTGAATACCATCAGGGGGTATTTGAATACCATCAGAGGTATTCGAATACCTCTGTTTTAAAAGCTTTGTAAAAATGATTTAGAAGGATGTTATTCGAATACCTCTAAATGGTATTTGAATACCTCTATTGAAAAATAGCTTTTAACACTTTTAAATGCTTTCAAAAACCATGATTTGAATTTTGGGATATTTAATTTAAAACCATTTTCATCTTTTCATGCAAAAACAATGAGATATCCAAAGGCTCATACATAAGATCCTAAGTCCTAAAGCTATTCTTGAAAGTCTTGGACTTGATCTTGCCATCATCTTCATTATGTTTGTTATCATCAAAACCATTATCCATGATAACTAGCTAATTACATTCTCCCCCTTTTTGATGATGACAAACTAACATTTGAGAAAAGCATTAGTTCATATAAATTAAAATTCACAAAGTTGTTTAGAGATACTTACTCCCCCTCTTTTTTATAAGAGGTGATTTATATCAGAGATGTGCACAACAGCTCCCCCTTACTTTTGGAATCCAATTTCTATTTTTGTCTTACCGAACTTTTACTTTTTCTCCCTCTGACTTTTCTCAAACAAATAATTCAAGCTTTTTCTCCCCCTTTTGTCATGATAAAAAAGATGGGACAAGATAAAGCATAAGGCTAAACAGAGTATATTCCAGTCCAACAAGATATACTCATTCATAGCATATAAGAATAGCAACAGAGTTTAATTTTATAAATTTAGCAATATAAGCTCAATATTCAGCACATGAGCAAAGACATATTCATTTATAGATCAACTAATTGCATTGTATTATCATCAAAACAGTCATTACATTTACCAAGAGAATTACTTATATTTGATACCACTTATTATCAAAATGTAAAACATTTACCACTTGTTATTAAAATCTTATAAATCTGCCATATATCAAAAGAATCATAGATATTAAACATTTTACTTGATGAAATATGCTATAGGGATCAGAGCATTGTATAGAACTAGCATTATTTTCCCTATATGCAATGACAAAAAAAATAATAACATCCAATTTGGCACTTTTGTCAATGCTAAGTATGCTTCTCATGAAAAAAAATATTTAGTCATTTAAGATAGTCTTGAGCTTTCTTCCATTGAGTATTCCATTTCAATGTACTTGAAGAAAGTCCCCTCATGTCCTCTTCATTTATTTCCCTCAAGTTGAATAATCTTTTTCATTTAAGAGTTTGCTTGAGGTAGTTATAACCCTACAAAACAATTCAAAATATTTTCATTGGTATCCATTAATTTTTGGATCCATAGAGGTTAGCCAAACTCATAAGCAAATAATCATTCAAAATAATAAGGCAAAATAACAAATGAGTTCACAAGGGCAAAAGATATTTTATTGATTAATTTGGCCAAGTAACCACTTGTTTGATACCACTTGTTGTGCTTGTTATCACGTTCATATATATATCAAGACAGTAGCCAATTACATTAAGCATTTGTATTACAAAGAATTTAAATATGTAGCATATTCTTGAGAAAAAGAAGGGGCAAGAACAAGCTAGAAAATATGCATTTAAGAACATTATGTAATTTTCATTTAAGGCATAAATTTAGGGTCAAAAGAAATAAGATATATTGCATCAAAAACATGTCATCCAGAGAGTCAAATATTTTTACATTGCATTTGCATAAAAAAGAATAGAAACAAAACAGAGATCGTGCTATAAATTTGGCTTTCAGCCATGTGGTATTCGAATACCTCTTAATGTATTCGAATACCCACCACAAATTTATAAACTTCAGAAAGAGCAAGTATTCGAATGCCTTATAGAGTATTTGAATACTCCAGAGGTAAGTGACAAATACTGATAAAGATGAGTCTCTGGTTATTCGAATACTTGTTGAGTTATTCGAATACACCAACTTATAAAACTATAAGAACACTGTACTGATGTATGGTATTCGAATACCTTATGATGGTATTCAAATAGACCTATCAGAAAAACATAGATTTTCACGTACAGAAGTGCATTATTAGAGAGAAAAACTTACTCGATGATGGAAACACTTAAAAAAAATGCAAGTCCAAGCTTGATAGAGACAAAGAGGAGAGCTTGGAATTATTTCCAGTCTTGTGCTTGTAGTAGCCACTTTCAAAATGCCAAAGTCAGCTCTTGGCTTTCAAGCACACCTGCAACATAATTCAATTTTTAGCTTTTGGTACTCAAATTTTCTTGTGTCCTTGAATGTCAGTTTTGGGTATAGTACTCTTGAGAACCCATACCATCTTAGTTCTAATTTTTGTATTAATATTTTTCTTTACATTGCATGTTGATGCACTATGACCCTTTTTCCCACAATAGAAACATTTAATAAATGGGTTACATGAAATGCTAGAATTAACAAAGAAATTTTTATAAAATTTTTGTTGATTTTTTGGGTTATATCCTATCCTAACTTTTTCAAAAACAACCCTTTGTTTTCCTAATATGATATTTAAATTATCTCTTCCACAAGTGAGTTTTGCAAGGGTGTTCTTTAAATCTTCAATTTCTTTTTCGA
The DNA here is from genome assembly GCA_029884605.1 of Ormosia emarginata. Lineage (NCBI taxonomy): Eukaryota > Viridiplantae > Streptophyta > Magnoliopsida > Fabales > Fabaceae > Ormosia > Ormosia emarginata. The sequence continues at coordinate 41,344,769 of JAQQTP010000073.1, read as the reverse complement.
GCAAATGACATGAAGAACAAGACAAAGATGTAGAAGCATGTGAAATGCAGGTTGAGCATGCATCAATTAATCCTAATGTCTCATTTTCAATTTTTAATTCTTTAATTTCTTCATTTAAAATAAGAATTTGATTTTCCAAAGAAGAAATAGTTTTCTTAGATGAAGAAATTATTTTAGTGAGCTTAAGAGATTCCTCATGCAACTCTTCAAAAGCGTCTTGTAATTCATCATAAGAATGAGATAATTCATAATTAGAAATTACCTCAGTGTCGCTTTCTTCTTCTTCTTCTCCTTTCGCCATAAAACATAGATGGGCTTCTTCACTATCTGAACTATCGGTTGAGTCCATGTCGTTGTCGTCCCATGCTATGTAAGCTCTTCTTTCCTTTGAGGGCTTCTTTTCAAATTTATTTTGGGAGAAAGGTGATCTTCTTTGAGTTCTTTTCTTTTTGAGAAACCTTCCGAATTTCCTCACTAGAAGACTGAGGTTCTCTTCATTTAACTCAATGTTGTCCACATCATCTCTATCGTCTTCTTCTTCATTATTGATGGTGGAGGTGGTGGCTTTAAGTGCAATCCCTTTCTTCTTCTTATCGTGTTCCTCACTTTGGTCAAGCCTGTTGAGTTCTAATTCGTGCTCTTGAAGTTTTCCAAAAAGTGTAGCTAATGTCATTGTTGACAAGTCTTTTGATTCAGATATAGCTGTCACCTTAGGCTGCCAAATCCCACTTAAACATCTCAACACTTTGTTAATTAAATTTTCATTAGAAAAATTATTTCCTAATGATGCAAGATGATTAACAATGTGAGTGAACCTCTTTTGCATTTCTTGAATGTTTTCTCCTTGGTTCATTGTAAATAATTCATACTCTCGAGTTAGAGAATTGATTCTCGACCTTTTAACTTCACTAGTACCCTCATGGGTAACTTGAAAGTGTCCTACATTTCTTTAGCAGTTTTGCAATTTGAAATTCTAAAAAATTCATCATGCCCCAAAGCTACGGTAATGATGTTTTTGGCTACCAAGTTATTTTGAACTTTTCTTTTATCATCTTTAGACCAATCATTTCTAGGTGTCTCGATTTTTATACCATCAACAACTCGTGTAGGTATAAATGCGCCATTTTCGACAGCATCCCACACATCTAGATCAATAGCCTCGATAAAGATTTTCATTCTTTCCTTCCAATATGCATAACCATCCCCATTGAAAAAGGGTGGTCGATTTATGGAAGTTGCTTCTGAAAAACCATTTGATGAAGCCATGTACTCTTGAAGCGGCTAAGCTCTTTATACAAGAGTCTAGCTCTGATACCACTTGTTACCCAAGTGGCTTCAGTACTCAAGAGGGGGTTGAATTAAGTAATTAAAAAACTTTTTTCGCAAACCCTTTTTGATACAATTTTTTGAAGCAATATAATGAATATATATAAAGATGATAAAATGCTTTAAGAACAAAAAATAAACAATTAAACAATGATAAATAAATTGTAATAAATAAAGAGATAAAGAGAAGAAAAGCAGGCACGATATTTATCCTGATTCGACCACCAACCACTTGTAGCCTACGTTCAGTCCCCGAAATACAGTTCAAGATTTTTTACTATTTAAAACAAGCTTAAAACAGGTGCTTGTAACCTTTACACAACAGGGATACCTCACCCTATATACTAGAGGGATACCTCACCCCTTTTGAAGGATACCTCACATTCTTTACAACAAGTGATACCTCACCCTTTTACTGAGGGATACGTCACCCTCACAATTTCACTAAGGGATATCTCACCCTTTACAAAAGCAGAAAATAGATGAAATAGAAACATCTCACAAAGAGTAAATGATACAACTTGAAGCACTATGGAGCTCTCTAAGGATATCTCAAGATTTTGGTGAAAAGAGCACAGAAAATATGAGAAAAATATTGAATCACGTTTTTGGCACAAACAAAAATAATTCAAGTGGTTGGGCAACATTTAGAAGAGACCCAAGGTCTCTATTTATAGAGCATGTGACAAAAAGAGCCGTTTGGATCATTGAATGTATATTAAATTTGAAATATGTCCGTTAGTTTCTAAACCAGGATTCCTGTGGTATTCGAATACCATCAGGGGGTATTCGAATACCGTATTCGAACACCATCAGAGGTATTCAAATACCTCTGTTTTAAAAGCTTTGTAAAAATGATTTAGAAGGATGTTATTCGAATACCTCTCAATGGTATTTGAATACCTCTATTGAAAAACAACTTTTAACACTTTTAAATGCTTTCAAAAATCATGATTTGAATTTTGGGATATTTAATTTAAAACCATTTTCATCTTTTCATGCAAAAACAATGAGATATCCAGAAAGGCTCCGTACATAAGATCCTAAGTCCTAAAGCTATTCTTGAAAGTCTTGGACTTGGTCTTGCCATCATCTTCATTATGTTTGTTATCATCAAAACCATTATCCATGATTACTAGCTAATTACATACAAAAGTCATCTGACTCCACGCCACCAGTGCTATGCTTCTCCAGATAATATATACGTAGCAAAATTAACTTTTTAGGCGTCAGTGCACCCTAGGACAGTAAAAATTTTCTCTAGTTCCATGAGTCTACTCTCTACAACAATTGAGTCGTATTCTCCTTTAAAAGGTAGAGATTGGCTTTCCGAAATTCAAACAGTTCTTGAAAATTCAGATTTGCTACAGGAGCACCTTGTTCTAGACCTCCATTTACTTGTATATGTTGGAAAATTTGATTAGTCGTGTTTGTCTATTCTCGCATTGCTGCAACAATCTCTACTGGTGTATCCATCATTCTTTCCACTTTATCCTCAGGGAGAGGATTTGCGTTGTTCCTTCTACGAGGCATCTTTTTCTGCAATCACTTTCTTATTGGTTAGAAAGCAATAATGGTTCCCAAACCACTCTGTCTAGAATTCTGCTTTGATACCATAATGTAACATCCTGCTCTAATTTTATTTTATTTTTTTAAATTTCAAGTTAGAATTAAAACATTATGTATCAAACTACTGCATTTTTCATTAGTTCATATGATATTTTACATAAGGGATTATATCCCTTCAAAAGTTAGGTTATACAAACATAACACTCTTTAAGTACAGTACCATTTTAGCAAAACTAAGCTTTACCAAAGCCTTTAAGGTGCTACTACAACTTTTCACATTTTTACATATTTACAAAATATTTTCTTCTTCTAACTACTCATCAAAGAGTAGTATGATCAGGAAGAGGTCCCTCAAGGTCACTGTGAACACGTAATCTCCTAAATTTGGCATATAAGTTTGCTCAACTCGAAAGTCAATAAGGATTCTTATGATCGGCATTCTCTGAAACATTACACCATAAAAGAGTGAGATAAAAATCTCAATAGAAAAATGCAAAAACATGTAATATAAATTTACCATTCATTCTTTACCAATCTTTATTTCTAAAATCACAACTACAAGTCCAAAAATTAAATTAGTAAAATAAGTTAGAAACAAATGACATAATAAAATGAATATTTTAAGATAAAATTAACTCAATAAAGTAGAAATAAATAACTGAATAATTTCATATGAAAACTTAAAATCTTCTTTTTATCTTTTCTTTATTATCCCATTTTAATACTTTTCATCAAATGTGTCTCTTTCTCTTCATTAAGGTGCCCCTCATGCTCTCATCATGACCACAATAATTTAATTAAGGCATCCCACAATCCTCTCATCATGACCACAATCATTAGAAATGATTAAGGCGTCCCTTAATCCTCTCATCTTGGTCACAATAATTTGACCAAGGCGTCCCTTGATCCTCTTATCATGGTCACAATAATATTTCTAATTGATTAAGGCGTCCATTAATCCTCTTATCATGGTCACAATAATAATCTCTTTGCACAATGATTCTTTTTTATCCATGGGATAGTATGTCTCTTAAAACTTTTCCATAAAATTTTCCTTTTGATATGTATAATAACTAAATTTAGTAAAAATATTTGATGAACAATATAAATGTAACATCCTAATACTAAGAACCTGATATATCTATCGTATAAAAGCCGCACAGTACTAGTTATGCTATTACTAACCTAAAACAACAAACTAAATCCATATCATTCATTCACATAAATAAATATGGAAAGCCTAAACAACGAAGAGTCATATAAATACATCATAGTCTCACAAAGACATACTATAATACATAACTTGAAAGAACTCAAAGCGGCATACAAATAAATACATAGCATATTTATTACAAGAAACTAAATTATCTACACTAGATCTTCTACTTCTTTTGCTTCTCTTTGCTTGTTCCTGGATTTACATGGAAACACCAACGGGGTGAGAAACCATAATTTCTCAGTATATGCAATTCCAAAACCAGTGTTCATTCATTCATAACGAACAAACTATACTAAACATAAGATTGAGCATGCAACAGATAATGAGCTACCGCTCAACACTATCAGAAATATACATACTATTCTATGTAGCCTTCACATGGTAAGCTATAACCTTGTTCCTCTAACACGACAAACAATGATATCAAATAACCGCCTATACAATCATAAGGTATCATTGTGAACTAACAAACAACAAGTGAGGCAACTGCCCACACAGCTACCAACAAATGCAATGCTTCATGGTATGATGTATGGTTATGCTCACACAATATCCTAATAATATGATTATGCAATGTTGATGTAGATTTTAGTTTTAGAAAACATATGCCACTTACTTATTTTCCAGTAACCTCTGTTCCCTTGTATTTGTCTCAGTAGGTTAGGTAAAAGAGTCATCACACTACCTGGTAATAAGTGGATTTCATCCCTTCACAAAGTAAGAGTACTGCTACCACCCCCATACCGGTAACCTTGACCATAATAATATCACATACTTCAAGAATCTAGGATCCAACACTCATTCCTCAAGTCATATAGTTATGCACACCATCTAAGGTTACAATACATAGGAAAATAGCAAAACAACAAGTTTGAAAAGAAGATATGCAATGTATTTCACAAATACACATAGACATTACTAGGTCTTTCCTAACCAAGTGACCAAGGAAAATTAGCAAACTAACCAACTAAGCTCACTTATCACATAAGACGCAAGGTCACGTTTCTAGTTCTTCCTATATCTCAAACCTTGTCCCATAAGAGAGTAAATGTCATCCATGCATCAACCTTCTTCACAAGAAACAACCTATGCACAATAACAAATACCAATAGATAAGTACACTTAGCTTACAACACCTAATACCTTACTTCATCACTTCACAAATGAATCACAAGGCAACCTCAAGTTGCACAAGGTTCTAGGTATTGGCCTATGACATTCTACATCTCAAGGATGCCTATGGCTTCTCAAATCCTATCACAAGGTTCACTCTAACCAAGTGAAAGGTTCTAACTAGAATACATGCTCTCTTAGCTCAACTCAATCACATAAAGGAACCAACCCATGTCTCTAGCAAAACTAGCTCACTTATGTCTAGAACCTTGCGTCATCACCTCCCAAGTGATTTCAAGGTCAACCTCATGTTGAACAAGGTTCTAACACTTCCTTATTGCATTCCAACACACTTGGATGCTCAAGGTTCCCAAGACTAGCCTATGGCAATCCAACATACTATGGAAGCCTAAGGTGTCACAACATATTACCCTTTGACACTCCACCTCAGTTTGCATGTCTAGGGTCCCTCAACTATATTCTAAGGCATTTTCCACACTTTGGATGCCTAAGGGTTCTCCAACCAAGTCCTAAGGCAAATCCCCTCACATTGGGTGCCTAAAGGTTTTCCAACTTCTCATATATGCAAGTATTAAGTTACCTTTATAACCATATACAAGTCTAACATGATTATCTAGGGTGTTACAATAAATATGGTAACAAACATTAAATTAGTATAATAGAAATATAATATAGATAAGAAATGATAACTCTGTGAAATAGAGTTATTACACAAGCATTTTCTGATATATTTATAGGCTAGATCCTTGAGTTTTACCATGTTTTCATTCAATCCTTGATAAAAATTGTTTAAGAGTGCTTGTTCATACATCAGCATAAATTGAAATATATACACTTGCTCTTTTTATAAATAATTGACTAATTTAGTTTTTGCTACTTCAAGGAGCTTGTGAGGTGGCATGGGAGCTTACGAGAGCAAGATAGATGAAAAGTATGAGCTATCAAAGCAGCAAGGTGGAGGTCTAGGTAGCTAAGGTATTTTGAAAATCAGATTGGCATGTGTTTAAAGAAGTGTCGCGGCACAAACTGGTTAAATGTCGCGGCACTCCTATTAAAGTGAAAAGTTACGTATTTAAACGTAACTTGTTGCAGAGTAAAAAAAGAGACTTTTGACATTTTTTGAAAACCTAAATTTCTGGAGGCTTTGGGGAAGAAATTGGACGCAACTCTTCGAGAGTGAGCTTGGAGAAAGGAAGCAAAGGTTAATGAAGAATTAGAGAAGCTTAGCAATCCTCCATTGTTCCATCACAACACATAGTTCCATCCTTCATCTTCTCTTTATTTTCATGATGCCTTTGTTACTCTCTCTTGAGTTTATTTACATTGAAACCATGATGTTCTAATTTTCTTTTCTAGGGTTCTAATGGATCTTATTATGTAAGTTGAATTAATTGTAATCCTTTTATGCTCTTATGATAATTTTGATTATGAATTCCTAATTTTATGCTTAATGCTCATCATTGATTGGCCATTATTTGTGTTGTTTTGGTGAACCTATTGAACTAGACATAGCGATTTGGATGTTGGATCATGAGATTAGGAATTGCATGTTCAATTATATTCAATTGTATGGATGAATTGATTAGCCAATAGGATAGAAGTATACCTATTGGTCATGCATAACAAATGTTTGATATTTATTCTCAATGCATGGGATTTTGTCAATTCACATAGAAATATAGTATTTTGATTAAAGCCCATAGGTTTACAAGGCCATCAAAAGAGATTTGTAAATGCTTGAACACGTTGGCTAACATAATCAATTTATTGTTCAAGAGTAATAAAAGGATTACATGAAATTAAATGAAATAATAAGTGAAGTTAGACCCTAGATTCCCAAACCATTGTTTCTTCTCTGCTTATTTTTATTCTGTTTTAGAATTGTTATTTTAATTCATTTTACTTTTTAATCACTTATTTCAACTCGATTGCTTGGAATAGAGAACAAGTTGTAATTGGTTAATATTTGGCATAGATTTTTAACACAGTCCTCGTGAGAACGATACTCGAATATTCACTCTTATTACTTGTTGATACGTGCGCTTGTGTAGTCTGGCAAATGGGCAACAAGAAACAAGTGTTAAAATAATTAATATAATATAATTATTATGGTATAATAGAAAAATTGACGTAACTAAGTCATATAAATATCCAAAATGGACTTGAATAATGATAAGAACATGATTTATGTAAAACAATGAGTTACATTGAAATACTTTTGAAATCATGTTCTATTTGAATAAGACCTCTTGAAATTCATCCTGGAAGTGTTATTCGAATACTTTGTGGTTTATTAGAATAAACCAATTAAAATATAGCTTTTGACATGCTTTTGAGGGAGCTTATTCAAACAATTGGTTTACACAGAGGGGTATAATATCATATATAACTTGTTGCATCATTATGAAAATAAAGCATTTGCATTAGTAAGAAAATATAGTACAATGAGTTGCATAGCAGGGAATAAAAAAAATCAAATGTAACATTGTTGCATTAGTAAGAAAACAAAGCATAAGGATCAACAAGATATAATGGGTTGTATTACTAAAAAAAATAGAGCATACATGTATGGATTTATGGACTAGAATATATGAATATTAGAAATAAAGGGTAAGAAATGGTGTTTTTGTCATATCCTACCTAGATTTCAGAACTTGGATTAGTGATGGTGAGGTTGAAGATGAAGGAAATGAAAATGGTAGAAAACAGGGGTTGTGTTTGTAGCTTGAGTGAGTGTGTTTATTGACAAAAAATGGTGGGGAACATGGCATTTATAGAGTTATTTCAGGCTGGTATTACGTAAGATGATGATGTAGAATATGATGTGGGAGTGTATGTGTCAAAACGAGAGAGGATTTTGAGAAAAATCTTCCCCGTAATCATGTGTTAATCTGATTTTTATCCAAATGGATACACATTTTTGCCTCAAAAGTTTCATTTTAGGCACTTGAATATCTTTTTCTAGAATTTTCCAGGTTTTACGTTCATGGCTTTGCCACTTGTTACTATCATGATTTCCATAGTTTCCCCACGTAACAATACTTGTGTCATCATCATTTAATGCATCATACACTTGTTCCTTTGCGTGTTTGGCTTGATTATTTTCCTCCTATAATGAATATCAAGTCCTTGGATTCTGCTAATCATTATTTCTTTCTTCTCTTTAATTCCTACTACACCATTTAGTTATATTAGAATTTGGTTTAACGAACTAGAATCAGAAGTGAGAAGAATCACGTTATTTGGCCATTGGATGAATAAAAGGGATACATTTTCTCTTATATATTTGCTCTGTAACTTCCTTTAAAATCTTTATTAAAATGGTTCATTTTTTTTATATGATTGCATTGCTGAAACTTTACCTTTTGGTTATTAGCCTTATATTAAAAATTGTTTTATTTTGTAGCTTTTCTTTATATTAAGGGTTATTTATATATTGTATTTATTTCACTTGTATTTATTCCATTTATATATATATATATATATATATATATATATATATATATATATATATATATATATATATATATATATATATATATATATATATATATATATATATATATATATATATATATATATATATGCCTATGAAGGCTTGATATGTATCATTTTGATATTGATGTAGAAAAGTGATGCATTGGACTATATAGGTTTAGGACTCTAGAATGTCTTATACAGGATATGTATAATTGGATATTACAGGTGAATGTTTGTGCTTCGGGTTGGTATATGACATGTTTATGGTACTCGATTAGATAAATGTGCAAGTTCCTAGAGTTCTATCTGGAGGACTCAAAGGACACTAAGGTAATAATGAATAAAAAAAATTAACCTTCACAAGTCTTGAGTAGAAATGAAATTGGTATACTTAATTACCAAGCAAGGTAAAAAGTTTAGTTGTGACGTGCCTGAGCCTAAGTGCTTCAGTGTAATCTGGATACACATGGAGTAGTTAGTCTTGGGGCATTAGATTTAGTGGTATCAGAGCAGTTCATCTTGTTGAACTTGGGTAAGGACTGGTCATGCTTGTAGCATATTAGAAGTTCCCATTTTATGTTTTGCACTATGGTTTTCTTGTCTCTAATAAAGAGATGTATAGTTAGTTTAGATATGCATAACTGCCTTAGGTTTGATTGTTAGAGGTTTCTGCCATATTGTTTACATAATATTGAGACTGATAAACTTAATATATATTGTTCTATGTGTTAGAAGCCAATAGCATCTGTAACACCCCTTTGGGGATGCCACACATATAAAGAAAAATAAAATAAATAAATAAAATCTACCCAAGTTGTAAAACATTTGTTAAATAATATTACATATTGTAAGATAATTCCTGATAAATAGAATATTGTTAAATAAAATATGCGAAATAGCAAATAAACAAAACAACATTACTTATAATATACAGATGATTTAAGTTATAAGTTGTACAAATAATTTACAACTAAAACTACAAATATTTAAACGAAAACAAGAATAAAGCAATAAAAGAGTCAATATATATAGACATATACGCAGACGCGCCCAAAAAAAAAACATCATGCATATTTAATCCTCAAGGATCACTCTCAACATGAAAATGATCATCAGGAGACAAATATCCTGGATGTCTCGACTCTCGGCGGACATGAGACCGCGCAGTCGATACGAGTGTCATCTCACTAGGCTCAATGGATATCCCACCCCAATGACGCCTAATGGATAAGGGTAACTCTAAGTGTAGAAATACTTGTCGTAGTCATGATCGGCTCTCCATCAAACCGATGACGTAGAGTCACAGTCAGCCGTCCTACATACGTCACAGAGTCTCGGTCTCCTCGCAGATGCCAAGCCAATGAACCTCCATGAAACTCTAGCTGTACAAACCCCAAAAATCCTGGCACTGCCATCTCCCACAATCAATCCAAAGGATATGGATGATCGGATGGTTCTTGATCGTCGAACTGATCTTCCTCTTGCTGTTCTTCTTCTTCCTCGGGGTACAGAATCTCTAGAGGCTGCTCCTCTTCCTCAAAGTCTTTACCGCGTAAAATAAATATACAGAAAATATATACAACGAAGAGGTAAGACAATCTAAAATCACCACAAACATGGCAAATAAGAAGACGACAAACAACAGATATACAGTTCATGCAATATGAAAAGCTATAACATTAATAAGTAACAGAGTAGTGTAAAGATTCAAAAAGATTTAAATATCCCAACAATATACCATCACAGATAAAATAAAACAAGAAACAAATGATACAATACAACAATAGATAAAACAAATACAAGAAACAAATAAATCAATATCAATATAATAAACAGATAAGATAAAAATAAATAGATAAGACAAAATAAATAAATAGATCCCAATAAATAAATATAAGACACACCCTACTCCATGGAGCTAAAAAAAACACACAAAGATATCAGAGAGAATGACTCGCAAAAATCTATTAGTACCACGGCTGCCCAACCAACTATTGTGCGGTCACACGTTGCGTCTATAGCCCCACGACACAGGAATCCATCATCCAGGCGTGGTGTAGTTCACGGTCTCACGTTGTGGCACTACAGGCAAATGTACTACTAGACTTTACAAATCTCGATTAAATATAGTGCGCGTCGAGTCCATTAGTGTGCTATCGGTTTACCACGGCCCAGCGGAGCTACCAACTGTCCACATATGGGATACCGTACACTAACATTTCCAAGTCCATTAGAACAATGAACCACACTACGTTTATCGCATCGACAACACGATGTGATTCGTCTCGTCAACCAATCCACCAAAAATTTGGCATAAACTCAATACATAATTCCAAAAATATGAAATTATGAAAATGCCCTCAAGATAAATATGCCCTCAATGGCAGAAAAATAGAAAGCATAGACGGGTTCACATTTTCCCGACAGCGAAAAATCCTCAAAAACCTGTACGGGTTCACATTTTCCCGACAGCATAAAATAAATACATCAACGGTCAATTGCATAGAAATTTTATCGCGTTTTCACAATTCCTTCGTTTTTACAAACGTTTATAAATCGCGTAAATATATTTTTCTGTTTTTAAAATCGCGTAGAATTTTTAATACGTTTTCTCAATCGCGTAGGATTTTTAAATCATTTTCTTGTCCAAATCCCTTAAAAATCACTGTTTAAATAAACAGAAATAATAATTAGTACGTTTAAACTACGTGTAATATTTTCCATACCGTATACTGTCTTTTGGACATCTTTTCTATCTTATTTATCCGTTTTTACTAAAAATTGACAGTATTTTTGTTTAGAAAATTAATAAGAATGGTTTCCTAATTTTTTTCGTAAAAACTCTGTTTATTTAAATAAACCGGATAATTTAATCTTTTAAAAACTCCTAACATGCTTCAAAATATAGTATGACCCATATGTTAGAAATTCTTAAAGATTACTGTATTTCCTTTATAACAATAAAATCATTAATTTTAATTCCTTAAATTAATTCTAATCTATTGATTTCTTAAAAACTCATTTTAGAAAAAAATTCTTGTTAACATATAATACCTTCTTTATACTTGAAAATGGTTTGGAATTGATTTTAGAAATCAAGAATATCTAGTTTGGCATGTTGGCGAATTTCCTAAATCTTTTGAAATTGATTTCTAAATTATTTCTCATCTTCTAAATATATGTCAAACTTATTGTATTGTCTAAATTCATTTAACCATTGTTTTAGAAAATGGTTTTTGAAATCAACACATTCATTTTAGGCATGTTGGCCGAAAATACTAAGTCTTACCATTTGATTTCTAAATTCATTTTCTTTGATCTAATCAACTTGAAACCTTCTTAATTCTCCTAGGTTAATTAAATTACCTTTTAAGAAAATTAAGAGAACATTTTGGTTCTCCATTTGGTTACAAACCGTGGGCATTATGGAGTGTTCTTTGGAACACACATGCATTTCCTTGACATGTTATTCACATCCTATACATTATCATGCCATTCTATACTTTATCATGCAATTCTAACACATGCAATGTTATCAAAGCTTATAGACATGCAACTTAAAGCTTGTAGACATGCAATTTATTACAAACAACAAATAGGAAAGCTACTAACAAATACACAACCACATCAAATAAGCTATTAACAAGCACACACATGAATCCTTATGGATTCTACAATCACAAAATCAACTCCATCTTCTTACCACCATCCTTAGGTGATAAGATTTGTCTTCCTCTTACCTTAAATGAAGACAAAAGGTTTCTTTCACTCCTCCTAGAGCTTCGGTTTTCCTCCTCCAAAAACCTAGCAAGCTTAAACAAAAACTACAAGTTACTAAACATTAAAAGAGAGCTTAAACCATGGATAAATCATGGCTTAGAACTTTGAAAAAAGAGTTTAGAAAAGAAAAACAAGAGATTTCACCTCCTTGGTCAAATCTTCCAAGTAGGTTTTCAAGCTTCAAATGAAGGATTTTGCAAGAACTCTCAACTAGAGATGTTCTTAGGATTGTGTTTAGGTTTAGAAAACTTGGTTAGAAGAAATTTTGGATGATTGGATGGTATAGTATCAAGCTTGGCCGAATGGTTGAGAAAGGAAGCAACAATGGTGTTTAGGGTTCTTGGATGAGAGAGAAGAGAGAAAATGCATGAAAGATGAAGTGATCTTTTGGTCTTCCAACCTCACTTGGCCGTAGCCTTCATTGCATGCAAGGTGTGCATTTGCTTGGCTTCATCCAAGCCCTTGGATGCATCAAAGGTCAAGATTAAGCCTTGATTAGCAAGCTTGTTTCCTATTGGTTGCTCCTAACCTAGTCATTACCCTTAGTCACCATGCTTAGTCACTAATTAACCTAGTCATCTAGCTTAGTCACTATGTTCAAGAATGTTCCTTCACTAATGATGATTAATTAAGCTACTAAGTTAACTGTTTAGCTAAACGTGAGTCCCGCAAAATATTTCCGGGTCCACTGTTACTAAATTATACTGACTAATAAAATAATATTATAATAATACAAAATTATTTTATTAGACAGTTAAATCTTAAAAATTAAAAGATTAATTTTAGGCTCATTCAGAATTGGGTTTAGTAAGATCCCCGTAGCAAATCACACAAAAAGTCCATATAAAATCACAGACAGTAATATTAGACACTAAATCAAGTAGAAAACAATTAAAAACAACAAAAACAAGACAAACAAAGATGTTCGGACGTAATGGTCATTTTTCCATTTTTTCCCACAACGTAGCTAATCATCCAAAAAGTTCAAATAAAATTACGAGGCATGTATTAATTGTCGTATATCTTTCAAAAAATTAAAACAGTAGCTCGGAAAAACTTTTATTTTACCGTCTCGAAACAAATTACGTAAAAAGACTAAATAAAATTTGAGCCTGTATAAACGTATTTGTATTTCATGCAGAAATCGAGAAACAGTAAAATAGGGACACAACGGTCATTCACACGAAAGCTTGAAAAACAGCAAACAGTACATTCGGTACATTTTCTAAAAATTGGGGTGTTACAATTCTCCCCAACAAATAAAAATTTCGTCCTCGAAATTCGCTGTTCCTCAAAACAAATGAGGATACTGATCCTTCATTTTATCTTCCAGCTCCCAGGTAGCTTCACCCGTCACATCATTCCATATGACCTTCACTAGCTCGATCATCTTTCCTCGAAGCTGCTTTACCTTTCTGTCCTCAATTCTGACAGGTAAAGTTTCATAAGTCAAATTCTCCTTCAGCTGCACTTCATCTGGCTGTATAACATGCGTCGGATCTGGTATATACTTCCGTAACTGAGACACATGAAACACGTCATGCAGATTCGACAGAAACGGCGGCATAGCGATCTGATATGCTACAGGACCTATACGTCGAATAATTTGATACGGTCCAATGAACTTAGGAGTAAGCTTCTTAGACTTAATAACTCTTCCGACACCAGTCGTAGGAGTAACTCTTAGAAACACATGCTCCCCCTCCTCAAACTCAAGAGGTCGTCTTCGTTTATCCGCATAACTTTTCTGTCTGCTTTGCGTCGTCTTCATCTTCTCTTGTATCATCTTTACCTTTTCCGTAGTCTGTTGTACAAGATCGGGTCCAATAGTCATACTTTCCCCATCTTGATACCAACACAACGGTGTTCGACATCGTCTTCCATACAATGCTTCATAAGGTGCCATTCCGATGCTTGAGTGAAAACTATTGTTGTAGGTGAATTCTATCAGAGATAAAAATTCATCCCAACTTCCTCGTTGTTCCAAAACACAAGCACGCAACAGATCCTCTAAAGACTGTATAGTTCTTTCTGTCTGACCATCTGTCTGCGGATGATACGCTGAACTCAGTCGTAACTTAGTTCCCATAGCTTCTTGCAGACTCCGCCAAAACCTTGACGTAAACCTCGGATCTCGATCAGAAACTATACATGTAGGTACACCATGTAATCTGACAATCTCATTGATGTACAACTGGGTTAATCTTTCCAATGAATACTTAATATTAATTGGTAAGAAATGAGCCGATTTCGTAAGCCTATCGACTATAACCCATATCGAATCATGACCTTTCCTCGTCTTTGGCAAACCAGTAACGAAATCCATCGATATACTATCCCATTTCCATTCTGGAATAGATAACGGTTGTAACATTCCAACTGGTCTTTGATGTTCCACTTTCGCCTTTTGACAGACTAGAAAGTTGACACACACCTAATAACATCACTCTTCAATCCATGCCACCAGAATAACTTCTTCAAGTCTTGGTACATCTTTGTTATGCCTGGATGCATACTCTAAAGAGTAGTATGGGCATGTTCCACAATATATCGCCTCAGCTCCCGGTCACGAGGAACACAGACTCTACCCCGAAACCTCAGAATTCCATCAGTTCCTTCTTTGAACTCTATTGTCTCGTCTTGCTTTATTTGTTCTCTTATTCCTTGCAAAAATTCATCGGCATTCTGTTTTTTCCTTATGTCTTCCATCAGCTCGCTCGAGATAGTAACCATGTTAATACAGATCTTCCCCGGTTTTAACTCAACAAATGACCACACATCTCTAAACTGTTCAATGAGCTCCTTTTCCTTGATCATCAGAGCAGAAGCACTGATAATCTTTCTACTTAAGGCGTCAGCCACGACATTCGCCTTACCAGGGTGGTACAACAGTTGAAAATCATAATCTTTCAGGAATTCTAACCATCTCCGCTGCCTCATGTTCAGCTCCTTCTGATCATACAAGTATTTCAAGCTCTTGTGATCACTGAAAATGTTGAACGTTGCTCCATAGAGAAAATGTCTCCATATCTTTAGAGCAAAAACCACGGCCAATTCCAAATCGTGCGTTGGATAATTCCTCTCATGAACCTTCAATTGTCGAGAAGCATATGCCACAACGTTCCGATCTTGCATCAACACGCATCCTAGCCCTTGATAAGAAGCGTCGCAATACACATCAAAAGATTTCGTCGAATCTGGTAGGATCAACACCGGTGCAGTTGTTAATCTCTTCTTCAACTCTTGAAAACTGGCTTCACGTTCTTCCGTCCATTCAAAAGCTTGATTTTTCCTCGTAAGCTGCGTAAGTGGTCCAAGCAATCTTGGAAAAACCTCGATAAACCTCCGATAATAACCAGCAAGTCCAACAAAACTTCGAACTTCTGTTACCGTCTTAGGTCTTTCCCATTGTAAAACAGTCTCCACTTTAGATGGGTCTACCGTAATACCATCTTTGGAAATCACGTGACCTAGAAACTGAACTTCCTCTAACCAGAATTCACACTTAGCCAATTTCTCATATAGTTGCTTCTCCCTCAAAATCCGAAGAACAACACCAAGATGTTCAGCATGCTCTTCCTTTGATTGAGAATAGATCAGAATGTCATCGATAAAGACAACAACAAATCTGTCTAAATAAGGACGAAAAATCCTGTTCATATAATCCATAAATATGGCAGGAGCATTCGTTACCCCGAATGGCATTACTTGATACTCATAATGTCCATAACGAGTTCGAAAAGCAGTTTTCGGTACATCTTCCTCTTTAACACGAATCTGATGATACCCCGATCTCAGATCTATCTTAGAAAATACCACAGCTCCTCTTAACTGATCTATCAAATCGTCAATTCTTGGAAGCGGATATTTATTCTTGATAGTCACCTTGTTCAGCTGACGATAATCCACACAAAGCCGAGACGTTCCGTCCTTCTTCTTGACCAAAAGCACTGGCGCACCCCATGGTGAAACACTAGGTCGCACAAACTCTTTCTCCAACAACTCCACCAATTGCTTCTTCAGCTCCTCCAATTCCACTGGCGACATACAATACGGTGCAATTGAGATAGGACCCGCTCCTAGTACTAAATCAATTGAAAACTCGATCTCCCTCCCGGGTGGCAAACTAGGTACGTCATCAGGAAAAACATCAGGAAACTCGTTGACAACATGAATAGTATTCACATCCTTCTCATTCTTAACTTCTAGAGAAGACAATACCATATATCCCTGCGCTCCCTCTTTTAACAAAGACTTGACCTTAACAGCAGTTAAGAATCCAGACTTTTCTTCCTTAGGAAAAACTATGGTTTTACTGGCACAATCTATAAGGATATGGTTAGAACATAACCAGTCCATCCCTAAAATTACATCTATCTCAACAAGAGGTAAACAAATCAAGTTGACCATAAACAAACGGCCCTTCACAACAATAGGACAATCCAAACAGATCTTAGATGTAACAACAGGTTTAGCAGTTAGCGTAGATACACTCAATTTAACATTCAGAGAAGACACAGGCAACTTCAATCTTTCCACACAATCATAGGAAATAAATGAGTGTGTAGCACCAGAATCATACAATACAGTCAGAAGATTACCTCCAATGTCTCCTTATCCCTGAATAAGATCATCAGACTTAGAAATCTCGATCCCATCATTGTATATACTCGTCCTCCCGACCTTGGTTGAGTACTTCCAGATTTTTGCTTTGATTAGCTCTAACATACCGAACAACGGTTTCTTCTCAGTCGAGTACAATCTTTCGACATATGCCCAGGCATCCACGCTTAAAACAGATGTCCCTCGATTGTACAATCTGGAGATATATGGCCCTTCTTACCGCACTTAAAACACGTTGGCGTAAACACCACCTTCTGCCCTGCTCCACTACCGCGTACACTTCCTCCAACTGGCGGTTGCTGAGTTTGATTTCCTTGTGGTCTAGAATACGGCTTGCGTTGAAACCGATTCGTATTGCTACCTCCACCTCTTTGAAACCTTGTCGGTCCAAAGTTACGATTCCTCTGATCTCTCGACGGCTCAAGCTCCTCAAGTCGTGCACATGCATCCACCAAAGCATGAAACTGAGTCATTCTCAAAGATACCACTCCTCGTTTCAGTTCCACCCTTAACCCTGATTCAAACTTCCGACATCTCCACACATCGTCTTGTCGTGTCTGAGCATAATATGAGAATTGAGACAAATTCTCAAACTTTGTGGCATACTCATTCACCGTCATATTCCCCTGTCGCAAACCAAGAAATTCCATTTCTTTGGCATGCCTAGCACTCGCAGGAAAATACTTATCCAGAAAAGCATTAGAAAACACTTCCCATGTGATCTCAGTCCCTTCAGCTTGCAATACTCGGCGGGTTCCTTTCCACCAAAGTTCTCCATCACCCCTTAGCATAAAAACAACATAAGTTACCTTCTTATCATCCATGCATCTCATTCCTTCAAAGATCCTCTCCAAATCTTGCATCCACTGACTTGCTTTCTCCGGATCCACCTCGCCTCTAAATTGTGGCGGATTATGGCGCCTAAATTCAGACAAATTTAGGGCATCAGCAGTAGCATCTTGCTGTTGAGCTGCTCTCATATTCTGCTGCATCATTACTTCACCATCCGTTTGTATAGCCTCGAAAATCATAGGGTCCACATCACGATTCATGTTCGTACGTCCTCTACCTCGTCCGTAGACATCTTTTTCTTCAAACAAAACAAAACAAAATTAGATACATCCTTTTAGATACTTCCGAAAGGATATAAATCATAGAGAAGCATACAAAGACAAACAAAAACAGACCCAACCACAACCCCAAAAGACTCTAAGGGCTCGATACCAACTAATGTAACACCCTTTGGGGATGCCACACATATAAAGAAAAATAAAATAAATAAATAAAATCTACCCAAGTTGTAAAACATTTATTAAATAATATTACATATTGTAAGATAATTCCGATAAACGAGAATATTGTTAAATAAAATATGCGGAAATAGCAAATAAACAAAACAACATTACTTATAATATACGGATGATTTAAGTTATAAGTTGTACAAATAATTTACAACTAAAACTACAAATATTTAAACGAAAACAATAAATAAAGCAATAAAAGAGTCAATATATACGTACATACGCAGACGCGCCCAAAAAACATCATGCATATTTAATCCTCCGAAGGATCACTCTCAACATGAACATGATCATCAGGAGACAAATATCCGGATGTCTCGACTCTTAGGCGGACATGAGACCGCGCAGTCGATACGAGTGTCATCTCACTAGGCTCAGTGGATATCCCACCCCAATGACGCCTAATGGATAAGGGTAACTCTAAGTGTAGAAATACTGTCATAGTCATGATCGGCTCTCCATCAAACCGATGACGTAAAGTCACAGTCACCGTCCTACATATGTCACGAGTCTCGGTCTCCTCGCAGATGCCAAGCCAATGAACCTCCATGAAACTTTAGCCGTACAAACCCCAAAAATCCAGCACGCCATCATCTCCCACAATCAATCCAAAGGATATGGATGATCGGATGGTTCTTGGTCGTCGAACCGATTTTCCTCTTCTTTGTTCCTCTTCTTCCTCGAGTACGTAATCTCTAGAGGTGTTCCTCTTCCTCAAACTCTTTACCATATAAACAGTATATACTGAGAAAACACATACAATAAAGAGGTAAGACAATCTAAAATCACCACAAACATGGCCAATAAGAAGACGACAAACAACAGATATACAATTCATGCAATATGAAAAGCTATAACATTAATAAGTAACGAGTAGTGTAAAGATTCAAAAAGATTTAAATATCCCAACAATATACCATCACGATAAAATAAAACAAGAAACAAATGGCACAATACAACAATAGATAAAACAAATACAAGAAACAAATAAATTAATATCAATATAATAAACAGATAAGACAAAAATAAATAGATAAGACAAAATAAATAAATAGATCCCAATAAATAAATATAAGACACACCCTACTCCATGGAGCTAAAAAAAACACACAAGTATCAGAGAGAATGACCCGCCAAATCTATTAGTACCACGGCTGCCCAACCAAACTATTGCGCTGTCTCACGTCGCGTCTATAGCCCCACGACACAGGAATCCATCATCCAGGCGTGGTGTAGTTCACGGTCTCACGTTGTGACACTACAGGCAATGTACTATTAGATTTCACGAAATCTCGATTAAATATAGTGCGTGTCGAGTCCATTAGTGTGCTATCGGTTTACCACGGCCTAGCGGGCTACCAACTCGTCCACATATGGGATACCGTACACTAACGTCTCCAAGTCCATTAGAACAATGAACCACACAACGTTTATCGCATCGACAACACGATGTGATTAGTCTCGTCAACCAATCCACCAAAAATTTGGCATAAACTCAATACATAATTCCAAAAATATGAAATTATGAAAATGCCCTCAAGATAATAATATGCCCTCAATGGCGTAAAAATAGAAAGCTTGCGGGTTCACATTTTCCCGACAAATAAAAAAATCCTCAAAAGCCTGCGGGTTCATATTTTCTCGACAGCATAAAATAAATACATCAACGGTCAATCGCGTAGAAATTTTATCGCGTTTTCACAATTCTTTCGTTTTTACAAACGTTTATAAATCGCGTAAATATATTTTTCTATTTTTAAAATCGCGTAGAATTTTTAATACGTTTTCTCAATCGCGTAGGATTTTTAAATCATTTTCTTGTCCAAATCCCTTAAAAATCACTTTTTTAAATAAACGAAATAATAATTAAATGCGTTTAAACTACGTGTAATATTTTTCATACCGTATAATCTTGTCTTTTGGACATCTTTTCTATCTTATTTATCCGTTTTTACTAAAAATTGACAGTATTTTTGTTTAGAAAATTAATAATAATGGTTTCCTAATTTTTTTCGTAAAAACTCTGTTTATTTAAATAAACCGGATAATTTAATCTTTTAAAAGCTCCTAACATGCTTCAAAATATAGTATGACCCATATGTTAGAAATTCTTAAAGATTACTGTATTTCCTTTATAACAATAAAATCATTAATTTTAATTCCTTAAATTAATTCTAATCTATTGATTTCTTAAAAACTCTTTTTAGAAAAAAATTCTTGTTAACATATAATACCTTCTTTATACATGAAAATGGTTTGGAATTGATTTTAGAAATCAAGAATATCTAGTTTGGCATGTTGGCCGAATTTCCTAAATCTTTTGAAATTGATTTCTAAATTATTTCTCATCTTCTAAATATATGTCAAACTTATTGTATTGTCTAAATTCATTTAACCATTGTTTTAGAAAATGGTTTTTGAAATCAACACATTCATTTTAGGCATGTTGGCGAAAAATACTAAGTCTTACCATTTGATTTCTAAATTCATTTTCTTTGATCTAATCAACTTGAAACCTTCTTAATTCTCCTAGGTTAATTAAATTACCTTTTAAGAAAATTAAGAGAACATTTTGGTTCTCCATTTGGTTACAAACCGTGGGCATTATGGAGTGTTCTTTGGAGCACACATGCATTTCCTTGACATGTTATTCACATCCTATACATTATCATGCCATTCTATACTTTATCATGCAATTCTAACACATGCAATATTATCAAAGCTTATAGACATGCAACTTAAAGCTTGTAGACATGCAATTTATTACAAACAACAAATAGGAAAGCTACTAATGTAACACCCCAAACTTTCTATGTATTAAACTGTAATCTTGGATTAACAATTCTACTTGTTTAGTGATTTACGTGTCTTGTAAAAGTTATTTTGAATATTAATGCATATTTGATCGTTTTGAGTAATTTGTTCCGTGTCAAGAAAATAATATTTTTCAGGCCGGAAAAATCTACGTAAATTAATTTTTACTGTTTAGTTTTAATTAATTTACGTAATCTAATTTGATATTTGTGAGTTTTGTAATTTTTGCAATTTTATGTGTGATTTTGAAATTTTTACTGTTTATGGCCCCCACGAGGTGTATGTGGGCCAGGTGGCCATATGACGTGGGCCCAGTGGGTCCAAAAATGAAAAATTTTTCTACGTATAGAAAAATTTGTCTTGTTTAGACGGAGACGCGGATCTTACTAAACTTTGAATCAGGAAACAGTTTTAGAAAATTTCTTTTCTTGTATTTTGTCTTGTATTTAATTATCGATGATAAAAATACAAGTAATTATATTTTTGTGAGGTTATAATGGATAAAAATAAAATTCTATATTATTAAAATATTATTAAGATAACATTAGTGGTTTGGATATCCACTATTAATTTAATTACAATTAGACATTCAATCTTGATTTAATTAACGGTGGAGATTTGATCTTAAAAGTAAATAGGATCAATTATAACCGTTGGATTGAAATTAAATCAAGGGTAGGGATTTAATCTTCTAAATGGCTATGACCATTATCAACCCTTGGATGTAAAATTAATCAATGGTGGAGATGGATCATTAATGACCATTGGATTTGGATTTAGATCAATGGTGGAGAATTGGTCATCAAAAATGATTACAACCATTTTGGACCCTTGGATGTAAAGTTTGAAGGTGTAATCTTGGCCCTTTATTTTTGGAGACACATCTAAGGGATGGGGTTTAAAGAGAGAGATCCAATGGTCCATAATAAGTCTTCTACCTATAATGCTTTTAATTAATACCTATTTTACCTATAATGTTTTAAATTAATATCTAAAATGACTAAAAACAAAATGACTATCAAATTGTCATATTTTTCCATGCATGAAGAAGGGGGGGGGGACGGTTGAAGAAGCAAGGAAGGAAGGAGACCAAGATAGAATAGGCTTTTTAGGCCAAAGAAAAAGGATAGAAAAGGTTAAGGAAAATTGCCAAGTGTTAAGACAATTTCCTATTGATCATCAATGCATATGTTTTTCAAACTTCACTTTTTCTTCTCCCTAATAGCATGCTACGGCAATGCTCTTCTTTGAAGACTAAAAACACTCATTTCTATATTTCCTAATACCATTTCTTCATTCTTCCACTTAAGTTTCAAGACCAAACCAAAAGCAAACTCCATTTCTCTCCCAAAAACACACCATTCGGCCAAGTCTCCAATTCTCTCTTCCATCACTTTTTAATTTCATACAACCTAGTTTCTTGAATCCTTTCATCATTCTAAGAACCTTTTTAGTTCACACCAAGTTCTAATTCTTCCATCTTGAAGGACTTTTACTAAGATCAAGTTCTAGAGCTTTTGTTGGTGAAGTGTAAGAAAACTTCATTTATTCTTTTCTTTTTCATGTTCTAAACCATGTTTGATCCATGGTTCTTCTTATTCAAGCTTGATATACTAATTTTATTATATTTGTTTCATGTTTAAGAACTTGTATTGGTGGAGATCTTGCTCCAAAGACAAAGCAACAAGCTCTTTGGTGGTTCTTCAAGAGGTAAGAGGGATATTTATCTCACCAACCAAGCATGGTGGTGAGGGATGGTTTTTATATTTGATGGATGGTGAATCCATGTGAGGATTCCTATCCATGGTCATGTAATAATTTGTGTGTGTGTTATGTGCTTTAATTATTTTTGCTTATGCTTGATATATTTTGCATGATTTACTTGTGTTTGCATGCTTAGTAAAATTTTTAATTGCTTATAGGGTAAGCTTATGATGTGCATGATGATATATGTTGAATATATTATGATGGATGTATGTTGAAATAAGCAAAATTTTGGCTCCAAAGGCCATGGAGGAGGTCACGGTTTTGAGCTTCCAAGACTAGGGTTTTTATTGAAAATTTTCAAGAACAATGAAGTTGATTGTTAGTCCTTGAACTAAAGTAAATTTCAGCTAAGACGCTAATTAAATTAGTGTTCACAAAAATGATATTTTCATAAGTGATAAAATTGGATGATTTGAGAAGTAAAGAAAATAAACAAGAAGGTTTGTTTTATAAAAAGAGTGTACATGGTTTTAAGTAGTATTTTCATGAAGTTATTTTATGTAGAAATAAAGAATGAAAATTATTTAAGATAGAAGAAAAATATTTCATGGTTCCAATGGCCATCTATAAGGTTTTGATAATTTAGAAAAAAATGTTTTGATGCAATAAAATATAAGAATTTTCAAATAAGGACTTTGGAAAGGAATTTAAGTGTTGAACTTTAAATTATCTTAAGAAGAATTGATTTTTAGAAGTGATTTAGAAATATAAAAGAAAACATTTGTAACTTAAACATAAAATTTGATTTAATGTTTAGAAATGATTTAGAAATATAAAAGGAAATGTTGTAACTTAAAATTTCTAACGTAGAATTTAAGTATTGGGTTTTGAAAATGTTAGGAAATTTAAATTTTGAAATAGTGATTAAATCAATTAAATATGATTTGGTAAGATTAAATCAATAAAAAGTGATTTTGAGAAAATATAGTACGGAAGGGATTTTTGATAGAAAGAAAATAATGTAAGAAATTATATTTTTATGAGAAATGTTCAAAATAATATTTTTAAAGTTAAGAAATATTTTGTGAAGGGTGAAAACGGTGAAAAACAATTTACGTAACTCAAAAACGTAATTTTTAAGTTACTTGATTTGAAAAAACGTTAAATTATTCCTACGCGATTTGTAGCAGCGTTTAAATATTTTATACGATTTAAATGTTGTGGAAACATTGCTATGCATTTTAAAAATAAAAGATTATTTTTACGCAATTTAGAATACATAGAAAATAGTTTTGTGATTTTTAAATGTAACGAGAAAAATGTTACAAATCATTACTTTATGCGTAAAAAAACGTAAAAAAAATATTTTGCGAATGAGAAAAACATAGTAATGTGATTTAACATTAATTATACAAGAACCTTACGATTAAAAATAATATATGAATCTTGTATAAGAAATTGAGAAGTTTGCTGTAATTGGCATTAATCCATTTTACGAACGAAAAACAAGATGTCGAATCTGGAATGAGAAATTATGTGATTTACCTTTGGTTGGTAATTGGTGCATAACACATGCATTGAAAATGGTCCAACGGACTGAATATAGCTAATTGCCTAGGAGAAACGTACACCTCTTGAGTGGGTGCGATATGCGTAGTGTAGGTCACCTGGGTTGACCTTGGGGGCATCGGGGTGCGGGTTGCTCGCAATGGGCGGTTGGTAGCTCTTCGCACCGTGAGTTAGACCGATGCAACACACCGATGATCCGGACCAGAGACACTATTCTTAATCAAGATCGACAAAGACCGTCGTGTATGTGCTAGATGTGCAAGATATAATTATAGCACTTGGTCCGAGGCACGAGATACCGTGAGATCTTTTCGATCAATTTCTCCGACTTGAGTATTAGCTCCATGGAGTAGGACATTGAGTCTATGTTCGCATGCATGAATTTAACATATACATATGTGGTAGCCTTCTTGTAATTAATTGTGGTTTGAGCAGGTGATGATGGCATGATGGTAATTATTTTTACACTATGATAATGCAATAATTGTGATCATGATATGATATTCTTGCATAATATGTTATCTGTATTATCTCTGTGCTATCATCTTTGTGTATTGGTGTAGGTGATCTCACCTCTTTGTATGTATATCTGTTTATTGTATTTATATTGGGTGAAGACGTTGAGAAAGATACGGTACTAGAAGGAGAAGAGGAATTACTTCTCACATCAGGAACCGCAGAGTTCGACAACATGTCATCAGGAGCTAGTTTCTTCGGATATGTACGTTTACGGTTTCATGGAGGAGCTAGAGAGTGGAGGACAAGTCCAGGATGAGCGAGGACTTATTTATGAGGGGTACCTTGATTGTTAGTATTAGTAAATTTGTATCGTGGGGATCCGTTTTTCTGTGTGACTATCTTTGTTCATGTTGAATTTCCGTTGCATATCAGGCGACATTGGGACACTAGAAATTATGTCCCAATGGAAATCAGCATAGTGTCGTCAACCCGGACACCTGTTCGTAGGGCTACTCGTCATAACGGATCCCTACCTGCTGAGGAACCCGAGGAGGACCCATCTGAGGGGTCTTCTGCTTAGTTAAACTTGGGCATGTTTGAACTCTAATATAAATAATGTCTGTAATTATTTAAGTGTGTTTGTTGTTTCAAGAAAATGGTCTGTAATATAAATAATCCTGACAGTACGTGTGTAATGTGTAATGATGTAAATTATGAGTGATGACTATTATGTATAATGATGTACTTTATGTGTGAGATTGTTGTATCATAGTTTTATTTTCCGCTAAGTTTATTTTATTGTTATTGTCATCAAAGAAGAAAAAAAAATTTTACAACTCGTATTTTTATTATAACATCATACTTTATACCTTGGGGTAATTTGGTAATAGAGTAACATAAACGTAATATCCTACGGTGGGTGTTACAACTAACAAATACACAACCACATCAAATAAGCTACTAACAAGCACACACATGAATCCTTATGGATTCTACAATCACAAAATCAACTCCATCTTCTTACCACCATCCTTAGGTGATAAGATTTGTCTTCCTCTTACCTTAAATGAAGACAAAAGGTTTCTTTCACTCCTCCTAGAGCTTCGGTTTTCCTCCTCCAAAAACCTAGCAAGCTTAAACAAAAACTACAAATTACTAAACATTAAAAGAGAGCTTAAACCATGGATAAATCATGGCTTAGAACTTTGAAAAAAGAGTTTAGAAAAGAAAAACAAGAGATTTCACCTCCTTGGTCAAATCTTCCAAGTAGGTTTTCAAGCTTCAAATGAAGGATTTTGCAAGAACTCTCAACTAGAGATGTTCTTAGGATTGTGTTTAGGTTTAGAAAACTTGGTTAGAAGAAATTTTGGATGATTGGATGGTATAGTATCAAGCTTGGCCGAATGGTTGAGAAAGGAAGCAACAATGGTGTTTAGGGTTCTTGGATGAGAGAGAAGAGAGAAAATGCATGAAAGATGAAGTGATCTTTTGGTCTTCCAACCTCACTTGGCCGTAGCCTTCATTGCATGCAAGGTGTGCATTTGCTTGGCTTCATCCAAGCCCTTGGATGCATCAAAGGTCAAGATTAAGCCTTGATTAGCAAGCTTGTTTCCTATTGGTTGCTTCTAACCTAGTCATTACCCTTAGTCACCATGCTTAGTCACTAATTAACCTAGTCATCTAGCTTAGTCACTATGTTCAAGAATGTTCATTCACTAATGATGATTAATTAAGCTACTAAGTTAACTGTTTAGCTAAACGTGAGTCCCGCAAAATATTTCCGGGTCCAAAATTATCTTGACTAATAAAATAATATTATAATAATACAAAATTATTTTATTAGACAGTTAAATCCTAAAAATTAAAAGATTAATTTTAGGCTCATTAAGAATTGGGTTTAGTAAGATCCCCCGCCTCTGAATAATTAAAAACAGATTTTATTGGTCCGAAAAAATATTATTTTCCTGCCCCGTAGCAAATCACACAAAAAGTCCATATAAAATCACAGACAGTAATATTGGACACTAAATCAAGTAGAAAACAATTAAAAACAGCAAAAATAGTACAAACAACACGTTCGGGACGTAATGGTCATTTTTCCATTTTTTCCCACAACGTAGCTAATCATCCAAAAAGTTCAAATAAAATTACAGACAGTATTAATTGTCTGTATATCTTCCAGAAAAATTAAAACAGTAGCTCGGAAAAACTTTTATTTTACCATCTCGAAACAAATTACGTAAAAAGACCAAATAAAATTTAAGCTTGTATAAACATATTTGTATTTCATGCAGAAATCGAGAAACAGTAAAATAGGGACACAACGGTCATTCACACGAAAGTTTGAAAAACAACAAACAGTACATTCGGTACATTTTCTAAAAATTGGGGTGTTACAACATCCACTAGGCATGTTACTGCCAATAATGAAATAACAAAACTCATGGGAACCTTTAAGGAAGTGGTTGTGAATTGTGATTGTAAATGATAAGATGCATTGTTGACATGTTTTACCTGATTTCTTGGTGTTTTTGTGCTTGTATTGTTGAATTTTGATCAAAATGACAAGAGCCATTGTTGTCTTCTTGTGGCTGGAATCCATGTGCATGAATGAGCTATGTGTAGTTGTTGAATTGGCTTAAGATGCAAATATTAGGTGTTGTCCTATTATATTTGGCCTGTTTAATTTGACAATTTAATGTGTACATGCTATTACTTGGCAAGACTTAGGCCAAAAACTGGCTGAAGGTCTTGGGCATGGTCGTGAGTGGTTAAGATTCATGCATTAAAAATTTGAAGTTCACATTTGGACTCTACTCTTATTAGTTCATAATTTAAAGCTTGTTGCATGGACAATGAATAAAAAATTTCTGTTATGGAATGTTTAAATTGATTATGACTATTAATAAGATTTTGTATGTTGTAGTTATGCTTGGTTCTAGAATTGAATAGAACTTAATTCTCTTTGATTGTAAATTAAAATGGTATGAGGCTAGGAACAACTTAACTCTTTGCCTTCATATAGAATGTCATGGCTATTATGGAAAGCATATGGCCGAATAAGAACCCGCCTGTGGTTCATGTCTTATTGTATGTTTTTGTAAGAAATTTTGTTAGTAGTTGGAAATTGAAGATAGATTGGTTGTGATACTTTGTGGATGAATGTTGATTTAGAGAATTGTTGTATATAGAGGTTGAGGGAATATATACGTTAAAAAGAGTGTTATATGAAATTTGTAAATCCCCTATTTTCTTCTGGTTTATTCTATCCATTTAACATATATATATATATATATATATATATATATTTCTCCTTGTATCTGGCTATATGGCTGATCGTACATAGATTCGTGTTTTCCTTACTTTTTATTTTTGAGAACATGAGGCAGCCTGAAAAGGTGTAGCTAATGAAGCCCTGTGAATGATTCCGAATTTAGTGCATAATGTATAATTTGTTACCTTTTAGTTTGATGTTCTTGAAGGTTTTCATACGAGGGTGATGTTTTGTTTATTCTTGAATCTTTTCCCTCATTTTGTTTTATGGGGTATGAATGATTAACTTGTTCTATTGAATGCTACATGCCATAACTCTTTTTCTTAAGTTTGCTCATAACATGTTTGAAATTCATTGTGTCATTTTTTTTGAAAAACATGAATATATCTGGCTATGTGATTCAATCATGGCTGATCAAATGTATTTTGGGTTGTCAAGGAGTTTTGGTTTTATGAAAAGTTCAAATAAAAGAATGAATGGCGAGTTTCAAATCCTGTCTTGGTTCTCTAAATAAATTATGTTTTGGGCTCAACTTTTTTATAAGGCATATTTGATGAAATTTGAGTTGATAAACTTGGGTGTCTTTTATGAAAACGCAAATTCTATCATGCTAAAAATCATGGGTGAGTGCTTATCCATGTGAATGATTTTTCTGATTCCTATGCTACCTCATGTTGTTTGTAATCCAAGAATGGATGAGTATGTAAGCTCTTGTATGGATCTGTTGGTAAGTTGCCTGTGGGAAGTGTTTAGGAGCTGTTTGATGTTGGGTTTGCGCTATTGAATATGTTCTAGATGTGCCTCACATCTTGTTCCACGTTGTTTGAATACGTTATTAGACCTTTATAATGCTGAGTTGGTGGTGGTTATTTTGTATCAAACGTGTTTGATAAAATGCCCTATTCACTTTACCAGAAATTTTGATACATGCACCATTTATCTGTGTTGATGAAATGTGATTTATATTAGTTCTTGAGTCCGTATGGAATGGTGAGCAATATGATAAATAGTGGCCAGCTTCAATATTTGATTCATTAGCTTTGTTTTACTTTGAATGCATAAATTTGAAAATACAATTAGTCAGTTCTCCACTACTTAGTCTCTCTTAGGACTAATTGATATGTTAGCATGTTTAAACCTTTATATTTGCACATGCTTGTCAATTTGTCATGGCTTTGTAGTCCATGAGGGGGTTGGAGTTTTCATAATGGTAACCAGGCTGAATTTGTGTTAGTGAATATCGTGTTTGGGATTGACCGTGGTACCAGTCATATGTCTTGGTGCTGAATTTTCTTGTGCATAAAACATGTCAAGGAGTTTGATCATTTGTTTCTAAGCCTAGTATTGATTTCTAAAGTCACGTGATTGATAAATGCATTAATTCACCTTTGAAAGTGTGGTGCCATTGCTGCCTTAGTACTCTTTCATGATTGCATTCAATTCTTTTACTATACCATGCAACTCTTATTCATGCTCGATAGTTCTGACTATGCCTGCAACCTGTTTGATGTTGTTTGATCCTTTTGTTCTTAGTAACAAACTGTTCTAAATAAGAATGTTGTTCTCTTTAATAAAAAGTGACAATCGTGACTATGGAGTCAAAATTTCTTTGTTGTGGTAGAAACATAAACTAATGCGGTGGATTTTGTTAGGTATTAGTAAAACTATTGTCATTTATTGGCATATTGTGTAAAAATAGGTTGCCTTCATGTTGTGACTAGTGATTTTATTGATAGTGAGACTTGTTAATGGTAATAGTAATGCCTTGGTATTGTCTTTCAAGTTAATCAAAAGTATCAATGGGCTATATCCCTTTTCATATGCTATAACGTCAATGGGATTTGGGTTTGTCTTGTATATGTTTTTTTTTTCGTGGGTTTGATTGTTATGAGGTTGAGATTTTAAATCCATGTGTCTATTCTGATTTTTCCTGTATGTTTAATTAAGTGATGTACTGGTTGCTAGTAGATATGTTTGCATCGATGAAGATGCCCCATAAAGGAATTGGACATCTTGGGAAAGAGTAAAAAAAATAGAAAGCTATATTGGGTATTAAATAAGTAATGAACATGAATTTAAATTTCTTTTATGCAGCAACTTACCAAAACTGTTTTAGATTAAATTCATATTAGAGGTTAGTTTGAATTATACTGATGATAAGTGTAACCAAGACTATGGAATAGGAAAAGTAAAAGTAGTATCCATAATTGCACTCATCAAGTAACTAAATTTTGAGGGTAAATTTTTTTTAAAAGGAAGGAAGAATGATAACATCCTCACTATCCTGTTAGCTTTAATAATTGTTATAGTAATTTCTTAGCACTTGTGTGATTTACCTGTTAATTTTGTAATTTTTTAAATTAATTTGAGCGTAATGATATAGTACAGAATGTGAAAAATAATTTATACAAGTCCAAAAATTAGCATAGATTGCTTAAATGATGGAAATACATATATAAGATTTATTTCTAGGTAATAAATAATTAGAATGAACTATGATAATTTTTGGGAAAATAAATAATTTAGTTTGATATTTTTAATAAATAGAATAAGTGTTTAAATATCAAATTAAATATGAGAGTAGTTCAAAAAATTATGAAAATTTGTAGAGTTATTAAGTAGAGAATGAATATTATTTTAAAAATGAATATGGGTTAAGACAAATACCTGTAAACACATATGAGTTAGAGTAAATGCATGTAAGCGTATTAGTTTACTTCCTTAAGATTATATTAATTTAAGAAAAAGTAATAGAGCCTAATAACAATTAAATGATGTGTATAGGAACTTAATGAGATCCTAGAGTTTTTTATAACACTTATGGAAGCTAGAAATTCATTAATGAAATATCAAAATATCCCTAAGAGACAAATATCTCACATCAAATGATAACCACAAATTTATCCTTATCTTTTTCCTTCTCCAATGCTTCTCACAACCATACACACACTCACAAAATTCTTTTCAATATTCTCTCTTGGCAGAACAAGAAAAACAAAAAAGAAAGAAAAGAAAAGCTAGAGGGAAGAAGGGGAGGACAAGAGAAAGAGAAGGAACAATGGTGAGAAGGAGAGAAAGAAGCTCTCCACCGCCACTTCTCAGCCATGAAAGGTGGCCAAAACTACCTCTCTTCACCAAGCTCAAGTTAGAAGAATTGCTCCACACTCCAAGCTCTTCTTGTTGGTGCTCTTAAATCCATTATCAAGTAAGCTTCAAGTTTCTTCCTCCATCTTCTAAGAACTCAAAGGAGCCTAGGTAGGAGTCCTCACTCTTGAATCTTGATCCTCTTATTTTCCATGGTTGGGTTGTTGTTTCATATTTCTCCTTTATCTTAAACATGCAATGTTCTTATTATTGACTGTTGTGATTCTTGAAATAATTTCTTTGACAAATGACCATTGAGGTTTAGATTAAGGGGGAAAGTAAGAAGATGCTAATTTATATGTTATAATACTCATTAAGTGAGATTTAATGGTTCTTAATAATATTGAATTTGGTGTTGATTGTAATAGTGTGTTATAGTTGAATATGAACTCTAGAAGCTAAGATTAAGGAGAAGGAAATTGTGTATAACTTTATGTTTAATTATATAATTATATAATTAGATGTTAATTAGTGTTGTTTACATGCTTAAGCAAGCTTATGTATGGCTAAAGATCCATTGTGAAGATTGTTGTTGAATTTGGTCATGGTTGTGGTCTTGTGATAATCACATATTTTATACATTAATAAACCATCGTTTTTAGTCATTTACACTCTTCATGTACTTAATTGATTAAACTTAGTTATGTTTTGTAAGATTGAACTCAAATTAGACTTAATTGATTGTTTCAGCATTATTTGGGTCTTACACTATTTCTGTATTTTAGTCATATCTTGAGTTCTAGATATCTAAAAATTATGAATTTTACCTTGTAGGAAAGCTAAGAGAAAGCTCTACAACTTTGATGAAGAGCTCAAAGTCTCAATCAGACATGTAGTCTAGCTAATTGGGCTTGGAAGTTAGAACACGAGTTTTGTGATTGGAACCTGACCAGTGTACTGTAATCAGAGCATAACTCGAGCTGTAGGAACTTTCTTGGGCTGAAATTTGGAGAGTTGAAAGTTAAGACTCATATCTACAACTTTCATGAAGAACATAAGAGCTCATTCGGACATCTTGGAGGTGATATTGGGTCTGGAAGTCAAAACAGAGGTGCTGAAACTGAGCCTGAACAATCTGCAGTAATTGGGTCATATCTTGGGCTATAGGATGAATTTTTGGATGATTTCAGTGCCATTGGAAAGTTGAGACAAAATGCTACAACTTTCATGAAGACCATGTTGCTTCATTCTGATGGCATCTATGAGATCAACACTAAATGATTTCGGAGATAAGGAATCTCAATAATTTTCCACTCACCAACTCACCATTTGGCATTTTCCACTCATTCATCCACTCATCCACCTACTCTTAATCAGCCCCCTTGTCATTTTGTATCCCTAATCCTCTATAAAAGGTACCATTGGCTGATCATTTGGTACTCTTGGTATTAGGCTTAGTTTTTACAAGTTATGGTTATGCTTGTTTATTATTTTACTTTGTTATAATTTTCTCTTGTTCTAAAGTGAAGCTATGTTCATCTTTCTCTTCTTCCCTCTTTCTTTCTTCTTATCTATGAGTAACTAAATCTTCATCTTACTTTGGTGAAAGAGTGAAGCTCTTGGTAATGAAATAAGGTTAGATTATTCTATTTCTTGTGCTTAAATGATATATTATCAAATGGACATTATATGTATTGTATTTTGTTTCCAATCAATTTAGAAACCTTCTTTGTATAATGGAGATCTTGATTTATTGTAGACAATAGGATTGGTACAGTGAATGCTTGAACTCATTTACAAATGTTGGTAGATAATTAAAGGAATCATAATATGATTGCATATATAATTGAACTTTGAATGTTATATTTTTCGATTGAAACCTCTGTTGTGTGTGAATTTCAATTGAGTTATAAAGAGAAATAATCTTACCTTTAATTTATTACCAAGAGTGGATCTTCTAACCCAAGCAAGTTCTTAAATTTATTTGTGAACATCTTTTATTACTTTTGGTGTTGTGACAAATCTTTTTCTTACCTCAATTAATTTTTCTTCATCAATTCCCTGTGGATCGACCTCAGTCTCTCGAGAAATTTATTACTTGAGACAACTTGCACTTGGGTGTGCATCTTTAAATCCCGCAGTCAAGTTTTTGGCACCGTTGCTGGGGACTTGATTTGAAGTTTTAATTTATTGAGGTTCTTTTTCTTTAATAAAATCTATTCTCTCTTCTCCCTCACCGGAGCAAAAGATCGGCTTGTCGATCCTTCGGTTTCTTTACTAACTCTCTAACTTTCTAACTATCTAACTTACTAACCTACTAACTTGCTAACATACTAACTTTTATATTTCTGTCATTTATTTTCTGCCTACTAACATTTATTTTCTGCTTACTAACTTTTATTTTCTGCACTCTAACTTTTTAATTTACGTCTTTTATTTTCTGTACTCTAACTTTTTAATTTCTGTTATTTATTATTGCTTTCTAACATAACGAAATAATCTTTCTTCTGCTCTTCTCTTTCACTCGGCTCTTTGGGGCTTTGCCTCTTTCTGGTTTTCATATTTTAAATTTATTTTCTGTAATTTACTTTCTGTAATTTACTTTCTGCACTTTATTTTCTGTTTTTTATTTTTAACTTTTTATTTGTTAATAGTTATTAGGTGGTTGATTTATACCACATCCTTGTTAATATTTAATGGCGGGTTATACCGCCAGCTTGTACATTATTTTTGTTTATTTATTTTAAGTTATTTATGTATTTATGCTTAATTGGTATTGTGATTTAAATTCTAGTCGTTTAGTTAAAATTAATCCTGGTACTTTATATATTGATTTGTTTGAATCACAATCACACACAATTGACACAATGGCTGACAATGAAAGTGTACATGATGAACATGAAAATCAACCGTTGCGAACCATGCGTGAATATTTGCAACCACTTCAAAATTTTAGTCCATCATGTTTTATCTTTCCACTCAATGCCAATAATTTTAGATTCAAGTCAGGTATGATTTCTTTACTTCCTAATTTTTATGATTTAGAATCTGAAAGTCCATATTTACATCTGAAAGAATTTGAGGAAGTATGTATTGCTTTCATTGACCAAAATTGCACTGAAGAGATTGTTAAGCTTAAATTATTTCCTTTTTCTTTAAAAGATAAAGTAAAATCTTAGCTTAACACTTTGAAACCAAGATCAATTGGCACATGGCAAGAAATGCAAGGTGAGTTCTTAAAGAAATTTTTTCTAACACATAAAACCAATGCTATGAAAAGACAAATCCAAAATTTTTCCCAAAATTCAAATGATGCATATTTTCAATGTTGGAAATGATTTAAAGATTTGTTAAATTCTTGCCCACATCATGGTTTTGAAAAATGGTGCACTATAAGCTTCTTTTATGAAGGTTTAATACCTGAAACTAAACAATTTATGGAAACAATGTGCAATGGTGAGTTTCTTGATAAAGAACCTAATGAAGCTTTAGACTATTTGAACCAGTTGGATGAAAAGTCTCAATCTTGGCATTGTACTAATCCTTCTGAAAATTCAATTAGATCTAACCTTGCAAGTGCTAATAAAGGAAAATATCACCTTAGTCAAGAGGAAGATCTAAATGCTAGATTTGCCAGTTTGGGTAAAAAGGTTGAAGTCATGGAATTAAGAAAAGCAAAAGAAATCAAATCTGTGCAAAATGAAGAAATTTGTGGCATTTGTGATGATTTAGGACACTTAACACACGAATGTCCTAACATTTTTGTTTTTAAAGAAGTTGTACACGAGCAAGTAAATGCAATAAATAATTTTAAAAAGTCATTTACTTTTTCTTTTGCAGATACATACAATCTGGGATGGAGAAATCACCCGAACTTCAGCTGGAGGAATAATAATCAGTCACAATTTGTGCAACCACCACCTCCTCAGGCACAACAGGACTCTCAAAATTCTCAAGGATATGCACCTTATGTCCCACCATATAGGAAAAACCTTGAAGAAACATTACATGCATTCATAGAAAAGCAAGAGGCCATTAATAAACAAAACAATCAAATCAAGAATGACATAAAAGACACTCTTACTAAACTTTCTTTTGCACTCACCATTCATGAGAAAGGAAAATTTCCTTTTCAACCTCAACCAAATCCCAAGGGTCAGTACAGTTTAAATGAGGGGAGTTCAAAAAACTAACAAATGGACTAAGTCAAGTCAGTGATAACTCTTAAGAGTGGAAAGGTTGTTGAAAAACAAATCCTTGAATCTTGTGAGAAAGAAGATGAACCAATTCTCTAAGAAAATGAAGAAGTTGACCAAAAGGCGACCAAACTTTCACCTTCACCCCCATTTCCTCAAGCATTGAATAATCCAAAGAAATTGGACCACCACACTGAAATTTTTGAAATTTTGAAACAAGTGAAGATCAATATTCCTCTGTTAAATGCTATCAAACAGATTCCTTCTTAAGCTAAATATTTGAAGGACTTGTGCATAGTTAAAAGGAAATTAAATGTGAAAAAGAAAGCATTTTTGGCTGAACAGGTAAGCTCCATTCTTCAAAATAATAATGCGTTGAAATATAAAGACCTTGGTTGTCCTACAGTTTCATGCATTATTGGAGAACATAAAATTGAAAAAGCTTTACTTGATCTTAGTGCTAGTGTCAATTTGCTTCCATATTCAATTTATCAGCAACTCAACTTGGGTGAGTTAAAACCAACTTCTGTAACTTTTCTACTTGTCGATAGATTAATTAAAATTCCAAGAGGAATAGTGGAAGATGTGTTGGTTCAAGTTGATAAATTCATATATCCTGTGAATTTTATTGTCTTGGATACTGAACCTATGGTTGATAGTTGCAAGTCAATTCCTGTTATTTTAGGCCGTCCATTTTTAGCAACATCTAATGCTTTGATAAATTGCAGAAATGGAGTAATGAAGCTAACATTTAGAAACATGACACTAGAGCTCAATGTTTTTAACATGTGCAAACAGCCACAGGAAGTCCTTGATGAAAAGGAGGAAGTTAAAGGAATTGAAGTCATTATAGATAATCATCTTCAAACAAGGAGTTCTTCTGACCCATAAGAAATTTGTTTAGTCAATTCATTAGATTCAAACATGCAATTAGAAGATGACATATTTGAAATATGCTCTTTACTTGATTGTACACAGGTAATAGAGTATAAGGGATGGAAGCCAAGATTTGAAGAGCTAAAACCCATGAATGATAATGCCCATGAAGAAATACCCACACTGAAACTAAAGCCATTACCTGCTGGGTTGAAGTACACATTTTTGGAAGAAAAGCAAAACTTTCCAATGGTAATTTCCTTGTCTCTTATTGAAAAACAAGAAAGTATGTTAATAGAAGTACTTAAAAGGTATAAAAGTGCAATTGGATGGACATTAAAAGACATAAAAGGCATTAATCCATTAATTTGTACACATAGAATACATTTAGAGGATAATGCTAAAACTTCTCAACAACCTCAAAGAAGATTAAATCCACACATGAAAGAGGTAGTCCTTAAAAATTGCTTGATGTTGGAATTATCTATCCTATCTCTGATAGTCAATGGGTAAGCCCTACACAAGTTGTGCCAAAAAAATCTGGAATACCAGTGGTTGAAAATGATAAGGGTGAATTAATACCTACGCGAGTCTCATCTAGTTGGCGTATGTGTATTGATTTTAGAAAGCTACTAGGAAAGATCATTTTCCCTTACCATTTCTTGACCAAATTTTGGAAAGGGTAGCAGAACATCCATACTACTGTTTTCTTGATGATTATTCGGGTTATAATCAAATACCAATTGCATTAGAAGGTCAAGAAAAAACCACTTTTACATGTCCCTTTAGTACTTTTGCATATAGAAGAATGCCTTTTGACCTTTGTAATGCTCCGGTAACATTTCAAAGATGCATGTTAAGCATTTTTAGTGACATGATTGAGCATTATTTAGAGATTTTCATGGATGATCTAACAATTTTTAGAAATTCTTTTGAAAATTGTCTTAATAATTTAGAAAAGTTCTTAAAAGATGCGAAGAAAAATGATTTGTGCTAAACTGGAAAAAATGTCATTACATGGTTACCTCAGGAATAGTGTTAGGTCATGTGATATCTTCTAAAGGAATTGAAGTTGATAAGGCCAAAGTTGAATTAATTGCTCATTTGCCTTTCCCAAAAACAGTCAGAGAAGTTCGTTCCTTTTTAGGACATGCAGGATTTTACAGAAGATTCATTAAGGACTTTAGTGCCATATCTAGACCATTATGTAATCTTCTATTGAAAGATGCACTATTTGATTGGACTCAAGAATGTCAACAATCTTTTGAAAAATTAATTAGTCGTCTGACATATGCTCCTATCATGTAATCTCCTGACTAGTCTTTACCTTTTAAGTTAATATGTGATGCTAGTAATTTTGTTGTGGGCGCTGTTTTAGGCCAAAGAAAAGAAGGTAAGCCTCATGTGATTTGTTACGCAAGTAAAACTTTAAACAGTGCACAAATGAATTACACTACTACTAAAAAAGAACTACTTGCTATAATTTTTGCACTGGACAAATTTCAATCTTACTTAATTGGTTCTTCTATTGTGATTTTCACTGATCATTCTACTGTTAGATATTTGATGTCTAAGCAGGATGTCAAACCAAGATTGATAAGATGGATCTTGTTGCTTCAAGAATTCATCATCACAATAAAAGATAAGAAAGGAGCCGAAAATGTTGTCGCTAATCATTTGTCCAGACTTACAATAGGCTCATCTTTTGATAGCACACCTATTAATGATTCTTTTCCTGATGAATTTTTATTTTCTGTCAATTTCATACCTTGGTTTGCTAACATAGTCAACTTTCTTGTAACAGGAAAGATGCCGCCTCAATGGACGCACCAAGATAGAAGGAAATTTTTGACAGAAGTGAAATTTTTTTATTAGGATGACCCATACTTGTTCAAATATTGTGCTGACCAAATTTTTCAAAGATGTGTGCCCAACAGTGAGGTAGGTAGTGTCATTAAATTTTGTCACTCAGAAGCATGTGGAGGTCACTTTTCTTCAAAGAAAACAGCTGCGAAAATCTTGCAGTGTGGATTTTATTGGCCCACTTTATTTAAGGATTGCTATACTTTTTGCAAAAGTTGTGAAAATTGTCAAAAGTTAGGCTCAATTTCAAAAACAAACATGATGCCTCTGAACCCCATCCTTGTCTTTGAAATTTTTGATTGTTGGGGAATTGATTTCATGGGTCTATTTCCATTTTCGTTTGGATTTGTGTATATCTTGGTTGCTGTTGATTATGTCTCAAAATGGGTTGAGGCAATTCCATGCCGATACAATGATCATAAAACTGTTCTCAAATTTTTAAAAGAAAATATCTTGTGTCGATTTGAAATCCCTCGAGCTATCATAAGTGATGAGGGAACACATTTTTGCAATATACCATTTGAATCTTTAATGAAGAAATATGGTATTATACACAACATTGCCACTCCTTATCACCCTCAGACAAGTGGACAAGTTGAATTGGTAAATAGGGAGATTAAACAAATTTTGGAAAAAACGATTAACCCAAATCGTAAAGATTAGTCTTTAAGACTAAACGATACACTTTGGGCTTACCGTACTGTTTTCAAAACATCTTTGGGCATGTCACCCTATCGGTTAGTCTATGGAAAACCTTATTACTTGCCTGTAGAAGTGGAACATAAAGCATTCTGGGCCATTAAAGCTTTCAATCTAAATCTTGATGATGCTTGCAAGATACATAAATTGCAATTAAATAAACTTGAGGAATTAAGAAATGATGCATATGAGAACTCAAAGATTTATAAAGCCAGAACAAAAGCTTTTCATGACAAGACAATTTTGAGAAAATCTTTTGAAATTGGTCAAAAAGTTCTGCTTTATGATTCTCGCCTGCACCTATTCCCTGGAAAATTGAGTTCTAGGTGGAGTGGTCCTTTTGTTGTCAAACATGTGTATCCTCATGGGGCTATAGATATTGAGAATCTTAGGAATGATAATGTATTTAAAGTCAATGGATAAAGGCTCAAACCATTTCTGGAAAACCAAGTTGATGAGGTAGAATTCATCTCTCTTTTTGATTCTTGTTATGAATAGAATTCACTCTAATTTGGTTGCCTTGTTTTTGCAGTTCTTTGTGTTGCCGGTTAAGTAGCGGATATAGTACTCCGTGACTCTCAAGTCGGTTTATTTTTCAGTTTTTCAAAATAACTGAATCCTTCTTCTCCTTTAAAATGGATGCCATTCTTTCAAACCTGAGAAAACATTTTCCTTCTCTCCCTCAAAATGCTCTGAAAAAAATCTACAAAGTTCGATGTGAAAGATTGAGACTGTTAATGCACAAAGGTATGCCAGAAGATGTCTGTTGGATAATTGAAGCAAAGGTCGACTAGCGGTGAGTCTTCAATTTCATTTGACTCATACATGCCAAGTCTTGGAAGAAGTTCATATTCTAAAAGGAGAAGAGCAAAAAGGTTACAAGTCTGTTACAAATGTGGACGATGGAATTGTAACAAGTGATGTCGTTCTTTGGGCATGGTTTTCGCAAACAGAGAAGATAAAATTTTCTTCATTAAGAATGGACTGAGTAAGGAGTCATTAGATGATATCTTATTGACTCTTGAGACGCATTCTTGTGGATTAGTGCATCGTGAACTTCTTAATTTGTGGAATCTCTTTAAGGATGAAGAAAAATACTACAGTCTTGGGAATCTGACTCTAAAAGACCTTGTTTGCTAATTTATAAGAAAATTGGATGGGAAGCTTATCCTCGACTCATAGAAGGCGTTTAAGCCGTTACTGGACGTTAAACCAGAGGCAGATGTGAGCCATATCCACATACAATCTGTACATATCATCCTCTTCTTCTTCATGTCATCTTTCAAAAAAAAAAATTTAAAAAAAATAAAAAAAAAAAAAAAAAAAATTAAAAAAAAAAAAAAAAAAAGTTTGAACAATGGCGATCCAGAAGGAGTACCATGAGTTTAATTAGTTATGGAGCCCCAACCTTTGGCTGACCCGTCATTGACTCGAGTGGACCTTTGCACGCTAGTCCTTAAAAAAGTTCGTGTACCATGCTTTGTAGAGAGCCACACTCCATAACCCAATGTTTACCATCTAGGCACTGTGGAGTTGATGGACAGACAGAAACGTCCCACTCTGGTTATTAGTGAGAAGTAACCCGCGACTGTCAAAGCGTATGAGGCATCTGAGCTTGATCCTCTATTTTATTAAAAGGGTCTCTCAACACCCTGGGATGGGATGTTTTGGATCTTGGACATTACGGGTTTCAGATTTTAGCATCTTTGTTGATGTTACGAGCCCAAGTGTGAGTACTTTAGGTTCCAGACCTAGGATAGAAACCCACGATAGTTTCTTCTTTCTCCTTTCTTCGAATAAACGGATGTGAATGTCTACTGCACTGGTGACACGCAGTATAAAGATATGCCACTACTGCACTCATGACGCGCAGTATAAAGATACGCCATGAAAGCTGTATATACAGGTATGTTATCATTTGCTATTATATTTCTTTTATCTTTGTATGATTTTGCTGTATTTTATTTTTGGACAGACGATCCTTTGAGCAGGGTCCTTCAGGGGTTTCTAGACTTCTTTACCCTGATGGTTTTCTTGAAGTAAAAAAAAAAAAAGATTATGTGTTTCTTAATTTCAAACTTTTTTGACAATAGCCAACCTACCCTTATAGGTGCAATTATTACCCTTTCTGTTCTTTTTCCTATTTAAATACTCCATTTTCACCACTTTTCTCCAACTCAGAATCATTTAAAGGGAAAGTAAGAATAGAAATGGAAGGTGTTTCTATTCATCAACTTTAAAATATCTGTGTATTTTGTGGATCTAAGTATGGGAAGGGTTTAGAGTTTGTAAACGCAACTACCACTCTTGGTCGATCACTTGCTGCGAGGAATATTCATCTTGTATATGGGAGAGGTTACCGTGGGTTAATGGGGGCTGTATCACTTGCTGCATATATAGGAGGTAGTAATGTTTTAGGTGTCATTCCTGAACATTTAGCTCAACAGAACATCACTAGAAAGACAATTGGAGAGGAACTTAAGGTATCATCAATGCATAAACGAATGAAGATAATGCTTGAAAACTCTGATGCATTCATTGCCTTACTAGGTGATTTTGGTACCTTGGAAGAAGTTTTTCAAATTGTCTCTTAGGCCCAACTGAACATCCACCATAAACCCATAGGTTTGTTGAATGTAAATAATTTCTTTGATATTTTGTTAATCTTTCTTGACCATCTTTGTGGAACAAATTCATCACACCTTCAAGAAGACAACTTCTTATCTCTGCTTCCACTATTGATGAGTTGATTGATAAATTAGAAGCTTTTGTTCATAAACCTGACCCAGCAATAACTCAGATAGATTGGTCAACAGGAAGCAGTGAGGGAAACAAGATGAAAAAAGAGCCAGATTTGACACTTCATTTATAGCTTTTCTTTACTTTTGATTTTATTTATCATACTTTGTTTTTGTTTAAATTTATGTCAGATTTCTCCAACAGGTAATATCTTCTATCCTTTACTCATCTATATTTTAACATTGAGGACAATGTTGTGATCTAGTTGGGGGGAAGGATAGTTGACCAATTTTTTTTTCTTTTCTTTTTTGGGAAGTATGATATGATTTTCATGGACTTATTAAATCAATGAATGATGACAGAGTAAGGAGTAATTTTACTTTTGAGACGCATCTAAATTGGAAAGTATGTTTAGTGATATGACTATCAGAAACCTATTCGTAGTAAAACCAATTAAGGATGACAGAGTAAAAAGTAAATTTTGGAAATAATTTATTACTCTTGAGATGCATCTTAGTTGAGGAAATAATTATTTTATGTAGAAGTAGCAAATGGATTCTTGGATCTTAGCATAAATTGTCTTCTTTCTTAAAAATCACAAGCTTGGATATGAATGTTGATATGATGGATTAAGAATGATAGAAATATACCTTGTG
Source organism: Ormosia emarginata (assembly GCA_029884605.1). NCBI lineage: Eukaryota > Viridiplantae > Streptophyta > Magnoliopsida > Fabales > Fabaceae > Ormosia > Ormosia emarginata. The sequence goes on along the minus strand of JAQQTP010000073.1, from coordinate 41,302,401 downwards.
AGATTTTGAGCCTATTGATGAATGGATTGAATATCTGTACCATTCTCTTCTTTCTTGTGTGATTTTCACTCATGGAATTGTTACTCTAGAACTTGCTTTAATTCTTTTTGAGGCTACATTTTCACATGCATACATTAATATGATTGAGGAATTTTGAAATAGCTACTTTGAACAAATAGTCATCTTTGTATATTTTCTATTGTGTAACCCCTTTGAACTTATTTGACCATTCCTTGTTTTTAGCTCATTTCGTACCTTCAAAAAACAAAAACATGTTTTTACCCAACCTTAAGGAATAAAAGAGCATTGACCTTGTTCTTGAATAAGTGTGGGGGTGTGTGTGCAAAATAATAATAAAAAAAAATTGACCACCGTTGCAATCAAAGGATTATCAGAGTCTAGAATAAAGGTGGATACTTGTAAACAACAGGAAGAAAAAGAGAATGTTCACGTCTAACAATGAATTCAATTCACCAATTTGGGATTAATCTTCAACAAAACATTAGTCAAATATTGGTGATTGTCCTTTATGATGAATGTTCTCAAACATTTTCTCCACTTTAACTATACCATAATGCTATTTTATTCTCTTTGATATTTATCTTTTCATAACCATATTATCCTCTCCCCTTTATCATGACCCCATTACAACCTTGAATAAAGTCCTCTTGATTTTTGTATGCATGCATTTTGAGTAGCGGAGAAGTAGAAGATAAGCAAGCTTATGGTAGTGCAATTGTTCATGGGTTGAATAGAGTGAAATACTTACCTTTTAAACACTTGAGAGATTGAGAGTGAATTCTGTGAGGATCTATCATTCTTGATTCATTCTTTTCAACTGAAGTTTCTTTGCTTGTTGGTTTGAGATGTGAAGAAATGTTATCTCATTAATGCTTTGATCCCTTGAATTTCAGGTTGTTCTTCTTGCTTCATCGAGTCTTTTAGAGTTTTTAGTTTTTGAGTCTGTGTCATTTTTCTTTGTTTCCTATCTTTGGTCTTATGTGTTTTGCCCAGGAGTGCAAAAAATTAAGTGTGGGAGAATTTGATAATCACATATTTTATACATTAATAAACCCTCATTTTTAGTCATTTACACTCTTCATATACTTAATTGATTAAGCCTGGTTATGTTTTGTAAGATTGGACTCAAATTGGACTTAATTGATTTTTTCAGCATTATTTGGGTCTTACACTATTTCTGTATTTTAGTCATATCTTGAGTTCTAGATGTCTAGAAATTATGAATTTTACCTTGTAGGAAAGCTGAGAGAAAGCTTTACAACTTTGATGAAGAGCTCAAAGTCTCAATCAGACATCTAGTGGAGCTAATTGGGCTTGGAAGTCAGAACAGGAGTTTTGTGACTGGAACCTGAACAGTGTACTGTAATCAGAGCATAACTCGAGCTGTAGGAACTTTCTTGGGCTGAAATTTGGAGAGTTGAAAGTTAAGACCCATATCTACAACTTTCATAAGAACATGAGAGCTCATTCGGACATCTTGGAGGTGATATTAGGTCTGGAAGTCAAAACAGAGGTGTTGAAACTGAGCTTGAACAGTCTGCAGTAATTAGGTCATATCTTGGGTTATAGGATGAATTTTTGGATGATTTCGGTGCTATTGGAAAGCTGAGACAAAATGCTACAACTTTCATGAAGACCATGTTGCTTCATTCTGATGGCATCCATGAGATCAGCACTGAATGATTTCAGAGATAAGGAATCTCAATAATTTTCCACTCACCAACTCACCATTTGGTATTTTTCACTCATTCATCCACTCATCCACCTACTCTTAATCAGCCCCCTTGTCATTTTGTATCCTTAATCCTCTATAAAAGGCACCATTGGCTGATCGTTTGGTACTCTTGGTGTTAGGCTTAGTTTTTACAAGTTATGGTTATGCTTGTTTATTGTTTTACTTTGTTGTAATTTTCTCTTGTTCTAAAGTGAAGCTATGTTCATCTTTCTCTTCTTCTCTCTTTCTTTCTTCTTATCTATGAGTAACTAAATCTTCATCTTACTTTGGTGAAAGAGTGAAGCTCTTGGTAATGAAATAAGGTTAGATTATTCTATTTCTTGTGCTTAAATGATATATTATCAAATGGACATTATATGTGCTATATTTTGTTTCCAATCAATTTAGAAACCTTCTTTGTATAATGGAGATCTTGATTTATTGTAGATAATAGGATTAGCACAGTGAATGTTTGAACTCATTTACAAATGTTGGTAGATAATTAAAGGAATCATAATATGATTGCATATATAATTAAACTTTAAATGTTATATTTTTCGATTGGAACCTCCGTTGTGTGTGGATTTCAATTGAGTTATAAAGAGAAATAATCTTACCTTTAATTTATTACCAAGAGTGGATCTCCTAACCTAAGCAAGTTCTTAAATTTATTTGTGAACATCTTTTATTACTTTTGGTGTTGTGACAAATCCTTTTCTTACCTCAATTAATTTTTCTTCATCAATTCCCTGTGGATCGACCTTGGACTCCCAAGAAATTTATTACTTAAGACAACCTGCACTTGGGTTTACATCTTTAAATCTCGCAGTCACCTTGAGGCCAAAACCTTCAATTAATAAATTGGGGAAAGTTTTAATTTATGCTTTGGAATTTTATTTGTATTTAATTTTTTTGGCTGATTTGGCAATTTGGTATAGATGGCTAAGATCCTCATAATGAGATTCAAAGCTACTCTTTGATTATGTTGTTGTGTGATAATTTGGATTGATGTATGTTATTATACCTTTTGGATTTTGGTTTGAGAATATGTTGAGGTCTTAATGTTATATTGATTGAAAATGAAGAGAAATGAAATGCTCTTCATTCTTGATGTTAATTGTGACACTACCAAGCCTCAGTTTTGAGAAGAATAGAGTTCTTTGCTCTATGGAAACCAAATGAGACAAATCTATGTTATGTGGTGTAATGAGATTTGATTAAGTTCACTAAATAAGGTGATTTATGTCTTTATGATATGCATTTGGTATACCTATGAGATGAATTATGTATGCACTTAGTATGCTTATGAGATGAATTATGATGTGCACTTGACATGCATATGAGATGATTTGTTATGTGCACTTGGCATGTTTACGAGATGAAATATGACGTGCACTTATTATGTTTATGAGATAAATTATGATGTGCACTTTGAACACTTTTGAGATGAATTAAGATATACTAGAAAATGATATGCTCCTTTAAAATGTTAAAGTTGAGCTAATAATTGAATTTAAATATAAAGCACATCTTTAAGTACTCAAAGTTTAAAAGAAAATGGAAATGATAAAGGAAATAATGGTGATCCTTTATGACATAGTCCTTAGTTGTTATTCCTTTATGAAGGGTAACCTAAAAATCTGGATCTAGGAAATGATAGTAATCCTAGATCTGATAATGGAAATGATCCTCGTACCTAGGGGTGATCCTAGATGTGTATCCTTTGGAAATGTCGGTGATCCTTTGGATATTCTAGATTTGGCCAGTGATGGATTTAGGAAATGATGGTGATCCTAAATCCGAATCTAGGAAATGACGGTGATCCTAGATTTGATAACGGAAATGGTCCTTGTACTTTGGATGATCCTAGATGTGAATCCATTGGAAATGATGGTGATCCTTTGGATGTTTGGATAGGGTTACTTGGGATAGTGTTGTGTAACAATGAATTGTTATGTATAGGCTGAGTGCACCGGCCTGATAAGTAGATTATCACCAGGTGTTGGGTAGATTGAGAAGGTGACATGCCCTTTCTACCTATTTGAGATAAAAGGACATGAGTTTGGGGAATAAGCTAAGAAAGATGATATTATTGAGCACTAAAGGAAAATTAAAGGCATTGCTTAAGCATTGGCACATCTTCATGAATTGCTATATAAATCATTAATTTGATAATGAATCTTTGCATTTTGAGTTAATTGTAAATATTCTATATACAATGGAAAGTTCCTGGATTTATGATTATGAAATTTATTGTTCAATGATTAAAATTGAACTTCTACCCTTGGGAAGAGAAAGGAAACAATTTGGTATTTGCCACCTTTCTATGAAAGATGTTAAAAATGATTTAATTCCCCGAAACAACTGGAATTATTGTGGTGACATATGTTTATTAGATATACTGGGAATTCCTAGAATTCTCATCCCACTATTTTCTTTTCTATGATGATTCTAGCACAAGATTCACCTTCTGCATAGAGATGCAGATGCTGAAGTAGCATAGAGACACTTATTTTTTACCATTGCTATGTATTTTCATTTATGCAGTGGTTTGTACATGTTTTGTATATATATATATATGCATATGAAGGCTTGATATGTATCATTTCGATATTGATGTAGAAAAAGTGATGCACTGGACTGTATATGTTATGGACTCTAAAATGGCTTATACAGGATATGTATAATTGGGTATTACAGGTGAATGTTTATACTTTGGGTTGGTATATGACATGTTTATGGTATTCAATTAGATAAATGTGCAAGTTCCTAGAGTTCTATTAGGAGGACTTAAATGACACCAAGGTAATAATGAAAAAAAAAAAACTCTCACAAGGCTTAAGTAGAAATGAAATTGGTATAGTTGATTACTAAAGAAAATAAAAAGTTTAGTTGTGACATGCCTGCGCCTAAATTCTTCAGTGTAATTCGAATATATGTGGAGTAATTAGTCTTGGGGCATTATAACTCACCGTTTGATGCTGTACAACTAGAAGTTCTTGTTTTCTTTGACTTTTTGCCCTGTTTTTGCTATAAAAAAATCTGTCTCATTCCTCTAAACAGCGTCAGTTTTTCATTTTTACTCAGACAACCTAAACCTGAATGAACCCTTTGAGAGATTTCCTGCAAAACCCTAGTCCTGAACAGTAGACATAGAACAAAACCCTATGACCTCCACCACAGCTGCAGATACCACCTCCATTGTCGTAGCTCCATTGTCGTAGCTCCATTGTTGCCACAGTTGCCTCTCGACCCACTAGTAAAACCCCGCGTCTCCACCTTAAATTTCCTCTAAATCTTTTGCTCTCTCTTTCTACAAACATAATGGCCCTAGCCTCTTTTCTTGGAAAGTCGTTTTCTTTGCATTTTCATTTTTCATGCATTTTTGTTGAGTGATTAGAAAAAATTTAGGGATTTTTTTGTGTAAGGGAGATTAGGTTGATGGGAAGTATGATGAGTGTAGAGTGAGCAAGGAATGTCAATAGCGTGGGCAACACAGACATATATTGAGTGTAAAAAACCGCCTCCAAGCAATGATGGTAAAATTTGGCCTCAATTTTAACCTAAGAGGATGTGAAGTTCACACTTCTGATGATGGGAATAGATATGTTAGGTAAAAAGATTGGTTGGAGTGGATTTTTGTTTCTAAGATGTTGATTTTTTATTTTTTATTTTTATTAATCATGAATTCAGCTATATATCTTTGTGATTTTTTTGATTTGATTTGTACGGTTGTTTACTGTTAGAGGTTCAAAATGGGTAAATGGTTAGTTTAGTTTAGGTAGGTCTACCTTTGGTGTTGTATCATCATCGTTGCTTAGCATTTGTAATCAAGAATGATGTTAAATTGGGTTTTATTGATGTTATGTAAACTAATCATGTGCTTGTTTTGATTGTTGCACACATAGTTATATATAAACCTTTATGAGTTGCTTTTGGCAGGGTATAGTTATATATAAACCTTTATGAGTTGCTTTTGGCAGGGTATTAAGTGTACTAACGCTTGATTTACTTATATACCTTCTGTTTAGTTTTATAGATTTCTAACAATTTCTTCCTTCTATAAGCTTTTGTTGTTCTTTCTGTCCATGTGGGTTATATTAGGGTTCATGATATTGGAATACCATTCTTTTTATGCGTTACTTACAATTTCAAGTTTATGCATGGGGGATAAGACATACAAAATGTCTTTAATTTGGTCTGTTTGTGGCTTTGGTTTTGTCAAGTACCTCATAGACTGTTGGAAATACTCTAGTTGACCATTCTGTTTACCTATTAGTTACAAGTGTTGAATGAATTTGCTCTACTTTAGATGTTAATTCATGGCATCTATAAGACCTTGTCAAGTGATGATGAAATTGCTGGCAAATAATGCATGTATTTTATGTTGTTATTGTGGTTGAAATTTTACCTCAAGTTAGCCAATAAGTTGTACCCATATTATGCTTTAACTATGTTAAAGAAAATTTTGAGCTTTATTTGGTTATTGTGGATGGACATTTGTCTCAAGTAAGCCAATAAGCTGTACTTAGATTATGTTCTTGCTGTAACATCCTAAATAACATGTTTGTCTTGTATATGATTACATAGGTAGCATATTACTTGCTTAACATGTCTGTGAAGTTTTGTGATAAACTGAGTTAGTTTAGACACTTTACTACAATACAAAAGGTGAAAAGTAGCTTAAAATGACTCAAATAGTGGCATAAATTGCTAAGTTGAGGGAAATAAATCTAGATGATTTGTTTCTAAGTCACAAATAGGTGTAAGAGGATGTAGTTAAAATTTAAGAATAATCAGAGTTAGTTTGATATTTTTAGGCATAGTGGTTGTGCGTTTTAATGCTAGATTGACTAGCAATATATATAGAAAAATAGGATAATGGCAAAACAATAATTTAGATGAATCTTAGTATTTATTCTAAAGTTATTGAAAATTGAAAAACTTGATTTAGTTAAATCAAAGTGTTCTTAGCATATCAAGAAGTTACAAAAAATCATGTTCCTATCCTTTAAGTTGAAAAGTTGGACTTTTCCTCTTTGTTTTTCTCTTTCTCACAGTTGAAACAAAAAGAAAACAAAAACAAAAGAAAAGTACAGAAACGAGAGAAAGAAAGAGCAGAAAACTGAGAAAGAAAAGAAGGAAAAAAGAAGCAAAGAAAGAAGCAAGAAATGATGATCCAAAAGCAATGTTAGAGCTTGAAGACTAGCTGCACTTCAAGAGGTAGGGGTTCTTAACCTTCAATCTCATCTTTTTTTTTTCCTTCACTAACTTCATAGTTGATGCTAGGTTACATAGATGATAACTCTATGAAATGGTGTTATTATGGCCCTAAAGTTGTGCTTTATTGATTGCTTAGTCCTCGCTATTTGCATATCGGGAAGAATTCAAGCTATATTCATTTAATTTAATTGTGATATCTTCCTATATGATTTTTGAGCAAATTGGCATAATTCTTCATATGATTATGTGAACTTGTATTGTCATTAATTTGGTGACTTCTCAATTGCAGGAAGGGGTTCAAAATGAGTAGAATTGTTAAAGACTTGGAGCTACATTGTATGAGGAAGCATCAGGTGAAGTTCAGCATATCACGCCACGGCATCCCCTGTTTCTGGCAGAGAGCTATGAAATATGAATGTCGTGACGTGAAGAATTAATGTCGCAATGTGCTGACCTAAATTCAACACGCGTCATGGCATGAGGAGTTGAGCGCCGCGACGTGAAACATAAATTTAGAGCCTATAAATTATGTTCTATTAGATTCCACAAGAAGGGGTTTTTGTTTTTGAAACACAGCTGCTAGAGTTTATTTGTAATACTGAAAGGAAGCTTCAAGGACAAAAGTTGGAGGTCATATCCTCCACAAGGAGGATCCAAGCATCAAAGACCACCATTATTGAGCTTTCAACTTTTTCTCTTTCATCTTCCTCTCTTTTCATATCATGACAATGATTATTTGTGATATATTTTTATTTGTCATGAGTGGCTAGGCTGTGTGTAGGGATTTCTTTGGATCCTTATATGAATATTAATGATTTTGTAAACCTTTAAGTCAATATATATGATTTGGGATTGTTTAATCATATTGTTCCTAATGCTTTTGAATGTTTGACCAACATTTAATATGTTTTGATTAAATCTAATGAACTTAGACATATGAATTTGGATTTAAAATCATATTTATGGTTGATGCATGTTTGATTTCATTCAATTGTCTTGAATAAGTTGATTACTTAATAGGATAGGAATATACCTATTGGTCATGTATGGCTATTATTGAGAATTGTTCTTAAGGAGTGAAATTTACTCTAGATCTCATGGACACATAATGACTAGGTAAATGAAGCATGATCAAATGACCTAGACATAGGCTTTTAATTGAATTAGATTCTCAAGCTAACAAATTCCATATTATGTATATTGATTAAGAGGTTTGCACATCATTAATTGAAGTAGGAGGTGAAGAAGGATTCCTTATTCTCTAATCATTAACTTTAATTCTAATTAGATAGCATTTAAATCATTCTATTAGTTTATACACACCTCTTTTAATTTGAATGTTCTTGGATAGAAATTATTAAGCTATTGGTTAATAATTAGTTCTGAATTAGTAATAGTTCTCATGGGAACGATATCCGACTCTTGACTAATTACAAGTGTGATCCGTGCACTTATGGTACGCAAAAGAGCGAATAAGTTTTTGGCACCGTTGCCGGGGATCTACAACTTAATTTCAGTAGAACTAATATTAACAACAAGTTTAATTAGTTCTAGTCTAAGTTTCTTTTGTGAATATTAATTTAAGTCTTAATTCTTTAATTGTTTCAAGTAATTATAAGATGGCGGAAGACAACATTACGCAAGAGGTGGAGGACGATAGTCGCACTAGGCTATTGAGGGAGTTTGCCACTCCTCAAATAGATAATCTGTAATCCAGCATTAGACGTCCTGCCATCTGAGCAAACAACTTCAAGATAAAGCCGACCATTATCTAAATGATTCAAACTTCTATACAGTTTGGCGGCTTATCCAATGAGGATCCCAATGCGCATCTCTGAAACTTCCTAGAGATTTGCGACACGTTTAAGTACAACAGAGTATCCGAGTATCCCATTCACCTAAGAAAAGCTGGTTGTATTCTTTTCCAGTGGGATCGATTACAACTTGGGCAGAGGTATGTACTAAATTTTTGAACAAATACTTCCCTTCAGCCAGGACTGCGGAGATGGTGAATGATATTACTTCATTCACTTAAACTGAATCAGAATCCTTACACGAAGCCTAGGAAAGATACAAGGATATGCTTAGAAGGTGTCCACACCATGCGATTCCACCATGGCAACAAGTTTATTCATTTCACAAGGGTTTGTTACCGCAACATTGTTCAATTGTGGATGCGGCGACTGATGGCTCTTTGTTAAGCAAAACCTTTGATGAAACCTTCTATCTGTTAGAGAAATTGGCTGCTAATAGCTACCAATGGCCCTTAGTAAGAAACACTCCACAGAAGGTAGCTGGAGTGCATAAAGTGGATGCAATAACCTCGTTGTCAGCTCAGGTAGCAGTATTAACAAGTAAGATGGATAATATGGGACAAAATTCTCACCAAAGCTCATTTGTGTTGTGTGACAAATGCGGTGATAACCATTCAAGTGATAGGTGCCCTACCACCTCTAAAAGTGTACAATATGTGGGGAATTACCGATCACAACAAAATAACCCATCTGCGAATCAATATAATCTTAGGTGAAGGAATCATCCAAACTTTTCCTAGAGGGACAATCAAAGGTTCTCTTCTTTAGCGTCTGGAGCTAAGCAACTGTATAATCCTCCTGGATTCCCTTCCTAGTCCAGACAGCCGATTTAAGACAAGAAACTATCTCTTGAAGATATGTTCATGTAGTTAATGGTAAAAATTGATTCCTTCATGACGAAGACGGAAGCTTACTTAGCTAAGAATGACTCAGTGATACAGAGCCAGTTGGCTTCGATGAGAGCGTTGGAAACTCAAGTCGGGCAGTTGGCCAACGCTGTCAATAACAGGCCCCCAAGCACTTTCCCAAGTGATACAATTAACATTCCAAAGGGTGCCTCAAATGAGCACTGTAAGGTCATCTTACTAAGGAGTGAGAAGGACATTGAGGGAAACCCTAAGACAGAATTGCTGGAGGACAAGGTAGGCAAGAGTTAAGGGCAGGAAGAAATTGTCCACAAGAAGGTGGAAGATAAGAAAGGTGAAGAGAAGGCCAAAGACAAGAAGGCTGATGACAAGAAGGTAGAGAATAGGCCATATATACATCATTTAACTTTTCCAAGAAGGCAAATCAAGTAGAAGATGAATGAGCAATTTAAGAAGTTTTTGGAAGTTTTCAAGAAACTTCATATAAACATCCCTTTTACTGAAGCATTGGAACAGATGCTCAGTTACGTAAAGTTTATGAAGGATATATTATCTAAGAAACATAAGCTGGGCGAGTTTAAAACGATAGTATTGTTTGAAGAATGCAGTGCTATCCTGCAACAAAAGCTTCCCCCAAAGTTGAAGAATTCGGGAAGCTTTACAATCCCTTATGCCATAGGAGAGAACTTCTTGGGCCAAACATTGTATCATATGGGGGCAAGCATTAATCTCATACCCCTATCCATATTCCAGAGGTTAGGTTTGGGGGAATGCAAGCCCACATTCGTAACCCTCCAACTAGCAAATTGTTCATATACATATCCGAAAGGAATAGTGGAAGATGTCCTAGTGAAAGTAGACAAGTTCATATTCCTTGCGGACTTTGTTATTTTAGATATGGAAGAGTATCAAAAGGTGCCATTGATCCTAAGTAGACCGTTCCTAGCCACGGGGAGAATAATCATAGACGTCCAAAAAGGTGAACTGACAATGAGAGTTCAAGATCAAGAGGTAACTTTTAACATCTTCAAGGCAATTAAGTTTCCTCTAAATCATGAAGAGTGTTCCTATATAGGTTTATTGGATAATATCATTAATGATGCATTTCAAGCCAATAATCCTGAAGACTCCCTTGCTTTGGCATTGGCTTCATCAAATGATAATGATGAAGATTCTAGGAACGATGCATTAGATTTCATCAAGTGCCTTGATGTGGTTCTTAGGCAATATTGGTCGCCCAAGTTTGAAACTTTGGAGTCTGATGCAACTAAAGAGGCATCTAAGCCTTCCATTGAGGAACCTCCAAGGCTTGAACTAAAGCCTCTACCTAACCATTTGCAGTATGCTTATTTGGGAACCTCCACCCTACCGGTAATCATATCATCCCTCTTAGATGATCAAAAGGAGAAACTTCTCAGTGTGCTTAGGAAATACAAACATGTTATTAGATGGACTATTGTCAATATTCATGGCATTAGCCCCTCCATCTGTATGCACAAGATCTTGTTAGAGGACAATCAGAGTGGTGTTGTGGAACACCAAAGGAGGCTGAATCCAATTATAAAGGAAGTGGTGAGGAAAGAGATAATCAAGTGGCTGGATGCATGTATAATTTATCCTATTTCTAACAGCCCCTGGGTATCCCCAATTCAATGTGTTCCTAAGAAGGGTGGCATGACGGTAGTTACCAATGAAAACAATGAGCTAATCCTTTCGCGAAAGGTTATAGGCTGGAGGGTATGCATAGACTACTGCAAATTAAACAAGGCCACCCGAAAAGATCATTTCCCGCTTCCTTTCATAGACCAGATGTTTGATAGACTGGTAGGAGATGCTTATTATTGCTTCTTAGATGGTTATTCTGGATATAACCAAATTGTCATAGCGCCCGAGGACCAAGAAAAGACAACATTTATTTGTCCCTATGGTACATTTGCTTTCAAGATGATGCCCTTTGGGCTATATAATGCTCCTGCAACCTTTCAACGCTGCATAATGGCCATCTTTGCTGATATGATTGAGTATGGCCTGGAAGTGTTCATGGATGACTTTTCAGTATTTGGGGATGATTACACTAGTTGTTTGCAGACCTTATCATTTGTCCTAAAAAGGTGTGAAGAGACCAACCTCATCCTGAATTGGGAAAAATGTCACTTTATGGTTCAAGAAGGTATAGTTCTTGGCCATAAGGTTTCAATAAAAGGAATGAAGGTGGACAATGTAACACCCTCCTTATGGCATCACATTTCTGACTACCAACTTATAATCTGAAAATGATTTCATAAAAGGTTTGAGTTATAAAAGGTAGGTTTCAAAATTTCTTTTCACGAAAACATAAACTTACTGAAATTTATAGGTAATAATGAAAAATAGATTTAAACTAATTAATATACATTACTGACACCACATAATATTTAACACTTATTTAGGAAACATAAAACTTATAGATTCAATTTTAAATAGTAGCAAACCCCATGACGGGTCCTATTTAATAGCATGGTAAAACACTAACGAGAAAACTCAACATACTTATTTTGTCTTGTATCCATCTTGATGTGCCATGTATCTATTCTTCCTCAAATTTGTACACTATCGAATCCGGGATGCTTACTCCTTGATGTTGTCACCGAACTCAGAATATTTGTCTCCAGTCAAGCCTAAGGAACTCGTTCCATCTACTATATAATTTTTAACAACACAAGCACAATAAAACAATATAACAAAGAGGTGAGATCATCTACGCCAATACCAACATGGTAGCATCGAGATAACACAAACAGCACACCATACAGGTATATCATACCATAATTACAATCATGCCCTCAACATTATTGTCATCATAACAGACGTAATAAATAGTAATTACGATAATGCCCTCAACATTATCCAAGTATTCATCAATTCAATTATCATAAACAATAATTACGATAATGCCCTCAATCATTATTTATCATAATAAATATAATAAATAATAATTACAATCATGCCATTAATATTATTTAAATCACACGATAATAACAATAATGCCATCAACATTATTTATCATCATCATCATCATCCAATATTCCTCAATTAATATATCACACAGATATAAATATTCAGATTATACATGTGCACATAGACTCAATTTTCCTACTCCATGGAGGTTTTCACAATTTCAAGAAGAATGCTCTGATTAATTGCCCAGCCTTAGCCCACAGACAATCTCCAGTCTTTCTGGTTAATTGTCCAGCCTTAGCCCACAGACAATATCTAGTCTTCGAAAAGAATCGTGTTCTTGTCGGGTATTGTCAATGCGTTGCAACGGACTGCGTCGCCACGTGGCACAGGGTACTTACCACTACCCACTGATCGACCGCCGCGCCTTGACGTTCCCAAGATCCATCAAAGACCTCACTTTTCAATTCTCATTCTCTCTTCGACCATATCGGCCACAATAGCTATCAGCTATATATTTTCGTTCAATGCACGAATATCTCAATGCAATTCTGTTCAATTTCATTATATGGCTTAATGCATATTTTTCAATTTCATCATATGCCTCAATGCATATCTTTCCAATGCATGTATAATGCACTAAATGCCAATCACAGGCTAATCTCATCATTTTCTCATACAGTGTCCATACACTGGTTCATGCATGTAAAATGCACCAATGCCAATCACAAGCAAAACTCATCATTTTCTCATACAGTGTCCATACACTAGTTCAACAGTAATTATACTGTATATTCAATAGCGAAATCATATTATCACGTTTTCATAGTCGCAAAACACTTTTGTCGCATTTTACAATCACACAACATTTCTATTACATTTTTACAATTTTGCAACGTTTCTGTTGCATTTTCAAATCGTGTAGCGATTTTCCATCATTTTCCAATCACGTAAAAATATTCCATCATTTTCCAATCACGTAATAATTTTTCAACGTTTTCTCAATCACGTAAAAATATTCCACCATTTTTAAATCGTGTAGCAATTTTTCAACAATATCTCAAATGCGTAAAAATATGTAAACGCTTTCCAAATTGCGTAGAAATATTTCAACGTTTTTCAAATCACGTGGAAATATTTAAACGTTTTTCAAATCGCGTAGCTTAAAAATCACATTTTTAAGTTACGTAAATCATTTTTCACCATTTTACAATCACGTAAAATATTCCTCAATATTCCAAACATTATTTTGGACTTTCAAACAAATCAATGTTATTTCCAACATCATTTTTCACATTTTCTCCTTTAAGAAATCCTTTCCTCAAAATAATATGACTTCTCACATTATTTTTCACATTTTCTTACTCAAGAAAATCCTTTTCACAATAAATTTCACAATTTCATCATTTCATTGAATTAAATCAATGTTTCTAACTTAAAATTTCCTAACGCGCTCCAAAACCTAAAGGATGAGTTTTATGTTAGTAAATTTTAAATCATCAATGTTTCCTTTATAATTCAAAATAAATTCTCAAATTCAAGGCTCTTCCAAAATAATTTGAGGTTCAAACCCTTACAACCTTTATTTTTCCTTTCATAACTGAAATTTCTATTTCTCAAGTGATAAAACACTTTGTTCCCAGTTCCAAAATCCTTGTACTAAATCAATTATATTTCCACTTTGAAAATCACTTTGTTTCATAAAACCAAGGCATTACAAGCCTTCAAAACCGTGGACATGGCCATTGAAAACCATCAAATATTTTTCCTTCTAAATCAACTAAGTTCCATTCATGGTTTTACACAAACAAAACCATTAAAATTTCCTTCAAAAATCGTGAGACTCTTGGTCTTAAAAACCAATTCATTTGTTCATTTTCCTCGCTCTTCCAGTCCTCTAATTTTGCCATTCATGAAAATATTAATTTGTAAACATCTATTTTGAGGTGTTGAGGCCGAAGTCCTCATGGTCATTGGAACCAAAAATTGTTTTCCTTTCCAACAATTTTTATGGCATACATCACATATAATCAACATATTATATTTCAAGTATACCATAAAAGCAAATAAAAATCATACTAAGCATGCAAGCACAAATAAACCATGCTAAGCACATAAACCACATAAACACATAAACACATAAACCACAAATAATTACATAATCATGGATATGAATCCTCACATGGATTCACCATCCATGAAATACAAAACCATCTCTCACCACCATACTTGGTTGGTGAGATGAATCTCCCTCTTACCTCTTGAAGAACCTCCAAAGCTCCTTGGTTTGGTCCTTGAACAAGTGATTCACCACCATAAGCTTCTCAAACACAAAACAAAACACAAATTTATTAGCATATTAAGCTTGAACAAGGTAAACCATGGATCAAACATGGCTTAGAACATGAAAATAAGACAAGTAGTGAAGCTTTCTTACACTTCACCTTAAAAATCCTATAACTTTGCTCTTGAAGAAAGTGCTTGAAGATGATGGATTTAGAACTTGCTCTAAACTACAAAGTGTCTTAGATTGAGGTATAGATTCAAGAAATAAGGTTGGTTGAAATTAAAGAGTGATGGAAGGTGGTCTTTGGGTGCTTGGCTGAAACTAGCATGAAGAGGAAGTGGAGAGAAAAATTTGATATGCTTGGCTTTTGGAAATGATCAATAATGATCAAGATTGAGTAATAATGGTCTTGAAACCATGCTATGCTCTTAAGCATCACCAAAATCGTCCCCCCTCCTTATGCACTCAATAAGTGACCATCTTTACTAGCCACCATTTAGAGCATTATTAACCATTGATTAGATCAATGATTAGGATTAATGTAGATTCTAGGCATAGCCTTTAGATTAGAAGACTTAATCTAGGCCATTGGATCTTTCTCCTTGAAATCCTAGCCATTAAATGTATCTCCAAAATGAAGGGTCAAGATCACTTCTTCATACTTTCCATCCAATGGTCATAAATGGTCCTAACCATTTTATAAGACCAAATCTCCACCGTTGATCAAATCGATGGTTGATATTCAAAGACTTCAACATTAAGCTTGCTTCCTATTAGTCCGTCATAAAGTCGTCATAACCACTAATGTTGACTACGCAGTACAATATTTATTTTTATCTGCTATAATCCTACGAATAATATTTTTACAATATTTTTATCGCCCGATAATTAAATACAGTATAAAACACAGTAAAAGAAAATTTTAAAAACTATTTTCGATTTCAGGTTTAGTAAGATCCCCCGTCCCCATCTCAAAAGTACAAAATTTCCTGGCTGTAGAAAAATTTTCACTTTTCGGGACCCACCTGAGCCCACGTACAACCCCCCTGGGCCCACAGACAGCTCATGGATAATATTAAAATAACCATAGAAATATAAAAATTTCATAATCATCCATAAAATCATAAAAATTATAAAACTTACGAAAATCAAATCAGATTACGTAAAATAATTAAGACTTAACAGTAATAATTAAATTACGTAAGATTTTCCTCAATTCGAAAATAATTATTTTCCTGACACGGAGTAAATCACACAAAACGATCAAATGTATTCACAGAATACTCAAAATAATTTTACAATACACAGAAATCACTAAACAGTAGAATTCTGTTAACTGTCAAAATTACTGTCAAATAGTGAGGAAATTTGGGGTGTTACAGACAAGGTAAAGATTGATGTGATTGACAAGCTTCCTCCGCCTAACTCAATAACAGGAATCTGCAGTTTTCTTGGCCATGCTGGTTCCTATTAGAGGTTTATTAAAGACTTTTCGAAGATAGCCAAGCCTCTTTGAAACCTATTGGAGAAAAATATCTAGTTTACCTTTGATGATTCATGTCAGGTTAGAGCTGAAGAAGAAACTGGTCTCAGCACCAGTAATCATCACTCTAGATTGGGATTTACTGTTCGAGCTCTTGTGCGATGACAGCGATTATGCTGTGGGTGCAGTGTTGGGGCAAAGAAAAGACAAGGTGTTTCACACTATTTATTATGCAAGCAAAACACTTAACGACGCCTAACTGAACTACACAACAATGGAAAAAGAGCTACTTGCAGTTGTATTTGCGTTTGATAAGTTTCGAGCTTACTTGGTAGGGACTAAGGCGATTGTGTATACAGATTACTCTGCAGTAAAGTATTTAGTGAGCAAGAAAGACGTGAAACCATGATTGATTAGGTGGGTTTTACTTTTACAAGAGTTCGATCTGGAGATCCGTGATAAGAAAGGTGTTGAAAATGAAGTTACAGATCACCTTTCTAGACTAGAGAATGAAGGGTATCAAGTTGAATCACTCACAATTAGAGATACATTTCCAGACGAGCAGCTTTTTGCCACCACCGCACAATCATATCCATGGTATGCAGACATGGTGAACTATATTGTGGGTGGTGTGTTGCTCCCTGATATAACCTCTCACCAGAAGAAGAAATTCTTGTATTATGTTAGGCACTACATCTGGGATGAGCCATTTTTGTTCAAACAATGTTTTAACCAGATGTTGAGGAAGTGTGTACCTATGGAGGAAGTGGAGTAGATCCTGAACCAATGTCATGCTTCTCCATATGGTGGACACTACAGTGGTAAGAGGACAGTTGCGAAGGTGCTCCAATCTGACTTTTATTGGCCATCTCTCTTCAAGGATGCACATTTTTATGTGCAAAGGTGTGAGCGGTGTCAAAAGTCTGGGAATATCTCAAGAAGGAATGAAATGCCCCTAAATTCCATTTTAGAAGTTGAGGTCTTTGACGTTTGGGGCATAGATTTCATGGGCCCCTTCATTCCCTCATATGAAAATCTGTATAGTCTTATGGTAGTGGGACTATGTGTCCAAATAGGTGGAAGCATGTGTATTTCCTACCAATGATTCTAAGGTAGTGGTAGGCTTTATGAAGAAACACATCTTCACTTGGTTCGAAACACCTAGGGCCATTATAAGTTATAGAGGGTCCCACTTTTGCAACAAGTTCTTTGAAGCTCTTCTCGCCAAGTATAGGGTGTAACACCCCAATTTTTAGAAAATGTACCGAATGTACTGTTTGCTGTTTTTTAAGCTTTCGTGTGAATGACCGTTGTGTCCCTATTTTACTGTTTCTCGATTTCTGCATGAAATACAAATACGTTTATACAGGCTCAAATTTTATTTGATCTTTTTACGTAATTTGTTTCGAGACGGTAAAATAAAAGTTTTTCTGAGCTACTGTTTTAATTTTTCTGGAAGATATACAAACAATTAATACTGTCTATAATTTTATTTGAACTTTTTGGATAATTAGCTACGTTGTGGAAAAAAATGAAAAAATGACTATTACGTCCCGAACGTGCTGTTTATACTATTTTTGCTATTTTTAATTGTTTTCTACTTGATTTAGTGTCCAATATTACTGTCTGTGATTTTATATGGACTTTTTGTGTGATTTGCTACGGGGCATGAAAATAATATTTTTTCGGACCGGTAAAATCTGTTTTTAATTATTCAGAGGCGGGGGATCTTACTAAACCCAATTGAATGAGCCTAAAATTAATATTTTAATTTTTAGGATTTAAGTTGTCAAATAAAATAATTTTGTATTATTATAATATTATTTTATTAGTCAGTATAATTTAGTGACAAAGTGGACCCAAAAATGTTTTGCGGGACCCACGTTTAGCTAAACCAATTAACTTAGTAGCTTAATTAAACATGATTAGTGGAGGAATATTCTTGAACATGATGATAAGGCTTGATGACTAGGTTATTAGTGACTAAGCATGGTGACTAAGGCTAATGACTAGGTTAGGAGCAACCAATAGGAAACAAGCTTGCTAATCAAGGCTTAATCTTGACCTTTGATGCATCCAAGGGCTTGGATGAAGCCAAGCAAATGTCCACCTTGCATGGTTTGAAGTCTACGGCCATATGGCTTTGGGAGGACCAAAAATCTCTTCTCTTTCATGCAAATTCTCTCTTCTCTCTCATCCAAGAACCCTAAACACCATTGTTACTTCCTTTCTCACCTATTCGGCCAAGCTTGATACTACACCATTCAATCACCCAAAATTTCTTCTAACCAAGTTTTCTAAACCTAAACACAATCCTAAGAACATCTCTAGTTGAGAGTTCTTTCAAAATCTTACATTTGAAGCTTGAAAACCTACTTGGAAGTTTGTACCAAGGAGGTGAAATCTCTTGTTTTTCTTTTCTAAATTCTTTTTCAAAGTTCTAAGCCATGATTTATCCATGGTTTAGGTTCTTTTTCAATGGTTAGTAACTTTAGTTTTTGTTTAAGTTTGTTAGGTTCTTGAAGGAGGAAAACCGTGACCTTAGGAGGAGTGAAAGAATCCATTTGTCTTCATTTAAGGTAAGAGGAAGACAAATCTTATCATCTATGGATGGTGGTAAGAAGATGGAGTGTGGTTTTGTGATTGTAGAATCCATAAGGATTCATTTGTGTGGTTGTTAGTAGCTTGTTAATATGGTTGTGTATTTGTTAATAGCTTTCCTATTTGTTGTTTGTAATAATTTGCATGTCTACAAGCTTTAAATTGCATGTCTACAAGCTTTGATTTAGGTTGTATGTGTTAGAAATATATTGCATATGTTAGAATTGCATGATAATGTATAGGATGTGAATAACATGTTAAGGATTGCATGTGTGTTCCAAAGAACACAATCCTAAGGCTCACGGCCATGGACACAAAGGGAGAACCAAAATGTTCTCATATTTTTCCTAAATTGAGATTTAATTAATCTAGGAGAATTAACAAGTTATTACATTGTTTAGATTAGGGAAAATGAATTTAGAAATCAAATAACATAAATTTCTAAGTTTCGGCCAACATGCCAAACCAAGTATCCATGGTTTCTAAAATTAAATCCAAACCTTTTCTAAGTATAAGAATGCAATATGTGTTAAAAAGAATTTTTCTAAAATGAGTTTTAAGGAAAAGAATCAATTAGAAATAAGTTTGAGAACTTAGAACTAATGATTTTGTTATTAGAAATGAAATACAGTAACTTTTGAAAATTTCTAACATATAGCTCATGCTGTATTTTGAAGCATGTTAGTAGTTTTCAAAAGGATTAATTATATGGTTTAAAAATTTAATAAACAGAATTTTTACGGTAAAATTAGGAAACCATTAATATAATTTTCTAAGCAAAATACTGTCAAATTTTAGTAAAAATGGACAAATAAGATAGGAAAGATGTCCAAAAGACAGTATACGGTATAGAAAATATTATACGTAGCTTAAAAGTATTATTTATTATTTCTGTTTATTTAAACATTAATTTTTAAGGAATTCGGTCAAGAAAATGATTTAAAAATCTTACGCGATTGAGAAAACGTATTAAAAATCCTACGCGATTTTGAAAATAGAAAAATATATTTACGCGATTTCAAAACGTTTATAAAAACGACGAGATTGTGAAAACGCGATAAAATTTCTACGCGATTGACCGAAACAGTACAACGGTCATTCACACGAAAGCTTGAAAAACAGCAAACAGTACATTCGGTACATTTTCTAAAAATTGGGGTGTTACATAGGGTAACCCATCGGATTGCCACTGCTTATCACTCGCAGACAAGTGGGCAGGCAGAGGTGTCCAATCGCGAGATCAAGCGAATCTTGGAAAAGACAATGTGTCCATCCAGAAAGGATTGGTCGAGAAGACTGGATGATGCACTGTGGGCCTATAGAACTGCCTATAAAAGCCTCATTGGTATGTCCCCATATAAGCTGGTATTTGAGAAGGCATGCCATTTTTCGGTTGAGCTTGAACATAATGCATATTGGGCAATCAAGCAATTGAACTTTTAACTTACAAGTTGTTGGGGAAAAGAGATTATTGGAACTCAATCAGCGTGATGAATTTAGGCATTAAGCATATAAGAATGCAAAGTTGTATAAGGAAAAGGTGAAATTCTGGCATGACAAAAATAGCATGCAAAAGAGATTCGAAGAAGGTCAACAAGTTCTCCTTTATAACTCTAGGCTTAAATTATTTCCTGGGAAGCTTAAATCTAGGTGGTCGGGGCCCTTTGTGGTGATGAAAGTGTTCCCTCATGGAGCTGTGGAGATTGCTCCACCGGATGGTTCATCAAGCTTTAAGGTTAATGGCCAACACCTAAAACCTTATTATGGAGGAAAGATTCAAAGGGGGAAGACCTCCCTCACATTATCACCACTAACTTGAGGTTTGCAAAAGTTCTGCCGGGACTATAAATAAGGCCCTTTTTGGGAGGGAACCCAAATTTTTAATCTTTTTTGTTTTATGTTATTATTATATTGTTATGTTGATTTTGTTGTTTGATTAAGTTTTTGTTGTACAAATTGTTATTTGACCCTTTGGACAAGTTTTGTAGGTAATGGAGGCTTGAAAGCTGCAAAAATAACTTTAGAATGCATTTTTCTGTAGAATTCTGCAGGTAGACCTCTCATGCTGCGACGTGAGCCTTGTCACCCCACGGCGTGAGGAGTGCATCAGCCAAAATCCAGAGACTGTAGCACCTCGACGCAAATATGTTACACGTTGTGGTGTACTTTTGTTTAAAAAATAATAATAATTAATAATATAAATTTTAAATATTAATTATTTAATTAAAATAATGAAATAATTATTTTTGTGAATACCGCGACGTATGCCTGTTGACGTTGCGGCGCGAAGGGGAACTTCATGCTTAACGCTGTGACGTTTGGCCATTCCCATTCATTCCCTCTTATTTCTCTCATTCCTCTTTGTTTTTCTCTCTAATTTCCCTCTTCCTCTTATTGTGCATCTTATCTCTATGCTATCAAATCACAATAAGCACCTTTTCCATTTATTTATTTTGTTGATTAGTTTTTAGTTTTAAATTATTGAGTTTTTGTTTATTTTTGTTTTAATTTTAGTTTGTTTTCTTATTTTTAGTGATATGTAGTTGATTTAGGTTTGTTTGTTGTATAGCATACTATTTATGTAAGTGTTGTGGTGATGCCCTATGGGTTTCTGGGTAAAAATCCAAATTTTTTATTCTAGCACTGTGTCCAGACACATGAGTGTCGCGATGTTAGATGGATTTTAGTTTGAATGCTGTGACGTTGGTGATACACGTCGTGGCGTGAGTTTGATTGTGGTTGAATACCGCGGTGTTACTCATCAATGTCGCGACATTACTTTGAATTTTCATAAATGTCGCAGCGTAAGCATGTTATCACCGTGGCACTTGATAAATCTGTTTGAATGCCACGATGCTGGATTGAATGTCACGGCGTGATATTCTAGTTTTTACAGAATTGTTCAGTTTTCTATGCATTTCTAATTTTCAATACGCAATTCTGACATTTTGCATATTTTACAAGTTTAAGTATCATATCCTTGACTAATCATGCCTCATAAACGTCAATGTGGAGAGAGCAGTCGTGGCCACAAGGAGCCTTCTCCCTCTCCTCCTAATTATGATAGGAGGATTTTTGTGTCAGCAGCCGCTGCTCAACAATATATAGTGACCATCACCCGGACTCTCATTCCAGAGCACGAATTTTCCTTTTCTAGGGCAATCCACTCAGAGATTGAAGGGTTACTTAACGAGCTCAACTGGAGCCAGTTTGAGAGGCACCGGGAGACATCAACAGTCATCCCTATAGTTCGCGAGTTCTATGCGAACACGGCCTTTGCTGCTGAGGGGACCTTCATTGTGCATGTACGGGGGCGCAATGTCCCTTACATTGCAGTGGCTATTAACGATGCCTTAGGCTTGCCTGAGCCCTCGCTCATTTGTGAGTTCATTGCTTTCTTTCAGTGGGAGCCTGAGGAGGGGATTGATCTTGCTACAGTCACCGCTTGGATTTGTAGACCCGAGGCTCAGCTTGTGATGTGGACCTTGAGTATTCATACAAACCGAGCACGGTTCTTCCCTAGATCCCTTTTGACATCAGAGGCTTGGGTTTGGTATCACTTTATCAACATTCTCATCCTGCCATCAAACAACCTGTCTGAGGTGACGCGTGATCAGGCCATTTTGATTTATTCCATACTAGAGTGCAAGTCCATTGATATTTCCCAAATCATTCATGAAGAGATCTATTTTTGATTCGCGGAGCCTCTACTTCCCATACCTGATCCATATGCTATGTAGCAGGAGACATGTGCAGTGGAGGCCGCATGAGGAGCTAGCGGATGGTAAACAACCTCTCAACGACTCTTTTATGGAGCAGGTGGGAGGAGCTGCAGCCCCATCACCCGCCAAGCAGAGGTAGGCTCGCAGACAGCCCAGAGCGACTGCTCCAGCTGATGAGGAGGACCTGCATGCTCAGATCGCATAACTTATTGCCATGATGTCCTACAACTTGCAGACTCAGAGGTGGATGGCAGAGCGTCTTCAGCTATCGATGGACGATTTTCCTGTTCCACAGTTCCCACCCTATGCACTAGTTAACCCACCCCAACCACAGCAGGATGCCCCGATGATGATGATGATGAGGACGAGGCTGATGACTAGCCCTATTCCATACTCGGCCTTTTTTTTCATTGTATATTGTACTTCTCATATTACTGCATAATCTATTGTTTACAGTGAGGACATTATTTCCTTTAAGTTTGGGGGGTGTCTTAGATTATTTGTTTTTGTAGTAGTATGTATACAGTAGTTATAACATTATGTTTTATGTATATATTTATTGTGGTATACTATGTTGTGAATATATATAGTTTTTAAGTTTTAATGGCTATAGGACCAAATGAATGCATGTTTTGAATGTATGCAGGAGTTGAATATTTAACATAAGGTTGAATTTGTTAAAATGCATTGCATTGGACTAACTAAATACTAGTTAGTATGATAACATATGAAGGAACATGTAAATGTGAAAATCTCATTCAAGATATAATTGTCGTTCCCTTTCACATGATGGGTCAGATGTATGTTACTCTTATGCACATGATGGTTTACATGTATGAGGGAAAATGTTGAAATTCATTAAGGTGTATCATGTGCTTATTGCTAGTGTAGTGTTAACTGTCCTATGATATTATAGCTTGCGAAATGCCATCTTTTAAGCTAAACCTTATGCAATCAAAAAACATGTTTAACAATACAGTCACTTTTCAAATGCATGATTTAGACCCCACTTATATGCTTGAGTAACTTTGATCATGATATGAGTATTATCTAGAGAAGATTTATGAATAGTGCATGTTAAGGTTTTGATTATCTGTAAAATTATGTTTAAACTCTCTTAAGGTGAAATCCTAGATTGTGCATGAGTGAGGAAATGATCAGGGCATTGTTTGGACCGATTGAACCTTAAAAGCTTACCTTTACATGATTATATCCATAAGTCCCCTTTGAAGCTTGATATATGTTTGACCTTATATGTTTTTCATCACCTACATATTCCTTACCATGTAACTATACTAAATGTATGTGAAAACATTGCAATTTCATCTTACCATCATAGTTTGTTAAGTGCATAATATGCTATTTCTTGACTTGAGTCATGTGTTTAAAGGGTATAGGTGATTGTGTCAGTATAAAGATGAACATGAAAGAACCATCTGCTGTAAAAGAAAAATAAAAGCTTTGTGTAAGTATAAAAAGAAAAGAAAAGAGACAAGCAAAGCAAATGAATGAGATAAGAAAAGTCAAATGAAAAAGCATTGAATGGTTCTAGAAGAGTTTTATTCTTTCAAATTGTTGAACACCTTGATAGTGTAACTTGGAGGCTCAAGTCTTGAAATGGCATGTTAACGTGTCTTAATGTTTGTATTATATCCATTCCATGTTATTCTTTAACCCATAACCATTGGCCTTATATTACAAGCTATTAAAACCCCTTTTGATCCTTATTTATGTGTGGTTTACATTAGTGGAGAGAGAGTTTACATACAATCTTGTAGATTATGTGATTCTTAAGCATATATGTTCATAAACTTATCTGGATGAATATGACTTGATTAGGACAAGTTTAACTTGTATGTTAGTGGGAGATGTGATCTGCATGAGAAGGGATTTTGAATGTTTGCATGCTGATGATTATATATGTGTGAAGTTGATTGTGCGACATTAGCATTCTTTGAGGACTTAATCAATCTTGATACACTAGTTGTGGTTTCAATAATATTAGGAATTCTTGATAAATGCTGAGTGAATGCCGGGGCATGTGTTGTTAAGCAGGTTTACTTAATCAAACTTTGTTTTGCTTGATGACTAGCAAAATCCTAGGTTTGGGGGTGTGATAACTCCATGAAATGATGTTATTATGGCCCTAAAATTGTGCTTTATTGATTACTTAGTCCTAGCTTTCATGCATATCGGGAAGAATTCAAGCTATATTCATTTAATTCAATTATGATATCTTCCTATATGATTTTGAGCAAATTGACATAATTCTTCATATGATTATGTGAACTTGTATTGTCATTAATCTGGTGACTTCTAAATTGCAGGAAGGGGCTCAAAATGAGTAGAATTGTTAAAGACTTGGAGCTGCATTGGTGAAGTTCAATATATCACGCCGCGATGTGATACTTGTCACGCCACAACGTGGTGTATCCCCTGTTTCTGGCAGAGACCTACAAAATATGAATGTTGCGACGTGAAGAATTAACGCCACGGCGTGCTGACCTAAATTCAACACACGCGGCGTAAGGAGCTGAGCACTGCGGCGTGAAATAGAAATTTAGAGCCTATAAATTATGTTCTATCACATTCCACAAGAAGATGTTTTTGTTTTTGAAGCACAACTGCAAGGGTTTATTTGTAATACTGAAAGGAAGCTTAAAGGACAAAAGTTGGAGGCCATATCCTTCCACAAGGAGGATCCAAGCAGCAAAGACCACCATTATTGAGCTTGCAACCTTCTCTCTTTCATCTTCCTCTCTTTTCATATCTGACAATAATTATTTGTGATATATTTTCATTTGTCATGAGTGGCTAGGCTGTGTGTAGGGATTTCTTTGGATCCTTCTATGAATATTGATGATTTTGTAAACCTTTAAGTTAATATATATGATTTGGGATTGTTTAATCATATTGTTCCTAATGCTTTTGAATGTTTGGTCAACATTTAATATGTTTTGATTAAATCTAATGAACCTAGACATAAGAATTTGGATTTAAGATCATATTTATGGTTGATGCATGTTTGATTTCATTCAATTGTCTTGAATAAGTTAATTAGCTAATAGGATAGACATATATCTATTGGTCATGTATGACTATTATTGAGAATTGTTCTTAAGGAGTAGAATTTACTCTAAATCTCATGGACACATAGTGACTAGGTAAATGAAGCATGGTTAAATGACCTAGACATAGGCTTTTAATTGAATTAGATTCTCAAGCTAACGAATTCCATATTATGTATATTAATTAAGAGATTTGCACAACATCCATTGAAGTAAGAGGTGAAGAAGGATTTCCTATTCTCTAATCATCAACTTTAATTCCAATTAGACAACATTTAAATCATTCCATTAGTTTATACACACCTCTTTTAATTTGAATGTTCTTAGATAGAAATTATTAAGCTATTGGTTAATAATTAGTTCTGAATTAGTAATAGTCCTCGTGGGAACGATATCCGACTCTTGACTATATTACAAGTGCGATCTGTGCACTTGCGGTAAGCAAAAGAGTGAACAATAAATGGAGAAAATGAGTTTGAGATGTAAGAATCTATTTTCTTTGTTAGTTCTTGTTTTCAATGGTTGGATTTAGTCATTTTCAGCTTACTGGATGCAAGATGATCATCTTTGTCCTTCGACAAAAACCAAGTAGTTCTTTGAGTTGGAACTTAGGAAAAGGGTATGTGAAGGTGTGATTTTGGTCATTAATTTATGCCTAAGTGAGCCAACAAGTTATATGAGTGTTACAACATGTTTAGAGGTTGCGAGTAATGTTAGAAATCACCTAGAAATTATTTTAGGATCACTGGATTAGAAATCATCTAGAAGCTATTTTAGGATGGCTAGAAATTGGTTTTATTCTAATGGAACAGTAGCAGAATTCTGCAGAATCTGTGACTCTCGGCCAGCTGAATATGACATCTGAACAGCTTGTGATATTTGTTGCATAACTTAAGCTATAGACATTAGAATGACCTGATTCTTATTTCATTTGAAAGCTAAGACATAAGGCTTCATGTAGTTAAAATTTCAAAATTTTAGAACAACCCAATCAATATCAGTTTTGGTTTGAAGTTGAGTCAGATTCTGTAGAAATAGGTAGATTGACACCCTTCAAACCAGATTGCATAACTTCCTGCTCTAAGGTTGTATTTACATGAGACCAGTGGGATTTTAAAGCTAACATATAAGGATATTTGACTATAAAATTTTAGAATTTTTGCACTCTTCATGCATTCCCAGTTTCAGTTTAAAGTAAGGTCAGAATCAGGTAAGTTAGCAAGTTGCCCTGTTTTAGCTTCTGCATTTTGTTGCATAAATTTGGCTACACTAAGTCAATTGAAGTGAGGTTTGTTGCATTTGAAAGATATAAGATAAGGCTGGCTATTTGTCTGTAAAATTTTAGAATTTTAGAAATTAGGATGTACATTTGGTGCATTCATAAAAATAAGCCTTTTTAGGTGACAAACCAGAAAATGTCAAGATATGTTCTTGTTGAAATGAAGTTTCCTACTTGTTAGGATCTCTTATACATGCTTTATAATGTGTGTTAAGATGTTACTAGGG
The DNA here is from genome assembly GCA_029884605.1 of Ormosia emarginata. Classification (NCBI taxonomy): domain Eukaryota; kingdom Viridiplantae; phylum Streptophyta; class Magnoliopsida; order Fabales; family Fabaceae; genus Ormosia; species Ormosia emarginata. Next base: position 41,275,159 of record JAQQTP010000073.1, on the reverse strand, counting down.
GTTTTCTTTAAGAGGATGACCATCTAGTCTATATGTGAGAGGTATGAGCCTTAGGATATCCAAGAGTAAGGGATTGCCTTGGGAAGGTACCTAGGAACTTAAGCAACAAAGTGTTGCAATTGCTAACCACTCTTGCACTAGATTCACTTGAGTGGAGATAGAGTTGTGTATTTATTTCTAAGTGAGGGGATGTTTTATGTACAAAGTTCACTAGGCAAGTCGGATCTTGTACATTACTAAATACATAATAGGATGAATTGTGACTTCTAAGCTTGTCATATTTATGAAGTGTACTAGAAACATGCTTAACTCCTTTAATAGTATAGTTGAGTTAGAAATGCATGATGAATGTGGGTTACTTCCTCAGATACAAAGTTAAGTATGGAAGTTTAAGTCTTTAAGCATTCCATGAGTTAAGAACTGCTTGAGATAGATATCTAGGACCTTGAGCACTCTAGTGTGGCATAGGTTACTACTAGATGTGTGATAATAATGAAAGCTAGATACAACCAAGATAGGTATATTCTACTTATCTAGAAGCATGAATTACTCGCTTGTAGTTAAAGTTGAGTTAAGTGTGCAAAGTTCTAGAGCAATGCTCATTTATCTCCTTAAGTTGGGTTAAAATGAAGCATTAGTTATGATATGCTCTTTTATTAGGTTGAGTTGAGTCTATAGAAAGGTGTGTATGTTTTTATAACGTAAAACTGCATGTCTTTGCTTGCTCTTCCAAATGTATGGTAACCAATGATGTGCACAATCATTTGGCCTAAGTAGTAGGAATCAAATATTCCCTAAACAATCTCACAGAGCCAAGGGTTACAGGTAGAGTGATGATGAGCTTTCCCTCCCTACCATAACAGGTTACATGGAGCGTTCAGGTTCCCAGAATGAGCAGGTATTCATAGTTTTCAAAACGAAACTCCACATGGATTTCAAACTAAAACCCTGCAATGGCATAACTATAGGACATTGCTTAGGCATAATCATATTGCATATTTCTAGCATTGCATTTGAATGACAGTTGTATGGGCAATTGTTTGTTACTATTGGTATTTATAATTGTATAGGCAATTATTTATATTTTGATAGTATATAGGCTATTTGTTGAACCACACTACAAGGAAGTGTGCAGTAATGAGTAATAGTGGAGGAAACTCCTATGTTAGTTATTAGAAAATTGTTTATACAATGTTATAACTAACTGGTATTAAAATTGCTTTTACTGAGAGTTATAATTCTCATCCTAATTGTGTTTCCATGTAAATCTAGGTCAAGCCCTGCTAAGGGATAGAAGGCGAAGCATAAAGACTAGTATAGTTTTATATGCTTTAATAGTTATATCTTATGTATATAGTTTATATTTGCTTTGTATGTATTAAGAGTTATGTATTATAATATGCCTTTTATGGCTAAGGCTATATATATATATATATATATAAAATTAATGTTTTCCGCATTCTCTCAAGGCTCTCTATAATGACTTGATTGTGATTATGGATATATTATTAGTTAGTTATATATATTCCGGATATATCCAGATATCTGTATTAGGGCATTACACTTGCCATCTAGCTGTGGAGGAAACTAAACACTTAGGCTTAGAGAAAACCTTTAGCCTTAGAGAACAAAGGAAATTTTATAATTACATTCAAAGCTACCACTTCTTTTCCTGCCTCATTTTTATAGCATAATTTTTTAAGTATGTTAACTTGTGTACTTATAGAATGTGTGATTTCGGTCTTTTAGGTTATAAGAGTTGGTGAAAGCAATGGACTTGGTGGCATGAGAATTTGAGTAGCAAGTGTTACATATTGGTGAAAGAAATGGACTTAGTGGCACCCCACAAACAGTTTTACTCATTTGAACACTTCCACAAAGATGGCGTCGGAGACTACAGCTTCAAAGGTTGGAATTTAGATGACACTGGTTTTGTATTCAATTCAGTGAGAATATATAATATGACGTGCAAATCTCTCTTATTCAGTCTCTATGATGATAATAGTTTTATTAACTTCAAAAAACCTAAGGGCACTTGTTCTAGAAAGCATTTAGGCAATCACGTTTTCGTTGTTCATAGGTTTATTTTGCATTTTTTTCTTTATTATGGAAAGCTAATTACTTAGCTAATTTTTCTGTAAAAAAAAGGCCAACCTAACCACCAGAACTGAACCAATCCGCAGATGTTTAGTTCGATTTGGTTTGGGTTTGGCTATCAAAAATAAGAAAATTGAACCAAACTGAACTAATTGATTTTGATTTTTTCAGATTTATTTTCCCAAAGGAACCAAGCCAAACTGACCCGATTACATCCTTAATACCTACTTATTCTAATATTCTATTTCTAGGTCAACTTGGAGTGTTGATATAAATCTAACCGCTATTAATACAAAGACAAATAAAGTAACCTCAAACCCATATGAGGACCAAAGAGATCAGAATGCATGGATGAAACTCTTACCTTAGATTAAAGCTAATGGCATGTAGATTTGAAGCAATGAAAACCCTATTGCTTGGAATATACCCATGTCATATTAGACTAGAACAACAATATTAAACTATAGCTTGGAATATACCTATACACATGAATCCCAAGATCAAACCTAGGACCACATGTTTAAGAAACCTGAGCCCGTTCTAGTCGAATTGGGAGGGGTTCCCGCTTAGGCACCTAACTGCACCCTAGGAAATTAGTCTCTCCCTTATTAGATTAGGGGATACTCTGATAAACCTTGTTTCCCTTTGTTCATCTTGGTGAAGCCATAGTTCCCTGCACATATAGAACAATATATATTGAGTTGATCAATCTCAATATCATGTAATAGTATGTCGCTAACGATTAACATTCAAACCTAAGGTTGTCATGCAATTATATCCACATATCTCATAATAGGAATTACTAAACATGCCTAAGCATAGTCAGTCCATACCCTGGCTCAACAAGATAAACCACTCTGATACCATAATGTAACATCCTAATACCAATACCTCAGTATATCAAGAATATACAAGGGTAACTAGTATTAGCCATGTCATTTCTAACTTAAAAACAACATTCTACATTCATAATAACCATACTCATTATTATAAAGAGTCATGAGAGAAAGAAAAAATTATATATATACAAACTCAGCCTCAAAAGGCATAGTGTAATACATAAAAACTTTATACATCCCAATGCAAATATTACAAACATACAAGCATTGGACAAAAGCAAATAAAGTCTAAACTAGTTTATCTACTGCTTTTTCTTCCCCTTGGAAGGATCTTGACCTAGATTTATCATGGAAACAACATATGGGGTGAGAATTCACAATTTTCAGTGTTAGGAATTATGGATACATCACACAACGGAAAAACAAAATTCCCACCAAGGATCCATGCGAAAAAGCCATAATCTGAGTTTTAAAAGTGTTTACCTCTTAAAGCGTAAAAAATACAAACGACGTGAATCACCAACACCGTAATAGTGACAATGTCTCTATGGTATCCACATAAACAAACTCACGAACATCCAACATCCTGAAAAAGGAGCCTCACATCTCTGACACAGTGCTAGCTGCGAAGAGAAGAGAAGGAAACCTGTCACTATCTCACTCATTTTCTGTAGGTACGACTAGGGTTCTGTAATGCGTGCTTAGCAGCCCCTTTAGCAGTACTATTTATAATAATGAATACCTTGAGTGAGTGTGAGCAGTAGTAAGGTAAGCTGTGCAACCTTAGACTCATCTGTTATGAGTTAAGCACACAATTGAATCCGAGTCGAACTTTGATCCTTATTAATGCTCCAATTTAGTTTGCTCTAAGTGTGTGACCCTGCAGGTTCTCATGACGTTGGTAGTAATATTAAAATCCCATTTTAATATTATAAACAATGAGTGGTATCTAGCAACATATCACTGCTACCTAAGTAATGAGAATGTCAGTGATTTGACTTAACCTTTCCGTGATAAATGTTACTGTGTAGTTTACTCCCTTTGTCCAGATATCTAGATTGAACACAAGACAGGGAACGTGTCACCCTTGTATAGTTCAATCTTTTGTTTCCTGATACTTGAGTAGACGTAGTAACAACAAATGAGATCAATATCTCATATTGACTCATTTAAGCATGGCCATGTATTTCGCAGTCTCACTCAATCAGGGCCCCCGAAGATATCTCTCCTGTTATGTAGGAGGGACAGATCCTATCTAGCTCACTTACATCCCTCCGCATGAATTGTGGTATATCCAATAACTAACTTTATAATCACCTTATTACAGATGACATTTGATGACATTAAAACATACAACTCCTCATATAAGAATCATAGTGATTTCATGTCAAAGGACCACATACACCATTATCACTATGAGAATTGCTTATGACACTCACGTAATGATCTACGTAGCGTTCTCATGACGGGTCTGTCCAATACATCATTACTCTAATATGTATCCATGTGAAGACTTGATATCTTATATTCATGACCCATGAGATGTGGTCATCAGTCTACGCACATACTAGTCTCAATGCATTATTGCCGTCCTGATTAACAATAAAACTTGACTAGGGACATTTAAGAATAGTGTTTTGTTTCTATCCAATAGGATCTCATGATCAAGTCATCCACTTGATATCCTATGGCATAAAACCTACTATTTTAAGACTTTATTATGTTTATCATAAATAATACACAATAAATGAAATGCCTCATATATTAAATAAATAACATAATGCAATGCATGTAAATACAAATAAAATGTATCGGCTTTTAGGGCATACACTAACACTCAATAATATATACACATATATAGCATCATGATAACTCTAACTACTTCAGGGAAAAACAAGTTGCTCAAAAATATGTAGAAATGTGACAAAAGCCAAAACAAGTAATTTCTCTTCTCAAAATAGAATGTTCAATTATTACTATGATTAAATTATCTCATAATTAATCATTCACAAAGAATTCACTCAAATACAATAGATTATGGTTGCAACAAGTAAAAAAGTCTCTACTCAACACCACTAGAACACTCATATACTCTCTATGCAAAAGTTCACAAAGCAATCCATAATCTATATTCTTAGTCATCAACCTTTCAAAGATAAAATAATTGCTCATACAATTGTTATTGAAATACAAATGTTTGTGCACATTCATGCCTAAGATATGCCCTCAGGTAATGATTATGAAATATGTTATAATAGTGTTTGTGCAATGTCATGAAACATGTATATTCCCAAGAATCCAATTCCTTGTATTTCTTGGGTAGGGACGAAATATATTACCTCCTTAACCTACCTAGTAGGGAGGGAATGTGTTACCTCCTTAACCTACTGGTAAACCTGACCCTATAAGCCTTTGCGCTCTAAGAATTTAGGACTAGTCCCCAGGACCAATTACCTACAATTCTCTTTCCAAATGATTGTGCACATCATATAAGGTTACAATACATAGAAATAGAAAGTGTGTGAAACTATGCAGTGTTATATTCAACTCACATATGCACACCACAAAAACTCATCACAAGGTCCACTCTAACTAAGTGAAAGAGCAAAATCTAGCAAACATACACTCTCGGCTCAACTTTATCTCATAAAAAAGAAATTCATGTTTCTAGAAAACCATCATAACTCAACCTTAGTAAATAAGGGAGCAAAAACATTCAACATGCACTATATTAACACATCACAAGTGATATCAAGTGCAACACTATTGCTCTTCAATGATTAGTAACATACCTAGTGAATGCATAAAGGCTTATTCTTTTACACATATGCTAGGTGGTTATTTTCTTTATGAAATATCCTTAATAGTGCCTTAACTCACACTAAAAAGCATACATAAAAGATCCCAACAAGTAGGGAACTCCATTCCCTAAAAAAGAAACATATAAAGTATCCTGTTTTTGGGCATTTAAGCACTCCTCTTCCCAGTGCTTAGGCGCTCCATGACTGCAAACTCACCTAGTTTTATCTGTCATTGAACACTTAGGCACCTGATTTCTGAGTGATCAAGCACTCAGTACCAAAGCATTATGGCCTTGCACACTTAGGCGCTCACTTCTTGGACACTTGGGTGCCCAACATCAGAGTCTTTATACTCTGTTTCATCGAGTTTCCAACCAAACCTTGGCCCCCAAACACAAGTCTTGGATGATTTTCAACTTCATACATGACCTCTAAACAAATTAAAACTATCAAGCACAAACTCAAATCAATAAATCATGGATCTATGAACAACAAGTAAATCATCCAAACCTATTTTATAAACTCACAAACATGAGGTTATAAGGATATTTACAAGTTTCAAAACCACAATCATTAATGTATTAACTCAATACAAATCATATCTCAAGTTCCTAATGAGTTCACCCAACCCAAACCATTGAGAAACACCTAGAAACCCATTTTTTATCCAATCAACTATACATCATGCATCAAGAAGATATAGAAAAGGAAAGAGCTAGGTAAACAAACACCCTTACCTCAAGTTGTGTGGTTGATGCTCAAGCTTTGATTTTCCTTTGATCTTCCTTCTTCCTTTCCTTCTTTTATTCTCTTCTTTCTTTCCCTTCTCTTTTCTCTGCTTTTTCCTCTACTACCAACATGGGAAATGAGAGAAATTGAATAAAAAGAAAGTCAAAGATGAAGGTTAAAAGGTGAAAGGTGGTGAAAAGATAAGGATGGACTAGATATTTAGCTGGAAACTTTATATCTCTTAGGAATACTTTGATCTTACAAATCTAAGTTTCCTAACCTTCATAGGTGTTGTAGAAAATCCTAAGATTCATCTTAATGTTATTCTCATCATTCCATAATTGTCCTTACACTTAAAACTGTCACTTAAGTCCTGTTACTATTCCTCAAGTAAAATTAAACCTAAGGAAATAAGCTAATAAACTAACATGCATCTACCTTAACTATACTTGTTATAAAAAAACCACCATCTTTTACTTGATATCTTCACAAAATCTCAAAATTTTTCAAGATATCTATCTATTTAATCTAGCCTTTAAACACTCACTCAGTAATATTAAAAATACCAAACTAGCTCAGTTAATTCTCCAAAACTAACTACAACTAGTTCCAACTATATGCAGCCTAGAAATAAATTCCTCACATTTATTTCTATCATCTAAGCAGTTTATGCTACATTCTGAGCTATTATAAGCTATTTTTCACATTCAGTGTTATAGCAATATAACCCCACTAACTTAGAAGGTCACCTAAGTTGATAGGTAACTCATACAAATGTTATAGCACCTCTATAACTATAATTAAGACTAACATGTTAGGGAGGATGTTACAGTTTGTCTTGAAAGTCTGGAGACATTATCTATATGGGGTTCAATTTGAGGTGTTTAGTGACTATAAAAGTTTAAAATACTTGTTTGATTAGAAAGAACTAAACATAAGACAAAGGAGATGGATAGAATTCTTGAAGGACTATGACTTCGAGTTCAGATACCACTCAAGTAAAGCCAATGTAGTGACTAATGCATTTAGTAGGAAATTCCTATATATGTCCCGAATGATGATCCAAGAGAATGAGTTTTAGAGAGTTAGTCTTGCAGTGATTGTGTCACCATATAGTCTCTGTATGAGTAGAGTAGACATAGTTAGTGACTTGAGAACCCAAATCTTAAAACCTTAAGAGAAAGATAAGACTTTAAAGAAAATAAGTGAGTAAATTCGCTTAGGAAACCAAATAGAATTTAGTAAAGCAGATGATGAGATATTAAGGTTTAGATATAAACTTTGTATTCCTAGGGAATCTGAAATTAAAGAAAAGATCCTAGAGGAAGCTCACAATAGTAGATATATCATCCATCCCGGAGCCACAAAGATGCATCAAGATCTTATAAAGTTGTTTTGGTGGCCTAAAATGAAAATCAAAATAGTAGAGTATGTGTCCAAATGTTTGATATGTTAAAAAGGTAAGATAGAGCACCAAAAACCTTCAGGACCATTACAAGCCTTAGGGATCCCTGAGTGGAAGTGGGAGTGTATTACAATAGATTTTGTAATAGGGTTGCCAAGAACCCAATCATGTTTCAATGTCATATGGGTCATAGTGGACAAATTGACTAAATCTACCCACTTTTTGCCAGTTAAAGATAACTTTTCTCTAGATAAATTAGCTCAACTATACTTGCAAGAAATTATTATGTTGCATGGAATCCCCATAAGTATAGTATCAGATAGAGATCCTAGATTCACATCTAGGTTTTGGGGAGCCTTGCAACAGACTTTTGGGACAAAGCTAAGCTTCAACACAGCTTACCACCCGCAGATAGATGGGCAAATTGAGAGGAGTATCCAGACCCTAGAGGATATGCTTAGGGCTTGCATGCTTGACCAAAAGGGTAGTTGTGATATATTCTCCCTTTAGTGGAATTTGCCTACAACAAAAGTTACCACACTAGCATAGGTATGACACCATATGAGGCTTTGTATAGTAGGAAGTGTAGATTCCCTCTATGTTGGTATGAGGTAGGAGACTGAACCATCTTAGGTCCTGAGTTAATGTAGCAGACCACATAATAGATTAAAATGATCAGGAATAGATTAGTTACTACTCAAAGTAGGTAGAAAAGCTATGCTGGTAAGAGGAGGAGACCTTTAGGCTGTATTTGGTGGATAGGATAAGGAGGACTTAATAGTATTAGCTAATACTATTAGGCCTTATTCGGTGTTTGGTGGGTTAACTTGATAGTATAATGAAATCAAGTCAAACATTTTCATCCTGCTTTAACCTGATAACAATATCATCTTTCCCACCCCATGATAAGACCTGATAGGATATCTCTTCCCACCCTACCCCTCAATTTCATCCTCTCAGTCCATGTCTTTCCTTCTCTGTTAAGAACCCCATCCTTACCACTTAGAATAGCCATCGTCCCGCCGCCGTGAAGCAACATCCGGAACTAGGAACTAGCCATGGCCACCATGAAGCACATCTCTTTCTCTGCAACCACACTACTTGGGAGACCACCAAATTTGCCACAGTGAATAATCACCATCCTACTGTCGTGAAGCACCATTTGGAACCAGGAACTAACCATGGCCACCGTGAAGCACCATCTCCTTCTTTGCAACCACGCAAACTGGGAGACCACTGGATCTGCACCATCCGCGTAGGATCTGCAACCACCATATCCGCCACTGGCCTTCGTCGTATCCATCTTGTTCTAGCCAGAAACGATCGCTCATGGTTGCTCTCTCTCTCTTTTTCTTCTTCCCTCTCATTCTGAATCTTCATTCTTCAGTCTTCACAAACTGCAATGGCTCCAACGTTGGAGTGTTGGTCGAGCCACGCCAGCACTAGCACTAGCACCAACAAGGACACAGTGGAGTAGGTCCTCATGCGTACCAACAATAGATCCGAGGAATTAGGTCAGAAAGTTGAAGGAGATAGTGAGGAAGGTGAAGGGTAGTATGGTCATAGTAGATAGTTACATATACTATCAAGTTGCTTATACTATGTGCACTAAATATTTGATAGTATAAGAACTTATCAACTTATTTATACTATCATACCTTATCTTATTATTTTATACTATCATGTCTTATACTATCAGGTGTACCAAATATAAGCTTAGAGTTTGAAGAATGAGAATATGTTTTTTTTAGAGTCACTCTTACTACAGGAGTTGGTAGAGCTTTGAAAACCAAAAACTTAAACCCTCAGTTTCTTAGCCCTTACCAAATCCTAAAAAGAGTTAGAATCGTAGCCTGCCAAATAGCCCTTCCACCTAAGCTATCCAACCTTCACAATGTCTTCCATGTTTCTCAACTTAGGAAATACAAACCAGATCCTTCACACATTATTGAAACTTAATCAATACAATTAAAAGATGATTTAACTTATGTGGTTAAACCTATGAGGATCATGGACGGAGGAATCAAAGAACTCAGGGGGAAGACAAATTCCTTTAGTAAAGGTTCTATGGGATGAGATTAGCACAAAGGAGGCTATCTGGGAGTTAAAGTCCCATATAAGACAAGACCATCATGAATTCTTTACATGAGGTAGGTAATTTTGAGGACAAAGTTTTTTTAAAAAAAGAGGGGAGAAATGGAACATCATCCCTAACCTATAGTTTTAATTTGGTTATAGAATTGTTATAATAAGAATTAAAATAATGGAATGACAGATAACAGTTCTGGTTAGTGTGAAACACTAAAATATCTTAAGAAATATTATATTTTCAAAGTTACTCCAAAGTCAAAGAGATATTAATTGATTCTTCTTTTCTTCCACCATCTTTGACTTGTGCATATATATCTTTCTTTTCTCTCTTTTCACACAACTATTATCAGCAGAAATGAGAAAAAAAGTAAGAAATAGAAATAGACAAAGAAAATAGGGAATGAAGAAAGGAAACAGAAAAAAGAAAGTTGAATCAGAGGAAGAAGTAAGAACTAAATGCATAACACAGAAAAATAATGATTGAGTATAATAAAGGTTTTTTTTATGATACTTAAGTATATATTTTCGTAGACATGTATTTTTATGAGAACAACTACCAGAGCCTGTTGTTGGTGATATTCCAATACTTTTCTACGTGAGTTGTGGTATCATTAGATACTCGTAGAGTAAAGTAATTAGTATATGAGTGAAGTGAACAAGAAAGTTATTATTATGAGGTTTTTAGATTTGCCTTTCTGCAACGTTCTATTCGGATAGGCTGAGGGGCTATTCGAATAGAATGCCTTTCTGCAGTATTCTTTTCGAATAAGGCCAAAGTGGTAATTCAAATAGAATAATATAGAATGTTCTAGATTTTTTATGCCAGTTATTCAAATTTGCATGATTTTCAATGATAAAGTGAGTTGTTTAAGCGAGCAATTCGAATGGTATGATTTTAAGGCTAATCGAAATAGAGTAGGAGAGCTATTCAATTGACATAATTCAGAAATACATCACTAGTGTTAATCAGATAGAATAAGTGTTATATTCGATTAAGTGTGATTTCAATATTAATTAAAATATTATGTTACCTGTTTGAGCAGCAGTTCAGAATGACATACTTTTGATGGTGATTGAATAGATTGAGAGCTATTCAAATAAACCATTTCAAAATGGTAAGTCAGGCTAATCAAGTAGACTTAGAGAGCTATTCGATTGGAAAGAGTTTGAGGCTAATCGAATATACTACAATAGTTATTCAACTAGCAAGTTTTCGATTATATTTGAAAGAGAAAGTGAATTGACAGCTATTCTACAACCATAATTTTTAGAATAATCGAATAGACTTGAGAGTTATTCGACTAGCATATGTTCGATTCTGATAAAATATGCAAAGTAAGACATATTTTCGATTATAATCGAAACAAACAAGTGAGATATTTAAAAGTAAAACCGAAAGTGGTGTTTTTAGTGCCATTAAAAAAGGCTAGAGATGCATAACCGAGCTCATAATTTTCATTAACATATCATTAACATTATTGCATGGCTATAGAGTGGTTAGCACTCAACCAGGTCAAAGGAGTAAGAAAAACCCTTTGCGAGATTAGTAGAAGAGTAAGAAAAACCCTTTGCCAGGTCAAAGGAGCAAGAAAAGCCCTTTGCGAGATATATGACATTACATAAGCCTCATCATAATCCATTTCATCATCATTAACATTTATCATTTTGATGAGCATCCATACATAATTTTATTGGAAAAGTTATCTTGTGTATTTATTATATAATTGTATATTGAATGATTCTATTTGATAGTAAGCTACTGCGAATTTTTAAATTCTCACCCCTTTGTTTGTTGTATGTTTATTTACATATCGAAATCAAGATCATTCCAAAGAAGGGAAATAAAGTAGTAGTAGTTTCGACTAAGGTAGTTTTCTTCGATTTGTATATGATGTATATAGGCCATGAAGGCCCAGTTTGTACTCAAACAAAGTACTCATGTACAAATTATGTAAACTTAACAATCTAGTTAATCGAAATATTCAAATGTGTTTATGTATACATTTCAAATACTCTACTTCAATTGTTTCTTTTCGAGGCTCTAATTTCGATTACACGTATAACTTTGAAATGCATTACAAATGATTTATATCTTAAAAATTTAGTAGTAACGGCCTAATAAGCTTTATGTAGGTATATTTTTGAATATATTGTAGTAAATTGATCTAGGATGTTACATTATGGTATCAGAGCAGTTCATCCAATTTAGTCGAGGTATGAACTGACTATGTTTTTTGCCATGTTTCGATATTCCTGTTTCATGTTGTGCATTTTCTTATATCTCAAAGTGATATGCATAAATAGAATTGCATGACAACTTTAGGTAAGAATGTTATTAGCCATTGTCGCATTGTTACATGATATTGAGCCTAATCAACTCAATATGTATTGTTCTATATGTATATGAAACTATGACTTCACCTAAGCGAACTAGAAGGAACAAGAACTCTTCGAATGAGGGCCCAGCTAATATGTCTGGGGTATTCATAGAAATGGCAGCTGCTATGAGAGAGTAGACTGTTATCGCAAATAGGGTTTTAGAAAGAATGGAAGCAAATGCACCAGTTGGTGATGCAGCAGTAGTAAGGAATCAAAATTTCCATGACCTCTTCAAGTTTAGAAAGGCAAATCCACCATCATTTTGAGGAGAGTATAATGCAATAAAAGCTGAGGAGTGGTTGAGTGAAATAGAGAAAAATTTTAAGGTGATGGATTGTACAGATGATCAGAAAATTTCTTTTCCCTCACATATGTTAATAGGAGAAGTGCAACATTGGTGGAGGAATGTTAGGGGGTTATTGATGCGTGCGGATGTAGTGATTAAAATTAAGATAAAAATCAGTTGTCAGGCCCACCAGAAAATAAAAAACCTTGCAACTAGTTGTAGTTAGTAAAGGTCGATCCACAGAGAATCAATTCAATTAACACTATTAAACAATTTCCAATTTAGACTCTGATTAACAATAAACAATAAAAGGGGGGTTTTGGAGTTTTGATGAACAATGAACAGCTTCAAAGATAACAATAAACAAACTGAAATCAACAATATAAGAAAATTGGTTAAGAGATTGAATCCACCACTAGATTTATATGATAATGTAAATCCACATATCCTTTTTATTCCAACATGCTCAATTATGTTTTTATGCAATTGTGATATTAAATCTCTGTTTTCCTTACGTGTTGGCCAATTTAGCAACCGCTCAAATCAACTCCTAATCACTGATTAGTCATAAAGCAACCGCTCTTACAACTATCCAACAATTGCATTAAGATTTAGAAAACCAATTACACTAAGGTCTAATCACACACCGGGATTAAATTACTTAGAACATATATTTCTCTAGATCTAATACCGCAACCGCGCATAATAAACCCAGATCTACCACTTTTATAACTGGCAAATAGCACAAAGATAATTATACCCACATGAACATCATACATCCCACTAGATCTACTACCGCAACCGCACATAATAAACCTAGATCTACTACTTTGAAAGTAGGAACAAGTACAAAAACCTTCATACCAACAATAGATTCAGAAATATATGAATAAAAACATAACTGTGTTGAAATAATCAAATATGCAAAGTTTACAACATTAATACTAGCGGTTTCATCACCCCCTTAACCAAGGGAGGTTTAGTTACACATAGCTAGAAAGAAATCACAAGAAAAACTATGAAGAAACAAGAAGAAACTATGAAGAAACAAGAAACTAAGAGAGAAAATGAAGGAGAGTTACATCTTGTTCATGATAAATGGTGCCTTTTATAGAAGTTTAAGGTAACAAAATGACAAAGGGAAGTGGGTGGATGAGTGGGTGAGTGAGTGGAGTGTTTGAGTGGATGGATTAGTGGGTTGGTTTAGTGGATTGGTTTAGTGGATGAGTGAGTGGAATGGTTGAGTGGTTGAATTAGTGAAAAATGCCAAAGGACTTTTGGTGAGTGAGAAATTATGGACATGAATGGGTGAGTGGATGGATGAGTGGATGGATTAGTGGATGAGTGGGTGGAGTGGTTAAGTGGTTGGATTAGTGTATGAGTGGATGAATGGGTGAGTTAGTGGATGAGTGGATGAGTGGATTAGTGGATGGATGAGTGGATGGTTGAGGACGAAAATTTCGTGTCTGACTTGGAAGCCAAAAACGACCCACTATACTTCAGAATCACGAAAAGTGTTATTCATGAAAGTTGTAGATCCTTGTCTTGGCTATAAAATGGATAGCTGGTTCGTCCAATTTGGCTTCCTTAAGCCTAAGATATGTCCCAAATACCGTAGGTTGCTCAAACCCAACTTCAGCTCCTCTGTTCCGACTTGCAAGCTCAAAATGACCTACTAGACTTCTTTTTCTCAAAATGTGTTCTTCATGAAAGTTGTTTATTTGGATCTTGACTATCCAATGTCCAAATTTCAGCCCATCTCCATTATTACATCTTGAGATATGATTTTTTTGAGTGCACACTGTTCGGATTCTACTGACAGAACCCGTATTCTGACTTCCATGTCAACTTAGGTCCCTTAGACATCTGAATCAGACTTCGAGCTCTTCATCAAAGTTGTAGAGCTTCCTCTTAGCTTTCCTACAAGATAAAATTCATGATTTTCAGATATCAGGAACTCAAGTTATGACCAAAATACAGAAACAGTGTAAAATCTCAATAATGCTGAAAATATTCAATTAGGACCAATTTGAGCTCAAACTCACAAAATCATGTCAAACTCAATCAATTAAGAATATGGAGAGTGTAAATGACTAAATATAAGGGTTTCTTAATGAATAAAATATGTGTTTATCAAATTCCCCCACACTTAGCTTTTTGCACTCCTGGGCAAAACTCAAGACCAAAATTTTACAATCAAGAAGAACAACCAAAGGTTCAAGGATCAAAACATTCATGAGTTAACAATTCTCCACATCTCAAACCATCAAGCAAGGTATCTTCAACATGAATCGAGAATGATAGATCTTCACAAGATTCCCTCTCAATCTCTCAAGTGTTTAAAGGGTAGGTATTTCACTCAATTCAACCCATGAAAATTGCACTACCATAAGCTTGCTTATCTTCTACTTCTCCACTACTCAAAACACATGCACACACAAATCATGAGGACTTTATTCAAGGTTGTAGTGAGGTCAAGGTAACAGGAGAGGATAAAATGGATATGAGAAGATAAATACCAAAGAGAATAAAAGCAAATGAGAGCGAGTTCAAATAACAAGCATAAAAGTTCATCCCAACTCTAGTGTATATCCCTTTACATATTCATTTCCCAATCCTTTTCTTTTTTTAAACACTTGGTTTTTTTTTCTCTTTTTTTTTTTTTTTTTTTTTTTTTTTTTTTCTTTTATATATATGAACATAACTATATACATACATTTTTTTTTTCTTTTTGGGCACTCTTTTCTTTTTCAACAACCATTTTGTACACACACCCCCACACTTGTTCAAAAACTCATCCATTAACCAAGCTAATGTTCTTTTATTCCCTAAGGTAAAGTAAGAACACGATTTCTCATTTAAGGCACATGATGAGCTAGAAACAAGGAATGGTCAAATAAGCTCAAAGGGATTAAGCAAAGGAAAATATACAAGGTTGGCAGGAATCAGAGAATTTTCAAGAAATCAAAAGAGTACTTGATATCATATTGAAAACAAGGTTGGCTATTTGGTTAAACTAGCTAATTAAGAAAGAGGGCCTCAATCTTGTTTATGCATGCAAGTGAAATGTAGCCTCAAAAAGAATCAAAGCAAGTTCTAGAGTGGTCATTAACATGAGTGAAAATCACACAAGAAAGAAGAGAATGGCACAAATGTTGAATTCATCCATTAGGCTCAAAATCTCACAAGGTATGCATCCATCAAACTCAATTCATCAATTCAATCATCCATCTCCAAGCATATCAGTTCAAGAAGGGAGAAAAGTTATTCAATCATGCAATGAACCCTTTCTTTTTTTTTTTTTAACAAAAAAAAGAAACTTGCTAAAATCTCTCCCCCACACTTAATATAGACATTGTCCTCAATGTGAAAGTGATAAATAAAACGGAAATAAAAGAGCAACACAACCTGATGAGAAGTGAATCAACGCCAAGCAGAAAAGAAGCACACTGTCAGTTACGCATCAGACCCTGAAAAGAAATCAAACAAGAAAACGTTAGTACTTCCACAATTTAATACTAATTAATTACTACCTAAAAAAACTCCTTACTCTGCCACCAATTAAGATGCGTCTCAAGAGTAAAATTACTCCTTACTCTGCCATCACTAATTGGTTTAATAAGTCCATGACAATCATATCATACTTTCCAAACAAAACAACAAATTTTTTTTTAATAAAATCAAACCCATTAAAGAGAAAGTGTCAGATCGGGCTTTTGTTTCTTGTTACTTCCTTCGCTGCTTCCTGTTGACCAATCTATCTGAGCTAATACCTTATCAGGTACATACTCAAAAACTTCTAATTTATCAATGAGCTCATCAATAGTGGAGGCAGAGATAAGAAGTTGTCTTGCCGAAGGAGTGATAAATTTCTGTTCCACAGCTTTGTCAAGAAAAAATAACAAAAGATCAAAGAAATTATTAACATTCAACAAACCAATGGGTTTATGGTGGATGTTCGTTCAAATTTCAAGAGACAATTTGAAAAATCTCTTCCAAAGTACCAAAACCACCTGGTAAGGCAATGAATGCATCGAGTTTTCAAGCATTATCTTCATGCGTTCATGCATTGATGATACTTTAAGTTCCTCTCCAATTGTCTTTCCATTGATGTTCATTGAGCTAAAAGTTCGGGAATGACACCTAAAACTGACCGTCTCTTACATATGCAGCAAGTGATATAGCCCCCATTAACCCACGGCAACCTCCCCCATATACAAGATGAATATTCCTCGCAGAAGAAGTGATCGACCAAGAGTGCTAGCTGCATTTACAAACTCTAATCCCTTCCCATAACTCGACCCACAAAAACACAGACATTTTTGAGGTTACGAATAGAAGCCCCCATTCTATACTCTTCATCCCTTTGAGTGTTTCTGAGTTGAAGAAAAATGGAGTGTTTAAGTAGGAAAAAGAATGGAAAGGGGAATAATTGCACCTATGAGGGTAGGTTGGCTGTTGTCAGAAAAGATTGAAATTAAGAAACACAGAATCTTTTCTCCTCTTTTTTTTTTTTTTTTTACTTTTTTATTATTATTTTTTTATTTTTTTTTTTTTTTTTTGTTTGACTTCAAGAAAACCATCAAGGTAAAGAAGTCTAGAAACCCCGAAGGACCCTGCTCAAAGGATCGTCTGTACAAAAATTAAAATACAACAAAATGATACAAAGATAAAAGAAATAGAAAATGATGACATACCTGTATGTACAGTGTCCATGGCGTATCTTTATACTGCGCGTCATGAGTGCGATAGAGACATCACGTTCTCTCTCTTTTTTTTTTTTTTTTTTGAATTTGTTAGAAAAACTTGATGAAAGATGAGTGTATACTTACTTAAGATTGGGATGGAGGTAGTCTGCTCTTTCGGCTTTGTGCCAAAGCATTGTTGACCAGTATTCGACCCATTCAAGACCAAATAACATAGGGCTCCCAAAAGGGACAAGTGGCCATAATACGCCCTGGCCGCCTCACATATGGATACAATCTACCTTCTTTGTTTTTCAATTAAGAAGGCTGGATCAGGGATGCATGCATTTCCCCATTCACGGTGTGTGTTACCAAAGCCAACCCTAAGACGTATACATAAATTTTTGTTTTTTGTTTTTTGTTTTTTTTTTTTTTTTTTTTTTTTTTTTTTTTTTTTTTTTTTTTTATTTTTGAGAGATGACATGAAGAAGAAGAAGAAGATGATGATGATGATATGTACAGATTGTTGTGATTGTGGCTCACATCTTCCTCTTGTTTTACGTCCAGAAACGGCTTAAACGCCTTCTATGAGTCGGGATAGGCTTCCCATCCAATTTTCTTATAAACCGGCAAACAGGGTCTTTTAGTGTCGATTCCCAAGATCGTAGCGTTTTTCTTCATCCTTGAAGAGATTCCACAATTTAAGAATTTCACGATGCACCAATCCACAAGAATGCGTCTCAAGAGTCGATAAGATATCATCTAATGACTCCTTACTCATCCATTCTTAATGAAGAAAATTTTATCTTCTCTATTTGCGGAAACCATCCCCAAAGTATGACATCGCTTGTTACAGCCATCGTCCACATTTGTAACGGACTTGTAACCTTTTTACTCTTCTCCTTTTAGAATATGAACTTCTTCCAAGACCGGGCATATATGAGTCAAATGAAATTGAGGACTCACCGCTTTAATCGAACCTTTGCTTCAATTATCCAGCGTACATCTTCTGGCATACCTTTGTGCATTAACAGTTTCAATCTTTCACATCGAACTTTGTAGATTTTTCTCAGAGCATTTTGAGGAAAAGAAAGAAAATGTTTTCTCAGGTTTGAAAGAATGACATCCATTATGAAGGAGAAGAAGGATTCAGTTATTTTGGGAAACTGAAAAATAAACCGACTTGAGAGTCACGGAGTACCGTATCCGCCACTTAACCTAAGAACACAAAGAACTCAAGAACTTGATTTTCCAGGAATGGTTGAGTCTTTGTCCATTAACTTTACGCGCATTACCGTTCCTAGGATCCTCAATATTTACGGCCCCAGAGGATACACGTGTTTGACAGCAAAAGAACCGCGCCACCTAGATCTCAATTTTTCAAGGAGTAGGTGTAGATGATAATCTCAAAGCAGAACCTTTTTGACCAATTTCCGCAACTTTTGCAAAAGGTGTAACAGACCTTGAATAAAGTAGGCCAATAAAATCCATACTGCAAGATTTTCGCAGTTGTTGTCACTGAAGAAAAGTGACCTTCACATGCTTCCGAGTGACAAAATTTAATGGCACTACCTACCTTATTATCGAGCACACAACTTTTTTTTTTTTTTTTTTTTTAGAGATTCAAATGCTTACAACCAACAAACAGATAAAAACATAATCTAAGGAACTAATGAAAACACAAAATAAAAAGGGATAAAGAGAGCAAATCTGGTTGGGTTGCCTCCCAATGAGCGCTTAGTTTATTGTCCTCACCGACATGATGATACTTTCACTTGCTCCTCATATTGTGGAAGGATGAGGGTCATCACTTCCATCTCTGCACTTGTCGGGAAGTTCATGATATGGTTTGAGACGATGACCATTGACCTTAAATGCTTTGCCAGAATTTTCACTCCTGATCTCAACTGCACCAAAAGGAAAAACATTAGTTACCACAAACGGCCCAATCCACTTAGAACGCAGCTTACCTGGAAATAATTTGAGTCTTGATTGGAATAGCAGGACTTTTTGTCCTCTGTGAAATTTCTTTCTGGAAATCAATTGGTCGTGGAATGCCTTAGCTTTAGTCTTATAAATCAGGGCATTCTCAAAGGCCTCATTTCTTAGTTCTTCTAATTCCTCAGTAATTGAAACTTCCTTTGCTTTCCAAAGCCTTCCAATTCCATATTAACTTGTTTAATGGCCCAAGAAGATCGATGTTGCAACTCAACGGGCAAATGACAGGGCTTTCCATACACCAACCGAAATGGTGACATGCCGATGGGAGTCTTATAGGCAGTCCTATAAGCCCATAAAGCATCTTCAAGTCGAGTGCTCCAATCCTTTCTTGAGGGATTCACCGTCTTTTCAAGGATTGACTTAATCTCCCCGTTGGACACTTCGGTTGCCCATTTGTCTGTGGATGGTAAGGAGTGGAAATTTTGTGCATTACTCCATATCTCTTCAATAGAGCATCAAAGGTTTTGTTGCGAAATGGGTCCCTTGGTCACCGATGATAGCCCTTGGGGTCCCGAACCTGGAGAAAATATGTGACTTAACAAAATCACGCAACGCTTTAGAATCATCGGATCGAGTAGCTTTTGCTTCCACCCATTTAGACACATAATCAACGGATAAAAGAATGTATGTGAAACCAAATGAAGGAGGGAATGGTCCCATGAAATCAATACCCCACACATCAAAGAGTTCCACAAAAATGATCGGAGTCCGAGGCATTTGATTACGAGGACCAATATTACTGTTCTCTCGACAATGGCCACAAGACTTACGAAGTTGTAAGCGTCTTTGAAAATTGAAGGCCAATAGAAACCACTTGTCAAGCACTTTATTGGCTCATCCTTTTACTGCCAAAGTGTCCTCCACATGCATAGGTGTGGCAAAAGGAGAGGATGGAGTGTGTCTCGAGAATCGGAATGCACCTCCTAATGACTTGATCTCGCACAATGCTTCCATAAGTACGGTCATCCCGGATATAGTATTTGATCACTCCTTAATTTATCTCTTTGGGCCTTGTTCAAATCCTCCGGAAAGTCCTTAGTAACCAGGTAGTTAACAATGTCGCATACCAAGGGATTATAGTGTTGACAACCATCAAATATTCATCCTGAAAAGTCTCCATGATAGGCATTTCTTCCTCTTCACTTACCAATCTACTCAAGTGATCGGCCACCAAGTTTTCGCTCCCTTTCTTATCTTTAATCTCCAAGTCAAATTCCTGGAGCAATAAAATCCATCGGAGCAATCTAGGCTTTGCTTCTTTCTTTGTTAGAAGATACTTCAAGGCTGCATGATCTGAAAACACAATCACTTTAGAACCAATTAGATATGATCTAAATTTTTCTAAAGCAAATACAACAGCTAGAAGTTCCTTTTCTCGTGGTTGAGTAATTAAGTTGAGCATCATTTAGAGTTCTTGATGCATAGTAAATGGCATAAGGAACTTTATCAACTCGTTGTCCCAAGACAGCTCCCTCTACTTGCAAAGTCACCGGCATCACACATTAGTTCAAAAGGTAACTCCCGGTTGGGTGGCCCGATGATAGGTGCAACAGCTAACAACTTCTTGAGTTTATTGAAAGCTTCCATACATTTCTCATCAAAGTTAAAATTAACATCTTTTTGAAGAAGTCTCAAGAAAGGGCAATGAGACTTTAGAAAAGTCTTTAATGAATCTCCGGTAGAAACCCGCATGACCAATAAAAGAACGAATCTCCCGCACACTAGTGGGTGGTGGCAAAGAATGCATGAGTTCTACCTTAGCTTTATCTACTTCAATTCCCTAGCGAAATTACATGACCTAACACAATACCTTCATTCACCATGAAATGACATTTTTCCCAATTCAAGTACCAGGTTAGTGTCAATGCATCTTTTAAGCACCAAAGTTAAATGTTCCAAACAATTTTCAAAATCATTTCCAAAGACACTAAAGTCATCCATAAAAACCTCAATGATGTTTTCAATGTAATCGAAAAATATACTCATCATGCATCTTTGGAAAGTTCTGGTGCATTGCGAGTCCAAAAGGCATTCGCCTATATGCAAAGGTACCAAATGGACAAGTGAATGTAGTCTTGTCTTGGTCTTCTCGGAGCTATGGCAATCTGATTGTAACCGAAAAACCATCCGAGAAAACAATAATAAGAATGACCACTAATCTTTCTAACATTTGATCAATGAAAGGTAAAGGAAAGTGGTCTTTTCTCGTGGCGGCATTCAACTTCCCGTAATCAATACAAACACGCCACCACATGCGTAAACCTAGTGGGAATAAGCTCATTTTCAGCATTTCTTACCACAAGTAATTCCGCATTTCTTTGGTACTACCCGGACCGGGCTTACCCACTTGTCGTCGAAAATGGGGTAGATCACCCCCACACTTAGGAGCTTCAAGATCTCCTTTTTCACAACCTCCATCATGGGAGGATTCAATCTCCGCCGAGGGTCTCTCACAGTTTAGTATCCTCCTCCATTAATATCCCGTGCATACAAACGGAGGGACTAATACCCTTGATATCGCCTATTGACCAACCAATGGTGTCTTATGTTCCCGCAAAACAGCCTACCGCTTTCTCTTCTTGCTCTTGGGTGAGTGACTTTGCAATTATTACTTTGAAGGGTGTCCTTCTCCCCAAGAAGATGTATTTAAGATGATCGTGTAGTGCTTTCGGTTCCAATTCAGTGCCTCGCACAACTGTAAGGTTGAGGTATATCGGTAGTAACGTATAAATCAACAAAAGTTACCTCATGCTCTTCTCGAGTGGAAGAGAGCTCTTGTAAGGCAAAGAACAATTTCATCAATGTCTTCACTCCATGGCTCTTCTTCACTCTTCTTCTTTTCCTCCCGTACATCTAAGCTATGAGTTAGAATTGTATCAAGAGCATCAAAATGGTCGATCAAAAGCCGCAGAAATTAAAGAATCAAAAGGATCAAAAGAATCAATTAAACAAGCAGAGTGCACATCACTTGGGTATCTCATAGCTTCAAAAATATTGAATCTAATTAATTCCCCATCAAATTCCATTGTTAGAATTCCTGAGTGCACATCAATTTTTGTCCGTGCAGTCTTCAAAAATGGTCTTCCTAGCAAGATAGGAGCAGATTTGGGAGACTCATCCTCTTCCATGTCCAAAACATAGAAGTCTGCCGGAAACACTAATTCATTCACCTGTACCAAAACATCTTCAACCACACCCTTAGGGTATGCATTAGATCTATCAGCCAATTGAATAACAACACCAGTAGGTTCCAAAGGACCCAAGTATAAAGATGCATAAATAGAATATGGCATGACATTTATAGATGCACCTAAATCAAGCATTGCCCTTTCAAACCTTGTGTTACCTATAGTGCATGGAATGGTGAATGTGCCAGGGTCCTTACATTTGGTTGGGAGTTTCTTTTTAATTACAAAAAACATTTTCTCCCACTTGGACCTTTTCATTTCCTTTTAACTTCCTCTTGTTAGTGCATAATTCTTTCGAAATTTTGCATATCTAGGTACCTGCTAATGGCATCTAACAAAGGGATATTAACCTCTACCTTCCTAAAAGTCTCAAGTATTTCTTTTTCTCGCTTCTTCTTTCTTGGTTTTAACCAACCTACTAGGAAAAGGAGCTTTAGTGACATATTTAGGAAGGGGTTCGAAATACTTACCTTAGGGGTTTTGGAAGTTTGCCCCTTATCATTTGCTTCTTTGGGTGGTTCATCCTTCTCTTGAATGATTGGTGGAAGAGAGGTAGGCTCATCCATCGTCTTTCCGCTTCTCAATGTGACAAAGACTAGCATTTTCCCTCGGATTCACTTCGGCATTTGTGAGGGTAGTTTCCTGAAGCTTGGCTTTGAAACTTGTTGAATTCTCAGTGGATAACCGCCCTATCTCGATTCTCGCAAGTTATTGATTGCGAGTCCTTGTTTCTTGTTTGAAACTTTGTATAGTTGCATTTGTTTCTTGTTGGAACCGCAAATTATTAGTGGCCATTTGTTTTACTAGCTCCTCTAATGAAGGCTCGGTTGCTTAGGAGCTTGAACTTGCTCTTGTCTCGAGGGAAAGGTACTTGCCTTTGTTGGAATCCTGGAGGTCCATAAGCCGGAGGTTGATTTTGAGGTTGCTTTGCATAGCTGAAATTTGGATGATCCCTCCAACCCGGATTATATGTGTTTGAGTAGGGGTTGTAATTTTTTGAAAGTCCAAATATCCCCTCTTGCTCTTACCTCCTCATTTGTGTCTTCTTAGAGAGTGGGACACATATCAGTGGGATGTCCAGATGAACAACAGATCCCACAAGCATGAACTGGTGCTTTACCTGAATCCATTAACCGCTGAACCATAGCGATCAATCGAGTCATTTTCACCGATATCTGGTTGTCTCTACTTCTTTCACCGCTCTTACTCCAAAGGTGTCATTTCTAGAGTAGAATTGTTGAGTATTGGCAGCCATTCTTGAGATCAAGTTTCTAGCTTCTTGAGGAGTTTTATCAATCAATGCTCCTCCGCTAGCAAAGATCAATCATGTTGCGATCCATCACTTGTAAGCCTTCATAGAAATACTTTGAATTAAAAGTGCTCACTTATTTGATGATGAGGGCAGCTAAAACATAGCTTCTTAAATCTCTCCCGAGTAGTCATGGAGTGATTCCCCATGCCTTTGTTGAATACCACAGATTTCTTTTCGATTGTTGCGAGCTTTCGAGGCGGGGAAGTATCTGTCTAGGAAAGTTCGGGCCATGTCCTGCCATGATTGGATGGATCCGGGTGGCAAGTAGTAAAGCCACTCCCTAGCTGAGTCTTTCAATGAGAATGGAAAAGCTCTCAACTTGACTTGCTCTACATGAATTCCTGCAGGTTTCATGCTAGAACATACCACATGGATTTCCTTCAAGTGCTTGTTGGGGTCCTCTCCGGTAATCCATTGAAAGATGGCAAGAGATGGATTAAACCGATTTCAATTCAAATGCCTCTTCATTTTCAAGAATGTCTATGCAAAGAGGTCATTGATCTAGATCTGGAGCACCCAATGCCCTTAAAGTGTTTTCTTTCGCCATTGTCACTTCTTCGGATATTTCGGATGGCTCAAATGTCTCGAACTTGATAGATCAATGTAACGGCGCGACTTCAATGTCGGCGGTGTGAGTTGGAAGTTAGCTGGGATGGAAGGGAAATTGAGGATGTGAAGTGAGTTGATCAATATAGTTCCTCAAATTTAGCAATCCTTCGTCTACTCCTTCAAAGGACATCAACACCTACAAAACACTCAGAAAGAAAGATTAAAAATAATATAAAATAAAATAAAATAAAAACAGAATAAAAATAGGAAATAAATTAATAGTGTAATTGAAAAAATTGGTTCCTCGGCAACGGCGCCAAAATTCTGATGCGTGCGGATGTAGTGATTAAAATTAAGATAAAAATCAGTTGTCGTGCCCACACAAAATAAAAACCCTACAACTAGTTGTAGTTAGTAAGGGGTCGATCCACAGAGAACCAATTCAATTAACACTATTAAACAATTTCCAATTTAGACTCGATTAACAATAAACAATAAAAGGGGGTTTTGGAGTTTTGATGAACAATGAACACTTCAAAGATAACAATAAACAAACTGAAATCAACAATATAAGAAAATTGGTTAAGAGATTGAATCCACCACTAGATTTATATGATAATGTAAATCCACATATCCTTTTATTCCAACATGCTCAATTATGTTTTTATGCAATTGTGATATTAAATCTCTGTTTTCCTTACGTGTTGGCCAATTTAGCAACCGCTCAAATCAACTCCTAATCACCGATTAGTCATAAAGCAACCGCTCTTACAACTATCCAACAATTGCATTAAGATTTAGAAAACCAATTACACTAAGGTCTAATCACACACCGGGATTAAATTACTTAGAACATATATTTCTCTAGATCTAATACCGCAAATCACAAGCGCATAATAAACCCGGATCTACCACTTTTATAACGGCAATAGCACAAAGATAATTATACCCACATGAACATCATACATCCCACTAGATCTACTACCGCAACTGCACATAATAAACCTAGATCTACTACTTTGAAAGTAGGAACAAGTACAAAAACCTTCATACCAACAATAGATTCAGAAATATATGAATAAAAACATAACTGTGTTGAAATAATCAAATATGCAAAGTTTACAACATTAATACTAGCGGTTTCATCACCCCCTTAACCAAGGGAGGTTTAGTTACACATAGCTAGAAAGAAATCACAAGAAAAACTATGAAGAAACAAGAAGAAACTATGAAGAAACAAGAAACTAAGAGAGAAAATGAAGGAGAGTTACATCTTGTTCATGATAAATGGTGCCTTTTATAGAAGTCTAAGGTAACAAAATGACAAAGGGAAGTGGGTGGATGAGTGGGTGAGTGAGTGGAGTGTTTGAGTGGATGGATTAGTGGGTTGGTTTAGTGGATTGGTTTAGTGGATGAGTGAGTGGAATGGTTGAGTGGTTGAATTAGTGAAAAATGCCAAAGGACTTTTGGTGAGTGGGAAATTATGGACATGAATGGGTGAGTGGATGGATGAGTGGATGGATTAGTGGATGAGTGGGTGGAGTGGTTAAGTGGTTGGATTAGTGTATGAGTGGATGAATGGGTGAGTTAGTGGATGAGTGGATGAGTGGATTAGTGGATGGATGAGTGGATGGTTGAGGACGAAAATTTCGTGTCTGACTTGGAAGCCAAAAACGACCCACTATACTTCAGAATCACGAAAAGTATTCTTCATGAAAGTTGTAGATCCTTGTCTTGGCTATAAAATGGATAGCTGGTTAGTCCAATTTGGCTTCCTTAAGCCTAAGATATGTCCCAAATACCGTAGGTTGCTCAAACCCAACTTTAGCTCCTCTGTTCCGACTTGCAAGCTCAAAATGACCTACTAGACTTCTTTTTCTCAAAATGTGTTCTTCATGAAAGTTGTTTATTTGGATCTTGACTATCCAATGTCCAAATTTCAGCCCATCTCCATTATTACATCTTGAGATATGATTTTTTTGAGTGCACACTGTTCGGATTCTACTGACAGAACCCGTATTCTGACTTCCATGTCAACATAGGTCCCTTAGACATCTGAATCAGACTTCGAGCTCTTCATCAAAGTTGTAGAGCTTAGATGTACAGGAGGAAAAGAAGAAGAGTGAAGAAGAGCCGTGGAGTGAAGACATTGATGAAATTGTTGCTGCCTTACAAGAGCTCTCTTCCACTCCAGAAGAGCATGAGGTAACTTTTGTTGATTTATCTCGTTACTACCGATATACCTCAACCTTCACAGTGCACCTGAATTGGAACCGAAAGCACTACCGATCATCTTAAATACATCTTCTTGGGGAGAAGGACACCCTTCCAAAGTAATAATTGCAAAGTCACTCACCCAAGAGCAAGAAGAGAAGCGGTAGTAGTAGTCATGTTTTGCAGGAACATAAGACAACCATTGGTTGGTCAATAGCTGATATCAAGGGTATTAGTCCCTCCGTTTGTATGCACAGGATATTAATGGAGGAGGATACTAAACCTGTGAGAGACCCTCAGCAGAGATTGAATCCTCCCATGATGGAGGTTGTGAAAAAGGAGATACTGAAGCTCCTAAGTGTGGGGGTGATCTACCCCATTTCTGACAGCAAGTGGGTAAGCCCAGTCCAGGTAGTACCAAAGAAATCTGGAATTACTGTGGTAAGAAATGCTGAAAATGAGCTTATTCCCACTAGGTTACGAGACAGGTGGCGTGTTTGTATTGATTACGGAAGTTGAATGCCGCCACGAGAAAAGACCACTTTCCTTTACCTTTCATTGATCAAATGTTAGAAAGATTAGCTGGTCATTCTTATTATTGTTTTCTGGATGGTTTTTCAGGTTACAATCAGATTGCCATAGCTCCATAAGACCAAGACAAGACTACATTCACTTGTCCATTTGGTACCTTTGCATATAGGCGAATGCCTTTTGGACTCTGCAATGCACCAGGAACTTTCCAAAGATGCATGATGAGTATATTTTCTGATTACATTGAAAACATCATTGAGGTTTTTATGGATGACTTTAGTGTCTTTGGAAATGATTTTGAAAATTGTTTGGAACATTTAACTTTGGTGCTTAAAAGATGCATTGACACTAACCTGGTACTGAATTGGGAAAAATGTCATTTCATGGTGAATGAAGGTATTGTGTTAGGTCATGTAATTTCTGCTAGGGGAATTGAAGTAGATAAAGCTAAGGTAGAACTCATGCATTCTTTGCCACCACCCACTAGTGTGCGGGAGATTCGTTCTTTTATTGGTCATGTAGGTTTCTCTGGAGATTCATTAAAGACTTTTCTAAAGTCTCATTGCCCCTTGCAGACTTCTTCAAAAGATGTTAATTTTAACTTTGATGAGAAATGTATGGAAGCTTTCAATAAACTCAAGAAGTTGTTAATCTGTTGCGCCTATCATCGGGCCACCCAACTGGGAGTTACCTTTTGAACTAATGTGTGATGCCAATGACTTTGCAAAGAGGAGCTGTCTTGGGACAACGAGTTGATAGAGTTCCTTATGCCATTTACTATGCATCAAGAACTCTAAATGATGCTCAACTTAATTACTCAACCACAGAAAAGGAACTTCTAGCTATTGTATTTGCTTTAGAAAAATTTAGATCATATCTAATTGGTTCTAAAGTGATTGTGTTTTCAGATCATGCACCTTGAAGTATCTTCTAACAAAGAAAGAAGCAAAGCCTAGATTGCTCAGATGGATTTTATTGCTCCAGAATTTGACTTGGAGATTAAAGACAAGAAAGGGAGCGAAAACTTGGTGGCCGATCACTTGAGTAGATTGGTAATCGAAGAGGAAGAAATGCCTATCATGGAGACTTTTCCGATGAATATTTGATGGTTGTCAACACCATAATCCCTTGGTATGCTTGACATTGTTAACTACCTGGTTACTAAGGACTTTCCTGGAGGATTTGAACAAGGCCCAAAGAGATAAATTAAGGAGTGATCAAATACTATATCCGGGATGACCCGTACTTATGGAAGCATTGTGCGGATCAAGTCATTAGGAGGTGCATTCCCGATTCTCGAGACACACTCCATCCTCTCCTTTTGCCACACCTATGCATGTGGAGGACACTTTGGCGATAAAAGGACAGACCAATAAAGTGCTTGACAAAGGTTTCTATTGGCCTTCAATTTTCAAAGACGCTTACAACTTCGTAAGTCTTGTGGCCGTCGTCGAGAACGGTAATATTGGTCCTCGTAATCAAATGCCTCGACTCCGATCATTTTTGTGGAACTCTTTGATGTGTGGGGTATTGATTTCATGGGACCATTCCCTCCTTCATTTGGTTTCACATACATTCTTTTATCTCGTTGATTATGTGTCTAAATGGGTGGAAGCAAAAGCCACTCGATCCGATGATTCTAAAATCATTGCGATTTTGTTAAGTCACATATTTTCTCCAGGTTCGGGACCCCAAGGGCTATCATCGGTGACCAAGGGACCCATTTCGCAACAAAACCTTTGATGCTCTATTGAAGAGATATGGAGTAATGCACAAAATTTCCACTCCTTACCATCCACAGACAAATGGGCAAACCGAAGTGTCCAACCGGGAGATTAAGTCAATCCTTGAAAAGACAGTGAATCCCTCAAGAAAGGATTGGAGCACTCGACTTGAAGATGCTTTATGGGCTTATAGGACTGCCTATAAGACTCCCATCGGCATGTCACCATTTCGGTTGGTGTATGGAAAGCCCCATCATTTGCCCGTTGAGTTGCAACATCGATCTTACCGGGCCATTAAACAAGTTAATATGGAATTGGAAGGTGCTTTGGAAAGCAAAGGAAGTTCCAAGCATTACGAGAATTGGAAGAACTAAGAAATGAGGCCTTTGAGAATGCCCCGATTTATAAGACTAAAGCTAAGGCATTCCACGACCAATTGATTTCCGAAAGAAATTTCACGAGAGGACAAAAAGTCCCGCTATTCCAATCAAGACTCAAATTATTTCCGGTAAACTGCGTTCTAAGTGGATTGGGCCGTTTGTGGTAACTAATGTTTTTCCTTTTGGTGCAGTTGAGATCAGGAGTGAAAATTCTGGCAAAGCATTTAAGGTCAATGGTCATCGTCTCAAACCATATCATGAACTTCCTGACAGTGCAGAGATGGAAGTGATGACCCTCATCCTTCCACAATATGAGGAGCATTGAAAGTATCATCATGTCGGGCTGAGGACAATAAACTAAGCGCTCATTGGGAGGCAACCCAACCAGATTTGCTCTCTTTATCCCTTTTTATTTTGTGTTTTCATTAGTTTCTTAGATTATGTTTGTTGGTTGTAAGCATTTGAATCTCTAAAAAAAAACCAAAAAAAAAAAAAGCAGCTGTGTGCCCGACAATAAGGTAGGTAGTGCCATTAAATTTTGTCACTCGGAAGCATGTGAAGGTCACTTTTCTTCAGCGACAACAACTGCGAAAATCTTGCAGTATGGATTTTATTGGCCTACTTTATTCAAGGTCTGTTACACCTTTTGCAAAAGTTGCGGAAATTGGTCAAAAAGGTTCTGCTTTGAGATTATCATCTGCACCTACTCCTTGAAAAATTGAGATCTAGGTGACGCGGTTCTTTTGCTGTCAAACACGTGTATCCTCTGGGGCCGTAAATATTGAGGATCCTAGGAATGGTAATGCGCGTAAAGTTAATGGACAAAGACTCAACCATTCCTGGAAAATCAAGTTCTTGAGTTCTTTGTGTTGCTTAGGTTAAGTGGCGGATACGGTACTCCATGACTCTCAAGTCGGTTTATTTTTCGGTTTCCCAAAATAACCGAATCCTTCTTCTCCTTCAAAATGGATGTCATTCTTTCAAACCCGAGAAAACATTTTCCTTCTTTTCCTCAAAATGCTCGAGAAAAATCTACAAAGTTCGATGTGAAAGATTGAGAATGTTAATGCACAAAGGTATGCCAGAAGATGTACGCTGGATAATTGAAGCAAAGGTTCGATTAGCAGGTGAGTCCTCAATTTCATTTGACTCATATATGCCCGGTCTTGGAAGAAGTTCATATTCTAAAAGGAGAAGAGCAAAAAGGTTACAAGTCTGTCACAAATGTGGACGATGGAACTGTAACAAGCGATGTCATACTAAGGGGATGGTTTCCGCAAATAGAGAAGATAAAATTTTCTTCATTAAGAATGGACTGAGTAAGGAGTCATTAGATGATATCTTATCGACTCTTGAGACGCATTCTTGTGGATTGGTGCATCGTGAAATTCTTAAATTGTGGAATCTCTTCAAGGATGAAGAAAAACGCTACGCCTTGGGAATCGACTCTAAAAGACCACTGTTTGCCGCTTTATAAGAAAATTGGATGGGAAGCCTATCCCCGACTCATAGAAGGCGTTTAAGCCGTTTCGGACGTAAAACCGCAGGAAGATGTGAGCCACAATCACAACAATCTGTACATATCATCATCTTCTTCTTCTTCTTCTTCTTCTTCTTCTTCTTCTTCATGTCATCTCTCAAAAAAAAAAAAAACAAAAAACAAAAAACAAACAAAAAAAAAAATTTATGTATACGTCTTAGGGTTGGCTTTGGTAACACACACCGTGAATGGGGAAATGCATGCATCTGATCCAGCCTTCTTAATTGAAAAACAAAGAAGGTAGATTGTATCCCACATGTGAGGCGGTCAAAGCGTATTATGGCCACTTGTCCCTTTTGGGAGCCCTATGTTGCTTATGGTCTTGAATGGGTCGAATACTGATCAACAATGCTTTGGCACAAAGCCGAAAGAGCAGACTACCTCCATCCCAATCTTAAGTAAGTATACACTCATCTTTCATCAAGTTTTTCTAACAAATTCAAAAAAAAAAAAAAAAAAAAAAGAGGACGTGATGTCTCTTTGCACTCATGACGCGTGAAATAAAGATACGCCATGGACACTGTACATACAGGTATGTCATCATTTTCTATTTCTTTTATCTTTGTATCATTTTGTTGTATTTTAATTTTTGTACAGACGATCCTTTGAGCAGGGTCCTTCAGGGGTTTCTAGACTTCTTTACCTTGATGGTTTTCTTGAAGTAAAAAAAAAAACAAAAAAAACAAAAAAAAATAAAAAAATAAAAAAGTAAAAAAAAAAAGGAGAAAAGATTCTGTGTTTCTTAATTTCAACCTTTTCTGACAACAGCCAACCTACCCTCATAGGTGCAATTATTCCCTTTCCATTCTTTTTCCTACTTAAACACTCCATTTTCTCCATTTTCCTTCAACTCGAAACACTCAAAGGGAGGAAGAGTATAGAATGGGGCCTTCTATTCGTAACCTCAAAAATGTCTCGTGTTTTTTGTGGGTCGAGTTATGGGAAGGGATTAGAGTTTATGTAAACGCAGCTAGCACTCTTGGTCGATCACTTGCTGCGAGGAATATTCATCTTGTATATGGGGAGGTTGTCGTGGGTTATGGGGGCTGTATCACTTGCTGCTTCTATAGGAGGCAATCAGGTTTTAGGTATTATTCCTAAACCTTTGGCTGAAAATAACATCCCTGGAAAGACAGTTGGAGAAGAAATTCAGGTAACTCTCCTTCATTTTCTCTCTTAGTTTCTTGTTTCTTCATAGTTTTTCTTGTGATTTCTTTGTTGGTTTAAATGGAGAGGCTACGGTTGTGAAGGCTTGGTGATTACGGTGTGGGGTGGTGAAGTGAAGAGTGATGATGGGTTACGGTGGAAGTGATGGTGTTATGGAGAGTGAAGCTGCTGGTGCGCCTTACCGGTGCAACAGTGGAGCTCGGTTGAAGGGAAGTGAAGATGGTGCAACGGTTTGAGGGTGTTAAATGGAGGTGTTGCTGGCAATGAAGGAGGATGGGGGTGGTGAGGTTCATGCATTGCGCGGTTGGATGATTATGGTTGTTGGTTGGAGATGAAGGGATGGAGGTCCTGGTTGGTGGTGGAGTTGGTTTTGATTGCTGCTGTTGGGTGAAGAAAAATGAAGGATGAAGGTTATTCTTCACGTGGAGGAGGTGGCTGCGTTAGGCGTGGAGTTGGTGTTGATGGAGGTAACCTAGATCTACTACTTTGAAAGTAGGAACAAGTACAAAAACCTTCATACCAACAATAGATTCAGAAATATATGAATAAAAACATAACTGTGTTGAAATAATCAAATATGCAAAGTTTACAACATTAATACTAGCGGTTTCATCACCCCCTTAACCAAGGGAGGTTTAGTTACACATAGCTAGAAAGAAATCACAAGAAAAACTATGAAGAAACAAGAAGAAACTATGAAGAAACAAGAAACTAAGAGAGAAAATGAAGGAGAGTTACATCTTGTTCATGATAAATGGTGCCTTTTATAGAAGTCTAAGGTAACAAAATGACAAAGGGAAGTGGGTGGATGAGTGGGTGAGTGAGTGGAGTGTTTGAGTGGATGGATTAGTGGGTTGGTTTAGTGGATTGGTTTAGTGGATGAGTGAGTGGAATGGTTGAGTGGATGAATTAGTGAAAAATGTCAAAGGACTTTTGGTGAGTGGGAAATTATGGACATGAATGGGTGAGTGGATGGATGAGTGGATGGATTAGTGGATGAGTGGGTGGAGTGGTTAAGTGGTTGGATTAGTGTATGAGTGGATGAATGGGTGAGTTAGTGGATGAGTGGATGAGTGGATTAGTGGATGGATGAGTGGATTAGTGGATGGATGAGTGGGTGGTTGAGGATGAAAATTTCGTGTCTGACTTGGAAGCCGAAAACAACCCACTATACTTCAGAACCACGAAAAGTGTTCTTCATGAAAGTTGTAGATCCTTGTCTTGGCTATAAAATGGATAGCTGGTTCGTCCAATTTGGCTTCCTTAAGCCCAAGATATGTCTCAAATACCGTAGGTTGCTCAAACCCAACTTCAGCACCTCTGTTCCGACTTGCAAGCTCAAAATGACCTACTAGACTTCTTTTTCTCAAAATGTGTTCTTCATGAAAGTTGTTTATTTGGATCTTGACTATCCAATGTCCAAATTGCAGCCCATCTCCATTATTACATCTTGAGATATGATTTTTTTGAGTGCACACTGTTCGGATTCTACTGACAGAACCCGTATTCTGACTTCCATGTCAACTTAGGTCCCTTAGACATCTGAATCAGACTTCGAGCTCTTCATCAAAGTTGTAGAGCTTCCTCTTAGCTTTCCTACAAGATAAAATTCATGTTCATCAGATATTAGGAACTCAAGTTATGGCCAAAATACAGAAACAGTGTCAAATCTCAATAATGCTGGAAATATTCAATTAGGACCAATTTGAGCTCAAACTCACAAAATCATACCAAACTCAATTCATCAATTTAATCATCCATCACCAAGCATATCAGTTCAAGAAGGGAGAAAAGTTATTCAATCATGCAATGAACCCCCTTTTTTTTTTCTTTTCTTTTTTTTTTTTTGAATTTTTTTTTTTACAAAAAGAACATGCTGAAATCTCTCAGGGTTCCCAAGAATCGCCAAAATTACGATGCGTGCGGATGTAGTGATTAAAATTAAGATAAAAATCAGTTGTCAGACCCACCAGAAAATAAAAACCTTACAACTAGTTGTAGTTAGTAAGGGTCGATCCACGAGAGAACCAATTCAATTAACACTATTAAACAATTCCCAATTTAGACTCGATTAACAATAAACAAGTAAAAGGGGGTTTTGGAGCTTTGATGAACAATGAACAACTTCAAAGATAACAATAAACAAACTGAAATCAACAATATAAGAAAATTGGTTAAGAGATTGAATCCACCACTAGATTTATATGATAATGTAAATCCACATATCCTTTTTATTCCAACATGCTCAATTATGTTTTTATGCAATTGTGAGAGTAAATCTGTTTTCCTTACGTGTTGGCCAATTTAGCAACCGCTCAAATCAACTCCTAATCACTGATTAGTCATAAAGCAACCGCTCTTACAACTATCCAACAATTGCATTAAGATTTAGAAAACCAATTACACTAAGGTCTAATCACACACCGGATTAAATTACTTAGAACATATATTTCTCTAGATCTAATACCGCAAATCACATAATAAACCCAGATCTACCACTTTTATAACTGGCAAATAGCACAAAGATAATTATACCCACATGAACATCATACATCCCACTAGATCTACTACCGCAACCGCAAGCATAATAAACCTAGATCTACTACTTTGAAAGTAGGAACAAGTACAAAAACCTTCATACCAACAATAGATTCGAAATATATGAATAAAAACATAACTGTGTTGAAATAATCAAATATGCAAAGTTTACAACATTAATACTAGCAGTTTCATCACCCCCTTAACCAAGGGAGGTTTAGTTACACATAGCTAGAAAGAAATCACAAGGAAAACTATAAAGAAACAAGAAGAAACTATGAAGAAACAAGAAACTAAGAGAGAAAATGAAGGAGAGTTACATCTTGTTCATGATAAATGGTGCCTTTTATAGAAGTCTAAGGTAACAAAATGACAAAGGGAAGTGGGTGGATGAGTGGGTGAGTGAGTGGAGTGTTTGAGTGGATGGATTAGTGGGTTGGTTTAGTGGATTGGTTTAGTGGATGAGTGAGTGGAATGGTTGAGTGGTTGAATTAGTGAAAAATGCCAAAGGACTTTTGGTGAGTGGGAAATTATGGACATGAATGGGTGAGTGGATGGATGAGTGGATGGATTAGTGGATGAGTGGGTGGAGTGGTTAAGTGGTTGGATTAGTGTATGAGTGGATGAATGGGTGAGTTAGTGGATGAGTGGATGAGTGGATGAGTGGATTAGTGGATGGATGAGTGGGTGGTTGAGGACGAAAATTTCGTGTCTGACTTGGAAGCCAAAAACGACCCACTATACTTCAGAACCACGAAAAGTGTTCTTCATGAAAGTTGTAGATCCTTGTCTTGGCTATAAAATGGATAGCTGGTTCGTCCAATTTGGCTTCCTTAAGCCCAAGATATGTCTCAAATACCGTAGGTTGCTCAAACCCAACTTCAGCACCTCTGTTCCGACTTGCAAGCTCAAAATGACCTACTAGACTTCTTTTTCTCAAAATGTGTTCTTCATGAAAGTTGTTTATTTGGATCTTGACTATCCAATGTCCAAATTTCAGCCCATCTCCATTATTACATCTTGAGATATGATTTTTTTGAGTGCACACTGTTCGGATTCTACTGACAGAACCCGTATTCTGACTTCTATGTCAACTTAGGTCCCTTAGACATCTGAATCAGACTTCGAGCTCTTCATCAAAGTTGTAGAGCTTCCTCTTAGCTTTCCTACAAGGTAAAATTCATGTTCATCGGATATTAGGAACTCAAGTTATGGCCAAAATACAGAAATAGTGTCAAATCTCAATAATGCTGAAAATATTCAATTAGGACCAATTTGAGCTCAAACTCACAAAATCATACCAAACTCAATTCATCAATTTAATCATCCATCACCAAGCATATCAGTTCAAGAAGGGAGAAAAGTTATTCAATCACGCAATGAACCCCCTTTTTTTTTCTTTTCTTTTTTTTTTGAATTTTTTTTTTTACAAAAAGAACATGCTGAAATCTCTGGGTTCCCCGACAACGGCGCCAAAATTCTGATGCGTGCGGATGTAGTGATTAAAATTAAGATAAAAATCAGTTGTCAGGCCCACCAGAAAATAAAAACCTTACAACTAGTTGTAGTTAGTAAGGGTCGATCCACAGAGAACCAATTCAATTAACACTATTAAACAATTCCCAATTTAGACTCTGATTAACAATAAACAGTAAAAGGGGGGTTTTGGAGCTTTGATGAACAATGAACAGCTTCAAAGATAACAATAAACAAACTGAAATCAACAATATAAGAAAATTGGTTAAGAGATTGAATCCACCACTAGATTTATATGATAATGTAAATCCACATATCCTTTTATTCCAACATGCTCAATTATGTTTTTATGCAATTGTGAGAGTAAATCTCTGTTTTCCTTACGTGTTGGCCAATTTAGCAACCGCTCAAATCAACTCCTAATCACTGATTAGTCATAAAGCAACCGCTCTTACAACTATCCAACAATTGCATTAAGATTTAGAAAACCAATTACACTAAGGTCTAATCACACACCGGGATTAAATTACTTAGAACATATATTTCTCTAGATCTAATACCGCAACCACAGCGCATAATAAACCCAGATCTACCACTTTTATAACGGCAAATAGCACAAAGATAATTATACCCACATGAACATCATACATCCCACTAGATCTACTACCGCAACCGCGCATAATAAACCTAGATCTACTACTTTGAAAGTAGGAACAAGTACAAAAACCTTCATACCAACAATAGATTCAGAAATATATGAATAAAAACATAACTGTGTTGAAATAATCAAATATGCAAAGTTTACAACATTAATACTAGCAGTTTCATCACCCCCTTAACCAAGGGAGGTTTAGTTACACATAGCTAGAAAGAAATCACAAGGAAAACTATGAAGAAACAAGAAGAAACTATGAAGAAACAAGAAACTAAGAAAGAAAATGTAGGAGAGTTACATCTTGTTCATGATAAATGGTGCCTTTTATAGAAGTCTAAGGTAACAAAATGACAAAGGGAAGTGGGTGGATGAGTGGGTGAGTGAGTGGAGTGTTTGAGTGGATGGATTAGTGGGTTGGTTTAGTGGATTGGTTTAGTGGATGAGTGAGTGGAATGGTTGAGTGGTTGAATTAGTGAAAAATGCCAAAGGACTTTTGGTGAGTGGGAAATTATGGACATGAATGGGTGAGTGGATGGATGAGTGGATGGATTAGTGGATGAGTGGGTGGAGTGGTTAAGTGGTTGGATTA
The DNA here is from genome assembly GCA_029884605.1 of Ormosia emarginata. Taxonomy (NCBI): domain Eukaryota; kingdom Viridiplantae; phylum Streptophyta; class Magnoliopsida; order Fabales; family Fabaceae; genus Ormosia; species Ormosia emarginata. The sequence continues at coordinate 41,237,983 of JAQQTP010000073.1, read as the reverse complement.
GTGTATGAGTGGATGAATGGGTGAGTTAGTGGATGAGTGGATGAGTGGATTAGTGGATGGATGAGTGGGTGGTTGAGGACGAAAATTTCGTGTCTGATTTGGATGCCAAAAACGACCCACTATACTTCAGAACCACGAAAAGTGTTCTTCATGAAAGTTGTAGATCCTTGTCTTGGCTATAAAATGGATAGCTGGTTCGTCCAATTTGGCTTCCTTAAGCCCAAGATATGTCTCAAATACCGTAGGTTGCTCAAACCCAACTTCAGCACCTCTGTTCCGACTTGCAAGCTCAAAATGACCTACTAGGCTTCTTTTTCTCAAAATGTGTTCTTCATGAAAGTTGTTTATTTGGATCTTGACTATCCAATGTCCAAATTTCAGCCCATCTCCATTATTACATCTTGAGATATGATTTTTTTGAGTGCACACTATTCGGATTCTACTGACAGAACCTGTATTCTGACTTCTATGTCAACTTAGGTCCCTTAGACATCTGAATCAGACTTCGAGCTCTTCATCAAAGTTGTAGAGCTTCCTCTTAGCTTTCATACAAGGTAAAATTCATGTTCATCAGATATTAGGAACTCAAGTTATGGCCAAAATACAGAAACAGTGTCAAATCTCAATAATGCTGGAAATATTCAATTAGGACCAATTTGAGCTCAAACTCACAAAATCATACCAAACTCAATTCATCAATTTAATCATCCATCACCAAGCATATCAGTTCAAGAAGGGAGAAAAGTTATTCAATCATGCAATGAACCCCTTTTTTTTCTTTTCTTTTTTTTTTTTTTGAATTTTTTTTTTTACAAAAAGAACATCTTTGAAATCTCTGGGTTCCCGACAACGGCGCCAAAATTCGATGCGTGCGGATGTAGTGATTAAAATTAAGATAAAAATCAGTTGTCAGGCCCACCAGAAAATAAAAACCTTACAACTAGTTGTAGTTAGTAAGAGTCGATCCACAGAGAACCAATTCAATTAACACTATTAAACAATTCCCAATTTAGACTCTGATTAACAATAAACAAGGTAAAAGGGGGTTTTGGAGCTTTGATGAACAATGAACAAATTCAAAGATAACAATAAACAAACTGAAATCAACAATATAAGAAAATTGGTTAAGAGATTGAATCCACCACTAGATTTATATGATAATGTAAATCCACATATCCTTTTATTCCAACATGCTCAATTATGTTTTTATGCAATTGTGAGAGTAAATCTACTTTTTCCTTACGTGTTGGCCAATTTAGCAACCGCTCAAATCAACTCCTAATCACCGATTAGTCATAAAGCAACCGCTCTTACAACTATCCAACAATTGCATTAAGATTTAGAAAACCAATTACACTAAGGTCTAATCACACACCGGGATTAAATTACTTAGAACATATATTTCTCTAGATCTAATACCGCAAAACCACGCATAATAAACCCAGATCTACCACTTTTATAACGGCAAATAGCACAAAGATAATTATACCCACATGAACATCATACATCCCACTAGATCTACTACCGCAACCGCGCATAATAAACCTAGATCTACTACTTTGAAAGTAGGAACAAGTACAAAAACCTTCATACCAACAATAGATTCATAAATATATGAATAAAAACATAACTGTGTTAAAATAATCAAATATGCAAAGTTTACAATATTAATACTAGCGGTTTCATCACCCCCTAAACCAACGGAGGTTTAGTTACACATAGCTAGAAAGAAATCACAAGAAAAACTATGAAGAAATAAGAAGAAACTATGAAGAAACAAGAAACTAAGAGAGAAAATGAAGGAGAGTTACATCTTGTTCATGATAAATGGTGCCTTTTATAGAAGTCTAAGGTAACAAAATGACAAAGGGAAGTGGGTGGATGAGTGGGTGAGTGAGTGGAGTGTTTGAGTGGATGGATTAGTGGGTTGGTTTAGTGGATTGGTTTAGTGGATGAGTGAGTGGAATGGTTGAGTGGTTGAATTAGTGAAAAATGCCAAAGGACTTTTGGTGAGTGGGAAATTATGGACATGAATGGGTGAGTGGATGGATGAGTGGATGGATTAGTGGATGAGTGGGTGGAGTGGTTAAGTGGTTGGATTAGTGTATGAGTGGATGAATGGGTGAGTTAGTGGATGAGTGGATGAGTGGATTAGTGGATGGATGAGTGGATTAGTGGATGGATGAGACTTTAGAAAAGTCTTTAATGAATCTCCGGTAGAAACCTGCATGACCAATAAAAGAACGAATCTCCCGCAAACTAGTGGGTGGTGGCAAAGAATGCATGAGTGCTACTTTAGCTTTATCTACTTCAATTCCCCTAGCAGAAATTACATGACCTAACACAATACCTTCATTCACCATGAAATGACATTTTTCCCAATTCAGTACCAGGTTAGTGTCAATGCATCTTTTAAGCACCAAAGTTAAATGTTCCAAACAATTTTCAAAATCATTTCCAAAGACACTAAAGTCATCCATAAAAACCTCAATGATGTTTTCAATGTAATCAGAAAATATACTCATCATGCATCTTTGGAAAGTTCCTGGTGCATTGCGGAGTCCAAAAGGCATTCGCCTATATGCAAAGGTACCAAATGGACAAGTGAATGTAGTCTTGTCTTGGTCTTCCGGAGCTATGGCAATCTGATTGTAACACGAAAAACCATCCGTAAAACAATAATAAGAATGACCACTAATCTTTCTAACATTTGATCAATGAAAGGTAAAGGAAAGTGGTCTTTTCTCGTGGCGGCATTCAACTTCACGTAATCAATACAAACACGCCACCACATGCGTAACCTAGTGGGAATAAGCTCATTTTCAGCATTTCTTACCACAAGTAATTCCAGATTTCTTTGGTACTACTTGGACTGGGCTTACCCACTTGCTGTCAGAAATGGGGTAGATCACCCCCACACTTAGGAGCTTCAGTATCTCCTTTTTCACAACCTCCATCATGGGAGGATTCAATCTCCGTTGAGGGTCTCTCACAAGTTTAGTATCCTCCTCCATTAATATCCATTGCGTGCATACAAACGGAGGGACTAATACCCTTGATATCACCTATTGACCAACCAATGGTGTCTTATGTTCCTGCAAAACAGCTACCAGTTTCTCTTCTTGCTCTTGGGTGAGTGACTTTGCAATTATTACTGGAAGGGTGTCCTTCTCCCCCAAGAAGATGTATTTAAGATGATCAGGTAGTGCTTTCAGTTCCAATTTAGGTGCCTGCACAACAGAAGGTTGAGGTATATCAGTAGTAACAGGTAAATCAACAAAAGTTACCTCATGCTCTTCTGGAGTGGAAGAGAGCTCTTGTAAGGCAGCAACAATTTCATCAATGTCTTCACTCCATGGCTCTTCTTCACTCTTCTTCTTTTCCTCCTGTACATCTAAGCTATGAGTTAGAATTGTATTAAGAGCATCAAAATGGTCAGTATCAAAAGCTGCAGAAATTAAAGAATCAAAAGGATCAAAAGAATTAATTAAACAAGCAGAGTGCACATCACTTGGGTATCTCATAGCTTCAAAAATATTGAATCTAATTAATTCCCCATCAAATTCCATTGTTAGAATTCCTGAGTGCACATCAATTTTTGTCCGTGCAGTCTTCAAAAATGGTCTTCCTAGCAAGATAGGAGCAGATTTGGGAGACTCATCCTCTTCCATGTCCAAAACATAGAAGTCTGCCGGAAACACTAATTCATTCACCTGTACCAAAACATCTTCAACCACACCCTTAGGGTATGCATTAGATCTATCAGCCAATTGAATAACAACACCAGTAGGTTCCAAAGGACCCAAGTATAAAGATGCATAAATAGAATATGGCATGACATTTATAGATGCACCTAAATCAAGCATTGCCCTTTCAAACCTTGTGTTACCTATAGTGCATGGAATGGTGAATGTGTCAGGGTCCTTACATTTGGTTGGGAGTTTCTTTTTAATTACAGCTGAAACATTTTCTCCCACTTGGACCTTTTCATTTCCTTTTAACTTCCTCTTGTTAGTGCATAATTCTTTCAGAAATTTTGCATATCTAGGTACCTGCTTAATGGCATCTAACAAAGGGATATTAACCTCTACCTTCCTAAAAGTCTCAAGTATTTCTTTTTTTGCTTCTTCTTTCTTGGTTTTAACCAACCTACTAGGAAAAGGAGCTTTAGTGACATATTTAGGAAGGGGTTCAGAAATACTTACCTTAGGGGTTTTGGAAGTTTGCCCTTATCATTTGCTTCTTTGGGTGGTTCATCCTTCTCTTGAATGATTGGTGGAAGAGAGGTAGGCTCATCCATCGTCTTTCAGCTTCTCAATGTGACAAGACTAGCATTTTCTCTCGGATTCACTTCATTTTGTGAGGGTAGTTTCCTGAAGCTTGGCTTTGAAACTTGTTGAATTCTGTGGACAAGCTGTCCTATCCGATTCTGCAAGTTATTGATTGCGATCCTTGTTTCTTGTTTGAAACTTTGTATAGTTGCATTTGTTTCTTGTTGGAACCGCAAATTATTAGTGGCCATTTGTTTTACTAGCTCCTCTAATGAAGGCTCGTTGCTTAGGAGCTTGAACTTGCTTCTTGTCTCTCGAGGGAAAGGTACTTGCCTTTGTTGGAATCCCGGAGGTCCATAAGTCGGAGGTTGATTTTGAGGTTGCTTTGCATAGCCGAAATTTGGATGATCCCTCCAACCCTGGATTATATGTGTTTGAGTAGGGGTTGTAATTTTTTGAAAGTCTAGTATATCCCCCTTGCTCTTACCTCCTCATTTGTGTCTTCTTGGAGAGTGGGACACATATCGTTGGGATGTCCAGGATGAACAACAGATCCCACAAGCATGAACTCGGTGCTTTACCCGAATCCATTAACTTTGAACCATAGCGATCAATTGAGTCATTTGTCTTTTTGTATAATCTTGGTTGTCTCTACTTCTTTCACTTGCTCTTACTCCAAAGTGTCATTTCTAGAGTAGAATTGTTGAGTATTGGCACCATTCTTGAGATCAAGTTTCTAGCTTCTTGAGGAGTTTTATCAATCAATGCTCCTCCGCTAGCAAAGATCAATCATGTTGCGATCCATCACTTGTAAGCCTTCATAGAAATACTTGAATTAAAAGTCAAGCTCACTTATTTGATGATTAGGGCGGCTGAAACATAGCTTCTTAAATCTCTCCCGGTAGAGTCATGGAGTGATTCCCCATGCCTTTGTTGAATACCACAGATTTCTTTTCGATTGTTGCAACTTTTGAGGCGGGGAAGTATCTGTCTAGGAAAGTTCGGGCCATGTCCTGCCATGATTGGATGGATCCGGGTGGCAAGTAGTAAAGCCACTCCTTAGCTGAGTCTTTCAATGAGAATGGAAAAGCTCTCAACTTGACTTGCTCTACATGAATTCCTGCAGGTTTCATGCTAGAACATACCACATGGATTTCCTTCAAGTGCTTGTTGGGGTCCTCTCCGGGTAATCCATTGAAAGATGGCAAGAGATGGATTAAACCGGATGCGTGCGAGGAATATTCATCTTGTATATGGGGGAGGTTGTCGTGGGTTAATGGGGGCTGTATCACTTGCTGCTTCTATAGGAGGCAGTCAGGTTTTAGGTGTTATTCCTAAACCTTTGGCTGAAAATAATATCACTTTGGAAAGACAGTTGGAGAAGAAATTCGGTAACATCTATGCATGGACGAATGAAAACAATGGTTGACAATTCGATGCATTTATTGTCTTACCAGGTGGTTTTGGTACTTTAGAAGAAATTTTTCAAATTGTCTCTTGGTAGAACTAAACATCCACCATAGACCCATTGGTTTGTTGAATGTTAATAATTTCTTTGATCTTTTGTTATCTTTTCTTGACAAAGCATGTGGGCAACGAAATTTATCACTCCTTCAAAGAAAGACAACTTCTTATCTCTGCCTCCACTATTGATGAGCTCATTGATAAATTAGAAGCTTTTGAGTATGTACCAGATCCGGTATTAGCTCAGATAGATTGGTCAACAGAAGCGGCGAAGGAAGTAACAAGAAACAAAAGCCGATCTGCGACTTCATCTTTAATGGGTTTGATTTTATTGTACCTTGTTTCTGTTTAAATTTGTGTCGACTTTCTCCAACAGGTAATATCTTCTCGTCCTTTACTTACTCATCTATATTTTAACATTGAGGACAATGTTGTGATTTAGTTGGGGGGGAAGGATAGTTGACCAAAAAAAATAATAAAAAAATAAAAAATAAAAAAATAAAAAAATAAAAAAATAAAAAAATTTGTTGTCTTGTTTGGAAAGTATGATATGATTGTCATGTACTTATTAAATCAATTAGTGATGGCGAGTAAGGAGTAATTTTACTCTTGAGACGCATCTTAATTGGTGGCGAGTAAGGAGTTTTTAGGTAGTAACTAATTAGTACTAAAGTTTTATTGTTTGATTTCTTTTCAGGGTCTGATGCGGTACTGACAGTGTGTTTCTTTTCTGCTTGGCGTTGATTCACTTCTTATCAGGTTGTGTTGCTCTTTTCTATATCTCTCTTTCACATTGAAGGCAATGTTATATTAAGCGTGGGGGAGAGATTTCAGCATGTTCTTTTTGTAAAAAAAAAAAATTCAAAAAAAAAAGAAAAAAAGGGGGTTCATTGCATGATTGAATAACTTTTCTCCCTTCTTGAACTGATATGCTTGGTGATGGATGATTAAATTGATGAATTGAGTTTGATGGATGCATACCTTGTGAGATTTTGAGCCTAATGGATGGATTCAACATTTATGTCATTCTCTTCTTTCTTGTGTGATTTTCACTCATGTTAATGACCACTCTAGAACTTGCTTTGATTCTTTTTGAGGCTACATTTCACTTGCATGCATGAACATGATTGAGGCCCTCTTTCTTAATTAGCTAGTTTAACCAAATAGCCAACCTTGTTTTCAATATGATATCAAGCACTCTTTTGATTTCTTGAAAATTCTCTGATTCCTGCCAACCTTGTATATTTTCCTTTGCTTAACCCCTTTGAGCTTATTTGACCATTCCTTGTTTCTAGCTCATCATGTGCCTTAAATGAGAAATCGTGTTCTTACTTTACCTTAGGGAATAAAAGAACATTAGCTTGGTTAATGGATGAGTTTTTGAACAAGTGTGGGGGTGTGTGTACAAAATGGTTGTTGAAAAAGAAAAGAGTGCCCAAAAAGAAAAAAAAAAATGTATGTATATAGTTATGTTCATATATATAAAAGAAAAAGAAAAAAAAAAAAAAAAAGAAAGAAAAAAAAACCAAGTGTTTAAAAAAAGAAAAGGATTGGGAAATGAATATGTAAAGGGATATACACTAGAGTTGGGATGAACTTTTATGCTTGTTATTTGAACTCAGCTCTCATTTGCTTTTATTCTCTTTGGTATTTATCTTCTCATATCCATTTTATCCTCTCCTTTTACCTTGACCTCACTACAACCTTGAATAAAGTCCTCATGATTTGTGTGTGCATGTGTTTTGAGTAGTGGAGAAGTAGAAGATAAGCAAGCTTATGGTAGTGCAATTTTCATGGGTTGAATTGAGTGAAATACCTACCCTTTAAACACTTCAGAGATTGAGAGGGAATCTTGTGAAGATCTATCATTCTCGATTCATGTTGAAGATACCTTGCTTGATGGTTTGAGATGTGGAGAATTGTTAACTCATGAATGTTTTGATCCCTTGAACCTTTGGTTGTTCTTCTTGATTGTAAAATTTTGGTCTTGAGTTTTGCCCGAGAGTGCAAAAAGCTAAGTGTGGGGAATTTGATAAACACATATTTTATTCATTAAGAAACCCTTATATTTAGTCATTTACACTCTCCATATTCTTAATTGATTGAGTTTGACATGATTTTGTGAGTTTGAGCTCAAATTGGTCCTAATTGAATATTTTCAGCATTATTGAGATTTTACACTGTTTCTGTATTTTGGTCATAACTTGAGTTCCTGATATCTGAAAATCATGAATTTTATCTTGTAGGAAAGCTAAGAGGAAGCTCTACAACTTTGATGAAGAGCTCGAAGTCTGATTCAGATGTCTAAGGGACCTAAGTTGACATGGAAGTCAGAATACGGGTTCTGTCAGTAGAATCCAAACAGTGTGCACTCAAAAAAATCATATCTCAAGATGTAATAATGGAGATGGGCTGAAATTTGGACATTGGATAGTCAAGATCCAAATAAACAACTTTCATGAAGAACACATTTTGAGAAAAAGAAGTCTAGTAGGTCATTTTGAGCTTGCAAGTCGGAACAGAGGAGCTGAAGTTGGGTTTGAGCAACCTACAGTATTTGGGACATATCTTAGGCTTAAGGAAGCCAAATTGGACGAACCAGCTATCCATTTTATAGCCAAGACAAGGATCTACAACTTTCATGGAGAACACTTTTCGTGATTCTGAAGTATAGTGGGTCGTTTTTGGCTTCCAAGTCAGACACGAAATTTTCGTCCTCAACCATCCACTCATCCATCCACTAATCCACTCATCCATCCACTAATCCACTCATCCACTCATCCACTAACTCACCCATTCATCCACTCATACACTAATCCAACCACTTAACCACTCCACCCACTCATCCACTAATCCATCCACTCATCCATCCACTCACCCATTCATGTCCATAATTTCCCACTCACCAAAAGTCCTTTGGCATTTTTCACTAATTCAACCACTCAACCATTCCACTCACTCATCCACTAAACCAATCCACTAAACCAACCCACTAATCCATCCACTCAAACACTCCACTCACTCACCCACTCATCCACCCACTTCCCTTTGTCATTTTGTTACCTTAGACTTCTATAAAAGGCACCATTTATCATGAACAAGATGTAACTCTCCTTCATTTTCTCTCTTAGTTTCTTGTTTCTTCATAGTTTCTTCTTATTTCTTCATAGTTTTTCTTGTGATTTCTTTCTAGCTATGTGTAACTAAACCTCCCTTGGTTAAGGGGGTGATGAAACCGCTAGTATTAATGTTGTAAACTTTGCATATTTGATTATTTCAACACAGTTATGTTTTTATTCATATATTTATGAATCTATTGTTGGTATGAAGGTTTTTGTACTTGTTCCTACTTTCAAAGTAGTAGATCTAGGTTTATTATGCTTGTGATTGCGGTAGTAGATCTAGTGGGATGTATGATGTTCATGTGGGTATAATTATCTTTGTGCTATTTACCGTTATAAAAGTGGTAGATCTGGGTTTATTATGCGCTTGTGATTGCGGTATTAGATCTAGAGAAATATATGTTCTAAGTAATTTAATCCCGGTGTGTGATTAGACCTTAGTGTAATTGGTTTTCTAAATCTTAATGCAATTGTTGGATAGTTGTAAGAAGCGGTTGCTTTATGACTAATCGTGATTAGGAGTTGATTTGAGCGGTTGCTAAATTGGCCAACACGTAAGGAAAACAGAGATTTAATCTCACAATTGCATAAAAACATAATTGAGCATGTTGAAATAAAAGGATATGTGGATTTACATTATCATATAAATCTAGTGGTGGATTCAATCTCTTAACCAATTTTCTTATATTGTTGATTTCAGTTTGTTTATTGTTATCTTTGAAGTTGTTCATTGTTCATCAAAACTCCAAAACCCCCTTTTCTTGTTTATTGTTAATCGAGTCTAAATTGGGAATTGTTTAATAGTGTTAATTGAATTGGTTCTCTGTGGATCGACCCTTACTAACTACAACTAGTTGTAAGGTTTTTATTTTCTCGTGGGCCCGACAACCGATTTTTATCTTAATTTTAATCACTACATCCACACGCATCGAATTTTGGCGCCGTTGTCGAGGAACCAATTTTTTCAATTACACTATTAATTTATTTCCTATTTTTATTCTGTTTTTATTTTATTTTATTTTATTTTATTTTTAATCTTTCTTTCGAGTGTTTTGTAGGTGTTGATGTCCCTTGAAGGAGTAGACGAAGGATTGCTAAATTTGAGGAACTATATTGATCAACTCACTTCACATCCTCAATTTCCCTTCCATCCTAGGCTAACTTCCAACTCACACCCGTGACATTGAAGTCATCCGTTACATTGATCTATCAAGTTCGGAGACATTTGAGCCATCCGAAATATCTGAAGAAGTGACAATGGCGTAAAACACACTTTAAGGGCATTGGGTGCTCCAGATCTAGATCAACAAATGACCTCTTTGCATAGACATTCTTGAAAATGAAGAGGCATTTGAATTGAAATCCTAGGTTTAATCCATCTCTTGCCATCTTTCAATGGATTACCGGAGAGGACCCCAACAAGCACTTGAAGGAAATCCATGTGGTATGTTCTAGCATGAAACCCGCAGAATTCATATAGAGCAAGTCAAGTTGAGAGCTTTTCCATTCTCATTGAAAGACTCGGCTAAGGAGTGGCTTTACTACTTGCCACCCTGGATCCATCCAATCATGGCGGACATGGCCCGAACTTTCCTAGACAGATACTTCCCCGCCTCAAAAGTCGCAATAATCGGAAAAGAAATCATGGTATTCAACAAAGGCATGGGGAATCACTCCATGACTACTTGGGAGAGATTTAAGAAGCTATGTTTCACCTGCCCTCATCATCAAATAAGTGAGCACTTTTAATTCGGATTTCTATGAAGGCTTACAAGTGATGGATCGCAACATGATTGATCTTTGCTAGCGGAGGAGCATTGATTGATAAAACTCCTCAAGAAGCTAGAAACTTGATCTCAAGAATGGCTGCCAATACTCAACAATTCTACTCTAGAAATGACACTGGAGTAAGAAGCGGTGAAAGAAGTAGAGACAACCAAGATATCTGGAAAGAAATGACTCAATTGACTGCTATGGTTCAAATGGTTAATGGATTCGGTAAAGCACCGGTTCATGCTTGTGGGATCTGTTGTTCATCTGGACATCCCAACGATATGTGTCCCACTCTCCAAGAAGACACAAATGAGGAGGTAAGAGCGATGGGGGATATCTTTGGACTTTCAAAAATTACAACCCTACTCAAACACATATAATTCGGGTTGGAGGGATCATCCAAATTTCAGCTATGCAAAGCAACCTCAAAATCAACCTCCGGCTTATGGACCTCCGGATTCCAACAAAGGCAAGTACCTTTCCCTCGAGACAAGAAGAAGTTCAAGCTCCTAAGCAATCGAGCCTTCATTAGAGGAGCTAGTAAAACAAATGGCCACTAATAATTTGCGGTTCCAACAAGAAACAAATGCAACTATACAAAGTTTCAAACAAGAAACAAGGATCGCAATCAATAACTTGCGAGAATCGGATAGGACAGCTTGTCCACAGAATTCAACAAGTTTCAAAGCCAAGCTTCAGGGAAACTACCCTCACAAATGAAGTGAATCCGAGGGAAAATGCTAGTCTTTGTCACATTGAGAAGCGGAAAGACGATGGATGAGCCTACCTCTCTTCCACCAATCATTCAAGAGAAGGATGAACCACCCAAAGAAGCAAATGATAAGGGGCAAACTTCCAAAACCCCTAAGGTAAGTATTTCGAACCCTTCCTAAATATGTCACTAAAGCTCCTTTTCCTAGTAGGTTGGTTAAAACCAAGAAAGAAGAAGCGAGAAAAGAAATACTTGAGACTTTTAGGAAGGTAGAGGTTAATATCCCTTTGTTAGATGCCATTAAGCGGTACCTAGATATGTAAAATTTCTGAAAGAATTATGCACTAACAAGAGGAAGTTAAAAGGAAATGAAAAGGTCCAAGTGGGAGAAAATGTTTCAACTGTAATTAAAAAGAAACTCCCAACCAAATGTAAGGACCCTGGCACATTCACCATTCCATGCACTATAGGTAACACAAGGTTTGAAAGGGCAATGCTTGATTTAGGTGCATCTATAAATGTCATGCCATATTCTATTTATGCATCTTTATACTTGGGTCCTTTGGAACCTACTGGTGTTGTTATTCAATTGGCTGATAGATCTAATGCATACCCTAAGGGTGTGGTTGAAGATGTTTTGGTACAGGTGAATGAATTAGTGTTTCCGGCAGACTTCTATGTTTTGGACATGGAAGAGGATGAGTCTACCAAATCTGCTCCTATCTTACTAGGAAGACCATTTTTGAAGACTGCACGGACAAAAATTGATGTACACTTAGGAATTCTAACAATGGAATTTGATGGGGAATTAATTAGATTCAATATTTTTGAAGCTATGAGATACCCAAGTGATGTGCACTCTGCTTGTTTAATTGATTCTTTTGATCCTTTTGATTCTTTAATTTCTGCAGCTTTTGATACTGACCATTTTGATGCTCTTGATACAATTCTAACTCATAGCTTAGATGTACAGGAGGAAAAGAAGAAGAGTGAAGAAGAGCCATGGAGTAAAGACATTGATGAAATTGTTGCTTCCTTACAAGAGCTCTCTTCCACTCTAGAAGAGCATGAGGTAACTTTTGTTGATTTACCTGTTACTACTGATATACCTCAACCTTCTGTTGTGCAGGCACCTGAATTAGAACTGAAAGCACTACCTGATCATCTTAAATACATCTTCTTGGGGGAGAAGGACACCCTTCCAAGAATAATTGCAAAGTCACTCACCCAAGAGCAAGAAGAGAACCGGTAGGCTGTTTTGCGGAACATAAGACAGCCCATTGGTTGGTCAATAGGCGATATCAAGGGTATTAGTCCCTCCGTTTGTATGCACGGGATATTAATGGAGGAGGATACTAAACTCCGTGAGAGACCCTCGGCGGAGATTGAATCCTCCCATGATGGAGGTTGTGAAAAAGGAGATACTTGAAGCTCCTAAGTGTGGGGGTGATCTACCCCATTTCGACAAAGCAAGTGGGTAAGCCCGGTCCGGGTAGTACCAAAGAAATGCGGAATTACCGTGGTAAGAAATGCTGAAAATGAGCTTATTCCCACTAGGTTACTGAGACGTGGTGGCGTGTTTGTATTGATTACGGGAAGTTGAATGCCGCCACGAGAAAAGACCACTTTCCTTTACCTTTCATTGATCAAATGTTAGAAAGATTGGTGGTCATTCTTATTATTGTTTTCTCGGATGGTTTTTCGGGTTACAATCAGATTGCCATAGCTCCGAAGACCAAGACAAGACTACATTCACTTGTCCATTTGGTACCTTTGCATATAGGCGAATGCCTTTTGGACTCGCAATGCACCAGGAACTTTCCAAAGATGCATGATGAGTATATTTTCGATTACATTGAAAACATCATTGAGGTTTTTATGGATGACTTTAGTGTCTTTGGAAATGATTTTGAAAATTGTTTGGAACATTTAACTTTGGTGCTTAAAAGATGCATTGACACTAACCTGGTACTTGAATTGGGAAAAATGTCATTTCATGGTGAATGAAGGTATTGTGTTAGGTCATGTAATTTCTGCTAGGGGAATTGAAGTAGATAAAGCTAAGGTAGAACTCATGCATTCTTTGCCACCACCCACTAGTGTGCGGGAGATTCGTTCTTTTATTGGTCATGCGGGTTTCTACCGGAGATTCATTAAAGACTTTTCTAAAGTCTCATTGCCCCTTTGCGGACTTCTTCAAAAGATGTTAATTTTAACTTTGATGAGAAATGTATGGAAGCTTTCAATAAACTCAAGAAGTTGTTAATCAAGTTGCACCTATCATCGTCACCCAACCGGAGTTACCTTTTGAACTAATGTGTGATGCCGGTGACTTTGCGGTAGGAGCTGTCTTGGGACAACGAGTTGATAGAGTTCCTTATGCCATTTACTATGCATCAAGGACTCTAAATGATGCTCAACTTAATTACTCAACCACGGAAAAGGAACTTCTAGTCGTTGTATTTGCTTTAGAAAAATTTAGATCATATCTAATTGGTTCTAAAGTGATTGTGTTTTCAGATCATGCAGCCTTGAAGTATCTTCTAACAAAGAAAGAAGCAAAGCCTAGATTGCTCCGATGGATTTTATTGCTCCAGGAATTTGACTTGGAGATTAAAGACAAGAAAGGGAGCGAAAACTTGGTGGCCGATCACTTGAGTAGATTGGTAACTGAAGAGGAAGAAATGCCTATCATGGAGACTTTTTCGGATGAATATTTGATGGTTGTCAACACCATAATCCCTTGGTATGCTGACATTGTTAACTACCTGGTTACTAAGGACTTTTCGAAGGGTATGAACAAGGCCCAAAGAGATAAATTAAGGAGTGACTGTAAATACTATATCTGGGATGACCCGTACTTATGGAAGCATTGTGCAGATCAAGTCATTAGGAGGTGCATTCCCGATTCTCGAGACACACTCCATCCTCTCCTTTTGCCACACCTATGCATGTGGAGGACACTTTGGCGATAAAAGGACAGCCCAATAAAGTGCTTGGATGTGGTTTCTATTGGCCTTCAATTTTCAAAGACGCTTACAACTTCGTAAGTCTTGTGACCGTGTCGAGAACAATATTGGTCCTCGTAATCAAATGCCTCGGACTCCGATCATTTTTGTGGAACTCTTTGATGTGTGGGGTATTGATTTCATGGGACCATTCCTCCTTCATTTGGTTTCACATACATTCTTTTATCTATTGATTATGTGTCTAAATGGGTGGAGGCAAAAGTCACTCGATCTGATGATTCTAAAACTGTTGCAGATTTTGTTAAGTCACATATTTTCTCCAGGTTCGGGACCCCAAGGGCTATCATCAGTGACCAAGGGACCCATTTCTGCAACAAAACCTTTGATGCTCTATTGAAGAGATATGGAGTAATGCACAAAATTTCCACTCCTTACCATCCACAGACAAATGGGCAAACTGAAGTGTCCAACCGGGAGATTAAGTCAATCCTTGAAAAGACAGTGAACCCCTCAAGAAAGGATTGGAGCACTCGACTTGAAGATGCTTTATGGGCTTATAGGACTGCCTATAAGACTCCCATCGGCATGTCACCATTTCGGTTGGTGTATGGAAAGCCCTGATTTGCCCGTTGAGTTGCAACATCGATCTTACTGGGCCATTAAACAAGTTAATATGGAATTGGAAAGTGCTGGAAAGCAAAGGAAGTTCCAGTTACAGGAATTGGAAGAACTAAGAAATGAGGCCTTTGAGAATGCCCTGATTTATAAGACTAAAGCTAAGGCATTCCACGACCAATTGATTTCTAGAAAGAAATTTCACAGAGGACAAAAAGTCCTGCTATTCCAATCAAGACTCAAATTATTTCCAGGTAAACTGCGTTCTAAGTGGATTGGGCCGTTTGTGGTAACTAATGTTTTTCCTTTTGGTGCAGTTGAGATCAGGAGTGAAAATTCTGGCAAAGCATTTAAGGTCAATGGTCATCGTCTCAAACCATATCATGAACTTCCTGACAATGCAGAGATGGAAGTGATGACCCTCATCCTTCCACAATATGAGGAGCATTGAAAGTATCATCATGTCGGGCTGAGGACAATAAACTAAGCGCTCATTGGGAGGCAACCCAACCAGATTTGCTCTCTTTATCCCTTTTTATTTTGTGTTTTCATTAGTTTCTTAGATTATGTTTTTATCTGTTTGTTGGTTGTAAGCATTTGAATCTCTAAAAAAAAAAAAAAAAAACACATGCACACACAAATCATGAGGATTTTATTCAAGGTTGTAGTGAGGTCAAGGTAACAGGAGAGGATAAAATGGATATGAGAAGATAAATACCAAAGAGAATAAAAGTAAATGAGAGCTGAGTTCAAATAACATGTATAAAAGTTCATCCCAACTCTAGTGTATATCCCTTTACATATTCATTTCCCAATCCTTTTCTTTTTTAAACACTTGGTTTTTTTTTTTTTTTTTTTTTTCTTTTTATATATATGAACATAACTATATACATACATTTTTTTTCTTTTTGGGCACTCTTTTCTTTTTCAACAACCATTTTGTACACACACCCCCACACTTGTTCAAAAACTCATCCATTAACCAAGCTAATGTTCTTTTATTCCCTAAGGTAAAGTAAGAACACGATTTCTCATTTAAGGCACATGATGAGCTAGAAACAAGGAATGATCAAATAAGCTCAAAGGGGTTAAGCAAAGGAAAATATATAAGATTGGCAGGAATCAGAGAATTTTCAAGAAATCAAAAGAGTGCTTGATATCATATTGAAAACAAGGTTGGCTATTTGGTTAAACTAGCTAATTAAGAAAGAGGGCCTCAATCATGTTCATGCATGCAAGTGAAATGTAGCCTCAAAAAGAATCAAAGCAAGTTCTAGAGTGGTCATTAACATGAGTGAAAATCACACAAGAAAGAAGAGAATGGCATAAATGTTGAATCCATCCATTAGGCTCAAAATCTCACAAGGTATGCATCCATCAAACTCAATTCATCAATTTAATCATCCATCACCAAGCATATCAGTTCAAGAAGGGAGAAAAGTTATTCAATCATGCAATGAACCCTTTCTTTTTTTTTTTCTTTTTTTTTTTTTTTAACAAAAAAAAAAACTTGCTAAAATCTCTCCCCCACACTTAATATAGACATTGTCCTCAATGTGAAAGTGATAAATAAAACGGAAAGAAAAGAGCAACACAACCTGATGAGGAGTGAATCAACGCCAAGCAGAAAAGAAGCACACTGTCAGTTACGCATCAGACCTCTGCCACCAATTAAGATGCGTCTCAAGAGTAAAATTGTCCTTACTCTGCCATCACTAATTGGTTTAATAAGTCCATGACAATCATATCATACTTTCCAAACAAAACAACAAATTTTTTTTTTTTGACTTCAAGAAAACCATCAAGGTAAAGAAGTCTAGAAACCCCTGAAGGACCCTGCTCAAAGGATCGTCTGTACAAAAATTAAAATACAACAAAATGATACAAAGATAAAAGAAATAGAAAATGATGACATACCTGTATGTACAGTTTCCATGGCGTATCTTTATATCAACGCGTCATGAGTGCAGAGACATCACGTCCTTTTTTTTTTTTCTTTTTTGAAATTGTTAGAAAAACTTGATGAAAGATGAGTGTATACTTACTTAAGATTGGGATGGAGTAGTCTGCTTTCTTTTCGGCTTTGTGCCAAAGCATTGTTGACCAAGATTCGATCCATTCAAGACCAAGCAACATAGGGCTCCCAAAAGGGACAAGTGGCCATAATACGCCTGTTTGCCTCACATGTGGGATACAATCTACCTTCTTTGTTTTTCAATTAAGAAGGCTGGATCAGGATGCATGCATTTCCCCATTCACGGTGTGTGTTACCAAAGCCAACCCTAAGACGTATACATAAATTTTTTTTTTGTTTTTTTTTTTCAGAGATGACATGAAGAAGAAGAAGAAGAAGAAGAAGAAGAAGAAGAAGAAGAAGATGATATGTACAGATTGTTGTGATTGTGGCTCACATCTTCCTCTGGTTTTACGTCCAGAAACGGCTTAAACGCCTTCTATGAGTCGGGGATAGGCTTCCCATCCAATTTTCTTATAAACTGGCAAACAGGGTCTTTTAGAGTCAGATTCCCAAGACTGTAGCGTTTTTCTTCATCCTTGAAGAGATTCCACAATTTAAGAATTTCACGATGCACCAATCCACAAGAATGCGTCTCAAGAGTCGATAAGATATCATCTAATGACTCCTTACTCAGATCCATTCTTAATGAAGAAAATTTTATATTCTCTATTTGCGGAAACCATCCCCAAAGTATGACATCGCTTGTTACACTTCCATCGTCCACATTTGTAACAGACTTGTAACCTTTTTGCTCTTCTCCTTTTAGAATATGAACTTCTTCCAAGACCGGGCATATATGAGTCAAATGAAATTGAGGACTCACCGCTAATCGAACCTTTGCTTCAATTATCCAGCGTACATCTTCTCGGCATACCTTTGTGCATTAACAGGTCTCAATCTTTCACATCGAACTTTGTAGATTTTTCTCGAGCATTTTGAGGAAAAGAAGGAAAATGTTTTCTCGGTTTGAAAGAATGACATCCATTTTGAAGGAGAAGAAGAATTCAGTTATTTTGGGAAACTGAAAAATAAACCGACTTGAGAGTCACGAGTACCGTATCCGCCACTTAACCCGGTAACACAAAGAACTCAAGAACTTGATTTTCCAGGAATGGTTGAGTCTTTGTCCATTAACTTTACGTGCATTACCATTCCTAGGATCCTCAATATTTACGGCCCCGAGAGGATACACGTGTTTGACAAAGAAAAAGAACCGCGCCACCTAGATCTCAATTTTTCAAGGAGTAGGTGCGGATGATAATCTCAAAGCAGAACCTTTTTGACCAATTTCCGCAACTTTTGCAAAAGGTGTAACAGACCTTGAATAAAGTAGGCCAATAAAATCCATACTTTATGCAAGATTTTCGCAGTTGTTGTCGCTGAAGAAAAGTGACCTTCACATGCTTCCGAGTGACAAAATTTAATGGCACTACCTACCTTATTGTCGAGCACACAGCTGTTTTTTTTTTTTTGGTTTTTTTTTTACAAAAAGAACATGCTGAAATCTCTCCCCCATGCTTAATATAACATTGCCTTCAATGTGAAAGATGCTTTATGGGCTTATAGGACTCTTGGTCGATCACTTGCTGCGAGGAATATTCATCTTGTATATGGGGGAGGTTGTCGTGGGTTAATGGGGGCTGTATCACTTGCTGCTTCTATAGGAGGCAGTCAGGTTTTAGGTGTTATTCCTAAACCTTTGGCTGAAAATAACATCACTTTGGAAAGACAGTTGGAGAAGAAATTCATGTAACATCTATGCATGGACGAATGAAAACAATGGTTGACAATTCTGATGCATTTATTGTCTTACCAGGTGGATTTGGTACTTTAGAAGAAATTTTTCAAATTGTCTCTTGGGCCGAACTAAACATCCACCATAGACCCATTAGTTTGTTGAATGTTAATAATTTCTTTGAACTTTTGTTATTTTTTCTTGACAAAGCCAGGAACAAATTTATCACTCCTTCAAGAAGACAACTTCTTATCTCTGCCTCCACTATTGATGAGCTCATTGATAAATTAGAAGCTTTTGAGTATGTACCTGATCCCAGTATTAGCTCGGATAGATTGGTCAACGAGGAAGCGGCGAAGGAAGTAACAAGAAACAAAAGCCGATCTGCGACTTCATCTTTAATGGGTTTGATTTTATTGTACCTTGTTTACATTTAAATTTGTGTCGGCTTTTCTCCAACAGGTAATATCTTCTATCCTTTACTCATCTATATTTTAACATTGAGGACAATATTGTGATTTAGTTGGGGGGGAAGGATAGTTGACCCAAAAAATAAAATAAAAAATAAAATAAAAAATAAAAAAATAAAAAAATAAAAAAAAATTGTTGTCTTTGTTTGGAAAGTATGATATGATTGTCATGTACTTATTAAATCAATTAGTGATGGCAGAGTAAGGAGTAATTTTACTCTTGAGACGCATCTTAATTGGTGGCGAGTAAGGAGTTTTTAGGTAGTAACTAATTAGTACTAAAGTTTTATTGTTTGATTTCTTTTCAGGGTCTGATGTGGTACTGACAGTGTGTTTCTTTTCTGCTTGGCGTTGATTCACTTCTTATCAGGTTGTGTTGCTCTTTTCTATATCTCTCTTTCACATTGAAGGCAATGTTATATTAAGCGTGGGGGAGAGATTTCAGCATGTTCTTTTTGTAAAAAAAAAAAATTCAAAAAAAAAAAAGAAAAGAAAAAAAAAAGGGGTTCATTGCGTGATTGAATAACTTTTCTCCCTTCTTGAACTGATATGCTTGGTGATGGATGATTAAATTGATGAATTGAGTTTGATGGATGCATACCTTGTGAGATTTTGAGCCTAATGGATGGATTCAACATTTATGCCATTCTCTTCTTTCTTGTGTGATTTTCACTCATGTTAATGACCACTCTAGAACTTGCTTTGATTCTTTTTGAGGCTACATTTCACTTGCATGCATGAACATGATTGAGGCCCTCTTTCTTAATTAGCTAGTTTAACCAAATAGCCAACCTTGTTTTCAATATGATATCAAGCACTCTTTTGATTTCTTGAAAATTCTCTGATTCCTGCCAACCTTGTATATTTTCCTTTGCTTAACCCCTTTGAGCTTATTTGACTATTCCTTGTTTCTAGCTCATCATGTGCCTTAAATGAGAAATCGTGTTCTTACTTTACCTTAGGGAATAAAAGAACATTAGCTTGGTTAATGGATGAGTTTTTGAACAAGTGTGGGGGTGTGTGTACAAAATGGTTGTTGAAAAAGAAAAGAGTGCCCAAAAAGAAAAAAAATGTATGTATATAGTTATGTTCATATATATAAAAAGAAAGAAAAAAAAAGAAAAAAAAAACCAAGTGTTTAAAAAAAGAAAAGGATTGGGAAATGAATATGTAAAGGGATATACACTAGAGTTGGGATGAACTTTTATACATGTTATTTGAACTCAGCTCTCATTTACTTTTATTCTCTTTGGTATTTATCTTCTCATATCCATTTTATCCTCTCCTGTTACCTTGACCTCACTACAACCTTGAATAAAGTCCTCATGATTTGTGTGTGCATGTGTTTTGAGTAGTGGAGAAGTAGAAGATAAGCAAGCTTATGGTAGTGCAATTTTCATGGGTTGAATTGAGTGAAATACCTACCCTTTAAACACTTGAGAGATTGAGAGGGAATCTTGTGAAGATCTATCATTCTCGATTCATGTTGAAGATACCTTGCTTGATGGTTTGAGATGTGAAGAATTTTTAACTCATGAATGTTTTGATCCCTTGAACCTTTGGTTGTTCTTCTTGATTGTAAAATTTTGGTCTTGAGTTTTGCCCAGGAGTGCAAAAAGCTAAGTGTGGGGGAATTTGATAAACACATATTTTATTCATTAAGAAACCCTTATATTTAGTCATTTACACTCTTCATATTCTTAATTGATTGAGTTTGGTATGATTTTGTGAGTTTGAGCTCAAATTGGTCCTAATTGAATATTTCCAGCATTATTGAGATTTTACACTGTTTCTGTATTTTGGCCATAACTTGAGTTCCTAATATCTGATGAACATGAATTTTACCTTGTAGGAAAGCTAAGAGGAAGCTCTACAACTTTGATGAAGAGCTCGAAGTCTGATTCAGATGTCTAAGGGACCTAAGTTGACATAGAAGTCAGAATACGGGTTCTGTCAGTAGAATCCGAACAGTGTGCACTCAAAAAAATCATATCTCAAGATGTAATAATGGAGATGGGCTGAAATTTGGACATTGGATAGTCAAGATCCAAATAAACAACTTTCATGAAGAACACATTTTGAGAAAAAGAAGTCTAGTAGGTCATTTTGAGCTTGCAAGTCGGAACAGAGGTACTGAAGTTGGGTTTGAGCAACCTACGGTATTTGGGACATATCTTGGGATTAAGGAAGCCAAATTGGACGAACCAGCTATCCATTTTATAGCCAAGACAAGGATCTACAACTTTCATGAAGAACACTTTTCGTGGTTCTGAAGTATAGTGGGTCGTTTTTGGCTTCCAAGTCAGACACGAAATTTTCGTCCTCAACCACCCACTCATCCATCCACTAATCCACTCATCCATCCACTAATCCACTCATCCACTCATCCACTCATCCACTAACTCACCCATTCATCCACTCATACACTAATCCAACCACTTAACCACTCCACCCACTCATCCACTAATCCATCCACTCATCCATCCACTCACCCATTCATGTCCATAATTTCCCACTCACCAAAAGTCCTTTGGTATTTTCACTAATTCAACCACTCAACCATTCCACTCACTCATCCACTAAACCAATCCACTAAACCAACCCACTAATCCATCCACTCAAACACTCCACTCACTCACCCACTCATCCACCCACTTCCCTTTGTCATTTTGTTACCTTAGACTTCTATAAAAGGCACCATTTATCATGAACAAGATGTAACTCTCCTTCATTTTCTCTCTTAGTTTCTTGTTTCTTCATAGTTTCTTCTTGTTTCTTCATAGTTTTTCTTGTGATTTCTTTCTAGCTATGTGTAACTAAACCTCCCTTGGTTAAGGGGGTGATGAAACCGCTAGTATTAATGTTGTAAACTTTGCATATTTGATTATTTCAACACGCTTATGTTTTTATTCATATATTTCTCGAATCTATTGTTGGTATGAAGGTTTTTGTACTTGTTTCTACTTTCAAAGTAGTAGATCTAGGTTTATTATGCGCGGTTGCGGTAGTAGATCTAGTGAGATGTATGATGTTCATGTGGGTATAATTATCTTTGTGCTATTTGCCAGTTATAAAAGTGGTAGATCTGGGTTTATTATGCGCAGTTGCGGTATTAGATCTAGAGAAATATATGTTCTAAGTAATTTAATCCCGGTGTGTGATTAGACCTTAGTGTAATTGGTTTTCTAAATCTTAATGCAATTGTTGGATAGTTGTAAGAGCGGTTGCTTTATGACTAATCAGTGATTAGGAGTTGATTTGAGTAGTTGCTAAATTGGCCAACACGTAAGGAAAACAGAGATTTAATATCACAATTGCATAAAAACATAATTGAGCATGTTGGAATAAAAAGGATATGTGGATTTACATTATCATATAAATCTAGTGGTGGATTCAATCTCTTAACCAATTTTCTTATATTGTTGATTTCAGTTTGTTTATTGTTATCTTTGAAGCTGTTCATTGTTCATCAAAGCTCCAAAACCCCCATTTTACTGTTTATTGTTAATCAGAGTCTAAATTGAGAATTGTTTAATAGTGTTAATTGAATTGGTTCTCTGTGGATCGACCCTTACTAACTACAACTAGTTGTAAGGTTTTTATTTTCTGGTGGGCCTGACAACTGATTTTTATCTTAATTTTAATCACTACATCCGCACGCATCAGAATTTTGAACTATGAAGAAACAAGAAACTAAGAGAGAAAATGAAGGAGAGTTACATCTTGTTCATGATAAATGGTGCCTTTTATAGAAGTCTAAGGTAACAAAATGACAAAGGGAAGTGGGTGGATGAGTGGGTGAGTGAGTGGAGTGTTTGAGTGGATGGATTAGTGGGTTGGTTTAGTGGATTGGTTTAGTGGATGAGTGAGTGGAATGGTTGAGTGGTTGAATTAGTGAAAAATGCCAAAGGACTTTTGGTGAGTGGGAAATTATGGACATGAATGGGTGAGTGGATGGATGAGTGGATGGATTAGTGGATGAGTGGGTGGAGTGGTTAAGTGGTTGGATTAGTGTATGAGTGGATGAATGGGTGAGTTAGTGGATGAGTGGATGAGTGGATTAGTGGATGGATGAGTGGATGGTTGAGGACGAAAATTTCGTGTCTGACTTGGAAGCCAAAAACGACCCACTATACTTCAGAATCACGAAAAGTGTTCTTCATGAAAGTTGTAGATCCTTGTCTTGGCTATAAAATGGATAGCTGGTTCGTCCAATTTGGCTTCCTTAAGCCTAAGATATGTCCCAAATACCGTAGGTTGCTCAAACCCAACTTCAGCTCCTCTGTTCCGACTTGCAAGCTCAAAATGACCTACTAGACTTCTTTTTCTCAAAATGTGTTCTTCATGAAAGTTGTTTATTTGGATCTTGACTATCCAATGTCCAAATTTCAGCCCATCTCCATTATTACATCTTGAGATATGATTTTTTTGAGTGCACACTGTTCGGATTCTACTGACAGAACCCGTATTCTGACTTCCATGTCAACTTAGGTCCCTTAGACATCTGAATCAGACTTCGAGCTCTTCATCAAAGTTGTAGAGCTTCCTCTTAGCTTTCCTACAAGATAAAATTCATGATTTTCAGATATCAGGAACTCAAGTTATGACCAAAATACAGAAACAGTGTAAAATCTCAATAATGCTGAAAATATTCAATTAGGACCAATTTGAGCTCAAACTCACAAAATCATGTCAAACTCAATCAATTAAGAATATGGAGAGTGTAAATGACTAAATATAAGGGTTTCTTAATGAATAAAATATGTGTTTATCAGTTATTGGAAGCAGCAGGAACTCAAATTTCGTAGGAAATGTTTAGGATGATCTTTTTGGATAAGTATTTTCCAAAGCACTTACAAGATGATAAGGAAATAGAGTTTCTAAAGCTGGAACATGGTAGTATGTCCGTAAGCCAGTATGTGGTTAAGTTCGAGGAGTTTTCAAAGTTCTCCTCTTATGTTAGTTATAACCCAAATGAAGATTAGAAATGTGTAAAGTTTGAGTCCGATTTGAGAGATGATATTAAGAGGGCAATAAGGCCCTTAAAGATTAGAGATTTTTCTTCTTTAGTAAGCAAGTGTATAATTGTGAAAAGTTCTTATAGTAATCCGCAAGTGGAGCAACAATCACAGGGTTTTCAAAAGAGGAAGAGAGGGGATAATAGGTACAAGAAGGGTACTTCTCAACCTAGTTCTTCTCAAGATAAAGGCAAGCAAGTTCAGGCAAAATTGAAGGGGTCAAAGTGTGATAGACGTGGGAGACAACATGGTAGTAGACCTTGTCTAGCAGGCCAATCAATATCTTACTTTTGTGGTTAACTAGGGCACTATGCTAAGGAGTGTCCATAGAAACAAGAAGCAATGCCTGGCCTCAAACCGCAAGCTAAGGGAAGAGCCTATACTCTAAGTGGTAAGGAGGCAGCTCAATCTCCTGATCTTATACAAGGTAACTGCATAGTTAAAGACAATCTCATATTTGTATTATATGATTCAGGAAACTCCCATTCCTTTATTTCATATGAATATGTAAATAGATTAGATTTACCTATATCTGAGCTTCCCCATGTTTTATTTGTGTCTACACTAACAAAAAAGTCAGACACAACTTCTTTTGTTTGTTTTGATTGTTGTATGAGAATAGAAGATAAGATTTTCTTTGTGAATCTTATATGTTTACCTCTTCTTGACATTGACATCATTCTAGGCATGGATTGGTTGTCATCGAACCATGTTATTTTGAATTGTTCAGATAATACATTGATGTTTATGTCTGATAATTCCTCTATGCACGTTTCTTTCTAGTCTTTGTTATTGAATGCTAAACAAGTTAATAACTGCTTAGTAGAAGGGACTCAAAGATATGTTCTCCTTTTCTCCTCAAAAGTCGAAGTTGAGCAAGACTTATGAAATATACATGTGGTGAGAGAATACCCAGAAATATTTCTTAGGGAAATTGCTAAGTTGCCACATAAGAGGGAGACATAGTTCACTATAGACTTAGTGCCAAGAACAAGACCTACTTCTATAGCACCTTATAGAATGGCACCCTTAGAATTGACAGAACTCAAGAAACAAATAGAAGAGTTGTTAGATAAACAATTCATCAGGCCTAGTGTTTCACCATGGGGGGCACCAATTCTTTTAGTAAAGAAAAATGATAGTAGGATGAGATTGTGTGCGGATTATAGACAATTATTGAACAAGATAACTATTAAGAATAAGTACCATTTTCCTAGAATATATGATTTGATGGATTAACTAAGAGGAGCTTCGGTTTTCTAAAAAATTGACCTAAGATCTGTATATCATCAAATAAGAGTTAAGGAAGAAGATATCCCTAAGACTACTTTTAGAACTAGGTATGAACATTATGAGTACCTTGCGATGTCCTTTGGGTTAACCAATGCACCTGTTGTGTTCATGGATTAGATGAATTGAATCTTTAGACCCTACCGAGAAAAGTTTGTTGTTGTTTTCATAGATGATATCCTTATCTATTCAAGGACAATGAAAGAATAAGAACAACATGTTAGGCTAGTTTTAGAAATTCTTAAAGAGAAGAAGTTGTTTGCTAAATTAGCTAAATATGAGTTTTGGTTACAAGAGGTACAATTTTTGGGTCATATAATTTCTCAGGGAGGAATATCAATAGATCCTA
Source organism: Ormosia emarginata (assembly GCA_029884605.1). Taxonomy (NCBI): domain Eukaryota; kingdom Viridiplantae; phylum Streptophyta; class Magnoliopsida; order Fabales; family Fabaceae; genus Ormosia; species Ormosia emarginata. The sequence goes on along the minus strand of JAQQTP010000073.1, from coordinate 41,212,178 downwards.
GTAAGATTGACATTGTTGCTAGGGGAGAGACTAACTACTATGACTAAGATTAGAAGCTTTATAGGACTGGCTGGGTATTATCGAAGGTTTATCAAGGGATTCTCTCAGATAGCTCTACCTTTAACTAAATTAACTAGGAAAGGTAGTTCTTTTATTTGGACACAAGAGTGTGAAGATAGTTTTCTACAACTGAAACAAAGGTTAACCACTACACCTGTCTTGGTAATTCTAGATCCATTAGAGGACTTTGAAGTGTATTATGATGCTTCAAAGAATGGATTAGGGTGTGTTCTTATGCAGAATAAGAGAGTTGTTGCCTATGCCTCAAGGCAATTGAGGCCGCATGAAGGGAATTACCTTACCCATGACTGAGAATTAGAAGTTGTGGTGTTTGCCTTGAAAGTCTGGAGACACTTTCTGTATAAGGTTCAATTTGAGGTGTTTAATGACCATAAAAGTTTAAAATACTTGTTTGATCAGAAGAAATTGAACATGAGACAAAGGAGATGGATGAAATTCTTGAGATCTATGACTTCGAGTTGAGATATCACTCGGGTAAAGCCAACGTAGTGGTTGATGCACTTAGTAGGAAATTCCTATATGTGTCCTGAATAATGGTCCAGGAGAATGAGTTTTTAGAGAGTTTTAGGAACTTAAGTCTTGCAGTGACTATGTCACCACATAGTCTCTATATGAGCAGAGTAGACATAGTTAGTGACTTGAGAAACTAAATCTTAGAAGCTCAAGAGAAAGATAAAGCTTTAAAGAAAATACATGAACAAATTCTTTTAGGAAACCAAACAAAATTTAGTAAAGCAGATGATGGGATATTAAGGTTTAGAGATAGACTTTGTACTTCTAGGGAATCTAAAATTAAAGAAAAGATCTTAGATGAAGCTCACAAGAGTAGATATACTACTTGATCCTGGAGCCACAAAGATGTATCAAGATGTTAGAAAGTTGTTTTGGTGGCCTAAAATGAAAATCAAAATAGCAGAATATGTATCCAAATGTTTGATATTTCAAAAAGTTAAGATAAAGCACCAAAAACCTTAAGAACCTTTACAATCCTTAGAGATCCATGAGTAGAAGTGAGAGTGTATTACAATGGATTTTATAATGGGGCTGCCTAGAACCCAATCAAGTTTCGATGCTATATGGGTCATAGTGGATAGATTGACTAAATTTGCCCACTTTTTGCATGTTAAGGCTAATTTTTCTCTAGATAGATTTGCTTAACTATACTTGCATGAAATTGTTAGGTTGCATCGAATCCCCATAAGTATAGTATCAAATAGAGATCCTAGATTCACATTTAGGTTTTGAAGAGCCTTACAATAGACATTTGGGACAAACTTAAGCTTCAGCACAACTTACTACTCCTAGACAAATGGGCAAACTGAGAGGACTATCCAGACCCTAGTGGATATGCCTAGGGCTTGTATACTAGACCAAAAGGGTAGTTGTGATAAATTTCTCTCTTTAGTGGATTTTGCCTACAATAATAGTTACCACACTGACATAAGTATGGCATCATATGAGGTTTTGTATGGTAAGAAATGTAGATCGCCTCTATGTTTGTACAAGGTAGGAGAGTGAACCATCTTAGGTCCTGAGTTAGTGCAACAAACCATAGAATAGATTAAGATGATCAGGAATAGATTGGTTACTGCTCAAAGTAGACTGAAAAGCTATGCTGATAAGAGGAGAAGATCTTTAGAGTTTGAAGAAGGAAAACATTTTTTTCTGAGAGTCACTTTTACTATAGGAGTTGGTAAAGCTTTGAAAACCAAAAACTTAAACCCTCAGTTTCTTGGTCCTTACCAAATCTTGAAAAGAGTTAGAATCGTAGTCTGCCAAATAGCCCTTCCACCTAACCTATCCAATCTTCACAATGTCTTTCATGTTTCCAAAACGTAGGAAATACAACCCAGATCCTTCATATAATATTGAAACTGAATCAATATAATTAAAAGATTATTTAACTTATGTGGTTAAACTTGTGAGGATCGTGGAAGAGGAGTCAAAGAACTGATGGGGAAGACATATTCCTTTAGTGAAGGTTCTATGGGATGAGATTAGCACAGAGGAGGCTACCTGGGAGTTAGAGTCCCACATAAGATAAGAACATCCTGAGCTCTTTACATGAGGTAGGTAATTTTAAGGACAAATTTTAAAAAAAGATAGGAGAGAAATGTAATATCCTCCCTAACCTATAGTTTTTAATTTGGTTATAGAATTGCTATAATATGAATTAAAATAGTGGAATGACATATAACAGTTTTGGTTAGTGTGAAACACTAAAATATCTTAAGAGACATTATATTTTCAAAGTTACCCCAAAGTCAAAGAGATACTAATTGATTCTTCTTTTCTTCCACCATCTTTGACTTGTGCATATATATCTTTCTTTTCTCTCTTTTCACACAGCTATTATCAGTATAAACGAGAAGAAAAGTAAGAAATAGAAACAGAAAGAGAAAATAAAAAAGAAAGATGGGAAATAGAAAAGGGAAAGTTGAATCAGAGGAAGAAGTTAGAACTAAGTGCAGAACAAGCAATAGAATCGAACTTCAATCCATAATAAACTGAGGTAGGGGTTATTGTGTTTGTTTTTTGCGTTTATCATTCTTTGTTTCATGAAAAGAGCAAGAAAAACCCTTTGCGAGATACATGACATTGCATAGGCCTCATCATAATCCATTTCATCGTCATCAACATTTATCATTTCGAAGAGCATCCATACATAATTTTATTTGAAAAGTTATCTTGTGTATTTATTATAAAATTGTATAATGAATGATTCTGTTTGATAGTAAGCTACATAGAAATTTCAAATTCTTACCCCTTTATTTGTTGTATGTTTATTTACAGATCGAAATCAAGATCATTCCAAATAAGGGAAATGAAGTAGTAGTAGTTTTGATTAGAATAGTTTTCTTCGATTTGTATATTATGTATATAGGCTATAAAGGCCCAGTTTGTACTCGAACAAAGTACTTATGTACAAATTATGAAAACTCAACAATCTAGTTAATCGAAATTTATAAATGTGTTTATGTATAGATTTTGAATACTCTACTTCGATTGTTTCTTTTCGAGGCTCTAATTTTGATTACACGTATAACTTTGAAATGCATTACAAATGATTTATATCTTAAAAATTTAGTAGTAACGACCTAATAAGATTTATGTAGGTATATTTTTGAATGTACTATAATAAATCGAGCTAGGATGTTATAGTTAGCACATGAAGCTAAGGCATCTGCTACTCTATTACATGTATGAGAAACATAGCCAAAATCAAATCTATCAAACAAACTAGCATAAGTAACAATTTCATGTAGAATTATGCCATTATAGGACCTATCCTCTGTTTCATCCTTGATTCCTTGCATAGCCTAATGAGAATCACTTTGAAGGATGACATTAATACAACCAATATCCTAAGCGAATAAGAGGCCATCACAAGATGCTATCAACTCCCTCTATAAAGAGTGCATGGATCTTATAGAATGATGGGCATTTCTTGTTTTAAATCTGCCAGTCATGTCTCGGATTACCATTCCAAAACCAAGTGCTTAGTTTTCTTTGAAGGAGGCAAGGTCCACATTTATCTTGTAGAAGCCTTCTCTTGGTTTCTGCTATTAAACCATATTTCGCACCGTACCGTTTAGTTGGCTCTCAGTATTCTTCACATATTAGAAAACTACTAAATTTGCAAAAGCAACTTGGCCTACTTGGTAAGAGTTCTCCCACTCCTTCCCCTACCACAGCAAGTTTCGTTGATACCATATAGAATTCCAAATCATGCATTCCATTTCTATTTGATTAGGTGACCGATGATTAAGGAAAGTGGATACACATCCCATCCAATCCTTATGTGATGGAGGGCCAGCCAACCTTATTTTGCAAGCATTTCCAAGTTGAAAGTGTGGAGATCCTTAAATCCAATACCACCATAACCTTTAGGCCATCATAGTTTGTCCCAAGATAACCAAAGAATCTTCTTTGCATCCACATTCTCACCACACCAAAATTTAGCCATCATTTGCCCAAATTCACAACAAAGTGTGAGAGGAATTTTGAAGCAACTCATTGAGTATGTAGGGATTGCCTGAGCCATAGCTTTAAATCAAAATTTATTTACCCCCCATAGATAATAATTTTTATTTCCAACCTTTAATACATTTCCATATTCTATCCTTTAAGAATTGGAAAGAATTATTTTTTTATCTCCCTACCATTGTGGGCAAGCCCAAGTACTTTTCAGATAAAGCAACATGGTTAATATTACTTATATTGAGGATAAGCTCTTTAATATATCTTGGGACATTAGGGTTAAAGAATATAAAGGATTTATCAAAATTAATACGTTAATCTGAAGCATCGCCATAAGTCTCTGGAATCTCCAAAAGCACAGTCAAGTCATCACAGGTGGCTTGTAACACCCCGAAAATTCGTATTTTATTTATTTCGATCGATTCTTAATTATTTTGAATAATCCGACTCGACTTCTATGAATTTTATAATTATTGTGATTTTTAGGAATTTTTGAGAGTTTTTACGTTTTTTGATTATTTTAATATTATTTTTGGGGTCGTATATGAGCCTTCGTATTTTATTTCTTTTTGTCAATCCTTAATGGTTTTTACTAATCTGATTTGATTTTCATGAATTTCATAATTATTATGATTTTTGTGAATTCTTGTGTGTTTTTATATTTTGGATTATTTTAATAGTATTCTCGGGCTGCATGCGGGCCTGGGGCAGGTCTGGAAAAATGAAAATTTTTCTATGGACAGAAAATTTTGTACTGTTGAGACGGAGACGGGAAATCTTACTAAACTCAAAACCAAAAACAGTTTTCAAAATTTTCTTTTACTGTGTTTTGTACTGTATTTAATTATTGGGCAGTAAAAAAATACCGTAAAATTGTGTTTTTAGGGTAAACCAAATAGAATCTAGTCTTCATTTGATGAACCAATTAGAAGGCTATAGAAATAAGATCAACCAATAGAAATTAGTCAACAAAGAGGGCTTGACTTTGATTTGCACCCTTGGATAAGAAGACTTAGTTTTGAACACCAACCATTGATCTAATCAACGGTTGAGAAACAAACTTAATGAAGAAGTCTTGGATGATCACCATTGATTTAATCAATGGTGTAAGAGTAAACTTAGTTAGAAAGCTTTGGATGTTTACCATTGATCTAATCAATGGTTGTAAAGACAAGCTTAATAAGGAAGGCTTTGGATATCCACCGTTGATTTAATCTACGGTGGAGATTAGTCTCACAAAATGGCTAGGACCATTTGTGACCATTGGATGAAAAGTATGTAGAGAAGATCTTGACCCTCCAAATTTTTGAAGATGCATCTTATGGCTAGGATTTCATGGAGAAGAGATCCAATGGTTTAGATTTGATCATATCACTTGGAAGCTTCTACCAAACACCAACCATTGATTTAATCAATGGCTCTTGAAGCCTAAAATGGTGGCTAATGTATTTGGACAACTCCTAAGTGTACAAGGGGGGGAGACCACGGTTTTGAAGAGTAAAATGGCTGTAGGAAAGTGTTCATTTCATTTCATTAATCATCTTTAATATTTCCTAAGCCAAAGCTTCACAAATTTTCTCTCCTTTCTCTTCCCCAAGCTCACGGCCAAGAGGCCAAAGTTCTACCATCACTCTTCAATAATTTACACTAACCATATATCTTGAATCCTTACCTTTTTCTAAGCAACTTTCATGTTAGAGACTTTCTCTAAATCATCCATCTTCAAGTACTTTTCCTAAGATCTAAGTTTGAAGGGTAAAGGGGTGAAGTTCTTGATATTCTTTTCTAGATCTTATATTTAAAGTTCTAAACCATGTTTTGATCCATGGTTTTCTTATTCAAGCCTTAGATATTGATTATGTATGTTTACTTTGATTTTTAAGAAAGCTTTTGGTGGTGAAAGACTTGTACAAGAAGCAAAACAAGGGGCTTTGGAGGTTTCTCCAAGAGGTAAGATGGAGATTACCCTCATCAACCATGTGTTGGTGGTGAGGAATGGATGTGTGTGTGGTGAAAAATCCATAAGGATTATTTATGGTTGTTTGGTGATTGATATGTTTATTGCTTTGATAATATGCTTTAGTATGTGTTTATGATATGATGATTATGTATATGTATGACATAATTGATGATGGAAAAGAAAAGAGATTTTGGTTCCAAAGACCAAGAGGCTCACGGCTTCAACACCTTAAAATAGGTGTTTTCAAGTTAAGATTTTCATGAATGGTAAAATTGGATGATTAGAAGGAAAAGGAAAAGGAAAAGAAAAGATATGATGGTTTTAATGGCCATGTACCATGGTTTTGAAAGTTTGAAATGGTTTTACTTTATGTAGAATTATGATTTAAGAAATAGAAATAAAATATTTTGTCACTTGAAAGATTGGAAATTTCGTTTATGAAAGGATAAGAGAAGTTGAAAGTGTTTGAACCTCCACTTATTTTGGAAATGAATGATTTTAGAATTGATTTGAGAATTATGGAGAATATAATGGTGACTTGAAATTTACTAATGTATAGCTCACTCTTTGGGTTTTGGAGCGCGTTAGGAAATTTTAAGCTAAAACATTGATTTAAATCAATGAAAAGATGATTTTGTGGAATAGATGGTGGAAAGGATTTCTTAAGTGAGAAAACGTGGAAAATGAAGTTGGAAATGGTATTGAGTTTTGAAAATCCAAAACAACGTTTGAAATATTGAGAAATATTTTACGTAGTTGAAAAATGGTGAAAAATGGTTTACGCTACTTGAAAATATGATTTTTAAGTTACGCGATTTTGAAAACGTTGAAAAATCACTATGCAATTTGGAAAATGTGTAAATATTTTTACGCGATTGAGAAAATGTCGAAAAATGATTATGAGATTTGAAAATGTAACAAGTGTTATGCGATTGTGAAAACGCGTTAAAAATGATACGCGATTGAAAATACAGTAAAGATGCTGTAAAGAACGGATATACTGAAAGGGAACCTTTTTAATGATGAAATTGAAAGATATGCATAAAGGCATATGATGAAATTGAAAGATATACATTGAGGCATATGATGAAATTGAACAGAACTTGTATTGAGGTATTCGTGCATTGAACAGAACTTGCATTGAGATATTCGTGCATTGAACGGAATATAGTTGATAGCTATTATGACCCTTATGGTTGAAGAGGGAATGAGAATTAAAAAGTGAGATCTATGATGGATCTTGGGGGCGTTAAGACGCGGCGGTCAATCCAGTGGGCAGTGGCAAGTACCCTATGCCACTTGGTGACGCAGTCCATTGCAACGCATTGACGATACCCGACAAGAACATGATTCTTTTCGATGACTGGAGATTGTCTGTGGACTAAGGCTGGACAATTAACCAGAACATTCATCTCAAAATTGTGAAAACCTCCGCGGAGTGAGAAAATTGGTCTAGTATGCATACACATGGTCAGTACACATATTGTTGTGGCATGATAAATGTTTATATGATGTGACATCATCATTTTATATATTGAGGATATCTGTTATGATGAAATTGGTACTTGTGATTTAACTGAGATATATGTTTACTAGAAATGTGATGTATTGATAACATAAATAATTGTGATAACTGTGAGTATGGAATGACTTTGTCATTCGTATCATTCTTTGCTACTGTACTGGTATTGATGAAAGGGGATCTCACCTCTTGCTGTATTGTTTTGTGGTGCTTGTATTGTTAAAAATTATATAGTAGATGGAACGAGTTTCTTAGACTTGACTGGAGGTCAATATTTTGAGTTCGGTGACAACATCGAGGAGTGTCCATCCTGAATTCGATGATGTGCAGTTTTGAGGAGAAATAGATATTGGACACATCAAGATGGATACATGATGGAATAAGTATGTTGAGTTTTCTCGTTAGTGTTTTACCGTGCTATTAAGTAGGACTCGTCATGGGGTTTCCTACTGTTTAAAATTGAGTATGTAAGTTGTATGTTTCCTAAATAATTGTTAAATATTATGTGGTGTCAGTAATGTATATTAATCAGTTTAAATCTATCTTTCAGTATTACCTATAAATTTCGATAAGTTTATGTTTTCGTGAAAAGAAATTTTAAAATTCATGTTTTATAACTCAAACCTTTTATGGAATGATTTTTAGATTATAAGTTGTAGTCGGAAATGTAATGCCCTACAGAGGGTGTTACAGGCTCTAGAAAAATTTATGCTATCGTTTATGAAGAATAAGTGAGATACCATATGTGCTAACTAGCAAATTCGTAAACTTTAAAAACATGACTAGCCTCAACTCTATAAATTAGAGATGATAGAGCCTCGACGCATAACACAAACAGGTACGAGGATAATAGGTCTACTTGTCTGAGTCCTCTATCTGGGCTAAAAGTCAATTTAGGAATCCCATTCAAGAGAACAACGTAGGATAGTAAGGAAACACATGCCATCGCCCTCAAAATCCAAGTGATAGCAAACCCCATTCTTTTCATTAGAGCTTCTAAGAAACTCTACTCGACCTAATCATAAGTCTTTCTCATATCCAGTTTCATTGCCATATATCCCTCCCTACTAGACCTCTTATTCTTTAGAGCATGGATGAGCTTGTACGTAATAAGGACATTGTCCATGATGTAGCGATTCTGCACAAAGAGCACTTTGAGTATCCAAAATAAGAGAAGATAAATTGACCTTCAACTAATTAGCAAGGGTTTTACTGTTGATTTTATAAATGACTTTGCATATGGAGAATGGTCTAAACTGTGACATCATTTCTAGATTCTGAATTTTTGGAATGAGAACAATGAAGACCACCAATTAACTCACCCTTATTCAAGAAATTTAGGACATTTTCTATCATCTCATCACTTACCACATTCCTTTTTTTAAAAAAATAATGTTAGTAGACCATCAAGGCCTTGTGACTTGGTGGGTCTTATCTAAAATAGAGATTCTTTGATTTCTTGTTTAGAGAATGACATAGTTAAAAAAATATTCATTTCATCACTAACCTCAGAAAAGTCTCCTGCTAGAGCTTCTTCCAGATTGTGAGGATTTGAGCAAGCAAAAACATCCGTGAAATATTTATTGGCCACATGTTCTAATTCCTATGGGTTATTCACAAGTCATTTTCATCTTTCATTTTTTTGATCTTGTTCTTCTTTTGTCTAATTGTAGCTTAGCCATGAAAGAATTTGGAATTCATATCCCCCTTCTTTAGTCGTTGAATCTGTGAACACTGCTTCTAAAGAATTTCTTCCTTGACTAACATCTCATTTATATGGTCTTTCAATTGTTTGGCTTTCAAAGAGTTTTTATTCGATGCAGGCTTGGCCATTACAAATTGGAGCTCATTCTATAGTTTGGTGATCTTTTTCCCTACATGGCCAAAGCTGTTTTTATTGTAAAACTTTAGCTCCTCAGTAACCCATTGAATTTTTATGACAATGCTAGGTTGATGGGCCTCCTAGGGATACGCTTTTTATCCCAATCTGATGATCTCTTCGCATTCATCTTCCCTAGTCCACATCTTCTCAAATTAGAATGGTTTCGGTTTTTCTAAGTAGGACACTACAAGAAATTTGCGTATTATCGTCAACATTTTTTAGCGGAATTATATCTGCCAGTAAATAATTAATTTCCAGTGGACACTTCCACTGAAAAAATAAAAAATTATTTCAAAAGATATAACAAATTTTCAGCGGATAAATTCTTTAGTAAAATTGGTGGGAAATCAGTTTGCAGCGGATAGAGCAAAGAAATGGAAATGTTTTTCAAATTTTTTTGTGGATAAATTTTGCAGGAAAATCCATCAAATAACAGTTTCTAGCAGATTGAATTGCCAGAAAAGGAACAAAAATCAATACGGTAATTTTTCAATTTTTTTATAGTAAATTGTACGGGAAAATCCACTAAAAATAGTTTGCGACAGATTAAGCTGCGGGAAAATATGCTAGAAAAGGAATGGAAATCGATGCAATAGTTTTTCGAATTTTTTGGCAGATAAATTTCACTGGGAAATTCGTCAAAATCAGTTTGCAACAGATTGAGCTATTAGAAAATGAATGGAAATTGATGTTGCAGTTTTTGTTTGTTTGCAGTAGATCGAGTCACCGAAAATTTTTCCAAAAATTAAATTATAACTACACCTGCGAAGCTTTCTTACACATTTATCTTCTTTTCCTCACTTCTCTATTCCTTTCTTCTTTCTTCCTTCTCCTTCTTTGATCACTCTCTCTACCATTCCAATCACTTTCTATACCTCCTTCAATCACTCTCAACTTGTGAAGGTGGTGTTTGCAAGAGCAACAAGTACATAGCTTAAGTATATATGGTTTGAGCTACTCACCATTTCGCAACCATCAACTTCAATGCTTTGTTCATCTAACAAAATGAAGCATAAAGACCTAGGAAGCCTTCATCAATGACTTTCAAAGTATATATTATGTATTTTTTCTTTAAGTTTTTTTCTTGGATTTGATGTGTTCTTATCTTGATTGTGTTATCTTCTTTGTGCTCTACAATATGGTATTGGTTTGTTTAATTGTAGGGGGAAGGTGTATTGTTTCTTTTTTAGGCTGTTGGGCTATAAGTAGAAGAATGATGTTAATGACATAGAATCCCTTTTGTAAGTTTGTTCTCTTGAAGCATTTGTTTTTTGAATTATTTTACATATTGTTGGTAGTAGTTAGAATCATCTTGTGCAAAAAGCTCACTTTCAAAAAAAAATTTCTTTTGCTTCATTGTAATCTCAGAATGCATTTATTTATTTATTTTCATTTTACAATACAAGTTCATAGATTAAGTAATTTATTTTTTTTAATAAAAATAACAACATTTTTGGTGGATTGGCCGCCAAAAATATTTTTACGTGACAAAAATGACATCACTATTTTTCGTTGAAATATTAGCTAGAAAAATTTTCGACAGATAAATCTGTTGGTAAGTTTTTGACGAACTGTTCACCTATAAGTTTTCAGCAGATATTTTTCCAATAGAAATAATTTTTTTGCGAATCTTTTTCGGTAGAAATAATTTTTGGGTGAATTTTTTGACAACATTTGGTTTTCGATAAGCATTTTTTTGACTATCCATAATTTGCCAAAAAATTCAATTTTTGGTGGATTTTTGTGCACTTTTCAGCTGATATGTTCGCCAATAATATGCAAATTTCTTGCAATGTTATTTGTGACCTTTAAGTGGTATGTAGCATAACAGGGAGGTGGTCTGAGTGAGAAGACATAAGATAAAACACACCTGTATTTTGCCAATTCGAGAGCCATTGTGAGTTTGCTAAGAACTTGTCCAACCATACCTATATATTGTTTTCCCCTTTTTCATTATTATTCCATGTGAACCTATAACCTTTAAATCCTATGCCCAATAAACCGTCAAAGTTAACTACCTCCCTGAAGTCTCTAACTTGCCATTTTGGCCTAGCATTTCTTATTTTTTCAAAGGTCTCCAAAATCTCATTGAAGTCTTCATCCACTACCCATGGAACTAAATCAACATTGTACAAGTTACATAGCAGTTGCCATGAGGCATGATGATTTGTTGTTATTGGGACTCTATAAAAATCCATAAATCTCCAAATGACACCACTTTGACTATCTTTGATCTTAGAGTCAATGAAAGAATAACAATATTGGACTATCTCCAACTCAACCTCCCGTTTCCAGAGAAGACATTGGACTATCTCCAACTCAATCTCCTATTTCCAGAGAAGACCAACTCCACCCCTTCTATCTTCTACACTAACTCCAAAACCTATAGGAAATCTCACCTTCCATTTTAAAGTTATAAATTCTTCAATCAATAACTTGGTCTCAATAAGGTAGACCAGGTTGGGATTTTGTTACCTCAATAAGAGGCAAGGAGTTGGAATTTCCTGTGGGTTCCCAAGCCCACGGTAATTCCAATATATGATTTTCATAGATCTCGACGAGGTTGCTAGGCAAACATCGTCGTTGTATTTTCCATACATACAATAGTCTTCTCATTTTCTTTAATTCTTGCCTTTTGGGTTACTGGGAAAAAATCAACATCCATGACTTAATCATCATCAATTACTAGCTACAAAGCTCGTTTAGTTTGTTTACTGATTGTATCCCCCTTGTTCTACTCTCCACCTCCCCTTGCTAGTTGTTTCCATGTTTTACCATACTTGTTCTTCTCTATTCTAAAGTTCATTTTTAGCTAGTGGGGAAGTAATCTCCTATTCACTTTGGTCTTCAATATGTGAAATCTTTCATCTTGCAAGGTGTTGGATACTAGAGTTATAGAAAAAATATCACACATCTAAAATAGAGTTAAGAAAATATGAACTGATACATAATATTTAACGTGAAAAATCCTCTAATGGTGATGAGGGAAAAACCATGGGCAAGAATATAAGATTTTCACTATGTGGAAGAAAATTACAACTTCTCTCTAATTACAAGGAGAAAACAATAACACCATCTCTTGAAATAGGAGAATGTACCTCTTTCTATAAAAAATAGGAAAGACTCTTAGAAGACATTATGTAATATTTCTCTGTGGAAATGAGATGATAAAACTGATGGAGGAGGCCAGTATTTATAGGAGAAAATTTCCTTCACTGCTCTACCTACTAACCACATTCATTATTTTCTTTCTTCAATTGTCTTCTGCTTCACCGAATTCATCGAATTCCAGCCCTCTTTTTTGGACTTTTGCCACCGAGGTCACTTTTGATGAGCTTTCAAAACCTTTATCATCTTGTCAATTCTATGTTGCCTACGTTTTTTATAGGCCATAAGAGGATCTACACCATTTAAACTTGTCAGAGTTGATTGGTTTTGTCATAACATTTGCTAGGTTTTCTTTAGTATGAATCTTTTGCATATCCACACTCTTTTCTTCTACTACTTCTCGTACAAAGTGATATTGAACTCCTATGTGCTTTGTCCTGGAATGAAAGGTTGGATTCTTTGCAATGTGCAAGGCACCTTGATTGTTACAATACAAAGAAATCTTTTGTTGCTTGTGCTCGAGTTCCTCCATTAACCTTTTAATCCAAATTGCTTCCTTGCATGCCTACGTAGCTGCTATATATTCAGCTTTTGTAGTAGATAAAGCAACAACAATCTAGAACTTTGATAACCAGCTCACAACTCCTTCTGCAAGTGTAAACACATAGCTTGTAGTAGATTTTTTTTTATCAAGATCACCTATAAAATCAAAATCAACATATCCCCTAATAACAAAGTTTGATCCTCCAAAAGATAATGTAGCACCTAAGGTCTCTTTCATGTATCTTAGGATCCTCTTAACATTATTCCAATGTTCTCTACCAAAATTTGCCATAAATTGACTGATTGTGCTAATTGCTTGTGCAATATCTGGTCTCATACAGATCATAGTATACATAATACTTCCTACTACTGATGCATACGGTACTCGAGACATTTTCATCCTCTACTCTTCATTGCTAGGACACATACTTGAGGATAATTTATAATTGATAGGAAGTAGGGTAGAGACTAACTTACAATCTTGCATGTTGAAGCGCCACAAGATTTTCTTCAGGTAGTTCTTTTGAGAAAGCCAAGTCGTCCTATCTTTTTTGTCTTGGTGAATTTGCATCCCTAAAATCTTGTTTGCTAGTCCCAACACTACTAGAATTTTTAGATTTAGAGACGAAACAAATTCTATCTCTAAATGCATAAATTTCTGTCTCTAAATATTTAGAGACAGAATTAGAGATGAAAATTGTTCCATCTCTAAATCTGGCGTCTCTAAATATTTAGAGATGGAAAATGAGTTCCCTCTCTAAATTAGAGATGAAAAACGTCCATCTCTAAATAAAAAAATTCCGTCTCTAATTAGAGACGACACTGTTCCATCTCTAATTCTATCTCTAAAATTAGAGATGGATTTTTTCTTCTCTAAATCCGTCGCTAATTTTTTAAAAAATATTTAAAAAAATATGCATCTAGTTGTGATTTGCCACAACTAGACGCCTTTTCCTATGCATATAATAATCCAAAATCAAAATTTATCAAAAATCACAATAAATCACCAATCATTATAATTATCCAAATAACTATAAAAGATATCAAAATAGTTAAAAGTATATGAAGTGGCTACAATATCTTATGCATACCATTAATCAATGCAAAGATGCTAGGTGGAACTATATTATTAAGGATTCTACAAGTTGTAGACAACTCATTGAGGACTAGTATAAAAAGAGAAAATTACAAGAAGAGGCATCACAAGGATAATAGTATAAAATAGAGAAAATTAGAAAAATACAAAATAGGGAAGCATATAAGATACACTTGGGTGCAATTATTATACTGCTGAAAGCATTTCCAAAATACAAATAGACCACTTGATAAGAATACTGCTTCATGTTCTCTATCAGAACTCAAAAGATAGATATGATCAATGCCTTCCACTACTTGTTTAGTTCGAGCATCCAACAGAGAAAGGTTCCTAAAACGTCTATTAATTAAAAGGATACATATAAGTTTTAAACTGAGGGCAGGTTAACTGGCTGAAAGAATTTGTGGTGCAAAGGATATAAGATTGTAAGAAGAATATAAGAATAAGAACACAAAAGAAGAATTATCACTATAAATTTTGTAACACCCCAATTTTTAGAAAATGTACCGAATGTATTGTTTGCTGTTTTTCAAGCTTTCGTGTGAATGACCATTGTGTCCCTATTTTACAGTTTCTCGATTTCTGCATGAAATACAAATACGTTTATACAAGCTCAAATTTTATTTGGTCTTTTTACGTAATTTGTTTCGAGACGGTAAAATAAAAGTTTTTTCGAGCTACTGTTTTAATTTTTCTGGAAGATATACGAGACAATTAATACGTTCTGTAATTTTATTTGAACTTTTTGGATGATTAGCTACGTTGTGGGAAAAAATAGAAAAATGACCATTACGTCCCAAACGTGCTGTTTGTACTATTTTTGCTGTTTTTAATTGTTTTCTACTTGATTTAGTGTCCAATATTACTGTCTGTGATTTTATATGGACTTTTTGTGTGATTTGCTATTGGGCAGGAAAATAATATTTTTCTGGACCGGTAAAATCAATTTTTAATTATTCAGAGGCGAGGGATCTTACTAAACCCAATTCTGAATGAGCCTAAAATTAATCTTTTAATTTTTAGGATTTAACTGTCAAATAAAATAATTTTGTATTATTATAATATTATTTTATTAGTCAATATAACTTAGTGACAGTGGACCCGGAAATGTTTTGCGGGACCCACGTTTAGCTAATACAGTTAACTTAGTAGCTTAATTAATCATCATTAGTGAAGGAACTCTCTAGAACATGGTGACTAGCTTAGTGACTAGGTTAGTGTGATGATGAAGCTTAGTGACAAGGCTTAGTGATTAGGTTAAAAGGAACCAATGGGAGACAAGCTTGCTAACCAAGTTTTGATCTTGGCCTTTGATGCATTCTAAGGCTTGGATGAAGCCAAGCCATGGACACCTTGCATGGCATTGAAGTCTACGGCCAATGCATGTTGGAGGACCAAAAATCACTTTGTCTTCAAGCATTTTCTCTCTTCTCTCTCTTCCAAAAACCCTAAACACCATTGATGTTCTTTTGGAGCTAGTTTCGGCCAAACCTAGTTCTACACCATCCAACCACCTAAAATTATATCCAACCAAGTTTTCTAAACCTAAACACAATCCTAAGAACATCTCTAGTTGAGAGTTCTTTCAAAATCTTACATTTGAAGCTTGAAAACCTACTTGGAAGATTTGACCAAGGAGGTGAAATCTCTTGTTTTTCTTTTCTAAATTCTTTTTCAAAGTTCTAAGCCATGATTTATCCATGGTTTAAGCTCTCTTTTAATGTTTAGTAATTTGTAGTTTTTGTTTAAGCTCGCTAGGTTTTTGGAGAAGGAAAACCGTGACCCTAGAAGGAGTGAAAGAATCCATTTGTCTTCAATTAAGGTAAGAGGAAGACAAATCTTATCACCTATGGATGGTGGTAAGAAGATGGAGTTGATTTTGTGATTGTAGAATCCATAAGGATTCATGTGTGTGCTTGTTAGTAGCTTATTTGATGTGGTTGTGTATTTGTTAGTAGCTTTCCTAATTGTTGTTTGTAATAAATTGTATGTCTACAAGCTTTAAGTTGCATGTCTATAAGCTTTGATAATATTGCATGTGTTAGAATTGCATGATAAAGTATAGAATGGCATGATAATGTATAGGATGTGAATAACATGTCAAGGAAATGCATGTGTGTTCCAAAGAACACCACACCAAGGCTCACGACCACTAACCAAATGGAGAACCAAAATGTTCTCTTAATTTTCTTAAAAGGTAATTTAATTAACCTAGGAGAATTAAGAAGGTTTCAAGTTGATTAGATCAAAGAAAATGAATTTAGAAATCAAATGGTAAGACTTTGTATTTTCGACCAACATGCCTAAAATGAATGTGTTGATTTCAAAAACCATTTTCTAAAACAATGGTTAAATGAATTTAGACAATACAATAAGTTTGACATATATTTAGAAGAAGAGAAATAATTTAGAAATCAATTTCAAAGGATTTAGGAAATTCGGCCAACATGCCAAACTGGATATTCTTGATTTCTAAAATTAATTCTAAACCATTTTCAAGTATAAAGAAGGCATTATATGTTAACAAGAATTTTTTTTCTAAAAAGAGTTTTTGAAGAAATCAATTGATTAGAATTAAATTACGGAACTAAAATTAATAATTTTATTGTTATAAAGGAAATACAGTAATCTTTAAGAATTTCTAACATATGGCTCATACTATATTTTGAAGCATGTTAGGAGTTTTTAAAAGATTAAATTATCTGGTTTATTTAAATAAACAGAGTTTTTACGAAAAAAATTAGGAAACCATTATTATTAATTTTCTAAACAAAATACTGTCAATTTTTAGTAAAAATAGACAAATAAGATAGAAAAGATGTCCAAAAGACAGTATACGGTATGAAAACTATTACACGTAGTTTAAACGTACTAATTATTATTTTTGTTTATTTAAACAGTGATTTTTAAGGGATTTGGACAAGAAAATGATTTAAAAATCTTACGCGATTGAGAAAATGTATTAAAAATTCTACGTGATTTTAAAAACAGAAAAATATATTTACGCGATTTATAAATGTTTGTAAAAATGATGGAATTGTGAAAATGCGATAAAATTTCTACGCGATTGACCGTTCTTTGTATTTATTTTATCTTTGTCGGGAAAATGTGAACCGTCTGAGGCTTTTGGGATTCGTCGGGAAATGTGAACCCGTCATGAGCTTTCTATTTTTGGTGCCATGAGGGCATTTATTATCTTGAGGGCATTTTCATAATTTGAGGATTTTTTGCATTTAGGTCTCGGAAAATGTAAACTCGTACACAACGTGCTTTCTATTTTTCTGACGCCATTGAGGGCATATTATTATCTTGAGGGCATTTTCATAATTTCATATTTTTGGAATTATGTATTGAGTTTATGCCAAATTTTTGGTGGATTGGTTGATGAGACGAATCACATCGTGTTGTCGATGCGATAAACGTAGTGTGGTTCATTGTTCTAATGGACTTGGAGACGTTAGTGTACGGTATCCCATATGTGGACGGATTGGTAGCTCCGCTGGGAAGCGTGGTAAACCGATAGCACACTAATGGACTCGACGCGCACTATATTTAATCGAGATTTGTAAAGTCTAGTAGTACATTTGCATCCGTAGTGCCACAACGTGAGACCGTGAACTACACCACGCCCGGATGATGGATTCTGTGTCGTGGGGCTATAGACGCAACGTGTGACCGCACAATAGTTGGTTAGGCAGCCGTGGTACTAATAGATTTTTGCGAGTCATTCTCTCGATATCTTTGTGTGTTTTTTTAGCTCCATGGAGTAGGGTGTGTCTTATATTTATTTATTGGGATCTATTTATTTATTTTGTCTTATCTATTTATTTTTATCTTATCAGTTTATTATATTGATATTGATTTATTTGTTTATTTTTCTTTATATGTATTTGTTTTATCTATTGTTATATTGTATCATTTGTTTCTTGTTTTATTTTATACGTGATGGTATATTGTTGGGATATTTAAATCTTTTTGAATCTTTACACTACTCATAGTAAACAACGAAATTTCTTATTAATGTTATAGCTTTTCATATTGCATGAACTGTATATCTGTTGTTTGTCGTCTTCTTATTTGCCATGTTTGTGGTGATTTTAGATTGTCTTACCTCTTCGTTGTATATATTTTCTGTATATTTATTTTACGCGGTAAAGACTTTGAGGAAGAGGAGCAGCCTCTAGAGATTCTGTACCCCGAGGAAGAAGAAGAACAGCAAGAGGAAGATCAGTTCGACGATCAAGAACCATCCGATCATCCATATCCTTTGGATTGATTGTGGGAGATGGCAGTGCCAGGATTTTTGGGGTTTGTACAGATTAGAGTTTCATGGAGGTTCATTGGCTTGGCATCTGCGCAGGAGACCGAGACTCGTGACGTATGTAGGACGGATGACCGTGACTCTATGTCATCGGCTTGATGGAGAGCCGATCATGACTACGACAAAAACCTAGCCACCATTTCTACACTTAGAGTTGCCCTTATCCATTAGGCGTCATTGGGGTGGGATATCCACCTTGAGCCTAGTGAGATGACACTCGTATCGACTAAGCCATGCGGTCTCATGTCCGTTAATAACATGAGTCGAGACATCCGGATATATTATCTCCGATGATCATTTTCATGTTGAGAGTGATCCTTCGGAGGATTAAATATGCATGATGTTTTTTTTTTTTGGCGCGTCTGCGTATGTACGTATATATATTGACTCTTTTATTGCTTTATTTATGTTGTTTTTGTTTAAATATTGGTAGTTTTAGGTGTAAATTATTTATATCACTTATAATGTAAATCATATGTAAATTATGTGTGATGTTGTGATGTTTATTTTATTTTTTAACATTATTTTATTTAACAATATTAAAATGTTTTATCAAGAATTATCTTAGTGATACAATATGTAATATTATTTAACAAATATTTTACAACTTGGGTAGATTTTATTTTTTTATTTTATTTTTCTTTATATGTGTGGCATCCCCAAAGGGGTGTTACAAATTTCCCAATAAGTACTGGTTAAAACATAAAATTTGAGAATAGACAACAGACTAAGGATAAAACATAACATTAGTAACAACAGACCGAGGGAAGAAAAAAACATAAATTAAAAAAAATTTGAGAAGAGATATAATAGAAATGGAGCACGAATAAACATGGTAAGCAACAAACATAGAACGAGAGAAGAAACCCAAGCTCAAGCATTACTATTCAGGACTTCACAGTAACAAAAAAGATAAAATAAGCGAAACTAGAAAAACTTATCTGTGTATTTTATATTTCTTATTTTATCCGTGAGGTTTTATCTCGTGATTGTTCTAGTCTAAATTTTACTTCAATTAATTATTGTAATTTAAAGCTTTATGTATTGCAAAAAATTGAGCAACTTTTTGCTTGCCTTGATTTGTTGAAGTTGTCACCTCATAGAAGTTGGTGTTTCATTTTCATAAAAATCAACGACTTTTCATATGTAAACAACGTTATTTCTTCAAATATTCGTTATCAGACTCATACAACTCTGCAATTTCCTATGTGTATAATAGTAAAACTCAATTATGACATGTTCATGGTGATTGTTGTAAAATACTTCCAAAAAAATACCCAAGAGGAAAGATACCATGCACAACCAAATATGCAATCGAAAAAATTAATTTAAATGATTTTCCTAAAAGAAAAATCTAAAGTTATAGTGATATATACCTTCAAATATCTAGCAGCCATAAAGAGTCTTCCAATTTCACAGAAAAGATTTATAGCATTGTCTAATCAAGATACAGTCTATGCATTAAGAGAGAGAAAAAAAGCCTAACATTGAAAGTGCTATTGTCTTTATATCAATGCAAGTGATGACATGCTAATGGTCAGTAGTGGTCATAATCAATGTCCTCTAGGCACATCCAGCAGTAGTGGTCATTTGGAGTTGTACTCCCTCCAGAAGTATCTCCTACCCTAACCTATCAACGAAGGCATAAAACCATATGTTAGATGCATAATACGAAGAATTCTTATAAATCATCCAGACATATTTTCTCTAGTATGCAAAATAGGAAATTCAAATATGTATAGCAGGATTCTTCTCTCTTTTTATGCAATATAATAAAATTAACAAAACAAACAGAAATTAAACGTAAGCAGACAATCAAAAATTTAAAAAAAGTTAATGTAAGCATAATGCTTACCTATGCAGCAAGGGTAGTAATGGTATTAGCAGTACTATTGAAGGTCTTGAGAAAGTAATGTGTTCCCCATTTAATTATCTCATTAACATGGTCAAGCTCACCAACAGCTTCATACTTGGCACTATATTCAATAACACTCTAGTTCAACATGGTCATGGCAAAAGATGTAGGGAAGTTGAACTTGATGGCATCCCCAGAATCATAATAGCCACCCACCAGATCCTTGATGGCAGATGAGGTATCAAAAGACTTCCCATCTTGCAGACAAGAGTTGCTTCTCCACAAAACATTATTATGCTTAGACAGTTTCCCCGCTCCTGTCAAGGCAGAGAAATCAAATCAGAGAAGATACAATAACAACAACCAAAGTTTTTTTCCCACAAGGTGGGTTCGATCAAACAATGCCACTATATTTAGATCAGAGAAGATAAATACCAAATAAAAAGTTAAAAAAAAAAGAAGAAAAAATCCTAATCATTTGAACCCCAAAAAATTATTCTCATATTGATTATCACAATTCACAAGAGTGCTACTCCATTAAAACACATGATCTACATCTAGGATCTTCAATTATAATAATAGTAATCACCATTCACTAGAAACAAACAAATTCAAATAAATCATCAACACACTATCAAAGGAATGCTACAATGCCAAAAGAGGTAGTAGAATGCTACTCCACCTAGTGAGATCTTCAATGATCAACCATACTACCAACACAGAAACACTACAATACTAAAAGGGTAGTTTAAAAAGCTAGAAAAACTTACATCTTTGAGCGTTGAAGAACATAAGGGCCTTGTGGAGAACGAGGGTGTAGTTATCAAGAGGAGGGTGTTTGTGGTGGTGGCGAGGGACGATCTTGACGATGAGGGTAACAAAGCCAGCAAGGAAAGCAGAGACGAGAAGGGTGTTGAGGGTCCAAACAAAGATCTTGCAGTTGATGATGATGCAGCCTAGATCGACATACTTCTTTTTCTTCTTCTGCTCGGAGGGTTCGAGGAGTCAGCTCTGTTGGGTCTTGTCCAGGGGGCGCAACAATGCCACCCTGTCGAGGTCCTAGAGGTTGTGACTGCGCTCGTCGTCGGTGGCAGAGTTGGTGGCGTTGATCTCCAATGGACCACCTCACGGGTCCTTACTATACATACTCATCTTCCTTTTAGTGGGATTGGAATACCCCCACTGACACCAATGTTAGTAGTAATGTGTGGGAGTGAGTTACAATGGATGGGATTAAGGAAGGGGTTACGGGTTACTGTAGGGAAGAAGGGAAATGGATTGAATGGTATGATGGAGATGAAGATGAGGGATCGAGAGGTATGGTGGGTGGTATAGTGGAGATGAGGGAGGTAGGGTGAAGGAGATGAGGGAGGGATTGAGGTGAATGAGATGAAGGGTAGTATGGTGGGATTGAGAGATGAAGGAGGTCAGAAAGATGAGGGATCGGGAGATTGGGATTCTGAGTTAGAATTAGGAACTTAGGGATTTTACGTAGAAATATTAGAGACGGAAACAACATTTTGTCTCTAATTTTAAAAATTTATTAATTAAATAATATATATAATTTAGAGATAGAGCACACCTGTCTCTAATATATTTTGACTTTTTTAATCACTTATTTGACTAAGTAGAGATGGAATTATAGACGAAAAATTTTAAGACGAATAAATTCCGTCTCTAAAATCCATCTCTAAGTATATTTGACTTTAAATTGACCAAATAGAGACAGAATTAGAGACAGAAAATTTTGAGATGGATAATTTCCATCTCTAAATTCCAAATTTTATATTTTATTTTCCCTCTCTAATTCATAAAATTTGTCTCTATTTTCATCTCTAATAGAGACAAAAAAAATTTTGTCTCTAAATTCCGTCTCTAAATCAGAAATCTATAGTAGTGCAAGTCCTTCATATCAAACTCCCCAGCTAACTGTGCCTTCAATTCTTGGACTCGATCTTTATTGGGGCCTACCACCAACATGTCATCCACGTATAACAGCAAGATGATAAAATCATTGTCACCAAACCTCTTGTAATATGTATAATGGTCTGAACTCAGTCTATTGTATTTAAGGCTAATAATGAAGGAATCCAATCTCTTGTACCAACACCTTGGCGCTTGCTTTAGACCATACAGAGATTTGGTTAACCTACAAACCAAGTTTTCCTTGCCTTTTTCTTCAAAGCCTTTTGGTTGGAGCATATATATCTCTTCTTCTAGCTCTCCATGAAGAAAAGTAGTTTTCATATCTAGTTGTTTAAGATATAAATCAAATGCAACACACAAAGCCATGACTACTCTGATAGTGGTAAATCTAACAACTGGAAAAAATATCTCATTAAAGTCAATACTTTCTTTCTGAACATACCCTTTGACCACCAGCCTTGCACGATATCGTTCCACTTGATCATTGTCATCTCGTTTGATCTTATAGACTCATTTGTTACTAATGGCTTTTTGTCCCTTTGGAAGTTCAACAAGTTCCCATGTCTTGTTTCTATGTATGGCTTCTATTTCTTCTTGCATTGCTATCATCCATAGAGAAACATCTGAGCTACTCACAACCTTTTGAAAGGTTAATGGTTCTTCTTCTTCTATTAAAAGATAATATGCATCGTGGCTTGCCATAACATAGTCTAAGTTCCATGATGGTGCTCTTATCTGGCATGTTGATCATCGAACTTCTGTATCATTGGCCCTATATGGTTCTTGGTCCTCGTGCTTTGGTTCTTATTTTGCTTCAGAGGAATCTTCTTCTCCAGCTTTTCCATCTATCTGTATCGTAATAGTTTATTTCAAAGTGCTGTTATCTTCTTGTTCACTTTGCAGTTCATTTTCTGCAAATAACACATCTTTGCTGATAATAACCTTGCGGGCAGTGGGATCCCACAAACAATACTCCTTAACATTGTTAGCATAACCCAAGAATATGCATTTCCTGAATTTTGGATCCAACTTTGTTCTTTATTGGGAATTGTACATCACATATGCAAGACATCCGAACACATGTAAAGAAGAATAGTTTGTTGGCTTGCCATTCCACATCTCCATTGGTGTCTTTAAGCCAATTGCAACTGATGGCGACCGATTTATCACGTAACAGGCAGTTTTGACTGTTTCTACTGAGAAAGACTTGACTAATCCTGTTGTTCTCAACATAGCTCTTGTTCTTTCTAGGAGCATTTTGTTCATCCGCTCTGCTACACCATTTTACTGAGGTGTGTGTGCAACTGTAAACTGCCTTTGAATACCCTCTTGCTTGCAAATTAAGAGAAAATTGTCATCTATATATTCTCCTCCATTGTCTATCCTCAAGCACTTGATCCTTTTTCTGGATTCAAGTTCTATTCTTGCTTTGAAGTCTTTGAATATTGAAAACACATATGACTTCTTCTTTATATACACCCATAATCTCCTGGAGTAATCATCAATGAATGATACAAAGTATTTTTCTCCTCTTAGGGACATTTCTAGTGACTCCCACACATAAGAATGAATCAAGTCTAGTATATGCTTGCTTCTAGCAATTGATCTATCAAACTTTAATCTATGCTGCTTGCTTGTAACACAGTACTTATAAAAAAAGTAAGTTTACCGATTTGAGCCAGAGAAGGAGATCACGTTCTGCGAGAATCTTCAAACCACGTTTTGACATGTGGCCTTATTTATGATGCCACATTATCGTTGATTCTTCTTGGCCGACTGATGCAACTGATGCATCTACCTTTTTGCAACGTCTCTCCCTAAAGCATACATAGATTTGTCGCGATCTTTTCTGCTTTCATCACCACAAGAGCACCTCTAACCACCTTCAAGATCCTACCTTCAATATGGGTCTTGCACTCAAGATCATCCAGTTGCCCAATAAATAATAAATTCTTTTTTAAACTCTTTACATATTGCACTCCTTGAATTATGTGAATTGTACCATTGTGCAATTTTATTTTGACAGTACCAACTCTGGCAATCTCCAAGGCATGATCATTCCCCATGAACATAAATCCTTCCGAGATAGGTTCATCAGTACTAAACCAGTCTCATTGTGAAGTCATGTGCCATGTTGCTCTTGAATCCATTAGCCAAACATCAATGAGTTGTTTTCTACCTTTAGAACCAATTGCTGCTTCGCTATACAAGATTTCTCCATCATCAGAGGCATTAGCAACACATCCTTGAGAAGTTGTTGTTTTAGGAGCTTTTTTTGCATTTTTCTTATTGTGCCAACAATCTTTCTTCAAGTGCCCTCTCATGCCACATTTGTAGCATTTGAAGTTCTTCCTTCTTTGTGACTTTGATCTACTCTGATTTTGGTTCCCACTAGAGCCACGTTCCATTGATCTTCCTCTCGTCATCAACAAAGCCTCTGCTTGCTTTAAGCTTTCTAATATGTCTTCCTTGTTCTTCTGCCTGGATTCTTCTTCAGGAATAACAACAACAATATCATCAAATTGAAGACTATCAACAATATTATTATTTGTTATGTTGATGATGAGTTGATCATAAGAGTCAGGTAGATTTTGAAGTAGAGACTAGGCTCTGCGCGTTTATTTTCCACCATGTTGTAATCTGATGCAGTAAGCTGGGAAAATAGCGTGTTCAGATTGTTGATGTGATCCGTTATTGTCGTGGATTCACTCATTCGAAGAGTATACATTCTCATTTTTAAGAATATCATGTTGTGAAGTGACTTAATCTCGTACAATTTGGTGAATCCATCCCAAATCTTCTTTGTCGTCTTCTTTTCTGCAACACTTGACAAAACTAAATATGCCAAAGCTAGATGGAAGTTGCCAATAGCATTGTCATCCATCTCCTTCCACTTGTAATCAGATATCCTAGTGGGTCTGTCTTCAATTACTGCTAAGCAATTATCCTTCCTCAAGATCGCTTTTATCTTCAGTTTCCATAAGGAGAAATTACTCCCATTGAACCTCTTAATCTCAAATTTTTGCTGCCATGGTATTGACAATAATATGTCTCTCAAGTAGACCGGCTTACTCTATTTCACTATGAATAGTACTGTATACATTAACAATATTGTATATATATATATTGTATCGGGACAACCTCTTATACATTAACAATATTGTAAAAGTATACAACCACATGTATGAATAGTAACTATGAACAGTACTCGTAGCGTAAATAGTACCAGTAATCAATGACTTTGATACCACTGTTAAGTACCAAAGTTATAAAAATAATATCATACAACTAAAATAGAGTTAAGAAAATAGGAACTGACACAATACACTACTAAAAATGTTGTGTATAGTGACAAAATTTAGCGACAGAAAAAATTTCGTGACTACTAGTGACGGAAATTGTCACAAATTTTAGTAGTTTGATTTAGCGACGAAAATTAGCAATGGAAAAATTTCGTCGCCAACTTATCCGTGACAAACTCTATTGCTGAATTATTTTATTTCTTGGAAAAAAAATGCTTTATTATATGAAATATGTAGCAACGGAAATTTTTCGTCACTAAATGATTTATATGAAAATTTGTTATTAAAATGAAATATATAGTGATAGAAAACTTTCCATCGCTAAGTTTTTTACATAAAAACATGAGAATTTTATTATAAATAGTAGACGGGCAGGATTCGAAACGTGACCTTATGTTACAAAAAGCATGCCAGTTATCACTGCACCATGTTTGATGGTCATTCTCATATGTACGTATTTTATATATTTATAATTAAATTGTTACTTTTATTTCTTTCCCTCCTTATTTTTCCCTTCCCTCCATCTTTTTCCCTTTCTTCTCATTTTCAATCTTTATCTCCCTATATACGCAGTTAACTTCCATTCCCCATTATTTATTCCTGATCAATACCTCCATATTCCCCATTGCTACCTAAGCAATACCATGCCTTTCTGTCTCTTCTATTCCGCACTATTATGAGATTCTTCCTCCCTTTCCCTCTCTTGCTTTATTGTGCCCTCTCATTCAATAGACAATACCACGCCGCAACGCCTTAAGGTCTCACAGGTTCTGTATATTGTTATATAAATATTATGCCATTATATATAAATATACTTTTATATTGTTTCTTCTAGGAGGTTCTGTATATTGTGTAACACCTCCCGTAGGGCATCACATTTCTGACTACCAACTCCCAATCTGAAAATGAGTTCATAAAAGGTTTGAGTTATAAAATATGAGTTTCAAATTTTCTTTTTTGCGGCAATATAAACTTACTGATATTTATAAGTAATACTAAAAAATAGATTTAAATTGATTAAAACTCATATAACAGACATCACTTAATATTTAACAATTATTCAAGAAATATAAAACTTACAGACTCAATTTTAAACAGTAGCAAACCCCATGACGGGTCCTACTCAATAGCACGGTAAAACACTAACGAGAAAACTCAACCTACTTATTCCGTCTTGTATCCATCTTGATGCGCCATATATCTGTTCCTTCTCAAAACTGCACACTAACCAGTCCGGTATGGTTACTCCTTGATGTTGTCACCGAACTCAGAATATTTGCCTCCAGTCACGTCTAAGAAACTCGTTCCATCTATTATATAATTTTTAACAATACAAAACACAACCAAACAATATAATAAAAAGGTGAGATCACCTACGCCAATACCAACATGATAGCACAGAGATAACACAACCAGCATACCATACAAATACATCATACCATAATTACAATCATGCCATCAACATTATTTATCATAATAGATACAATAAATAATAATTACCATCATGCCATTAACATTATTATCATCTTCATCTTCCAAGTATTTCTCAACAGAACAATTGTCATAGCCAATATTCCTCAATTAATATGTCATACAGATATAAATGCTCAGATTTATGCATGCGCACTTAGACTTAATTTCCTACTCTATGGAGCTAACACTCAGGTCGGATAAGTTGATCCGAAAGATCTGTCTGTACCAAAATGCCTCAAACCACGTGCTACAATTCTCATTTGTATTTGCACATCTAACATATACACGACAATCTTTACTAGATCTTGATTAAGAATAGTGTCTCGGTTAGGATCATCAGTGTGTCGCGTCGGTCTAACCCACGGTACAGAAGAGCTACCAACTGCCCATGTAGGCAACCCGTACCCCGATGCCCCCAAGGTCAACAAGTGACTTACACTACGCATATCGCACCCACTCAAGAGGTGTACGTCTCTCCTAGGCAAATAGCCTCATACAGTCCATTGGACTTTTCCAATGCATGTTCAATGCACCAATGCCAATCATAGGCAAAATCCATCATTTTTTCATACAGTGTTCACACACTAGTCCATGCATGTAAAATGCACAATTCTCAGTTCAAATTCACAATTTCATATTCAGGGTCCACACACTGGCCCATTCTTAGTTCAATTTCATAATCTCAAAATCAGAGTCCACACACTGGCCCAACAGTAATCATACTGTATATTCAATCGCAAAATCATATTATCGCATTTTCATAGCCGCAAAACACTTTTGTCACATTTTCACAATCGTGCAACATTTCTGTTACATTTTCACAATTTCGCAACATTTTTGTTACGTTTCTCAAATCGCGTAGCGATTTTTCTACCATTTTCACAATTGTGTAACTTAAAAATCATTCTTTTAAGTCACGTAAACCATTTTCTATCATTTTCGAAATATTTAAACGCTTTCAAAATCGCGTAGAAATATTTTAACATATTTCAAATCGCGTGGAAATATTTAAACGTTTTTCAAATCGCGTAGCTTAAAAATCACATTTTTAAGTTATGTAAATCATTTTTCACCATTTTTCAACTTCGTAAAATATTTCTCAACCTTCAAAAATTCCATTTCAACCTTTCTTAAAATAATATGACTCCTCACATTATTTTCCACATTTTCTTACTCAAGAAAATCCTTTTCGCAATATATTCTATAAATTCACCATTTCATTGAATTAAATCAATGTTTCTCACTTTAAAATTACTAACGCTCTCCAAAACCAAAAGGATGAGTTTTACGTTAGTAAATTTTAAATCACCATTATATTCTCCATTTTTCTCAAATTAATTCTAAAATCAATTCTCTTCAAAATAAATTAAGGTTCAAACACTTTCAACCTCTTTTTGTCTTTCATAAATGAAATTCCATCTTTCAAGTAACAAAACACCTTGTTTCCATTTTCTTTAATTCTTGTACTAAAAACACTTTGTTCAAACACTTTGTTTCCACTTTGAAATCATTTTGTTTTATAAAACCAAAACTATTCCAATCTCCTAAAAAAAACCGTGGTACATGGTTCCAATGGCCATCAAATATTTTTCCTTCTAAATCAATTAAGTACCATTCTTGTTTTTACGCAAACAAAACCATTAAAATTTCTTGCAAAAACCGTGAGACTCATGGTATTTAAAATCAATTCATTTGTTCATTTTCATTTTCACTTTCTTTGCAAATCCTTAAAATCATTAACTCATTGCTCTTTTCATTTAAAACTCATGATTAGTAAAATACTTAGAATCTTTTGATTCAAAAACATCCTTCAAAAATCGTGAACACTTATTCTTTGAAAACAAACCCTTTGTTTATTTTCCTTGCTTTTCTAAACATCCAATTTTACCATTCATGAAAATATTAATTTGTAAACACCTATTTTGAGGTGTAGAGGCCAAAATCCTCATGGTCTTTGGAACTAAAAATTGTTTTCCTTTCCAACAATTTTTATGGCATACATCACATATAATCAACATATTATATTTCAAGCATACCATAAAAGCAATAAATCATACTAAACATGCAAACACAAATAAATCATGCAAAGCATATTAAACATAAGCAAATAATCAAAGCACATAAACACCCACAAATAATTACATGACCATGGATATGAATCCTCATATGGATTCACCATCCATCAAATACCACAATCATCTCTCACCACCATGCTTGGTTGGTGAGATGGATCTCCCTCTTACTTCTTGAAGATCCTCAAAAGCTCTTTGTTTTGCTTCTTTTTCTAAGTCCTTCGCCACCAAAGCTTCTCAAATACAAAACAAAACATATATTTATTAGTAAATCAAGCTTGAACAAGAAGAACCATGGATCAAACATGGCTTAGAACATGAAAAAGAATAGAAGAAATGAAATTTCCTTACACTTCACTTCAAAAACCTTAGAACTTGCTCTTGGAAAAACTCCTTGAAAATGAATAATTTAGAGGAAGTCTCCAACATGAAAATTGCTTAGAATAAGGTAAGGATTCAAGAAATATGGTTGGATGAAATTATTGAGTGATGGAAGGCATTCTTGGGTGTCATGGCCGAACCAAGCTTGGAGAGGAAATGGAGAGAAATTTGATATGGTTCTTTGGTTCTTGAAATAGAAAAGATGTTCAAGTAAATTAAAGTCACAAATTTGGCTTCCTAAAGCCTTTATGGCCGTGAACTTGTTTTGAGAGAAAAATGAGATATATTTTGCTTTGTTAATTGATAGAAAGGTGATAGGAATCAAGTAAGGAGTTAATATTTAGGCCCCCCACCCAAAACTACTTGGCCGTGAACCATTTTGAAATAAAGGTGATGGAAATGAATTAAAGATAGAATGTTTCTCTTTTACCAAACAAGCATGACCGTAGGAATTAGAAAGAATAGCCACCAAAAATTGACTAACTTTGAATAGCTTCTTCAATTATTATTGGAAGAATGACCAAGTATTATTTGAATGTAGAATTTGTCTTCTAATTCGATGCATGGCCGTAGGAAGTAAATGAAGGAGCCACCATTGTTGACTTAGTCTTACTTTGTTCAATTAAAGACATTCTAATATATATCACAAAGATATAATAATTTAGAGCAATTTTTGCTCTCCATTGCCATGGGAATACATGGAAATGAATGGAAAGAAAAGTGAGATATATCTATATATTAAATGGTTGCTAGAAAGGTGACAAATCCATTTAATATAGATTTCCTTGTCCTCTATTATTTCTTGGCCGTGGAGTGCTTCCAAGAAGTAGGCCATTTATTGTTGACTAACATGAATTGGTTAAATCCATTTTGAGAATGTATGGCCATAGAGTGCAGAGAAAAAAGAGTGAATTATTTGAGCAAATAATTGGTATTAAATCATTTGAGAGAAAAGGTGATGAAGTAAGATAGCAAATGCATGAAATGATTTTGGCCCCCCTTTTTCCTTGCATTGCCGTGGAGAGTGAGTGAGAAATGAGTGAATAATTAGAGTGTTAGTCAAAGACACTAAATTATTGGAAAGTTTCCAAGTGATAGTAACAAACTTGGACCATTGGATTCATTCCTCCTTTAAATCCTAGCCATTAAAGGCATCTACAAAAATGAATGGTCAAGATCCCTTCTTAATTTAAATCCAAGGGTCATAATTAGTCATAGCCATTTTAGAAGACCAAAATCTCCACCCTTGATTAATTCTCCATCCAATGGTTATAAATGGTCCTTGTCACTTTACAAGACCAAATCTCCACCATTGATTAAATCCACATCCAATGGTCATAAATGGTCCTTGTCACTTTATAAGACCAAATCTCTACCATTGATTAAATCCATATCCAATGGTTACAAATGGTCATAGCCACTTTATATAACCAATTCTACACCGTTGATTAAATCGACGGTTGATATCAAAGCCTTCCTTATTAAGCTTGTCTAGATTAAATCTCCACCATTGATTAGATCAATGGTGAACATCCAAAGCTTCCTAACTAAGTTTGCTTCCACACCATTGATTAAATCAATGGTGATCATCCAATGCTTCTTTATTAAGTTTGTTTCTCAACCATTGATTAAATCAAAATCAAGTCTCCACCGTTGATTAAATCAATGGTGGATATCCAAACCACCAATGTTGACTTAAGCAATATAATATGTATTTTTATATTTGCTATTACGCTTCGAATAATATTTTTATTGTATTTTTATCGTCTGATAATTAAATGTAGTACAAAACACAGTAAAAAAAAATTTCAAAAATTGTTTCCAGATTCAGGTTTAGTAAGATCCCCTATCTCCATCTAAATAGTACAAATTTTTCTATCCGCAGAAAATTTTTACTTTGCGGGACTCACTTGAGCCCACGTAAGGCCACTTAGGCCCACAGACAGCCCAAAAACAATCAGAGAAATATAAAAATTTCATAATCACCCACAAAATCATAAAAATTATAAAACTTATAAAAATCAAGTCGGATTAGTAAAAATCATTAAGGATTTTCAAAAAGAAATAAAATACGAAGGCTCGTATACAGCTTCAAAATAATATTAAAATAATAAAAAAACGTAAAAACTCCCAAAAATTCTTAAAAATCACAACAACTATAAAATCCACAGAAGTCGAGTTGGATTATTCAAAATAATTAAGAATCGCCCGAAATAAATAAAATACGAATTTTCGGGGTGTTACATATTGTCTCACATGTCGTCTTGTATCCCAGGAGGTTTTTCCAGTGGTTCAGCAGTAGCAGTTGTCGCTGGCCTTGTTGACTTTTCTATTGGTGAGTAAGTTTACTTGCTTACCACTTACCCATATCATATCATTGCTTCAAATGCTGCTCTGTAAAATTTATTTATTACCTTTTAATTTTTTTGTTTCTTATTGGGCTTCCATTTTCAACCTAACAATCATGACCTCTTTTATTAAGATTCCATTTTAAATCGTATGATGTATCAATTTTCTACAAGAATATAAGGTTGTATTTGACAATTTTTCAAGTGTTTGTACTTCATTTGACATATAGTCATAGACGTTTTACTTTCTATTATACTTTGAATTCCATTCAAGTGTGTGTATATATATATGTTGTAACACCCCAAAATTTGTTTATTTCATTATAAATATTCATTTTATAATATTTGTGATTTTCTGGAATTTTTTTGGATTTTTCTGAGAACGCGAAATATTTTAATATTATTCCTCATTTTACGTGTAAATTGAGCGGAGCCAAAAAAATGAGATATTTTTTCTGAGAACCTTGATCTATGGAAACGTCGATAGGAGAACTTACTAAACCTGAGACTAGACACAGTTTACGAGATTTTACGTTTTTCAAGAAATTTTAATAGATAAAATAATAAAATGTTATGTAAATTTCATCCATCAGATTAATTAATACTGATTTCTGTCGACTGTAATTATTGTCCATTGGATAATAGCATGTAATAAAAATCCTATCACATTATCCTAATGCAATCTACTTTATGTCTAATCAATCTCACTTTAATTCAAATTTTTGTACCCTAATTAAGAAGCTTCTTTGGGAAGCTTTGATCAACTAAAGACTACCTTGCCCTTGGCTTGTCAAGGAAGCCAAAAATCCTCTCCCTTCTCTCTCCACTTGCCGCGGCAAGCATAGCCCAAAGGTGAGTGAAATTTTGCTCCCACTTAACTCACTTAGTTACACTTTCATTCATTTTCAACTATCCACTTCTCTCTCTAACTTTATCTTCTTCATATTTTTCTCTTCCTTCTCTCTACACCTCCTCTATAGCCATGGTTTGCAGCCCCCATCCTCCACCATTTTTGTTCACTTTTCTCTTCACCAAGCCCATTTTCCTACTCACCTTCATCTCCTCTACAACTTCTCTTTAGAAAATTTCTTCAAAAACCCAACCTTTCTCCATTGTCTTCCAAGGTAAAGTCTCTAACTTTGAGGTCAAGTTTCAACCTTTCTTCCCTTTTCTCTTTATTTTCATGCTCCATGGTCTCTTTAATGACCATGGATCCATTCTTTTTCATGTCTAATATTGATTCTTGATGATTGAAAATCTTAGGGTTTTTGGACCTTTGAAACCGAATCTTCAAGAGGCTTAAGGGAGACCATTTTCATGATTTCTCCTTAGGTAAGAGGGAGACTACTCACTTCACCCAACATTGGTGGTGAGTGAACCCTTGTATGTTCATGTATTTTGTGAGTTTTGTTTGTTCATGTATTCTTAGATTTGACAAATGTTTGATTTGTAATCTTGAATGGATTGGAAGTGTTAAATGAGCTTGATCATGTTAGGGTTGCTAAATGGAAATTTTAGAGGTTCCTACCCTAACATGGAGGCCACAGTTTTAAGGAGATTTTTTATGGGAAAATTTGTTTTGTACACTAATACATAATACTTATGAAATTAAATGTTGAATGATGATAATAAAATTTATGAATGAAAATTTCTAAGGGTTCATTACCCTAACTAATGCCACGATTTTGGCTTGAACAATAAGGGATTGGAATGATCATGGTGAACTAAAAATTTAATTGAATTGATACTAAGAAACTAATACATAAAATAGAAAGAAAAATTGAAACTTAGAAGACCTATGATGCCACAGTTTTGACACTTGAAATTAGGGAATTGGATTGGTCTTGTGAGAAATGGAATTTGAGTGATTAAGTATCAAGTAACTAATACATAATGTGGTAGAAAAATTGAGACTTTGATGACCTATAATGGCCACGGTTTTATAGTGAAAAATTTGGGATCAAGTGATGCCTTGGTGCATCCTTGGAAGATTGAGAAATTAAAGACTTGCATAATCTTTAACAAATGGTAGAATTAAATTGGATAAAAACTTTTAGAGGAGCATGGTTTTGAATGGACTCATTGACCTAAAATTTGTCATAATTAATCAAGCATAAGACTTTGAAAATGTAGATCCATAGTGAGGACTTGTGATAGTGAATGAACACTTGAATCATGTATTAACATGGAAATGGATTCTATGCTATTGTGGACCCCTATGTGGGCTAAGCACTTGTTGATCTTGTACTTGAAAATATTATGATGTGATGATGTTAAGAAATGAATATGTGTATATATATGTTTATACACCATTGTGATATGCTTATGATGAATGCGTCATTAATGAACATGCATGATTGAAATTGAGTCGTCATGCATACGTGTTGTCTGTTGGACACTGTTAGAAAGGCTATGTGTGCTTAGGAGTTTGAATAACACCTATGTGCGGGTGCGAGTAGACTAAGCGTAGGGTCATATGTTGTTAGCCCTAGGGGCATCAGGGTGTGGGGGTCTCACAATAGACAGTGGTAGCTCCACTGGGGCCGTGTGATAGACCAATGCGACACACCGACGATCCTGACTGGGATGCTGTCCTATATCGCGAACAACTATCGAGGTGCTATGTATAAGCCATTTGTGCAAACATTTTTATGAGATAAAGCACACTATATTTTAAGGCTAACGATATACTGACATTACTCCTTGATCATTCACTCCGAAAATGTTTATGTCTAGCTCCATGGAGTAGGAATTTGGTACCTTGTGCATTGTGAGCAGTCAATCCCATAGTGCATTGATCATGAGCATTTATAATTGTTCTTATTTTTGTAATAATTATTTAAATATTTGAACTGTTGACTGCTGGTAGTATTACTGTTATTTATCTGTTGTTGGTGACTTTATTGCTATTTGCGGTTATTCTGCCCTTACTGTTAGTTTTATTATTACTGTGATTAAATGTTTGAATTGTGTTATATGTGGGCGTCCATCGCCGTTTTGTTTTCTCGCTGCCAATTTGGTACTGAAAGCTGGGTGTCTCACCTCTTTCTGTGTTTCCTTTATTTTGGGTATTCTGTTGGACTGCGTACTTCCAAAAAGACTTCGTGAGGAAGACAAGGAAGCTTTTGAGTTTCCAGGCTTCTGGCTAGACTACGATTGAAGTTATCAAGGATGACGTTGCGCCTCCGCAGATTTTTGGGCTACACACGGATCATTTTTCACGGAGGACCTGACTGCTGGCACATTAATGTGCAGACAGATCGATGCGTGTACCATAGGGAGCTAACGGTGTACCTAGCATGGGGTCGTTATGACGCCCCTATTTTAGATTTTCATGCTTTTGTTTGGCTGGAGTTTTACATGCCCGTTAGGGACATGTGGGCTGACATGTACTATACCTCACGTGATGACTCCTTTTTGTCCACTGCTCGGGCTCCTGCCCGTTGCTTTGTCGCTCCGATGGATGTTTCATCGAACGAAGAGGACCCTGAGGAGGACCCTTCTACGGTCCGTTCTCGTCAGTCTTAGGAGCTGATACTATTGGTAGCCTACTGATGGCTAACCGTCTATCTTTTTGGAAAGCCTGACGTTTTGCAGTACATGTTGGGGCATATTTGTATAACTTTGGGTGGGTACATATTTTGTTTTTTGTACATTTTGGAATGTAACTAAACAGGCTTATTCATATATATATATATATATATATATATATATATATATATATATATATATATATATATATATATATATTGTGTAAGGTTTATCTACGTTGTCAAATTTTGTTTATTGCGACCATTCTAATTTTATCTCTATACGTTATGGATTTTAAATAAGCCTTTTTGACTCTACTTGGTAATGACAATAATTTATTATAATAATCTAAACAATATATATATATATATATATATATATATATATATATATATATATATATATATATATATATATATATATATATAGTGACATTTGTAAAGGAATTTAACTAACCATATAATGAATCGGGTCAATGAATTTAAAAACAATTACTATTTTTTGCAATTTAATTTATTTCGCTTTATGTTTCAAAGTATTATAGTAATAGTGTGACGTTCCTTTTTCACGGTACATTTAGGAAAAGGGGCGTTACATATGTATCAATTTTCTACCAGAAGATAAGGTTATATGTGATAATTTTTCAAGTGTCTGTACTTCATTTGACATATAGTCACATAAGTTTTGCTTTCTGTTATACTTTGAATTCAATTCAAGTGTGTGTGTGTGTGTGTGTGTGTGTGTGTGTCCATATATATATATACACTTTGAATTCAATTCAAGTGTGTGTATATTTGTATGTATCAATTTTCTACCAGAAGATAAGGTTGTATGTGATAATTTTTCAAGTGTCTGTACTTCATTTGACATATAGTCACATACGTTTTGCTTTCTGTTATACTTTGAATTCAATTCAAGTGTGTGTGTGTGTGTGTGTGTGTGTCTATATATATACAACCTTTGATAATTTTTATAACTTATACATACCTTCATCAAGAGAAGCAAAGTTAATCCTCTCAGTAACAGTTATTCAATTGGGGAAGTTATTTGCAGGAGCTTCAAGGAATTATGGAATGAGGGAAGAAACAAAATTGTATTTTCCCCAAGTCTGATAGAGATTTCAATATCATCACTTGTACTGATGCAGTGTGTGTTAGTTGGGGAGAACCTTGTATTGGTAGGAAATAACAAAAGATACATGCCTTTATAATAAAATAAATATTGGTACTTGAGCAATTACGTCAAGAAACTATATAATAAATAGGCATTTAGATATGAATATGTGAAAGGCTATTAAAATATGCTTTAATAGTTTTGAGCAATATAGTGGTTTTTGAAAAGGATGAGGCTTTTTTATTAGGTGGGTCAGTAAAACTATTTTTGCAGACAAGGATGAGACTTTAGAGGAGAATTTTGAATCTCAAATTCTCAACTGATTGAATATTTTATTATCTACCTGTTTTTGTATTCTTTTTAAGTGGGGAAAGCTTTAACCTCTTTTTGGTTGCTTAGTGAAAAGGATAGAGGATTAAGGATAAAGGAACCCTAATTTCACTTTCTATTATCTATCTCTTTATCAAAAAAAAAAATATCTTTAGTGTAAAAATAAAATTATAGAGAGTAAGTGTATTATACGTGTAACACCTGAAAAATTAAAAAACCACATACACAATCTGAAAAGATCTGGCTGGCTTACAAATATATATTCATAGGGTTGTTTTTTTTTTGTCATCACATGTTATTGAAAATGAAATTACTTTGATTTGGCATGATATTTTGGAACAGATATGGTCAGTGAATGAATGAGTGAAAGATTGAGTTTGTGTTGTGTGTGTGTGTGTGTGTGTGTGTGTGTGTGTTAATGTTGATGGTGTTTGTTATTATTGCATTGTTACTGAGAAGTGAAAATTTTGGTTACTTGTTTCTGTGTTATGTGTTCTATTTCGTGTTGTGTGTTCTGCTATATATAGAACTTCTTCACCCGTGTGCATATTACATAGTGCACCATATTCTAACTATGCCATGGGGCCATAGCCTTTAATTACTTGAGCCTGATTCAAATACGATAGCCTTCAATTACTTGAGCCTGATTCAAATAAGACAAATGACTTTGAATTCACATTCTCTAACTTTCAATTGCCATCAACATATTCATTGTATTTGGACCATGGCCCAGCTTCTTTTTTTTTTATTTTCCTTTCAAGTGCATTGTCATGAGTCTTAATTTTTGGGCTTTAAATGTTTTTTTATCTAAGTCTATTTGTTTGATTGTATCACGTTTACTTTAAATATTTATAATTAGTACATAATTTAATAATTAATTTATATAAAAAATAAATAATAATGTCATAAAATTAATAAAATTAAATATATTCAAATATATTAATATTTATTTTTTATAAAAAATTATAAAAATTAAATTATTATCAATATTGTTGCTTAAAATTCAATTTTCTGAATTTTGGTCTTTATTTTCTCATCTTGGCTTGAGCTTCCTAGATTATACCTCTAATTTGGTTACTTGGTGCTGTTTGATAGGATTTTTAATACTTCTAAAATGGAAATTCCTAAAAATCGCAAGTGGATGGATAAAAAGGATAGGTCCTGATAATTATATTACAGATGAATTTATAGAGGGGAGTTTTTGAGTTTGTTGAATTTACCTGTACCCAAGATTAATATAGGCTAGAAGGGAAGTTGAGGTGTCCTTGTAAAAAATGTAAATGTAGGCAGTACCAAGAAGTTGACGATGTTAAGGTACATCTATGTAGTAAGGGGTTTATGAGTAACTACTACTACTGGACTAACCACGGAGAATTAATGCCTCATATTCCTGCTATAGTTTTTGACAATTCATACTATGGAGGTAGTGGGTTGAGGGAAGACTTCAATAGGTATGAGTAAATGGTAATGGATGTTGTTGGACCTTCAATTGGTACTTACATTGAACAACAAGGATTTGGTTATATTAAACAAATGAGTGAAGATCCTAACCCAGAAGCCAAAAACTTTTTTGATATGCTAGCAGCTGCAAAAGCTCCCTTGTATGATGGTTATGAGAATTACTCTGAATTATCAGATGTAGTAGAAGCTCTAAGTATCAAGTCTGACTTCAATAACTCTGGGAATTGCTTTAATCGATGGGTGGATTTCATGGTGAATGCATTGCCGAAAGATAATCGAATGCCCAAAAACTTCTATCATGCAAAGAAATCAGTAGAACGACTAAGGCTAGGTCGTGTTAAGATTGACTGCTGTCCAAATGGATGAATGATTTACTATCCTCCGGAAGAGAATATGGAAAGTTGTAAATTTTGTGGTTAGGAGCGGTATAAAAGAATCACTAGAAATGGTAAGGTTAAAGAAACTCCTTTGAAAAAAATGTGGTACTTCCCACTTGTTCTAAGGTTGCAAAGACTTTATTCCTCATTACAAACAACAACTCTAATGAGATGGCATCATGAGAGTCAGAGGGATTTAGGTTCCTTGTCTCATCCTCTTGATGGAGAAGCTTGGAGATGTTTTGATGAAACATATACAGAATTTGCAGAAGATCCACGAAATGTGAGATTAAGGTTGTGTGCGGATGGGTTTGCTCCATTTGATAAAGCTGGTAGAACTTATTCTTGTTGGCTGGTAATAGTTACCCCATATAATCTTCCTCCTGAAATGTGCATGCAAAGAGAATTTTTGTTCTTGAGTGCCATAATTCCTAGCCCTGCAAATCCTAAAAGTAGAATTGATGTGTATTTGCGACCATTAATAGAAGATCTTAAAATGTTATGGAATGAACGTGTTCTGACATATGATGTGTCACTTAAACAGAACTTTATCATGAAGGCAGCTTTGATGTGGATAATTAATGACTTTCCTACATATGAGATGTTATCTAGATGGATGATAATGGGAAAACTGGCTTGCCTGATTTGTATGGAGAGATCAAAAGCATTCACACTTCAACATAGCTGCAAAACTGCATTCTTTGATTGTCACCGATAATTCTTGCCAATTGAGCATGCCTATAGAAGGAATAAAAATGCATTTAAGAAGGGATGTGTTAAGAATGGAGTACCCCTGCCTAGGTTGACTAGTGAGGAAGTGTGGGAAAGGGTGAGACATTTTCCTAGCATTGTTGAGTCTGCAAGAGAACACCCGATTGGGTACGTGGTACTCATGACTGGACCAAACGCAGTATATTTTGGGACTTGCCATATTGGAAAGCAAACCTTCTCCCTCATAATCTAGATGTCATGCACATTGAGAGAAATGTGTTTCTCAATATTTTGTACACAATTATGGATACCAAGGACAAAACAAAAGACACTTTTAAAGCTAGGATGGATTTAACAGAATATTGTAGATGAAAGGATCTAGAGTTGCAGGATGTTGGAGGTGGAAAACTAAGGAAATCGAAAGCACAATACATATTAACTAAACAACAAAGGTTATGTGTTTGTGAATGGGTTAAACAACTTAAGCTACCAGATGGGTATGATTCCATTTTGGGTAGGTGTGTTGACATGAGGGAAACAAAGTTATTCGATATGAAAAGTCATGACTGCCATATTTTCATGCAGCGTTTACTCCCGATGGCATTCAAGGCTTTGCCGAAGTCCATTTGGAATAAGTTTACTGAATTCAGTAAATTCTTCACAAAATTAATTTCATCATTGTTAAGAAAGAATAAATTGCATGAGATGGAGCAGAACATTCCAATTATTATGTGTAAATTAGAGCAAATATTTCCTCCAAGCTTCTTTGACTCTATGGAGCACCTTCCAATCCATTTGCCATACGAAGCAAGAGTTGGTGGTCCTGTTCAATATAGATGGATGTATCCCTTTGCAAGGTGAATTCACTTATCTCATTCTTTTAAATGAAATTCTCATAAGAGTATACAGGAAATTTTTAACTAATCAATTCAATTTTCAATTATTAGGTTTATACGTACCTTAAAAGATAAGGTCACAAACTCATCTAAAGTTGAAGGCTCAATTTGTGAGGCTTATTTAGTGGAGGAGACTTCTACCTTCGCATCTTACTACTATCCACCTGAGATTCCTTTCTAGGAGAACAAGATTGCCACGTAATGACGATGGAGGTGATAGGAGTTCAACAAATCCACCATTATCTATTTTTAATTATCCAGGACGACCTGCTGGAAAATGCAACTGTACTACCTTAGATGAAAGGGAAATGAAAGCTACCAAATTATATGTTCTTTTAAATTGTCTTGAGGTGGAGCCTTTTTTGGAGTAAGTTATCAAGCATATGCTAATGACTCATATCTTGTAGTGATTAATACAAATCTTACGTGATCTATGATCTATATGCAGAACATATGTAGATATGTTATGAGAACTTATCCCTGACATAAATGACTCAGAAGTAGACAAACAAATTTCCACATCATTCCCCACATGGTTTAAAGAACATGTATGTTAACTTCTTTCAATCATTTATAATATCACTTGTCAAGCTAAACTAACAAACAATTTCACAATATAGGTTCTCGATTCAAGTAGCATGATTGAAGACCATCTTTTGAGGAGTTTGGCATGGGGGCCACTTAGAAAAATCAAGAAATTTACAACATATTTTGTAAATGGTTATAAATTCAACACAAGATCTTAAAGTCATGGGATGGGTACGACAAATTATGGTATATGTGTTAGAGGTGGTGGCTATGAGATAATGGAGAATGATTATTATGGGGTGCTAACTGATATTATTGAATTAGAGTATACTGGACAGCCCACCAAAAAGTTAGTTTTATTCAAATGTGACTAGTTTGATCCCACTCTCAATCAAGGGACAAAGATAGATAAAAACTATAGGATTGTTGAAGTTAGAGAGTCTAGGAGATATAAAAATTATGATCCTTTCATATTGGCATAACAAGCAGAGCAAGTGTACTATACAAAGTATCCTGAAGGCCAACAAGGGTAGTTATGTGTGATGAAAACCAAGGCACGGAGTATAATTCAAGCTTCAATAACTAAGAAGCCCAAAGTTGATGATCCATACCAAGAAATTGAAGTCCCTGTAATGTCTATGATAGTTTCAAATGACGATCTTCAACAAAGTCTTGTTGATATAACTAGTCCAACAGAGGAAGTTGAAAGAGAGTCTTTGAATTAAGTTGATTTAGAATAAGAATATGAAGATATAGAACTTATAACAGAGGAGCAGGAGGAGGAGGAGGAGGAGGAGGAGGAAGAAGAAGAAGAAGAAGAAGAAGAAAGAAGAAGAAGAAGAAGAAGAAGAAGAAGAAGAAGAAGAAGAAGAAGAAGAAGAAGAAACATTTTTTTATTAGCTTATTTATGTATCTAAGTTTGTATTATTATACTTGTTTGTGAATTTCTTTAAGTTTGTACTTTTAGGTTCATAACTGTGAATCTCTTTAACTTTAGTTGCTTTAATACATGTGCTGATTTTCTTAGTAACTTTAAATAAATTTAATTGTAATATTTCTTTACCACATGTACATAGATGGCAGATAATCATACATGTAGAGGTAGAGGTAGAGGTCGGGGTACCTCTCAGGCATCTAGTTTACCTGTCCCACCTCCAAATCCTCCCACATCTGACTTACCTACCCCACCACCATCACATTCTCCTACATCTGGCTTACCTACCCCACCTTCACGTCCTCCTACATCTAGCTTACCTACCCTAGATCCAGTTCCTCTTACATCTACCTCATCTGCCTCATCTCCACATCCCAACAGGTCGGTTATTGCACCTTACTCTTCTTCAGATCCCCATACATTATCCTCTATTTTGCCATAGGTTCCACCCCCCGGGACCATAGATCCAGATGGCCTTATATGGATTAGGCCTGGACTAGGAATGACATAAGTACTTGTGACTTGTGCATTTTAATTTCATATAATCAATTTTGTCATATGCACACACTTTATGACTTTTTTTGTTATAGGTTTGAATCTAAAGTTGGACCACCTCATGCAATCTCAAACATTATGAAATCTAAGTTTGAAGGAGTTTGGAAATCTTATCGTGAGGTTGATGACGAAGTTAAAGAGATGTGGTTTATTAAGTTTTGGGTAATGTATTTCTAATTGTAGTTATTACTATGTTGATAGGACTAAAATTTTAAATTATTATGATAAAATAACTATTATTTTTCAATAATGCTGAAAAAATATAAGTGGTTGCTTGACGATGATAAACATATCAAAAAATCCTTTGACCATAAAGGATCTGAATTGTTAAAGAATGCATTGTGCAAGGTTTGTCACAATCAGGATAAAGATAATTGGATTCCAACACATGTACGGGAAGAGTTGGAGAGACAATGGCGGCAAGATCTGAAATGGTTGGAGAAGAAGATCAAGAACACTTAGAATAAAAAATCTGAGGAGGGATTGTCAAAACATACTGGAGGCTCAATTCCTGCAATAGCGCATAAGAAGAAATTAGTGAGTTACTTCTATTAAATTTGTGATTCGAGTTAATTAGGTTTGTCTTAACATAATATTATTTTTCCTTACATATATCCAGAAACAACAATTGAAAAGAGATCCACGACATTAGGAGCTATTCACACGGCTTCACACACGCAAGGGGAAGTGGATATCCACCAATGCCAAAAATATTGCTGTAAGTATAAATGCTGTAATTAAATTTTAATATATGGTTAAGTCAATTTGCAAGCATAAATATTTATTAACAATTGCATTTGTCAGGATGAGTACCAGAAACGTATCAGTGAGAGGGACTCACAGTGGCCACCGGGAGAGGAGACTATTGACATCCACTCTGATAACAACATCTACTTGGATGTTGTTGGAGGCATTAGCAGCAAGAAACACATCTTTGGCTTAGGATCTGTTGCTGCTTCTCATGCATCATCTTCCTCTGCATCTGTTGAAGGTTGTTCACAGTCGGAGATGGAAGTGATGAGGAGTCTGGTTGCAAGTCTCAGTACGCAGGTGGTAGAGCAGAGAAACTTAATCACGGAACAGGGAAACTTAATCAACACAATCTTACAGTGTTTGAATGCATCTACTAGTGGCTCACAAGCTACAGGCAATGGTCATGAGGATGAGTTACTTGGTGATGAGGATGAAGATGAAGATGACATAGAGGAGGATGACTATGATCTTTTTCCTCCTGATGTTTGATACATTGTCTTTATGTTTGTTTTGATAAAGAACCTGTATAACTTAATTTATATTTATCTTGATCTTTTGAAATATTTTTATTTTGACTTTTTAAAATACTGTGGTATGACATGATAATGATATTTTTAAATTTTAGAAATTTGTTGCTTGATTTTAGATTGGATTGTTGTATTGTGTTGCATACAGGTTTAAACTGCATAATTGGACTGTTTAAAAATATATAAAAATAATAATTTTAAAAATTTAGGTCATCAGCGACGAAAAAATTTTCGTCGCTGAAAGAAATAGATTTATATTTCGTCGCTGAAAGAAATAGATTTATACTTTCGTCTTAGCAACGAAATAATTTCCGTCGCTAAAATAATAATATTTTAATTATTAAGAAATTTTGGTCACGGATGTTAGCGACGGAATTTTATTAACTAGTGATGGAAAAATTCATCGCTATTTAGTCACAGAATTATATTTTCGTCGCTAAGAAATTAGCCACCAAGGATTACGCGACGGAAATATTTCGGTTATAGATTCTGTTGCTAATCATTATAGCGACGAAATTTAATAGATCAGCTATGGAATTTTTCCATC
The DNA here is from genome assembly GCA_029884605.1 of Ormosia emarginata. Taxonomy (NCBI): domain Eukaryota; kingdom Viridiplantae; phylum Streptophyta; class Magnoliopsida; order Fabales; family Fabaceae; genus Ormosia; species Ormosia emarginata. The sequence goes on along the minus strand of JAQQTP010000073.1, from coordinate 41,168,064 downwards.
GCTATTGAATTAATTTTTAGTAGTGATATATTTAATGTGGAAAACCCTTTAATAGTGATGAGAGAAAAAATTACGGGCAAGAATAGAATCTTTTCACTATGTGGAAGAAAATTGCAACTTTTCTCTAATTACAAGAAGAGAACAATAACACACTCTCTTGAAATAGGAGAATACACATCTCTCTATATAAAATAGAAAACACTCTCAGAAGACACTGTGTAATATTTTTCAATGAAAATAGGATGATGAAACTAATGGAGGAGACTAGTATTTATAAAAGAAAATTTCCTTCACTATTCCACCTATCAACCACTTTCATTATTTTCTTTCTTCAAGTATCTTCTGCTTCACTGAATTCCAGCCCCACTTTTTGGACTTTTTCCACCAAAAGTGGCTTTATATTTAACACAAGGTTGTTGGCTTCACTTCCATGATACCCAAAGTGAGTGACTGCATTATGTGGGATCAGGGACGGATGGAAGGGGGTGTGCATGGGCCACGACCCCCCAAGAAAAAAATAAAAAATTTATTAGATATTTATAATGTGAAGAATAAAGCTTATTTAATGACAAAATATTAATATTACAAAGTTATTTTATTAAAAGACTTAAAAGAAAATAAGTAAGGCTCACTAATTTTATTTTTATGTGGGCTTTAATAATTAAGTTGTTGTTAATATTAAGTAATTAAAGTCTCACAACTATAAAAAAATTAAATTATAAAAAAAGAAAAAAAGTAGCAGTCGTTTGACAGAGTGGGTGAAGCAGTTGAGCAGCACTTTGCAGAGACATAAAAGTTGTAAAGTGCAACACTTTGCAGAGACAGAGAAGTCGTAAAGTGTCTAACGATTAACGAATGAGTAATGACAATGAGCAATTCACCATGTAATGTAAGTATTTTCATGTATGGAATTTCTAAATTTCTAATATTCTAGTCAAGTTTCAAATTGTGTTGTACTGTTGTTTTCAATTCATCCACTATTCGTGTTTGACTATCTAATATCTATTCCAAATTTCCAATTATCACAGGGAGGGTCACATCACAGGGGCCACTATGTTATTCAACTATTATTTCTAAATACTATTACTAGCTAATTGTTGGGAATTGCGGATCAAAATATCTCGCAGCAGAATAATAGAATTCCCTCACAGGATCCATGCGAAAAGTCCATAATCCGAGTTTTAAAAGTTTACCTCTTGAAGCGTGATAAACACAAGCGAGGTGAATCACCAACACCGTAATAGCGACGATGTTTCTGTGATATCCACATGAACAGACTTGCAAAAGGGAGTCACGCCTCTGTTTCGCGGTGCTAGCTGCGAATAGAAGAGAAGAACCTTTCACTGTCTCTCACTCATTTTCTTAGGTGCGGCTAGGGTTGTGATGTAACATGCGTAACAGCCCCCTTAGCAGTACTATTTATAATAATGGCTGCCTTAAGTGAGTGTGAGCAGTAGCAAGGTAAGCTGTGTAACCCTAAACCCATCTGTCATGAGTTAGACCCACAATTGAGTCCAAGTCTAACTTAGATCCTTATTGCTCTGATTTAGTCTGCTCTAAGTGTGCGACCTTGCAGGTTCTCATAACGTTGGTAGTAATATTAAAATCTCATTTTAATATTACAAACAGTGAGCGGTATCTAGCAACACATCACTGCTGCCCAAGTAATGAGAATGTCAGTGATTTGACATAACCTATCTGTGACCAATGTTTCCGTATAGTTTAGTCCCTTTGTCCAAATATCTAGATTGAACACAAGGCATGGAACGTGTCACCCTTGTTTAGTTCAATCTTCAATTTCCTGATTCCCGAGTAGACATAGTAATAACAAATGAGATCAATATCTCATATTGACTCATTAGAGCATGGCCATGCATTTCGTAGTTTCACTTAATCAGGGGGCCCGAAGATATCACTCCTGTTATGTAGGAGGGACAAATCCCATCTAGGTCACTCACATCCCTCCACATGTATCGCAGTATGTCTAATAACTAACTTTATAATCATCTTGTTACAGATGACGTTTGATGGCTTAAAAACCCATAATTCCTCTTTTAGAAATCGAAGTAATTCAGGTCAAAGGACCACATACACCATTATCACTATGAGAATCGCTTATGACACTCACATAACGATACACGTAGCGTTCTCATGGCGGTCTGTCCAATACATCATTACTCTAATATGTATCCATGAGTAGACTTGATATCTCATATCCATGACCCGTGAGATGTGGTCATCAGTCTACGCACATACTAGTCTCAATGCATTATTGTTGTCCTAATTAACAATAAGACTTGACTAGGGACATTTAAGAATAGTATTTTATCCAATAGGATCTCACGATCAAGTCATCCACTTGATGTCCTTTGGTATCAAACTTACTATTCTAAGGATTTTATTATGTCTACCAAAAAGAACATAATAAATGAAATGCCTCATATATCAAAAATAGCATAATACAATGTATGTAAATACAGACAAAATGTATTGGCCACTAGGGTATACACCAACACTAATTATCTAATTGGAATTTGAAATTTGGAATTATTTGATGATGCTGACATTAATTAATCATTTTTCTTTTTGCTTATCGCGGTTCAGATCAGACTCCAGAACATGTGCTAGTGCTACGAATTCTAGTAGATCGAATCTCAGCAAAGGAATGCGATTCATAAACAAATAAACAGTCATACAAAAATACAATTAGGATTTCTCTTCAGCAAAAGTAAAAGACCTATTTCACTATGCCTTTTTATTTTTATAATATACTGCTAATTTAATTGATTTTAGTTAATTTATTTTTTGTTTATTTGTTTTCTTAAACATACTTAAGTTGTTAATATTAATTTTATTTTGTCATGTATGATAATATAGGAGAATAAGAGACTTCTATAATGGGAAAGCAATCTAAAATAGATGCACTTTTTAAGAGAAAAACTACACATAATCTTGAAGTTCAAGTCAATGAGTCCTCCACTCCTACTTCAAATGCACAATTGATCAATGATGAGCAGCAAAAATCTAAAGTCTCAAGAATTGAAAAGGATGAAATTGATATCTCCTTACTAGAAAAAAGATCTAGGAAAACGAAGTCCAATTTGGAAATATCATGTTAATCAACGTGATAAGGTTCGTAGAGCTTATATAAAAGCTGGACCATATCAACCAACAAATATTAAATATCCAACTTCTGGTAAAGATAATCATCATCGATATTTTCAATCTTCTTGGTTTAAAAAGTTTTCAAGTTGGCTAGAATATTCACCTGAAAAGAGCTCATCGAAGATACTGTTTGTGACTCATCTAAGAGCTCTCATCTTCCTATAGTTACAACCTATATGTGCAACCTCTTCACCAAAAAAGAGATAAGTTATTGCACTTCTGAACTAACTCCTCCGCCATCATGATTAGACCATTCCACACAAACTCACAGGAAACTTCTACACCAGACGACAAAAGGACGCATTCACCCACTTAAGTGAGAAGATACTTCCATGAGAACCCTAGCAGTTAGGGAACCCTAACACTCTTAGAAAGACCTTTTTATTAGCCTTGTTATCTTTTGATGATTTGATCATCCGCAAAGTTCTCATAACACATAACATGTGATTAAAGTGATAAGTGATTTTGATAATAGTCCCAAAAAAGAATTAATCTCACCATCAAGCCAAAAATACACATTACACCAAATAATAATAATAATAATAATGATAATAATAATAATCTATACTATTAATCTCTAATATTAATAAAGAGGATTCCCTTGTTTTGGTCTCAAATTTTAGTTTTTTTATAATGTCATCAATATTTATTCATTTGAAGTCTTTAAACATAAATCAAATAGGATAAAAATGTAACTTAAAAATATTTTTCTATAGAAGATCAGTTATAATTAATTACAACAAAACAATACAATTTCTACTATCATTTAGCTAACTGACCCAACGTTAACTTTGATGTGCGGAAGTTATTAGAGACCAAATGCAATGATTATTATGGATGTGAATTATTATTTTTATCCAAGTACGTTAATGCCTAGGGGTGTCAAAATGACATGATCCAGTCTATTTGGGGTCAGGTCATTTTTAGACTGACCTATTCAGATTATGAAAGTTTAAGATTGACATTTTGTTAATCTAACTCAGTCTATTTAATCTTATATAGTATTAAAAGAGCGAGTTGACTTGACTCATTCAAGTCATGTAAGTTTTGAATTGGTATTTTGTTAACTCAGTTTATCTATTTTACCGAATTATTCAAGTTAATCCATGACTTGACTCATTTTAACACTCTTATTAATTCTTTTAATTTGTTTGTAAAAATAATAATAAATAAATAAACTATCGATGGAAACTGTGTAACCACTTATCAGTTGCGCTAGTGCCACCTCGCAGTCGCGTTACCAGCCAAATAAAACCAAACACACGGGTACAACGTTGTCACGGAAGAAAGACCAAAAACCAAAAACCGAAGAAAAACGCGGTTTTTGTTTGTTCCTCGTTCTCTGTCTCCTTCCTTTCTTCAAACTCTCTGCTGCAAAAACCTTAATCTAATCTTCGGAAATTTGGAGCCTCCTTTGGTTAGATCACCATATCACAGTCATAGCAGAGAGAGGTTTTAGTTTTACGAATTGAATCAATAATTGTTGGTATTCGGAAAATGGGTTGTTTCGCCAGCAAAAACGCTGATACCAAGGCCAGTAGGACTGCACGATGGCGATCCACGGGCATTGTTGCCTTGCGCGATTCCAAATTGAAGGCAACTCTCTTTTCTCTTTCCTCTTTCTTTTCTTCCTTTTTTTTTTCTCAACTTTCTTCGTCCTTGTGTTGTGCTTGTTGTGATTGTGGTTCTGTGTTTTTTTTTTTTGTAAGTCTATTTTATTTATTTATTTTTTGCTTGTGTAATGTCCCCAGCTCGTCTGGTAGAAGGGTTTTTCTATAAACTTTCTCTTATTGGGCTGTTAGCCTCTGTTTCGCAGTTACCAACATAAATTGAAGATCTATTTACCCCTGAGTAAGGATGATAATTGGTGTTACAGACATCATATACAGTTCTACGATGATTATATATATATATATATATTCATTGGTTGAGAATTGAGATGATTGATGCATGTGGCATTGGATGTTTACTATTTTCTGTATCATGCTTTAAAACTGAAAAAGTGTATTATTCTAGTGGCGAAAAAAAAAATTATTGTGGGGATACCTAACCGAATTGCTTTGTGCTCGAAGGGAAAGACTAAAGAGTGTGGGATACCTGGGAAACCGAATAATAATAATAATAAAATTTATGATATTAGCCTCTAATGTTAATTTTGTTGTTGAGATGAGTGATGCATGTTGTGGGGCAGTACTGTGATCAAGTTAATGACACCTACCTAGGTGCTTCTTCTTTTCGTCACTGCTTGGTGGCCTGTTGTCTTCCCCTTTGACGTATTGGAATCTTACTTGGAGTTAGGAATTTATACCTTTAACCTCAGTGTTTATAGCATTCAAACCTTAACGAATATGTAACTGTGTATCACACATGCGATGGACTATGGGTTACAAGAAGGCCAGTTCATGAATACTACTTTGATCGTGCTAGATATGCAACTTCATCAGATAATCTATCTTTCTTTCTTTTTGAATTGTGTTACTTACAAATCAAACTATTTGAGGGTAATTTGTCAGTCCAATTTGATTTTCATAAAAGTAGTGTTATGTAATATTCTCAAGACCTATAACCAAAATATTTGATGAGATCATATGGTTAATTGAAATTTATGTTACTTTGCAGCTAACCAATATCCTTTACTTCTTTTTGTGTATTTGTATTTGTATACATGCCCATGTGTGGTTTTTTGATACATACTTACCTTGGAGCAATTTGCTCTCCTTCTAAAACAGACATTTCCAGATGAAATTCTTGATCAAGACAGATCTGTACGCACTCTTGACTTAACACATAATCGAATAGGTATGCACTTTTTCTTTGTTTCATTTCCTTTTCCTTACATTTTTGTTAAGAAGCATTTTTTCTGAAGTAGATATTATAATTTTGACCTCGAAGAGAAGTGTCTTTCCTCATAAGGATCATTATTGTTGTTGTTGCTGTTATTTTATTATTAATAATTCATTTTCTTAACTGCAGTTGACATTCCCGTGGAAATTAGCAAATTAATTAATGTGCAACGCCTGGTAAGAACCAAATATTTGACTCTATGCCTACAGCATGATAACTTCTATTGAACATTTACTGTAAACTTTTTGTGACTGAAAACATTGATTATGGACTTTTTCTAATGGTGTTGAATTATGAAGGGGCAGTAAATTAAATAGGCTGCAATAGATTTTGGCATGAAATTAATGGCCCTCTTTTGTGAATATCAGTATTCCAGCCAATATTGTTGACTTGAGTATGTTTCCTTGAATTTGTGCAGTTTAGTAATATGATAATTATTGGTTAATTTCTTTTTCAGTAAACTACCAACAAATTATGTTTTTTAAACTTTAATGCTTTGTTTGGATGAGGAGAGAAAATGGGAAGAGAGAAAATGAGAAGAGAGAAAATAGAGAAGAGAGAAAATAAAGAGAAAAATATATTTTTTCTCTTATTGTTTGGATCAAGAGAAAAAGGAAAGATAGAAAATAAGAGAGAAAAATTTCTCTTGTTTGATTGTGTAGAAAAGGAAGAGGAAAGAAAATGTAAGTATATAAAAGACTTATATGCTTTATAATAGATATAAATATTTTTGGATAAATTTGTAATTTTTTAAACAAAATCTTTCTCTCTCCCAGTTTTTTTGGTGGGCTCCACCAGTACTTTTGTCTTTCTTTCCTCTTTTCTCTCCTCATCCAAACAAGAGAAAATGCTAAAATCTTCACATTTTCTCTCTTCTCATTTTCTTTCCACTCATTTTCTCTTGAAACAAACAAAGCATAAAGGATAGTTACACACTGATCCATCCTGGAGTTTTGGGTCTTTAAGGGCCAAGCCTGCTAACAGCAAAGGCATGACCCATAACCTTGGGCAAAGGGGGTCATCCTAGCTGGACCAATGAGGCATCAGCAAGTGAACCTAAGGGGGCTACCAGCCTAGGACCCCTATATGGCACAAACTTTCCTGTACACTCCTAGCCACCAAAGGGATCCTCACTATAAATAGCAATAGTAACAGTATGGGTAAGGATCCTTCCTACTCATAGTGTGACCTAGCACACCATATTGACTTGAGCATTGGAGTGTCTTTGCAAGTACCCAACCCCCCATTTCCAAGACCTCCAAGTTTCAGGACAATGTAGCAAGAACTTGGTTATGGCCCAAGGAGCTCTATAGCATATGACAAAACACACACCATACTTTATTTTCAGATCTATGTACTACTTTCATGGTCAGTTGACTCAGTTCTTGTGTTGTCAGTGAAACTACCAACTTATATTCTGTTAATTCACAAGCTGATGGTATAAGGCTTTGAAACCTCCGAAAATAATTGCCATATAGCTCTGTAGTTAAGTTGCATAAGCAAATGAATGGACGAGTCTAGTACTGACTAGTTACAACCTACAAGCAATTAGACATTATAATTGTCTGCTTACTTGGTAGTTGGTACTATCTTATCCAAGTTGCTTTACATGCCTCTTTTTCATCACGCATCAGACTTACCAAAACAAAAGGGACGAATAAGAAGTTTTGAAGCCTATCAACCTTATCAGCAGCCACACAACCTATTGAGGCTTGACTGAAGTTTGACTTCATTCCCACCTCAAACCCTTGTCATATTGTTATTTTTCCTTTAAGTTTGGCTACTCATTGGTTCTGGTAAAATCATTAAATTTAGAGTTTATTTATTCATTTTGAAACTCATGCTTCTTGGGACACGTGTTATGACTGTGAACACAAAGCAACCTTTCATTTTATTTCTGCCAGGGTAGTGTTTTGGTAGTGGGAAAAGGCTTTTGGTTGTTGTTGTTGTTGTTGTGTTTTGGTAGTAGTTGCTTCAAAATTTTTGAAGAATTGTAGTTATGTAGCATTAAAGATTGATTATAAATACTATTACATATTGAAGTTGCACTAACGTCACAGATTCACAGGTATTGGCAGACAACCTCATTGAGAGACTGCCAGTGAATTTGGGGAAACTCCAATCTCTAAAACTCATGAACCTTGATGGAAATCGAATTACTTCCTTGCCTGATGAATGTAATTCTCTTCTTTAATCAATAAGTTATTTTTTTAAAAAATGTTATTATCTTATTTGCTTCCATGTCGTGTATTTAATGGAACTTTTCTTTGTTGCTATGTTATAACTTATAACTTACAATTTATTCTTTTTCTAGTGGGTCAGTTAGTAAGGCTTGAACGCTTATCCATCTCAGGGAATTTGTTAACATCCTTGCCAGCAACTATTGGTAGTTTGAGAAATGTAAGTAATTATACATAGTGAAATCTGAATATCGTCTGACTTTTCTACAGCTTCTGTGATTTGGAATTTGCATGCATTTATATGTAGACATCACTACATGAGCAGAAGCTATGAGGCCTATCTTTTTACCTTGGTCTTGGATGTGCTTACTACGCATATCCAAGAGCCGGTGCCACAATGCACGCTTTTTGTAGATGATATAGTCTTAGTTGGAGAGTCGAGAGAGGAAACAAATGAGAAGCTAGAGCTATGGAGACGAGTTTTGGAAGAACATGACTTCCGTCTAAGCAGGAGTAAGATGGAGTATATGGAATGCAAGTTTAGTAAGAAGCGTACTAATACTAGTTTAGTGGTGAAAATTGGAGACCATACCATACCATAAGTCACACAGTTTTGGTATTTTGGATCTATCATACAAAATGACGGAAAGATAGAGGGAGATGTAAACCATAGGATTCAAGTTGGATGGATGAAATGGAGGAGTGCTTCAGGAGTTATTTGTGATAAAAAAATGTCTCTCCAGCTTAAGGGTAAATTTTACTGTACAACTATAAGACCTGCGATGTTGTATGATATTGAATGTTGGGCGGTAAAATGCCAGCAAGAGCATAAGATTAGTGTCGTTGAGATGAGGACGTTGCGTTGAATGTGTGGCCATACAAGACAAGATAGGATTAAGAATGAATACATTAGAGAGAAAGTAGGGGTAGCACCTATTGTGGAAAAGATGAGAGAATCTCGCCTTAGGTGGTTTGGACATGTAAGGAGAAGACCCTTAGAAGCCCCTGTAAGAAGAGTAGATCTGGTAGAGGATAATCCAATAGCTAGAGGTAGAGGGAGAATAAGAAAGACTATAGGTGAAACGATTAAAAAAGATTTAGATTTGTATGGCATTTCTAAAGACTTGGTTTATAATAGGACACAATGGCGTTATTTGATCCATGTAGCCGACCCCACCTAGTGAAAAAAGGCTTGGTTGTTGTTGTTGTATCACTACATGAGCATCATCGCTAGTCATTACATGATCATGGGATTTTGAATAGTTTGAGAATATCCTATTAAGCACCGACATTTCAAAAAGGTAGCTGTCTCTATGTTATACACTTGTCAGACACGACGCAGCATTGCTAATTATAATGAGACACTTTAAATTTTGTCATGTTGTAGTGTCTGTGTTGTAACCTTTGCATCTACCTGTCCATGCTTCTCAGAGAATATCTATTTTCTGTTGACATTGGCTTAACTTATATTCTAAACTATGAAGATTCTTTAAATGCACTTTTAGAACTCTGGAACTCTTCAATATTCATTGTTTTTTGTTATCTTAAATGTAGTATAAACGATGAATTTATGTCAGAGAGACCTATGAGTTGGATTTGCATGGGGCTTGGTTCATAACCATGCACTTGTAATAAATGAACTGAAAGTGCCCTTATAGTGTTTTTTTGTACAGTTTGGGAAATTTTGATATGAACTGAGATATACATTTTACCATTTTTAACTTTTAGAGTATGATACACTGTTTGATAATGCAGCTGTTGCTTTTAAACGTGTCAAATAACAAGTTACAGTCTCTTCCAGAGTCTGTTGGGAGTTGCTTCTCTTTGGAAGAATTACAAGCTAATGGTATGTTTCTGATTGACAAGATTTCTTCATGTATGTAATGCATGAGCATGGTAATGCATGTGTGTGTGTATGTGTTTTCTTTCTTTTTCCGGGGTGCATTCCTTCCATGTCAGACATACGAAGAGATCGGAGGGTTTTTTTTTTTTTTTTTTCTATTGATGTGTTGTTTATTTAACTGGGTTTTGTTGATTGTTAGCCTGCTGAGGAGGATCCTTCCCCCTTGCTATGTTTCTTTCTCTTCAATGGAAGTTTTTGTTTTATGGTAGATGCACATTCAAGACTCGATTGCTTTGCTAGTTTGCTTTAAGTTTGAGATTTCTTTTCTGATCTTACGCTTTATCTTCAACATGAAGCTTAGGCGTTTTGGTTTCCTCGTGCTTTGTAGTTACTTGGTCTAGTTTAATTTAATCAGAAGTCACAGTTTGGTGATATGTGGTTATAATTTGAGGATAATGGCAATATTTCAGGTTGAAAAATAACCATAAGATTGATTTTCTTTTGGTTGACCTTTTCCATGAAATATGATAATCTGGATCTTCGGAACAATTTGCATCATCTTTCTTGATATTTGGCTTTATATTGTGGTTGACCGAAGCTAATTTCAACCTTTTTGCCAACATTTCAGATAATCTTATTGAAGATCTTCCCTCGTCAGTTTGCAATCTCTCTCACTTGAAGTCACTTTGCTTAGATAACAATAATGTGAAGCAGGTAGTGTTTTGTTTTGTTAAAACTTTAGTGATGTAATGCTGGACTTGATTGTTTTCTTCTTCTCTTTTATTTATTTATTTATTTTGTGTGTGTGTGTTAAATTTCCATTATTTTCTAAAAATAATTTTTGGACAACTTCCGAGAAAATAATACCTGACTATCCAACTGTAATGTAAAACCATAGATTGGCTGAATAACAATTGCTTGTAAGTTCCCCCAATAGAAATTTGATGCTACACATTGTAATTCTGTATGAATTGGGAAGCATGTACGATGTTCAATCATTGAAATTTTAGGAAGTATAATCAAAACAGGTGAGGAAGGTTTGGCCTGATTATGTCAGGTCGCTCCTTAGTTCAGCTACCTGACTTCATCTGACGGAACTGATCAATACTGACTTATAAGAGAGTGTATTTTTCATCTAATGGAACTGATTGTCACTATTGTATTGGAGTTTACCTTGTCAAGTTTTTAGCATTTTATAAACTTTGCAGACTAGAATGATTATTGGTTGCAAATTGTTTGATTGCTATTTTTGCTTCTGAAGATTTTCTGAGCCCAAGTTTTCATGATGGAAGCATAAACTTAGAAGTTGCTTGAGTGAGTGGTTTACCTATTGCTTGGAGTTCTTTCTGGCCATCAAGTTAACTTCCATCACTGAGAATTATATGTTGTACAGTAATGTTTTGAATTAGCTGTAAGGATGTGTAAAATCAATGACAAGGTGGCTTTGACCATTACAATGAGCCGTACCTGTTTCTTTTTGCATTAGCTCTTTGCTTCGTCCAAGGGAAATGCATATAGTTATTCATGCCAGAAGATAATGTGGCTTGAATATCAGGAATATCCAGTTCCATTCTTACACACATGCTTGGGCAGCTATTCACTACAAGCATTTGTAAGAGCCTCTTACTAAGAGGTGATTGAGTGGTGCAGCAATTGCTAAGTTGATATTTAGATTTGTGGTAATACTTTGTTTTAATCCTATATCTTAAATTGTGGCATTGACTTTGAAAGTCATCTTCCATAAATACTGTATTAGGATTCATGTTGATGCGTTTTGACACTGGAACCATAGTTGTCGATCTTGTAGGCAATAAACCTTATTGATATACTATTTTTATAGTGCCTAGTGATTATTCTCTTTCCCTTTTTCACTTTTCATTATACATCTATGGATATCATCTAAATCTGTTGTTTGCCTCTAGCAATTCCAACCCTGGCAACATATTCTAAACTAATTTCCTTAGATTGCAAATGTCTTTATGATACTTTGGTTTCCTTTTGGACAGATACCTCCGACTTTATTGAAAGACTGCAAAGCTCTTCAGAACATATCACTGCATGGTAATCCTATATCAATGGATCAATTTCAGCAGGTACGATCTTGTTCCCTGATTTTTTTTCCCTCTTTTCCCTTCTCTATTTTTCTGCTAAATCAATTTGAATGTTCAATTTTCAATACAATTGAACTATTGATGAATAATCTAGATAGATGGGTTTCAAGAGTTTGAAGCGAGGAGGAGAAAGAAGTTTGACAAACAAATTGATTCAAATGTGATGATTAGTTCCAAAGGTCTCGATGAGGGTGTTGATCTATGAAATCGTCTCAGGCTAGTTGAGACCACTTGCAATGGGGATTTTGCAGTTGTACATTTGGACGAGCTTTGGATGTATAGCGTGGAAGACAGGGTATTTTGTCCTTGCCTTCTATTTCACGTCTGAAATAAATGTATGGAGATCCCTGTGTCACATTGTATATGATTCCTACTTTCTTTTTTCCTTTTTCCTACCCAAGTTTACCCGCAAATATGCTGGCTTGTAGATGGAGCATTATCCAGCACTCATCTAAAGATTTCATATACCGGATTTAAAGCCATTTTGTTGATAATGAAAGGGGGTATGTATCTTGGCAGCTGTAAATTAAGACGGCTTTTGGTGTAATATGGAATCCACTGCATTCTTTGCCTTTATGTTAAGTGAAATAGAATGCGAAGAATCTCGTGTTTGCGTTGTGTCATTCTCCTTGTTTGCCTGCAAATGTACTGGCTTCAACAAAAAAATGCCAGTACACTGGGGTTATATTGTTCAAGACTATAAAGACAATAATATTATGCTTCGATGTAACTTAATATTCATTTAAAAGGTAAAAAAAAGGAAGAAAAATTGTCATATCTAATTAGGCCTTTCGAATGGTTGACGCTTACTGTTTATCTTATAGGTAAAATAATTGTTAAGTGCGGGGAGAAACAGTTCTCCATGTTAGTCTGTATAACTGTTTAAACAAATAATAATATAAATTTTAAAAAATATATAAACATAATTAATTACTCAGTATGGGACGCTTAGAGGCATATTCAGATTACGTGACTTCTTACTTACGGTTTATGGCTTTGTGACCTATGGCTGTGCATTCAGTCAGATACGTGACTTATTGATATGACTAAAGTAGATATAACTATAACAATCCAATAAGTAACTCCACGTTAAATGTAAAAAATACAATATTGTTGTCATGCCAATAATGATAAAGTTAAATAAACAAATAAAGGAAAAACAACTGTGGCTACCCATTACTCCATACTATCTTTTTGTTTTATATATATAAAAAAATAGGATGATGAGGGCAGGCCTCCTCATTCTAAGCTAGAGAAAACCACTAACATGGCCATGGTCCTATAAGATCACACATGGCGATGTGTTCATTCCTTACGAAAATAAATGCAAAAATCTTAGGTCCTATACATGGCATGGTCCTATAAGATCACACATGGCAATGTGTTCATTCCTTACGAAAATAAATGCAAAAATCTTAGGGCCTCAAGTTTGGTTCTTTTTGGAGCACTTGTTAGGGTTTCGTTATTTTTGTCTCAGGAGGTAAACTATTCTCCCATTTAAACAACATTAAGATCTAAGAAAAGGAACCCACCTTTGAGGATTTTAAAAGCTATACACACGAGAGACGGCCACATTGAAGATTAAGGATCAAGTGAATAAGATTCAAGGGGATCAATTATTCATATCTATTCTATCTTCCCATCTCTCTTGAATTTCTATTTATGAGATTTATATTGATTGTATTCATGATTCCCTTAATCAAGCTAGGCTAGATCTATTTTGGATGAAGGAGATTTCAAAGCCCTAAATATATTTGATGTGGATATTATTTCCTTTTTGTTAATTGAAATTGTTTATGTTCTTCTGTTTATACTGTTTATAATGCATGTTTTGATTTGTTTTGGTACACACACGCAAGATAGATATTACATGTTTCTACCTAGGAACTATGATTAAAAAGCCAGACAGGGCTGATTAATTCAATTGAAAAATTGGTGAATTGACCAAGAGTCTAGTCCAATCAACCCAGAAAACTAGAATTTTAAAGAACCGGTTAAAAATAGGTAAAATTGGTTAAAACTTGTTGTGAACCGATTTATATCAATTTGAACTAATTTTATTTTAAATTTTTTTAACTCAAATAATTTTTGATCTAAATAGAGGCCTAATTATAAGCTACAAAGACTCACATATAAAGCCCAAAGAAGGTATGAGAAGGTTTACTCTCTTATTGACTTTTACAAAAGTTGTATATTTAAATGTTTCATTCACTAATCTATGTGAGACATATAAGTGTGATTTCTTCTTAGCTTTTATCTTTATATATATATATATAAAGATCATATATATTTTTATATATATTATATTCAACCGTTAGATCTACTTTCATCTAATAGTTCTTTTTAATGAAAATAATCTCAATCATTAGATGAAAAATCTAACTTTGAAAATGAATAAACAAAAAAATTTATGATATATTCCCCCTCTATATATATATGTTTATTATCTTAGATGTTATATAATATTTCTTTGAAATATTAAACAATTAATATGAGATATTAATATATTTGTTTATTACTTAATATATTATATAATATTTCTTTAATTATTACCGATTCAATGACTGGTCTGGTTTTAAAAACATTACCTAAGAAGCATTGATACTTCAAAATGGTTGTTGTACTGACATATAATATGTATCGTATCAGATACTTTTGGATACTTATAGTCTATATTTTTCAATTAATTTTCTGAATTTTTGTACTAGTACAAGTGAGATACCACAATAATTAGATAAAAGTTAATATTTTTTTTTCTGATCGACATTGACTAAAGCTGACTTATGAACATTAATATCTTTATTTTAATTTAGAATTTGTGTTTTTATGTTTATATTATATTAATTTTATATATTACATCTTAGCTATATTGTTTCCTATAATTTTTAGAACTTGACATATCCATGTCGTATTATATTCATATCTTGTATCCTAATGGGAGCGTCTAGATTCATTGCATCATGTTTTTAATATGTGTTCCTTTTTAGTTAAGGAAGAATGACACAATTTATGGAATATTTGATTGGAAATTAAGATATTGATTGAAAAATTATTTGATTGACACTATGACAATAAATAAGAAAATATGGTATTGACTCTATAAAAGCGAAAGTGAATTCTTATTTTGCTTTATGCTGATTTGGATACCTTTATTTTAATTTATACTGATTTGGGAATATTTATCTTGCTTCATGACGATTTGGAGATCTTTATTCCGATTTATTCTAATTTGGGATCTTTATCCCGATTTATGTTGATTTGGAGATATTTAATCTGATTTATGTTGATTCGAGAGATATTCAATTGTATTTATATTGATTTTGGGATATTAATATTAATTGAATTAATTGAGGAAATAATTGTCACCTCTTTAGCTATAAATAGCCCTAACAAAAAGCAAAAGAAATGAGGAGAACATTGTAAAAAAATTAGAATTAGCACAGGGGGTGGTTATCTTAGAATTCCCTTTGCCAAGGTTCCAAGCATAAAAAAAAGGTTTTCTCTCTTCCTTCGTGTAACATTCTAAATTTCTTAAATATAAGATAATAATTTTAACAGTTAATAGAATTTTATTATTTAATAATTTTTATGTGCTGTAGAATTATTTGAATATTTCATCAGTACATTTAATCGTTTTGTGTGATTTACTCCGTATCAGGAAAATAATAATTTTTGAGTCAGGAAAAATATTACATAATTTAATTATTACTGAAAAGTCTTAATTATTTTATATAATCTGATTTGATATTTGTGAATTTTCTAATTTTTGTAATTTTGTGTGTGATTATGAAATTTTTATATTACTCTGATTATTTTAGCGTTATTCGTGGGCTGTTTGTGGGCCTAGAGAGGTCGTATGTGGGCCCCACATGAGTCCAGAAAAGGTAAAAATTTTTCTATAGGCAAAAAAATTTATACTGTTGAGATGGAGACGGGGGATCTTACTAAACCTGAATCAAGAAACAATTTTAGAAATTTTCTTTTATTGTGTTTTGTACTGTATTTAATTATCGGGTGATAAAAATACAATAAAAATATTATTTGAAGGGTAATAGCAGATACAAAAATAAATATTGTACTGCGTAGTCAACATCAGTGGCTTGGTTATCCACCATTGATGTCATCAATGGTGGAGACTTGATCTTGATTTAATCAACGGTTGAGATTTAGTCTTATAAAGTGGCTAGGACCATTTATAGACATTGGATGTAAAGTTTGAAGGAGTAATCTTGACCCTTCATTTTGGAGACACATCTAATGGCTAGGATTTCAAGGAGGAAAGATCCAATGGCCTAAATTAAGTCTTCTATCTAAGCCTAAACCTAGAAGCTACATTAAATCCTAACCATTGATTTAATCAATGGTTAAGATTGCCTAAAATGGTGGGTAGGAGATTGGTCACTCTTTGAAGAGTGCATGGAGCGGGGGGGGGACGGTTTTTGGTGCTGCATTAGAAGCTAAAGTAACATTTGAAGATCATAATTGATCACCTTTGGTCATTATTGATCATTCTTCATCATTCATGAACTTTCCTAAAGCAAAGCTTAGCAAAAATTTCTCTCCATTTCTCTCCAAGCTTAGTTTCGGCCAAGCACTCTAATATTACCTTCCACCACTCTTTAATTTCAAACAACCATATTTCTTGAATCTATACCTATTTCTAAGACACTTTGTAGTTTACACCAAGTTTTAAATCTTTCATCTTAAGGAGTTTTTCTAAGAGCAAGTTCTAGGGTTCTTAAGGTGAAGTTATGGAAAACTTCATTTCTTCTCTTCTTTTTCATGTTCTAAACCATGTTTGATCCATGGTTCCTCTTATTCAAGCTTAATATACTAATTTCTTTGTGTTTGTTTTATGTTCAAGAGACTTTTGTTGGTGGAGATCTTTGTTCAAAAACAAAGTAAGGAGCTTTTTGTGGTTCTTCAAGAGGTAAGAGGGAGATCCATCTCACCAACCAAGTATGGTGGTGAGAGATGGTTTGTGTATTTGATGGATGGTGAATCCATGTGAGGATTCATATCCATGGTCATGTAATAATTTGTGTGTGTTATGTGCTTTGATTATTTGCCTATGCTTGATATGATTTGCATGATTTATTGCTTTGATTATGGTATGCTTGTGATATATATGTTGAATATGTATATATATGCCATAAAAATTGTTGGAAAGGAAAACAAATTTTGGTTCCAAACACAATGAGGATTTCGGCGTCAACACCTCAAAATAGGTGTTCACAATTTAATATTTTTATGAATGGTAAAATTGGATGTTTAGAAAAACTAGGAAAATAAACAAATGGTTTTTTTTCAAAGAACTTGAGCTCACGGTTTTGGTGAGGAGTTTTAATGGCTTTGTTTGTGTAAAAACCAATAATGGAACTTAGTTGATTTAGAAGGAAAAATACAAGAATGGTTTCAATGGCCATGTCCACGGTTTTGAAGACTTGAAATGCCTTGGTTTCGTGAGAACAAAGTGATTTTCAAGGTAGAAATATAACTTGATTTAATACAAGAAATTTGGAAAGGGAATCAGAGTGTTTTATCACTTGAGAAATGGAATTTTCATATGTAAATGGAAAAGAGAGGTTGAAAGTGTTTGAACTTTAATTTATTTTAAAGAGGATTAATTTTTAGAATTGATTTGGAATTATAAAGGATACGTTGGTGACTTGGGATTTTCTAACGTATAACTCATTCTCTGAGTTTTGGAGAGCGTTAGTAAATTTTAAAGTTAGAAACATTGATTTAATTCCATGAAATGGTGATTTTATGGAATAAATTACGAAAAGGATTTTCTTGAGTAAGAAAATGTGAAAAATAATGTGAGAAATCATATTACTTTGAAAAAGGTTTGAAAAGGAATTTTTGAATGTTGAGAAATATTTTACGAAGTTGAAAAATGGTGAAAAATGATTTACGTAACTTAAAAATGTGATTTTTAAGCTACGCGATTAGAAAAACGTTTAAATATTTCCACGCGATTTGAAAAATGTTGAAATATTTCTACGCAATTTGGAAAGCGTTTAAATATTTTTACGTGATTGAGATATTGTTGAAAAATCACTACGTGATTTAAAAAAGGTGGAATATTTTTACATGATTGATGAAAACGTTGAAAAATCTATATGTGATTTGAAAACGTAACAGAAAATGTTACAAAATTGTAAAAATGCGACAAAAGTGGAGCGCGACTATGAAAATGCGATAATATGATTTTTGCGATTAAATATACAGTAGGATTACTGTTGAACCAGTGGATTGACACTGTATGAGAAAATGATGAATTTTTGCCTATGTTTGGCATTGGTGCATTGAATATGCATTGGAAAGGTCCGATGGACTGAATAAGGCTATTTGCCTAGGAGAGACGTACACCTCTTGAGTGGGTGTGATATGCGTAGTGTAAGTCACTTGTTGACCTTGGGGGCATCGGGGTGTGAGTTGCTTACATGGACTGTTGGTAGCTCTTCTTTCCGTAAGTTTAACCGATGCAATGCATTGATGATCCTGATCGAGACACTATTCTTAATCAAGATCTAGTAAAGACTGTCGTGTATATGCTAGATGTGCAAACACATATGAGAAATGTGGCACTTGGTCTGAGGCATGTTGGTACAGACAGATCTTTCTGATCAATTTCTCTGAATTGAGTATTAGCTCCATGGAGTAGGAAATTGAGTCTATGTACGCATGCATGAATATGAGCATTTATATCTGTATGAGATATTAATTGAGGAATATTAGCTATGACAATTGTTTTGTTGAGAAATACTTGGATGATGATGATGATAATAATGTGATGGCATTATTGTGATTATTGTGTGATGATAATAATGTTAATGGCATGATGGTAATTATTATTTATTATATCTGTTATGATAAATAATGTTGATGGCATGATTGTAATTATGATATGTTGTATGTATTATGTCTGTGCTACCATATTAGTATTGGCGTAGGTGATCTCACCTCTTTGTATATTATTTTGTACTGTATTTATTTTGGGGTAAAGACGTTGAGCAAGGCACTGAACCAGAGGGTGAAGAAGAGCAGGCTCCTATGGAGGAAGCTGAGTTTTGATCGGATGGCATCCCGGTCAAGTTTCTTCGGTTATGTGTGTAACACCCCAAATTTCCGTATCTCTTAAACAATAATTTTGACAGTTAACAGAATTTTACTGTTTAGTAATTTTTGAATACTGTAAAATTATTTTGTTTATTCCGTCAGCGTATTTGATCTTTTTGAGTGATTTATTTCGTGTCAGGAAAATAAAAATTTTCAAGTCGGGAAAAACTTTACGTAATTTAATTTTTACCGTTAGGTAATTATTTTACGTAATCTGGTTTGATATTTGTGCGTTTTCTAATATTTGTGATTTTTGTAGATGATTATGAAATTTTTTACTATTTGTGGGCCTAGGGGGTGTATGTGGGCCCAGGTGGGTCCCGCAAAGCAAAAATTTTTCTATGCATAGAAAAATTTGTACTGTTTAGACGGAGACAGGGGATCTTACTAAACCTGAATCCGAAACAGTTTTAGAAAATTTCTTGTACTGTGTTTTGTACTGTATTTAATTTATTGGGTGATAAAAATACAGTAAATATATTCTTTCGTGGGGTTTTAGCAGATAAAAATAGAAATTATATTGCTTAAGTCAACATTGGTGGTTTGGATATCCACTATTGATTTAATTAACGATGGAGACTTGATCTTGATTTAATCAACGGTGAAGATTTGATCTTAAAAGTGAATAAGATCATTTATAACCATTAGATGGAGATTAAATCAGGGTAGAGATTTGGTCATATAAAGTGATTATGACCATTTATAACCATTGGATATAAATTGATTAAGGGTGGAGATTTGGTCTTGTAAAGTAACAAGGACCATTTATGACCATTAGATTTAGATTTAATCAATGGTGAAGATATAGTCTTAAAAAGTGACAAAGACTAATTATAACCCTTTGATTAAAAGTTTGAAGGAGCAATCTTAACCCTTAATTTTTGGAGTCACATCTGATGGCTAGAATTTCAAGGAGAAAAATCTAATGGCCCAGATTAAGTCTTCTAAATCAAAAGTCTACCTAAATCCTAACCATTGAATTAATCAGTGGCTAGAAATGCTCTAGATGGTGGCTAATAATGATGACAAATAATTAAATGCACAAGGAGAAGCGTCATGGAAGGGGATGGTTTTGGATTGTTTAGGAGACAAAGAAACAAAACTTTATGACCATTATTACATGTCATGGTCAATGGTGTATCATTATCATCATTGATCAATTTGCATTCAAAGAGAATGCATTGGAGAGGGCTACGGTTTTGGTGGCTTAAGTGAGTAGCAAAGTTGAAGACCACCATTATTACCCATTCTTGGTCATTATTGATCAATTGCAAGAAGTTAAATAAAAGTAAGTCAATTTTTGATGACTTAGCACATATATCATATGGCCATGTACTACTTTTTGGAGACAAATTACTCATAATTGATTTGTTAGCATCCTTAGGAGATGACTTGAAGGGGGTGCACGGTTTTGAGAGGCCTTAAGGCCATAGAAAAAGTTTGAAGACCATTATTGTCATCCTTGGTCATCATTAAACATTTTCAAGAAGCTAAGTTACCAAGTTTTCTCTCCATTTCTCTTCTCCAAGCAAGTTTCGGTCAAGCACCTTAGAATCATCATCCAAATTTCTATCATTTCATCCAACTTGATTTTTTAAACCCAAACACCATTCTAAGAACATCTCTAGTTATGAGTTTTTCCAAAATCATTCATCTTGAGCTTCAAATCCAAGCTTCAAGTTTCTATCAAAAATAAAAAATTCCATCTTTGTGTTTCAAGAGAAACCATTCGGTCAATACACCCAAAACCACTCTCCAAACTCTTTTAATTTCATCCAACCATAGATCTTGAATCTACATGATGTTCTAAGCAACTTTCATGTTAGAGATTTTCTCTAAATCATTCATCTTCATGGACTTTCTTCATGATCAAAGTTATTGGGTTTTTGAGGTGAAGTGTAAGGAAACTTCATTTCTTCTTTCTTTTTCATGATCTAAACCATGCTTAATCCATGGTTCCTCTTAATCAAGCTTAGTATACTAATTTTTATGTATTTTGTTTTGTATTTGAGAAGCCCTTGGTAATGAAGGACTTGGAAAAAGAAGCAAAACAAGGAGTTTTTGAGGATCTTCATAAGGTAAGAGGGAGATCCATCTCACCAACCAAGCATGGTGGTGAGAGATGGTCTTATATTTGATGGATGTTGAATCCATGTGAGGATTCATATCCATGATCATGTAATAATTTATGTGTGTTTATGAGCTTTGATTTATTTGCCTATGCTTGATATCTATGTATGATTTTATGACTTTGATGGTTTGCTTATATTATGCATGATGAGTATATGGCATGCTTATAGTATTTATGATGAAATATGTATGTGTATGCCATGATGTATTAATGGAAAAGAAATCAATTTTTGGCTCCAAAAGCCAAGGAAGGGCTACGGTTTTGATGCCCTTGATTAGGGTTGATGTTGAAAATTTTTCAAAAACAAGGAAATTGATTTGTTTAATGAAAATTATGAAGTGGAGAAAAATGAATTTTCTTGGTTCTAAAGGCTATGGGATTTTCGGTCAAGACACCTCAACATAGGTGTTTATAACTTAAGATTTTCATGAAAGATTAAAAATTGGATTGATTTGAAGAGTATGGAAAATAAACAAAGGATATGTTTTTTCAAGAGAACAAGAACATGATTTTGAAGGATCTTTATTGATTTATTTTGTGTAAAAAGATCCTAAGTGTTTTTCTAAACATGAGTTTTGAATGAAACGGAAACGCGTTGATTTTAAGGATTTGCAAAGAAAGTGAAAAAGAATTTGTAAAGAAAGTGAAAATGAATTTGAACAAATGGGTTTGGTTTTATAACCATTGGTATTTCAGTTTGAAAATAAAATTTTAATGGTTTTGTTTGTGTAAAACCATATCAATTTAGAAGAAAAAATATTTGATGGTTTCAAAAGTCATGTCCATGTTTTTGAAGGCTTGTAATGCCTTAATTTTTATGAACAAAGTGATTTTCAAAGTGGAAACGTAACTTGATTTAATACAAGGAATTTAGAAAGGGAATCAGAGTGTTTTATCACTTGAGAGAATAGAAATTTTTGTAACGGAAAATAAAGAGGGGTTGAAAACGTTTGAACTTCAATTTATTTTGAAGAAGGTTGTGTTTGGAAATGATTAGGGAAAAATGAAGAATATAATAGTATTTTGAAAATTTACTAACGTATAACTTATTTTCAAGTTTTGAAATACGTTAGAAAATGTTAAGTTTTGAAACGTTGATTTATATCAATGGAAAAGTGATTTTTGTGGATTATATTTTGGAAAAAGATTTTCTTGAGTAAGAAAATGTGAAAAAATGAAATACAAAGTTATATTATTTTGAGAAAAGTTGAAAGAAATTTTTGATGGTTAAGAAATATTTTCTGTAATGAAATTGTGATGAAAAATGTTTTACGTAGCTTAAAAATGTGATTTTTAAGCTACGCAATTTGAAAAAAATGTATTGAAAATGATATTGATTTATTTAAGTCCAAAATAGTGTTTTGGAATATTGAGGAATATTTTACGTGATTGTAAAATGTTGAAAAATATTTTACGTATCTTAAAAATGATTTAAAATACAGTAAAATATTTCTACGCGATTTGAAAAATGTTTAAATATTTCTACGCGATTTGGAAAGCGTTTAAATATTTTACGCGACTAAAATATTGTTAAAAAATTACTACGTGATTTGAATAGTGATAGAATATTTTTACGTGATTGTGAAAATGACAGAAAATCGTTATGTGATTTGGAAAGTGTTTTAAATATTTTGAGAATGATGGAAAATGATTTACGCGACTTAAAAGAA
The DNA here is from genome assembly GCA_029884605.1 of Ormosia emarginata. NCBI lineage: Eukaryota > Viridiplantae > Streptophyta > Magnoliopsida > Fabales > Fabaceae > Ormosia > Ormosia emarginata. The sequence goes on along the minus strand of JAQQTP010000073.1, from coordinate 41,144,995 downwards.
TGATTTTTAAGTTACGCGATTTTGAAATAGTGGAAAAATACTATGCGATTTGAGAAACGTATATTTTTACGTGATTGAGAAAAATGTTGAAAAATTAGTACGTGATTTAAAAGTGTAACAGAAGAGTTGCGGTATTTTGAAAACGTAATAAAAATATTTTGGAATTTTAAAAACGTAACAGAAGTGTTACGGTATTGTGAAAATATAACTAAAACACTTTGGAATGATGAAAACGTAACAGAAATGTTACGCGATTGTGAAAACATGACAAAAGTGTTTTATGACCATAAGAACCTAATAACATGATGATTACTGTTGAACCAGTGTCCATATTACAAATTGTGTCTACACCGTTTGTGAAAAACAACGAGTTTTACTTGTTATTGTACGTGGTGCATTTTAGATGCATTGGAAAAATATATATATATATATATATATATATATATATATATATATATATATATATATATATACGTTTGAGGCATATGATTTAATTGAATAAATGAATTTGAAAAGAATGACCCCTTGTGGTTGGACTTGCACTGATATATTCATGCATTGTATAAACTATATCTGAGAAATTATGAGATATACCTGTGATTGGTATTTGGTGCATTATACATGCATTGGAATGATCCGATGAGGACTGGATATGGCTGATTGCCTAGGAGAAACACACCTCTTGAGTGGGTGCGATATGCGTAGTGTAAGTCACTTGTTGACCTTGGGGGCATCGGGGTGCGGGTTGCTTACACGGGTGGTTGGTCGCGCTTCTTCCCGTAGGTTAGATCGATGCAACACACCGATGATCCTGACCGAGACACTATTCTTATTCAAGATCTGATAAAGACTGTCGTGTATATGCTAGATGTGCAAAATCAAAATGAGGATTATAGCACGTGGTCTGAGGCATGTGGTATCGACAGATCTTTTCGATCATTTCTCCGACCTGAGTTTAGCTCCATGGAGTAGGAAATCGAGTCTTGTGTACATGCATAATCTGAACACTTATATCTGTATGATATATTAATTGAGGAATATTGGCTATGACAACTGTTTTGAATACTTGGATTGATATATGATTGGATGATGATAGTTTGGTATGATATCCCTGTATGATATTGCTGTTTGTGTTATCTCTGTGCTGCCATGTTGGTATTGGCGTAGGTGATCTCACCTCTTTGTTATGTTGTTTTGCTGTGTCTGTACTGTTAAAATCAAATAATAGAAAGATCGAGTTGTCTTAGACATAACGGGCGATGGATACTCGAGAGATTGATGAAAACATTGAAGAGTGGTTATCTCAAGTTCGAAAGTGTTCTGAGTAGACAAGGAGTAGAGTTCTGATGCAACAAGCTGGATACAAGATAAGGAATGAGTATGTTAAGTTTTATCGTTAGTGTTATACCGTGCTATTTAGTAGGACCCGTCATGGGGTTTGTTACTGTTAAAAGAAAAAAGAGTATGTTAATTTTATATTTCTCTTTAAATTGTGAAATATTAATTGGTGTCAATATTGTATATTAATCAGTTTAAATATTTTTTCAGTAATACTTATGAATTTCAGCAAGTTTATGTTTCAGTAAATAAAGAAATTTTAAAACCCATCTTTTTATAACTCAAACCTTGTGTGAACTTCTTTACAGATTTTGAGTCGGGAGTCAGACATGTGATACCCTAGGAAGGGTGTTACAATGTGAGATTACAGTTCCATGGTGGAGCTGGAGCATGGAGAACTAGTCCCAATGAGACGGGACTAATTTATGAGGGAAACTTGACGGTCATTATGAGTAGAGAGTTTCGTAGAGACCCGTTCTTCTCTGTAACTATATATGTACATGTTGAATTTTTGTTGTCCATTACGCAGCATTGGGATACTAGATATTATATCCCAACGGAAATTAGTATTGTGTTGTCTGCTCAGACACCTGTCCGTAGGGCTTCGCATTGTGCTGGATTCCTTCCTGCTGAGGAATCTGAGAAGGACCTATCTGAGGGTTCTACTGTTTAGTAAGACTTGGGCAATATGTGAGTTTTAAATTATGTTTAATTACTTTTGGAACTTGGTCTATATATAAATAATCCTGACAGTATGTTTGTAATGTATGATGATGTAAATTATGTGTGATGATGTATAACATTTTATTTTACGCTAAGTTTATTTTATCGTTATCAAAGAAGAAAGAAAAAATTTTACAACTCGTATTTTTATCACAACATCACATTTTATGAACTTGGGGGTAATTTGGTAATTAAGTAACATAAATGTGGCACCCTATGGTGGGTGTTACATTAGTTGGTATCAGAGCCCAAGTTAGAGTCTTATGGGTTTGTGGTTAGGTTTGTCTTGTTTGTGTTGTGTGATTCTCTGTTATTGTTTTCTGAAAAGAAACAATATTGTTTGAAGATTAACCTTGCTTTCTTTGTGCTGTCCAGTTTGAGTAGAGTAAAGTAATGGCTAGAAGAGGACGAGGATGTGTCAATACTAGAACTGGAATGGAAAATGCTGGTAATGACAACTAGAACATAGCTGCAGCTGTAGCAGCGATGCAACAGATGGCTGATGTCATTGCACAACAAAACCAAAGAGCAATTGAGGATGCTCACAGTTTGTCTGAATTCCATAAGAATAATCCACCGAAGTTTTGAGGAGAATTTGACCCAGAGAAAGCTGAATTGTGGATCCAAGAATTAGAGAAAATATTTGAAGGTATGAATTGTACTGATGAATGCAAGCTGACTTTTGCGACTTTTATGTTAGTCGGAGATGGTGAAAACTGGTGGGCAGGAGCCCGAAGATTGTTAGAAGCTGAAGGAAGAGTTGTGACATAGCAGCTCTTTAGGCAGAAGTTTATGGCAAAGTATTTTCCACCAAGTGCGCGTTATGCTAAGGAGATGGAATTTATTAGTCTGAGGCAAGGACTGATGTCTGTTAGTGAGTATGCGACAAAGTTCGAGAGCTTATCTAAGTTTTCGAGATATGTCCAGATGCACCCAGATGAGGATTGGAAGTGTAGGAAATTTGAGGAAGGATTGAAGCTTGACATTAAGAGAGCTGTAGCAACCCTGGGAATTGAACAGTTTTCAGAATTGTTGGATAAGTGCCGTAAGGTTGAAAAAATTGATCAACAACATGCGGCCAGGAATAAAAACTTTGGACATGTACGATTCTAGAGAGGAAAGGGTGGTGGAGGAAACCGTTTTCAACAAAAATCGTATACCAAACTGGCAGGAAATCAGAACTGGCAGTAATTTGTGGGAGGAAGTTCTGGTGGCAGTAAGGCATGTCAAGCTGGAACTCCTACGTATAAATGTTTCAAGTGTGGGAAGGACCATCTGACTAAGGATTGTCAGCATAAAGGACTTATTTGTTTTAGATGTGGGAAACCTGGACATCTATCCAGGGATTGTGAACAAATTAAGAGGGAACCTTCTGTGAGAAATGTTCGTACTGCAAGGCTACAGGCGGGTGGTTGAGTATATACTATGAGCGGAGAGGAAGCTATGAAATCTGAGAACTTAATCATAGAGGAGTGTGCTATTGAAGGTAATCCTTTAACCATACTCTATGATTCTGGAGCAACACATTCTTTTATTGCATGTGATTATGTGGAGCGTATGGGATTGACTGTGACTACATTGCCATATAATTTGAGTGTTGCTACTCCTACTGATAAGCTTGTGATAACTACAAAAGTATGTTTGAATTGCCTGTATGTGTTGGGGATAGAATCTTTCATGTGGATTTAATTTGTTTGCCTCTTTCCAAGATTAATGTAATCTTAGGAATGGATTGGTTATCTTCTAACCATATCCTAATTGATTGTTCGAATAAGACGTTAGTATTTCCTGAGGCTAAAGATCCTAGATTCCTAACGGCAACTCAAGTAGAAGCTTGTTTGAAGGAAGGAGATCATGGGTATCTATTGTTGTCTTCTTTGGAGGTTCAATGTGAAGATGTCTTAAAGGATATTTTTGTGGTCAATGAATTTTCTAAGGTATTTCCTGAAGATATACCTGGACTACTGCCAGAAAGAAAAATTGAGTTTTCTATTGATTTAGTACCTGGAGTTGGACCTATATCTATTGCGCCCTATCAGATGTCACCGGTAGAATTGGCAAAGCTTAAGAAACAGCTGAAGGATTTATTGGAGAAGCAATTCGTGAGACCTAATGTGTCACCATGGGAAGCTCCAGTATTGTTGGTTAAAAAGAAGGACAGAACATCTCGTCTATGTGTAGATTATCGGCAGTTGAACAAGATTACGATTAAGAATAAATATCAACTTCCAAGGATAGATGATCTGATGGATCAATTGCGAGGAGCCGCAATATTTTTCAAGATTAATTTACGATCTGGGTATCACTAGATTCGTGTGAAAGTGGAAGATATTCTCAAAACTGCATTTCGGACTCGTTATGTGCATTATGAATATCTAGTGATGCCGTTTGGTGTGACGAATGCACCTGCCATATTCATGGACTTTATGAATAGAATTTTTCGTTCTTACTTGGATAAGTTTGTTGTTGTCTTTATAGATGATATTTTGATTTATTCTTGAAGTCAGGAGGAACATGTTGAACATCTCAGAGTGGTTCTCCAGATTTTGAAAGAGAATAAGTTGTATGCCAAGTTGTCCAAATATGAATTTTGGTTAAGCGAAGTTTAATTTTTGGGACATGTTATATCGGAGGAAGGAATTGAAGTTGATGCTTCAAAAGTAGAGACAGTTTTGGAATGGGAAAGACCAACAACTATAACAGAAATCTGTAGTTTTGTCAGATTAACTGATTATTATAGACAGTTCATTGAGGTGTTTTCGAAGATAGCAGGACCTCTTACCCAACTTACACAGAAGAATCAACCGTTCGTGTGGACTGATGCATGCGAAGAAAGTTTTCAAGAATTGAAAAGATTGACTACTTCACTGGTATTGATTCTACCTGATCCAAACGAACCTTTCGATGTATATTGCGATGCTTCGTATCAAGGATTGGGTTGTGTACTTATGCAAAACCATAAAGTGGTGGCTTATGCTTTAAGACAATTGAAAAATCATGAGAGGAATTATCTGACTCATGACTTGGAGTTGGCAGTTGTGGTGTTTGCATTGAAAGTGTGGAGACATTTTCTCTATAGAGCAACGTTCACTGTTTTTAGTGATCATAAAAGTTTGAAGTACTTGTTTGACCAGAAAGAGTTGAACATGAGACAAAGGCGTTGGTTAGAATTTCTGAAAGATTATGACTTTCAGTTACAATATCATCCCGGAAAGGCGAATGTCGTAACGGATGCATTGAGTAGGAAAATGCTTAGTACTTTTGTTATGATGATCAAGGAGAAGGAACTGATAGAAGAATTTTAGGATATGCGTTTATCTGTGAAACTTACGCCAGGAAGAATGCGTTTACACATGATCACCATTTCAAATGATTTGATGGATAGAATACGAGATGGACAGAACAGTGACCAGTACTTGCAAGAAGCAAAAGAAGCAAAGAACCAATGTGCAAAAGTGGAATTTAGCGAAGGTGCTAATGGAATTTTGAAGTTTCAAGGAAGAGTTTGTGTGCCTAATGATCCAGAACTTAGGAAATTGATTTTGGATGAAGCTCACAGGAGTAAGTTGAGTATGCATCCAGGAGCCACAAAGATGTACCAGGATTTAAAACAAGTATATTGGTAGCAAGGAATGAAAAAAGATGTCGCTGAATATGTATCATCCTATTTAGTCTGTCAGAAGGCTAAGGTGGAACATCAAAGACCTTCGAGAATGTTGCAACTTTTGCCTATTCCTGAATGAAAATGGGATCACATAGCAATGGATTTTGTGACAGGACTACCAAAAACTCGGAAGGGTTATGATTCTATTTGGATAATTGTTGATCGGCTTACTAAGTCGAAATTGCCATCTTTTTGGATCGATTAATATTAATAGTACTCAATGGAGAAGTTGGCCCACCATGTACATAAGTGAAATTGTTAGACTTCATGGTGTACCATCCACAACGGTTTTTATTCGATTATTTTGTATGGATCGAGATCCCGAGGTTTACGTCAATAGAGATTTTGGAATAGTTTGCAAGAAGAGTTATGGGAAAATCACTTGGGTTTGAAGCCATGTATTTCGTTTGAGTTGACTAGAGTTGGACGAGTGCTTAAGTCTAAGAAGCTCATCCAAAGTTTATTGATGGTCAGGTATAAAATAGTTTGGAATGATATAAGTATTTCACATATCACAATTACGAAAATATATTTCTGATCCCACATAGGAACTAGAAGAAAGAACTTAACCTATCAAAGAACAATATTTGTATTTATTGAAACAACTTCGAGGTAAGGATTGGTTAAAATGTTTGAAGTATAAGTTTATCAAGTATAGAGAAGAAAAGATCAAAACTTATTTTTTAGAGGATGTGAAGTCAAGTTTATCAAGTTTCGAGGACAAACCTTTTAGATGAGGAGTATTGTAACATAAATTTCTTAAATATAAGACAATAATTTTGATGATAATTCTTGTTAGTGATTTCTGTGTCTTTGTAAAATTATTTTGAATATTTAGTGATTTTGATCATTTTGTGTGATTTACTCCGTGTCGGAAAATTATTTTGAATATCTTACGTAATTTAATTATTACCGAAAAGTCTTAATTATTTTACGTAATTTGATTTGATATTTGTGAATTTTCTAATTTTTGTATATGTTGATCATTTTGTGTGATTTACTCTAATTATTTTAGCGTGTAGGCGTGGGCCCAAAATAATAAAATTTTTTTAGGCGGGAAAATTTATCTTTTGTTGAGACGGAGAAAGGGATCTTACTAAACCCGTAATTTAATTATTTTTATCGTATTTTGTATTGTAAATTATCTTAATTATTTATTCGAAGGATAATAGTAGATACAAAAATAAATATAGTAATCGATTTGATATTTGATGTAATCAACACGATGGAATTTTCTAATTTTTTATAAAGTAATTTTGTGTGTGATTATGAAATTTTTTCATATTACTCTAATTATTTTAGCGTTGTTGGGAATTTGCGGATCAAAAGTCTCGCAGCGAATAACCATTCAGGATCCATGCGAAAAATCCATAATCCGAGTTTTTAAATTTTTACCTCTTGAAGCGTGATAGACACAGTGAGGTGAATCACCAACACCGTAATAGTATGATGTTTCTGCGGTATCCACACGAATAGACTTGTGGGTCCAAAAAGGTAAAAAAAATTGTAGGTAGGAAAATTTATACTTGTTGAGAGTGTGACAGACAAGGGATCTTACTAAACCCATCCGAATCCCACAGTTGAATCTGAGTCAACTTTTAGAAATTTTCTTTTGTGTGACTTCTTTTAGTAATATATTTAATTATCAAAAAGGGTGATAAAAATACTGCTACCCAAGTAATGAAAATATTATCCGAAGGTTTCCGTAATAGTTTAGTCCCTTTGTCAGATATCAAAAACAAATATAGTAATGCACCCTTGTTTAGTCAACATCGATTGGTAGACATGGATATCCACCATTGATGTAATCACTCAATCGGGGGCCCGAAGATGGAGACTTGATCTTGATTTAATCAACGGTTGAGATTTAGTCTTATAAAGTGGATTTCTCAGGACCATTTATAGACATTGGATGTAAAGTTTGAAGGAGTAATCTTGACCCTTCATTTTGGAGACACATCCCGTGAGATGTGGTCATCGGTCTACGCACATAATGGCTAGGATTTCAAGGAGAAAAGATCCAATGGCTCTCAAATTAAGTCTTCTATCTAAGCCTAAACCTAGAAATGCTACATTAAATCCTAACCATTGATTTAATCAATGGTTTAGATTACCTAAAATGGTAGCTAGGAGATTGGTCATCTAAGCTCTTTGAAGAGTGCAATGGAGGGGGCTAGGAGATTGGTCGGTTTTTTTTGGTGCTGCATTAGAAGCTAAAGCAACATTTGAAGACCATAATTGATCACCTTTGGTCATTATTGATCATTCTTCATCATTCATGAACTTTCCTAAAGCAAAGCTTAGCAAAAATTTCTCTCCATTTCTCTCCAAGCTTAGTTTTGGCCAAGCACTCTAATATTACCTTCCACCACTCTTTAATTCCAAACAACCATATTTCTTGAATCTATACCTATTTCTAAGACACTTTGTAGTTTACACCAAGTTCTAAATCTTTCATCTTCAAGGAGTTTTTCCAAGAGCAAGTTCTAGGGTTCTTAAGGTGAAGTTATGAAAAACTCCATTTCTTCTCTTCTTTTTCATGTTCTAAACCATGTTTGATCCATGGTTCCTCTTATTCAAGCTTAATATACTAATTTCTTTGTGTTTGTTTTATGTTCAAGAGACTTTTGTTGGTGGAGATCTTGTTCAAAATACAAAGCAATGAGCTTTTTGTGGTTCTTCAAGAGGGAAGAGGGAGATCTATCTCGCCAACCAAGTATGATGGTGAGAGATGGTTTGTGTATTTGATGGATGGTGAATCTATGTGAGGATTCATATCCATGGTCATGTAATAATTTGTGTGTTTATGTGCTTTGATTATTTGCCTATGCTTGATATGATTTGCATGATTTATTGCTTTGATTATGGCATGCTTGTGATATATATGTTGAATATGTATATATATACCATAAAAATTGTTGGAAAGGAAAACAAATTTTAGTTCCAAAGACCATGAGGATTTCGGCCTCAACACCTCAAAATAGGTGTTCACAAATTAATATTTTCATGAATGGTAAAATTGGATATTTAGAAAAACTAGGAAAATAAACAAATGGTTTGTTTTCAAAGAACTTGAGCTCACGATTTTGGTGAGGAGTTTTAATAGTTTTGTTTGTGTAAAAACCAAGAATGGAACTTAGTTGATTTAGAAGGAAAAATACAAGAATGGTTTCAATGGCCATGTCCACGGTTTTGAAGATTTGAAATGCCTTGGTTTTGTGAGAACAAAGTGATTTTCAAAGTGGAAATATAACTTGATTTAATACAAGGAATTTGGAAAGGGAATCAGAGTGTTTTATCACTTGAGAAATGGAATTTTCATATGTAAATGGAAAAGAAAGGTTGAAAGTGTTTGAACCTCAATTTATTTTAAAGAGGATTGATTTTTAGAATTGATTTGGAATTATAAAGAATACGTTGGTGACTTTGGATTTTCTAACGTATAACTCATTCTCTGGGTTTTGGAGAGCGTTAGTAAATTTTAAAGTTAGAAACATTGATTTAATTCTATGAAATGGTGATTTTATGGAATAAATTGCGAAAAGGATTTTCTTGAGCAAGAAAATGTAGAAAATAATATGAGAAATCATATTACTTTGAAAAAGGTTTGAAAAGGAATTTTTGAACGTTGAGAAATATTTTACAAAGTTGAAAAATGGTGAAAAATGATTTACGTAACTTAAAAACGTGATTTTTAAGCTACGCGATTGGAAAAACATTTAAATATTTCCACGTGATTTGAAAAATGTTGAAATATTTCTACGCAATTTGGAAAGCGTTTAAATATTTTTACGTGATTGAGATATTGTTGAAAAATCACTACGTGATTTAAAAATGGTGGAATATTTTTACGTGATTGATGAAAACGTTGAAAAATCTATATGTGATTTGAAAACGTAACAGAAAATGTTACAAAATTGTAAAAACGCGACAAAAGTGGAGTGCGACTATGAAAATGTGATAATATAATTTTTGCGATTAAATATACAGTAAGATTACTGTTGAACTAGTGGATTGACACTGTATGAGAAAATGATGAATTTTTGCCTATGTTTGGCGTTGGTGCATTGAATATGCATTGGAAAGGTTCGATGGACTGAATAAGGCTATTTGCCTAGGAGAGACGTACACCTCTTGAGTGGGTGCGATATGCGTAGTGTAAGTCACTTGTTGACCTTGGGGGCATTGGGGTGCGGGTTGCTTACATGGACGGTTAGTAGCTCTTCTTTCCGTAAGTTTGACCAATGCAACACACCGATGATCCTGATCGAGACATTATTCTTAATTAAGATCTAGTAAAGACTGTCGTGTATATGCTAGATGTGCAAACACATATGAGAAATGTGACACTTGGTCTGAGGCATGTTGGTACAGACAGATCTTTCTGATTAATTTCTCCGAACTGAGTATTAGCTCAATGGAGTAGGAAATTGAGTCTATGTGCGCATGCATGAAACTGAGCATTTATATCTATATGAGATATTAATTGAGGAATATTGGCTATGACAATTGTTCTGTTGAGAAATACTTGGATGATGATGATGATAATAATGTGATGGCATTATTGTGATTATTGTGTGATGATAATAATGTTAATGGCATGATGGTAATTATTATTTATTATATCTGTTATGATAAATAATGTTGATGGCATGATTGTAATTATGATATGCTGTATGTATTATCTCTATGCTACCATGTTGGTATTGACGTAGGTGATCTCACCTCTTTGTATATTATTTTGTACTGTATTTATTTTTGGGTAAAGACGTTAAGCAAGGCACTGAACCAGAGGGTGAAGAAGAGCAGGCTCTTGTGGAGGAAGCTGAGTTTTGATCGGATGGCATCTCGGTCAAGTTTCTTCGGTTACGTGAGATTACAGTTCCATGGTGGAGCTGGAGCGTGGAGAACTAGTCCCAATAAGAGGGGACTAATTTATGAGGGAAACCTGATGGGCAGTATGAGCAGAGAGTTTCGTAGAGACCCGTTCTTTTTTGTAACTATATATGTACATGTTGAATTTTCGCTGTCCATCAGGCAGCATTGGGATACTAGATATTATGTCCCAACGGAAATTAGTATTGTGCCGTCCACTTGGACACCTGTCCGTAGGGCTTCGCGTCGTGCTGGATTCCTTCCTACTGAGGAATCTGAGGAGGACCCATCTGAGGGTTCTGCTGTTTAGTAAGACTTGGGCAATATGTGAGTTTTAAACTATGTTTAGTGACTTTGAGAACTTGGTCTGTATATAAATAATCCTGACAGTACGTTTGTAATGTATGATGATGTAAATTATGTGTGATGATGTATAACATTTTATTTTCTGCTAAGTTTATTTTATCGTTATCAAAGAAGAAAGAAAAAATTTTACAACTCATATTTTTATCACAACATCACATTTTATGAACTTGGGGATAATTTGATAATTAAGTAACATAAATGTGGCACCCTACAGTGGGTGTTATGTAACACCCTTGTGGGGATGTCACATATATAAATAAAATAAAAGAAAGATAAATAAAATCTACCCAAGTTGTAAAACATTTGTAACCTAGTATTGCAGGTTATAAAATTCTTCTTGTTAAACAGAATAGTATTGAATAAAATAACGTGAAAACACAAAATTAAAAAACCACATCACACATAATATACATATGGTTCTAGTTATAAGTTATACAAATAATTTACAACTCTCCATATTTAAACTAAAACAGTAAACAAACAGTAAAAGTCAAAATATACAAACGCAGACGCGCCCAAGTACACATCATAAATATTTAACCCTTTGAAGGATCACTCTCAGATGAAACTTCAGGTGATAAATATCCAGGATGCATCGACCCTCTACGGACACGGGTCCGTGCAGTCGACACGCTACTACTCACTAGGCGCATCAAACATACCGCCCCAATAACGCCTAAGAGATAGCGGCAACTCCACATGTAGGTACAGCAAGGTAGAAAAGATCGGCACTCCATCAAACTCCGTACGTATGGTCATAGTCAGACGCCCTACGTACGTCACCGAGTCTCTATCTTCTCGAGACACCAGGCTTCAGAGCCTCCGTGAAACTCCAATTGCACGAATCCAAAGAATCCTGGTTGCGTCATATCCACACAATCAATCCAATGGGTACAGATGATCGAATGGTTCTTGATCGTAGAACTGATCTTCGGTTTGCTGCTCCTCCTCCTCTTCGGGATACTCACACTCAAGAGGCTGTTCCTCTTCCTCAAACTCTTTATCACATAATTTAAAATATATAGATAACACATACACGAAAGAGGTAAGACAATCTATATCACCACAAACATGGTAAAATAAGAAAACGACAATACAACAGACATAACAGTTTATACAATATAGCATACTATAATAACATAAATCATAATATTAAATAATATAAAAACTCAATACAACAACATACAATGGTACATATGAATAAAATGGTATAGATAAATAAAATGGTACAGATAGATAAAATAAAGCAAATAAATAACATTAAAATGTATAAAACATAAATATATGAAATGTGACTCAATCCTACTCCATGGAGCTAAAAATACAGACATCAGAGAGAACGACCTGCAAAATCTATTAGTACCGTCGACCGCCCAATAACTATTCCGCTGTCTCACGTTGCGTCTAGTGCCCACTGTAAAAAAAAAAAGATGTAGTGGTGTAGCACACTGTCATACGTCGTGTCACTACAGGCTTGCACTAATAGACTTCACAAGATCTTGATTAAGTATAGTGCGTGTCGAGTCCATTAGTGTGTTACTAGTTACCACGACCCAGAGGAGCGACTAACTATCCATAAATGGAATAATCTGCATACTAATGTCTCCAAGTTCATTCAAGTTGAATCACACTACGCTTATCACACCGACAACACGATGTTATTCATCTCATCAATCAATCCACTAATTATCAACCAAATTGGCACAACGCAATGCATGATAAAAAAAATTATGAATATGTCCTCACTGGCAAAAATTCCAAATATGCCCTCACTGGCAAAAATTATGAATATGCCCTCACTAGCAAATCGCATATATATACAGTATGTATCACCTGACAGTACTATTCCACAATCTGTCCGGGTCCACCACTTTGGCCCGACAGTAAAAACTTACTGTTTTAGTCAATCGCGTAGAAATTTTATCGCATTTTCAAAATCTTGTCGCTTTTCCAAACGTTTTTAAATCGCATAAATATATTTTACTGTTTTTAAAATCGCATACTGTTTTTCAAACGTTTTCTCAATCGCGTAAGATTTTTAAATCATTTTCTTGTCCGAATTCCTTAAAAATTACTGTTTCAATAAACAGAAATAATATTTAATACGTTTAAACTACGTAGAATATTTTTCATACCGTATAAATTATATTTGCTATCTTTTCTATCTTATTTGTCTGTTTTTAGCAAAAATTGACAGTATTTTGCTTAGAAAATGTATAACGATGATTATCTAAGTTTTCCATAAAAATTTCTTTCATTTATATTATAACCATTTAATTACACTTTTGAAAACTACTAACGTGCTTCAAAATATAATATGAGCTCTACGTTAGAAATTTTACAAAAGCTACTGTATTTACTTTTAACCACTAAAATCATTAGTTTTAACTTCTTAAACTTAATCTAATCAATTTATTTCTTCAAAACTCATTGTAGAAAAATTCCTTTTAACATATATTGCTTCTTTTTGATTGAAAATGGTTTGGAAATGATTTTAGAAATCATAAATCCTTGGCTTTGGCATGTTGGCCGAAACACTTAAAATTACCATTAGATCTCTACATTCATTTTTCTTGCTCTAAACAATTTTGCATCTTGTTAATTTTCCTAGGTTAATTAAATCACACTCTTAGAAAATTGATGAGAACATTTTGGTTCTCCTTTTTGGTTGAGGCCGTGAGCCTTAGTGGTGTGTTCTTTGGAACACTCATGCAATCCTTGACATGTTGTTCACATCCTACTATTTACACATGCATTTCTAACAAATACAATATTTTTAAAGCTTGTAGACATGCATATTAATACAAATCACAAATAGGAAAGCTATTAACAAGCATACAAATGAATCCTTATGGATTCTACAATCACAAACAATTTCCATCTTCTTACCACCACCCAAGGATGATAAGATTTAAGTCTTCCTCTTACCTTAAATGAAGACAAATACTATTTCACTCTTTTCTAGGGTTTCAGTTTTCACCCTCCAAGACACCTATCAAGCTTAAACAAAAATTCTACAAGTTATAATCATGAAAGAAAGCTTAAACCATGGATCAATCATGGCTTAGAACTTTGAAAAAGAATTTAGAAATGAAAAACAAAGATTTTCACCTTCAAGGTAGAATCTTCAAAGTAGTTTTTCAAGCTCAAGATGAAAGATTTTGCAAGAACTCTCAACTAGAGATGTTCTTAGAATTGTGTTTAGGTTTAGAAAAGTTGGTTAGAAGAAATTTTGGGTGGTTGGATGGTGAAGAATGGTGTTTGGCCGAATGGTGCTTCAAGAAATCACCAATGGAGTTTGGTATTTTTGGAAGAGAGAGAAGAGAGAAAGTGTTAGGAAATTAAGTGATTTTTGGCTCTCCAAAGGCACTTGGCCGTAGACATCAAGGGCAAGGGAGGTGTCCATTAGGTTGGCTCCATCCAAGCCTTAGGATTGATGAATGGTGAGGATTAAAACTTGGTCACCAAGCTTTGCTCTCATTGGTTAATCTAAGCCTAGTCACTAAGCCTTGTCATTAAGCCTTGTCACTAATTAAGCCTTGTCACATGCTTAGTCACATGCTCTTGAATGTTCCACCACTAATGATGTTTAATTAAGCTACTAATCCTATTAAGTTTTTACTAAACATAGGTCCCGCAAAACATTTTCGGGTCCATTACCGCTTATTTGTACTGACTAATAAAATAATATTATAAAATTATTTTATTTTACAGTTAAATCCTAAAAATTAAAAGATTACTAACCGTATCATTCAGAATTGGGTTTAGTAAGATTCCCCAGCTCCGAATAATTAAAATAAGATTTCTCTAGCCCGAAAAATATTATTTTCCTGTCCCAGAGCAAATCACACAAAAAGTTCAAATAAAATAACAGACAGTATTATAAAGCAGTAATTCATACAGAAAAACAACAAACAATACAAAAAGGACACAACAATCATTTATCCTAAAGTTGAAAAACATCAAACAGTACATTCGGGACTCAACGGTAATACCCCAAAAGTTTAGGGTGTTACATGTTACACTTGGTGTCTCAATTTTCCAGTGTTTTGAAAATTAGACCGAACCAAGCAGCCGAACCATTGGCCGATTTAATCAACCTATTCAGACCGTTGATTTGAGAATCATGTCACGAACCGCTGAACCGATTGAGAACCAATGAGTCGATCGAACTTGTTGCGCTTTAGCAAGTGAACTAGTTCACTTTATTATAGAAAATAATCTAGGTTGCTTGGGAGAGAATTTAACATAAGCTCTTTATTTTGGAGACTAGCACCCCAACCATCAAGCCACTTATGCTCGATATGTGATAGTGTAAATCAAGTACTATAAAACTTTATGATGTGAATTATATAATATATGATATAAAAATGCTCAAATTTGTAAGACTTGTATTTGAACTCACTTATTGAATTTTGAATGGCAAGCCTCCACCATTAGTCCATATGTGTTTATTTATTAAGATGCATATATGATATTATATTTAAATCTCAATTATATAATATATAAAACATATATATATATATATATATATATATATATATAATAATTATGTTCCAGTTTAATTATGATTTGATCATAATTAAATCATGAATCAATCCTTTCACCTGTTTAATAATTAGTCTAGTTTTTAGAACCTTGCAATTTACATGAAGCCACAATTTCATCTGATGTCTCATTTATTCATGTTAGAAAGTTCTCACCATGTTGTCACATAAGGTACAATATTAGTTTTCGTAAAGCTTTGATCTTTTTCTTCTTTTTTCCTTCATTCTTTAAATTTTCTTATTGCAATAAATATTTTTCTTTTTGTATTAATTTTTTTGGGTGTGTGTGTAACACCCTTGCGGGGATGTCACATTTAAAAAGAAAATAAAAGAAAAATAAATAAAATCTACCCAAGTTGTAAAACATTTGTTACATAATAATACGGGTTGTAAAATTCTTCCTATTAAACAAAATATTATTAAACAAAATAACGCGGAAACACAAAATTAACAAACTAACATCACACATATTATACATAGGGTTTTAGTCATAAGTTATACAAATAATTTACAACTAAAATATTTAAACGAAAATAGTAAACAAAAGCAATAACAGTCTATATATACAAATGCAGATGCGTCCAAGTACACATCATAAATATTTAACCCTCTGAAGGATCACTCTCAGGAAGATCATCAGGAGATAAATATCCAGGATGCCTCGACTCTCGGCGGAAACAAGATCGCGCAGTTGACACGCTGCTAATCTCACTAGGCGCAGTGAACATACCACCCCAATAACGCCTAAGAGATAATGGCAACTCTAAATGCAAAAACACCGTAGTCGTCATGACTGGTTCTCCATCAAACTCATTACGTAGGGACACAGTCAACCGTCCCACGTAAGTCACCGAGTCTCTGTCTTCACGCGTCGCCGTTCGATCCCCCATGAAACTCAAACTGTACAAAACCCGAAATCCTCGGCACCGCCATACTCAAGCAATCAATCCAATGGATATGGATGATCAGATGGTTCTTGATCGTAGAACTGATCTTCGACTAGCATCTTCCTCCTCCTCGGGTACTCACACTCAAGAGGTCAATTCTCTTCCTCAAACTCTTTACCATATAATTTAAAATACAAAAGCACATACAATAAAGAGGTAAGACAATCTATATCACCACCAACATGGTAAATAAGAAAACGATAATACAACAAGTATAACAGTTCATACAATATAACATTCTATAATACAAGATAACATATATGTAATATAATACAACGCAATACGTAACGCAATAAACAACATATAGTGATACTGAGATAAACATAATAACACATATAAATAATGGTACAAATAAATAGAAAGTTATAGATAAATAGCATTAAAATGTATGAGATAAAAATATATGAAATGTAACTCAACCCTACTCCATGGAGCTAAAAAAAAACACAGACATCGAGAGAACGACCCGCAAAATCTATTAGTACCGTAACCGCCCAATAACTATTCCGCCGTGTCTCACGTTGCGTCTATAGCCCACCGAAATAGCATAGTGGTGTAGCACACTTGTCATACGTCGTGTCACTACTTTTGCACTAATAGATTTCACAAGATCTTGATTAAGGATAGTGTGTGTCGAGTCCATTAGTGTGTTACCGCTTACCACGGCCCGGAGGAGCGACCAACTCGTCCAAAATGGAATAATCTGCACACTAATGTCTCCAAGTTCATTCAAGTTGAACAACACTAAACTTATCACATCGACAACACGTGTAAGTTGATCCCTTTCTTTGATATATATATATATATATATATATATATATATATATATATACGATTTCACCCAATTTTCCTTTAAAATCTGCAATACCGAGTTTCACTCCTCTTCCGGGTCCACCACTTTGGCCCGATAGTAAAAACTTGCTGTTTTTGTCAATCACGTAGAAATTTTATCGCGTTTTCAAAATCTTGTCGTTTTTATAAATGTTTTTAAATCGCTTAAATATATTTTGCTGTTTTTAAAATTGCGTAAAGTTTTTCAAACGTTTTCTCAATCGCGTAAGATTTTTAAATCATTTTCTTGTCCAAATTCCTTAAAAATTACTGTTTAAATAAAAAATAATAATATTTAGTACGTTTAAACTACGTAGAATAATTTTTCATACTGTATACTGTCATTTGGACATCTTTTCTATCTTATTTGTCTATTTTTAATAAAAATTACCAGTATTTTGTTTAGAAAATTCATAATAATGGTTTTCTAATTTTTCTGTAAAAATTCTCTTTTTTTTTCTTTAACCATATAATTACTTCCTTGAAAATTACTAACGTGATTCAAAATGTGAAATGAGCTCTACGTTAGAAATTTTATAGGAGTTACTGTTTTTATTTCCAACTATTAAATTCTTAATTTTAACCACTTAAACTTAATCTAAATCCTTTTATTTCCTCAAAATCATTGTTATAAAAATTCCTTTTAGTATTGTTTGCTTCTCTTTAATTGAAAATGATTTGGAAAACAACTTTTGAAATCATAATTACATGACTTAGGCATGTTGGCCGAAATGCTTCAATTTCCTCTTTTAATCCATAAATTCATTTTTCTTACTTTAAATTCATTTGTAACCTATTAATTTTCCTAGGTTAATTAAATCACACTTTTAGAAAATTATTGAGAACATTTTGGTTCCCATTTCTTGATCAATGGTCGTGAGCCTTGTTGATGTATTCTTTGGAACACTCATACAATCCTTGACATATTATTCACATCCTATAAATTATCATGCATTTCTAACACATACAATATTATCAAAGCTTGTAGACATGCAAATTAATACAAATAACAAATAGGAAAGCTTATAACAAACACACAAATGAATCCTTATGGATTCTACAACCACATACAAATTCCATCTTCTTACCACCACCCAAGGATGATAAGATTTAGTCTTCCTCTTACCTTAAATGAAGACAAATATGCTTTCACACCTTTCCTAGGGTTTCAGTTTTCTCCTTCAAATCACCTAACAAGCTTAAACAAATTTCTACAAGTTACTAACATTAAAGAGAGCTTAAACCATGGATAAATCATGTCTTAGAACTTTGAAAAAGAGTTTAGAAATGGAAAACAAGAAATTTCACCTTCTAGGTAAAATCTTCCAAGTAGGTTTTCAAGCCTCAAATGAATGATTTTGCAAGAACGCTCAACTAGAGATGTTCTTAAAATTGTGTTTAGGTTTAGAAAAGTGGGTTGGATAAAATTTTAGGTAGATGGATGGTGTATAAGGGTGCTTGGCCGAATAGCTTGAAAGGAAAACAACAATGGAGTTTGGTGTTCTTGGAAGAGAGAGAAGAGAGAAAATGCGTGAAAAACTAAGTGATTATGGCCTCCCAAAGTCACTTGGCCGTAGACATGAATGGGCAAGGAGGTGTCCATTTGTGTTGGCTCCATCCAAGCCTTAGAATTGATCAATGGTGAGGATTAAGCCTTGTTCTCCAAGCTTAGCTCTCATTGGTCCATCCTAGTCTTGTCACTTAACTTAGTCATCATGCTTAGTCACTAATTAAGCCTAGTCATTAAGCTTAGTCACTAGCCTTGTCATTAGCTATCTGTTCTAGCTCTAAACGTTTATTACTTAGGTTAAACGTGAGTCTCGCAAGACATTTCCGGGTCCTTGGCATGTCTAGCACTTGCGGAAAATGTCATTTAGCTATATCTTGACTAATAAAATAATATTATAATATAAAATTATTTTATTTTACAAGAAAGTCCTAAAAATTAAAAGATTATCTTGACTGTCTCATTCGCCTAATTGGGTTTAGTAAGATCCCCAAATTGAATAATAAAAATAAGATTTCCCACCTCGAAAAAATATTATTTTCCGTCCCGTTGCAAATCACACAAAAAGTCCAAATAAAATCATAGGCAGTAATATTAAACACTGTATCATATAGAAAATTTAAAAACAGTACATTCAGGACATAATGGTCATTTTTCCATTTTTCCCTATCACGAAGCAAATCACTCAAAACACTCAAATAAAATTATAGACAGTAAAATATATCAGTATATCATACAGAAAAATTTAAAACAGTAGTTTGAGAAAAAAATTTATTTTAAGGTCTCGAAGTAAATTATTCAAAACGACCAAAGAAAATCATAGACTGTAATATATATTTGTATTTCATACAGAAAAATAATAAAAAATGCGGCAAAGCAATCGATACTTCGGGGAAACAAAGAAAAAAGAGACACAACGGTCTTTTCACCCAAAAGTTTGAAAAAAAAAATTGAACATTCGGGACATTTTTCCAAAAATTGGGGTGTTACAACTCTCCCAACAAATAAAAATTTCGTCCTCGAAATTCCATATCAAAACAAATGAGGATATTGATCCCTCATTTTATCTTCCAGCTCCCAAGTAGCATCACCTATCACATTATTCCATATGACCTTCACCAGCTCGATCATTTTCCCTTGAAGCTGCTTTACCTTTCTGTTCTCTATTCTAACAGGTAAAGTCTCATAAGTCAGATTCTCTTTTAGCTGCACTTCGTCAGGTTGTATAACATGCATTGGATCCGGAACATACTTCCGTAACTGAGATACATGAAATACATCATGCAGATTGGATAGAAAAGGCGGCAAAGCAATTTGATACGCCACAGGACCTATACGTCGGATAATCTGATATGGTCCAATGAACTTAGGAGTAAGCTTCTTGGATTTAATAACTCTTCCGACACCAGTCGTAGGAGTCACTCTTAGAAACACATGCTCACCCTCCTCAAATTCAAGAGGTCATCTTCGTTTATCCGCATAACTCTTCTGTCTGCTTTGCATCATCTTCATCTTCTCTTGTATCATCTTTACTTTTTCCGTAGTCTGTTGTACAAGATCTGGTCCAATAGTCATACTTTCCCCATCTTGATACCAACATAACGGCGTTCGACATCGTCTCCCATACAATGCCTCATAGGGTGCCATCCCTATACTTGAGTGAAAACTATTGTTGTAGGTGAATTCTATCAAAGATAAAAATTCATCCCAACTTCCTCGTTGTTCCAAAACACAAGCATGCAACAGGTCTTCTAAAGACTGTATAGTTCTCTCTGTCTGACCATCAGTCTACGGATGATACGTCGAACTCAGTCGCAACTTAGTTCCCATTGCTTCTTGTAAACTTCGCCAGAACCTTGACGTAAACCTCGGATCTCTATCAGAAACTATACATGTAGGCACACCATGCAGTCTGACAATCTCACCGATGTACAACTGGGTTAATCTTTCCAACGAATACTTGACATTAATTGGTAAGAAATGAGCCGACTTCGTAAGCCTATCGACTATAACCCATATCGAATCATGACCTTTCCTTGTCTTCGGCAACCCAGTAACGAAATCCATAGAGATACTATCCCATTTCCATTCTGGAATAGCTAACGGTTGCAACATACCAGCTGGTCTCTGATGTTCCACTTTCACTTTCTGACAAACCAGACAAGACTCCACATATTCTGCTACGTCTCTTTTCATCCTTGGCCACCAAAACAACCTTTTCAAGTCTTGGTACATCTTGGTCATCCCCGGATGTAAACTCAGGTCACTAGTATGAGCTTCATCTAGGATCGACTTCTTCAATCCAGAATCATCAGGCATACAAATTCTTCCCTTAAACCTTAAGATTCCATCAGCTCATTCCTCTACCGTCGCCTTATGACCTTGCTTTAACAATTCCCTCTCATTTTGTAAAAACACGTCTTCCTTTTGTTTATCTCGGACTACATTGAGAAATTCATTTATGATCACGACCTTATATAGGCGAACTCTTTCAGGTAGAAACTCTACAGACAACCATAAATCTCGGAACTTGTTAATCAATTCTTCCTCCTTTATCATCATTGCCGAAACACTAAGCACCTTTCTACTTAAGGCATCAACTACCACATTAGCTTTTCCTGGATGGTATTGGAGTTGAAAATCATAATCCTTTAAGAATTCCAACCATCGCCTCTGCCTCATATTCAATTCTTTGTGATCAAACAAGTACTTTAGACTCTTGTGATCGCTAAAGACATTGAACATTGCTCCATATAGAAAATGTCTCCACACTTTCAGAGCAAAAACCACCGCGGCCAATTCCAAATCGTGCGTTGGATAATTCCTCTCATGAACCTTCAACTGCCGAGAAGTATATGCCACCACATTCCGATTTTGCATCAATACGCATCCTAACCCTTGGTAAGAAGCATCACAATACACATCAAAAGTTCCCTTAGAATCTGGTAAAATTAACACTGGTGCAGTTGTTAATCTTTTCTTTAATTCTTGGAAACTGGCTTCACGTTCTTCTGTCCACTCAAAAGCTTGACTTTTCCTCGTGAGTTGCGTAAGCGGTCCAGCAATCTTAGAAAAACCTTCGATAAATCTCCGGTAATATCCAGCAAGTCCAACAAAACTTCGAACTTCTGTCACCGTCTTAGGTCTTTCCCATTGTAAAACAGTCTCCACTTTCGATGGATCTACTGCAATACCTTCTTTTGAAATTACGTGACCTAGAAATTGGACTTCTTCCAACCAGAACTCACACTTTGCCAATTTCGTGTACAATTGTTTTTCCCTTAAAATTTGAAGAACAATACCCAAATGTTCAGCATGCTCTTCCTTAGATTGAGAATAGATCAGAATGTCATCGATAAAGACAACGACAAATCTGTCTAGATACGGACGAAAAATCCTGTTCATATAATCCATAAATATGGCAGGAGCATTCATCACCCCGAATGGCATTACTTGATACTCATAATGTCCATAACGAGTTCGAAAAGCTGTTTTCAGTACATCCTCCCCCTTAACACGAATCTGGTGATAACCCGATCTCAAATCTATCTTGGAGAATACCACTGCTCCCTTTAACTGATCCATCAGGTCGTCAATTCTTGGAAGTGGATATTTATTCTTGATAGTCACCTTGTTCTGCTGACGATAATCCACGCAAAGTCGAGAAGTTCCGTCCTTCTTCTTGACCAAAAGCACTGGCGCTCCCCATGGTGAAACACTAGGTCGCACAAACTGTTTCTCCAATAGTTCCACCAATTGCTCTTTCAACTCTACCAACTTTGCTGGCGACATACGATAAGGTGCAATTGAGATAGGACCTGCTCCTGGTATTAAATCAATTGAAAACTCGATCTCCCTCTTAGGTGGCAAACCAGGTACGTCATCAGGAAAAATCTCTGGAAACTCGTTGACAACAAGAATAGTATTCACATCCTTCTCTTTCTTAACTTCTAGAGAAGACAATATCACATATCCCTGCGCTCCCTCTCTTAACAAAGATTTGACTTTAACCGTAGTAAAAAATCCAGACTTTTCTTCCTTAGGAAAAACTATGGTTTTGCTTGCATCCAAGCCTTAAGGATATGGTTAGGAAGATAACCAATCCATCCCTAATATCACATCTATCTCAATAAGAGGCAAACAAATCAAGTTGACCAAAAACTTACAGTCCTTCACAACAATAAGACAATCCAAACATATCTTTGATGCAACTACAAATGTTTTAGCAGTTAGCGTAGAAACACTCAACTTAACATTCAAAGAAGACACAAGCAACTTCAATCTTTCTACACAATCATATGCAATAAAATGAATGTGTTTGCACCGTAGAGTCATATAACACAGTCAGAAGATTACCTTCAATAGCACCTTCTCCCTGAATAAGATCATCAGATTGAGAAATTTCTGTTCCAGTCAGAGTATATACTCGCCCTCCAGATCTCGGTTGAATACTTCCTGACCTCGGTTGAGTAGCACGAACATTTCTCATAGCTGGCTTTTTCTCTGGCTGAGTACAATCTCTAGATATATGTCCAAGTTGTTTGCAATTAAAACAAACTGTTCCTCTGATAGGGCATTCACTAGAAAGATGGCCTTTCTTTCCACATTTAAAACATGTTGGCGTAAACGCCACTCTTTGTCCAGCTCCACTACCACTTGCACTTCCCCCAACTGGTGGTCGTTGAGATTGATTCCCTGGAGGTCTAGAATATGGCTTACGCTGAAACCGATTAGTATTACTGCCACCACCTCTCTGAAACCTTGTTGGCCCAAAGTTACAGTTCCTCTGATCTCGCGACGGCTCCAACTCTTCGAGTCGCGCACACGCATCAACTAAAGCATGAAACTGATTCATTCTCAAGGATATCACCCATCGCATCAGTTCCACTCTTAACCCTGCTTCAAACTTCTGACATCTCCATCCATCATCCGGTCGAGTTTTAGCATAATCTGAGAATTGAGACAAACTCTCAAATTTTGTAGCATACTCATTCACAGTCATATTACCCTGACGTAAACCAAGAAACTCCATTTCCTTGGCATGCCTAGCACTCGCAGGAAAATACTTCTCCGAAAAACATTAGAAAATACCTCCCATGTAATTTCTACTCCTCACTAATTGAATAATCGGCAAGTTCCTCTCCACCAATGTTCACCATCTCCCCTCAAAGATAAAGGTGCATATGTCACCTTTTTCTCATCAGAGTATCTCATTCCTTCAAAAATTCTCTCCAAGTCTTGTATCCATTGACTTGCTTTCTCAGGGTCAACCTCGCCTCTAAACTATGGCGGATTGTGGCGCCTAAATTCAGATAAATTTAGGGCATCGGCGGTAGCATCTTCTTTCAAGTTGCTCTCAAATTTTGTCATAATTACTTCAACCTTGCATTCGCATAGCTTCAACAAGCCAAATTTCATGCAATCATTGGATCCACTTTCGATTTACGTTCGCACGTCCTCGTCCTCTACCAGACATCTTCTTTCTTCAAACATAACAAAACAAAGTTAGATACATCCTTTCGGAAGTAAATCACAGAGAATCACACTTACAAACAAAAATATTTTTCAACCACAACCCCAAAAGACTCTAACTTGGGCTCTGATACCAACTAATGTAACACCCTTGTGGGGATGTCACATTTAAAAAGAAAATAAAAGAAAAATAAATAAAATCTACCCAAGTTGTAAAACATTTGTTACATAATAATACGGGTTGTAAAATTCTTCCTATTAAACGAGAATATTATTAAATAAAATAACGCGAAACATAAAATTAACAAACTAACATCACACATAATATACATAGGGTTTTAGTCATAAGTTATACAAATAATTTACAACTAAAATATTTAAACGGAAATAGTAAACAAAAGCAATAACAATCTATATATACAAACGCAGACGCGCCCAAGTACACATCATAAATATTTAACCCTCGAAGGATCACTCTCGAAGATCATCGGAGATAAATATCCAAGATGCCTCGACTCTCGGCGGAAACGAGACCGCGCGGTCGACACGCTAATCTCACTAGGCGCGATGAACATACCACCCCAATAACGCCTAAGAGATAATGGCAACTCCAAATGCAAAAACACCGTAGTCGTCATGACTGGTTCTCCATCAAACTCATTACGTAGGGACACAGTCAACTATCCCACGTAAGTCACCGAGTCTCTGTCTTCACGTAGTCGCCAGGCTGTCGATCCCCCATGAAACTCAAACTGTACAAAACCCAGAAATCCTGGCACCGCCACACTCAAGCAATCAATCCAATGGATATGGATGATCGGATGGTTCTTGATCGTAGAACTGATCTTCGGCTAGCTGATCTTCCTCCTCCTCGGGGTACTCACACTCAAGAGGCTGTTCCTCTTCCTCAAACTCTTTACCATATAATTTAAAATACAAAAGCACATACAATAAAGAGATAAGACAATCTATATCACCACCAACATGGTAAATAAGAAAACGATAATACAACAAGTATAACAATTCATACAATATAGCATTCTATAATACAAGATAACACATGTAATATAATATAGAACGCAATGTAACAACATATAGTGATACAGATAAACAGAATAACACAGATAAATAATGGTACAAATAAATAGAAAGTTATAGATAAATAGCATTAAAATGTATGAGATAAAAATATATGAAATGTAACTCAACCATACTCCATGGAGCTAAAAAAAAATACAGACATCAGAGAGAACGACCCGCAAAATCTATTAGTACCGTCGACCGCCCAATAACTATTCCGCTGTCTCACGTTGCGTCTATAGCCCACTGAAATAGCATAGTGGTGTAGCACACTTGTCATACGTCATGTCACTACAGGCTTGCACTAATAGATTTCATAAGATCTTGATTAAGGATAGTGCGTGTCGAGTCTTAGTGTGTTACCGATTACCACGGCCCGAGGAGAGCGACCAACGTCCACAAATGAAATAATTTGCACACTAATGTCTCTAAGTTCATTCAAGTTGAACAACACTAAGCTTATCACATCGACAACACGATGTTATTCACCTCGTCAATCAGTCCACCAAAATTGGCATGACTCAATGCATGACAAAAATTTCAGATATGCCATCACTGGCAAAAATTATGAAAATACCCTCACCACACACACACACACACACACAATCGTATATATATATATATATATATATATATATATATATATATATATATATATATATATATATATATATATATATACAAGATGTACGCGCACCCACTGGCAATATCTTGTTTCACCCTCTGTCCGGTCCACCACTTTGGCCCGACAAGAAAAAACTTGCTTGTTTTTCATCAATCGCATAGAAATTTTATCGCATTTTCAAAATCTCATCGTTTTTACAAACGTTTTTAAATCGCTAAATATATTTTGCTGTTTTTTAAAATCGCATAAAATTTTTCAAACGTTTTCTCAATCGCGTAAGATTTTTAAATCATTTTCTTGTCAAATTCCTTAAAAATTACTGTTTAAATAAAAAAATAATATTTAGTACGTTTAAACTACGTAGAATAATTTTTCATACCGTATACTATTATTTGGACATCTTTTCTATCTTATTTGTCCGTTTTTAATAAAAATTGACAGTATTTTGTTTAGAAAATTCATAATAATGGTTTTCTAATTTTTCTGTAAAAATTCTCTTTTTTATTTATTTAACCATATAATTACTTCCTTGAAAATTACTAACGTGCTTCAAAATGTGAAATGAGCTCTACGTTAGAAATTTTATAGGAGTTACTGTTTTTATTTCCAACTATTAAATTCTTAATTTTAACCACTTAAACTTAATCTAAATCCTTTTATTTCCTCAAAATCATTGTTATAAAAATTCCTTTTAGTATTGTTTGCTTCTCTTTAATTGAAAATGATTTGGAAAACAACTTTTGAAATCATAATTACATGACTTAGGCATGTTGGCCGAAATGCTTCAATTTCCTCTTTTAATCCATAAATTCATTTTTCTTACTTTAAATTCATTTGTAACCTATTAATTTTCCTAGGTTAATTAAATCACACTTTTAGAAAATTGTTGAGAACATTTTGGTTCCCATTTCTTGATCAATGGCCGTGAGCCTTGTTGATGTGTTCTTTGGAACACTCATACAATCCTTGACATATTATTCACATCCTATAAATTATCATGCATTTCTAACACATACAATATTATCAAAGCTTGTAGACATGCAAATTAATACAAATAACAAATAGGAAAGCTTATAACAAACACACAAATGAATCCTTATGGATTCTACAACCACATACAAATTCCATCTTCTTACCACCACCCAAGGATGATAAGATTTAGTCTTCCTCTTACCTTAAATGAAGACAAATATGCTTTCACACCTTTCCTAGGGTTTCGGTTTTCTCCTTCAAATCACCTAACAAGCTTAAACAAATTTCTACAAGTTACTAACATTAAAGAGAGCTTAAACCATGGATAAATCATGGCTTAGAACTTTGAAAAAGAGTTTAGAAATGGAAAACAAGAAATTTCACCTTCTAGGTAAAATCTTCCAAGTAGGTTTTCAAGCCTCAAATGAATGATTTTGCAAGAACTCTCAACTAGAGATGTTCTTAAAATTGTGTTTTGGTTTAGAAAAGTGGGTTGGATAAAATTTTAGGTAGATGGATGGTGTATAAGGGTGCTTGGCCGAATAGCTTGAAAGAAAACAACAATGGAGTTTGGTGTTCTTGGAAGAGAGAGAAGAGAGAAAATACATGAAAAACTAAGTGATTATGGCCTTCCAAAGTCACTTGGCCGTAGACATGAATGGGCAAGGAGGTGTCCATTTGTGTTGGCTCCATCCAAGCCTTAGAATTGATCAATGGTGAGGATTAAGCCTTGTTCTCCAAGCTTAGCTCTCATTGGTCCATCCTAGCCTTGTCACTTAACCTAGTCATCATGCTTAGTCACTAATTAAGCCTAGTCATTAAGCTTAGTCACTAGCCTTGTCATTAGCTATCTGTTCTAGCTCTAAACATTTATTGCTTAGGTTAAACGTGGGTCCCGCAAGACATTTCCGGGTCCACTGTCATTTAACTATACTGACTAATAAAATAATATTATAATAATATAAAATTATTTTATTTTACAGTAAAGTCCTAAAAATTAAAAGATTATCTACGGTCTTATTCAGAATTGGGTTTAGTAAGATCCCCCAGCTCTGAATAATAAAAATAAGATTTCCCACAGGAAAATATTATTTTCTTGTCCCAAAACAAATCACACAAAAAGTCCAAATAAAATCATAGACAGTAATATTAAACACTGTATCATATAGAAAATTTAAAAATAGTACATTCGAGACGTAATGGTCATTTTTCTATTTTTCCCCATCACGAAGCAAATCACTTAAATAAAATTATAGACAATAAAATATATCAGTATATCACACAAAAAAATTTAAAACAGTAGTTTGAGAAAAAAAATTTATTTTACGGTCTCGAAGTAAATTATTCAAAACGACCAAAGAAAATCATAGACTGTAATATATATTTGTATTTCATACAGAAAAACAATAAACAGTAAAACAAGGACACAACGGTTTTTCACCCAAAAGTTTGAAAAACAGCAAACAGAACATTCGGGACATTTTTCCAAAAATTGGGGTGTTACAGTGTGCCCTTTTTTTCTTTTTTATATGGCTTATTATTTAATTTTCATATTATTTTTTATTTTTATTTCGTTTGCTATTTGTTCATCAAATCACTTATCTCTTTATTTAATTTTCTCTCTATTATTTGTTGTCCTACCTTATTTATTTGTCTCATTTTTTACATCGCCTTTTAATTATGGATTAGATCTTGATGATTGAATACTAAAATTAGTTGAAGTGATGGCAAAATCTTTGGCTTTTCAAAGGTGAGAGGCATGTCTTTGGTTTTGTTAGAAGCATTAGTGAGGCCTTAAACGATATCCAATAAAATCTTATTCCCAATATTAATTTTAGTCATTTTAATATGTGTTCCATCTTGTATTTTACACCATAAAACATATTTTTCCTCAAATTTGGCTTATGATGGAAAAATCGAGAGACAATCAAAGTGTCGATCAATCAAACTCTACCCAATAACTCTTGAGGCTATTTTACTAGATTTTGGCAAAAGCGTTGATGAAGTCTAATCTTAACAATTAAATAAATAACTTTTTTCAAATAAAAATATTAAATTGATTTACAAAAATTCACATGTCCCCAACTTTGTGTTTGTCGTGAATTAAAGTTTTATTTTTATAAAAACTTTTTGGAAAATCATTTCAAAATTATATT
Organism: Ormosia emarginata; assembly: GCA_029884605.1. NCBI lineage: Eukaryota > Viridiplantae > Streptophyta > Magnoliopsida > Fabales > Fabaceae > Ormosia > Ormosia emarginata. Next base: position 41,115,892 of record JAQQTP010000073.1, on the reverse strand, counting down.
TCTTAATCAAAAATATTTCCTTGAATTAAAAATTTTATTTTTGTGAAATGAAATTTATTTGGCCATTTACTTTATAAAGTATTTTATTGAAAAATTAAGATTTTAATTTACCACTTTTATATGCTATGTTGCGGGGCTTAAATGACTATTTAGCTACTCATTTCTTGTTATAGTCATTTATCACAACATGCTTGACAAAATGAGATATTTTAAAAATAAAAAAATATTTTAAATAAACAGGACTAATTTAATTAATTTTGCATATAATATTAAATTAAATAGGTATCCCTTCCTTAAACGAACAATGTAAGGTGCTAATAAATAGAAGATTAACTAAATAGAATAGTGCAATTGAATACCTTAAAAGAAATATGGTCTGCGTTCTAGAGTTTAGGTTCAGGGCTTGATAACGAGTATAGAAGAATTAATCTTCTATTTAACAATTATTTTTGAAATCACATTCTTACATCATTCTTTTCCTAAATAAAATTAATCTTCCGTTTAAGATTTTCTTTTCCATCCTTGCATTATTTTTAATAAAAAAAAACTTACAAAATAAAAAATTGAAGAAAGTTTTGAAAAATCACATTTTTGCATTATTTCATTCTTCTCCTAAATAAAAAACAAAGGAATAAAATCATTTTGCATCAATAATTTCCATAATGTACTTTTTTTTCGAAATTGGATTCTCAACTCTCATTCAATTCTAAATTCTTGATCATTCGTCAATGCCTATTCAATTTGAATTCATTGTGAAGCTTAGTGTCACCTTGAAGTTGATATTGCCAATTTGTTCCATTTCCTCCTTTCCATCTGCCCCTCCTAAAAAAAAAAGTTTCCAAATCCCATCAGATGATGCCTTTGTTTCACATTGTCCCCCTTTTCCCCCAAGCACTGCATGTAAGTTATCAAGTACAGGAAGTTTTGAATAAAAAATAAAGATGAACAGAGTGTTGTAAGGAAGCTTGAAGCTATATGTTGATCATACTAGTGCTTCTTGTAAACTTTGCTTATGTTGAGAAGGTATTGCATGTGACTCTTTATTATCAATCAAGTTCCTTTCTTGTTGATTCATAGTCAAAAAAGAGAAAATAGATAAAGTTGAAAAAAGGAGCAAGTGAACAAAGAGTGTTGACACACATTAGTTGTAAAGTTTTGTCTTAGAATTACATTTTTGGAAATAAGTAATTGTGATTTGAAATGTGGTTTGACCATCTTTCTCTATCCTTAGAAGAAAAATTATTTGTATCCATTACCAACCTATTTGAACCTTAAATTTTTTCTCCAAATAATCCTGGACAAGGATCACCTACACTAAGAGCTTGCACTTAAAGATCAATTGTTATCAAGCATTTGTTAGATAGATGTCTATTAAAAAAGAAATAAAGAGGAAAGTGTGAAAAAAGGGAAGAAAAATATCATTGTTAAGTGAAATGTTTGAAAATTAAAAGGAAAAAAAAGAAAAAAAAAAGGTTTTTGATCTGTGTTTTCGAGATAAAATTTCATAGCCTTATGTGGCTTACAATTTTGTACATGGCCTAAAACCCAAAAACGTCGACCCTTTGACGTCCAAGAGGAGAGAGGGATCAAACCTCAAAAAGTTTAATAGACTCATTCTCTAAATTATGCAGTTAGTCATCTCATTAATACTGATGAAATTCAATGAAAAGAATATGTGCCAATATTCATGCATACATCGAATATCAACAAGTGCAATGTAACATGTGCCAATTGAACAAGCGAAATTAGAATTGAAATTGAGCTAAAGAAGTACACTTACAACATAACTCCAAGCACAACTGGTAATAGGCTACGAACTACAAGCTGCCCTAAAGTTGAAGATAAAATCTAGAAAAAGTAGTTTAATACAGAAAATAAAAATAAAAAAGATGGTCATTGGTAACTCGTCTTGCTGTTGTGGGTAAGGAGTGTAGAGTGTTCACGATCTTTTGTAATGTTACAAAGATCCTTTATTTATATAGACTCAATAAGAACCACTCCGAGCATCCAACAATCTTGTAGTGATCTTATGCTTGTTTAGGTTGTGTCACTTATCATCAATAGTTACTGCTTCTCTCCCATCAACGCATAACTTGAATTCATGTCGTCATAGAGTTCTTCATGCATCAAAATGGGAAGTAGTTGGGATAACCCCTTGTTTACTTGAAAATTTGTCGAAAGACAAATTTGATTCCAGTTATCAATCTGGGAAGAGAATCTCTTTCTCTAAGGACTCTCAAGTACTTGGTGATTTGTGAATCAAGAATATTAGAAACTTATTTCAAATTTTAATAAAAAAAGTTTATTAAAATAGAAGTATAGATGTAATAATTAACAAGTGAAATAATAATCGAAAGATAAATTAACACTTGAATTAAAAGAATGTAAGATAACTAAAAGTAGTAAATGTAAGTAATTGAAGAGCAATAGAATTCAACAAGGAAATAAAGTAAAGCAAGTAAAGAAAGCATGCAAAGAAAACAAATAAAGAATAAGAAACTTAAACTTGCAAGGAGAGTAAATTCGATTAGAATTTAAATGAAAACAAATAAAAGAAAATCAATAACACTGAATGTAACATCCTCCTTAATCTGTTAGCCTTGAATATGTTTATAGAAGTATTGTAATTCTTGCATGAATTTCTTGTTAAATTCTAGTGGCCATCTAAGATAGTTTAGGCATTTTGCTATGGCATTGAATGTGAAAAATAGTTGTTATTAGCTCAGAAAATAGCAGAAACTACTTAATGACAGAGATAAATATGGAGAATTTATTTATAGGTTATTTAAGGTTGGAACTAATTGTAGTTAATGTTGGAGAATTAATTGAATTAGTTTGGTAATTTTAATAACGCTGCGTGAGAGTTTAAGGACCAGATTAAATAGATAGATATATTGGAAAATTATGAATTTTTGTGAAGATATCAAGTAAAGAAGGGTAGATTTTCTGGTAATGAGAACATGTTAAGGCAGACACCGGAAAGCCTGTTAGTTTAATTTCTAAAGTTTAACTTAACATCAGGAAGAATAATAAAGTTTAAGTGATAGTGAAAGATGTATGAAATGAGAAATTTAAGGATTAGATGAATCCTAGAATTTTCTATAACACTTATGAAAGTTAGAAAACTTGTTAATGGAAATTTAATGCATCTTAAGAGATACAATATTTTCAGTTAACACTAAAGTTTTCAACCTTATCTCTCAATCTTTCTATCCACTGCCCCTGGCATTTCTCTCATCTTTGGCTTTGTCTTTTCTCTCATTCACATCACAATATGCAAGAAAAAGAAGAGAAAAAGGAAAGGAGAGAAAAAGAAGCAAAGGGAAGAGGAAGAAGAAGGAGAGGAGGAATAAGAGAAAGTCGAGGAAGAAGAAAAGAGGAACCAAGCTTAACATCATCATCTTTGGGAGTTAATGTAGGGGGTTGTTTGTTTTCCTTTGTTTCACATATTACTTTTTAGTTATCATCATAGTCGATTGATAAATCCAGGTTGAGACCCTTCCAAGAGGAAGAAAAAGAAGTAGATAGTCTAGTTTAATTTTATTTACTTTTGAACAAAGCTTGTATTTTATTATATTTCTTTGGTTTGTATAAAGGTTTATGTATTACACTATGCCCTTTGGAGGCTAATGTTGTGTGTGTGTGTGTGTGTGTGTATATATATATATAAATTCTTTTCTTTCCCTCTTGGCTCTTTATAATAACGTGTATGGTTATTATGAATCTAGCAGTTGTTCATAAGTTAGAAGTGACATGACTCATACTGTTTACTATATTCAGAATATACTAAGATACTGGTATTAGGATGTTACAAAGAAAAGTTTGCAAGAAATGTAAATTATAGAAAGCATAAAAGGAACGCTTTAATATTGCATTGAAATGTAAATGTTACAAAAAGAAAGCATGGTAGAAGGTATATTTGACTAGTCCCTTCAAATATTCTTTAAAGTATACAATAGACGTGATATAAAATGTGAGAGAGTTTGTGCAAGTATTTTTTGACCGATCTCAATGCCTTCACCCCTTTGAGTATTTATAGACAATGGAAATAAATGTCATTCTAACAAAATTAGGACAAGTGTCTTTGACAGGAATAACTTCATAAATCTAGCAGTAATCATTGCCTTGTTTTAGTATTACAGACTCAACTACCAAAAACTTCCTAAATTCAAATTCAAACATTTGAATTTGAATTTTGAACTAAATACAACTACCTTGAATATGCTTAAGGACGCCTTTGGTCTTAGAAGACATCTTCTATTAACTTGAAAAATTTTCTAAGTGTTGTTCGCACTATTGCTTCGACCTTCGAATATATTTGAAATGACTTTATCCACTTGATCGAAATTCATCTTGATAACGTCTTGACAATGTCTTCGATTGTTCCTTAACCTGCAAATACTAATTTTGATCACAAATAGAAAATAATTAGTTTTTGATTAAGATGGTCCAATTCTAGTCTTTCAACTAGATTGATCCAAAATGTTCAAAATGCTAATTTATTTCTTTTATGGATTGAAAAGATTTTGTTTTATACCAATAGATGCCCCTTAATATTCATCTTCTTGAAATTTGGAAAAAGTAAATATTTTTGTTTTGAATTGCACTTTTCGATCCATTTTCTTGATATGATAAAGAAAGGAAAAGACTTTGATATTTTCAAATTCCCCTTCTAGATAAAGTGAAAAGACTTGAGAGAGAAAAGAAATTTTGAAAAACCTCTGAAGCTTACACGTTTCCATGATTGCCATCATATCATAGTAGTTTCCAATATTTTGGGCACTAAGCCATGGTTATAGGCTTATTGATACGATGATTATAGTCGTCTAGCTATAACTCCTAATTAGTGGAGACATTCACAAAACCCCTATAAAACCCATTAGTTACATCTCATAATCACTTTTGTGTTTATGAAGCTTTTTTCTCCTCTAAAATTCTTTTTCTTTCTAGAAATTGTTTTTTTAGTTCCTGCAACTCCATTGTTGCTAATTCAAGTTTTTTCAAGCTTTTCTTGAACACCTTTCCTTTATGGATCCAAGGTTATTCTTGGTTTTAGAAATCAATCAGTTTTCACTTATCAATTTATTATTTCATCTAATGCATGCCTTTTGCAAATGATATAGTCTTAGTTGGAGAGTCAAGAGAGGAAACAAATAGGAAGCTAGAGCCATGGAGATGAGCTTTGGAAGAATATGACTTCCATCTAAGCAGGAGTAAGACAAAGTATATGGAATGCAAGTTCAGTAAGAAACGTGTTAATACTAGCTTAGCGGTGAAAATTGGAGACCATACCATACTAAGTCACACGGTTTAGGTATCTTGGATCTATCATACAAAATGACAGAGAGATAGAGGGAGATGTAAACCATATGATTCAAGCTGGATGGATGAAATGGAGGAGTGCTTCAGGAGTTATTTGTCATAGAAAAGTGCCTCTCAAGCTTAAGGGTAAATTTTATCGCACAACTATAAGACCTGTGATGTTGTATGGTACTAAATGCTAGGCAGTAAAAAGCCAACAAGAGCATAAGATCAGTGTCGTTGAGATGAGGATGTTACACTGAATGTGTAGCCATACAAGACAAGATAGAATTATGAATGAATGCATTAGAGAGAAAGTAGAGGTAGCACCTATTGTGGAAAAGATGAGAGAATCTCGTCTTAGGTGGTTTGGACATGTAAGGAGAAGTCCCTTAGAAGCTCCTATAAGAAGAGTAGACCAGGTGGAGGATAACCCAATAGCTAGAGGTAGAGGGAGACCAAGAAAGACTATAGGTGAAATGATTAAAAAAGATTTAGGTTTGTTTAACATTTCTGAAGACTTAGTTTATGATAGGGCACAATGACGTCATTTGATCCATGTAGCCGACCCTACCTAGTGGAAAAATGCTTGGTTATTGTTAGTTGTTGTTGTAGTTTATTATTTCATCTTCGTCTTCTTCAAGGGAAACCCAAACATTCAAGCTTTTATTTGAAGCTGTAATGGATGCCAACCCAGAGCATTCTATTACTGAGAGTGAAGAGGTCACCAATCTCCCAGATGCAATTTCTGCTCAAGTCCCCATTTCAAAGAATAAGGTTTTATATGCACCAGACCCTCAAACAGATAATTCTAATCTCTAGAAATCGTTGATAATTATCCCTTTCACAATTGACAATCGAAGACATGCCTTCCTAGGTCCTATTATCCCCTTAGGAGAAATTATGACCATTTCCTATTTCTTTCCTAGTCTCGAAGATGAATCTTTTCAAGCATTCAGGAAAACTTTAGACACTAGTTTCTTTCCCATATTTTCAAAGGTTTTTCAAAGTTCTCTACATACTTCTGGTAGTCATAAGAAAATCTATTTGTCATGGTTAAATCAAATTGAAAGTGCTAAAGCAGAACAATGGAAAGAACTTAGCATTTTTAATTTTATTCAACTAAGTAGAGAGAACATTGAATACAACCCGCCTATGTTATCTGCCTTATTTTTCTTTTGGATTTGAATAACCAATTCTTTTGTATGTTTTTATGACATGATTACTCTTACTCTTTTCAATTTAGCCGCCATAACTGGATTAAAACCTAATGGAAGAGTTATGATAGCTTCCATGACTCCAAAGTTTGACCCAGAAATAAATTGGGAAAAACTTTCTTTTTCTCATTTTATTCAAATTAACCACTCATCAAATGATAAAGTTTCTAATAATGAGCATGTTGCTTTTCTCTTGTATTGCCTTAATGCTTTTGTCTTTTGCACTAGGTCTTTACAAATTAAGAAAGAATATCTTTCCCTTGCCATTCTTATTCATGAGGGAAAACCTCTTTGTTTGAGCAGATTAATTCTTGCTCATCTGTATGCTTCGATGGCTGAAGCAATCAAACTTCTTACTAATCCAAATAAAATCTTAACCAATTTAAGCAGTCTTTTTTGGCTTCTACAACCCTGGCTGAACACCTTTTTTAAACCTTACTTGACTAATTCTACTTCTTGAAACGTGTCAAGAGAAATTGAAGGTTTCAAACTTACTGCCTTACACCATAGTTTTTGAAAAGGGTAAGAAGTTTTGGACTTCAAATTTTTCTTTTCACTATTTCATGGTATGAAATTTTATCATGACAATTTCAACTTTGCACCTTTTTCCGATCCGACCTATTGTCTTGAGTGGTTCAAACAACCTTTCTTTTCTGAGATCCAGGAGCCTAATCAACTTATCTTCATATGTGGAGTAATGTTTTCACTCCCCAAATCCTTACCGCAGTCTTGCTAGATCAAAAGACTTGGGACTTCAAGTTTACCTTCCTTCTTGTTTTTCTCGCTAATTTGGCTTTTCTTAGTATCTCCCCACTCTTATATCATTGGACTTTGATGACCAAATATATGGTCATGTTGTTGAAGATATTGACCATTTGAAGGCTTTTCTTCGAATGAATGTCAAAAGAAAAGAGAATTTTAATCCCTTTACTTGTGAGCCTTCGTACTTTGCAGCCATTCACTTCTCATATTGGTGGACCCAATACCATAGTTGTACGGATCAGACCGCCCCGGCCGATCGACTTGGGAAACTCGCAACCCAGGTTCTAGGTCGGTCTGATCAACCTATTGGACCATTTTTCTGGTCTACCTAGTCAGACTCGGATTGGCCTGGGTGACCCGGTGGTAAACTCGGCCAAGTTGACCCGGGTTGGCCATTTTTTTTATAGAAACTAAAAAAATGTAATTTTTATTATTTGAACACCATACTTGAAGGTCTTTGTCATAAAGTGCATTCTACTACTAGACCATATATGCTTCTATTGAGTATTATTCTCAATTTGTAAATTTATTATGTAACCAATAGATTATTATCATTGCTTATTTGAAAGTATTTTTTTTCATGTAATATTTTTTGTTTAATATTTTTTTAATATATTTTATTTCAAGTAAATTTTCATGTAAGATATTTTTTTAAAAATATTTACTTCTTTGTCTGGGTTTATGTGTTTGACCGATTGACCCACTATTGGACCGTTGACCTAATGACCTAACCTTCTAACTGGGTTGACCTCCGGTCCCGGGTTATACAACTGATAATCACATATTTTATTCATTAAGAAACCCTTATGTTTAGTCATTTACACTCTCCATATTCTTAATTGATTGAGTTTGGTATGATTTTGTGAGTTTGAGCTCAAATTGGTCCTAATTGAATATTTCCAGCATTATTGAGATTTGACACTGTTTCTGTATTTTGGCCATAACTTGAGTTCCTAATATCTGATGAACATGAATTTTACCTTGTAGGAAAGCTAAGAGGAAGCTCTACAACTTTGATGAAGAGCTCGAAGTCTGATTCAGATGTCTAAGGGACCTAAGTTGACATGGAAGTCAGAATACGAGTTCTGTCAGTAGAATCCAAACAGTGTGCACTAAAAAAATCATATCTCAAGATGTAATAATGAATATGGGCTGAAATTTTGATATTGGATAGTCAAGATCCAAATAAACAACTTTCATGAAGAACACATTTTGAGAAAAAGAAGTCTAGTAGGTCATTTTGAGCTTGCAAGTCGGAACAGAGGTGCTGAAGTTGGGTTTGAGCAACCTACGGTATTTGGGACATATCTTGGGCTTAAGGAAGCCAAATTAGACGAAAAAGCTATCCATTTTATAGCCAAGACAAGGATCTACAACTTTCATGAAGAACACTTTTCGTGATTCTGAAGTATAGTGGGTCGTTTTTGGCTTCCAAGTCAGACACAAAATTTTCGTCCTCAACCACCCACTCATCCATCCACTAATCCACTCATCCATCCACTAATCCACTCATCCACTCATCCACTCATCCACTAACTCACCCATTCATCCACTCATACACTAATTCAACCACTTAACCACTCCACCCACTCATCCACTAATCCATCCACTAATCCATCCACTCACCCATTCATGTCCATAATTTCCCACTCACCAAAAGTCCTTTGGCATTTTTCACTAATTCAACCACTCAACCATTCCACTCACTCATCCACTAAACCAATCCACTAAACCAACCCACTAATCCATCCACTCAAACACTCCACTCACTCACCCACTCATCCACCCACTTCCCTTTGTCATTTTGTTACCTTAGACTTCTATAAAAGGCACCATTTATCATGAACAACATGTAACTCTCCTTTATTTTCTCTCTTAGTTTCTTGTTTCTTCATAGTTTCTTCTTGTTTCTTCATAGTTTTTCTTGTGATTTCTTTCTAGCTATGTGTAACTAAACCTCCCTTGGTTAAGGGGGTGATGAAACCGCTAGTATTAATGTTGTAAACTTTGCATATTTGATTATTTCAACACAGTTATGTTTTTATTCATATATTTCTGAATCTATTGTTGGTATGAAGGATTTTGTACTTGTTCCTACTTTCAAAGTAGTAGATCTAGGTTTATTATGCGCGGTTGCGGTAGTAGATCTAGTGGGATGTATGATGTTCATGTGGGTATAATTATCTTTGTGCTATTTGCCGGTTATAAAAGTGGTAGATCTGGGTTTATTATCTTGTGATTTGCGGTATTAGATCTAGAGAAATATATGTTCTAAGTAATTTAATCCCGGTGTGTGATTAGACCTTAGTGTAATTGGTTTTCTAAATCTTAATGCAATTGTTGGATAGTTGTAAGAGCGGTTGCTTTATGACTAATCGTGATTAGGAGTTGATTTGAGCGGTTGCTAAATTGGCCAACACGTAAGGAAAACAGAGATTTAATATCACAATTGCATAAAAACATAATTGAGCATGTTGGAATAAAAAGGATATGTGGATTTACATTATCATATAAATCTAGTGGTGGATTCAATCTCTTAACCAATTTTCTTATATTGTTGATTTTAGTTTGTTTATTGTTATCTTTGAAACTGTTCATTGTTCATCAAAACTCCAAAACCCCCCTTTTACTGTTTATTGTTAATCAGAGTCTAAATTGGGAATTGTTTAATAGTGTTAATTGAATTGGTTCTCTGTGGATCGACCCTTACTAACTACAACTAGTTGTAAGGTTTTTATTTTCTGGTGGGCCTGACAACTGATTTTTATCTTAATTTTAATCACTACATCCGCACGCATCAACAACTATGCCCAATACTTTTTGTAACATCCTAAATTTAATAACAATAGCATAATCTGTATTATATCATAGTAATCGGATTTAGGTATGCTACAAACTACTAAAACATTTTCTAACATAATATATCGACATTATATAAGAAAATAAGAGCCACAAACAAAAGATTATATACATAACGTCTATATTTCTCATAAATATAAAATATGTACAAAACTCATAAACTAGGTCTCTCAAAGCACATAAGATACATGTTTTCAAAAAGAAACTACAAGATAAACTAAGCTAAGCTCTACAAGCTCCAGCCTGCAGTTTACTTTCTATAAGGCTTCTTCCTTGGAATAATTATGGAAACACATACATGGAGTGAGAATCACATATTCTCAGTAGTTTCACAATAAAACATGCCATCACAATCATTCTAGTCATTTTGGGGAAAAGCACATTTCAAACTCTAGTCTCATACACATATAAACTAGAAAGGTGGCAAAAGTCAAAATCACTTTCTTTCTTTTCCCGAAATCGAATCTCATTTTATAAGTTTGTATAGAAAACTCGTTTCCACAAATAGTTTTCAAGTAATCATCACATTCACAAAAAGATCATCATCTCCATCTCAGAGACAAGGAATTGCCCATACAATTGCAATGTCATGAACATGTTATGATTAGCAACCACCCATACAATTGTCATGCTATGCCAAATTATGCCTTATGTCCATTCCTATGCAATAACCTAAAGATGTAATGTATAATGTATAGTACCATTTACGGGAACTCAGTTCCACGGTAATGTCATGATATGTATGAGCCTTGAACAAAACAAAGGAACCTGGTTCCCTAAGCCTTGAATAAGCACTAGAACCCAGCTCCAGAAATTTCACCCCGTGTGAGGGAATGAACCATTCTCAGCTCATCACTGTGATAGGGAAGACATGTTACCTTTTCACTTACAATCATGTATGATCACCCAAAAGTGAGGACCTCATCCTCCATCAACATAGTTATGAAAAATAATGATGCCAATTGCTACAACAACTAACATGCCAATTGGTTTACATTCATAACCACAAGTGTGAAATACAATGATGTCAAGTACTACAATAGTTAGTATACTAATTGGTTTACATTCATTTAATCTCAAGCATGAACAACAATGATGCTAAGTATCACAATAATTAATATACCAATTGATTTACATTCATCATATTAACACCTCATTAAATATCCCTATTAGAGTCTCATCACTCATTAAGAAGCATATAATAAAGGTCCACACAAGTTAAGAACTCCAACTTAAACAAAATAAAAATCTCCTTAAAATCTTGTTTGGGTGCCTAGGCGCTGGCTTAGCAGAGGCTTTCCCTTGTCTTCCTCTATGACTAACACTCTAGCACTCATTTCCAAGCGCTCAAGCACTCGTAGCGCGCTTAGGGGCTCAACGATGGGTGCTCAGATGCCTATCGCGTAGCACCAAGCTACTCTCTGTCTAGCAGTGGGCGCTTAAAATCCCAAATCCCAACGCCTAGGCGCTAGTTGACAGATTCAATTTCTACAGAATTCTGCAGAAACAACCACTATTTCATTGAAGAACAATGGTCTTCCAACCACTCAAACCTCCAATCCAAGTGATTTCTAACACCACACAAGGTCCATAAACACATTGTAACTCTTATACAATTTTTAAAATCACTCCAACATGGATCAATGAACCATTCATCAAGCTAAAATCCTAAATTTCCAACTCTTACCTCAAGTGGAAACAAAGGAGTTGAAGGGATGAAAATTCATCTATATACATTCAACAAACCAAAAACAGCCCATCCTCATGTTCTACAACAAGATTCAAGCCAAGAACACAAAAACCACACTCAAAACCCATTTCTTCATCAAACCAACTTATGAAACAAGATGGAGAAAAATGAGTAAAAGTGCTAAAACAGTTTTCCCTTACCTCTATTGTCTTGAAAGAATGAACTTAGAAGCTCATCTCCACCTCTATCCTTTTCTTCTTCCTTGGTAGTTGATTCTCCTCCTTTGTCTTCTTTCTTTCCTTTTCCTCTTTGGTTTCTATAGCAGCCGTGAGAGTGGTGAAAAAATGAGAGAAATATCTTATTTAAAGACATAAAAGTTAAAGGTAGAAAGAGTAAGGGAACCATGAGAGACTTGGTCACTTAGGTGATTAAGTTGTAACTCCCAATCTATTAAGAATACTTAGATTTCACCAAATCAAGTTTCCTAACTTTGAACAAGTTTAAAATAAATCCTAGGATTCATCAAAAATCTTGTTTCACTATTTCCATATTTTTCTATATTTGTTACTAGTCAATCCGACATTAAAACACACACTCAGTATACTTAAAAATACTAAACTAACTCTGATTAACCTTAAACTTTAACTGCATCATTTTCCACACATTTGTGACCTAGAAACAAATTTCACATATTTATTTCTACTAACTAAGTATTTTAAGCCAATTTCGGAGCTAATAATAGCTATTTTACACACATAGTGTTACAACAAAATGACTAAACTTATTCTGAAGGCCACAAAATTAAACAAGTATGTTAAGCAAGTTTTATACGACCTTTGTAACCATATACAAGTCTAACATGTTCTCATGGGTGTTTCAATTTTCAACACTCAAAGTTGTTTTGGAGGAGTGTTTTCGAAGGATGATTAACCAAGATTCACTTGTGCAGACAGAGGATGCCAAGAAAAAATCAAAAGGTACATATCTTCAAGAAATCTCTAAATTTGAGAAGTATTTTACAGTTAAATATTATTCACAAAATTTAAGACTGGTGGTTCGAGAAGCCGAGCAAGTTTTAAGTTAGAAAATAGTTGAACATCACCAAAAATAGTATGCTAAGTTCGTTGGGGAATTGCTCTCGAATCCTTTTGCTAAATGGAAGGATTTCGATAAACCTTTTCGAAAGTTTCCTTCACTGCCTAATGCTCCATTTAGTATAGTTGATTGGTTTCCAAACCCTACTGGTAGAGCCTTAGGAGTGTATAAAGAATCTAAATTGAAACAAGTAACTTTTGCTAAGTGTTACTTAAACAGTCAAATTCCAATCCATGGTTATACTCGAGTAAGCAAATTTCCACCTTATGGTAATCTTCAATTCTTTCCTTATTATTTTCGAATGTTTTTTGCTTTTTATTTTGAACTTTATCAATTTCAGTGTAAAAAAGAACTAAGGTCATGGATGACCTCAAAGAGGAAGCTGAAGAAGAAGAAGATGAAGGTGCTAAAAGACCAAAGAAAAAGGTTAAATCAATAACTTTAAAATCGAAGGTCCTTAGCAAAGCCTCCAAATCTACTAAGTCCCAATCTTAGGGTTCTTCGTGATCCCATTCCATTGGAAACATAAGCAGAACTCCTTCGGAACCAGGTATTGTTTCCTTGTGACTTTTTTTCTTCTTCTTATTTCCATGGCCCCTTTGCATTAGTTGAAGATTATGGTCAAGATTAAACCTACCATTTCAAATCCCAATTCTTGCCTTTATTCTTCAATCCCTAAATCCCTATTTATCCTTTGAATTAGGAAAGGTTTTTAGAACTTTCCAACAAGTATCCGAGGATTACATCAGTTAACTAGATAAAATCCAATCTACAAAAGTAGGGGTTTGGAAAAGAAAAGGGATTTATGGCATTATCCAGCTTTCTAGATACGAAATCAAACCTATTCCAATGATGATTGGTGTGGCAATGTCATTCTAAAATCTAGTTTCTAATAGCTTCATGTTTTAACATGGGTTTATAGGTCCTACCCTCTTTGTCGTATCTGCTATCGCAGGGCTACGCCTTGTTGCCCCTAAAATTTTACCTTCATCGACAATGCCAGCTTGTTTAAATGCTATTCACGAAGAACTGAGGGTGGCAAAAGGGCACTATAGCTACTCTAGGTGGATTTCCTACTTTAAGGGTAATGGGACATAACACTTAATTGATATGGAATACATGGCATAACCTTATGACTATTTAAGAACGTGTTCTATCCTTTTGGAATCAAAATTGCTCCTACTGTAATTCTAGTGGCTATTATGTTAATGGATTCTATAGAGTATAGTCTTGCTCCATTGCTATTGGCCCACTTCTACTCTTTTCTTAATGAAACTTACCTAGCTCTATCGAATGGAGAAGCAGTTAACAATCCATAAAGGCCTCTTTGGTTGATCTAGTTATGGCTAAATGTTATATTTGCTGACCATCTTCACTCCATTTTGCTTGTTGATGCTGAACAATGCTGTTATGAAGTAAGGTTGGCCTATTTGAATGCTGATAGGGAAACAAAAGAATATCAACTATCTAGGTATTTAAATTCATATACTGTTTGGATGAATTTGAAAACCCAAGACTTTTTTATCCTTTTGCTAAGAGAGAGTATGGGAGTAGATGGTTTTTAGGCTCCCATCAATCTTCTAGGGTAGCTCTGAATAATTGATTACACACAGTTTGTGCTACTTTTCTTTGCTCTTAGTAATTATTTACTGATTTCCCTGGTCTGCCTAAGTTAATTGTTCTAATCAGGGTTATAGAAGCTCAATAACACTGGGATAGGTCATTTGTTAATTCTGGTAACTTTTTGGATTAGTTTGAGCATAATTCTATAACACTGAATGTGAGAAATAGCTCATATAAACTTGATTTTAGCTTAAATAGTTGAGAAGATAGAAATAAATATAAAAAATTTATTTCTAGGTTATAAATGATTGGAATGAGCTATAATAAATTTTGGAGGATCAAATTAATTGATTTAACATTTTTAATGACACTGAGTAAGTGTTTAAAGGTCAAAACTAAATAGAAAAGTAGCTCAAAAGATCATAAGATTATAGGTAGATGTCAACGAGAGGATGAATGTTAATCTAAGAATGGAAACAAATTAAAATAGATACTTGAAAGCTTCTGAGTTCAACTCCATAGGTTTAACTTAACTTAAGGAAGAATAATGAAAGCTTAGTGATTGATAAAGGTGTATAAGGATAATTGTTGAATGATGAAACTGAGATTTGAATGAAATACTAGAATTTTCTACACTACCTATGAAGGATTAAAAATTCATCAATGGAAGATTAAAGTATCCTTAAGGGATAATGTAACACCCTGAAGAACATGTTAGACTTGTAAATAGTTACAGAGGTAACTTAATACTTGTTTAACATGCTTGTTGAATTTGCGATCTTCTGAGCACGTTTAGCCACTTTGCTATAGTGCTATGTGTGAAATATAGTTGTTTTTAGCCCCGAAATTGGCTTAAACTACTTAGTTAATGGAAATAAATGTGGATGATTTGTTTCGAGGTCACAAATGTGTTGAACAAGGTGTGGTTAAAATTTGAGGTTAATCGGAATTAGTTTAGTATTTTTAAGCATACTCGTTGTGTGTGTTAAGAGAGAAAATAGAAGCATAGAGATTGAGAAACTGTGTGTCTCAACTACAGAATGGAGAACAGTTAATATAGATCTATGACAATAAATACAAAGATTAATGTTATGATTTGATTAGCCTATACAAGGAAACTACATAAATACAAAAGATATTTATACATTTTTAACACTCCCCCTCAAGCTGAAGCATATAAGTCATGCACCAAGCTTGTTACAAATATAATTTACTTGAGGACCTCTCAAAGACTTAGTGAAAACATCTGTCAGATAATTATTTGAATTGACAAAGCTAGTGGTGATATCTCCAGACAAGATCTTCTCTCTAATAAAGTGACAGTCTATCTCAATGTTGTAATTGGCTAGCTATCATGAACAATAGTTTTGATGATAACAAACGTGAAGACAAACATGAAGATGATGAGAAGACCAAGTCCAAGATCTTCAAGAATAGCTTTAGGACTTAGGATCTTTGTAAAGAGCCTTTTGGATATCTCATTATTTGGCGTTGCAAAGAAATGTTTTCAAAATTGATTTTCCAAAATTAAACAATCATTTTCTGGACATTTGAAAGCTTTTAAAACTGTTTTTATAGCAGAGGTATTCGAATACCCATTAGGTATTCGAATAGAATGGTTTTCAAATTCATACGTCAAAGTAGTATTCGAATACCCCTCTAAAGTATTCGAATAACTGATTCCAATTCGAATGTTTCGTTTCTTCAAGAGGTATTCGAATACCTCTTATGGTATTCGAATAACTCCGATTTCATAATATACCTCTTTAACTAAGGTATTCGAATACCCTTAACTCGGTATTCGAATAACCCAACTTTGATCAAAAAGTGTTTTGGCAAGAGGTATTCAATACCTCATAAGGTATTCGAATACCGTATTCCAGAATTGGATTTCACGAAGCTTTCGAAAATGGCAGCAACGGCCATAATTTCAATAATTACTTGCTTTTAATTGCTCCAACGGCTAATTTCTTCCATTGCTATATAAATAGAGACCTTGGGTCTCTTCTGAAAAGCCCCAACCATTTTGAATTGTTTGCTTGTGATTAAAACGTGATTCTTTCATATTTTCTATGCTCTTTTTGCCAAAACCTTGAGATATCCTTTAGAGAGCTTATTAGCACTTCAATTTGTAATATCTGCTCTAAGTGAGAGTTTATTTTTCATCTATTCTCTGCTTCTGTAAAAGGGTGAGGTATCCCTTAGTGAATTTGTGAGGTTGAGGTATCCCTCTAGTAAAAGGGTGAGGTATCCCTTGTTGTAAAGAAGGTGAGGTATCCTTCAAAGGGGGTGAGGTATCCCTGTTGTGTAAAGGTTGCAAGCACCTGGTTTTAAGCTTGTATTGAATAGTAAAAAATCTCGAACTGTGTTTCGGGGACTGGACGTAGGCCACAAGTGGTTGGTGGTCGAACCAGGATAAATATCGTGCCTGCTTTTCTACCCTTAATCTTTTATCTTTATGCACTTTATTTATTCTTGCAATTTAATTATTAATTGTTCTTCTTATCTTCATCTTATTCATGACTTTTAATAATTAAATTCAGTATAGTTTATTTGTTTAAGGCTTTTGCGAAAAATCTTTAATTACTCAATTCACCCCCCCTCTTGAGTACTGAAGCCACTTGGGTAACAAATGTGTTTGGTCCTCTCATGAAATACTGGATTGGAAGTGATATGCAATGCAGCTTGATTATCACAAATAAGAGTCATTTGCATATCATTTCCAAACTGAATCTCTTTAAGAAGCTGTTTTAACCAAATGAGCTCGTAAGTAGCTGAGGCCATGGCTCGATATTCTACTTCGGCACTTGATCTTGCAACCACATTTTGTTTCTTACTTTTCCAGGATATCAGATTATCCCCAATGGATACACAATAACCAGAAGTGGATCTTCTATCAGTAGGAGAACCTGCCCAATCAGTATCCGAGTACCCTACAATCTGAGTGTGTCATTTGTCTTCATAGACAAGGTCTTTTCCTGGAGCTCCCTTAATATATCTGAGAATACAAATCACTGCATCCCAATGTCCTTCACAAGGTAAGTTTAGAAATTAGCTTACTACACTCACCGCAAAGGAGATATCTGGACGATTAACAGTAAGATAGTTAAGTTTTCTAACTAATCGTCTATATCTTCCTTGGTCTGAAAGTGGCTCTCCCTGATCTGGTAAAAGTCTAACATTGGGATCCATAGGGGTATCAACCAGCTTTGCATTCAATAGTCTTGTTTCCTCAAGAATGTCCATAACATACTTCCTTTACGAGATTATTATGTCATTCTTGGATTGTGCCACTTTAGTTCCCAAGAAATAATGAAGTTTGCTAAGATCTTTAGTTTGAAAGTGATGACGAAGGTGCTGTTTTATCTGAGTTATACCTTGGTGATCGCTGCCTAAGATAACAATGTCGTCCACATACACAATCAAATAGATACAACCTCAAATTATATGGTGATAGAAGATAGAGTGGTTAGCCTTACTGCAAGTCATACCAAACTACTGAACAACGGTACTAAATCGACCAAATCAAGCCCGTGGAGATTGTTTGAGACCATACAAGGACTTGTGTAGACGACAAACGAGGCCAGAAGACTCCCCCTAAGCAACAAACCCTGGAGGTTGCTCTATGTAGACTTCTTCTTCCAGATCACTATGAAGAAAAACATTCTTGATATCTAGCTGATAAAGGGACCAATGTCAAATAGCAGCCATAGACAGAAAAAGCTAAACAGAAACCATCTTCACAATTGGTGAGAAAGTGTCACCATAATCCAAACCAAATATCTGGGTATACCTTTTTGCCACTAAACGTGCCTTTAGGCGATTAAGAGTGCCATCAGAGCCAACCTTGACCGTATAAGTCCACCGGTAACTTACAACAGACTTCCCAGAAGGAAGATGAACAAGGTCCCAAATACCACTGCTTTGAAGTGTACACATTTCATCAATCATTGCTTGTTGCCACCCAGGATAAGATAAAGCTTCACCTAGAGATTTAGGAATAGACACAAAAGACAAGGTGGAAAGACAAGCATAATGCAATAAAGAGAGATGATGGTAACTTTGAGTAATATAGTGAGGAGAAGGGTTACGAGTGGATCTAATAACTTTTCGAAGAGCAACGGGAAGGTCTGATGCAAGAGGCATTTCTGGAGCTGGTAAAGGAAGTGGTGCCGGATGAGAGTCCACAGGGGCCTCAGTAACCTCTACAACCTCTGACGGTGGTGGCAGAAGTGGTGGTGGCTGTGGCCGACAATGATAGGCCTGGATAGGGCTAGTAGTAGGGACCAGGGCACCAGCAGGGGAAGGTGGTGATAGAGCAGGGTCAACGGGGATAAGAAGAGGAAAAATAGGAAGGACCTCAGTAATGGGTGTAAGTGACAGGTCAGAAAACTCAAAGAAAGGAACAGACTCGAAGAATGTGACATCGGCAAAAACTAGATAGTGCTTAAGAGTGGGTGAAAAACACCGATAACTCTTTTGAGACCGATGGTAACCGAGAAAAACACATTTGATAGAGTGAGCAGACAATTTGTTAAGACCTGAAGTGACATTATGGACAAAACATGTCGATCCAAAGACTGAGGCGGCAGAGAGTGGAGGGTTTGGTGAGGGAACAAAACAGAATAGGGTACTTGGTTATCAAGAATAAAAGAAGGCATAGATTAATCAAATAGCAAGCAATGAAAACAGCATCGCCCCAAAAACGAAAGGGAACACGACCATGAGACAAAAGAGTCTGAGTTGTTTCAATAAGATGTCTATTTTTGCACTCAGCAACCCCATTTTGTTGAGGGGTATAAGCACATGATGTTTGGTGAAGAATGCCATGAGATGCCATAAAAGCTTGAAAATTCTGAGATAAAAATTCACGAGCATTGTCCCTACACAAAATATGAATCGAAATACCAAACTGATTTTTTATTTCATATAAAAGGTCTGAAAAATTGAAAACAACTTTGATATGTTTTTTATTAAAAATAACCAAGTACACCGAGAATAATCATCAATAAAAGTAACACAGTATTTGGACCCAAAAGTAGACTCAACACGACTAGGACCCCAAATATCAGAATGTACTAAAGCAAAAGGAGACGCAGCTTGATGACACACTCTATCGGGAAACGGACTACGGGTGTGTTTTCCAAGTTGACACGACTCATAAGGTAAACTTGATAACTTAGAAAAGTTCGGCACCATTTATTGTAGTTTGGCAAGGCTAGGATGATCCAATTGAGCATGGATGGTGAGAGGGGAATCTGTAACATAGCACACACGAGAAGTGGCAGAGAGTTGGTAAAGGCCATTAGACTCACATCTGGCACTAATCATTTGTCCCAAACTCCAGTCCTGTAAAATGACAGAGTCTTTAGTGAAACTAATGCGATAATCTAAAGAACGTGTCAAACAACTAATAGATAGTAAATTAAAAGGACATCCAAGGACATAAAGAATTGAATCAACAGACAGAGAAAGGAGAGGATGGACAGTGCCAATCCCTTTGAGCTGTGTTTAGGAACCCTTTGCTAAAGTAATTATAGGTAAATAGTCAGAGTTAGAAAATTTAGAGAAAAGACGCTTCTTACCAGAGATATAGTCAGATGCACCAGAGTCAATGACCCAAGGACCTAAGGGTGGTGACTGAGAGAGACAAGCAAATGCATTACCAGTGTACTCAATAGATGCAGTAGACTTAGAAGCCTGTTGTTGCTCAAATCATTTCAGAAAATTTGCATAGGTAGCCAAAGATGGGGACGGTGGTACAGAAGGCTTAGGTAAATTAAGTACAACATCCTGGGCAACTTTGGCAGTCTGTGAAGGATGGCCATATTTGGTCCAACATCGATCCTCAGTATGACCCAACTTATTGCATAATGTACACTTCGGACAGGGCCTACTCGAGGTGCTAGTGCGAGAACGACCATGATTAACACTTTGGGAGACGAAGGTAGAAGTATCAACTAGAGCCGGGGCTAGGACAGAACCAGAAGGCTACTTAGCCGGGACCCGAAGCAAAGTTGACCAAGTGGAGGACAGAGTGGGGATAGTAGGCGAACCCAAAATCTGATCACGGTTAGTAGAATATTTCAGAGGCAAACCGTACAAAGCCATGAGCATAAAGAAGGTGTTGCGTTGCTCGAGTTCTTGCGTTGGGGTAGCAGTAGGGGGTAGTAACTCATTGAAATCATGGAGAGCACCATGAACCTTTCCCAAGATATAGGTCCATCAAACTAACGAGGAGCAATAATACTCTTTAGGTTGTGACAAACCCCATATAGCCATTGAGTGTCATTAGTATAAAGAACCTTGGCTTGCTCCCAAACAGAAGCACAAGTAGTCTGAGCACGGAAGATCTGCTTGAGAGATAAGTGAATGGTAGACTTGATGACAATGCACAACTGTTTATCAATCTTCTTCCACCTGGGTTGTTCTTCTGCAGGCACAAAGGTAAGGTCCGTGGTGAGGTGGTCTTCATAGCCTTGACTTTCAAGCCACAACTTGATGTCCGAAGCCCAAGTATCATAGTTGTTGACATCTAACTTATCAACGGATAGATGGGTATTGAGATAACTTGTGAAAACTGAAGGCTCATCCTTTGGGTTGTCTTTAGAGCCATTTGGGAAAGTAGAACTTGCCATAGGTTAGAATACAAAGGGCAAAAATGAAAAACACAAGGTACCTGAAGGTCCCAACATAAGGGAACAAGGGGACAAAGATGTCTGATGGAGGATCTGAGGGCAGATTAGCGTAGAAGAGAGCGAGATGATTCAGGCGAGAGGACAGGCAGTCGGACGCTCAGGAAAACGGGTTGCGTAGTGTCTATTTGGCTGCAGTGAAGGGCAGTGCGTGAGGGCGCGTCCCGGCGGTGTTAGGGCTTGGCTTCTGGGGTTTGGCTGGTCAACAGGAGACAATTTCGATGGTGAGGTCGGCAGCCGGAAAAGAGGCGGCGGACTGCATCGAATGGTGGTGACAGCGACGGAGAAAGGAGGAAAAAGGTCGGAAAGACGTCACGACAAGGGAGAAAGGTGACGAGCGCCGAACTCAGTTAAAATTATAACCGAAGTTATTACCTAAGCTTATAGCATAGTGAACAACACCGGATCGTCTCCTTAAGGATTGTAAATGCAATTTGATCAAATTAAGTTAAGTTAGAAAAGGGGGGTTTTGATGGTTCAAGGATCACAGTGACAAGATTTAAAGAGAAATAACAATTAGAAGAATAGTCAATTCAGAAATCTATCCGAGATTGGGTGGATTCAATTATAAACCTTTCAACAAACACTTGAAACACATTTGAATGGTTAACTTGGATCTAACCGAGATCTCAGCATCAGACCCAGAATTCATACTAGACAATCGTCCAGAATTCAATTGACAAGTGATAAACACAAATCTGCAATCGCACCATTCATGTAGATATATGTCAATTTAAGCATCGAATTCAATTAACCTAGGCACCAATCAGTAACCTAACCTCTTCAATTACGTGATTAGTTTAGATCAATCAGTTCTAAGTTTCATCACAAATCTCAATCTTCAGTCATGTGATTAATTTAGATCAATCAGTTCTAAGTTTCATCACAAATCTTAATCTTAAATCAAGATCAAATCAGATCAAACATGAACAGAATCACCATTCATATATTCAAGATCAAGAAAACAGAAGAAGAAGAAGAGAAGAAGAATTCAAATATAAATCAAATACATTACATAACCAAGGTCTCAAGAATCCAAACCACAATCTCTTCAAGAGTCCCAAATTGACCGAAAGTAGCTTAGCCCTCCATTACCATGAAGGAGAGCATCAAAATATACAAAAGCTATGAGAAACTATGAAGAAACAAGAAGAAACTATGAGAGAAATGAAGGAGAATACAACTTGTTATTCATGATAACCAATGGTGCCTTTTATAGAAGTCTAGGGTAACAAAATGACAAAGGGGAATGGGTGGATGAGTGGGGTGGTTGAGTGAAGTGGTTGAGTGGAGTGGTTGAGTGGGTTGGTTGAGTGGATGAGTGAGTGGATTAGTGGATGAGTGGGTGGATTAGTGGATGAGTGGATTAGTTAGGGATGAGATGAGTGGGTGGTTGAGGACGAAAATTTCTTGTCTGACTTGGAAGCCAAAAACGACTAACTATACTTCTGATCCATGAAAAGTACTCTTCATGAAAGTTGTAGATCTTTGTTTTGGCTATAACATGCATATCTGGATCGTCCAATTTGGCTTCCTATAGCCCAAGATATGACCCAAATACCGCAGGTTGCTCAGACCCAACTTCAGCACCTCTGTTCCGACTTGCAAGCTCAAACTGACCCATTATACTTCATTTTTTCAAAAAGTGTTCTTCATGAAAGTTGTTTATTTGGATCTTAACTATCAACTATTCAAATTTCAGCTCATCTCCATTATTACAGCTTGAGATATGATTTTATGAGTGCACACCGTTCGGATTCTAGTGACAAAACCCGTATTCTGACTTCCATGTAAACTTAGGTCCTTTAGACATCTGTTTAGGACTTCGAGCTCTTCATCAAAGTTGTAGAGCTTCCTCCTAGCTTTCCTACAAGGTAAAATTCATGATTATCAGATATCAGGAACTCAAGTTATGGCCAAAATATAGAAATAGTGTCAAGTCTCAATAATGCTAAAAATATTCAATTAGGACCAATTTGAGCTTAAACTCACAAAATCATACCAAACTCAATCAATTAAGAATATGGAGAGTGTAAATGACTAAACATAAGGGTTTCTTAATGAATAAAATATGTGATTATCAAAAGGCCGGCAAACCAGAATAAAAATAAGGTTGGCTAGAAAAAATTTTCACCAGAGGGCGATGGACCCACCGGGTATGTGCGGTTCTAGGATTGTCTCTGTTTAGGCTCTAGATACCATGTTAAGAGAGAAAACAGAAGCATAGGGATTGAGAAACCGCGTGTCTCAACTACATGATGGAGAGCAGTTTATATAGATCTATGACAATAAATACAAAGATTATTGTTATGATTTGATTAGCCTATACAAGGAAACTACATAAATATAAAAGATATTTACACATTTTCAACAGTGTGTTTTAATTCCAGATTGACTACCAGCAAATATGAAAAAACAAATGGTGAAACAAATTTTTTTATGAATTTTAGGATTTATTTTAAACTTGTTGGAAGCTAGGAAACTTGATTTGGTGAAATCTAAGTGTTCTTAGCAGATAGAGAAATATTAGTGTAGTCACTTAAGTGACCAAGTGACCACACAATTCTCTTATGTACTGCCTTGATCTTTTTAAGGCTAAAATGAGATATTTTCTCTCATTTCTCATCTCTTTTCTCAACTGCAATAGGCAAAGGCAAAGGAAAAGGAAAGAAACAACACAAAGGAGGCCAATCATCAACCAAAGAAGAGGAAGGGCATAGATTTGGAAAGGAACTGCTAAGTGATTTCATTTCCGGCCATTGAGGTAGGAGGAACCTTGTTTTTGCTCATTCTTTCATTTTCTTCATCTTGTTCATGAGACTTGGCTTGATGTGAGAATTGAGGTTATGAGTGTGATATGGTGTTTTTTGTAACACCCCAAAATTTATTTATTTTATTATGAATGTTCATTTTATAATATTTGTGATTTTCTGAAGTTTTTCTGAATTTTTATGAGAATGCAGAATATTTTAATATTATTTCTTATTTTACGTGTAAACTGAACGGAGCTGGGAAAATGAGATATTTTTCCCAGAGAACCTTGATCTGTGGAAACATCAATGGAGGATCTTACTAAACCCGAGGTTGGACATGGTTTACGAGGTTTTATGTTTTTCGAGAGAAATTCAACAGACGAATGACAGAACGCTGTGTAAATTTCATTTGTCAGATTAATTAATATTGACTTCTGTTGACTGTAACTATTATCCATTGGATAATAGCATGTAATAAAAATCTTACCACATTATCCAAAATCTACTCTGTGTCACATTCTTTAACTTTATTTACAAAATAAAGATAAAGTTAATTCAAAATCCATTTTAGGAAGCTTCCAAGAAGTTTCCTTATTAACACATTTTCTCTCTCTTCCCTCTCCACTCTTCTTCACGGCAGAGGCCATTTGGGAGCCTAAATATTCACATTCCCACTTTATTACCTTATTCTCACATTTCTAAACACCAAATACACTTATCACCTCTTCTCTCCTTCATTTCTCTCTTCTTCTTCCTCCTCCACCGTACACCCATTTCCTGGAGGCAATCTCCCTAATTTGCTTCACCATCACATTTCTAGCTTTATTACACCATTCCAAGACCATCCTCCTTTGTGGTCATCCCTTAGTTCTTCTTCTTCTTCTTCCCTAATCTACCATTGAAGCTAAAGCTTTAAGCTTTGAGGTAAAGTCTTCAACTTTCTTCTATTTTCTTCTCATTTTCATTTTCCTTGGTCACCTATGTAACCAAGAACTCACCTTTCCATAGTTTGAGTGTATAATGTGGAAGTCACTCACTTTGGTGTTCTCTTAAAGGGGGGAGAACGAAAATCAAAGAGCAAAAAGGAGTAGCACCATTGTGTTGTCTTCATTTAGGTAAGAGGGAGATGATCTTCTTCAACCAATCTTGGTAGTAAGGAAATGTCTTGTGTGGGTTGTTGTTGATTGTTGAATCCATGTATGGACTTCCCTCTTTGTTATATTATTTTTCATGATAGTGTATTTTGTTGGATTTGTATGAGTTATTGATTTTCTTTATATGATTTGGGATGCATGTTTGAGCTAATATGGTGTTGAAAATGTCATAGATTGATTTGGTTTGAGTTTAGATAATTTAAAGATCATTTTTATGCAAGTTTATGCATGGTAATCGATTACAGATTGATTACACAGATGCTGTAATCGATTACCAAGCTCTTGGAGTTACAAAACCGTGATTCTGGGAATCACGTAATCGATTACATCCTGTATATAATCGATTACGGAGATTCTATCTAGCTTGTAATCAATTACCAGGGATGTGTAATCGATTACTAAGCCTCTGGAATTACAAAATCGTGATTTTGGGAATCACGTAATCAATTACACACTGTCTGTAATCGATTATGGAGGTTTTGTCTAGTTGGTAATTGATTACCAGAGTTATGTAATCGATTACCAAGTCCCTGGAGTTACGAATCTTGTTCTGGGAAGCTACATAATCGATTACATTCAATCCGTAATCGATTACAAAGGTTCTATTGAGCTGGTAATCGATTACCAGAGATATGTAATCGATTACCAGAGATATGTAATCGATTACCAGAGATATGTAATCGATTACCAGGGTCTTAAAATGAGATTTTGAGCTGAAAATGATAGAAATATGGTTCCTTATCCCTTGTAACTCAAACAAAAATCTTAAACCCTAGATTTGGGGATTTTATTTCACTTAAATATGATAGGATTGTATATCCAAACCTATAATGGAGAAATGATCTTGAAAGTGAAATTTTTGGAATCCATAACATAGAAATTTTGGTATGTATGAAATGATGAACATGCATATGTTTTGATACTGAGAATGGTTAATCTTAAGTGTGAGTTCCTATATGGCACCAAGTTCTTGATGAAAGTATGACATGTTAATATTGAAAATGAATATATATGTCATTGTGATACGCTATGATGAATGCATCATTGATGAATATATATGATTGGACATTGTGTCGTCATGCATATATGCTGTCCGTTGGACATTATTGAAAAGGCTATGTGTGCATAGGAGTTTGAATAACACCTTTGTGTGGGTGCGAGTAGACTAAGCGTAGGTGTCATATGTTGTTGACCCTGGGGGCGTCGGGGTGTGGGTGTCTCACAATAGACAGTGGTAGCTCCACTGGGGCCATGGGATAGACCAATGCGACACACCGACGATCTTGACTGGGACGCTGTCCTATATCGCGATCAACTGTTGAGGTGCCATGTGTGAGCCATTTGGCATAAATGTTTTTATGTGATGAGCACACTATTTTTAAGGCTAACAATACATTGGCATAACTCATTGATCATTCACTCCGAAAATGTATTGTCTAGCTCCATGGAGTATGAATTTTTGGTACCCTTTACATTGTGGGTTGTCAGTCACAAGGTTCATTGGGCATGAGCATTTATAATTGTAAAATATATTTGCTATTATAGTTGCAATAATTATTTGATTCTTGGGAATGTTGATGTTGTTTACCTGTTACAGATAATGCTTACAGTGATTCATTGTTGTTTTACTCTTATTGCTACTTTCCAATTATTATTGTGCTTGGATTTATGAACTGTGCTTTATGTGAGCGTCCAGCGCCGTTTAATTTTCTTGCTGCCATTTTGGTACTGAAAGTTGGGTGTCTCACCTCTTTCTGTACTTTCTCTATTTGTGTATTCTGTTGGATTGTGTACCTCTGAGAAGACGTTCGTGAAGAAGATAAGGAAGCTCTTGAGTTTCTAGGCTTCTGGCTAGACTACGACTGAAGCTGTTTGAGGATATCGTCGCGCCCCCGTAGGTTCTTTGGCTATGTGCGATTCAACTTTCACGGAGGTCCTGATTGCTGGCACATTAACGTGCAGACGGATCACTGTGTATATCATGGGGAGCTGACGGTGTCCCTTGCATGGGGTCGTTATGATGCCTCCATTTTTTATTTTCATGCTTTTGTCTGGTTGGAGTTTTACATGCCCGTTAGGGACATGTGGGCTGATATGTACTACACCCCACGTGATGACTCCTTTTTGTCCACTGCTCGGGCTCCTGCCCGTTGCTCTGTCGCTCCGATGGATGTTTCCTCGGACGAAGAGGATCCTGAGGAGGACCCGACTACGGTCCCTTCTCGTCAGTCATAAGAGCTGATACTAGTGGTAGCTACTGATGGCTAACCGTTTATCTTTTTGGGAAGCCTGACGTTTTGCTGTACATGCTGGGGTATATCTGTATATCTTTGGGTGGGTACATATTTTGCTTTTTGTACATTCTGGAAATGTAATTAAACAGGCTCTTAAACATATATATGTTGTGTATGTTTCATTTTATGTTGTCAAATTTTATTTATTATAACTGCATTATTTAAGATCTCTACATGTGATGGATTTTAACTTGACTCTCTTAACGCCACTTGGCAATGATCTATAATCTTAACAAAAAACAAAGAATATACATAGTGATATTTATAAAGGAACCTAAATAACCATAAAATGAATCGGGACTACGAGTTTTAAAAACAATTACTATTTTCCGCAATTTAATTTATTTTGCTTATGTTACAAATTATTATTATAGTTATAGTGCGACGTCCTTTCTTCACGGCTACTTATAGAAAAAGGGGCGTTACATTTTTGTTTTGAATCTGTTAGAAAATTTGAGGATGACTTGTTTTTGCTTTGTGGTATGCGTGGTGATGCATTTTTCATCTCTTGAACACTTACTACCTTACTTGAGTTAAAAAAAGGTTTTAGGTTTTAAGGTGATGAATGATGCATTAATCCTTGTTTGAGTGAAATTAAAGTTTTATAAGAGTTACAATGTGTTAATGAATCTCTTTTGATGTTGGAAATTACTTGGAATTAGGTTTTGAGTGATTGGAAGTGGGTTTGTTCCCAATGGAACAATGACCCAATCTGTAGATTTCATTCTAGGTAACCAACACTTGAGCACTGGGATTTGGGCGCCTGAGTGCCCACTGCCTAAAAGGGTGTTGCGTGATGAATGCACCCAGCACTTGAGGGCTAGGTTTCGAGCGCCTAAGCACGCATTGAGCGCCTAAGCACGCATTGAGCGCCTAAGCACTAGGTTTGAGCGCCTGAGTACTGGAGACAGGGGGAAAATCGGGCTTGCTCTGGCTAGTCAGTGCCTGAGCGCTGGATGTTGGGCACTTGGGCACTCAGACCAATTTTGTTAGGAACTTTATTTTATAGAAATGAATCTCCTAATGAGTGTAGTTCTTTCTTTTATGCTTCTTAATAAGTGTTGAGACTCTAATAGGAGTATGTAATGAAGTGTTTATGTGATGAATGTAAATCAATTTGAATGTTAATTATTATGATACTTAACATCATTGTATTTCATGCTTGTAGTTAGGAATGTAATCCAATTGGCATGCTAGTTATTATAATAATTAACATTATTGTTTTTCATAACTATGTTGATAAGGTTAAGTCCTCATTGTTGATAAATCAAGTTGATTTGTAATGCTAATTATGTGAAGTAATTAGACATGATTATATATTTTTTGTTTGTGATTGTTGAAGGATTTGATCTTCATATTTGGGGATAATCTATAATAGTGTGAGGTAGGACGATGCCTTCTGTATTATAGTGATGAGCTGAGGTGAGTCATATCCTCCCTCATTGTTCTAGTAGTTGAGTTGAGGTGGATCATATCCTCCCTCTTTACTAGATATTATCCTAGATGGAAGGCATATGAGGTGGGTTATATCCTCACTACTAGAGGTGATGCTAAACTTTGATAATGTGAGGACGTGCAGTTCCCTCCTTATTGTTGAGTAGTTGAAAGTGGTTATTCTTTCTTTACTCTGAAGACCGCATAGTTGATGGATTTCACTACCCGGGATTATTGAAGACCACGTAGTTGATGGATTTCACAACCCGGAGAGAAGACTGCTGGAACTTGGTTCTAGTGCTTGTTCAAGACTTGGGATGGACTTCCTTTGTTTTGTTTAAGGTTCATGCTTAACATGACATTGCCATGGACTTGGTACCATAACATTATTCATTACATACTTAGGTTATTGTATAGATATAAACATTAGACATAATTTGGCATAGCAAGGCGATTGTATGGCCAGTTGCCACCATGACATTTAAACTCATGGCATTGCAATTGTATGGGCAATTGCGTATTCTTGATGAATGTATAAAATACTGGTTTTGGAATACTTCTACTGAGAATTGTGATTTCTCATCCTGATTGTGTTGCCATGTAAATCCATGTGCAAGTTCTTCAAAAAGGAAGCAGAAGATATATGAAGACTAGTATAGTTTATACGCTTTATATAGACAAAGCTTGTATATATTATACTTGATCTAGTTTGTATGAAAGTTTATGTATTGCAATGTGCCCTATTAAGGCAATAATGTATATATAACTTTTAGTTGATTGTGGCTCTCCTTAATTATTTGTATGAATATTACAAATTTAGTGTATAATATCAGTTAGAAGTAGCATAGCTAGTATTGGTTATTCATATATATGTTAAGTATATCGAGATATCAATATTAGGATATTACAGATATAATGTTTCCAGTTGAATTTTATTCTTTCTCTCCTCTTTTCTTTCTTCACCACCTCTCTCCCACTAAATTTTTCTCCTTATTCAATTTTTCTGCTCATTCTCTCTCCACTCTTTCACATATTCAGCAACAAGAAAGAAAAAAGAAAAGAGAGAAAAAAGATAAATAAGAGAAAAGGGAGAAGGAAGTAGCCAAAAAGGAAGAAAGGAAGAGCAAGAAGAAATAAGAAAAGAAAAAGGGAAGTAAAAAATGTCAAGTTGAGGTAGAAGTGTTTTCCTCAACTTTACCTATCTTTCTCTTATTTCTTAAGGGTTGTGAATTGATGATTGAAGTGAGAATTATGAAATTGTTTTGAGATGGTGAAGATAAAATGATGACTATATTTTTGTTTATGAGACATGAGCTTAAATTTTAGCTTTGATTCTTGATGGAATTTGTGATTGAAAAATGGATTTTTATGATACCCATATTTGGTTTGCTACTTTGAGAGTGATTTGAATGTGTGTGTGTGTGTGTCTATATATATATATATATATATATAAATGATGTTGTGGTTGATGTAAGTTAATTTGGTTTTGAGTTGTTTTGGTTCAAAGCTCTATTTTATGAAAAATTATAGTTGGTAATCAATTACCACGAGTTAGTAATCACTTACCAAGTTGCAAAATGAGTTTCTGGAAGTGTGGTAATCGATTACCACAAGCTGGTAATCGATTACCAAGACCCTACCATGGGGATCCGTCGTCAACTGGCCAAACCTCAGACAACATTTCTTGTTTCAGTACACTACTAGCAAGGAACATCCCAGGTCCATTGAATCTTTATCCAAAATTCACCAAGGCCGCGATGAGCCCCTTCGTGAGTACGTTAAACGGTTCAATATGGCTTGTATTAATGTGGAAAACTTCGATGACAGAATCATCCTCCACTATGTTAGAAGTGGCCTCTAGGATGGTTTCGAGTTTTTTGTGTCTTTGGCAAAGAAAAAACTAGAAACCATGTAAGAATTTCGACAACGGTCTCAAAATTATATAAACCTCGATGAGGCAACTGAGGCCTAGAGGAGTTTGGAGAATGGTGATTTCTCTCACCAAAAAGCTAACCATAATTCCTCATGGACCCGAAACTCCTCCAAGGACAGTCCAACTCGAGGCAAATACTTCAACTACACACTTCTGAACACCCCGTGTGAAACAATTTTGATGGAGGTATTGCAGACAGGGTTTGAGGACATTAAGAGGCCACTCCTTTTGAAGAAACATAAGCAGAAGGACCATTTCAAACTCTGTTCATGGAACAAAAGCTATGACCATGAAATGGAAGGTTGTTATTAACTTCAAGACGCTATCGAGTCCTTGATCAGGGCAGGGTGGCTTGATCAATACATCAGCGATGTCCAAAGTGATGGGTACCAAAGAGGAAGGAAGGAAATGAGACGTAGTCCTCATTGAAGTCCTTCTCCAAATCAAAGACTAAGAACCCGGAGCCCTAGGAGCAAATCCTGGAGTCCACCTCACCGTGACATAGACAACCAGCAGGGCAAGAATCAGGACACTCCATTTTATGACAATGATAACCGTAATGCCCAATGATAGCTGTCGATGTTGCCAAATTAGAAGATATTTGTTTACCAATTCACCAAAAACATGTAGTATGTAGTTTAACTGGGTCGAGCCCTTCTATCATTTCAACTAATCAATTATATTAGGAAATTAGCAACGGAGGGTTTTGGTTGCAGGAGTAATTAAAAGACAGTAATTAAAAGATAAAAATTAAAGATAATAATTAAAAGACAGTAATTAAGGGAAATTAATTAAAAGACATAAATTGAAAGACAATAATTTAAAGGTAGTAAATAACAAAGAACAATTAAAAGGCAGTAAATAAAAGAAAGTAATCAAAGGACAATAATCAAAATGCTGGAAAATGTTGTAAACAAAAAGAGAAAAAATAACCAATCCAAGGGAATCAACAACTCTCAAGTTTAATCCATATTTGACTATTATAGACTCATTCACAGGCTAACTAGATTCTTAGTATGCTTTACTAAATAAGCATCTAGCATTTGGTTAATCAACATTAGATTAAGTCAGCATCCATCTAACCCGTCTAACCCTAAATCAACCTAATACTTAGCATTCAACCAAGTTAGACAATTCATCAAACACCTTTGGTGCATTGCCTAATCTCATGTGAAATCCTCATCCAAGTATGAATTCTCTACTAGGTAAGCACCTAAGATTTGGTCAATCAATAAAAAATGGATTAAGCATCCATTTGACCCTAAATCAACCTCATAGAAGAATTCATGCTAGTTAGACAATACATCAAACACTTCTGATACAGTACCTAGTTTTTTTACAAACATATAATAGTTAAGTAACTATCACATGAACACCAAAACTGAGTTAAGGACTCAGTCAAGATGCAACAAAATCAAGAGAAGGACGAGAGAAATTTGATTAACAACAAGAATGTAAACATTCATCACAAGGTCTCAAGATTACACATCAAAAGTGTTTCAATCCCTAGGATTGATTAAAAAACTTTAGCTCTCCATGAATGGAGAGCACAAAACAGAAAAGTAAAGTGAAGAAAAGTAAAGAGCAGAAATATAAAAGAGAAAGAAGAAATGATGAGAAGAGAGGAGATGGGAGGGGCAAGAGAGAGAGTGAGAAGTGGAAAACTAAATCTCAAATGGAATGCCTTGATTTTGGGCTTCCTATCCCATATAACAAATCCAAAAAGTGGAATTATAAGTTTGTCCCTAGCATATACTCTTCATTTTACAATTAGCTTTAATTGGACACCTAATTTGCAAGATTTGGACACCTAATGAAGGAGTTATGACCAAAACATGTTTAACAGGTCTTGATCCCGTCATCTCTCTTCAGACGTTAAAAACTCTATCAAAACATCACCATTTGGATAAGAGCTCTTCATAAAAGTTGAATGGTTTTGTCTCATATTTCTAATGCCACTGATTTCAGCCCATTATGACTCATATAGCCCAAGATACGACCTAATCTTTGCAAACTGCTCAAGTTCTAGCAACAGTACATCTATTTTGACTTCCAGGCCAAATATGACCCACTAGACATCTAATTCAGCTCTAGAACTCTCAACAAAATTGTAGTGTTTCCTCTCAGATTTCCTACAATGTAAAGTTAATAATTATTTGATGTCTATAACTCAAGTTATACCCGAAATACATAAATAGTGTAAAATTATCATAATGCCCAATTTGAACCCAAACTTATAAATGGTGGCCAAAACCAATCGATTAAGCACAAGAAAGGTCTAAAATGCTGAATATGAGAGTTAACTAATATATGAAAATGATGTTTGTCAAATTCCCCCAACTTAGCCTTTTGCACTCCCGGACAAAAGTAGAAATCCACTACTAGGGGACAAAGGAAAAACAACATAAACTTGAAAGTTAAAAAACTCAAGAAAAACTCACTTTCCAATGATGTTCAAGAATGCAAAAGGAGGGCAACCAAAAATTCAAGGAATTAAGACATTCATGAAATAACATTTCTTTACATCTCAAATCAACAAGCATAGTAACTTCAATTGAAAAGCATAGATCAAGAATGATAGAACCTCACAAGATTTACTCTCAATCTCTCAAGTGTTTGGAAGGTAAGTGTTTCACTCAATTCAACACATGAAAATATGCACTACCATAAGCTTGCTTATTTTCTACTTCTCCACTGCTCAAAACATATGCACACACAAATCAAGAGAACTTTATTCAAGATTGTGGTGGGGGCAAGGTAAAGGAGGGGTGTGATATGTATATTGACAAGTTAAAGACCAAAAAGAAAAAAAAAAGCATTAGGGTTGAGTCCAAATAACCAACATGATAGTTTTATCTCAACTCTATGTAATGCAAATTCCCTTTACATATTCTTTCTTTATTTATTTTTTATTTCCTTTTGCCTTTTTAACTTTCCTTTATACATTTTTTTTTCTAATGCGTCATTCTTTCCTTTTTCATTAACATTTTGCATACTAATTAGTACACCCCACACTTGTTCAAGTATTCATCCAATAACAATGCTAATGCTCTATTATTCCCTAAAGTTAGGTAAGAATGTTGTTTTTCTTTTAAAGCATGTAATGAGCTAAAAATAAAGAATGATCAAATAAGCTCAAAGTGGTTAATCAAGGGAAAATATGCAAGGTTGGCTACTTGGCTAAAATGGCTAATTCAAGAAAAATGTCTCAATCATGTTCATGTATGCATGGAAAAATGTAGTCTAAAAAAGAATCAAAGCAAGTTCTAGAGTAACAATTCCTTGAGTGAAAATCGCACAAGAAAGAATAGAATGACACAAATGCTTAATCCATTCATTAAAAGGCTCAAAGTCTCGCAAGGTATATTTCAATCGAGTTTAATCTACCAATTCAATTTTATTACCAAACTAGTTATTCTCAAGATGAGAGACAATTCATTCACTTATGTTACCTCAATTTATGCATGCTCATAACTTTTAAAACTCAAAGTTTCATTGGACAGCAATTAAAAACACACTTTGTTATGAATATATTTTTTTTCTTTTAAAAACAAAAAAATGAAATTTAGAACATAATTTAAAACAATAAAATAAGAAAAATAAAAACAGAAACATAATGTAAAATAGAAACAGAAAATAGAGATAGTAAACAGAAAAAGCAAAAATAGAAACAATATAATTATAAATAGAAAAATAGTAAACAACAAATGACAATATAGTAACAGTAAATTAACAGAACAAAATAGTAAAAATAGCAAAAATAATAATAATAATTGAATTAAACTAGCAAACAACAACAAAACAGAATGCTAATATTCATCCCTCACACTTAAATTTTACATTGTCCTCAATGTAAAGCTCAAAAATCATTAGCAAACCATCAATATCATCAACAAAATAAGATAAGCAAAATAAAAGAAAGGGGAAAGAAACATCCTTATCAATTGTAGATGGTCGTTTGCAAGTGGAGATCCTCCACTATGTTCTCTTATGCGCCCTTATAGAATGGTTAAGGAGATGTCCATTGACCTTGAAAGTTTTGTGAGTTGCCTCACTTGTGACCTCCACCGCACCATAAGGAAACACCTTAGTAACCATGAAAAGGCCTAGCCACCTAGAACGGAGCTTGCCAGGCATGAGCTTGAGGTGGCAATTGTAGAGGATAACTTTTTTCCCAACCACAAATTCTTTCCTTGCAATATTTTTATCATGGAAAACCTTGGTCTTCTCCTTATAGATTTTGGAGCTTTCATAGGCTTCAAAGCGGATTTCCTCCAATTCTAGTATTGTAATTTCCTTTCCACTCTTACTTAGTCAAGGTCCATGTTGCAACTCTTCACCGCCCAAAATGCTCTATGTTCTACCTCCACCGATAGGTGGCATGCCTTCCCAAAGACAATTCGGTAGGGGGACATCCCTAGTGGTGTCTTGTAGGCCGTCTGGTAAGCCCAAAGAGCATCCTCAAGCCGCTTGCTCCAATCCTTCCTAATAGGCTTGACAATTTTCTGAAAGATTTACTTAATCTCTCTATTTGATACCTCAGCTTGTCCATTTATTTGAGGGTGGTAAGGTGCAGAGACCTTATGAATTACTCAATTCTTCTTCAATAAAGCCTCTATATTCCAATTGCAGAAGTGTGACCCTTGATCACTGATGATAGCCCTCGGAATGCCAAATTTGCAGAAAATGTTTAATCTAACAAAATCTGCAACAACTTTTGAATCATTAGTCTGAGTGACTTTTGGCTCCACCCATTTAGACATATAATTAACAGTAAGCAAAATGTAAACAAAACCAAATGAGACAAGAAAAGGACTCATAAAATCAATATCTCAAACATCAAATATTTCACAAAACAACAAATGTTGTTGGGGCATCTCATTCTTGCGAGAGATATTTCTCATTCATTAGCATTGTTCACAAGATTTACAAAACATAAATGCATCATAAAAAAGGGTTGGTCAATACAATCCAGATTCCAATACTTTCCTAGTAGTACATTGAGGCCCAAAATGCCCACCACATGCAAATATATGGCAAAAGCTAAGAATAGAATGAAATTTATGATTAGGTACACATTTTCTAATCACTTGGTCACTATGGAATTTCCACAGATATGGATCATCCTA
Organism: Ormosia emarginata; assembly: GCA_029884605.1. Taxonomy (NCBI): domain Eukaryota; kingdom Viridiplantae; phylum Streptophyta; class Magnoliopsida; order Fabales; family Fabaceae; genus Ormosia; species Ormosia emarginata. The sequence continues at coordinate 41,080,013 of JAQQTP010000073.1, read as the reverse complement.
CATATAATACTTTGACTCACTCGTTAATTTGTTAATTTGTGCGCTAGTAGAATATGCAAGCAAGACATTAACAACCAAGAAATTTACCATATCAGTGAACCATGGAATGTTACCTTGAAACTGTAAAAGCTGTTCATCAGGGAAGGTGTCATGGATGGGAAGGGGGTTAGCAGCTTGCTCAATTCGGCTCAAATGATCAGCTACCAAGTTCCTTGCTCCACTTTTGTCACGTATCTCAATGTTAACTCTTGGAACAGCAGCATCCACTGAATCAATCTTGGCTTGACCTCAGGTTTCTTTAGGAGGAACTTCAAAGTTGCATGATCAGAAAACACCACAACTTTATAACTAAGCAAATATGATCTAAATTTATCTAATGCAAAACCAATAGAAAAAAGCTCTTTTTTCATGGTGGTGTAATTTGCTTGGACAACATCTAAAGTCCTCGAAGCATAGTAGATCACGTGAGACACTTTGCCCACTCTTTGTGCCAAGATAGCTCCTACTACATAGTTTGAAGCATCACACATTAGCTTGAAGGGGAGTATCCAATTAGGTGGCTGGATAATGAGGGTGGTGGTAAGAGCTTGCTTCAAATGGTTGAAAGCTTTCTTGCATTTCCCATCAAAGTCAAACTCCACATCCTTTTACAGGAGATTGGATAGCGGAAGGACTACTTTGTTAAAGTCTCTAATGAAGTGCCGAAAGAAACCTGCATGACCAAGAAAAGAACGAATTTCCTGCATGCATGTGGGGTAAGATAAAGAAGAAATCACATTTATTTTTGAAGGATTTACTTCAATGCCCTTGCTAGATACTACATGACCTAAAACTATGTCTTGTTCTACCATAAAATTACATTTGAAAAAATTTAGAACAAGGTTAGTTTTAATGCACCTATGTAATACCTTAGCCAGACTAGCTAAACATTATTCAAAGGAAGAACCATAAACAGTAAAATCATCCATAAATACCTCCATGCACTCTTCTAAAAGGTCAGAAAAGATGTTTACCATGCACCGTTTAAAGGTGCCATGGGCATTGCAGAGGTCGAAGGGCATCTGCCTATATGCAAAAGTGCCGAAGGGGCATGTGAAAGTGGTCTTCTCTTGATCTTCTAGTACAATATGGATTTGAAAATATTCGGTGTAGCCATCCAAAAAGTAGTAGTGCGATTTCCCAGCCAACCTCTCTAACATTTGATTAATGAAGGGCAGGGGGTAATGATCAGTTTAGATGGCTTAGTTGAGCTTTCTATAATCAATGCAGACTCTCTAACTGTTCTGTGCCCTAGTAAGAATCAACTCATTATTCTGATTTGCCACTACTATCACCCCAGGTTTCTTTGGAACAACTTGCACCGGGCTCACTCATTTGCTATCAGAGATGGGATAAATGATGCTAACTTGTAATAACTTTGTCACCTCCTTCTTCACCACATCCAAAATCAATGGGTTCAGTCTTCTTTAGGGCTGCCTTACAGGTTTAACTCCCTCCTCAAGTAATATTTAACACATACACGTAGATAGTGTGATTGGCATTATTTCAAGAAATTAATTTTGATGATTACAAACAAGAAAGGATGAATGTGCAGTTGATCAAGCTCCAAGAATATTCAAGAATAGCATATAGGGCTTAGATACTGTGTTAAGGTATTTAGGATTCACTCCAAAGCTCATTCAAATGGTTTTTCACTTAACTTAAATAGGTTTGCGAAATCTTGTTTTAATCTTGTGAAAATGTTTCAATAGGTTAGCAAGTTAGTGACTTGATCAAGAGCAAAATACTAAATTTTTTCAAGAGCTCCTAACCAATTAGGAACTCCACCTAATTGGTTATTCATCAAGTCAGAACATGTCTTTATAATCGTTCTAATTAGTTAAGAACAAGGGCTAATCAGTTATCTATCAAAACAGAGGCATTACCTCTTCATTTGTAGTGGTGCTAACCAATTAGAAGTTTAGGCTAATCGGTTAGTAAGTTTTCTGGAAGAAACGTGAGTTGGTTATTTTAACATCCTAACCAATTAGGATATCTAGCTAATTGATTAGTTGACAACTCAGAAGCTTTTTTAATTGCTTTTAACCGATTAAGTCATTTCACTAATTGATTAGCATTTGTTATAGATGTTACGAGGACCACCTTATATTAGACATAACCAATTAAAAGACTCTCCTAACCGATTAGTCAATTTATCTAATTGATTAGTGAATAGAGTTCTCCTTCTAAATCTAATAATTTGTTTCACCATTTTGCTAACCGGTTAGGCAATATCACTAACCAGTTATCTGGGAAGTTTGAGAGCTCGTTCAAACGGCTCTTTGAAGAGCATTTAATGCTCCTATCTACCCTCAACGGCTCTTATTTACTTTTGGCTATAAATCTAAGTTATTGGGCATTTATGTTGGCCAATCAATCTGAAAAACATTCTTAAGCATTGAACTCACGTTTTCTCTATCTCCAGAAATCATACTCTATTTTTGAGCTATTAGTTGAGTGAATTCTTGATACCCATAAGCTTCAATTTGTATTATCTATTCTTTGAGAGAGTTTCTATCATTTAAATACTTTGTTTATCTTGTAAAGAGGTGAGGTATGTAACATCCCAAAAAATACCTGTTTGTGAATAAATAGTCACTTTATATTATTCTTGATTTTTAGGAATTTTTCTAGAATTTTACGGAAACGTCGAATATTTTAATATATTCTTCGTTTTGCGTGCGCACTAAACGGAACTGGGAAAACGCAATGTTTTCTCTGCGATCCTTGAACTATGGATAAGTCGACGGGGGATCTTACTAAACCCGGGACTTGACACAGTTTACGAGGTTTCGTAAATTTTTGAGAAATCTTAACTGATAAAATAAATCGATACAGCGAAAAGAAAAATTCATCTGTCAGATTAATTAAATACTTGATTCATCAACTCAATAACTATTATCTCTTGGATAATAGTGTATGATAAAAATACTATCACATTATCCTAATGCAACCTACTTTATGTCTAATCTATCCACTTAGATTCAAAATTTAATGGTTAAAATAGCTAAAACTTCTTTGAGAAGCTTTGACCAAGTCAATGACCTATGTGCCCTTGGCTTCCTTTGGAAGCCAACTCTCCCTCACTCCTCTCTCTCACACTTCGGCAGAGCCCTTGGAAGGGGTAAAAGAATTGATTTTCCCATATCACCTCTTCTTTCTTCTTCCGTCTGCTTCTTTCTTCTTCTTCCTATTATTATTTTTCTCCTTCCTTTCTCCGAACCCCACGACACCACCTTCATCTCCCACTCCATCTTCACCAAATCTTCATCTAACTACATTTTCTGGATCCTCTCCTTCTTCTAAACACTTTCCCTTCTTGGAGCATTTAGAGATTCCACCATTTTCACCACCATCTTCAAGTTTCAAAGTTAGAGTTTTTGGGTAAGTTTCAAGACCTCTCTTCTCCTCTCTCTTCTTCATTTTCAGTTACAAGGGTCTTCTAATAACCATTCACATTTCATTTTTCATGTCCATGTGCCATTCTAATCAAGTCACCATTTTTAGGGTTTGGTGGAGCTCAAATCCGAAAATCCCCAAGGAGATTTCTTGGTGTTTCTCTTGATTTCTTCTCTTAGGTAAGAGGAAGATGATCCTCTTCAACCAATCTTGGTTAAGGGAATGTCTTGTATGTGTTGTTGTAAATGGGGGAAAACCATATTGGGTCTCTCTTTTTACCACATTATGTTATTCTCATGGTTGGTAGTTATTTCATTTGTATGACTATAGGAGTTTGTAATGTGTGTTTTGTGGACATAAACCCTGCTTTGTACTTTGCTAAAATGTTTGAAATAACTTGGGGTTGGTTGGGCCACGGTTCTGTAGAACTGAATTCTGCAAAATCCTTGAAAATGCACCAGCGCCTAGGCGTTGTGCATAGAGCGCTTAGGCGCTCGCTGCCCAGAGAAATTTCCCTGTTACGCGGCTTGGTCAGCGCTCAGGCGCTTCGAGCTCAGCGCTTAGGCGCTAGTACGGCGCTACAGATAGGGCGCCTAGGCGCCCGTAGCAGAATCGATTGTATGTTTGTGAATTGATACTGAACTTACCTAGTGATAGATCTCTTGCGTGAATGGCGAATCATGAATACTACTGCATGATGGACCATAAAATATTTTACCTTAATCGATTTTAGTATTATGATATTGGGGATCCGTATGAGTGAATAATTGATAAATTGGAAGATTTGTTCAATGGTAAGAATTGGATTTGACATGAACCTTGAAAGGAAAATAAATTCTAAGTTAGGATTCATAATGAACCTAAAGATGTACAAGTTGACTTGATCCTTATATTATGATCTTATGGGTCCATGTGAGTGACCATTTGTATATTGATGCTTATGTTGGCCTATTATAGCATATTGTGCAATTGTATGAGATTGTGAATCATCCATGTACATGTATAGTGTCATATGTATTATGAATGTCATTGTGGACTGTTTTAAGGCCAAGTTGCCTAGGAGATTGAACACACCTTAGTGCGAGTGCGAGTAGACAAGTGTGGGTCTTGTTACGACCTTGGGAGCGTCAGGGTGCGGGTCCTCCACAGTGGGTAGTTGGTAGCTCCTTTGCCCGTGGGGCAAACCGATGCAAACGCATCGACGATCCAGACTTGACACTGTCCTATATCGTGATCTAGTGTAGAATGTCTATACAATGCCATGATTGTGCACGAGAAAAATTATTGATAGCACTGGCCTCGGCAACCGAGTTACAGACATGTCTCCTGATCTTTCTCTCCGACTGTTTGAGTCTAGCTCCATGGAGTAGGGAATTTGAATATCGTATACATGTGCATCATGAGATGTTTTACAATTAATGATTTCTACCTTATGTGAATTTGAACATGTTGTATTATTATTATGATGATTGCCTGCCTAGAACTGTTTATCTACTTACAGATGCGCTGCCTGATTATTATTATTGTCATTATTTTTGGGATTGTTATGTGGGCGCGATGCACCGTATTATTCCTGGCTGCCATAATTGGTAATGATGGTAGGGTGTCTTACCTCTTTCTGTGTTTCCATTATCTGTTGTTTGTATATATGTATTGTATCTACCGAAGACGACGGCAACGAGTTAGAAGCCCCTGACTTCCCCGGCTTCTGGCCCGACAGAGATTAGCTTTACTGCAGACGATGAGGACGCGTATGCGAGGATTTCTGGGAGATGTGCGTCTGACCTTCCTTGGAGGGCCAGAGTGCTGGCACATCAACCTGAACTCCGACCGATGTATCTACTTGGGGGACGTGTCCATCGCCTTGCCCTGGAGACAACACGAGGCGCCTGTCCTCACCTACCACGTCAGCCTACATCTAGAGTTTTATTTGCCCATCCGTGAGATGTGGGGCGATCGCTACTACACTCCTTGGGAGGACTCCTTTGATTCCACCGCTCGGGCCCCATCCCGTGCTTCTGTGGTCCCAATGGAGGTTTCCTCGGAAGAGGAGGATCCCGCTGAGGATCCTGACACCGTTCCTCATCATCTGAGGGATTGATTTTACTGGTGGCTACTGATGGTCGCCAGTGCTTTTATTTTGGGGGCCTGATGTATTTATTTTGGTGGGCTGTATATTTTGTATATGCATGATGGTTGTATATGCATGATTTCCTTGGGGCGGGTATAGTTTTTGCTTTTTGGATATTCCAGGCTTGTATTTAAAACGTTGTTAACATTCATATATATATAATATATGTGCAAGTTATTCAGCTATAAGTTTTACCTTTTTGCCTTATTTTTACAGCTAATTACATTTGATCAATTGATTCAAAATATATATATATATAATATACCGTCATTTTACTCATGTACCGATAAGTTTAAATAAATTAATCTTGAATAAAATGAACCGGGTCTTAATTGTCTAATTATTAAATTCCCGCATTCTATTTTATTTGACAATGTGACGTTCCCGCTCAAAAAGGGGTGTTACAAGGTATCCCTCTAGTGAAAAAGGGTGAGGTATCCTTTGTTGAAACGAATGTGAGGTATCCTTCAAAGGTGTAAAGAGGGTGAGGCATCCCTCAAGGGTTGTAAAGGGTGAGGTATCCCTGTTTTGAGGCTCAAGCACAAAGGGTGAGGTATCCCAAGGTGTGGTGAGTGCTCTAGTTTGTAAAGGTTGTCAAGCACCTGTTGAAGCTTGAAGATATAGTGGAAAATCTCTAGCGGTTGCTTGAGGGTTGGACGTAGGCCACAAGTGGATTGGTAGCTGAACCAGGATAAACCTTGTGTTTGATCTTCTAAACTCATCTCTTTACATTTGTGCATTTAGTTTATATGCTTGCTTGAATGTTATTCATCTTGGCTTATTTAATTTGTGAGTGAAGTATTCAATCTCATTTATCTATTCACTTCAATTATCCAATAACTTCAACAAAAATTGATAATCAAATATTTTGCGAAATATTTATGAAAATATTTTACATACTCAATTCACCCCTCTCTTGAGTATTGAGGTCACTTGGTAACAGATAGACTAATACTAGGAATGTTCATAAGTGTCCATCTAATTGTTTTCTTATGCTCCCTCAGAATTTGTAGTAATTTCTCTTCTTGTTCATCAGTGAGGTCTTTTGCTATAATCACTGGTAGCTTCTCACCATCCTCCACATATGCATATTTAAGGTGTGCAGGTATGGGCTTCTACTCTAATTTGGGTGACTACATTATGGAAGGAGGTAATCTAGTGGTGGGATCTTCTTCAGCAAACTAAATTTCTGTACAACCAGCAGTTGTTGCATAACTTGTATAGTCATATTCATCATTTTCCAAATATACAAAAATTTCATAACACACATCACACTTGATAGCACCATCACAATCAGCACACGAACATACTAATTTAGAATCATCAAAACCATCCAAATCAAGGAACTCAGCACACAACTTATCATAACTGTCATCAACCAATTCATCAAGCAAGTCTAAAAGAAAAATAGAATGCTCTTCCATGGGATGCTTCATTGCATCAAAGATGTTGAACTACACTAATATATCTCCAAACTCCATGGAAAGGGTTCCACCATGCACATATATTTTCGTCCTTGCAGTCTTGAGGAATGACCTCCCTAAAATGATTAGAACCTTGTTGGATGATGACTCCCCCTCTATATCCAGAATGTAAAAATCAGCATGAAAAATCAACTTATCCACTCTCACTAAAACATTCTCTACCAAGCTTGCTAGGTATGCATTGCTCCTATTTGCCAACTGAATCACAACACCAGTTGCTCGCAAAGGTCTAAGTCTAAGAGAATTTTAAACAGACATAACATCACATTAATTGAAGCTCCAAGATCCCACATTGCAGTCTCAAACTTGGAATTGCCTATAATGCATGGAATTGTAAATGTGCTTAGATCCTTACATTTTTTAGGAATTGGCTGAATGAGGACTGAAACATTCTGTCCCATATTGACTTTTTCATTGCCCTTTAATCTCTTTTTGTATGTGTACAACTCCTTCAGAAACTTGGCATACTTCAGAATTTGCTTCATTGCATCTAGCAATATAATATTGACTTCCACTTTCTTGAAGGTCTCAAGAAGCTCTTTATTCTTCTCAACTTCATCTATCTTTCTGGAGTGAGTAGTTCTCTATGGAAAAGGAAGGGCTACTGCAAGCTTCTGCTACTCATCAACAACTACTGATTTCTTCTTACCTTCAGATATTTGGGTTGGTTCATTAGAAATTATTTTCTTTATTGGTTATTGTTTGCTTGCAAGTTCAGATTCAATTGGTACTTGTGCAGATTTTCCAGAACTCAGCATAATGACACTCACATTCCCATTTGGATTGAGAATTGTTTGTGAAAGAAATTGGCCATAACCTTGGCCCTGTAACTGACTCAATGAAGAGGCCAATTGCCCAATCTAGGTTTCTAAATTCTGTATGGTGGCCTCTGTCCTTTGCTGGAACTGAATATTGTTGGTGGACATCTGCTTCACTAAATCCTCAAATAAGGGTTCAAGTTTTGTGGCTATTGGACTTGGTTATTGCATAGGCTATTAGAACTATTGCCTACTTGGTCCAGCATGAGGTTGAAACTGTTATTGCATAGGTGGTTGCTTGAATGGCTGCTTGTACTGCTGTCATTGCTACTATTGTGAGGTTACATTACCATGTCTCAACTTTGGATGATCTCTCCAACCAGGGTTATATGTGCTGGAATATAGATCATATCTAGGCTATTGCTGCTAGTATTGTGGTTTACTAGGAAAGATACTTGCTGCAGCTACAAAGTGATTTTGAAATATAGAACCATTATCCTGAAGTGTATGGCATCCATTTGTGGGATTAGATGAACAAGAACAAATGCCACACACGCTTGCAAGCCCCTGCATAGGTAATTGTTTTCCCATTGCCAACTGTCTCACCAGGGAGGTCAACTCATCAAGTCTATGCTCCATTCTCTATTAGTCCGCATGAGACACATGAAGCTCATTGACTCTTATGGTTAAAGTGATCATTTGAGTACCAAACTGTTGGGAATTGGCAGCTATGTTAGCGATTAAGTCTCTAGTAGCAACTGGAGTTTTATCAACCAATGCACCTCCACTAGCGGCAATAATTATACTCCTACCTATAGGCAACAAGCCCTCATATAAGTATTGGATTAGCAACTGGTCACTAATTTGGTGGTGGGGACAGCTTGAGCATAATTTCTTGAACCTTTTTGTGGTACTCATGCAAAGTCTCTCTTGTCATCTATCTTATACCACAAATGTCTTTTCTAATGGCAGCAGTTCTAGATGCAGGAAAGAACTTCTCCAAGAATAGCCTTTTTATGTCATTCCAAAAAATTACTGAACTTGTTGAAATGTAGTATAGCCAGTCCTTGGCCGCATCAGCAAAAGAGAAAGGGAATGTTCTTAGCTTGATGTGTTCCTTAGGTATCCCTTGTGGCTTCATGGTTGAACAAACTACATGAAACTTCTTTAACACTATGTTTGGATGACAGGTAAAGAGGGGAACAGAAAGGAAATGGGGGGAACGGAATTAATTTTTTGTGTTTGGGAGTTTTAAAATGCATAGGAACGGAACGGAACACAGGGGGAATCATTTCCCCCATCTTCCCCTCAAATGACCAATTTTTGTTCCTCCCAAAATTGAGGTGGAATGGGGGGAACACATGTTCCGTTCCGTTCCATTAATGAATCTTCCAAACAAAGAGGGAGGGAACTATGTTCCATTCCTTTCCTTTCCTTTCCAATCCATCCCCACCTATTCCGTTCCGTTCCGTTAATGAGAAAACATCCAAACACAAGGTAAATGCTTATGAGAGTCCTCACCTGCAAGACCATGAAACTTTGGCAACAAATGTATCAATCCATATTTAAGTTCAAAGTCAGCATCAAGATCAGGATATTGAATCCCTAAAGGCTAGTAAGTAACATCAGGAGCAACTAATTCATTAAGGGTCCTATTATGCATGTTATCACCCATACTTGCAATACCACTTAAGATCTCAGGTTCACTTTCAGTTTCAATATCAAATTCAAGTTCAGATGCAATTCTTTCACCAAACCTAGGAGCTCTGTTAAGTCTATGCAAGGTTCTCTCAATGGCATGATCAATATCAAGTAAATGACTAGTGGAAGACCTAGTCATGCAACATATAAAGTACAAAAATACAAAACATGCAAAATAGACTGCACAACACTAAAATACTACCAAAATAAATCTAGTTAACCTATGCACACATTTTTAAAAAGGTATAAGACCACCACAACATGAAAACTACACAAAAATGAAACTAAAAAATGTAATAAAAAATCTTTTGAAAAAGTGATCTAAACGATGGAATTTGGGCAAATAAGAACCTCACAAGTTGTGAGCCATGTTTATTAGGTCATTTTCCTTCAACTGACCAAGTTTCAGCTTATTCTGGGCATATTTGTTCGTACAAAATTCAGAAAAGTCACCTGAAATCACTTGTTTTTGCTTGAAAACCAACAAAACAAGCAACAAAGGGGTTAGTAAAGGATTAGTAGTCAAATATACTCCTAATAAGATTAATCAAAATCAGAATGATCCCTAACAACAGCGCCAAAATTTGATAGTTGTCGAGGCTACCAAATTAGAAGATATTTATTTACCGATTCTCCAAAAACTTATAGTATGCGGTGTAACCGGGTCGAGCCCTTAGATGATTCCAATTAATTTAATTATATTAGGAAATTAGCAATGGGGGATTTGGTTGTAGGAGTAATTAAAAGACAGTAATTAAAAGATAATAATTAAAAGATAGTAATTAAAGAAAATTAATTAAAAGACAGAATTCAAGATGCCTCAAAATGTTCCATGGATCTTCTACTAGATACGCATCCAGAATTCAATTAATTAAGATTAGACAAATTAAACATTCCTCTAAAACCCAAATCAACTTAAAAACCAAGATCCAGTCAAGCTAAACATTTCATCAAACATATTCAATGTCTTGTTTAGTCCTTGTAATTCATCCTTCACATATAATAATTACACAATTATCATATGAATAACCCAATCAAATTAAGCAACTCAATCTAAATTAAGCAATTCAATCTGAATTAAGCAAAAGATGAAGGAGAGAAACTTGATTAATAATTGAATGTAGAACAATTAAAACAGAATCTCAAGATTAAGCATCAAGAATGTCAATTCCTTGAATTAATTAAAGGATATACCCTTCCATGAATGGGAGGGAAGAACTCAGAAAAAGAGAGAAAATCTAAAGAGAAGAGAGAGAAAAGAGAGAGATCTAGATCTAGAGAGAGAATGAAAAGTGTAGAATGAGAAGATGAGTCTCGGATTTCTACTTCTCCCTCTTATAACTAACCCTAATTTTGCCTTACATGATCAGAATTCTAAGGGGTACAAAGCTGGGTCAATTAGGAATCATTGGGCTCAAGTCCCATGATGTGAAATTGGCAAGTGCACTGAATCGCAAAAGTAATAAAAAGTGAGTAAGAGTATTATCCCACGAGGATTAAATTATTAATTACTAAACTCACTGAAAGTGACACTATTTAAGCTAATGAAATAGAGAGTTGCAAATTCAATTAAAAAGAAATATAAGAAAGCAAAACAATAAATCAAAAGGGTAAAAAATAATAGTATTAAAGAGATAGGATTCAGACTTCACTTGAACTCTTTAAATGCACATTCAAATATTAGTTTAACTATGTTCTATTTCAATGATTTATGGTCAATTTCTAAAATTAATTAATACACAATCTCTTGGTATATTAATCCTCTTACACTATTTGAAATTAACTAATCCCTTAGTCTAACTCTAAATAGAAAGGCATTATTAAGAACGAGGGAATCAAAAGAAAGACCACATAACCCACAACGATAAACTATGGCATTTATCACAGGTTCTAGGTTCATGCAAATTTTTCTAAATCATACATTAACCCAAAAGATCATTCCCAAATTGGCCAAATTTAGAAAAGTATTAAGAAAAGAGATAAACACATAAATCATGAAATAGAAACATAAATTAAACCCATAAAAGAAGTTACACTATCAAAGTATCAAGATTCATCATCACCCTAACAAAAAAAGTTTAGTTACACATGGAAAACGAAGAACACAAAGGGAAGAATATGACAAACTCCATCATAGAAAAGTGAAAATGTTGAAAAAAAATTCCTAATCTTCAAGCCTAATTGCGCCCACACCACTTCAGAGTTTGTGTCTTTTGATGGCTGTTGTGTTCTGTCCAAGTGTGTGTTCAATTTGGTAAAACTTTCTTATTTATAATTAAAATAACGTGTCAGCCCATACGTCCAGCTCCTGAACGGTGGGCTTTTAACGCTTGAGCGTTGGGCCTTCTTGGAAGCACGTGGCTCCATATGCTCTGCACGTTTGAGCGCTCACCTCCTAATGCTTGGACGCTGGGACACCAGAAAGATTTTCTTGTTTCTGCCATGCCAACGCTCAAGTGCTAGCTTTTGGGCGCTGGACTACCATAGTGCTTTTTTCAACTTTTCTTCCTTGTTCAAGTGTCTAGTCTTCTTCCATAAGTAATTACCTAACAAAAACAAAATAAAAATACAATAATAAAAACAAAATTTAAAATAATAAAACTTAAGAAAATTTGAGAAAACTCAATCAATAAGATTAGAAGAGAATGAAGACCCAAAATTTGAACCATCAAAATATGAATTTTTAAAGGTTCATCACTCCCCTAAACTTAAGATTTTGCTTGTCCTCAAGTAAAAAGAAAAAGAAAAAAACAAAAAATAAACAACTAAAAACTCAAAATATGCAGACTCAAACATGGCATTACCGGTATTGAAAATCATTCATATCCTCAGAAATTGCTTCACAGTCTAATTTCAAAGTGTCACAAATGAGCAATCCATTTATCACATTGTCTCCCACTGCAACTCTCATGCAAAAATGACTTCCCAAAAATATGAATGAAAGACCCAATCTCTTCATAGAGCACAAACCTAGGTAGGTTCATAAAACTACAAATGCACATCAAACCCACATCCATAGGGTTGTTCTTCATCTCTCTCCACTAATGTAAATAGCACATAACCCAAGATCAAAAGGGTCTTTTAAAGCTTGTAATGTGAGGCCAAGGGTGAGGGTTAAGAAAGAAGGGATAGGATAATGAAAGCAAAAGTTGAGATACATAATCATGCATAATTCAAAATTCAAGCCATAGAATGTAGAACAAGTGCAAAACGGAGCAAAAGAATCAACACTTTATTCATCTCCTTTTTTTCTTTTTTTTTCAACAACTTCCACCCCCCAAACTTATTTCTTTGCAAAACTTTAGGTGGACTTTCTCTTTTTGAATTTTTTTTTTATTTTTCAGTTCCATAAATAATTCATGCACAAAAATAACGAAAGCCTGAATAATAAAATAATATACGATATGCACTCAACAAAGGTTATGTAAAAAAGGAATTTTTTTTATGTGGGTATAGGAAAGGTAAATGTGGGTAAAGAAAAAAAATATAGACTAAACAATATCAAGGCTGCAAAAAGGGACCTAAGGATATACTGTGTGCACAGGTTAGTTTGAAAGACTCAAACGGTCCAAAGAAAGCCCTTATCATTTCCTTAATCATGCACTGCATAGGATTTCGCCTCAAGAAAGAATCTAAGAACTTCTAGATGCAAATCATCCACACACATGCATTTTCATAAACTTTCTCTGAGCCTGATATGTAATTAAATTCTAAGGTCTATCAAACATAAAGATGGGAAGAACATCCATACATAATTGAAACAATAGAGATAAATATAACTCATAGATTCTCATGTGATAGCCCAAGAAATTAGATCAATCTACAATTCAAGCAATCATTGGATATTCAACTCAACACACCGGTATGCACAAAATAGATAATGAAAATAAAACACAAAAAAATGTGAAAATAAAATACTAAAGAAAAGAAAAAAAACTTTTTTTAACGGCCGACAACTATATACATCCCCCTACAAAGGCTCCGAACTTAGGGAGACACTTAAGCCGACTCAACATTACTTTCAAAACAAAAATAGAAAAATTTTGTCAATCAATAAAATAAAGAAATAACAAAACAAAAAAAATATATCAACACCGAAAGAATAAAATAGTAAAGAAAAGGAAAAGAAAATTTGGGTTGTCTTCCAAAAAGTGCTTGTTTAATGTCATTAGTTTGACGTTGCTTTTTATTTATAGTGGCTTGAAATAGGAGAAATATGATGACGCCTTTCTTTTGTCAAATCTTTGCTTCCATACTCGGTCAATGGCCTCAGAATTACCTCCAAAAGCTTTTTGAACTTGACCCGAGCTTAATGGTCCTGTCTGCAATGAATCAGCGGAAACGAGGGGATCTTTTGCTATTTCAGCAATCTTTGAGATAGAAGGACCTTTTTCCTTTTCATCAACCAACTTGAAAGTGGAAGAGCTAGCATTAATTAATGAAGGGCTCTTATTAACCAAATCCTATTGAGCTTTACCTTGAATGCAATTGACGGGGGCATAGAGATCTGATGTTGGTGCAAATTTATCAAAAACATTAATAATCACCTGATCATCATCTACCCTTAAAATGAGCTCACCTCTTGGTATATCAATCAATGCTCCTGAAGTAGCTAAGAACGGTCTTCCAAGCATGAGGGGAATATTAGCATCCTCGTCTATATCTAGAATCACAAAACCAGCTAAGAAAATAAAGTTGTCCACCTTTACTAATAAATCTTCAACTATACCATATGGATGTTTAATTTGTAACACCCTCCCTAGGGTATCACATGTCTGACTCCCGACTCAAAATCTGAAAAGAAGTTCACACAAAGTTTGAGTTATAAAATATGGATTTTAAAATTTCTTCCGTACTGAAATGTAAATTCACTGAAAATATTAGGTAATATTGAAAATCATATTTCAACTATTCATTATGCAATATTGTCACCAATTAATATTTCACAATTTAAAGAGAAATATAAATTTAACAGACTCTTTTTTTTTTAACAGTAGCAAACCCCATGACGGGTCCTACTTAATAGCACAGTACAACACTAACGTTAAAACTTAACATACTTATTCTTTGTGTATCCATCTTGTTGCATCAGACATCTGTTCTACATCTGTTCTTTGTCAACACTGCACACCTTCGAGTCCTGAATGTCCACTCCTTATTGTTGTCACCAATCTCAGAGTATCCATTGCCCGTTATGTCTAAGACAACTCGATCCTTCTATTATTTGATTTTAACAGTACAGACACAGCAAAACAACATAACAAAGAGATGAGATCACCTACACCAATACTAACATGGCAGCACAAAGATAACACAAACAACATATCATACAGATATATCATACCAGAATTCCAATAATGCACTCAACATTAATCAACTATCATCATCATACCATTAACATTATTATCATCACACAATAATCATAATAATGTCATCAACATGATTATCATCATCATCATCCAAGTATTCAAAACAATTGTCACTGCCAATATTCCTCAATTAATATATCACACAGATATAAATGTTCAGATTATGCATGTACACAAGACTCGATTTCCTACTCCATGGAGCTAAAACTCAGGTCGGAGAAATGATCGAAAAGACCTGGCAGTACCACGTGCCTCAGACCACGTGCTTTAATTCTCATTTCAATTTTTGTACATCTAGCACATACACGACAGTCTTTATCAAATCTTGATTAAGAATAGTGCCTCAGTCAGGATCATCGGTGTGTTGCATCGGTCTAACCTACGGGAAGAAGTGCGACCAACCACCCGTGTAAGCAACCCGCACCCCGATGCCCCCAAGGTCAACAAGTGACTTACACTACGCATATCGCACCCACTCAAGAGGTGTGTTTCTCCTAGGCAATCAGCCATATCCAGTCCTCATCAAACCATTCCAATGCATGTATAATGCACCAAATACTAATCACAGGTATAATACCAATCACAGGTATATCTCATAATTTCTCAGATATAGTTTATACAATGCACGAATATATCAGTGCAAGTCTAACCACAAGGGCCATTCTTTTCAAATTCGTTTGTCCAATTAAATCATATACCTCAATCATGCACCACGTGCTAATAACAAGCAAAACTCATTGTTTTCAAAACAAAACTCATTGTTTTCTACAAACGAGTGTATGACAATTTGGTTCAACAAGAATCATCTTGTATTTTTAATAACAAAATCATCTTATCATGTTTTCATAGTTATAAAACACTGTTGTCGTGTTTTCACAAAATTGCGCAATATTCCCGTTACGTTTTCACAATTCCACAACACTTCTGTTGCGTTTTCAAAATACCGTAACACTTTTGTTACGTTTTTAAAATTCCAAAATGTTTTTATTACGTTTTCAAAATACCACAACTCTTCTGTTACACCACGTACTAATTTTTCAACATTTTTCTCAATCGCGTAAAAATATACGTTTCTCAAATCGCATAGTCTTTTTTCACTATTTCAAAATCGCGTAACTTAAAAATTATTCTTTTAAGTCGCGTAAATCATTTTCCATCATTCTCAAAATATTTAAAACACTTTCCAAATCACATAACGATTTTCTGTCATTTTCATAATCACGTAAAAATATTCTATCACTATCCAAATCACGTAGTGATTTTTCAACAATATTTCAGTCGCGTAAAATATTTAAACGCTTTCCAAATCGCGTAGAAATATTTAAACATTTTTCAAATCGCGTAGAAATATTTTACTGTATTTCAAATCATTTTTAAGATACGTAAAATATTTTTCAACATTTTACAATCACGTAAAATATTCCTCAATATTCCAAAATACTATTTTGGACTTAAATAAATCAATATCATTTTCAATACATTTTTTTTCAAATTGCGTAGCTTAAAAATCACATTTTTAAGATACGTAAAATATTTTTCATCACAATTTTATTACAAAAAATATTTCTTAACCATCAAAAATTCCTTTCAACTTTTCTCAAAATAATATAACTTTCTATTTCATTTTTTTCACATTTTCTTACTCAAGAAAATCTTTTTCCAAAATATAATCTACAAAAATCACTTTTCCATTGATATAAATCAACGTTTCAAAATTTAACATTTTCTAACGTATTTCAAAACTTGAAAATAAGTTATACGTTAGTAAATTTTCAAAATACCATTATATTCTTCATTTTTCCCAAATCATTTCCAAACACAACCTTCTTCAAAATAAATTGAAGTTCAAACATTTTCAACCCCTCTTTGTTTTTCGTTACAAAAATTTCTATCCTCTCAAGTGATAAAACACTCTGATTCCCTTTCCAAATTCTTTGTATTAAATCAAGTTACGTTTCCACTTTGAAAATCACTTTGTTCATAAAAATTAAGGCATTACAAGCCTTCAAAAACATGGACATGACTTTTGAAACCATCAAATATTTTTCCTTCTAAATTGATATGGTTTTACACAAACAAAACCATTAAAATTTTATTTTCAAACTGAAATACCAATGGTTATAAAACCAAACCCATTTGTTCAAATTCATTTTTACTTTCTTTACAAATTCTTTTTCACTTTCTTTGCAAATCCTTAAAATCAACGTTTGCTCGTTTCATTCAAAACTCATGTTTAGAAAAACACTTAGGATCTTTTTACACAAAATAAATCAATAAAGATCCTTCAAAACCATGTTCTTGTTCTCTTGAAAAAAAACATATCCGTTGTTTATTTTCCATACTCTTCAAATCAATCCAATTTTTAATCTTTCATGAAAATCTTAAGTTATAAACACCTATGTTGAGGTGTCTTGACCGAAAATCTCATAGCCTTTAGAACCAAGAAAATTCATTTTTTTCTCCACTTCATAATTTTCATTAAACAAATCAACTTCCTTGTTCTTGAAAAATTTCAACATGAATCTCTAATTATAGGCATCAAAACCGTAGCCCTCTCCTTGGCCATTGAAGCCAAAAATTGGTTTCCTTTCCATCATCAAATCATGGCATACACATACATACACATCATATATATATATATATATATATATATATATATATATATATATATATATATATATATATCAAAAGCATGCCATATTATCATCATGCATAGTATAAGCATACCATTAAAATCATAAATTCATGCAAAGCATATTAAGCATAGGCAATTAATCAAAGCTCATAAACACCCACAAATTAATTACATGACCATGGATATGAATCCTCACATGGATTTAACATCCATCAAATATAAGACCATCTCTCACCACCATGCTTGGTTGGTGAGATAGATCTCCCTCTTACCTCTTGAAGATCCTCAAAAGCTCTTTGTTTTACTTCTTTTTCCAAGTCCTTCACCACCAAGGGCTTCTCAAATACGAAACAAAATACATAAAAATTAGTATACTAAGCTTGATTAAGAGGAACCATGGATCAAACATGGTTTAGATCATGAAAAAGAAAGAAGAAATGAAGTTTCCTTACACTTTACCTCAAAAACCCAATAACTTTGATCTTGAAGAAAGTCTATGAAGATGAATGATTTAGAGAAAATATCCAACATGAAAGTTGCTTAGAATATCATGTAGATTCAAGATCTATGGTTGGATGAAATTAAAAGAGATTGGATGGTGGTTTTGAGTGTCTTGACCGAATGGTTTCTCTTGAAGGACAAAGATGGATTTTTTTATTTTTGATAGAAACTTGAAGCTTGGATTTGAAGCTCAAGATGGATGATTTTGGAAAAACTCATAACTAGAGATGTTCTTAGAATGGTGTTTAGGTTTAGAAAATCAAGTTGGATGAAATGATAGAAATTTGGATGATGACTCTAAGGTGCTTGACCGAAACTTGCTTGGAGAAGAGAAATGGAGAGAAAACTTGGTAACTTAGCTTCTTGAAAATGTTTAATGATGACCAAGGATGGCAATAATGGTCTTCAAACTTTTTCTATGGCCTTAAGGCCTCTCAAAACCATGCACCCCCTTCAAGTCATCTCCTAAGGATGCTAACAAATCAATTATGAGTAATTTGTCTCCAAAAAGTAGTACATGGCCATATGATATATGTGCTAAGTCATCAAAAATTGACTTACTTTTATTTAAATTCTTACAATTGATCAATAATGACCAAGAATGGGTAATAATGGTGGTCTTCAACTTTGCTACTCACTTAAGCCACCAAAACCGTAGCCCCCCCCTCCAATGCATTCTCCTTGAATGCAAATTGATCAATAATGATCAATAATGATACACCATTGACCATGACATGTAATAATGGTCATAAAGTTTGTTTCTTTGTCTCCTAAACAATCCAAAACCATCCCTTCCATGCATGCTTCTCCTTGTGCATTTAATTATTTGTCATCATTATTAGCCACCATCTAGAGCATTTCTAGCCATTGATTAATTCAATGGTTAGGATTTAGGTAGACTTTTGATTTAGAAGACTTAATCTAGGCCATTAGATTTTTCTCCTTGAAATTCTAGCCATTAGATGTGTCTCCAAAATTAAGGGTCAAGATTACTCCTTCTTACTTTTAATCCAAGGGTCATAATTAGTCTTTGTCACTTTTTAAGACTAAATCTTCACCATTGATTAAATCTAAATCCAATGGTCATAAATGGTCCTTGTTACTTTACAAGACCAAATCTCCACCCTTAATCAATTCTATATCCAATGGTTACAAATGGTCATAGTCACTTTATATGACCAAATCTCTACCCTTGATTTAATCTCCATCTAATGGTTATAAATGATCTTATTCACTTTTAAGATCAAATCTCTACCGTTGATTAAATCAAGATCAAGTTTCCATCGTTAATTAAATCAATGGTAGATATCCAAACCACCAAGGTTGACTTAAGCAATATAATTTCTATTTTTATCTGCTAAAACCCCACGAAATTATATATTTACTATATTTTTATCACTCGATAAATAAATACAGTACAAAACACAGTACAAGAAATTTTCTAATACTGTTTCCAGATTCAGGTTTAGTAAGATCCCCTGTCTCAATCTAAACAGTACAAATTTTTCTATGCGTAGAAAAATTTTTGCTTTGCGGGACCCACCTAGGCCCACGTATGGTTACCTGGGCCCACATACACCCTCTGGGCCCACATACACCCTCTAGGCCCACAGATAGTAAAAAAAATTTTATAATCATCCACAAAAATCACAAATATTAGAAAACGCACAAATATCAAATCAGATTTCATAAAATAATTACCTAATGGTAAAAATTAAATTACGTAAAGTTTTCCCCGGGCCGAAAATTTTTATTTTCCTGACACGGAGTAAATCACTCAAAACTATCAAATACGCTGACGGAATACTCAATAATTTTACAGTGCACAGAAATTACTAAATAGTAAAATTCTGTTAACTGTCAAAATTACTGTTTAAGAGATACAGAAATTTGGGGTGTTACATAATTCACCGATTAACTAATTAAAGAGACATTGTAGTTGGCTTCACTTTTTCAATTCCCAATTTGTGAAGGATGGACAATGGCATTAAATTAATGCTAGCTCTTAGATCACACAGAGCTTTCTCAACATTCAACTTTCCAATGGTACAAGGGATATTAAAACTTCCAGGATCCCTTAACTTGGGTGGTAGCTTCCTCTAGATAATGGCACTGCACTCTTCAGTAAGTGTTACAATCTCATCTTTTTCCAATTTTCTCTTCTTAGACAACAGTTCTTCAAGAATCTGACATAAGAAGGCATTTGTTCAAGTGCCTAAGCAAAAGGAATATTTATCTGTAATTTCTTAAACACATCCAGGAATTTCAAGAATTGTCTTTCTTGCTTCTCTTAAGTGTCTTTCTTCAACCGCTGAGGGAAGGGAAGCCTAGCATACAAAGAAGGATCAATAAGTTTATTTTTCTCACGTTCCTTCTTTTTTCTCCGCCACTTTGGTAACTCCTCTTTATCTTTTTCCTTCTCAATCTTATCTCCCTCATTATCAGCTTGCATTTAGACATCTTGAAGTGAGTCATCTTCAATGAGGATATCATCTTTTCCTTTTTTAGCTCCTGAAGAACTAGGTGCTACTTTCGTGTTTTCTTCCAACTACTTACCACTTTTCAAAGTAATTGCATGACATTGCTCCTTTGGATTTACCACAGAATCACTTGGAAGACTACCTTAAGGTTTCTCTGTGAGATGTCTAGCTATCTGTGCCACCTGATTTTCTAGACTTCTGATGATCACCTCATGATTTTTAAAATTAGCCCTCGTCTCCTCCATAAAAATGCTGGTACTAAGGGCAAGTTTCTCCAGAATACTTTCAAGATTAGATAACTTATCTTCGGGAGGTTGAGAAGATGAAGACAACTAAGGTTGATGTAGTGGAGGTGCTAGTGGTCTCAGCATATTCTGGTTGCTCCATGAAAATTTTGGATGATTCGTCCACCCTAGATTATATGTATTAGAATATGGGTTACCTTGTGGTCTTGAAGGATTTCCTATATAATTTACCTGCTCTTGAGGAATGAAACCAGAGTTGCTTGCCTCACATCCACCATTAGCATGGTTACCTCCACAGAAATCACAAATGAGAGCCTGATGGTTCATTGAATTCACTTGCAAATTCCCAACTTGTTTGGTAAGGATGGCTAACTATTGCGTCATACTTTTATTCTGCGAAAGTAAGGCATCAAGAGTACCGAGCTCCATAACTCCCTGCTTGACTACTTCTCTTCCACTAGGCAACTAATATTCATTGGTAGTCATAGTCTCAAACAATTCCTGAGCTTCTTCAAGAGTCTTAGTATTCAAAGATCCACCTGCAAATGCATCCACCATAAGTCTTGTGGAATGATTCAAACCATTATAAAAGATCTGCACCTGCTGCCAAACTTCGAAAGCATGGTGTGGACATTTTCTCAAAAGCTCCTTAAGTATTTCCCATGCTTATAGAGAGATTCTCCTTGATTTTGAGTAAAGCAAGCAATCTCACTCCTTATCTTCACAAACATAGATGAAGGGAAAAACCAAGTGAGAAACTTACTGACCAGATCATCCCATGTGGAGATGCTTCCTTGAGGCTGGGCTTGTAGCCAGCTCTTGGCTTTGTCTCTCAAAGAAAATGGAAAAAGTCTTAATCTAATGGCATCATTGCTGGCTCCATTATATTTGATAGTATCACAGAGTTGCAAGAAGTTAGCAATGTGTAATGAAGAGTTGGTTTAATTTCAAAATTATTAGCTTGGATAGCAGGTCACACAATACTGGTTGAGACATTTTCAGAAGATGGAGTTGCATAGTCAGCTAAAGTACGTCTTCTTTGTACAGTAATATTCTCAGCCATCTTTTCTTCTTTAATTATCTTTCCTTCTCTAATTACTTTTCTTATTGGTTTTTCTATTCTTATTATCTTTGGATCAAAAAGTAATTCTTTTGACTCTAAAGAACCTTGCATAACCAAACAAACAAGCAAACCAGAATGAAATAACAAAAAGAAATTAAAAATAAAAAAAAATAAATGACTAATAAAAATAAACAAAGAAAACAAAAATAAAAAGAAATAAATTAAAAATAAAAATCAAGAAAAATAAAATTAAATAAGAAAAATAATTATCTATAAATAAAAGAAAAATTTAAAAAATTTAAAATCAAAAATAAAAATACACAATTAAAAATAAAAATAAATAAAGAAGAAATAAATACTTAAATTAGCGTCTTTTTAACTACTATTTAATATTAATAACAATAATCTCCGACAACGGCACCAAAAACTTCATGTAAAATCGGCAAGTGCACTGAATCGCAAAAGTAATAAAAAGTGAGTAAGAGTATCGTCCCACGAGAATTAAGTTATTAATTACTAAATTTGTTGAAAGTGATACTATTTAAGCTAATGAAAAAGAGAGTTGCAAATTCAATTAAAAAGAAATATAAGTAAGCAAAACAATAAATCAAAGGGGTGAAAAATAATAGTATTAAGTATTGGGGTTCAGACTTCACTTGAACTCTTCAAATGCACATTCAAATATTAGTTTAACTATATTAATACCCAATCCCTTAGTATATTAATCCTCTTACACTATTTGAAATTAACTAATCACTTAGTCTAACCTCAAATAAAAAGACATTATTAAGAACAAAGGAATCAAAAGAAAACCATATAACCCACAACGTTTATTCCTAGCGATTATAGAAATTATAGTGCTTATCACATATTCTAGGTTCATGCAATTTTTTTCAAATTATACATTAACCCAAAAGATCATTCCCACATTGGCCAGATTTAGAAAAGCATTAAGAAAAAAGATAAACACATAAATCATGAAATAGAAACATAAATTAAACCCATAAAAGAAGTTACATCATCAAAGTGTCAAGATCCATCACCCCCTAACAAAAGAGGTTTAGTTACACATGGAAAAAGAAGAACACAAAGGGAAGAATATGACAAACTCCATTGTAGAAAAGTGAAAATGTTGAAGAAAATTCCTAATCTTCAAGTCTAATTACGCCCACACCACTTCAAGGTTTGTGCCTCTTGACGGCTACTACGTTTTGTCCAAGTGTGTTTCAATTTGTTGAAACTTTCTTATTTATAATTAAAATAATGTGTCACCCCACGTGTCCAACACCTGAGCGTTGGGCTTTTAACGCTTGAGCGTTGGGCCTTCCTGGAAGAACGTGGCTCCATACGCTCTGCGCCCTTGAGCGCTCACTTCCCAATGCTTAGGTGATGGGATACCAGAAAGATTTCCTTGTTTCTGTCATGCTAGTGCTTAAGTGTTAGCTTTTGGGCACTGGACCACCAGAGTACTTTTTTTAGCTTTTCTTCCTCGTTCAAGCATCCAGTCTTCTTCTATGAGTAATTACCTAACAAAAACAAATAAAAATACAATAATAAAAACAAAATTTAAAATAATAAAACTAAATAAAACTTGAGAAAATCTGAGAAAACTCAATCAATAAGATTAAAAGAGAATGAAAACCCAAAATTTGAACCGTAAAAATATGAATTTTTAAAGGTTCATCATCCTGTGTCAATTAGAGGCCTATAACTCAAGTTATGCTCAATTAAGTGGCCCAACTCGTCACCCCCAACTTGTGACCTCCTAGGTCTGAGGTGACTATCAGGCCAAGGAACCCTTCCTTTAAAGATACTTAGCTAAGGTACAAGAGCTCCTTAAAAGCTTCCAAGATGTCAAGATAGAGCACATACCCAGGGCAGAACTCAAGAGCTGACCTCTTGTCCAAACTGGCCAGCACTAAAAGTCTGGGCAATAACCGTTCTATGATCCAAGAGACCCTCTCACAACCCTCCATCATGGATGCAGTCATTTTCTTGGTGGAAGAAGGAAAGTGTACTTAGATCACTCTGATCATGGAATATCTACAGTCCGAAACCAGGCTCTCTGACCCAAAGAAAGCTTCCAAACTAGTCAAGATCGCGGTCAGGTACACCATCTGCAATGGGCGGTTATATCGACGTGGGTTTTCCTCATCTCTCCTCAAATGTCTCATGCCAAAAGAAGCAGAATATGTATTGTTTGTAGCTCACGAGGGAAGTTACGGACACCATTTAAGAGGAAAAATCTTAGCTCTAAAGGCACTCAAGGTTGCATACTATTGGCCAACAATGGAAGCTGATTCCTGTGCACATGTCTGAGTTTATGACAAATGTCTGGGTTTGTGACAAATGTCAGGGCTACTCTGTACCCTATCCATTCTACAGAAGGGGTATAGATATTATGGTTTCGTTCCTTCAAGCACTTGGTTAGCTGAAATACATAGTGGTGGCAGTAGATTATTTTACTAAATGGATCGAAGCAGAGCCCCTTGTCATGATCACCTCCACTAGGATCCAAAAATTCACTTAGTGCCACATCATCACAAGGTTCGGGGTTCTAGAGTCCATTGTGATGGACAATGGAACTCAGTTTAAAGATAAAAGTTTTGAGGAGGTGCTTACCGAGCTGAAAATCAAACATCATTGTAGTTTCTTTGAGAACCCCAAGATAAACAGATAAGCTAAAATCGCTAACCGAGTTATGGTCCAAGGAACAAAAAGAAGGTTGAATAAAGCTAAGGGAAATTGGGCTGAGCAACTAGACTATGTCCTCTAGGTCTACCGGACTATGCCTTACCCTACGACAGGTGAAACTCCTTTTAAACTCACTTATGAGTGTGAGGTTATGATCTCGGTGGAGATAAAGGAATCGAGTTGGCATCTCCAACATTTTTGCTAATAGTAACCCCGAACTGATCAGAGAATACTTGGGTCTTATAGAAGAAAGAATGCACGTTGCTCATATACATGACGCCACCATCAAGTAGAGGATTGCAACTCAGTATTACTTGAAGGTTGTTCTAAGGAAGTTCCAACTACGAGCTTCGTACTCCAGATAGCAGACATTAGGGGTAAGAATGCCTCCTAGGGAAAGTTAGCTCCTAATTGGGAAGGCCCTTACCACATCATGATCTACATTGGCAAAGGAGCTTACACCATGAAGACACTAACTGGCAAGCCTATCAAGAACTATTGGGATGCAAACAAACTTAGAAAGTACTATAGCTAAGTGCCTTGTAAGGCATTATCTTAATTTACTTCATGTTTGATTTGCCCCATTTTTTGGAGAGCATACACTCTGTATAGACTTCTGCCTCATGTCTATCAATAAAACGAAGTTATTCAAACATCATCTTGCACTATTTAAAGGCCCAAAGGACATTCAAGCCAGAACCCGCCTTGAGATTGTCCACTGAGCCCATCCCTCATGGAATTTGGATTTCAACAAACTTAAGACCCTCATGCCAAAAAATGCCTTGAGAGTGCCTAAAGCTCGTTCTTTATAGGATTTGAGGCATTTTAGAGTCCAAGTTAAAAGGAATAACCCACTAAACCCATTTGAGCGTTTGGTTGCGATTTATGGGTCCATACCCAATCCTCAACACTTGGCCATGACTATTCTGAGATCTTGAAACTAAGCGACAACACAGGTTACGTGTTCTATGCCCCTCCATTAAGTATCTGCCATGAATATCTTATGTTAAACAACTTTTAAAGAGGAGAAATTGCTTAAATGATTTTCCTTGATAAACTATAAATATTAAAGACCTCGGTTACAGGCTATCTTAAATTTTAACTAAGTCAATTAGGATTCTATTTGCTAAAACTTTTTGGGCAATGGACCCTAGACTAAAGTCTCAATTTTAAATTTTTCCTAAGTCAAGTGGAAATCCAAATGCTTATTTTGGGCATTGGACCCTAGACTAAGGTTTCAATTCAACTAAAAAAGTTTCTAAGTCCATTAAGTGGCTACCAAATACGCAGAAAAAGCGTTAGGCCCGAAATTGACCATTAAATCAAACAAGCATAAAAACGCTAAGTTATAAAAAGTAATGAAACAACATTCAGAATACCTTGGTGATCAAGGCAATTGCCTTTACAAAAATCAAAGTACCCTATTTAGGGGGCAAAGGAAGGGAAAAGAAAAGTCAGTTCAAGCCTCAGTTCCATTTCCCTCTTGGATTTGCAGCTCCATTGAATCAAGCACAACAGTCTGAAGGCTCAGCTATAGGGACCTCAATTGCAGCTTGAGCAACTTCTTCTACCATCACAAGGTGTCCATCTTGGAAAACTACTTCAAAATTTAAGTCTTACAAGGCCAGAATGACACCGAGGTTGAAGTGCTGGACTTGGGCAACAACATTCTGAAACTGCTCTCCACCGATGCTTGCAGAAATCATGTCTAGCTCCTCATTTTCCTTTTCTAGTTGCACTATACGGGCCTCGAGGTTGGCAGTGCCCTTATTAGACTTGGCTTTTTCTCTTTTCCTGGTGGACTTGGACTCGGCTAGCTCTTTTTCTAGCTCAATGACCTATGTTTCAGCATTTTCCTTCTGCTTAACGGCCAAAGCAAGCTTCCAAGCTCCATCTTCTTCTACCACCCTTAGCTAATCTGCTATCTTCCTCTCAGCCTCCATTATAGACCTCTCAAGGCAATGAGCCTCAATAACTACCCGAAGTGCAAAGGTTTGGAACCTTGACAATCTCAGACTCATTTCTTTGGGTGATATACTTCACCACCTGATCACTTAGGAGACACTTCTTGACAAATGCCCCGGTGTCTGTGTGCCCTATAATTATAGGCATTAGGTCTTCCCTCTCCTCTTCACCCCATCTATTGTCACTCTCTTGCCCCGATCAATGGAACTTTCAGTGGCATTTCTCTTCCTCCTCTGAAGAGGTTATGTAGGAGAGTCTGATTGATCAAGGGCCACTTCAACAGCCAGATCTCGATTAGCATAACCCAGAGCAATAGATGTAAGAGGGATATAAGGTCTTGCTCCTCCCTTCCTTATCCTCAAAGCCTTCAAGATAACAAGTGAAGGTCCTAATGCCATACTTTCTGCAATAAGACAAGAAAAGCAAAGAACTCAAAAACAATTGAATAGGAAATGTAAAGTACAGGAATTAAGGATGGACCCCGAACACCGAAGGCCTAACCCCTACCTAGCAAGGCATAAAGATAATCATTACCAAGAGTGTTAAGAATATCCTTGCATTTGATAAGCCCATACTCTTGGGCCCATCTGGTCATACACTCAACACACTTGACGTCCCCCTGATTGAGATGATGTTTATCCTCCTCAATCAACCCAATGGGGGTGCTCCATACAACATCCAATACAATGGGAACATTGACTCCCTATTGGCTTTTAGGAAAAATAGGTGGGTTCCTGGCGCTCCTACTAATTTGAAGAACTTCCCTTTGAATTCCTTAAAGCTCTCTTGAAAAGAGGTGAAGACCTTCCGCCCAGATCTAGATTGAAGGGTCAACTAGTTCTTTTGGTATGTTATATCTTGAAGACTCCATCAGGTGTAGAAATAGAAAAAGGCCCTCTCTAAGCATTGCAGTCCAACTACTCGATAGAACCTCTCGAAGGCAAGTATGCTTCCCCAATTGTTCAGATGGAGTTGGGATGAAGCTGCATTGAGAGTCTGAAAAATTGTAACTTGAAAATTAATAAATGGTATTTGGAGTCCCAATCGAACAAAGAGGGGCTCATATAAGAACACAAAATATGGGCAGCCTCCCGACCTAAACATACTCTTTCATCCCACTCTGGGGACAAAACCTGATACTCACGATCCTAAGTACCCTTTTCTATCAGCTATAAATAGACCAGGACCTTTCTAAGGCTTTCCTCGAAAAAAAAGTTTGGATAGGTGGTCCCAAACATCATCTCCAACTCAGGAATACACATTCCTCATAGGGGCAAGCATTAAAGGCCCTTCGGTAACCGAGGCCCTTTGCCTCGAAGCTCTTCTCCTTGCCATGAAGCTCTTGGAAACACCCATGGAGACCAGTAAGTTAATATCAGAAGAAAAAAATGTTTGCTAATAGATTCAGACATGACAAAGGGCGAACTACAGAACAAACCATTGAAGGTTCACATCCGCATCTGCCCTCTAGCATTACGAATACTAGCCTCTACTCCCACAAAAGTCTTAGCCTCAGTAGGACACCTCTATCGTTCGTGACATAGTAGAAAGGGTGCTCCAAAGAATGACACTAATAAAGGGGCCAGGGATGTTGGTATGCCCACTTTTCTATTAAAATGAGAACAAGGGATATCCCTAAAAGAAGAAGACAAAGGCCCTCTAAAGCACCAAAAATGGCAGAAATAGAAGAGTAGAAGAAGACATACCTTGAAAGGAAAATGAAATTCAACGAAAGAAGGGTTTCAAACTTCAATAAAACCACCTAAAATTGCTCTCAACCCCTGAAACTGCATTTCTCCGTCGAAAGAAAACCACCAAGAGTCACTTCAATTTGCCAAAGTCTGGAAATGAATAGTAAAAGAGAGGAAAAGGCACTTTCATCCTTTTTTATTGAGGCCAGACGATTAGAAGGCAATTCTGTCCTATCTCCTCGGATTTTGAAAATTACTCATCATGGTGTGCAAAACCCCAACCACATCCACCCAGTTAAAGTGTGCCGTGTGGATCTCACAACTATCACAGCAATTGAAGGGTCAGTTGCACAGCTAACCAAAATGTCACTCAACCCCTACAGTTGAGTGTAGATTTTTTCTACGAACCCCAGCTATACCCGGAATGTCCATGTGGTTCGATGATGCGAGTCAATTCGGACCACAACGCTTCCAGAATAGTCAAATGGCTTGGTAAAACGTCCTCAAATTAGAACTTTTAACCCTATATGGTAACATGGACAACGGTTTCAAGTGAAGCACGGATATCGTCACCCAAGGGCATAGAAACTTTTTCTTGCCATTTTGTTGTACCAAGTACAAAGTTGGGGGAAACATGACATCATTATAGGTTAAACGTTGGACTCATCTTGAAGGAAAAAGATATAGCAAAGAATGGAAATGGAAAATAGAAGATACTAGATTTAGAAAAAGAAATTTTATTATTATGCACATCTCATACATTGTCATCTCTAACAAAAAAGGAATACACAAGTTCTTTCAAGACAAAAAAAGTCAAGCATACATAATGGAGAAAGTTAGAAAGGAAGCCATATAAGAGAGTGATGATGACGATGGCCATTGGTCACTGCCACCTCTAAGGTTCTTCCAGAAATGAAGACCCATCTCTTTTGTGCTAGCCAATGAAAGAAAGCTCCATATCAAGAGATTATTCCACAAAATGCTTCACAATCACTTCAAGTTGCTTCAAATCACCACATGTTGCTCAAAAGGATTTTTTCCAAACTTGGAGACCTCTTGCATATCCTACTGCACTTAGGAAGAGAAACTATGAAAGTACTTAGATAAGTGTCTCCACAGCAGCTAAGAAAGTAGGAGGATGGAGTATGGAACGCCTCCATGCATCACAAGAACTACACAAGAAGCAGTAAGCTTCCTTGGTATATGCAAAAAGGTTGCACAATCCCACGTACGTTGGGAGAGAAAGACTTTTGCTACCCAGATGCATATTCGTTAGCCTACGTAGGGCAGTTACTTGGTCCCCACTAAGCCATTATGTAGAGAAAAAAAGGCCTCCACTGGAGGGATTGACAGTAATAAAGAGAACACCTTTGAAGATTTTGGAAAGAATAGGGACATGATTTCAGAAGGGGGCAAAACCCTCCACTAGAACACAAAAAGTGGGAAGGAAATTCTCTAGAAAGAGATCATTCTCAAACAAGATCGAAGAAAACAAAAGAAATGCCAACCTCAATGCAAATATTCCCAATTTATAGAGGGAACACAACATTCTAATTGGCCCCTCTAAAAGTGAACTGATTACACGTTGGAAGCCACATTTTAATGGTCCTACTCTCTAATTGGTCATAGGAGTAGCAGACAGTTGGAAAATAGTATGAAACTACTATCCCCTTGTAAAAGACCTTTAATTCCCAATAAAGTCAAAGTGACAGTTGCCCAAGCAAGTTCAGTTGCAGAATAAAAGTTTCAAAAAGGATATAGACCTCATAAACTACATATGGGGGCAACAAATGGCATACCTTGGATGACGGAATGATAATGTAAGCAGAGCGATCCACCTTGGATACTAACCTTACACGTCAACCCCAGAGGCATGTTATGATACACAACAATTTTGAGTTGTCTTGAGTGGCCTGCTGTATTATTAGGACACTGATGAATGTCAGTTGTTGTTCTCTTTATCTTTTCCCATTCTTTTTTTTTCTTTTCTTGATATAACATTTTTTATTTGAGCTTTTGGATTGTTTGGTGAAAACATGATGTTTTTTTTTTAGCTCATTGTTGGGCTGATAGGACAACAGTGTATTATTGTTGAATGAAAGGAGATAATCAGGGCTTGATTTGATAATAAGTTAGTTAAGGTTATAGGGTGAAAAAAGGGATATGGACTAGGTCTGGTTCTTCGGTTTGATGCTTCTGTTCTTCCCTTGTAGAGTCCTTTTTTATGCTGCATTGGTTCTGTTTTTATATGAAGTCATGATTAGTTATTTAGCTTAAGTTTTAGTTTTGGGTGCTCATTGGGCTTATGTG
Source organism: Ormosia emarginata (assembly GCA_029884605.1). Classification (NCBI taxonomy): domain Eukaryota; kingdom Viridiplantae; phylum Streptophyta; class Magnoliopsida; order Fabales; family Fabaceae; genus Ormosia; species Ormosia emarginata. Next base: position 41,049,548 of record JAQQTP010000073.1, on the reverse strand, counting down.
AGTTCAAAATGACATAATGAGTTCAAAATGACAAAGTCGGTGCATGTCTAAGACTTCTTTTATGCTGAAATTAAGGGTGAATCTAAGAAGTCACAACCTCTGTTTATGTTGTGATGCTGGTTTAACCAATACTTCTTGTTTTGGCTTAAAATTGAAATCACGGAACCTATTTAAGGTTAGGTCAATGAAGTGTGGCATATTCTGGCTCAGTGTCCTGAAAAGGTAGTGCAAGTTTTTTAATTAGGCCAATTTATCGATTTTCTATAGCTAGTATCTATAAGTGTTTCTTGCTTTATCTCTATGTAATTTACTCGAGCATTTATACTAATGGTCAATTTAAAAGGAAATTATGTCAAGTTGCTTGGGACAGTGTTTGTTGTTTGTTTGTATGAGCATGTTGAATGCCATAAAATCTAATTTCAATCTCTGGTCGATTGGTTCCATCCATGTTTTACAATTTAGTCTGGTGTTTGTTTGGCTTGCATGAGAATATAAGGTAATAGCTCAGTATAATTGGATGATGTTTTGGTATACAATACTTGTTGTACAACAATAACATGAAAGCATTTTCCTATTTTCCCACTAGGTGGATTCCATTTAGCCCGTTTGTTCTCCTCATTGGTTTTTTTTTTTAATTTTCTCTCTTCATTTGGTATTATATTCAAATGTATGTTGGGGTTGATGATATGCTAACCAAAGTTTTGTGTGCTACTTGTTTGAAAGTGAAGGGATTGTTAGGCTTTAAGAATGGTGAAATGTGTGAGAAGTGTTTATTTAAGTTGTTTTGATAAACTTCTTTGTTAACACTTTGAATGCCTTGATTGGTGAATACCATTTTGCTTGTAACTTGTTTATTAGGACTTGCACACATACTAAAATTTGATTGAGGTCCTTCAATTTATGTGCTTCTGATTAGGTGTTAGGTGCTTAGAGTTAATGTTGCTTTAAATATTATGAATAAGTTATCTAACAGCTGGTTTCTTTTTTTTTTTATATATTTCATTTTAGTTATTTTGAAGATAAAAGAGTTATACATATGTTTATTTTTACCAATTTTCAACCCTATTGAGGAAGTTTATTGATTTTAGGCTTTTACCATAGTGGTCTAATGCCACTTACACTTGACGTGAATAGCCTACGTCTAGTAATTTACAATAAAAAAAATTAGTTTAAAAAGAGCGACCTTGATTGTATAGTTACATGCTATCTTCATCGTTACTCAGTATTCTCTATGTAACATCTCAGAAAAAACATATTAGACTTTTATATATGTACAAAGGTAACATATAATTTGTTTGATATGTCAGTGAAAATTTGTGACAAATAGAGTTAGTTTAGGCACTTTGTTGTAACACAGAGTGTGAAAAGTAGCCTAAAATAACTCAAAAAATAGCATAACCTACTATTTAAAGGGAAACAAGTTTAGATAATTTGTTTCTAGGTCACAAATAAGCTAAGTAAGGTGTAATTAAAGTTTCAGAGTAATCGGAGTTAATTTGGTATTTTTAGTCATACTGGTTGTGCATTTTAATACCGAATTTACCCCCAGCAGATATGAAAAAATAAAGAAAAAGTACAACATGATTTTTCATGAATCGTAGGATTTATTTTGAATCTGTTAGAAGTTAGAATATTGGATTTGGTGGAATCTGAGTGTTCTTAGCAGATCGAGGTTTTAGTGTTTAACCAAGATAAGTCATATTTGACTTCCCTTGTCTTATATCTCTCGGTTGAGAGGAGAAAGAGAAGTAGAAAACGAAAAGAAAGAAAGAAAAGGAAGAAGAGAGACAAGGGAGAAACCAAAGGAAGAAAGAAGAAGGAAATCAAAGGGGGAAAGATCAAGACAAGGATCAAGGCTTCAAGATTGATCAATTAAGACAAGAGGTAGGGGTTCTTAAGCTCTAACTTCATCTTTTCCTCATCTTTCCATGTTAGGCCTTTTGAGGTTTAATGTGTCATTTTGAGTTCTAGAGATGTTGTAGGTGTTTTTCTTGTTTGGATGAATTATAAATGAGGTTTATGACTGTTACCAAGTGGCTTCAATACTCAAGAGGGGGGGTGAATTGAGTTTGTAAAACAAGTTCGCAATTCTTTCGCAAAACACTTGACTATTGATTTTCGTTGAAGCTATTGACTAATTGAAATGAATGAATTGATAAGAACAATGTGTATTGCTTAATAACCAACCAAGAGAGAAGTAATCAAGCAAGAGTATAAGCAATGCAGAAATATAAAGAGAAGAGTTTAGAGAATCAAACACAGTGATTTATCATGGTTCGGCCACCAATCCACTTGTGACCTACGTCCAGTCCTCAAGCAACCACTTGAGATTTTCCACTATATCTTCAAGCTTCAATAGGTGCTTGACTACCTTTACAAACTTGAGCCCTCAACTCCTTAGGATGCGTCACCCTTGAGCTTGAGTCTCTTCAAACAAAGGGATGCCTCACCCTTTACAAATTGAGGGATGCCTCACCCTTTACAAATTGAGGGATGCCTCACCCTCTATCTTATACAGCAATTAAGATTGAATTTGAGAAGCTCTCACTAGAGTAGATGATACAAATTGAAGCTCTAATAATGCTCACAAAGATATCTCAAAGATTGGACAAAAACAGAGCAAGAAAGATTTCAGAGTTTGATTCTCGTATGATGTGTTGCTATGATGTTTTTAGGTTCAAGAACAACCCTTAATGATGCCCCAGCAATTGTATTTAAAGCCCATTCATTAAAAGAGCCGTTGGGGGTGGTTAAAGCCAAGCATTAAATGCATTCAATATAGCCGTTGGGCATGTCAGAACCTTGGTAATCGATTACAAGGATTTGGTAATCGATTACATGAAAAAAACGTGTTCTTGGCTTTCAGGCTTGTGGTAATCGATTACATGGCTTGTGTAATCGATTACACGCTCTCTGACTTTATGGTAATTGATTACAATATTGATGTAATCGATTACATGGCCCTTTTGGTCGTGTTCTTGGCTTTCTGGGAACATGGTAATCGATTACATGACTTGGTGTAATCGATTACACGTTCTCTGACTTTCTGGTAATCGATTACATGGATGGTGTAATCGATTACAAGGCTTCTGTTTGGCTTGTAATCGATTACTAAACCTTGGTAATCGATTACACTATACTTTAAACTCATTTTTCAAGCCTTAAAACAGATTTATATCATTCCTAACTTTAGAAAACATGGATTAAACAATATAGAACATTATTTGGCATGATCCAAGGTAAAAGAAGTTCTCTTTTAGGAATTGATCTTTGAAAATCATATTGATTCAAATCATTTTTGAAAAACCATTTGAGATATCTTGGGAGCATTTAACATTGATGTACTATAATGCCTATATCTAAACCTCTTGATTTCTTCCTTTGATCTTGGTTTTCTCTTTCGCTCTTTGATCTTCATCTTTGTCTTTGTTATCATCAAAAACCATTTGACATGCTTCAAGACACATGCATTCACATTCTCCCCCTTTTTGATGATGACAATCTGAACATTGAAAGGAAGAGAAACAATTGCATATATATATATGTATATCAGAGATTTAAGTGCAACTCTCCCCCGTAATGTATGCACAATATAGGGTTAGTGAAGTATTTATGTAAGAGCGTTAAATCAAACTCCCCCGTACTAATGCAAGTCACTAATCTCTCCCCCGTTGGCATTATCAAAAACACATTATCATTAAGCAGAAATTTGGACAGCATTTCCTCTGTTTTTCATGATTTCCCAACAACAATTGACAGAGAACAATGTGGCTCAGACAAGCAGATCATGAACAGATCATAATCAATCATTCATATGCATATAAACAATAATATATCAAGATGATTCAGAAAGGCAATACATCAAAAGAACCAACTGATTTTTATATATAAAGAATTTCCAAAAACCATATACAATCAAATATCAAAGAAAATATCATGGCAGAGGTCCATGATCACTATTAGTGGCCTCGCTATCGCTCTCTACATCAGCAGCAACATCTCCAAGGTCCACGTCATCGTCGCCAGTATCAAGGTCGTCTTCAGAACCAAGGAGCTCCTCATTCTCAGCAGGAACTCCAGTTGGAGTGGCAAAGGGATCAGCAAATGATAGAGGAGCAGCAGGAGGAGCAGAAGAGGTGGATGGTGCAGCGTGTCTGGGGCCCTCCAGATGCGAACGAATGGCAGCAAGCTCCTGATCGGAGTAGTCCATCCTAAGCTCGAGGTGATCCACCTTCTGCTCAATGAGGTCCATCCGGGCATCCACGGTGGTAGCCAAACTCCGCAACTCTTGCAGTAGAAGCTCCAATGTGGCTGATGCTGGTGGAGCTGGTGCAGGCTGTACGTCCTCATCCTTATCATCACTCTCCGGACCATGAGGAATGTGCCCATAGCTACCATGGGCCAAATAGTACCAGCGTCCATCGACCTTGCTCAGCTGAAGCTTCTTCAAGGTGTGCAGGCCAATGGATTGGGGTCCCTTGGAGCTGGTATCCTTGGATTCTTCAGCCAAGGAGATGCGACAGTGCTCCAGGATGGCAGTCACCAACATGGCATAAGGCAGGGCAGAGTTTTTCTTCTTCTTCTCATCCAGCATGTGCTGAATGATGTAATTGGCCCAGTTGATTGGCCTACTAGTGGTCATGGCCCACAAGACCACAACATCATCCCGTAAAATCTGAGAATAATTCCCGCCTCTGGGAATCAAGCCTCTAACCACCAAATAATGGAGTACCCTATTCTCCATTGTTAGGCCAGTTGCCATAACTCTCTTGTTGTTCCTGGGAAGCACGTAGCCGGAGCGAATCAGGGACATCAAAGCACTCTTATACTCAAACTCGTCACCCCAAGCATTTTCGTTACCATAGAAGCTGGTCCCAGCATAGGTTAGCTTGGTCAACCTACACCATTCTTCCCGAGTGATCTTAATCTGAGTTTTCTTCACTTCAGAGATCAAGCAGTGGTCTTCATACCTCAGGTTGGCATAGAACACATGAACCAGGTTGGGATAAATGAGTTTCTGAATGCTGAAGAACCCAAGCAAGCCCAGTCTCGCAATCAGTTGGAAACACTCCAGGGGTTCACTGGTGCAGAAGGATTGTGTGAGATACCTCGGGGAGATGAGCTTCCTCAACTGGAAGTTCTTCCTGAAGAGTTCAGCCTTTTTGGTGGTGGAGAAGTGTCTCGTGAGGTCCAAGCCAGAGATGTTCCGTGGAGGAGCACTGGAGAACTCACCAACAGTGGTCCCTATTCTTGCACGTTTGGCACGTTGGGATGGGTCAGCCATGGATGAGTGTTTTGGGTAATGTGAAGCTCGTGGGGGATGAAGAGGAGAAGAACGAAGGTGGTGGGTGAGAGAAAGAGTGGATGGATTGTGATGGGATTTGATGATGGGGATGTGTGAGGAGAGGGATTTCGAGTGAGAGGAAGGTGATTTTGGAGGGTTTGATGGAGGTTTGAGTGAAAAGGAGAGAGTTGAGAGAAGAGAGCTTCGTGAGAGCAGAGGAGAGGAAAGGTGGAAAGATTAGAATGAGTGACCTTTCGCACGTCAGAAGCCTTTTAAACCCCTCTGTAATCGATTACATGGGTTGTGTAATCGATTACACTGCCTTCTATTTTTCCCTTGTAATCGATTACAATTTCAATGTAATTGATTACCGATTTTCTGAAACCTTGTAATCGATTATAGTATATATGTAATCGATTACCCGAGTTCTGATTCAATGTAATCGATTACCGCTTTTGTGTAATCGATTCGGCAACAGAACCTTTGTAATCGATTACAAAGGCCTTGAAATCGATTACCAGACTACTAAAACTCAGTTTTTGCATTTTAAACAGTTAGGGATCAATTTTAAACCATTCAAGTTCATTGTAAAGCATCTTAAATCAATTTCAAACATCATTTAGGCAAGTAATTCACACAGATTTTGATCCAAAACACTTAATCATACAAGATTGCTACTTTTACCAAGAATTACCCCATTTGGATGGATTTGTGATGTTTTTGAGTTTCTTGGAGAGTTTTGACATGAAGGAGCACCTGCAAAACAACTTTGGGGAAATCTCCGACGCTCAAGTCGATGGAATTGAAAATCAATATTTATGCAATAAAGAACCATGATTATGCGAAAAAGGGCTTGATTATGCAGAGAAAGTTTCTTTATGCACAAAATGGTGGATTATGCAGCAATTTAGCTTATACATGATTGATCTAATATGCCAAGTTCATTTCTTATATAATAGAAGGCTTCTTTTGCTAAAGGTTTAGTGAAAATGTCTCGCTAGTTGCTTAGTGGTTTCCACAAATTCAAGCATGCAATCACCCTTTTGAACATGATCTCTTATGAAATGATGCCTTATTTCAATGTGCTTTGTTCTTGAGTGTAAACGGGATTCTTAGATAGATTGATTGCACTAGTGTTATCACATCTTATGGGGATGTGATCCATCTCAAGACCATAGTCTAGAAGTTGTTGCTTCATCCAAAGGATTTGAGCACAACAACTCCCACTGCAACATATTCAAATTTTCAAATGTGACAATGCCACACTATTTTGCTTCTTGCTATGCCAAGAAACTAATGAGCTTTCAAGCAAGTGGCATGTCCCACTAGTACTCTTCCTATCCATTTTGCACCCAGCAAAATCAGAATCGGAATAACCAACCAAACAACATGAAGCACCCTTAGGGTACCACAATCCCATTTGTGAAGCGCCTATTAGATATTTCATAATACATTTTATAGCACTTAGGTGTGATTCTTTAGGATTTGCTTGAAATCTAGCACACATGCATACACTAAACATGATATCCGGTCTACTTGCAGTAAGATAAAGGAGTGAGCCAATTATACCTCTATACTTAGTGATTTCTACAGATTTACCTCCTTCATCCTTGTCCAAGTAACAGGAAGTTCCCATTGGTGTAGCCATTTGCTTTGCTCCTTCCATTCCAAACTTCTTGAGCAACTCCTTGCAATATTTTGATTGACTTATGAAAGTCCCATTTCTTGTTTGCTTGATTTGAAGCCCAAGGAAGAAGTTGAGCTCACCCATCATGGACATCTCAAACTCACTTTGCATGATATTAGCAAATTCTTTACAAAGAGAGTCATTAGTAGCACCAAATATAATATCATCAACATATATTTGAACAAGTAAAATGTCATGCTTTTTATGTTTGATGAAAAGAGTTGTGTCAACCTTTCCCTAGAGAAACCATTTTCCAAAAGGAACTTGCTCAACCTTTCATACCAAGCTCTAGGAGCTTGTTTTAAGCTATACAAGGCCTTTTTAAGTTTAAAAACATGGTTGGGCAATTCAAAACTTTCAAAACCGGGAGGTTGATCAACATATACTTCTTCTTGTATGAAACCATTTAAAAAGGCACTTTTGACATCCATTTGAAAGAGTTTGAAATCCATGATGCAAGCATATGCAAGTAACATTCTAATGGCTTCTAGTCTAGCTACGGGAGCATACGTTTCTTCATAATCTATACCTTCTTCTTGATTATAACCCTTAGCTACAAGCCTAGCCTTGTTTTTTATTATTAAGCCTGTTTCATCAAGTTTGTTCCTAAAAACCCATTTGGTGCCAATTATTGGATGATCATTGGACCTTGGGACTAATTCCCAAACTTGATTCCTCTCAAATTGATTTAATTCATCTTGCATGGCCAAGATCCAATGTTCATCATTAATGGCCTCATTTATGTTTTTAGGTTCAACTTGAGAGACAAAAGCCATATGATTACATGCATCTCTAAAAGAGTTACGAGTGATTACCCCTTTTGATACATCACCTATCACTTTGTCAAGAGGATGATATCTTGATGTTTTCCATTCCTTGGGAAGATCCATGATTTGAGAGTCCTCTTATCTTGGGGAATCATATGGGCTTTCTTCTTGCTTCTTGACTTCTTCTTCTTGATTTCCAAGGTGAGTTCTTGCAAGGATTCCTGCAACATCATCAACAAGCTCCTTTCTTGGCTCGTTTGGGTTAGTCTCATCAAATGCAATATGTATGGACTCTTCTATGGTCATAGATCGTTTGTTATAAACCCTAAAGGCCTTACTATGTATAGAATAACCAAGAAAGATTTCCTCATCAGATTTTGCATCAAATTTCCCCAAGTTATCCTTTCCATTATTTAGAATAAAACATTTACATCCAAAAACATGAAAATGTGAGACATTTGGTTTCCTTCCTTTGTATAATTCATAGGGGGTTTTCTTTAAAATTGGCCTTATTAGAGCCTTATTCATAACATAACAAGCGGTGTTAACTGCATCCGCCCAAAAATACTTAGGAAGGTTGGCCTCATTGAGCATAGTTCTTGCCATTTCTTCTAAAGATCGATTTTTTCTTTCTACAACACCATTTTGTTGTGGTGTTCTAGGAGCTGAAAAATTATGCTCAATGCCATGTTCATCACAAAACGTTTCAAATTCATGGTTTTCAAATTCACCACCATGATCACTTCTTATGGATGCAATACAAAAACCTTTTTCGTTTTGGATAACTTTAGCAAGCTTTTTGAATGATTGAAAAGCATCATTTTTGTGAGATAAAAACAATGTCCATGTAAACCTAGAAAAATCATCCACAATCACTAAGGCATAGTAATTCCCACCAAAGCTCATAGTTCTAGAGGGACCAAAAAGATCCATGTGCAAAAGTTGTAGAGGTCTAGAAGTTGAAACCACATTTTTAGCTTTAAAAGAGACCTTTACTTGTTTTTCCTTTTGACATGCATCACAAAGTTTGTCTTTTTCAAATTTGAGCTTTGGAAGACCAATTACTAGTTCTTTAGAAACTAATTTGTTTAAGTGATCCATGTGAATGTGAGAAATTCTTCTATGCCATAACCATGAATCATTTTCTCTAGTCATAAAGCAATTAGCATCATTTGAGGAAATGTCATCAAGGCTAATCATATATATGTTATTGACCCTATGACCAACAAACCTAACATGTTTATCATCCTTACTCTCAATTATGCAACAATTTGAATCAAATATAACTATATTGCCTTTATCACATAATTGACTAATACTAAGCAAATTATGTTTAAGTCCTTCAACAAGCAAAACATTATCAATAGATGATGAAGGAATCTTACCAACTTTGCCAATTCCAAGAATCTTCCCTTTGTTGTTATCACCATATGTGACATGACCATGTTTCTTGAGAGTAAGGGAGGAGAACTTGGACCCATCACCTGGTCATGTGCTTGGAGCAACCACTATCAAGATACCAATTTGAGCTCTTGGTCTTCAAGCACACCTACAACACACATTCAAGTTTTAACTTTTGGTACCCAAATTGTCTTGGGTCCTTGTGTGTTAGAGTTAGGCATGGTGCCTTTAGGAACCCAAACCCTTTTTATTCCAACTTTAGTATTTATATTCTTTCTAACATTGCAAGTGGATGCACTATGCCCTTTCCTACCACAATGAAAACATTTGATAAAGGGGGTACTTGAAGTTTTAGATGGAACAAAGAAATTATTGTAGGATTTTTTATGATTATTTGGATTGTATCCCAATCCGGCTTTTTGAAAAACACACATTTGTTTGCTTAGTAACATGTTCAAATTATCTCTTCCCATAGTAAATTTTGCAAGAGTGTTTTTCAAGTCCTCAATTTCTTTTTCAAAAGCTTTACATGATAAACAAGGTAATGATATGGATGCATTATCATGTGAGGAACAAGTCATGCATGATGAATTAGCATCTATGAGTCCTAAGGTCTCATTTTCAATTTTAAGTTCATTTATCTCCTTAGTTAAAGTAGAAACCTTGTTTGTCAATAGGGAGATTGTTTTATTTGAAGACAAAATCATTTTAGTGAGTCTCAAAGATTCATCATGCAATTCTTGAAAGGCATCTTGCAATTCATCATAAGTAGGTGGAGGTTCTAGGTTAGAAGAGGTTACCTCAGTGTCGCTTTCTCCACTTTCTTCTCCTTGAGCCATGAGGTAAAGATGGGCTTCTTCATTTTCCGAGTTGTCGGGAGAACTTAAGTCATTGTCCTCCCAAGCTATGTATGCTCTTCTTCCTTTCTTTTCCTTGGAGGGTCTTTTCTCAAACTTCTCCGTCTTCTTGAGATATGTAGGACACTCCATTTTCATATGCCCCGGTTTTCCGCATTCGTAGCATTTTGGAGGAATAGAGGATCCTTCTCCTTTGTGATATGCTTTCTTTTGAGGAAAGGGTGGTCTTCTTTGAAGTCCCTTTTTCTTTAGGAATCTTCTGAATTTTCTCACAAGGAGACTAAGATTCTCCTCACTTAGTTCAATATTTTCAGCATCCTCTTCACCATATCTTCATCATCATCTTCAAGTATGGAAGAGGTGGCTTTGAGTGCAATTCCCTTTTTCTTCTTATCTTGCTCCTCATTTTGACTTAATCGGTTTAGTTCCAACTCATGCTCTTGAAGCTTTCCAAAGAGAGTGGCCAAAGTCATTGCAGCAAGATTTCTTGATTCCGATATTGCCGTCACCTTGGGTTGCCAATTTCTGCTCAAACATCTCAAAACTTTGTTAATAAGATCTTCATTGGCAAAAGGTTTTCCCAATGAAGCAAGATGATTAATTATATAAGTAAAACGTTTTTGCATTTCTTGAATGCTTTCCCCTTGGTTCATTCTAAACAATTCATATTCGTGAGTGAGTGTGTTAATCCTAGATCTTTTTACCTCACTTGTACCTTCATGAGTTACTTGCAATGTATCCCACATTTCTTGAGCGGTCTTACAATTTGACACCCTAAAGAACTCATCATATCCTAAAGAGGTAGTAATGATATTCTTGGCTCTCAAGTTGTATTGAACCTTTTTCTTGTCATCATCGGTCCATTCATTTCTTGGTGTATTTGTTCTAACACCATCAACTAGGCGTGTGGGGATAAAAGGACCATTTTCAACGGCATCCCACACATCAATATCAATAGCTTCAATAAAAATCTTCATCCTTTCTTTCCAATATGCATAACCATCCCCATTGAAAATGGGAGGCCTATTTATAAAAGAGCTTTCATTAGAAAAACCATTTGAAGCCATCTTTACTCTTGAAGCGGCTAAGCTCTTTATACAAGAGTCTAGCTCTGATACCACTTGTTACCAAGTGGCTTCAATACTCAAGAGGGGGGGTGAATTGAGTTTGTAAAACAAGTTCGCAATTCTTTCGCAAAACACTTGACAATTAATTTTCGTTGAAGCTATTGACTAATTGAAATGAATGGATTGATAAGAACAATGTGTATTGCTTAATAACCAACCAAGAGAGAAGTAATCAAGCAAGAGTATAAGCAATGCAGAAATATAAAGAGAAGAGTTTAGAGAATCAAACACAGTGATTTATCCTGGTTCGGCCACCAATCCACTTGTGACCTACGTCCAGTCCTCAAGCAACCACTTGAGATTTTCCACTATATCTTCAAGCTTCAATAGGTGCTTGACTACCTTTACAAACTTGAGCCCTCAACTCCTTGGGATGCGTCACCCTTGAGCTTGAGTCTCTTCAAACAAAGGGATGCCTCACCCTTTACAAATTGAGGGATGTCTCACCCTCTATCTTATATAGCAATTAAGATTGAATTTGAGAAGCTCTCACTAGAGTAGATGATACAAATTGAAACTCTAATAATGCTCACAAAGATATCTCAAAGATTGGACAAAAACAGAGCAAGAAAGATTTCAGAGTTTGATTCTCGTATGATGTGTTGCTATGATGTTTTTAGGTTCAAGAACAACCCTTAATGATGCCCCAGCAATTGTATTTAAAGCCTATTCATTAAAAGAGCCGTTGGGGTGGTTAAAGCCAAGCATTAAATGCATTCAATATAGCCGTTGGGCATGTCAGAACCTTGGTAATCGATTACAAGGATTTGGTAATCGATTACATGAAAAAAGAACGTGTTCTTGGCTTTCTGGAAGGCTTGTGGTAATCGATTACATGGCTTGTGTAATCGATTACACGCCCTCTGACTTTATGGTAATCGATTACAATATTGATGTAATCGATTACATGGCCCTTTTGGTCGTGTTCTTGGCTTTCTGGGAAAATGGTAATCGATTACATGACTTGGTGTAATCGATTACACGTTCTCGACTTTTCAAATCGATTACATAGATGGTGTAATCGATTACAAAACTTGTTTGGCTTGTAATCGATTACTAAACCTTGGTAATCGATTACACTATACTTTAAACTCATTTTTCAAGCCTTAAAACAGATTTATATTATTCCTAACTTTAGAAAACATGGATTAAACAATATAGAACATTATTTGGCATGAACCAAGGTAAAAGAAGTTCTCTTTTAGGAATTGATCTTTGAAAATCATATTGATTCAAATCATTTTTGAAAAACCATTTGAGATATTTTGGGAGCATTTAACATTGATGTACTATAATGCCTATATCTAAACCTCTTGATTTCTTCCTTTGATCTTGGTTTACTCTTTCGCTCTTTGATCTTTATCTTTGTCTTTGTTATCATCAAAAATCATTTGACATGCTTCAAGACACATGCATTCACAATGACTTGTTCATGCAAGGAATTCGAATCAGAAAACAAAAGCTATTCAAGTTAGATCCTAAATGCTCAAAGAGGGGTTTAGGTTAAAGTATGAGGAATTTTGATCCATAATCCAAATTAAGAGGTTTAAGTTAGTGTTTGATGTTTCCTATGTGTTATAGAATTGGTTAGGGGCATAGAATCACCAAGAGATTAGATAAAAATGGCCAAATTCCAAGAGAAAAATGAATGGAACAATACCACGGTTCTACAGAATCTGGTTTCTACTAAGAACATCGTGGCGTTGGGGTGGAGCGTCACAGCATGAAGGTATTTTTGCTTAGCACGCTACAACATTATGGTGGAGCGCCGCAACGTGAGGGTTATTTTGCCTAGCGCGTCGCGACGTAGGTAGTGGCATGCTGCGGCGTGAGACCATAAAATCAATCCAGTACTAGCACCCGAGAGCAGGGTGTAACACCCCTTGATGTAGCAGCCGGAGCGCAATCGTCATTACACCACAGTTACTAGATCCCGGCGTGTCACAACCATGATAACAGTAATTTCAAAATTTACCGCCATTTTTTTTCTTACAATTATGCATAAGTAGAAAATACGAGCCCCGAATGAGATATAAGTATATTGACTCATCAACGGATACAACATCTCTTGATACAAAATTATACATATCCAAAATTAATGCATAAAGTAGAATTACATAATATCAAATTTAAATCTTTCCTTACATAACATAAACTACCAAATAAAGATTCGGCCTTCACTGAAGTCGAACATGTAAATGGAAAGATCTTGCACTTGATCTTCCTCGACATCTTGGGCGGATAAAACTCGCCCTTGCGATATCTCCAAAGGAAAAGGAGTACGAACCTGTGACATAATCGAAACCTCTCTCGAGAAGAGATGACAGTTATCCCACATTTCCCCAATGGGTATAGGGAACTCCACACATAACGGAACATAGGCGATGTTAGTCCCATCGCCGGGTTCATCTCCGCACTGCACCAGGGTTACATCTCCCACGTATACGACGAGTCCCGCTTCACGTTCGAAGTGCCAGGCTTCCGGGCCTTGGAGAAACTGTATCCATGTGCGGAACATGTAGGGTGTTGGGGACGTCATCACCAGGAAGTAGAAATCGATCCTCAAGTACAACTAATTGAGTCCACTCGCACTTTTCACTGTTTTTATCCAATTTGACATAAGACAGGGTAATACAAGAAAGAAGTGAGACACTCATCCTTCATTACCACTATTGGCAGTAAGAAAACAGTACGGCGCAAAGCGCCCACCAAGCAATACAGATTATATATTCATCAATAACAACAAAGGAATTTATAATAAAAGCAATTCAATTCTAAGTAATAATCAGAGTCAATAATCACAGTGATATTTATAGTAAAGGTAGAACAACAGAAGCAATAGCAGTGATTACAATAGTATTTTCGAAATCAAGACAACAATCGAGATAATCATTTACAGTATTCATGCTCAACAGTTTATAAGACCAAGTAATGAATGATGTATAATGCATGCTTTCCCAATTCCTACTCCATGGAGCTAGACTCAAATAGTCGGAGAGAAAGATCAGGAGACATGTCTGTAACTCGGCTGCCGAGGCCAGTGCTATCAATAATTTTTCTCGTGCACAATCATGGCATTGTACAGACATTCTACACTAGATCACGATATAGGACAGTGTCAAGTCCGGATCGTCGGTGTGTTTGCATCGGTTTGCCCCACGGCACAGAGGAGCTCTAAACTGTCCATATGAGGGACCCGCACCCCGACGCCCCCGAGGTCATAACACGACCCACACTTGTCTATTCGCACTCGCACTAAGGTGTGTTCAATCTCCTAGGCAACTTGGCCTTACAATAGTCCACAAGACATTCACAATGCATAATACTCTATGCATGAACAAGTATGATCATCAATCTCATACAATTCCATAATATGCCACAATTGGCCAATATAAGCATCAATATACAAATGGTCACTCATATAGACCCATAACATTATAATATAAAGATCAAGTCAATTAATACATTCTTAGGTTCCTTATGAATCCTAAATTAGAATTTGTCTTCCTTTTCAAGGTTCACGTCTAATCCAATTCGTACAATTAATCAAATCTCCCAAGGTAATTTAAATTTATTACATCTTGGAAATTATTCAAGTTCTTAGGCCTCACACTCTCTTGTTCTTCACTCACTTGTATTTACCTTAAGTCTTATGACAATCTCGCTTTTAACCTTTTAAAATTTATATAACCTTTGATTATATTAAATTCTTCCCATTTATTAATTATCCATTTTATTACATAGGTTTCTAATTGCATAACTACTTATGCTCCCAAATTACCAAAGTTACATACTTACACCTAAAAATGCCTTAGAGGCCGTGGCCTCACAATGGTTCCAATTCCAAATCCTTTCAAGTCATCAAACTACATGCCATTTTCTTAATTCATTTTATTGTTCACTTACTAAATTAGCTCACCAAGAACCCCAATTTTGGGCTCAAAAACCGTGACCTTCCTAAATCCTCAAAATTTCGCTCTTTCACATATCATGTGTTAGTTACTTGATACTTAATTACTCAATTTCCATTTCTCACAAGGTTAATTTAATTGCCTAAGATCCATGCCAAAACTATGGCATTCATGATGTCCGTTATCCAATTTTTCTTTCCATTTTTATGCATTAGTTTTCTTAATACTAATTCTCTTAAATTTACTTCATCAAAATTAATCCATTTGTCTCTTTACTATGACCAAAACCGTGGCACCCCTCTTGGATATTAAACTCACAAAGTCCTCCCTTCATTTGTGTTAATACTATCATTCAACCTTTGATTACATAAGTCTCATTTCACTTGTATACAAAACCAATTTTCACCATTAATTTCTTAGTCAAAACCGTGACACCATGTTGAGGTAGGAAACTCCAAATTTTCCATTTAGCAACCTCAACATGATCAAGCACAATTAATATATCAAACATACTCAAGAGCATAATCAAGTATCAATCAAATTCAAGAAATACTAAATCATACAAAATTTATAATTCAAGCAAGCATACAAAGAACATATAAGGATGGATTTCTCCATCAACACACATACAAAGTCTCCCCACCACCATAAGTGGTTGAAGTGAGTAGTCTCCCTCTTACCTAGAGGAGACAATGCAAGAAAACAACTCCTTGGTTCCTTGATTTGCAATTTTCGGATTCCACCTTCAAGAGAACCATAAAGTGGTCAAATTCTCACATTTACAAACTAAGGATTGGAAAGAATGATCCTTGGTCACATGGGTGACCAAGGAAAACGAAAAATGATAAGGAAATAGGAGAGAACCAAGAATCTTTACCTAGATCTTCAAGGTTATGGCTTGTTGATAGGAGATATAAATGGAAGAACACAAAATAGCTCCCTTGGGTGTCTTCAAGGTGGATTCGGTTTTGGCCCTCCAAGAACCCTAAAAATCCAACATCATAAATCAACACCAAGGCTTGGTAAAGACATGTTCCATGGTTACAAAAATGGCCATGGAAACAAAAATGAAGAAGAGAAGTGAAAAATCTAAAAGTTTACCTTCAAAAGCTTCAAGCTTTGTCCTCTAATGGTGGAAAATGAAATAGAGGTTTTTAGGAGATGGATCCAAAAGGAAAAGTGTTTAGAATGATGAGGTGAATATAGAAATGAGCTTGGAGAAGAGAAAAGATGAAGAGAAATGGTGGAAGAAGGGGCTTCAATTTCGGGTTGGAGAGGAGGAGGAAGAAAGGTTAGATTTTTGAAGAAACTTTCTAAAGAGAAAGTGTAAAGGAGATGGAGGAGAGTAAGAAAATGGTCTTGGTGAAGCAAAAAGATGAAGAGAAATAGTCATGGGAGAGCTGCCATTTTCGTGGTGGAGGTGGAGGTAGAGAGAAGGAGGAGAAAAAGATGAAGAAAGAAGAAGAAGAAAGAGAAAGTGCATAGGAAAAATTTTGAATTAAGATGGTGTAATTACTTAATTGAAGTCAAACCAATTCTCCCCCCTAAATGGCTTGTTCCAGCCGTGAAAATGGAGAAAGAAGAGGGCATGGGCTGCATTTGCATAGGGAAGGAGGAAGAGGAAATTTCCAAGAAGCTTCCTCCAAGCTTACATGAGAAGCTTCGCACGTTTCTCGATAAAGTGAAAGTAAGGTTGTCTCCTAATTAGGCACACTAACACAGATAAATATTTACACTGTCAGTATTATTTTTCCTCCAGTGTGGAAGAGTCACAGATGATGAAAATAATATTTTATTGTTCATCGGATGATTTTACAGTACCGCGATCTCATTTGTCAGGTAAAATTCTCGAAAAATGTAAACTTCGTAAATTGTGTCGGCCTCGGGTTTAGTAAGATCCCCCGTCGACAAGTCCACAATTTAGAGTTTACCAGCCACAAAGAAGACATTGCATCTTCCCGAGTCCATTCAGTGCGCACGCAAAACGAAGAATATAATAAAATATTCAACGTTTCTAGAAAATTCTCAGAAAATTTTCAAAAATTGAAAATATTATAAAACGACTATTCGTCACATAATTTTTCAATTTTTGAAGCATTACAGTCGTTTTCCCGACTCTGCTCAATACGCACGTAAAACGAAGAATATATTAAAATATTCGACATTTCCGAAAAATTCTGAAAGAATTCACATAAATCCCAAATATTAGAAAATGACTATTAGTAATAAAATTTTCTAACTTTGGGAGCGTTACAGTCATTTTGCCAATTCTGTCCAATGTGCACGTAAAACGAAAAATATATTAAAATATTCCACGTCCTCAAAAAAATCCAGAAAAATTCCTAAAAATCCTAAATATTGTAAAATGATTACTTATCCTGAAATTATTAATTTTCGGGATGTTACACAGGGCGCCGCGGCGTGAGACCCTGAAGCTCCAAAACATTGTTTTTGGATGTTTTGAGATCCTTAGTTGATAGAATCCTTTGGCTATGCCTAGTAGAACGTGTTGAGGCACTAGAGAGGGTATTTCTTTGAGAGAAAAACCTAGTGGCATACAAGGAAAGGTAAAAGAAAAGTTATGCATCCATTAGACATGGATTGCCAGAGATCAAGAGTTTAGTTTTTTAAGCAACTTAAAGTTACACAGATGTCACAAAAGAGGTGATAAGAGATTTAAGAAGCGATATGGCAATAGTAGAGTGCCATAGTGCCTAAGTGGCAAGAGTTAAGGGCCAAGGTACCGAGATGGCAATAGTAGAGTGTCATAGTGCCTAAGTGGCAAGAGTTAAGGGCCGAGGTGCCAAGTTGGCAAAAGTTAAGTGCCAAAGACCCTAGCTAGCAAGGGTGAATGCCATAGTACATGAATAGCTCTCAAAGAATTAAAGAGAGTTAGTAATGCAAAGACAGTCATATACTAAGTCTAGTTGGCATTGATTCAATGTCGTAGTGCATGAAATACTCCCACAGAGAAGAGGTGGAGTTAATAATGCAAGATGGACTTAGTATGAGATCATGTGGCAGTTATGTTAGAGTTAGGACATAACTCTGCATTTACATACACCTCACATTTCACATATGCTTGCTAATCCCTAGAGAGTAGGTAGTGGAGGCATCCACTCAGTTTTGGTGGCGATATCCACCTAGTTAAGGTAGATTACTTGGTGATCTATGAGTGTAGGAGGTCAGGTGTTGTGGTAATAGACTTTGTTCCTAAAAGTAGGCTATAAGGGGTCACACATTATCATAGCAGAATTCCTCTGCGCCTAGGGGAAAAGCTAAGTATTCATGACATTGCACCAACACTATCATACACTTTTCTTTGAGCATAAACATACATCATTCCATCATTGCATTATTTAATATTTTGTTTGGTTTGAATATATTTGTGTGATTGTTGTGTATGTGTTACTTTGTGCTATCGGTGACAACTGTATGGGCAGTTGTCTGGTCGATGATTTCAAATGATTGTATGGGCGGTTGTTTGATCTCATTGTGGTTTCAATTATCAGAACAGAAGTATAGTTTGCTAAAGAACGTTACATAAAGAGAGAGTTGTAATTGTTTCTTATGTAGGAAGTATTAGTTCAGTTGGGTTTATTTATTTTGAATGTTTAAACTACTAGTTTTTGTATACTTATACTGAGAAATGTGATTTCTCACCCCATTGTTGCCATGTAAATCCAGGTGGAAGTTCATCAAAAGGCAAGAAGAAGAAGTATGAAGATAAAGATAGTTTTTATACTTTCTAGTTTAAAGCTTGAATTTATTTACGTGCTTTTAATTGTATGAAGTTATGTATACAATGAGCCCTTTTGTGGCAATGTTATATGTATAACTTTTAGTTTTCCACAAGGCTCTCCATTATTATTTGTTTAAATGATATGGATTAGTACAATGTTAAGTTAGAAGCAGCATAACTAATACTGTTTATTCATGTATATTTTGATATACTAGGTTACTGGTATTAGGGTGTTACACTGTAAGGATTTATTGTATAACTCAATGTTATCTTGAATCATAACATAAAATAATAAAAGGTAATAAAATATAAAATTTCTTTTACTCACGAGTGTTCTTTTTCTTTCAAAAAAACAATGAAAGGTAACAAAAATAAATTTTCTTTTTTAATTCACATGAGTATTGATACGGGATTAAAGGATGCAAACTCAAGTACAGGTTGTCTCAAATAATAAATTCTCGGGACTCCGAGGTTGATCCACAAGGAATTGATGAAGAAAAATTAATTGAGGTAAGAAAAGGATTTGTCACAACACCAAAAGTAATAAAAGTTGTTCACAAATGAAAAATAATTTGCTTAGGTTAAGAGATCCACTCTTGATAATAAATAAGAGGCAAGATTATTTCTCTTTATAACTCAATTGAAATCTACACACAAATGAAGTTCCAATCGAAAAATATAACATTCAAAGTTCAATTATATATGCAATCATATTATGATTCCTTCAATTATCTATCAATATTTGTAAGTGAGCTCAAGCATTCACTGTGTCAATCATCTTGTCTACAATAAATCAAGATCTGCACTATAAAGGAAGGTTTCTAAATTGATTGGAAACAAAATACAACATATATAATGTCAACTTTATAATATATCATTTAAGTACAAGAAATAGAATAATCTTACCTTATTTCATTACCAAGAGCTTCATTCTTTCACCCAAGCAAAATGAAGATTTGTTACCTATGAGCAAGAAGAAAGAAAGAGAGTAGAAGAGAAAAATGAACATAGCTTCAATTTAGAGCAAGAGAAAATTACAACAAAGGAAAACAATAAACAAGCATGACCATAATTTCTCCTAACCAAGCCTAAAACCAAAGTCCCCTAAATGATCAGACAATAGAACCTTTTATAGAGGATTAGAGATACAAAATGACAAGGGGGTGATTAATGAGTGGGTGAGGAGTTGGTGGATGAGTGAAAAATGCCAAATGGTGAGTTGGTGAGTGTAAAATTATTGAGATTCTTTATTTCTGAAATCATTCAGCGTTGATCTCATGGATGCCATCAGATTTATAAAACACGATCTTTATAAAAGTTGTAGCATTTTGTTTTATCTTTGCAATGGCACCAGTTTCAGCTTCAAAGACCACCTACAGCCCAAGATATGACCTAATTATTGAACAGTGTTTAGGTCCAAGTACAGCACCTTTCTTCTGACTTCAAAGCCCAATATCACCTTCAAGGAGTCTGATCTGAGTTTTGTATTCTTCATGAAAGTTGTAGATATGGGTCTTAAATTTCAAGTATCCAAATTTCAGCCCAAGGAAGTTCTTACAGCTTGAGTTATGCTCTAATTACTGCACACTATTTAGGTTCCAGTCACAAAATTTGTGTTCTGACTTCCAAGCTCATTTAGCTCTACTAGATGTTCGATTGAGTCCTAGAGCTCTTCATGAAAGTTGTAGAGCTCTCTCTTATCTTTCCTACAAGGTAAGATACATAATTATAAGACATCTATAACTCAAGATATGACCAAAATATAGAAATAGTGTAAGACCAAAATAGTGCTGAAAAAATCAATTAAGTCCAATTTGAGTCCAAACTTACAAAACATAACCAGGCTTAATCAATTAAGTACATGGAGAGTGTAAATGTCTAAAAATGAGGGTTTATTAATGTATAAAATATATAATTATCAAATTCTCCCACACTTAGCTTTTTGCACTTCTGGGCAAAACACATAAGACCAAAGATAGGAAATAAAGAAAAACAACACAGACTCAAAAGCTAAAAACTCTAAAAGACTAGACGAAACAAGAAGAGCAACTAAAAATTCAAGGGATCAAAGCATCAATGAGGTAACATTTCTTCACATCTCAAACCAACAAGCAAGGAAACTTCAGTTGAAAAGAATGAATCAAGAATGATAGATACTCACAGAATTCACTCTCAATTTCTCAAGTGTTTAAAAGATAAGTATTTCACTCTATTCAACCCATGAAAAATTGCACTACCATAAGTTTGCTTATCTTCTACTTCTCCGCTACTCAAAACACATGCATACAAAAATCAAGAGGATTTTATTCAAGGTTGTAATGGGGCCATGGTAAAGGAGAGGGGATAATACGGATACGAGAAGATAAATACTAAAGAGAATAAAAGTGCATTATGGTATAGTTAGAGTGGAGAAGATGTTTGAGAACATTCATCATAAGGACAATGACCAATATTTAACTAATGTTTTGTTGAAGATCAATTCCAAATTAATGAATTAAATTCATTATTAAGTCTGAACCTTCTCCTTCTCTTTCTATTGTTTCCAAGCATTCATCTTTACTCTAGGTATGGATATGTCATATGGTGTATCAGGGGACTCTGATAATCGTTTGATTATAACAGTGGTAAGCTCTTTCTTTTTTTTTGATCATTTTGCACACACACCCCCACACTTATTCAAGAACAAGGTCAATGCTCTCTTATTACCTAAGGTCGGGTAAAAACATGTTTTTTTTTGTGTGGAGGCACATAATGAGTTAAAAACAAGAAATGATCAAATAAGCTCAAAGGGGTTACACAAGGAAAAATATACAAGGATG
Source organism: Ormosia emarginata (assembly GCA_029884605.1). Taxonomy (NCBI): domain Eukaryota; kingdom Viridiplantae; phylum Streptophyta; class Magnoliopsida; order Fabales; family Fabaceae; genus Ormosia; species Ormosia emarginata. Next base: position 41,027,953 of record JAQQTP010000073.1, on the reverse strand, counting down.
GCTATTTGGTCAAAGCAGCTATTTTAAAATGTCTCAATCATATTTATATATGCATGTGAAAATGTAGCCTAAAAAAGAATCAAAGCAAGTTCTAGAGTAACAATTCCATGAGTAAAAATCACACAAGAAAGAAGAGAATGATACAAATGTTGAATTCATTTATCAATAAGCTCAAAATCTCACAAGGCATATTTTTATCATTCTAAATCCACCATATCAACATTCATATCCAAGCTTGTGATTTTTAATAAAGAAGATAATTTATACTGAGATCCAAGAATCCATTTGCTACTTCTATACAAAATAATTATTTCCTCAACTAAGATGCATCTCAAGTGTAAACTTACCTCCAATGTAAACTTTACTCATTACTCTGTCATCCTTAATTGGTTTTACTATGAATAGGTTTTTGACAGTCATATCACTAAACATACTTCCCAATTTAGATGCGTCTTAGAAGTAAAATTATTCCTTACTCTGTCATCATTCATTGGTTAAGTAAGTCTATGACAATCATATCATACTTCCCAAAAAAGAATTTTTTTTTTGGTTAACTATCCTTCCCCTCCAACAAGATCACAACATTGTCTTCAATGTTAAAATATAGATGAGTAAAGGATAAAATATATTACTTGTTGGAGAAATCTGACACAAATTTAAACAGAAACAAAGTAAGATAAATAAAATAAAAGAAAGCTATAAACGAAGTGTCAAATCTGGCTTTCTTTTCATCCTACTTCCCTCACTGCTTCCTACTGACCAATCTATCTGAGCTATTGTTGGGTCAGGTTTATGAACAAAAGCTTATAATTTATCAATCAACTCATCAATAGTGGAAGCAGAGATAAGAAGTTGTCTTGCTGAAGGTGTGATAAATTTCTGTTCCACAGCATAGTCAAGAAAAAGTAACAAAATATCAAAGAAATTATTTACATTCAACAAACCTATGGGTTTATGGTGGATGTTCAGTTGGGCCCAAGAGACAATTTGAAAAACTTCTTCCAAGCTACCAAAATCACCTGGTAAGGCAATGAATACTTCAGAGTTGTCAAGAATTATCTTCATTCGTTCATGCATTGATGATACCTTAAATTCCTCCAAAATTTTCTTTCCAGTGATGTTCTGTTGAGCTAAAGGTCCATGAATGACACCTAAAACCTGAATGCCTCTTATATATACAGCAAGTGATATAGCCCCCATTAACCCACGACAACCTCCCCCATATACAAGATGGATATTCCTCGCAACAAGTGATCGACCAATAGTGGTAGCTGCGTTTACAAACTCTAAACCCTTCCCATACTTAGAACCACAAAATACATAGATATTTTTAAGTTAATGAACAGAAACACCTTCCAATTCTATTCTCACATTCTCTTTGAATGATTCTGAGTTAGAAGAAAGTGAAGAAAATAGAGTGTTTAAATAGGAAAAAGAATGGAAAGGGTAATAATAGCACCTATAAGGGTAGGTTGGCTGTTGTCAGAAAAGTTTGAAATTAAGAAACACAGAATCTCTTTTTTTTATTTTTTTTTTTTTTGTTTTGTTTTGTTTTTTTTTTGTTTTTTTTACTTCAAGAAAACTATCAGGGTGAAGAAGTCTAGAAACCCCTAAAAGACCCTGCTCAAAGGATTCTGTCTAAAACCAAAATACATCAAAATCTTTGTTAGGAGAAGACAAATGATGACATACCTTTATATACAGTTTTCATAGCGTATCTTTATACTGTGCGTCATGAGTGCAGTAGTGGCATATCTTTATACTGCGTGTCACTAGTGCAGTAGACACTCACATCCGTTTATTCAAAGAAAAGAGAAAGAAGAAACCATCGTGGGTTTCCATCTTGGGTCTAGAACTTGGAGAGCTCACACTTGGGCTCGTAACATCAATAAAGATGCTAAAATATGAAATCCGTAATGTCCAAGATCTAAAACGTCCCATCCTAAGGTGCTGAGAGCCCCTTCTAATAAAAGAAAGGATCAAGCTTAAATGTCTCATACGCTTTGGCAGCTGCGGGTTACTTCTCACTAATAACCAGAGTGGGACGCTTCTGCATGTCCATCAACTCCACAGTGCCTAGATGGTAAACATTGGGTTATGGAGTGTGGCTCTCTACAGAGCATGGTACACGAACCTTTTTTAAGGACCAGCATGCAAAGGTCCACCCAAGTCAATGACGGGTTAGCCAAAGGCTGGGGCTCCACAACTAATTAAAGCCATGGTACTCCTTCCGGATCGTCCTTGTTCAAATAATTTTTTTTTAAGAAAATGTGAAGAAGAAGGAGAAGATAATATATACAGATTGTTGTGATATGGCTCACATTTGCCTCTGGTTTCACGTCTAGTAACGGCTTAAACGCCTTATATGAGTCGAGGATAAGCTTCTTATCCAATTTTCTTATAAATTGGCAAACGGGGTCTTTTAGAGTCAGATTCCCAAGACTGTAGTGTTTTTCTTCATCCTTGAAGAGATTCCACAAATTAAGAAGTTCATGATGCACAAATCCACAAGAATGCGTCTCAAGAGTCAATAAGATATCATTTAATGACTCCTTACTCAGTCCATTCTTAATGAAGAAAATTTTATCTTCTCTATTTGCGAAAACCATCCCCAAAGAATGACATCGCTTATTACAATTTCATCATGCACATTTGTGACAAACTTGTAACCTTTTTGCTCTTCGCTTTTTAGAATATGAACTTCTTCTAAGACTTGGCATGTATGAGTCAAATAAAATTGAAGACTCACCTGCTAGTCAAACCTTTGCTTCAATTATCCAGCGTACATCTTCTGGCATACCCTTGTGCATTAACAGTCTCAATCTATCACATCTAACTTTGTAGATTTTTGTCAGAGCATTTTGAGGGAGGGAAGGAAAATATTTTCTCAGGTTTGAAAGAATGACATCCATTTTAAAAGAGAATGATTCAGTTATTTTAGAAAACTGAAAAACAAACCAACTCGAGTTCCATGGAGTACCGTTATCTACCACTTAACTGGGAACACAAAGAACTGCAAAAATAAGGCAACAGAATTAGAATAAATTCTATTCATAACAAGGATCAGAAAGAGAGATGAATTCTACCTCATCAATTTCGTTTTCCAGAAATTGTTTAAGTCTTTGTCCATTGGCTTTAAACACATTACCATTCATAAGATTCTTAATATCTATGGCTCCATGAGGATACACATGTTTGACAACAAAAGGACCACTCCACCTAGATCTCAATTTTCCAGGGAATAGGTGCAGACAAGAATTATAAAGCAAAACTTTTTGACCAATTTCAAAAGATTTTCTGAAAATTATCTTGTCATGAAAAGCTTTTGTTCTAACTTTATAAATATTTGAATTTTTATATGCATCATTTTTCAATTCCTCTAGTTCATTTAATTGCAATTTGCGTATCTTGCAAGCATCATCAAGATTTAGATTGAAAGTTTTAATGGCCCAAAATGCTTTATGTTCCAAATCTACAGGCAAGTGACAAGGCTTTCCATAGATTAACCGATAGGGTGACATTCCCAAAGATGTTTTGAAAATAGTACAGTAAGCCCAAAGTGCATCATTTAATCTTAAAGACCAATCTTTACGATTTGGGTTAACCATTTTTTTCAAAATTTGTTTAATCTTCCTATTTGCTAATTCAACTTGTCCACTTGTCTGAGGGTGATAAGGGGTGACAATTTTGTGTGTAATACCATATTTCTTCATTAAAGATTTAAATAGTTTATTGCAAAAATGTGTTCCCCTATCACTGATGATAGCTCGAGGGATTCCAAATCGACACAAGATATTTTCTTTTAACAATTTAAGAACAGTTTTATGATCATTATGTCGGCATAGAATCGCTTCAATCCATTTTGAGACATAATCAACTGCAACCAAAATATACACAAATGCAAATGAAGATGGAAATGTGCCTATGAAATTAAATCCCCAACAATCAAAAATTTCAATGACAAGGATGGGGTTCAGAGGCATCATGTTTCTTTTTGAAATTGAGCCTAATTTTTGACAATTTTCACAACTTTTGCAAAGAGTATAGCAGTCCTTAAATAAAGTGGGCCAATAAAATCCGCACTACAAGAGTTTTGCAGTTGTTTTCTTTGAAGAAAAGTGACCTCCACATGCTTTTGAGTGACAAAATTTAATGACACTACCTACCTCACTGTCTGGCACACATCTCAGAAAGATTTGGTCATGACAATATTTGAACAAATATGACTCATCCCAATAAAAAAATTTTTACCTCTGTAAAAAATTTCCTTCTATTTTGGTGTGTCCATTGAGGCGACATCTTTCCTGTTACAAGAAAGTTGACTATGTTAGCAAACTAAGGCATAGAATTGACAAAAAAATAAAAATTTATCAGGGAAAGAATCATTGATGGGTGTGCTATCAATATGTGAGCCTGTTGTAAGTCTGGACAAATGATCAGCGACAACATTTTTGGCTCTTTTCTTTTCTTTTATTGTGATGTTGAATTCTTGAAGCAACAAGATCCACCGTATTAATCTTGGTTTGACATCCTGCTTAAACATCAAATATCTAACAACAACATAATCAGTGAAAATCACACTAGAAGAACTAATTAAGTAAGATCAAAATTTGTCCAGTGTAAAAATTACAGCAAGTAGTTCTTTTTCAGTAGTGATGTAATTCATTTGTGCACTATTTAAAGTTCTACTTGCATCACAAATCACATGAGGCTTACCTTTTCTTTGGCCTAAAACAACACCCACAACAAAATCACTAGCATTACACATCAACTCAAAAGGCAAAGACCAGTCAGGAGATTGCATGATAAGAGCAGATATCAGAAGACCAATTAATATTTCAAAAGATTTTTGACATTCTTGAGTCCAATCAAATAGTGCATCTTTCAACGAAAGATTACATAATGATCTAGATATGACACTAAAGTCCTTTATGAATCTTCTGTAAAATCATGCATGTCCTAAAAAGGAATGAACTTCTCTGACTATTTTTGGGAAAGGCAAATGAGTAATTAATTTAACTTTGACTTTATCAACTTCAATTCCTTTAGAAGATATCACATGACCTAACATTATTCTTGAGGTAACTATGTAATGGCATTTTTTCTAATTTAACACAAATCATTTTTCTTCGCATCTTTTAAGAACTTTTTCCAAATTATCAAGACAAATTTCAAATGAATATCCAAAAACTGTCAGGTCATCTGTGAAAATCTCTAAATAACGCTAAATCATGTCACCAAAAGGCATTCTTCTATATGCAAAAGTACCAAAGGAACATGTAAAAGTGGTATTTTCTTAATCTTCTAATGCAATTGATATTTGATCATAACCCAAATAACCATCAAGAAAATAGTAGTAAGGATGTTCTACTACCCTTTCCAGAATTTGATCAAGAAATGGCAAGGTGAAATGATCTTTCCTAGTAACAGCATTTAATTTTCTAAAATCAATACACATACGCCAACTAGATAAGACTCGCGTAAGTATTAATTCACCCTTATCATTTTCAACCACTATTATTCTAGATTTCTTAGGCACAACTTGTGTAGGGCTTACCCACTGGCTATCAGAGATAATTCTAACATTAAGCAATTTAAAGACTTCAGCTCTAACTACCTCTTTCATATATGTATTTAATCTTCTTTGAGGTTGTTGAGAAGTTTTAGCATTATCCTCTAAATGTATTCTATGTGTACAAATTAATGAATTAATGTCTTTTATGTCCTTTAATGTCTATCCAATTGCACTTTTATGCCTTTTAAGTACTTCTGTTAACATACTTTCTTGTTCTTCAGTAAGAGACAAGGAAATTACCACTAGAAATATTTGCTCTTCTCCCAAAAAGGTGTACTTCAAACCAGCAGGTAATGGCTTTAGTTTCGGTGTGGGTACTTCTTCATGGGCATTATCATTCACGGGTTTTAGCTCTTCAAATATTGGCTTCCATCCCTTGTACTCCATTACCTATGTATAATCAAGTAAAGAGCATATTTCAGAGATATTGTCTTCTAATTGTATGCCTGAATCAAATGAATTGACTAAACAAATTTCTAATGGTTTAGAGGAACTCCTTGTTTGAAAATGATCACTATAATGGCTTCAATTCCTTCAACTTCCTCCTTTTTATCAATGACTTCCTGTGGTTGCTTGCACATATTAAAAACATTGAGCTCCAGTGTCATGTTTCCAAATGTTAGCTTCACCACTCCATTTCTGTAATTTATCAAAGCATTAGATGTTGCTAAAAATGGACGGCCTAAAATAATAGGAATTGACTTGCAACTATCAACCATAGGTTTAGTATCCAAGACAATAAAATCCACAGGATATATGAATTTATCAACTTGTACCAACACATCTTTCACTATTCCTCTTGAAATTTTAATTGATCTATTGGTAAGTAGAAGAGTTACAGAAATTAGTTTTAACTCACCTAAGTTAAGTTGCTGATAAACTGAATATGGAAGCAAATTGACACTAGCACCAAGATCAAGTAAAGCTTTTTCAATTTTATGTTTTCTAATAATGCATGAAACTGTAGGACAACCAGGGTCTTTATATTTCAACGCATTATTATTCTAAAGAATGAAGCTTACTTGTTCAGCCAAAAATGCTTTCTTTTTTACATTTAGTTTCCTTTTAACAGTGCACAAGTCCTTCAAATATTTGGTATAAGAAGGAATCTATTTGATAGCATCTAACAGAGGAATATTGACCTTCACTTGTTTCAAAATTTCAATGTTATGGTTCAATTTCCTTGAATTGTTTAATGCTTGAGGAAATGGGGGTGCAAGCGAAAGTTTGGTATCTTTTTGGTCAACTTATTCATTTTCTTGGGGAATTGGTTCATCTTCTTTCTCACAAGGTTAGGGAATTTATTTTTCAACAACTTTTCCACTCTTAAGAGTTATCACTGACTTAACTTGATCTATTTGTTAGTTTTCTGAACTCCTCTCATTTAGACTGTACTGACCCTTGGGATTTGGTTGAGGTTGAAAAGGAAAATTTCCTTTCTCGTGAATGGTGAGTGCAGAAGAAAGTTCAGCAAAAGTTTTTTTTATGTCAATCATGGTTTGATTGTTATGTTTATTAATGACCTCTTGTTTTTCTATGAATACATGCAGTATTTTTTCAAGGTTTTTCCTATATAGTGGGACATAAGGTGCATATCCTTGAGAATTTTGAGAGTCCTGTTGTGCCTGAGTAGGTGGTGGTTGCACAAATTGTGACTGATTATTATTCCTCCAGATAAAGTTTGGGTGATTTCTCCATCCCGGATTGTATGTATCTGAAAAAGAAGAAATAAATGGCTTTTTAAAATTATTCATTACATTTACTTGCTCATGTATAATTTCTTTAAAAATAAGAATCTTAGAACATTCATGTGTTGAGTGTCCTAAGACATCACAAATGCCATAAATTTCTTCATTTTGTACAAATTTGATTTCTTTTGCTTTTCCTAATTCCATTGCTTCAATTTTTCTAACCAAACTGGCAAACATTACATTTAGATCTTCCTCTTGACTAAGGTGATATTTTCTTTATTAGCACTTGTAAAGTTAGATCTAATTGAATTTTCAGAAATATTAGTACCATGCCAAGATTGAGAATTTTTAGCTAACTGGTTTAAATAGTCTAAAGCTTCATCAGGTTCTTTATCAAGAAACTCACCATTGCACATTGTTTCCACAAATTGTTTGGTTTCAGGTGTTAAACCTTCTTAAAAGAAGCTTATAGTGCGCCATTTTTCAAAACCATGATGTGGGTAAGAATTTAACAAATCTTTAAATCATTCCCAACATTGAAAATATGCTTCATTTGAATTTTGGAAAAAAATTTAGATTTGTCTTTTCATAGTATTGATTTTATGTGTTGGAAAAAATTTCTTTAAGAAATCACCTTGCATTTCTTGTCATGTGCCAATTGATCTTGGTTTCAAAGTGTTAAGCCAAATTTTTGCTTTATCTTTTAAAGAAAAATGAAACAATTTAAACTTAACAATCTCTTCAGTGCAACTTTGGTCATTGAAAGCAATACATACTTCCTCAAATTCTTTCAGATGTAAATACGGGCTTTCAAATTCTAAACCATGAAAATTAGGAAGTAAAGAAATCATACTTGACTTAAACCTAAAATTGTTGGCATTGAGTGGAAATATAAAGTATGATGAACTAGAATTTTGAGGTGGTTGCAAATATTCACGCATGGTTCGCAATGGTCGGTTTTCATATTCATCATGTACACTTTCATTTCTAGCCATTGTGTCAATTGTGTGTGATTGTGATTCAAACAAATCAATATATAAAGTACCAGGATTAATTTTAACCAAACGACAAGAATTTAAATTACGATACTAACTAAGCATAAATAAATGACTTAAAATAGGAAAAAATAATGTACAAGTTGACAGTTTACACTAGCCATTAAATATTAACAAGGATGTGGTATAAACTAACCACCCAATAAATATTAACAAGTAAAAAGTTAGATAACTAATAAAGTAAAAAGTTAGATAACTGATAAAGTAAAAAGTTAGATAACTGATAAATTAAAAAGTTAGATAACTAGAGAGTTAATAATTAGTAAGTTAGAAAGTGCAGAAAGTAAAATATAAAAAATAAAGTACATAAAGTAAATTACAGAAAATAAATTTAAAATATGAAAACCGGAGAGAAACAGAGCCCCACCAGAGTCGACGAAAGAGAAGAGAAGAAGAAAGATTATTTCATTACGTTAAAAATAATAATAAATAACAGAAATTAAAAAGTTAGAGAGCAGAAAATAAATGACATAAATTAAAAGTTAGAAAGCATAAAATAAAAGTTAGTAAGCAAAAATAAATGACATAAATTAAAAGTTAGTAAATATAAGTAAATGACATAAATATAAAAGTTAAAAAGTTTGTATGTTAGCAAGTTAGTAGGTTAGTAAGTTAGATAGTTAGAGAGTTAGTAAAGAAATTGAAGGACTAGTAAGTCGATCTTTTGCTCTGGTGAGGTAGAAGAGAGAATAGATTTTATTAAAGTATGAGAACCTTAATAAATTAAAACTTCAAATCAAGTTCTTCGGTAATAGCGCCAAAAACTTGATGCGAGATTAAAGGATGCAAACCCAAGTGCAAGTTGTCTCAAGTAATAAATTCTCGGAAGTCCGAGGTCGATCCACAGGGAATTGATGAAGAAAAATTAATTGAGGTAAGAAAACAATTTGTCACAACACCAAAGGTAATAAAAGTTGTTCACAAATGAAAAAAGATTTGCTTGGGTTAGGAGATCTACTCTTGTTAATAAATTAGAGGCAAGATTATTTCTCTTTATAACTCAATTAAAATTTACACATAAAGGAAGTTCCAATCGGAAAATATAACATTCAAAGTTCAATTATATATGCAATCATATTATGATTCCTTCAATTATCTACTAACAATTGTAAGTGAGCTCAAACATTCAATGTGCCAATCATCTTGTCTACAATAAATCAAGATCTCCACTATACAAGGAAGGTTTCTAAATTGATTAGAAACAAAATACAACATATATAATGTCCACTTTATAATATATCATTTAAGCATAAGAAATAAAATAATCTTACCTTATTTTATTACCAAGAGCTTCATTCTTTCACCCAAGCAAAATGAAGATTAATTACTCATGAGAAAGAAGAAAGAAAGAGAGTAGAAGAGAAAGATGAACATAGCTTCAATTTAGAGCAAGAGAAAATTACAACAAAGGAAAATAATAAACAAGCATGACCATAATTTCTCCTAACCAAAGTCCCCTAAATGATTAGCCAATGAAGCCTTTTATAGAGGATTAGAGATACAAAATGACAAGGGGACTGATTAATGAGCAAGTGAGGAGTGGGTGGAAGAGTGGAAAATGTCAAATAGTGAGTTAGTGAGTGAAAAATTATTGATATTCTTTATCTCTGAAATCATTCAGTGCTGATCTCATGAATGTCATTAGATTTATATAACATGGTTTCCATGAAAGTTGTAGCATTTTGTCTTATCTTTCCAATGACACCAGTTTCAACTCCAAAGACCACCTACAGCCCGAGATATGACCTAATTACTGAACAATGTTTAGGTCCAAGTCAACACCTTTATTATGACTTCAAAGCCCAATATCACCTTCAAGGAGTCCAATATGAGTTTTGTGTTCTTCATTAAAGTTGTAGATATGGGTCTTAAATTTTAAGTATCCAAATTTCAGCCTAAGGAAGTTCCTACAGCCTGAGTTACGCTCTGATTACTGCATATTATTCAGGTTCCAGATACAAAACCTGTGTTCTAACTTCCAAGTTCATTTAGCTCTACTAGATGTCCGATTGAGCCCTAGAGCTCTGCATGAAAGTTGTAGAACTCAAGATATGACCGAAATATAAAAATAGTGTAAGATCAAAATAGTGCTGAAAAAATCAATTAAGTCCAATTTGAGTCCAAACTTACAAAACATAACCAGACTTAATCAATTAAGTACATGAAGAGTGTTAATGACTAAAAATAAGGATTTATTAATATATAAAATATGTGATTATCAAGTATTCCTTTTAAAAAAATCATAAAATATTTGTAACACATGTGATGGCCAACGATAATGATTGTATAGCTCTATGTTGTCTTTAATATTGCTCAAGTCATAAAAGTTTATTGTATAGTCTAATATTATCTTAAACTTTATGTGACAAGTGATTTTCAAACTAAACTCAATAAGTTTTTATTTGCTATGGGAAAAAAAAAAAAATTAAATAAATAAAACAAGAATGACACAATGAAAAAAAATAAAAGTTAATAAATGATAAATAGTTTTAGCATGATGGCTAATGAAGATAATTGTATAGTTCTATGTTATCTTTATAATTATTTAAAATCATAAGCATCTATTGTATAGCTTAATGCTATCTTAGATCCTCTATGGTCTTTTTTTTTTTAAAAAAAAAAGTTTAAATGTACAAGGTTTCTTTGTTCTTTTCTTTTTTTTTTGGTTTGTTTATTTATTCAATTAAATCAAAGAAAATATTTTTTTTCAAAGAAGGGTAAAACAAATAATTTTAAGGTTATTAAAAATTATACAATTAACTTAAGGTAACCGTTCTAGGACGGATGTGTCAGGAGTGCAATAAGATTAAGTTCTTGCTCTTCCCTGTGCATAAATAGGTTCCCAAACTTATCCTGATTTTACATACCTTCTTTTCTTTTTAATCAAAAAGAGGTTTTTTCAAATATTTTTCCTAATACAAATAAAATTTGGTGGCGACTCCAAAGAATTCCCAATTTTTTTTCTTTCTTTGTCACCAATCTCGTTGTGATCCTGATCGCAACACATATGCAATGCATTCTAGCAAGGCCCTCAAATTTGTTAAACATGACAATATTATGGTTAGGGTTAAGTGTAAGGAAGGATGCGAGTGGTTTGCATACTATGCAAAATTGTCAAATGAAGATACATAAAAGCTAAGGACAATGCATAACCAACATTCTTGTACCAAAGAGTTCAATATAAGCATAATGAATTCCAAATGGCTGAGTAAGAATTGAGAAGAAGGTGAAAGAGAATCTAAAAATTAAGTTGAAAGACTTGATGAATTAAGAACAAACCAAATAGAACATTGAATTGACAAAGTCCAAAGCACATAGAGCAAAAAAAAAGTGCATTTAAAGAGTAGTTCAAAAGGTTATATGATTATTGTGTAGAACTACATAGGTCAAACCCTAATTATTCTGTATACCTGAAGGTTCAGAGATCACCTGATTTTGTAATTGACACATTAAATCCTACTAGGCTAGCTACTTGTCGTATTATGGTGGGACCCTAATGATCAAGTGCTACCAATTGCATATATAATTATGGAGGCAAAAACAAAAGACTCTAGGTGGTTTCTCAGCTGCTAAATGAAGACATTAGAGGTGGGACATTGACAAGTTGCACATTAATTAAGGATCAATAAAAGGTAATATCCTCATTCATATTATTCCAAATTAGTCCGTTATGTTTAGGAAGTAATTAAAATAGTCCTTTAACTCTACATTGATTATTCTAAAATGGTCTTATAAGGTTATCTTATTGTTTTCTATTAGTGCTACATAACATGGTTCTTTTTCCAAGGTTTGATGCCTACATGATGAGTTGTTACCAGGTTGGATCACAGGTTTTGTGTGAGACACCTATACAACAATTTTAAGAAGTTTCATGGTACACACCTGAAGAAATTGATGTGGAAGGTTGCCAAGGCAATTTATCCTTAGGCTTGGGAGAGATATATGAAGGAAATTCTATGAATGAAGCTATATACAGGCACTTTATAACTATCCCACCTAGATTTTGGAGTAAATCTAGGTTTAGATTTCAGCCAAAGTGTGATGTTCTATTGATTAACATGTATAAGACCTTTAACTCAATTATCTTAGATGCTTGAGAGAAGCCAATAGTAACATTATTGGAAGAAATTAGGACATACTTAATGGAAAGATGGGCAGGTAACAAGAAGAAGATTGAGATAAACACTAGTTTAGTGTTGCTTAAAATAAGGAAGATGTTGGATAAGGAGTTCAAAGATTATGCTCAATAGTTGCCAAGGTAGGCTAGTGAGAAGATATTTGAGGTTAGAAGACCAAGAGACAAGTATGTGGTTGACTTAACCAAATGTGAATGGAGTTGCATTAAGTGGATGCTGATTGAAATTACTTGCTGCCATGCCATTAGTTGTATTATCTATAGCAAAAAGCAGCCTAAAGGCTATGTCCCTTCATATTATAGGAAAAATGCCTACGTTGTATGTTATATGCCAACAAATAACCCCCCCAATGGATCAAATATGAGGCCAAGCACTCCTTATGATGAAGTCTTGCCACCACCATATAGAAAACTAAGTTCAAGGGCAAAGAAAAATAGAAAAAAAGAGGTTGATGAGAAGCTAAAAAATAAGAGAAATCTATCAAGGAAAGGAGAAATTCAGAAGTGTTGCAACTGTGGTCTTGTGGGACATAACAAAAGTTCTTTTAAGGCATCTACTGTAGAATAAGTAAGACATCTACCTTTAAATGTACCTTTTTTCTATAATTAAATTAAACATAAATAACATCTACTTTTTTTTTTTGGTTAGGATGGACTAGTACCAACACCTACATAGCAATCCACCATTACCACTAATCCACCAAGCACAGACAAACCATAAGCAATTAGCCAACCAAGGTATACATTTGCTTGTTGTCTAAATGACAATGAATTCATGTGTGTTTCAACTATTTTGTAAAGGTATTAACTTGAAGACAAAAGGCTAGTCAACCATCTCAAACTGTAAGCCAACCTGTGCAACTTAAACTACAAGCCAGCCTACAACTAAAGCTGCAAGCTAGCCATCTCGGAATGCAACTTAAGTAACAAGCCAACCATCTCAGTATGCAACTCAAGCTGCAAGCCAGTCATCTTAGGCTACAACTCATTCATATCATATTTTAAGCCAATGCATAGTCACAAAAAGGCTGAAGATGATGGCTAAAAGGGCAGTTTGAGATTTAGAAATATAATCATTCAATGACATATTTTATAATTTTGGATGTAATCTAGAGCTTACGCTCCATTTTATAATATGATATACTTAGCTTATGGTTGCTTTTGTTGCTCTTAATATTTAATCATGATCTTAGGCTCCATTTTGAAATGTAATTTGCAGCTCAGGGTCCACTTTTACATTTTGTGTTACTCAACTTATGCTTTTGGTGAGTAAGGAAAAGGCCTATATATGACAATTGTGGGAATGACATTATGGGATATGAATTGCAACTGACTTTGTTTAGACTAATTTTGTTTCCAAGTTTTTTAATGCCATTCATAATTGCAATTGTAATTGCAATTGGTATATAGTTTAACTCAGTCTAGCATTAGAATTGTGAACTTGTCACTCTTTGTGGAATTAAAAGGGAATTTCAATACATTTATCATTCCACATGTAATGTTTAAATACAATAGCAACCAACCCCAACCACATTACATTTCACCAAAAAGAGACTCACCTTACTTGAACCTAACTTTAAACCCAAAACATATTACTTCCCTAATCTTATTGATCTCAGAATTGCAACAAATAGTTCATAGATATGGTAAATTCCTCTTGCACTTGCAGTCATTGGTCATCTAAAGATATGATGTAAGGAGTGTTATGATCCATGAAATAATCCCTAAAACCATAAGCTTCCTATTCACCTTTTTAGCATATATCAATTTTTCTTGTAGGTTTCTAATTCTCCTCTTCAACCTCATCAACTATTGTGTAATGTTAGATTGCAGTGGAGAATCTACCTAAGCAAAAATTTCATAGTGGCCTCAACTTGAAAATATGAAATCCATAGTACCATTACTAATATATTCAAAACCTAGTTACGAAATTCAATTTCAATAAGATTAATATGACAACCCAGTAGTTTCTGCAACCACAGAACTTTCGGCCTTAGTTTTCCAGAGTCTGCGAAGTCACCAACACTGCATTTAAACAACAATAGCATTCCATCCTTATCCTTCCACTATTGTTGGTCCTGAAGCCTTCAAAAGCCATTGAAGCCACTGCACAATCTAAGAGTTGCAATCAGTTTAGAGTTGGGTGGTCTTAAGATTTTGCAAATTGAAAACCTTGGATACTCAAATTTAGGGGAACAAGACAGAGTGAGTTTTTTTTAAAAAAAATAAATTTAAACAAGTTTACAATGGTTAGAAAACTAAGTGGACATGTAGGATTCAACTCAGCTCTCGTTGTTAGCAATTTGGACGCCATCAACTGAAAAGGTGACATTGAAACTATTTAGAAACATATTAGGGACAAAATTAAAACAAAAAAGTAAGATTAATTGCATTATTATCAGTTTTCATATCACTTATTAAAATGGATTCTAGATAAAGGAAAGGTATTGTGGCAAATATATCAAGCAAGATTGTACTAATATTACATAAATAAGATTGAACACAAGAAACTCACCTTTGGGCACTGGCAGTGGATGAGTGAAATAGAAAACTATTGATTGGTGAACAAAGGATTCAAGGAAATGGATTCACCTTTACTCAATTTGTTATTTTTAGCATTTGCGCACTAGAAAACACTCTGCATTTGAGCAAACTCATCCAAAACAAGGATAAAGCACACACTATCAAATAAGCAAGCAAATCAGAACTAGCATACTGCCATAAACAAGTTTCAACGACTATATTTCTTGCTTTCAACTAAAATATGCCTTGGGGCTCCAATCTAGTGGTGTCTCACTCTCGTCCCGCTGGATTTGATGGCCTTCCTTGGAAGATGTCTTCGGTATTTGCTTTGTGAGAAATTAGTTTTTGTTTTTATATATATATATATATATATATATATATATATATGGGGACATATTTAGTGGGACAAATAGTTATTGCAGAGATGGTGAGAGGATTGAATCTCACCATACAACTATACATACGTAGATGGTCAAGATTAAAAGTTACTTAAAGGTCATATGATCACTTAAAAAAGTCGCGTCATTTATGTTCTAATCTTGACCATTCATGTAAGATCCAAATGGTCAAGATTCACTCCTCTCATCTTTTCATAATAAACACTCATCTCATATATATATATTTATATATATATATATATATAAAAGGGATTCAGATTATATCTAATATAAGTTTTAAGATTTAAGACTTATACATAATTTTTTATCATTAAATTTATTTTAATCTAATGGTTCTAAATCATCTAATTAAATGACGAGAGAATAATAAACACCGATATTAAATAAGGAGAGAGAATACTAAAATATGATATACTAATAAAGAAATAAATTTTAGTTATTAAGTCTACTTATTAATTTAAAAAATAATGTTATTAAAATATGTGACAATTGCACCATAATATCACATAAAAAATAATTTTTTCAAACATGTTTATATTACCACATTAGATATAAATTCTGTAAAATTATTTATATTATTACAATTACTTATCAAATAGAAAAAAAACATGGAGATAAATAATTTCATAACATAATTGAATTATTATAATTATTTAATAAAATTATTTATAATTTATTGGTGTTAAATAATTATACAATGTTTACTTTTTATTCATTTATAATATCTATAATGTCTAACTTTTAAGATATTTATATAAAAAAATTTAATTTTAATGAATTTATATTCTAATTTTTAAATGTCGTTAATTAATTTGTTATAATAAACATGTATAGAGAGAATATAATATTCTTGTATGCTATTATATGGTAATTTTATATGCTATTATTATTGATGGTTAAAATTTATGTGATATTTATATGTTAAATTGATATTTTTAATAATAAACAAATACATGAAAAATCTAATTTTTTTAATAGTTAAAATATATAAAAAACAAAAATATTATAAATTATATTTAACATTTTTTTAAAAAATCTATAAATAAATTTAATAACTAAAATTTATTTCGTCTTTAAAATTAATTTAATTATCCTTTTTACGTTTCTAATTAAAAATATCAACGGAAAAACTCAAATCAAATTAGTCTTTTTTTTTTTTTTTTTATCTTTTTCTTATAGCAGGGAACATAGCACGATTCACATTTACATTTACTTCTGCAGCACGATTCACATTCCCCAATGTCATTTGCTTTTGCAGCAGGATTCACATTCCCTAGGGCAAAGAATGAACCACCAAGTATAACTATTCTCTTCACCTTGCTTGCAAAAGAAGAATCTCTTTTGATTGCCTAATAACGAAAGTTACACAATCAGATCAACAAATGTATGCAACTATAAATGTTGAAGTTATAAAGGTGAGGACCATAAAGTACAAGAAAACATTGTACAAATTAAAGCTAAGTTTGTTAATGGTCCAACTGCTGGCACAAATATTTCACCAGAATATTCAGAGACCTTATCTACTAAAAACTCACTAGCACTCTTCTCAATTTTCTTAGCTTTAGGTGGGGGTAGGAATGTGTTCCCCAGTCCATCTTTACCATGAACAAAATCAGCAACACGAGGCTTTCCACCCTATTGCAGAACACGACATAATTAATACTAGAAAGATGGAGTAAAACCAAAGGAAAAAAAAAACGAGAGGGCTGAGGCAGTGGAAAAATATGTCATGCATTTAATTAGAAAAGTAGAAAGGATAATTAAATTAATTTTAATGAAAAAATAAATTTTAATAATTTAGTCTATTTACAGATTTTAAAAAATATATATAATGTTGAATATAATTTATAACATTTTTATATATTTTAACTACAAAAAAATTAAGATTCTCTATGTACGTGTTTATTATTACAAATATCAATTAGACATATAAAAATCACATAAATTTTAATAATTAATAATATAAAGCACCAAATAATAGCATACAAAAATATTATATTCTCACTATATGTGTTTATTATGACAAATTAATTAATGACATTTAAAATTTAGCATATAAATTTATTAAAAATAAAATTTTTATGTAAATATCTAAAAAGTTGATACTATAGATATTATAAATGAATAAAAAGTAAACATTGTATAATTATTTGACACCAAGAAATTATAAATAATTTTATTAAATAATTATAATAATTCAATTATCTTCTAAAATTATTTATCTTCATTTTTTTTGCTATTTGATAAGCAATTGCAATAATATAAATAATTTTTCAGAGTTTGTATTTAACGTGGTAATATAAACATTTTTGGAAAGATTTTTTTTTATGTGATATTATGGTACAACTTTCACATATTTTTAATAAAAATTATTTTTTAAATTAATAAGTAGACTTGATAACTAAAATTTATTTCTTTATTAGTATGTCATATTTTATTATTCTCTCATCATTTAATTAGATGATTTAGAACCATTAGATTAAAATAAATTTAATGGTAAGAAATTTAGAGTTGATGTAAGTCTTAAGACTTATACTAAGTGTAAATGAATCACTTCTCCTGTATTACTCTTTTTTTTCAGTATTGCGGTCTTCAGCTCTTCGAATTTTTTTTTAATATTGCGGTCCCCAGCTCATCGAACTGGTCAAAAACAAGTCATTTATGCTGGAATTAAAAAATTTACGAAGATATTTAATATAATTTGACCATAAGAAATTTGCATAGATGAGAATCGAATCTATGATCGTAAGCCTATTCACCGATCACATTCTCGTCTAGCTAACCCCATAAGATTCCAAGTGTATTACACTATTACTAATATATTTGAAAAAAGTTAAAGTATTTTATTGTATTTTTATAAAGGGCATTTAAGCCTATTTTGATTAATTTTAATTTTATTTCACATTAATTTCAAGTGTCAAATAACAAAGTTGTTAAACTATGGATTAAGAATGTCCATTTCTTTCCATTTGAGTTTATTCAATTCATGCTTCATTTTCATTTAATATATCAAACCTGGCTAATATATCAAACCTGGCATTACATGACAGGTAATACCATATAGAGCTTGATCGCATAAGCATTTTTGTTTCTTTATGCCTATTTTTTTTAAAAAAAATTTAAGTAATTCATTACATATTTGCATACATCTAAAAAATACAAACTTCATCTAAAGGTTGATAATCTCGACCTCAGAAACGCTCGATCGATTACAAGCATCACCCTTACTTGACATATCACAATATTTAATTTAAGAAATATGATTAATTACATGAAGAAGGAAAAAAAAAAAGATTTGAATCCAACTTCAATTCAACTGATAGAGAAAAATAATAGGGTGTTTCTAAAAATAAAGAAATAAAAAAATAATAAAACCCCTCATTATTTTCCCCAGATTCCCCCACCCACAAAAAACACGTTGGCCCATAAAAGGGAAAAGTCAAAAATATAAAACACAATCTTCCTCTCATCGCATGCCACGTGTCAAAACACCTTTCAGCAATGATAATTATGATTCAGAATCTACCCTCAGCTCGTTCCTATACTGTCCCATATATACCGCAATCGCATTGCATGCTTCCCCTCATCCTCACACTCACACAACCACAGGGGCATTTCATGTAATTCACAATACCCATATCCATACGGTGTCGTTTCTCTACTTTATTCCTTTCTCGCAACAACTCTCTCACCCGCCCCAAAAAAAAAAAAAAACTAACCCTAGCTTTTGCCCCTGTTCGTCTTTAGCCGCGTTTTCCGATCTCGATTCCCTTTTCCTTTCTTTCTCGATTTGATCTCTAATTTTGCCTCTAACTCTCGAATTGATCGAACCTTCCGTCACTTCTTGATTTTCTGAACTGATCGATCCCAATTTTGGCCTTATCGGTGCATGCTTTCCGTTCTTAGGGATTGGGTTGCGGAATATTCTTGATCTGTCTTTCCCAATACGGGATCTGAGATAAACAAAAAAAAAATTTATATTTGATTTGGGCTCTGGGACTTCTTCTTCTTTTCACACTTTTTCCGATTTTTGTAAATTATTTTCAACTTGAATTTTGGTTTGGGTTGTTAGATCTCACGTCGCATGATCCGATTCAGTGCGAATCGTAATAATTTTTTCGTTCTTGTTGGATTTAGAAAGATCTAGGGTTAGGGTTCCTGAAATTGGGGCTTTTCTTGTTTGATTGAATTTCTTAGGGGAAAGTTCAATTCTTCGAGTAATTAGGGCTATTATTGTCCGATTCAGCAGTCTGCGATATTTGACGAAGACTGGTTTAAGGTATAATAAATAGATTATTATTATTATTATTATCTTTTTTTGTGACAGTTATTAATATTTTTGTGCTAATTTCTAGTAGTTTCTTACAATTTATTTCCTATGGTAATTTATTTTAATTTTTCAGGTAAAAGTTTCGCAGTGATGTGGCGTCTATTTTTAAGTGTAACTAATGTCAATTTACTAAATTGTCCTTAGATGGAGTAGTTCCTCTATATACACGAAAATGGTGCCCTCTGGGTTGTGTTTATGCAAGGAAGGGTGCCTCAGTGATTGGGCCCACTAGCCTTATAAGATGTTATTAATAATATTAAAATATCAGAGTTACAGTGATTTGTAGTGGTGCCCTAGGTTCTGTTCTGATTTGAATTGAAGATATTCTTATTCGGAACTGGGGGAGTCAACATTTAGTCATCTACTAGACTGCTACTACAATGTGGCTGTTATGGAATATTTTGTCTTTTTTTTTTTTTGGCTTGAGGAATGTGTAACTTGATGATGCTAAGTAGAACACTAGTATGTGTTTTATGGAAAATAGTTCTTTAATATGCTCAAGTGATTTGTTTTGTAGCAGCTTTCATTATTGACAGGCAACTGGTTTTAGTACAAGTAAATGGTGCATAAAGTTTAAGCGTATGTCTTTGGATAATGTGTAGGAGGGTTGGAAACCAATCTCAGATATTGGTTTAGCTGTTTGAGTGAGATCCTGACAGAGAACGGTGGAGCTTAATGATTTACGTATTCCCTATATTGAGCTTTGAGTTTATGTTGTACAAAATTTTGAAATGTGGGATCAATTGTCTAGTATTTGTCCGAGACTGGTTTACGTGGTTATGAACAGTACTGAGATATGTTGAAGGTGTTTCACTGCATGGTCAGAAATTTTTCTAAACATTTTAACAATGGTGAGAGTAGTTTGGAGGCAAATGTTGTCACATGCTCCATCCCTCATCCTAAGATGTTTTACCTCTTAATTGCTTTGAGCCATCTTATTGGTTGTTTTGAAGTATTAATACTAAATAATTACTTTGATGCTTGTAGTGTGACGCAAGCTTGTTCTCTTATTCTTTATTGAATCCTGTCCTGCAGGTAATCATGGTGCAGAAGCGTCCTTTTGATACTGAGGAAATACTTGAGGTGTCCTTCAAACACCCAAAACGTGTGGAACCCAGCAATCAGCTTATTTCTTTTTCGGAATCTGTTTTTCCCGAGGAAGATTGCCATACCCATGTGCCTAAAACTTCAGGTGGGAGTTTAGTTGAGGATCCCTCCAAACTTGAGAATCAACTGTGCAATTCGAAAATAAAAATATGCTTTTCAAGGAGTGTCAAGTTTGTGATCAATTCAACTTTTAAGACAATTTAAGACAATTACTTTGGTTCAATTCTGCTTTAGTAGTCAACCAATTTTGACCAAAAGATGGTGCTTCAGACTTATTGAACATTGTCATATTTCTATATCGTCTTTTACTATTATTTATTATTAGGTAATTCCATTATATTAAGTCATTGGCTTGGCCTGTCACTATTATTTTAACTTAATATTTGTCCGTTAATATTTTGGGATTTTTCATCCATTACTGCTTGAACATGAAAAATACGTCTGAAGATAATATGAAGTCTCATTTGAATGCTACTGTCTTCTGACATCAGATTGTACTTACCTGGAGATGGGCAAATTGAAGGACAATTTGATGTTGTTTGGATGCTTTTCAGATTTTCTTTATTTCACAAAATGTATTTTGACCTAGTCTACTTTGTAATTTGTAGAGGGCGGATATAGACAAAGTAGTAGTGAAGGTGGTAATGAGAAGCTTGCTGGTGAAATTTTTGGTGAACTTCCTAAAGGGGCTGGGGACTTTGAAACAACCTTCCCTGTAGGTATCCCTGTTTCTTCTTGGGCCACCATTAGCACTACTGAAGATGTTCGATCAGAACCTCCTGTACATCTCGCTCTTTTTCCTGAGTATTTGAGTCCAGAGAGGCCAATAAGGACATTAGCTCGCTATGAGGACATCTATTCCATACTCCTTGAACACCCTCCTCGCAAGCTTGTATCTGTCGGAGCTGACCATCAAGCTGATGTTCCAGCATGGGATTTTTCAGGTGCCACTGATAGACCAAATGCCTCTGATGCTGTTTCAGATTCAGACTTCACTGTTGGGGATGACGATGAGAACAGACTGTTGGGGATCTGTATAATCCCTATGCCTCAGATGGAATTATCTACCTATGATAATGAAGTTGGTAAGGGCAGAACTGATTGCACCTGTGAAGACACGGGATCCTTGACATGTGTCAGAGAACATATAGTGGAAGAAAGAGAAAAACTTAAGAAAACCTTTGGGCATGAGAAATTCACTGAATTGGGGCTCGCTGACATGGGAGAACAAGTGGCAGAAAAATGGAGTGCAGAAGATGAACAACTATTCCATGAGGTTGTCTTCAATAATCCAGCATCCCACGACAAGAATTTCTGGAACTATCTCTCCAGTGTTTTCCCTTCACGAACCAAAAAGGAGATAGTGAGTTACTACTTTAATGTGTTCATGCTTCGAAGGCGGGCTGAGCAGAACAGAAACGACCTATTGAACATTGACAGTGATAATGATGAATGGCAAGTTAGTGATGGCAATGAAATTGCAACTGGAGAGGAAGATGAGGACTCTGTTGTTGAGTCCCCTGTCTGTCAAGAGGATACTTGTTTTACTAATTGGCATGAAAATAATCTGCATGATTATGATGAGTATGCTGCAGATGAAACTTGTGCTGGACCCGTAGATTTTACCAAGAGGAACGTTGATGATTCCAAATATGATCCTGTAGAAATGCGTCACTCTAGTGGTTCCCCTCCTCTAATCCAATCTCAGAATCAACCTGTTTGGCAGGATCCATGTCATGAGAAAGTTAAAGATGATTCATGCACTTCTTCTGACACAGGAGTTACCTCACAGGAGACCAAGGTGAAGACTGAGAATGGTGATCATTGGTGTGGCAACTATAATGGGGTAACCAATGGTTATAGCCAAGGATATGTGTTGGAGCCTTGTGATGCAAAAGTGTGGGATTCTGGCTCTGTGTCTTGCTCTAAAAATAAGATTGACTTCTTACCTACATGCAACATGATAGAAGAGGTTTTTGGAGATGGACGAAGGCAAGACATGAGAAGAGCTTGAGCATCCTTGGCTTTTATGTGGAGTGAATCTCAGCTAGCATTCTTTGCTAAGGGTGACGAGAGTTCTACTTTTCTTTTGTATATTTGACGTAAGATTGAAAAAGTAACCTTCATTGTAAAATAGTGTTTTGGAAGGTGATTTGGATTTCGTGTTAGTATTTATCTCCATTTATTCATTTTGGAAGGTGACGTCTCAAGTCCTTTTTGGAGCTGTAAAATTTCTTATTCCTTAATTTATGATATCTTCCACTTTGGGGTGGGATCTATCTTGGAGGGGAGAAATATTTGGAAGAAAAGAGACCATCACGGTTGCAAGAGTATCCAATTTCATGGTGTAATTTGGCATTATTCCTTAATGAAAATTCTTACTGGTGCATTTGCTTTCATTCACTTAGTTGGAGCTTAGGTAAACAGCAATGGTTGCTTTTTTTTTTTTAAATATAAAATTTAATATATATTTTTAAAAAATTTCACCTCAATTTTTTTTGGGGGTAGATTTTAATTCTATTTATAAGGGAATACTAAATTGATTCAAAGTTAAATGCTTGGCTGTATATTTTATAAAGCAAAGTAATATTTGCATAAACAAACCTAAACCTCTCACAATGTCTTATTATGTAAGTTATTAAGAGTTCATTTGGACGTGCTTTTTCAAATAATTTTTTTTATAAAATAAATAGTTTTGTTTATTTTTAGCAGATTTGGATGATTTTTTTTAGAAAAAAGAAGTACAAATTGTGTTTTTTAGAAGTTAGATTTTGGTATTTCTTAAAAAAGACTTTTTATAATATGAAAAAGTTGTTTAAATATTAAAAAAATACTTCTCTAATATTATATCTAAACATAAAATAATATTTGTTTTTTTTTAAAAGACTTTTAACAAAAATCACATAAAAAATCTTATTTAGAAGTTTAAGTAAACGAGTCCTAAATAACACTTAAGTCTTATTATAACTTTTTTTAATCATATCATTAAAATATGTGATGAATAGTTTAAGAAAATAAAATTCGAATGTAACATTAGCCTTTCTTTTTATAAAAAAAAGGTGCTTATTTTTTGTTTTTACAAGTTAAATTCAACCACACATTTTAAATATTTTTTCTTTGGTAATTACACTTTAAAAAATAATTTTTATCAACCCCATCTAAATAATATAAATTACTTTACTAGAAATTCATTTATCAATAAAATCAAATTTGTAAATTCAAAGAATTATGCTATTTAGTACGAAGTGAAGAATCTATTTGGCACTAATAAAAGAAGGTGTTGTCTAATGTATGTTTTTTTTAGCAAAGTATTTAGTGTATTGTGCGATTATATTGTTAATTATGTTAAAAAATATATCAATAATTATGATAAATAATTGTAACTTAAAATTTTGGTTTTTTTTTTCAAGTTGTATTGTTTTATTTTTTTTAAGTTGTATAATCAGTATAAATATTATCAGTTAAAATTTATAAGATTTTTAACATGTATAATTATTTATGAAAAAAATATTTTTTAAAAAATATTATTATATATAAATATTATTAATTAAAATATAATACTATTTTTTTATCAATTAAAATTTGATACTATTATCATTTAAAATATATATATATATTTTAAAAATCCTTTACACACTTACATCGAGAAAATTGCAAAGAGTTTTTTTTTAAAAATTATTATTATTTGTGTATAAATATTATTAACTAAAATTTATAAAATTTTCATAATACATAATTATTTATATACAATTAAAATTTGTAAAGAATTTTTTAAAAAAATCTTATATATCTTTTTTAAAAATATTTTAATAAAAATTTTATAAATTTTAATTAATATTATTTACATAGTTGATATAATTTAAAAAAAAAACCAAATGACTTATAATAATAGCTCATCTTAATACACCAAAACTTTAAAAGTGTGTATAGCAGCATCCCCGTAAAAGAAAAGGAAATCAGGAATAAGGGTGAGAAAACAGTGGAAGAGAAAAAGATACAAGGAAACCGCTTCATTCAAAGCCCAGTGTGCAAAATTCACGAATTGGGTTTTCATACCATTAAGCATTATTGAAAATCAAATTCATTCAAATTAATTTTGCAAATTCATTTACAACATTATTGCAGTTGGTCCTAACCCTTTCCTTCACAGATTGCATTCTTCTGTTTGGCAAGATTATGAGAAGGTGTTGTTTGAGGAGGAGACGTTGTGGGCGCAAAAGTCCCGTTGTTAAATGGATTATTTCAGGGGACAAAAATACTAGATATTTTCACATTTCAATGCTTGCTAGACGTTGTAGAAATCGTATTATTGCCCTCAAGGATAATGAGGGATTTTGGATCTATGATAACGTAGCTCCCAAGGACTTGGCTCGTAATTTCTTCCTTGACTTATACAGTCAGCATGAGCAGCCTGCCCCTACCTCGTCTCTGGCTGTTTCCCTCTAGTTCAGGATGATTGCTGGGCGGATGTTCATAAAGCTGTTAGCTTGGATGAGATCAAAGGTGTTTTGTTTAGTATGGGTGGTTTGAAGGCTTCTGGTCCCGATGGTCTTCATGCCCTCTTCTTTCAAAGCCAATGGGATCTGGTGGGTCTTTCAGTTTACAGGTTAGTTCAATCTATCTTGGAGAATCCCGGAGAGGTTAGATTCATCAATAAGACTTTTATTTCCCTGATTCCGAAGGTAGAAACTCCTGAGACTATTAAACATATTAGACCTGTTAGTCTTTGTAATGTTATTTACAAAGTAGTCACTAAAATTGTTGCTAATAGACTTAGAAGGATTATGCCGAATGTTATATCTCTTAACCAGTGCAGCTTTGTCCCGGGCCGTCATGGGTCAAATAACATTATTATTGCTCAAGAATTTATTCAGCATATGAGGAATAAGAAAGGAAATAAAGGCTTTATGACTATTAAAATTGATTTGGAAAAAGCCTATAATCAGTTGAACTAGTTGTTCATTGTGGATACCGTTCGAGACTTGGGGCTTTGTAGGGACTTGGTGAATCTTGTTTGGCATTGTATTTCCTCTGCTTCTATAGATATTATTTGGAATAGGGAACACTCTGATGAGTTCTTACCTTCTCATGGTATCCGTCAAGGGGATCCTCTTTCTCCTTATTTGATAAGACCACGAGGAACTTTCTTTGGGGATCTACGGATCAAAAGAGGAAGGTTCATCTTGTTCACTGGCAGCAAGTTTGTTCTCCTATAAGTCATGGTGGGCTTGGGCTTAGGCATGCTAAAGATCTTAACTTAGCCTTCATGGCCAAGGTTGGCTGGGGCTTAATTCACAAAAAAGATGATCTTTAGGTGAGAGTGGTGCGTAGTAAGTATAAATGTGTCAATGATATGCTTCCGATGGACCAGACTAGACAAGGGGCCTCAAACTTGTGGCATGGAGTCTGGAAAGCTTGGAACTAAGTTGAAGATAATATTATTTGGCGTCTTGGGGATGGATCCTCTACGAAGTTTTGGGTTGATAGATGGGTTCCAAGTTTGGGTTGTCTTAAAGACCATTCTCTACTCCCTATCTCAGATGAGGATTTGACTTTTCCTGTGGATAACTTTGTCACGCCAGCTGGTGCTTGGAATTGGCAAGTTCTCCATGCTTTTCTGCCTTACTATGCGTGTGCGAAGATTACTGGGCTGAATCCTCCTCACCCTAACTCTAGCAGGGATGTAGTGGCTTGGCAGCTGAGTCATGATGACAGCTTCTCAGTTCGCTTTGCGTATGGCTGTATCTCGGGGCATGCTCACCACTCAGGATCCTCTCTTTTGCCTTATATGGAGATGGAAAGGGATAGAGAGAATTAAAACATTCTCGTGGTTGGTTGCTCATATAAGGATTTTGACTAATGCTCACGAAGCTTCTCGGCATCTTACTATGGATCCTTGTTGCCAGAGATGTGGAGGCATGACTTTTGAAGATTCTTTACTTGTCCTTAGAGATTGTCCTTCAGCGGGAGATTTCTGGCTTAGGTTGGTGGACACTTCAACTAATCCTCATTTTTCTCCTTGAATCTTTATGACTGGTTATTGGATAATTTGAGGATACTTAACTATAGGGATGGATATGATTGGAGTTGTATTTTTTTGATCGCTCTACACTTTCTTTGGTCCATCAAGAATTAGTTTGTGTTTGAGCACACCCAAGCATTTTCTAGCGACCTTACTTTTTGGTTTTGGGCTGGGTTGCGTGGTCTCTCTGTTGTGCATCAGACCTCTCTTTCGATGCATGACCAGACTTCCATTTCTCCTATTATGGTGTCTTGATCCTTCCCTCCTGATGGTTGGGTGAAGGCCAATAGTGATGGTTCAGTGCTTGACACCCATGGAGCTGCTTGTGGTGGTATTGTTAGAGATGCTTCTGGTTTTGTTCTTGGAGGTTTCTATGGTAATCTTGGTTGTTCACGATAGATGAGATTTGGGGAGGTTTTTCACGCTCTGAATCTGGCTTGGAGTTCAGGTTACCGTTTGGTGAGCATGGAAATGGACTCCAAGAGTGCCTTGCATCTTATCAAAGCTTGTATGGATGAGGTTCATCCTGCTTTCCAATTGGTTAGTAGCATTTGGGCTTTGATGGATCGTCCTTGGAGAGTTGAGCTGGTGCATGTTTTCTGGGAAGCTAACAGAGTTGCTAATGGATTGGCAAGGATGGGTCATTCTATTGATCTTGGAGTGATGCAGTTTGTTGATCACCCCAATGTATTTTGCCTCTGCTTTGTGATGATGCTGTTGGTGTTTCTTATCCTAAGCGTAGTTGTTTAGATTGTTTTTTGGGCTTTTGTCCTATCCAATTACCAAATTTTTTTTACAAAATCAAAATCAAATCAAAATATAATACAAACACATACTGGTGTCATGAACAGTATCGTGATGTAATAGCAACTAAATTTGAAAATTAAG
The DNA here is from genome assembly GCA_029884605.1 of Ormosia emarginata. Taxonomy (NCBI): domain Eukaryota; kingdom Viridiplantae; phylum Streptophyta; class Magnoliopsida; order Fabales; family Fabaceae; genus Ormosia; species Ormosia emarginata. The sequence goes on along the minus strand of JAQQTP010000073.1, from coordinate 41,000,229 downwards.
AAGTCACAACTAGTTTTTATTTTTTATTAGAAAAAAATTAGAAAAACCTAAAAAAAATGGTATACATTCAGGTTCAAGAGACTAATTATACACATAGAATGATAGAGATTTAATTCCACTGTACCTCTGATATATTCATCCTAAAATGATTACCCTAAAATAATTATGCGAATTATTAATAATCTTTAAATAATTATTATACCTCTTTTAACAAAAAATAAATTAAGAAAATGATCAAGGAGTCATGTCAGTATTTCATTAGCTTTAAAATAAAGTGCTTTCTCATAAAAATCATATTTTGTGCAACATGGCTTATACATGGCACTTCAACAATTGATCGCAACATAGGACAGTGTCTCGGTCCGGATCATCGGTGTATTTGTATTGGTTTATCCCACAGCCCTAGTAGAGCTACCACTGTATATTGTGAGACATCCACATCCCGACGCCCCTAAGGTCAACCACTATGACCCACGCTTTGTCGACAAGCACCCACACGAAGGTGTAATTCAATCTCCTAGGCACACATCGCCTTTCTAACAAAGTCTAACAGACATTCACATATGCATGATGACTCAATTACATTATGTATGTTCATCAATTGTATGTTTCTCATAACACAATGCATATCATACATATTCATTAACAATATATATGTCTCATGGAACATACTACAATGGCATATAATCAATCCTCAATAACTTCATGTCTCAATTTAGTCAAGTACACATCAACAAGTACTTAGTCTCACACATGGATTCACAATTTCATATAATCCATTCTCAATATCAACATTCCATATACATGGGTCAACACATACCATAATTTCACATTATGTATCCATTATTCTTAATTTCCTAAGTCTTGATCACTTATGCAAATTTTGGGTCAAAGAACCCTTAAAAACCGTGGCCTCTCAAGAGCCATTACTCAATCAATTTCTTCCATCACATTATAAATTACTTATGTCTAAATTGCTTAATTCCAAAGAACGCACAAAAGCACCACTTGGACTCAAAATTCTTTAGAGGCCGTGAGCCTCTCTAACACATCAAGATTCCAAATTTTCAATTTCATGCATCAATCCTTTAATACCTAATTACATAAGCTTTATTTTATAAAAAAATCAAATCCAAATCCCTAAAATTGGGTCAAAACTGTGGCCTCCCTAAAATAATAGGAAACCCTAAAATTTCTATTCATCCAATCCAACATTATCCAAGCATTTAAAATAAACAACACTTTAGTCTCAATCAAGAACACACAAACATGGAAAAACAATCAAACAAAGAGAGCAATCCATTATGGATTTCTCCATCAACAACCACACAAAAGTCTTATCACCACCAATAATGGTTGAAGTGAGTAAATCTCCCTCTTACCTAAAAGAAGAACACAAAAATCATCACCTTACTTGCTCCTTAGTGGTTCGATTTTGGACTCCCAAAAACCTTAGAAAACCAAACTCAAAGAATCAACACCAAGTCTTGAAAAAGAGAACTCCTTGGCCGCCAATGTGACCAAGGACCACGAAAATGAAGAGAAAATGAGAGAAAGTTCGGAGCTTTACCTTCAAGCTCTAAGCTTGAATCTTGAAGGAAAATGGTAAATGTGTGAACTTTTATGGATGGATCCAAGAAGGATGGTGTCTAGGGTGTGTAGTAGCTTAAGAAAAATGAAGACTTGAAATTTTTGCCATGGTTGAGGTGGGTGGAGATAGTGGTGCCGTGGAGAGGGTGAAGGAAAGAAGAAAAGAGAAAGCTTGAAGAAGAATGAAAGAAGAGAGAAAATGGAGAGAGAAAGTGTCTTGAAAACTTTTGAAAGTAAGAATGAAAGTGATGAAAGGAAGAAGCAATTTTGGCTCCCCTAAAGTGAAACGTTGTCGTGGAACAAGGAGAGAGGGGAGGGAAAAGTGAGCTCCTTGCATGCTTAGGAAATTGCTATGAAGTTTCCTTAAGATGCCTTTTGATTAATTTATTCATTCTTTTGAAATAAAGAAGATTGGATGTGACATAAAGTGAATTTCATTTAGATAAGGTGATAGGATTTCTACTACAAACTATTACCCAATGGACAATTGTTACAGTTGACAGAAGTCAGTATTAATTGTCTAACTGATAATAAAATGTACAGTGATTTTTATTTATCAAATAAAATCTCAAAAAACGTAAAATCTCGTAAATTGTGTCTAGCCTCGGGTTTAGTAAGATCTCCCGTCGACATTTTCACAGCTCAAGGTTCTCGAGAAAAATATTTTATTTTTTCGGCTCTGCTCGTTGCGCAAGCAAAATAAGAAATAATATTAAAATATTATGTAATCTTAGAAACATCTAGAAAAATTCTCAAAAATCATAAATATTATAAAACGACTATTTATCATTAAATTATAAATTTTTGGAGTGTTACAACTCTCCCCTTCAAATAGAAATTTCGTCCTCGAAATTTTCATTCCTTATAATAAGTATGGATATTGTTTCTTCATCTTATCTTCTAACTTCCACGTCGTGCCTTTGGTCACGTCAATTCAGATTACCCTTACCAATGTGATCTCTTTGTCTCTGTGTTGCTTCGCTTTCCTACCTTCGACCTTTATAGGAAGTATTCCATAGATCAAACCCTTTTTTTATTGTACTGTGTCCAGTTCAATGACATGGCTGGATCGGGGATACACTTCCGCAATTATGACATATGGAAGGTATTATGAAGATTTAGAAAAAAAGGATGACAGAATTAGTTGATAGGCTGCCAGACCAATCCGAAGAGGAATTTGATATAGTCTGAAGAATTTAGGAATAAGTTGGTTGGCAACTCAAACAAGATGACATACATTTAACAAGACCTCTCTTTATTCCTTGCTACCAATATATCTATTTCAGGTCTTGATACACCTTGGTCTTTCCGATGTGTATACTCAACTTACTCGTGTGAGCTTTATTGAAAATTTACTCCTTAAGTTCTGACCCATCTAGTATACAGACCTTACTCGTGGACATCAGAATTCCATCAAATTCCTTCCTCACACTCTGACGTCATGCCTTGCTTTAATAGCTCCTTCTTGTCTTGTAGAAATTGGTCACTTTTCTACTTCTCTCGAATTTCTCCCAACAGATCATTCGAATTAGTAACCATATTTAGACATACCTCATTCGGTGTCATTTCCAATGACAACCACCTGTCCTTGAATTTCTCTATTAATTTCTTCTTCTTAACCATCAAAATGAAGGTATTAAGTAGTTTCTGGTTCAAAGTGTCTGCTATGACATTTGCTTTTCTAGGATGACACTTAAAGCTAGAAGTCATACTCCTTCAAAATTTCTAGTCACATTCTCTGTCTCATGTTTAGTTCCTTTTTATCAAATAGATACTTCAGGCTTTTGTGATTGTTAAAGGCATTGAATATTGCTTCGTATAGAGAATGTCTCTATATCTTTAGAGTAAATACAACTGCGGCTAACTCCAGTCATGAGTTGGGTAATTCTCCTCATGCACCATCAATTATCTCGAGGCGTAAGTCACAACTTCCTAACTTTGTATGAGTACACATCCTAGACCTTGATGAGAAGCATCACAAAACACTTCAAATGTTTCATTGGGGTTGAGTAAAATCAAAACTGGCGAGTAGTCGAATATTTCCTTAATCATTTGAAATCTTTCTTCACAAGTGTTGATCCATAAAAAAAGTTTGATTCTCTTCTTGTAAGCTGAGTAAGACATCCTATTATCTTGGAGAATCCATCGATACTTCTTCGATAGAAACCAACTAACCTTGCAAGTTACTAGGGTATTATGGTCTCCAGTCTTTCCCATTGTAAAACTGCTTCAACTTTTGACGGAATCACAACAACTTCTCCCTTTGAAATTTCATGACCTGAAAATTGAACCTCCCAAAACCAGAATTCGCACTCTGATAATTTGGCATTCACTTCTTCTCATTTAAAGTCTAGAAAATTATACCGAGATATTCAACACGTTCCTCTATCACTACAAGAAAAAAGGAGATTTGCGAAGGATAAATCCGCCGCAAATCACTGAATCCGCCGCAAATTAACAATTTGCGGCAGATTTGCGGCGGATTCGGGTCCGCCGCAAATATGGTCGATGCAAAATAGTTTGCGGCGGATTTTTATTTCCGCCGCAAATTTGAGGCGGATTTTTCCGCCGCAAATCCGCCGCAAAACTCTCCAGTGACATGTCGGCATAGTTGCCGGAAAAAGGACTAATTTGCGGCGGATTTTTCCACCGGTAATTTGCGGCGGATTTTTCCACCGCAAATTAGCGGCGGATTTTTCCACCGCAAATTAGCGGCGGATTTTTCCCGCCTGTAATTTGCGGCGGATTTTTCTCGCCGCTAATTTGAGGCGAATTTTTCCGCCGCTAATTTGCGGCGGATTTTTCCGCCGCTAATTTTGCGGCGGATTTTTCCGCCCCAAAAATCTACCCAAATTTGCGGCTGATATTTCCGCCGCAAAATCCGTCGCAAATTTTTTTGAATATTAAAAAAATTAAATTGAATATTCAAAATCCACAATATAAAATAAACATTTAATCAACCTGTCAGAATCCACACATACATGAATTTCAACCTTGTCAATGCATTTAATCAATCCATAAAACAAACATAACAAATCGCATACAAAGTTTGTTCAAATACAAAGTTTAATAATCCTCATTATCATTGTCATCTTCATCATGATCATCTTCACTATTCTGATTATCTTCTTCTGTTAGTTGTAGTTGTTGGCTTGGTTGAGTGCCAACGACTTTTACATATGATTTCAGCTCCTGCAATGATAATTTTACACTTAAATCAAAATACAAAAATGCAAAATGCACAACATATGTTACATAATTAATATATTCTAAAATTATACATGTATAAATATTTCAATCCAAACAACTAGTATTCTCCACTAATGTGGTCAATTTAGAAAGCCAAAAATGCAAAAGTGTTCTCCAATAAAAGTCCAAATCCTATGCATACATTATACCAAACCTAACTTTTAACAAAAGACTAAGCAAAAGCAATGCAGGTTAATTAACACCAATCAAAAAGAAGAAAGGGTGAATCAAAGAGTAGATCAAACCTGTTGAGATCACACCGCACCAGCTTGGAGATCTCCTCCTCAAGGTGTCACAAAATGCAACGTGATGCTAACTTTAACAAAAACACAAACTGGATTTATACAAAGTCTTCAATGCCTTCTTTCGCTCCTGCTTTGATCATATACTGGATTTACCATAAAAATAAGAAGTTGGGGTGAGAATTTAAAATTCTCAATAATAGATTTATACAACATAATCTCATAATAAATATAATTACTGTATATAAAACAAGTTACTTAATTATTAAATAGAAAAGTGGCATAAGTCAAAACAATTGTCTTTTCATTTCGACATAAACCATTTATAAATAAAAAAAAACGTTTATAGTACCTTTCTAATAAGAGTCACCTTGATGTGATTTTTAAATATAAGTTAAGCTAGAAATCTCATTTGCACCTGAACTAGTGTAGCCTTATTTAAAAAGGAGCACCATTCTATTTCATTTATTACAAATCAATAGATTCCCAACAATTGCCACAATTCCAAATATTTTCAATCATATATGTTCATCAATTAATCTTTAAACTTATCTATTAGGATAACAATTGATTTATATGCATCATGAATATACTTTATTAAACACTCTTACTAAGGTCTCATCACACTTATAAATGCATACAAGAAAGGTCCCCACAATTAGGAAAGCTAGTTTTTCCCAAAACAATATTTTGGCATTTTTCTCAATTTCAACCCTTGACCTTTGCTCAGTAAAATGAGCATAACTTGAGCTACGTATGTCGAAATGAGGTGAATTAGGTGTCCTTGGAAAGCTAAGAGAAAGAGCTATAACTTTCATAAAGAGCACAAAAGCTAATTCTTATTATATCTTGAGACACGGGCCGTGTTATTTGACACGGCCCGTGTTGTTTGACACGGGATGGGCCGTGTCCTACTGTTCTGCACTTTTCCACTATATTTGCACTGGCAGAGAGGGACACGGCCCACCCCGTGTATTTGGACACGGGCCGTGTTACTGGGACAGAAGTCGTGCAGAACCGTCATTACGGTTCCAAGATTTTGGCCACTCCAATCCAGTTTCTAGGTGAGTTTAAGTCCCAAACAAGTTCACAAACATGAAGGGAACATAAACACTAAAAGATTTCACTAAAAATAGATCAAAACACTACAAATCTCATCCTTGGTTATTGAAAACCTAAAACTCCAAATTCTCATTTCAAATGGAAATCAAGGTATACAAGTAATGAAAAACTGTTCTCATGCCTCTAGCAAACCAAATCATGTTATTCTCAAGTTTTCTAACAAGATTCAAGCCAAAACAAGTAAAAACAACTCAAAACCCCAATTCACACATCAAGTCACAACTCAAAAACAAGATGAAAAGAATAGGAAAATGAGTCAAGAACAAGGTTTTCCCCTACCTCAAGGTCTTGAAGATGACGAAGCTTGCTCATGGAAGTTCTTGTCTTGAAAGGGGAAGTGAGAAAGGAGAAGGGAGAGAGGAATAGAGAAAGAATGCCGAAAAAATGAAAATGGGAGAAGGAAGAAGATGAAGTAGATTTAATTTTGGGCGTTTTTTTGACGAAAAAATCTGCCGCAAATGTATTTTTGAATTGCGGCATAATTTGCGGCGGATTTTTCTGCAAAAAATATTTTAATATTTTATTTAGAATTTTTTATTATACGTATCAATTTTTTATAAGGATTTTTCCGTCATTAAATTGAAATTTAGATTTGCATGGATTATTTTAATATTTTTTTAAAATTTTTATTATACTTGAATTAATTATGGAATTTGCAGCGATTTATCCGCCAAAATTTTTTTATCTGAATTATATTTTACGCTAGAAAAGACACCGGAGATTTGTGGCAGATATTTCCGCCGCAATATTTTTTTTTTGGTGAAGAAAAATCCGCCTTAAAATCCGTCACAAATTTATCCGTCGCAACATCCGTCGCAACATCCGCCGCAAATGTTTTTTATTTTTATTTTTTAAATTTTAAAATAAATTTCTATTTTATTTAATAATTTGAGGCGGAAATATCCGCCGCAAAACTTTTTCATAAAAAAAAACTTTTTACTTGGTGATTTGTTTAGCCGAAAAAAATTGGGGAGGAAAAATCCGCCGCAAACGGATCCCCCGCAAAATCCGCTGCAAATTTGAGACGGATTATAATCCGCCGCAAATATGCCTCCATTTGCGGCGGATTCGAATCCACCGCAAAAACGTATTTTTCTAGTAGTGTATATTTTTTAGAATAGATCAGAATGTTATCGATAAAGGCAATTATATATCTGTTTAGATAAGGATGAAAGATCCAATTCATGTTATCTATGAATACGACAGGAGCGTTTGTCACTCCGAACGGCATCACAAGATACCCATAATGTCCAAAGTGCTTTCGAATAATCGTTTTGGGAACATTCTCAACTTCCCATGAATTTAATGATGACCATAACGTACATCTATCTTGGAGAGAACAACGGCTCTTTTTTTGCTGACCTATCGAATCATTTATCTTCTTCCGAGGATATTCATCCTCGATCATAATCTTGTTCAATTGGCGATAGTCTTCATCTCACTGAGAATTCCATTCTTCTCCTTAACTAACAGCATTGTAGCTCATCATGCGAAACTTTTTGACTACAAGAGTGACATTTATATTCCCTTTACTTTTGTCCTCCACAAAAGATAACATGTATCCTTGGATTCCTTTTCCTCACAAAGCTTCAACTTTGTTGGCCGTAACGAATTCAAAATTCTTAGCTTCAAGAAACACTAAGGTTTTCGTTGGAATGATCTAGTAGGATATAACTAAGAAAATAACCAATCTATTCCTAAAATTATGAACTCTAATATGTGTGATTTTAGGTATGCAAGTCAAATCAACAAAAGATTCTATCTTTAATAGAAATAGGATGGGTTAAACAAATTTAAGTATCAACGACAAGCCTTAATAATAGAAGTAGAAACAACTAGGTTAAAGATAATTAAAGACATAGATGAATCCAAATGATCTATACGGTCATACACTATAAAGAAATGGGTTACCTCCAGAATTGTATAGCATAGTTAAGGGATCATCGCTTATGGCACAATCTCCATTATTTAGATTTTCAAATTTAGAGGTCTCAGTTCCACTCAGGGTATAAACTTTGCTTCCTGCTTGCGATTTCACAGCTTTTCCAGCATTGACTGAAAGCTCTGCCTTGGCTTAGTTGCAGTCGCGAGAAACGTGTCTAGGCTTACCACATCTAAAGCAAATGATTCCTTCAATTGTGCAATCCCTCGTTAGGTGCTCCTTTTCGCACTTGAAACAGACTACTCTATTGATCTTACACTCCCTCGTTGAGTGATTCTTTCCACATTTCTTACATGTTGGTAAAGATGTCACAGTGTGGGTGGAACTGCAGTCACTAACACTTTCTCCATAATTTGGACATTGCTGTTGCTTCCCTAATAATCATGAATACTATTTCTGCTTAGACCGATTAACTTTTCTATTAATCCTCCTTCGGGATCTAGGTAGTCCAAAGTCACCCCAAAACTGACTTTTCTCCAACAGATTTTGAACTTCAACTTCCAATTCTCACTACTGTGCGGCCCTCTGATCTTGGTGAGTTATCACGTCAGCTATCCTTTGCACTTTTTTTGCAGTCGCAACCATACTTCCACTGTCTCGTCTTGTGTTCACATGTGTATGTCCACCACCAGCCATTGCCCTTGCATGTCTACCGCGAGCCATTGACTTTCTTCGGAAATGGATAAAACATGACACATCAAAACAAACGTAATTATTTCAAATAGCATTGTCTCCTTTCGGAAACTAAACACAAAGAATCACACAATTCAAACAAGATAAGTCCAAGCCATGAATCCTAACAGTCTCCAATTCAAGCTTCTTCATTCTGCCTCCTATGGCGTAACCTCTTGCAAGTCTTCAACTCCCAAATAACTTCTCAACCCAAACTTACACCAGTCATTCCTTTTCTCCAGAAGATCGATTTTCCAAATCCTCTTGATCTTCTTACCGAAAGAATTCCTATTCTGCTAATACGCCTAAGTGAAGTCATAGTTTCCTATCCACACAGAACATTACATATTGAATAGGTCAATCCTCAATATCATGCAACTGTATAATAGTAGCTACTAACATTCAACCTATGGCAAGCCATGCATTCCTTTCCCATCATCTCAATCAAGAGACAATGAAGTGCATAACATACAAGAATTCTAATATACCTAAACATAGCAAGTCCATACCCCGGCTCAATAGGATGAACTACTCTGATACCACCTAGTGTAACACCTCCTAATCTAATAACCGTAATGTAATCGTCATTACACCACAGTTACTAAATCCAGGCGTGTCACAGTCTCAACAACAATCTTTTCCAAAGTTTCCATTATACATAAATAGAAAATATGATTCCGAATGAAGCATATTTAGTACCCAACCATTTAAAATACAACCGCTGAAGGAATAACATATTAAAGTACTGGTAACACAAAACATAATACTTACATATTCAAATGAAAAATGACGGGTGCAAAACACTAAAGGGGAAAAGCAGTAACCCTACGATAGCTACTACTTGCAGACAAAGCCGCAACCCCTCAATATGTGATGCTCAGTATCCTAGTCGATACGTCAGGCATCAATGCCCCTATGAAGTTGCACTCGTATGTAACTGAATAAATCTCGTCCAGACGCCATAGCAAAAATAATGAATCAGCCCAATCCAATCAGTAAGGGTGTGGTCCCTCTTCTTCTTCCTCATGATCTTTTATCAAATATAAATATAAAATAGAAATACAAGGGTACAGGAAAGAGGTGAGACACCCAACATTCATTACCAATATGGCAGTAAGAAAACAGAACGGCGCTGGGAGTCCACATAGCATCACAACACACATATTCATTAACAGTAATAAATAACATTAGCAGTAAGAAAAGAATAACAATAAGTAATAATAAAATAAATAAGCAATAAAAGATAAACACCACCAATATCTCAAGCAGTCAACAGTTCAGCAATCAGATGATTATTACAATAGTAAAGAAGATCATTTAACAGTGTAAGCACTCATGCTGGATAAAATATGAGACTGACAATGCATAATACATATGGTACCAAAATCCTACTCCATAGAGCTAAACATCAACATTTCGGAGAGAATGATCAAGGAGTCATGCCAGTATCTCGTTAGCCTTAAAATAAAGTGCTTTCTCATAAAAATCATATTTTGCGCAACATGGCTTATGCATGACACCTCAACAATTGATCGTGATATAGGACAGCGTCTCGGTCCGGATCGTCTGTGTGTTTATATCGGTCTAACCCACAGTCTTAGTGGAGCTACCATTGTCTATTGTGAGACACTTGCACCCCGACGTCCCCCAAGGTCAACCACTATGACCCACGCTTAGTCTACTCGCACTCGCACGAAGGTGTAATTCAATCTCCTAGGCACACATCGCCTTTCCAACAAAGTCCAACGGACATTCACATATACATGATGACTTAATTTACATCATGTATGCTCATCAATTATATGTTCCTCATAACACAATGCATATCATGCATATTTATTAACAATATATATTTCTCATGTAACATACCACAATGGCATATAATCAATCCTCAATAACTTTATGCCTCAATTTAGTCAAGTACACATCAACAAGTACTTAGTCCCACACATGGATTCACAATTTCATATAATCCATTCTCAATATCAACATTCCATATACATGGGTCAACACATACCATAATTTCACATTATGTATCCATTATTCTTAATTTCCTAAGTCTTGATCACTTATGCAAATTTTGGGTCAAAGAACCCTTAAAAATTGTGGCCTCTCAAGAGCCATTACTCAATCAATTTCTTCTGTCACATTATAAATTACTTATGTCTAAATTGCTTAATTTCCAAGAATGCACAAAAGCACCGCTTAGACTCAAAATTCTTTAGAGGCCATGAGCCTCTCTAACACATCAAGATTCCAATTTTTTCATTCCATGCACCAATCCTTTAATACCTAATTACATAAGCTTTATTTTATACAAAAATCAAATCTAAATCCCTAAAATTAGGTCAAAACCGTGGCCTCCCTAAAATAATAGGAAACCCTAAAATTTCTATTCATCCAATCCAACATTATCCAAGCATTTAAAATAAACAGCACTTTAATCTCAATCAAGAACACAGAAACATGGAAAAACAATCAAACAAAGAGAGCAATCTATTATGGATTTCTCCATCAACAACCACACAAAAGTCTTCTCACTACCAATAATGGTTGAAGTGAGTAAATCTCCCTCTTACCTGAAGGAAGAACATGAAAATCACCTCCTTACTTGCTCCTTGGTGGTTCGGTTTTGGGCTCCCAAAAACCCTAGAAAACCAAACTCAAAGAATCAACACCAAGTCTTCAGAAAGAGAACTCCTTGGCCATCAATGTGATCAAGGACCACGAAAATGAAGAGAAAAGGAGAAAAAGTTAGGAGCTTTACCGTCAAGCTCCAAGCTTGAATCTTGAAGGAAAATGGTAAATGTGTGAACTTTTATGGATGGATCCAAGAAGGATGGTGTCTAGGATGTGTAGTAGCTTAAGAAAAATGAAGACTTGAAATTTTTTGCCATGGTAGAGGTGGGTGGAGATGGTGGTGCTGTGGAGAGGGTGAAGGAAAGAAGAAAAGAGAAAGCTTGAAGAAGAATGATAGAAGAGAGAAAATGGAGAGAGAAGTGTCTTCGAAACTTTTGAAAGTAAGAATAAAAGTGATAAAAGGAAGACACAATTTTGGCTCCCCTAAAGTGAAGCATTGCCGTGGAACAAGGAGAGAGGGGAGGGAAAAGTGAGCTTCTTGCATGCTTAGGAAATTGCTAGGAAGTTTTCTTAAGATACCTTTTGATTAATTTAATCATTCTTTTGAAATAAAGAAAATTAGATGTGACATAAAGTGGATTTCATTTGGATAAGGTGATAAGATTTCTAGTACAAGCTATTACCTAATAGACAATTGTTACAGTTAGCAGAAGTCAGTATTAATTGTCTAACAGATAATAAAATATACAGTGATTTTTATTTATCAGATTAAAATCTCAAAAATTATAAAATTTCGTAAACCGTGTCTGACCTCGGGTTTAGTAAGATCCTCCATCGATGTTTTCACAACTGAAGGTTCTCGAAAAAAATATCTCATTTTCTTGGCTCCGCTCAGCGTGCACGTAAAACGAGAAATAATATTAAAATATTTCACGTTCTCGGAAAAATCCAAATTTTTTTTAAAAATCACAAATATTATAAAATGACTATTTATCATTAAATTATAAATTTTTGAGGTGTTATAGAAGCGCTTGTTGACTAAAAAATAAATTGTATACATATATGCACAAGTATTTGCTATTGAGAATCTATGTATTTTTAGACCTTACTCATTTGGATAGGATGTTACCTATTGTAATAAATTGGATTGCGGTTAATATCAAAATGCATCAAGCATGACATTGTTATATGTTTGCAATATTTGTTGTGTTTATGTGATAATTTTGACTGAGGTTATTTGGATGATGTGTCACTTTGACTTAATAATCTATTATGGGACATATTGTGTTAATGTTTTATATTGGATAGATCAACAACATATGTTTAATGTTTAATATTTTAGACTTATTTTGTTTTAGGCAATGTTATATCATTGTATGAGTTAGTTCTCAAAGTCTATATGAATATTTTGTTACCAAAGTAGCTCATTTACATAGAATGTAAGGACATTATCTCGTCGTTGTGCAGGATTTTTTTTTTGAATTATTATGTATGATTGCCTACCTCAAGGGGGCTATCTAAATGGCATATGATCGCCTGCCAACACGGCCCCACCATATGGTCATTTTAAATGGCAACCATCCAACCCAATAAAGGGTTTACAATCTTTTATAAAACCCAACCTCATTGTATCTAAACACAGAAAGAACCTTTTGAAAATAGGGTTGTCTTTCACATTTATCCTCTCAACCTGTAACTTGCCAACAGTCCTAGGATTGGCCTACCTCACCATCTCTGCATACTTCCTCAACTTACTATATGTCTTGGTGTAACATCCCAAATATGATACAAGTAGTATAACCCAAATTATACATAGGCAACTAGACTTATGCATGTTATTGCCTGCTAAAAGATTCTATAAATTAAATTAAAAACATATATACATATATATGAGCCACGTGAGGGATAATTAATACATAACATATGTATTTGTTTTAAATACTACCTGTACATAGGCTACAACTAGGCCTTCCGAGGCACAAATATATACAAAGTTACAAAAATTCTCAACATAAAACTAGATAAACAACTGTGGTTTTGAAAAGGTAAGCTAAGTTCCATAGATCCTTGTTCAGTTCCTTACTTTCCAGAAGTCTCATTCCTTGGAATTATCATGGAAATATAATTCATGGGGTGAGAATCTTAAATTCTCAGTATATCAAATATATAAACTATGTCATTATAATGATTCCAGCTGCTACAAGGAATAATCAAATAAATCACAAGTTATTATAGAAAGGTGGCTAAAGCCAAAATGGTTTCTTTTCTTTTCCCGAAGCAGAAATACCAATTGTAGACATTTATCAAATATCATTTGCATAAGCAATGTATACCTTGTTATCATATCAATGAATCAAAGACAATAAGCTCAAAATTAAGTAAATATACTCATTTGAGTGTCAATCATCAATCAATCATATCTTAAGCATCAAAAGGTAGAGAGGGAATGTCCATCCTCGTACTACCTTAACAAGGAGGGAATGTCCATCCTCAATCTAGAGATTCATATAGAGAGGGAATCATCATCCCTTGCACAACAAATTGTTAGCCATGGCAACCATCACCCAAAGAGGGGGGTGAATTGGATGATTACAAATTTTAAAACAACTTTGAGAAATTATGCATTTTGAAACTTTCAATCAACACTTGCAGCGGAATAAGCTTAATAAAGATACAACTAATAAAGATTACTTAAATACAACTTGGGTTAAAGGATAAATCAAGCAAATAAGCTATGTATCAAATTCAACTCAAGCATATATAATTAAGGCACTAATGTAAAGAGATAGAGTCGAGAAAAGCAAACACAAAGATTTATCCTAGTTCAGCCACCCCTTGTGACCTACGTCCAGTCCTTAAGCAAAACACTCGAGATTTTCCATTAAACTTCAAGCTTGAACGGGTGCTTGAAAACCTTTACATAATAGAGCACTCACCACACCTTGGGATACCTCACCTTTTGTGCTTGAGCCTCAAAGCAGGGATACCTCACTCCCTTTACAACCTTTGAAGGATACCTCACCTTCTTTACAACAAAGGATACCTCACCCTTTTCAACTCTAGAAGGATACCTCACCTTCTTTACAAATAAGGGATTCCTCATCCTTTTTCTCTAGAGGGATACCTCACCCTCTTTACAGATCATACAAAGTGTTTGAATGATAGAAACTCTCTCAAAGAATGGATAATACAAATTGAAGCACTATGGGTATCAAGGAATCACATTTTGAAGCTCAAAACAGAGTTTTTGGAGAAAGAGATAGTGAAACATGAATTTAATGCTCAATGATCATTTTCAGATAGTTCTCCAACTCTTCTTTGATACCCAAACACTTGCATTTATAGCCTAATGCATTTTAGAGTCGTTGGAGGTGGTTAGGTAGCATTAAATGCCAATTATAGCCATTGAAAATCTATTTCAGATTCGTGTTATTCGAATAACACTTTTGTTATTCGAATAAATCCACTTACGGCACACCAGGAAATGTTTTCTAGAACTTATTATTCGAATAAAACTTTGGTTATTCGAATAACACATTGGTTATTCGAATAACACTTTGGTTATTTGAATAAATCTTCAAAAATACATTTTGGAACATTTTCTGGGGTGTGTTATTCGAATAACACATCCTTTATTCGAATAAGACACTCTGATTTTGAAATCTAACTTTAAATGGTCATAACTTCTTCATTTCTTATCTTATTAAAGCAAATGACCAGTCATTGGAAAGATCTTTGAGTCTATTTTCATATGAAACAAGTTTTAAAACAAAACTCAAAGTATTTTAAAATATATGATCAAAAGAGTAACTAAAGGTTAGTTTTGCAAAACACAAACTTGGTTATTTTTCATAGTTTTGAACTACCACTATAACTAGCTTTTCAAAACTTATTTGTTGGGCATTTTAGAATGTGAAAATCATTTGTAAAGATTTGAAAACATATTTGAGCTTAGTGTGATTCCCAAATACCTTTACACAATATCTAAGTCCTATAAGCTAATCTTGAAGATCCTTAGACTTGATCATTGCCCTTCTATTTCTTGTCTTTGTTTGTTATCATCAAAACCATTGCTTTAGCCAATGTCAATTATACAAATCATCTAGCATCATCTCAAGTAGAGAGAGAATGTCCGTCCTCAACTACTTTGATAGGGAGGGAATCGTCCTTCCTCACACTATCAATCAATTAATAGGGATGGAATCATTCGTCCTCACACTATTAGTCATCTAGGATTACCCCAAGCAAAGAGGGAATGTCCATTCTCAACTACTTACTACCTAGGGCAGACTCATGTAAAGAGAGAGGGAATGTCCATCCTTATTCTCAATTACTCTAGTAGCGAGGGAATCATCATTCCTCACACTACTTTGATTACCCCTAAGCATAAGAATAATCTATTGTATCAATCATTTAAACATAACACACATTAACAATATTTTAATAAGAAATAACATCTCAACATATCATAACTTTTAATTATATCTAGTGCACATTTCTCAAGCACACATGGTGTACAATCATAATATAAATAAACTCATTTAGTGAACTTAATCAAAGTTCATCATAATAGACACTATGGAACTCCTTTCACTCAAAACAGGGATTTACTAAGGTAGTAACAAGGTTTGGTAACCAATAACAACTCTAATTTCTTTTATTTTATAACATGATAATCAGTTAGCCTTCATCTCTAACTGATTATCACTCGCCAAATATGACATTGCATGAGCCCATAATTGATTATCATTGATAGCTAACCGGTCATTAACACATTATGATGTTCTGAGAGCTTAAATAATCGATTATCCCACAACTATAACCGATTATTTGGCTAATATAACGTTCTAAAAGAAGCAAATAAACGATTATCACTTGGCTATAATCAATTATTTGACTAGCATATGATTCTATAAGCTTAAATAATTGATTAGTCCCTCTGCATATTCGGTTATTTGGCATGTTTAAACTAGAAAATGGAGCTTAACTCAGCCATCTTCCATTCCTTCTATCATTTTCATTAACCTATCACCAAAAATCAACATCCATACATATACAATCATTACCCAAGTGAAAAACCGATAAGAAATAATCTCAAGAATTGTTAAAACAAAACCATAAGGGTTAACAATAAGACTTAGCCATCAACCCATATTTTTACTTACATGTTTATGAAGACTTCAAGCCACAACTAAGCTCAACAACCATAAACACAACATTCACACAAACTCTAATCTTCTTTAAACTCAAAACTCATATCAAGTTCCACTCAATAAACCATTGAAATCAAGAAGAGAAGAGTAAAGTAAGAAAACACATAACCCCTACCTTTATTCCTATGTGGTTCCTTCTCCTTGCTTTCCTTCTTCCTCCTCCCTTCTCCCTATTCTTTTTTTTTTTCTTTTGTCTCACGTTCTCTGCTTCTTTCTCTCTATTTCTCTCTTTTCTTTCTTTTCCTTCTCTTTCTCTGCAGCTCCTCCAATGTGAAGAGAGTGAGATAAGATGAAAGAAAGTCAATGGAATAGGGATATGGGCAGTGGCAAAAAGATGGAGAGATAAGGTTGAGCTGAGATATTTGTCTGGAAAGATTATATCTCTTAGGGATACTTTAATCTTCTATTAACAAGTTTTCTAACCTTCATAGGTGTTATAGAAAATTCTAGTATTCATTTCATTCTTAGATTCATCATTTTATTCACCATTAACTATCATCTATGCTCTATTGCTCTTCCTTAAGTTAAGTTAAACCTTAGGAATTAAGTTAATAGGCTTACAAGTACATGCCTTAACCAATACCCATTACCAAAAATTCTCCATCTTCTAATGAGTATTTCCACAAATTCTCATAATTTTCTAAGCTACCTGCCTATTTAATTTGGCATCTAAACACTCATCTTATGTTATTTAAAATACCAAACTAACTCAGTTAATTCTCCAAAATTAACCACAACCTATTTTAATTATTTGTAGTCTAGAAATAATTTTTTCTTATTTATTTCCATAATCTAAGCCATCTTTGCCCAATTTTGGGTTAATACTAGCTATTTTTCACTTTATGTATTATTACATTAGGCTTAAACTAACCCAGAAAGTAACCAAAATTATCTGGCTACCCACATAAGTGTTATTAAACTTTCTTAACAATAAATATTGTTATTAGGTTAGGGAGGATGTTACATTTCTTCCCTCATTTTTTTTAAAAAAATTATCCTCAAAATTTAGTTACCTAATATGAAAGGATCCAAGTAATTTCATATCATACTAGAATCTAACTTCCAAATATTTTAAACTTCCTCATACAACTACATTTTATTTTATTTCTTATTCACCATCAATTAAGATTCATAGGAAAATCCTATTACCCATTTACATGCAAACTTTAAGAGATTGATCCTTAAATATGTACCCACTTTGTTCTGAATCAGGAGATTGGGTTACCTCTTTGCCTCTCAAGATGTAAACTCTCCCCGGGGTTTTGGGTTTGGTACTGGGCATTGTCCTTTGCCTCTGAGGATAGTCTCTAGCATAGTGTCCTGATTTTCCACAAGTATAACATATTATCTAATCAGTCGTACAAGCTCTATTTCCATGATTTCTACCACACTTTGAACATGTTGCCCCCCCCGATTATCCATCTGAATATGCTTTCTTTTTCTTGTTGGTCCTTGGACTGTGGAGTACTCTTCTCGGATCTATCATCCATTCTTTTCCTTTTTTGGAAGTCTTGTGGTCTTTGCTCCTATTGTGGCTTCAAGTCATTGGACTATATAATTATGCACTTATTCACCAAAGTGGGAAAGTCTTGGATCTCAAAAGGCCTTATTGCCCTTCGTACATCTTCTCTTAATCTTGCTTCAAATTTCTGGCACTTCCAATTCTCATCTGAATTATATTTGAAGTAGGAAGAGAATTTGGATAACTCCTCAAATTTTGACACATATTGTCCCATAGTCAAAATGCCTTGTTCCAACTTTAAGAACTCTAACTCTTTTTCCTCTTGTAGATTCTTCGAAAAGTATTTGTCTGAGAAAGTTGTAACTTCCTTACTATCATTGCTATTCATATTTATGGCATTACATTAATAGCAATAATAGTCAGCACGTGACGTTAAATATTTATTAAAAACTTCAAATATACTTTTACAATATGATATGAAAGTATGAGCTTGGTCAAGGTGTATCAATAATTTACACACGCTGTAGGAATTTACACAAGTGTATAATTACATAATAATATAAATACATATTAATAATATAAATACATATTCCATGTCTTGTAGACATTTTTCCATACAACCATTATACAAACATTCAAATCCAAAAGAAATAAAATAAGTATCCTCTTTAGCTCGTATCTTGATGTTGCAAGTACTGAACCTGGAATTATCATAGAATACATAATAATAATGGGGTGAGAATACTAATTCTCAGTATATTCTATTATGAAAAATAGTATCATCATAATAATTCCATCTGTTTTGGAAAAAATCACATTCTTTTAAAACTTAGAATAACTACATAATTATATATATAATTAGGAATGTGACAAACTACCAAATTTAGTCCTTCCTCTTCCCGAAACATAATTCCATTTAATAGTTCTAAAAAATATCCATCATCAACGATATATATATATATATATGTCACATTCACAAATAATTTCTAGAAAACATTTTCAATCACAATACGATAATGTCAAATTCATTCAGATACTCAAACACACATTTAATTCATAATCATAACATACTAATTCAATTCAATTTACAATGCTCATTCAAATTCTTATTCATCAAATTATTGCTTATATCTCAAGCATCACAAGGATGGGAGCCACCTCATACAGCTCGGGTCCTATATTCTCATGGTAGGGAGTGATTCAGGGCCTCACACTACCACTAGTATCCTATGAGCAAATTAATACATGAGGATTATACTGATACTATGAGGAATTTATTCAAGAACACAGGATCTCCCTTCCTCACTAGACATCATCTCCATGGTTCAAATGGAATTCTGAATACCATGTCCTCATATAGGATCATTTCTAAAATCCAATATACTAAAGTGAAACATAGTTCATAAAAAAAATAAGGATACTAAGTAAGAAAGCATGGATTAGTTACATTCTCATTCAAGGATAAATATCCAATTCTTATTCTTATTTCAAATTTAATTATAAGAGCATTGATTACTTTACCACACATTCAAGCTCAACCTCTTCAATTTAGGGAGCATTATAATAAATTCTATCATCACATTTCTTAACTCTTATCGAATGTACATTACCAAACTCATTTAATTTATAATCAAGTATTCAATTATACTTTAACAAATACAATCCTTTCTCATACATATCCATGATGCATGGAGATTTCCATATCTCTATTAGTTTCCAATTCGGCCTATATGGCCCTCACAAGAACCAATATGCATTTCCAACATAACAACACATATTCAAGATACTTTATACAATCAAGAAAATGGAAACAAATCATAGCCACACATAACAATTCATATACCAAATTGAAGCATTTACATCCAAGTATAAGTCACGACCATGTCTCATTCAAATTGCTGTGGTCATAAATTCATTCTCAAATCAACATTCCTATAATCAATTCAACTAACAATTAGTGTAGTAATCTAAAGAGTTACACAAATTAACAAGATTTGGTAACTTCCCTAGGTATGGTTGTGAGCCTCCAATAATGCCAAATTCAAGCATTTTCTTTTCATACATGCTAAAATTCATTTACAAGAAGTTCAAGGTGATAGAAAATCATTAGAACACAAACAAAATCATCACTTTTCTTGGCTGCCCTATTTTGGCCGTGAGCCTTAGCCTCATGGTTTCAAAATTTTACTTCACAACAACATCACAATCAATTTACAGTAAAAATAGTTTACAATAGAAATAAAATATGTAAAAAATTATTTATAGCAAAAATGGTTTATAGCAAAAATAGAATACAACAAAAATCCTTTATAACAAAAATAGTTTACAATAGAAATAGAATACATTATAAATCATTTATAGCAAAAACAATTTACAACAAAAATAGAATATAGCAGAAATCATTTATAGCAAAAACAATTTATAGCGAGAAATAGAATACAACAAAAATCATTTATAGTAGAAATAGTTTATAGCATAAATAGAATACAATAGAAATCATTTATAACAGAAACAATTTATAGCAGAAATAGAATATAGCAAAAATCAATTACAGCAAAAATAGTTTACAGAAAAAATAGAACATTGTAAAAATTATTTACAGCAGAAACAGTTTACACAATTTATAGCAAAATCAACAACAATAAAATAACAACAACAGTAGTAAATAATAGCAAAAACAACAACAAACAACATAAAAATAGCAGTAAAAACAGTAGCAAACAACCCCTATCTCAAGCCTTTAGCTTCTTACTACTTCCTTCCCTTTCTTGCCTTTGGTTCCTTGTTCTTGTCCCTTAATTTCTTCTTGATTTTCTTTGTAAATTCTCTCCTTCTTTGGAGCTATTTTCGTTCAGCAGAGACAAAGAAAAAAGAGAGGAGAATGAGATGAAAATTGGGTGGAGAAAACATGAAGAGAATAGTATGAAAAGTCTAGAGTATAGGACGACAACACTTAGTCAATTTGCGACTTAAAATATAATGCTGGAACTTTTGTATCTGTTAAGCATTCTTTAATTTTCCAATACCAAGATTTCAAGTTACCATAGGTATTAGGAAAAATTTTAAGATTCAACTTAGTCCTTAGATTTATTTTTTCACAATTCTCCATATACCGCTATTTATCAATTAAGCTTTATTACTCGGTCTTAAATTAAATTAAACCACAGATTGAGTAATTATGCTTACTGAAACTTATCTTAGTTGACATTTTATACCAACATATTCTCCATATTTTACATGTCATTTTCATGAAATTTTGTAATTTTCTGAGATACTTAACTGTTCCATTAATTTATTATCGGTATCCTTAAAAATATCAAACTTGCTCTGTTATTACTCCAAAATTTTCTACAAATCCTATTAATGGTCCTTAGCTAGGAAATAAATTTTTCGTATTTATTTCTATTATATCAACTAATTCAACAAATACTTTAATTATTCTTTTACATTTAGTGTTATAGAATTACGCCCAAGCTAGTTCAAAAAATTATCCGAATCAACAAATAATTCTTACTAGCCATACAGAGCTTCTACAATCCTAATTAGCATTATTAGGTTAAAGGGAATGTCACAAAAGTAGTTTTGAATACTTCTTAAGTTATTTGGGTTCCAGCAGCTTCCATCAATCTTTTAGCATCGTTCCACCAATACTCTACTTCTCCTTTTAACATAAATGTAGCCAAAGATATCTTCTAATCATCTGTACATCTCATTACATAAAAAATTTTCTCCAACTCCCTCAATCACTCCTTGGCCTTTGTCGGATTATATTCTCCCCTGAAAGATAGAGGACTTGCCTTTCCAAACTCAGAAATGTCAAGAAAATTTTGGTTTCCAACCAAAGCTGCATTATTTGCTGGTTGTATAGGTGCATTAGTTCTCATCTCTTCCTATATCCTATTGGTTATGGCTACCTATTCCTTCTCATGGTATCCGCCATCACTCTAAACATCTCAGACATATCTGTCGTACCTTCGTTGGTAGGTTCCCTATTTCCCCGTGTTCGCCTAGGAGGTGTCATAATTTTCTGTATACACAAAATAATACATATTGAGTTGATCAATCTCAATATCATGTAACAATTGATAGCTATCATTGCTACCAAATTAGATGAGATTTATTAACCAATTTACCAAAAACTCGTAGTATGTGGTGTAACTGGGTTGAGCCTTTAGATCACTCTAATTAATCAATTAGATTAAGGGGTAAACAAAGGGGGTTTGGTTTGCAAGAGTAATTAAAAGATAATAGTTAAAATACTATAAAAAAAGTTGTAAATAGAATGAGGAAAAAAACAACCAATCCAAGGAAATCCATAACTCTTGAGTTTAATCCATTTTTGACCACTATGGACTCATTTACATGCTAACCAGATTCTTGGTATGCTCTACTAGATAAGTATCTAGCATTTGGTTAATCAACGTTAGATGAAGTTAACATCCTTCTAACCCTAAATCAACCTAAAACTCAACATTCAACCAAGTTAGACAATTCATCAAACACCTTTGGTGCATTGCCTAAACTCATGTAAAATTCTCATCCAAACATGAATTCTCTACTAGGCAAGCACCTAGGATTTGGTCAATAAACGAAAAATGGATTAAGCATCCAGTTAACCTAAATCAACCTTATTCCAGAATTCATACTAACTAGACAATACATCAAACACCTTAGATGCATTATCTACTTTCTACAAACACATGATAGTTAAGCACTCAGTTAAGATGCAACAAAATCAAGAGAAGGAAGAGATAAATTTAATTAATAACAAGAATGTAAACATTCATCACAAGGTCTCAAAATTAAAAATGAAGAGTATTTCAATCCTTAGGATTGATTACAATTTAGCTCTCCAAAAATGGAGAGCACAAATAGAAAAGTAAAAGTACAAAAATGTAAAAGAGCAAAAATTTAAAAGAGAAGTAAGAAAAGAGGGGAGGAGAGGGGGGAGGAGCAAGATAAAAAATGAGAAGTGAAAACTGAATGGAATGATCTTAGTTTTGGGCTTTTTCTCCCTTATAACAGACACTAAAAGTAAAATTATAAGTTTGTCCCTACCTTAGACTCTTCCTCTTCTAATTAGATTTAATTAGACACCTAATTTGCAAGATTTGGACACCTAATGAAGGAGTTATGACCAAAACACATTTAACAGCTCCTAAATTTGTCATCCCCATTCAAATGTAAAAACCCAATCAAAACGTTACATTTTTTATAAATGGTTTTCATGAAAGTTAAAGGGTTTTGTCTGATCTTTCCAATGGAACCATTTTAGCCTATTATGACTCCTACAACCCACGATATAACCCAATCTTTGCATACTGCTTAGGTTCCAGCGACAACACCTCTATTATGATTTCCAAGCCCAATATGACACACTAGACATCCAAATCAGCTCTACAACTATTTAATAAAGTTGTAGAGCTTAAGCTTCCTCTCAACTTTCCTACAAGGTAAAGTTCATAATTTTTAGATGTCTATAACTCAAGTTATACTCGAAATATAGAAATAGTGTAAAATTGTCATAATGTTGAAAAATACAACTAAGTCCAATTTGAACCCAAACTTATAAATAGTTACCAAAATCAATCAATTAAGCATATGATAAGTCTAAAATGCTGAATATGAGGGTTAATTAATATATAAAAATGGTGTTTATCGAATTCTCCCACACTTAGCCTTTTACACTCTCGAGCAAAAGTAGAAATTCATTACTAGGGAACAAAGAAAAAAGAATGATACAAACTTGAAAGTTAAAAACTCAAGAGAAACTCACTTTCCAATGATGTTCAAGAATGCAAAAGGAGAGTAATCAACAATTCAAGGAATTAAAACAGTCATGAAGTAACATTTCTTTACATCTCAAATCAACAAGCATAGTAACTTCAGTTGAAAAGCATAAATCAAGAATGATAGAACCCCACAAGATTTACTATCAGCCTTTCAATTGTTTGGAAGGTAAGTGTTTCACTCAATTCGACCCGTGAAAATATGCACTATTATAAGCTTGCTTATATTCTACTTCTCCACTACTCAAAATACATGCATACACAAATCAAGAGGACTTTATTCAATGTTGTAATGGGGTCAAGGTAAAATAAGGGAGTAATATGGATATGACAAGTTAAAGACCAAAGAGAATAAAAGAGCATCAGGGTTGAGTCCATATAACTAGCATAATAGTTTATCCCAACTCTATGTAATGTAAGTTCCCTTTACATATTTTTTTTTCTTTTGCCTTTTTTGACTTTTCTTTACACATTTTTTTTCCAATTAGCCACTCTTTCCTTTTTCACCAACATTTTACATACCAATTAGTACGTAAAGCATTTTTCACCATTTTTCAACTACGTAAAATATTTCTCAATCTTCTAAACCTCAATCTTCTAAAAATTAACATGACTTCTATTTCATTTTTTCACATTTTCTCGCTTAAGAAATCCTTTTCGCAACATATTCCACCAAATCACCTTTTTATTGATTTAAATCAATGTTTCTAGCTTAAAATTTCCTAACGCGCTCCAAAACCCAAAGAGTGAGCTATACGTTAGTAAATTTCAAGTCACCAATATATTGCTTATTATAACGTGATTAATCTAAAAATTAAATCACCTTATAAAATATTTTGAGGTTCAAACACTTTCAACCTCCTTCTTTCCTTTTCCTAAAACGAAATCTCATTTCTTCAAGTAATAAATTGTTTTGTTTCTATTTTTATTTCTTATTTCTTCAAATCAACTAAGTTACCATTTACAAATCATATTTTTACACAAACAAAACTATTAAAGCCTCCATGGCCGTGAGGTACTTGGTCCTAGAAACAAAAACATTTGTTCATTTTCCTTGCTCTTCTAAACATCCCATTTTACCATTCATGAAAATATTAACTTGGAAATACCTATTTTGAGGTGTTGAGCCCGTGAGGCTCTTGGTCATTAGAAACAAAATTATTTTCCTTGTTCACTTCCATCATGGCATATACAATATATTCACATCATACATATTATAAGCATACCATAAAAACAATAAACCATGCAAAGCATACAAGGCACAAACAAATAAATCAAAACACATAAACACTCAAAAATAATTACACAACCATGAATAATGAACCCTCACATGGATTCACCATCCATCAAATACAAGTTCATCTCTCACCACCATACTTGGTTGGTGAGATAGATCTTCCTCTTACCTCTTGGAGAAACCTCCAAAGCTCCTTATTTTGTTTCTAGTACAAGTTTTTCACCACCAAGAGCTTATTAAATATAAAACAAACACAAGTTTATTAGCATCTAAAGCTTGAACAAGAAAGACCATGGATCAAAACATGGCCTAGAACATGAAAATGAGACAAGTAGTGAAGTTTCCATAACTCTACCTTAAAAACCCTAGAACTTGATCTTGAAGAAAGTCCTTGAAGATGAATGATTTAGGACTTGGCCTTAACTACAAAGTGTCTTGGATTTAGGTAAAGATTTAAGAAATAAGGTTGGTTGAAATTTTTGGAGAGTGAACGTATGATCTTGGCCTCTTGGCCGTGAGGTTGAGTGGAGAGAAAATGAGAGAAAATTTTGTGAAGCTGTGGCTTAGGAAATGATAAAGATGAGTAATGAAAATTTTCCTATAGCTTTAAGCCTTCAAAACCGAAGCCCCCCCCCTTGAACCCTAGGGTTATGTCCAAATACATTAGCCACCATTTGAGACATCTATTGCCATTGATTAAATCAATGGTTGATCTTTGGTAGAAGCTTCTAAGTGATATGATTGATTTTGAGCCATTAGATCTCTCCTCCATGAAATCCTAGCCATTAGATATATCTCCAAAATAGAGGGTCAAGATTTACTCTTCATAATTTCCATCCAAGTGTCACAAAAGGTCCTTGCCACTTTGTGAGACCAATCTCCACCATAGATTAAATCAATGGTGGATATCCAAAGCCTTCATCACCAAGCTTGCTTCCTATTAGTCCTCCATAAAGTTGTCATAACCACTTAATTTGACTAACTAGTATAATATTTTTCTAGCTGCTTTTCTCCTACGGATAATATTTACTATATTTTTATTGCTCGATAAATAAAACAGTACAAAACACAGTACAAGAAAATCTCAAAAACTATTTTCAGTTTCAAGTTTAGTAAGATCTCCCGTCCCCGTCTCAACAGTACAAAATTTTTTGACTCCAATTTTTTTTTACTTTTAAGGCACACAAACAACCCAAGAATAATATTAAAATAATCATAAAAATATAAAATCTCATAATCATCCACAAAATCATAAAAGTTATAAAATTCATGGAAATCAAATCAGATTTGAAAAAATAATTAAGAATCAACAAGAATAATTAAAATACGTAAGATTTTCCCTGACCTAAAAATTATTATTTTCCTGACACAAAGTAAATCACATAAAACGATCAAATGTATTTACGGAATAGTCAAAATAATTTTATAGTACACAAAAATCACAAAATAGTAAAATTCTGTTATTATTGTCAAATAGCTAAAATTTGGGATGTTACAACTCTCCCCTTCTAAAAAGAAAAGTTTCATCCTCGAAACTTAAACATATACTCAAAATAAATATGGATATTGTTCTTTTATCTTATCCTCCAACTCCCATGTCGCTTCTCCACTTACATCACTCCAGACTACTTTAACCAATGAAATCTCTTTACCTCGGAGTTACTTTATCCTTCGATCCTCGATCTTGACTGGAAACGTTTCATAGGTTAAATTCTCCTTCAGTTGCACCGCATCCGGTTCAATAACATGAGTGGGATCAGAAATGTACTTCCGTAATTACGATACATGAAATACTTTGTGAAGATTCGATAGTAAAGGCGGTAATACAATTTGATAAGCTACCAGACCTATCCGACGTAAAATCTGATACGACCTGATAAACTTTGGAGTGAGCGTCCTTGACTTAATCACTCGTCTAACTCCAGTCGTAGGTATCACTCGCAAAAATACATGGTCACCTTCTTCAAACTCAAGCGGTCTTCTCCTTTTATCAGCATAGCTCTTTTACCGAGTTTGAGTTGTCCTCATCTTGTCTTGAATCATCTTCAATTTCTCTGTAGTCTGTTGCACAAATTCTAGTCCTAAAATAGCACTTTCACCGTCCTGATACCAACACAATGATGTTCTGCATCTTCTCCCATACAATGCCTCATAGGGTGCCATCCCTATACTGGAATGAAAACTATTGTTATAAGTGAATTCTTCAATGGTAAGAACTTATCCCAACCTCCAGTTTGTTCTAGCACACAAGCCCTTAATAAATCTTCCAGTGACTGAATCGTTCTTTCTGACTGACCATCTGTCTGTGGATGGTAAGTAGAACTCAAACATAATTTCGTTCCCATCGATTCTTGCAGACTACACCAAAATCTCAACGTGAATCTCAGATCTGGATCCAAAATAATATTGGAAGGTACACTATGAAGTCTAACGATCTCACCAATGTACAATTAGGTTAATATCTCCATTGAGTACTTAACATTAATCGGTAAAAAGTGCACCGACTTTGTAAGCCGATCAATAACTACCTAAATAGAATCATGACCTTTTCGAGTCTTTGGTAGTCACGTCACAAAATCCATTGCTATATCATCCCATTTTTATTCAGGAATAGGCAAAGGTTGCAACATTCCAGAAGATATTTGATGTTCCACCTTAGCCTTTTGACAGACTAAGTAGGATGATACATATTTAGTGATGTCTTTCTTCATTCCTTGCCACCAATATAGTTGCTTCAAATCTTGATACATCTTTGTGGCTCCTGGATGCATACTCAACTTACTCTTGTGAGCTTCATCCAAAATTAATCTCCTAAGTCCTTGATTATTAGGCACACAAATTCTTCCCTTAATTTTTAGAATTCCTTCAGCTCCTTCACTAAATTCCAATACCGCTCCTTGGCTCCTTGCTTCCTTAGCTTCTTGTAAATACTGATCATCGT
Organism: Ormosia emarginata; assembly: GCA_029884605.1. Lineage (NCBI taxonomy): Eukaryota > Viridiplantae > Streptophyta > Magnoliopsida > Fabales > Fabaceae > Ormosia > Ormosia emarginata. Next base: position 40,972,190 of record JAQQTP010000073.1, on the reverse strand, counting down.
TCTGCCCGTCTCAGATTTTATCCATCAAACTATTTGAAATAGTGATCATGTTTAAACACATCTTCCCTGGCGTCAATTTCACAGATAATCGCATAAACTCTTCTATCAGTTCCCTCTCCTTAATCATCATAACAGAAGCACTAAGCATCTTCCTACTTAAAGCATCTGTTATGACATTCGCCTTTTCGGGATGATACTGTAACTGGAAATCGTAATCCTTTAGAAACTCTAGCCAATGCCTCTACCTCATGTTCAATTCTTTTTGGTCAAACAGATACTTGAAACTTTTATGATCACTAAAAACATTGAACATTGCTCCGTAGAGGAAATGTCTCCAAGCTTTCAATGCGAACACCATGGCTACCAACTCTAAATCATGAATGGGATAATTCTTTTCGTGTACCTTTAACTGCCTTGAAGCATAAGCCACAACCTTTCGATGCTGCATAAGTACACAACCTAATCCTTGATATGAAGCATCGCAATATACTTCAAAAGGTTCATTCGGATCAGGTAGAATCAATACCGGTGAAGTAGTCAGTTGTCTTTTCAATTCCTGAAAACTTTTCTCGTATGCATCAGTCCATGCAAACGGTTGATTCTTCCATGTAAGTTGGGTAAGAGGTTCTGCTATCTTAGAAAACCCTTCAATAAATCGTCGATAGTAATTGGCTAATCCGATAAAACTATGGATTTTTGATACAGTCTTCGGCCTTTCCCATTCCAAAATCGTCTCCATCTTTGAAGCATCAACTTCAATTCCTTCCTTCGATATCACGTGTCCCAAAAATTGAACTTTGCTTAACCAAAATTCACATTTGGACAACTTGGCATATAGCTTATTCTCCTTCAAAATCTGGAGAACCACTCTAAGATGCTCAGCATATTCCTCCTGACTTCGAGAGTAGATTAGAATGTCGTCAATAAAGACAACAACAAACTTGTCTAAGTACGAACAGAAAATTCTATTCATGAAATCCATGAATATAGCAGGTGTATTCGTCACACCAAATGACATCACTTGATACTCATAATACCCATAAAGCCTCCAAATTGCAGTTTTGGGAATATCTTCCATCTTCACATGAATCTGGTGATAACCAGAATGTAAATCAATCTTGAAAAATATTGCGGCTCCTCGCAATTGATCCATCAGATCATCTATCCTTGGAAGTGAATATTTATTCTTAATCGTAATTTGTTCAACTATCGATAGTCTACACATAGACGAGAAGTCCCATCCTTCTTCTTTACCAACAATACTAGAGCTCCCCATGGTGACACACTAGGTCACATGAATTGTTTCGCCAACAATTTCTCTAGCTGTTTCTTAAGCTTTGTGAACTCTATTGGTGACATCATGTAAGATGCCATAGATATAGGTCCAGCTCCAGGTACTAAATTAATAGCAAACTCGATTTCTCTTACTGACGGTAGTCCAGGTATATCATCAGGAAACACTTCAGAAAATTCGTTGACTACGAAAATATCTTTTAAGACATCTTCACACTGAACCTCCAAAGATGACATTAATAAATACTCCTGATCTCCTTCCTTCAAACAAGCTTCTACTTGAGTGGCTGTTAGGAATCTAGAATCCTTAGCCTCAGGAAAAACTAATGTCTTACTGGAATAGTCTATTAAGATATGGTTAGAAGACAACCAATCCATTCCTAAGATTACATTGATCTTGGAAATAGGCAAACAAATTAAGTCCACATAAAAGATTCTATCCCTAACACATAAATAGCAATTCAAACATACTTTTGTAGTAATCACAGGCTTATTAGTAGGAGTAGCAACACTCAAGTCATAAGGCAATGTAGTCACAGTCAATCCTAAACACTCCACACAATCATATGTAATGAAAGAATGTGTAGCTTCTGAATCATACAATAGATTAAAGGATTATCTTCAATGGCACACTCCTCCATAATCAAGTCCTCTGACTTCGTGGCTTCTTCCCTGCTCATAGTATAACACGACCACCCGCCCGTGGCCTTGCAGTACAGACATTCCCCACCAAGGGTTCCGCCTTCAATTGATCACATTCTCTAGAGAAATGTCTAGGCTTTCCACATCTATAACAGATAACTCCTTTATGTTGTCAATCTTTAGTTAGATGATCCTTTCCACACTTAAAGCATTTTAGTGTAGAAGTTCCTGTCTGACCAATTTTATTTCCATGGAAAACTCCTCCAACAGATTGTTGCCGGTTCTGACCCCTTATCGGTCTAGTATATGGTTTCTACTGATAACGGTTGCCACCACTACCCTTTCCTCTTTGGAACCGTGTAGGTCCAAAGTTCCTATTCCTCGCCTCACGTTGATGATCAATTTCCTCAACCTTTTGACATTTGTCTAACAATGCTGGAAACTGATCAATTTCCAAGGTTGCCACTGCTCGCTTAATATCAAGTTTCAATCCTTCTTCAAATTTTCTACACTTCCATTCCTCGTCTGGGTGCATCTGAAAATACATTGAAAACTTAGACAAGCTTTCGAATTTTGCAGCATATTCACTTACGGACATCACCCCTTGTCTCAAACTAAGGAATTCAATTTCCTTAGCATGCCGAACACTAGCTAGGAAATACTTCCCCAGAAATTTCTGCTTAAAAAGCTGCCACGTCACAACTCTTCCCTTAGCTTGTATCATTCTTCGGGCTCCTACCCACCAGTCTTCTCCATCTCCTACTAGCACAAAAATTGCAAAAGTAAGCTTCTGTTCATCGGTACAACCCATACCTTCAAATATCTTTTCTAGTTCTTTGATCCATAGATTAGCTTTCTCTAGGTCAAATTCTCCATGAAACTTTGGTGGATTATTTCTACGAAATTCTGACAAACTTTGTGCGTCCTCATTCGCTCTTTGGTTTTGCTGCACAACGACATCAACCATCTGTTGCATTGTTGCTACCGCTGCAGTTATGTTTTGGTTATCATCGCTAACATTTTCAATTCCTGCTCTAGTATTTACGCGTCCTCTTCCTCGTCTAGCGATTACGTTTTCTCTAAATCAAACTGGACAACACAAAGAAAAGTAAAGGTCAATCTTTCAAACAATATTGTTTCCATTCAGAAACTAGCCACAGAGAATCACATAACATAAACAAGATAGATCTAACCACAAACCCAAAAGACTCTAACTTGGGCTTTGATACCAACTAATGTAACACCCACCGTAGGTTATCACATTTTATATAAATATTACCAAATTACTTCCCAAGTTATAAAATAATATTATTTAATAATAATACAAGTTGTAAAATTTCTTGATATCGACAAGATAAACTTAGTAGAAAATAAAAATATTAAACATCATTACAAATAATTTATATCATTTACATTACATAAGTACTGATATACTTAAATATTTACAGACATAGTTCTCAAAAGTATTTGAACATTATTTAAACTAACACGCTTGCCCAAGTATGACTAGATAGCAGAACACTCAGACAGGTCCTCCTCAGATTCCTCACCAGGCAAGAATCCAACTTGACGTGAAGTCTTACGGACCGGTGTCCATGCAGACGACACTATATCCTATTGGGACGTGGTACTTACCACCCCAATACTGCCTAATCAACAATGAAAATTCTACATGTACATAAATAGTGATAGAAAAGAATGGATCTCCATGAAATATCCTGCTCATGTTGACCGTCAAATGTCCCTAATATATTAGTCCCTCCTCATTGGGACTAATCCTCCAAACACCAGCTCCACCATGGAACTGTAGTCTCACATATCCAAAGAAACTCCATCGGGTTGCCATCTAATCAGAACTCAGCTTCCTCAATAGGAATTTGTTCTTCTTCACCTCTTGCTCGGTACCCCGCTCAGTGTCTTTACCAAAATATAAATACAATACAAAATAATATACAAAGAGGTGAGATTATCTACACCAATACCAACATGGTAGCATGGAGATAACACAAACAGTACATCAAACATATATATCATACAATGATACAAATATAATAAATAATAATTACAATCATGCCCTCAACATTATCCAATTATTCGACTATTCAAATATCACATAGATATAAATGCTCAGATTATGCATATGCACATAGACTCAATTTCCTACTCCATGGAGCTAACTCAAGTCAGAGAGATTGATCTAAAAGATCTGTCTGTACCAATATGCCTCAGACCACGAGCCACAATTCTCGGTCCGGATCGTCGGTGTGTTGCATCGGTCTAATTCATGGTACAGAAGAGTTACCAACTGCCTATTGTGAACAACCCGTACCCCGACACCCCCAAGGTCAACAAGTGACATACACTACGCATATCGCACCCACTCAAGAGGTGTATTCTCTCCTAGGCAATTAGCCTTAACATAGTCCATCAGACCTTTTCCAATGCATGCTCAATGCATACAAACCGTTCTCAGTTCAAATTCATAATTTCATATACAGGGTCCACACACTGGCCCAACAGTATCTTTATTGTATTTTCAATCGCGTAAATATTTTACTGTGTTTCTCAATCGCGCAACATTTTTGTCTCGTTTTCAAATCACGTATTGGTTTTTCAACACTTTCTCAATTGCGTAAAAATATTCAAACGTTTTCCCAATCGCGTAGCAATTTTTCAACGTTTTTGAAATCGAGTAGCTTAAAAATCACCTTTTTAAGTTACGTAAAGCATTTTTCATCATTTTTTAACTACGTAAAATATTTCTCAATCTTCTAAACCTCATTTTGGCCTTTCTAAAAATTAACATGACTTCTACTTCATTTTCCCACATTTTCTAGCTTAAGAAATCCTTTTCCCAAAATATTCCACCAAATCACCTTTTTATTGATTTAAATCAATATTTCTAGCTTCAAATTCCCTAACACGCTCCAAAACTCAAAGAGTGAGCTATACGTTAGTAAATTTCAAGTCACCAATATATTGCTCATTATAACGTGATTAATCTAAAAATTAATTCACCTTATAAAAATTTTGAGGTTCAAACACTTTCAACCTTCTTCTTTCCTTTTCATAAAACGAAATCTCATTTCTTTAAGTAATAAATTGTTTTGTTTTCATTTTTATTTCTTGTTTCTTCAAATCAACTAAGTTACCATTTACAAATCATATTTTTACACAAACAAAACCATTAAAGCCTCCATGGCCGTAAGCTACTGGGTCCTTGAAACCAAAACATTTGTTCATTTTCCTTGCTCTTCTAAGCATCTTATTTTACCATTCATGAAAATATTAAATTGAAAATGCCTATTTTGAGGTGTTGAAGCCGTGAGCCTCTTGGTCATTGGAACCAAAATTATTTTCCTTGTTCACTTCCATCATGGCATATACAATATATTCACATCATACATATTATAAGCATACCGTAAAAATAATAAACCATGCAAAGCATACAAGGCACAAACAAATAAATCAAAACACAAACACTCAAAAATAATTACACAACCATGAATAATGAACCCTCACATGGATTCACCTTCCATCAAATACAAGTTCATCTCTCACCACCATACTTGGTTGGTGAGATAGATCTTCCTCTTACCTCTTGGAGAAACCTTTAAAGCTCCTTGTTTTGTTTCTAGTACAAGTTCTTCACTACCAAGAGCTTCTTAAACATAAAATAAACACAAGTTTATTAGCATCTAAAGCTTGAACAAGAAAGACCATGGATCAAAACATGGCCTAGAACATAAAAATGAGACAAGTAGTGAAGTTTCCATAACTCTAACTTAAAAACCCTAGAACTTGATCTTGAAGAAAATCCTTGAAGATGAATGATTTAGGACTTGGCCTTAACTACAAAGTGTCTTGGATTTAGGTAAAGATTTAAGAAATAAGGTTGGTTGAAATTTTTGGAGAGTGAAGGTATGATCTTGGACTTTTGGCTGTGAGGTTGAGTGGAGAGAAAAGGAGAGAAAATTTTGTGAAGCTTTGGCTTAGGAAATGATAAAGATGAGTAATGAAAATTTCCTATAGCTTTAAGCCTTCAAAACCGAAGCCCCCCCTTGAACACTAGGGTTATGTCCAAATACATTAGCCGCCATTTGAGACATCTATAGCCATTGATTAAATCAATGGTTGATCTTTGGTAGAAGCTTCTAAGTGATATGATTGATTTTGAGCCATTAGATTTCTCCTCCATGAAATCCAAGCCATTAGATATATCTCCAAAATGGAGGATCAAGATTTACTCTTCACACTTTCCATCCAAAGCTCACAAAAAGTCCTTGCCACTTTGTGAGACTAATCTCCACCATAGATTAAATCAATGGTGGATATCCAAAGTCTTCCTCACCAAGCTTGCTTTCTATTGGTCCTCCATAAAGTTGTCATAACCACTTAATTTGACTAACCAGTATAATATTTTTCTAGTTGCTATTCCCCTACAGATAATATTTACTGTATTTTTATTACCTGATAAATAAAATAGTACAAAACACAGTATAAGAAAATCTCAAAAATTGTTTTCAATTTTGGGTTTTGTAAGATCCCTCGTCCCCATCTCAACAATGCAAAATTTTCTTGTTCCGATTTTTTTTCTTTTTCAGGTTCACCTGGGCCCACATACAGCCCCCTGGGCCTACAAACAACCCAAGAATAATATTAAAATAATCATAAAAATGTAAAATCTCATAATCATCCACAAAATCATAAAAATTATAAAATTCATGAAAATCAAATCAGATTTGAAAAAATAATTAAGAATCAACAAGAATAATTAAAATACGTAAGATTTTCCCCAGCCCTAAAATTATTATTTTCCTGATACGGAGTAAATCACATAAAACGATCAAATGCATTCATGGAATAGTCAAAATAATTTTACAATACACAGAAATCACAAAACAATACAATTCTGTTATTACTGTCAAATAGCTAGAATTTGGGGTGTTACAACAGCAGCTCTAGATGTAGGAAAAGACTTCTCTAGGAATAGCCTCTTCATGTCATTCCAACTTGTTACAGAACCAGGTGGAAGATAATATAGCCAATCCTTGGCTGCATTAGCAAAGGAGAAAGGGAAGGCTAGTAGCTTGATGTGCTCCTCAGGAATTCCTTGTCGTTTTATGGTGGAGTATACCGCATGAAACTCCTTTAGATGCTTGTGAGGATCTTCACCTGCAAGACCATGGAACTTTGGCAGCAAGTGTATTAAACCATATTTGAGTTCAAAATAAGCATTTAGATTAGGATATTGAATACATAAAGGATGATAATTGACATCAGGGGTTGCTAGTTCTTTAAGGGTTCTATTATGTACATTATCGCCCATGTTTGCATTATTTCTATTTTTCGTTCCAGTTTCAGTATCTATGTTATTAGCCATGGTTGTAAGATTGCTTACAATTTCAAGTTTGGTTTCAGTTTCAATTTCAACTTCAGTATTACCTTCAATCTCAGAAACTATCCTCTCGCTAAGCGTACGAACCCTATCAAGTGCATGTAAAACTCCCTCAATGTTAAGATCGATGTTTAGTAAATGACTAAGAGAAGGCCTAGATATACAACATGCAAATTTAGGCAAAAACACAAACAACACAAGTTATGCACAATGGAAAATACTACACTAATTAGTTACAAAAATGGCTACAGTTACCCTATCTACACATTTTTAAAAAATATAGGACATGTATAGGGTGAAAACTACACAAAACAGGAACTAAAAGATGTAATAAAAAATATTCAAAAAATGGAAAAATGGTCTAAGTGATGGAATTAGGCCAACCGACCAATTTTCAATTCATTCGGAGCACAAAATTTTGTACAATAATTACCAAAAGGCCATTGGATGAAGGTTTTTGGTGAAAACCACCTAAAACAAGCAAAACAAAGATTAGTGAAGGATTAGTAATTCAATATACACCTAATATGATTGATTTGGACTAGAATGATCCCTCGAAATGGTGCCAAAATTTGATAGTTGTTGAGGTTACCAAATTAGATGAGATTTATTAACTGATTCACTAAAAACTTGTAGTATGTGGTCTAACTCGATTCTTGGTATGCTCTACTAGATAAGCATCTAGCATTTGGTTAATTAACATTAGATGAAATTAGCATCCATCCAACCCTAAATCAACCTAAAACTCAACATTCAACCAAGTTAGGCAATTCATCAAACACCTTTGGTGCATTGCCTAAACTCATGTGAAATCGTCATCCAAACATGAATTCTCCACTAGGTAAGCACCTAGGATTTGGTTAATTGACAAAATATGGATTAAGCATCTATTTAACGCTAAATCAACCTCATTCCAGAATTCATGCTAGCTAGACAATACATCAAACACCTTTGATGCATTACTACTTTCTATAAACACATGATAGTTAAGCAACTATCATATGAACACCAAAACTGAGTTACACACTCAATCAAGATGCAACCGAATCAAAAGAAGGGAAGATAAATTTGATTAACAACAAGAATGTAAACATTCATCAGAAGGTCTCAAAATTAAACATAAAAAGTATTTCAATCCCTAGGATTGATTACAAGGCTTTAGCTTTCCATGAATGGAGAGCACAAATATAAAAGTAAAAGCACAGAAATGTAAAAGAGCAGAAATGTAAAAGAAAAGTAAGAAGAGAGGAGAAGGGGGAGGAGCAAGAGAGAAAGTGAGAAGTGAAAACTAAATAGAATGGTCTCGGTTTTAGGCTTTCTCTCCCTTATAACAAACACAAAAAGTAAAATTATAGGTTTGACCCTAGCTTAGACTTTTTCTATTCCAATTAGGTTTAATTGGACACATAATTTGTAAGATTTGAACACCTAATGAAGGAGTTATGACCAAAACATGTTTAACAACTCCTAGATTCATCATCTCCATTCAAGCATTAAAAACCCTATAAAAATGTTACCTTTTTTATAAGTGGTCTTCATGAAAGTTGAAGGGTTTTGTCTCAGCTTTCCAATGGAATTGGTCTTAGCCTATTATGAATCCTACAGCTCACGATACGGCCCAATCTTTGCATACTACTCAGGTTCCAGCAACAACACATTTGTTCATATTTCCAAGCCTAATATGACACACTAGACATCTGAATCAGTTCTGGAGCTCTTCAACAAAGTTGTAAAGCTTAAGCCTCCTCTCAGCTTTCCTACACGGTAAAGTTCATAATTTTTAGATATCTATAACTTAAGTTATACCTGAAATACAAAAATGGTGTAAAATTCCCACAATGCTAAAAAATACAAGTAAGCCAAATTTTAACCTAAACTTATAAATGGTGGCCAAAACCAATCAATTATGCATATAAGAGGTCTAAAATGCTAAAAATGAGAGTTAACTAATATATAAAAATGGTGTTTATCAACAGTGCGATAGTAATTAGTAATATACATACCTAAAGCTGTCATGCATTTCTATTTATATATCTCACACAAAGATAAAATAATGCATAACATGAACAGGAACATCTATCATGCTAAAAGCATAGTTGATAACTTCTCAAATTGTAGTTATTTGTGTCCTATATCTGTGCTATATTGATTTCTTAGTCCTTGTTTTATGCATGAACAGAAGATTTTAGCCTTATATTCATATAATTCAATCTTGATGTCTTCAATTATGATTTTGAAGAAATATTTCCAATTCATCGAGAAATTGAGCACATTTGTAATTGCAATTGAACTGGTGATTTTTCTATGTTAGGAAGGGCTCAAATCAAGTAGAGATTTGGAGAATTTGGACTAACATTGCAAGAGAAAGCCAAGTGCAAGGATCAACTTGTCACGCTACGGCGTAGGCATATCGATGCCGTGGCATAGTGCATCCTCTGCTTCAAACAGAGAGTTACACAATTTGCACACTGCGGCGTAGGCATATCAATTGTAACACCCTCCCTAGGGCATTACATTTAAGACTTCAAACTTATCAAACTAGAACTAAGACGTGAAAGATTTAATACTATAAGTACGATTTTCAAAATTTCTTTTGTGGATAACATAATAAAATAAAAAGAACACAAGTTATAAGAACTGAATAATATACATCAATACACATAATACTTGTTCTCAAAAACCATTTATACAAACTTTTAAACATAAACTATTTCAACATAAAAGACCTAATGAGAAGAATCCCCTGCTAGATCTTCCTCTATCTCCTCTGACGATAAAAACCCCAGGTGGTATGCGGTCCTACGAACAGGTATCCGAGCAGATGACACCATACTGTCTTCTCTAGGGATATAGTAACGATCACACCACAGATCTCTCATAGGCATGTAAAATTCTAAATGCACATAAGCAGTAAACGAAAAAGTAGTAACCCCATGGTAGGTTCTACTTCTAGATAGAGTCACATCCCCAATATATCTAATACGCTCCGTCTATAGGTCGACACGCTAGGCATTCATGCCCCCGTGAAACCGCGCACTAACGTAACCGAGAAAACCCAATATCGATGCCATCTCCAAACCCCAGAAAAATCAACACAAACAGAATAGATGCGGTACTTCCTCGTCTTTCTCATACTCTTCACCAAGCATAAACATAAAACAGAATAATACAACAAAGAGATGAGATCTCCTACATCACATACCAACATGGCAGCATAGAAATAGAAATGATAATAATATATATAGAAAAGTATATTCATGGTATCAAATAACAGGTAATTCAATAGACATATGTCATAATAATATTTCAAATGACTATGCATATGCACAATGGACTAGTCCCTACTCTATAGAGTTAAAACACAATTTCAGAGAGAATGATTAAGGAGACATATCCGTATATCATTAGCCTCAACAAAGTGCTTATCACAAATTCAGCGTACACATTATGGCTTATAGAAGACATTCATCACAAGATCAGGAATAGAATAGTGTATAGTCAAGATCATCGGTGTGGTGCTCAATCACCACGGCCCAATGAAGCTACTAACTGTCCACTTGTGGAATACCTGCGCCCCGACGCCTCTAAGATCAATAAGTGACCTACACTACATAATTCGTACCTGCACTTAGGTGTAATTCAACTCCTAGGCATACAACCTTAACCAACATAGCCTTAAACAACTTTCTATGCATGATTAATGATTCAATACACAGACAAAATGTCAAAAACATGATTTTCCACAAAAACAAGCCACCACTGGCCAAAACCATATATTAACATTTTCGGGTCCAGTACATTGGCCCAACAACAAACTGCTGTTCCTCTCAGTCGTATAACACTTTTATCGCATTTTCACAACTGCGTAACATTTTTGTTATGTTTTCAAATCGCATAAATATTTTTCGTCATTTTCTTAATCGCCTAAAATTTTTAAACGATTTCTCAATCGCTTAGCTCAAAAATCAGTATTTTTTAAACGCGTAAGGTTTTAACACTATTTTTCAATCGCGTAAAGCTTTTTTTCTGTCTTTCTACACTTAATTTTGAAACTTTCTAAGTTTAATATAAAATTTAACTTTAATTCAAATATTTTCTTGTTAAAACTCCTTTAGAAAATATTTTCTAATGTTTTCCCAAAACTTGCATTATTTTAATTTAATAAAATCTTTTCCATTTATTTTACTAAAATCCTCTTAAATGAAATACTTTGAGTTTCCAATTTGCTTCTTAACTTTATTTTACAACATCATTGCCGAAAATAGCTTGATGATCTATAATCAAAACTTTATTCATTTTCTTTTCCATTTCCCTTTACTAAAACACTTTTAAATGAACTGCTTAAAACTTCAAGTCGTCTTTTAAACTCATTTCCTTTATCATGGTCAAAACTAATTCCTTTCCAATAATAAAACTTTGCTCACTTCTTCCTTCAACCTATAATACCTTAATTCATATCCTTACAAAATCAACTAAGTCCACAATTAACAAAATATTTTTGACTTGGATTACCCAAATTTAGGCTTGATGGCAGTGAGCCATATTGGTCTTTGGAACAAAAAATTTTCATCCTTCTCATATGATTGAAAGCATACAACATATGTCAATCATCAATTTCTACTATAACAAATATCATGCATACTATCAAAGCAATAAATTCGCATAAAACAAATAAATACAAAGCACTAAATTTATACATACAAGTGAATAAATCCTCACATAGATTTTTTACCAACAAATTTCGTTCCTCACCACCATGAGTGGTTGATGAGGTAAATCTCCATCTTATCTTAGATGATACTTAAAGCTCCTTGTATACATTCTTTAAGTAAACTTTCTCCACTAAGTTATTCTTAAAACAAAATAAACACACAAGTATTAATATCTAAGGCTTGACTAGGATGACCATAGATCAAAGTTATGGTCTTAAAACTTGAAATAGAAAAGAAAAATGAAGATTACAAAACTTCACCTTAAAAGCTTCAAATCTTAAGCTTGAAGAAAAAGATAGAAGATGGATGAACTACGTGATAGTCACAACACCAAAGTATCTTAGAATGGTGTATAGGTTTAAGATATAAGGTTAGTTGAAATTATGGAAGATTGGATGGTGTTTTTGGTGCTTTGGCTGTGAGCTTCAATGGAGAGAAAAGTGAGAGAGTTTTGTGTCTCTTTGCTTCATGAAAGTGAAGATAGAAATGAATAAGTGAAAGACAAGGTCCTAGGGCTCTCCTACACTCCTTAGTCATGGAAGTCACCAAGGTGAGTCACCAAAATTGTGAGTCATGTAGTGAGTCACATGGCTAGTCACAAGGTGAGTCATAGCCATCATCCTTGACTTGTTTCTAATAGGTTCACCTTAGTGAGTCATAAGGTGTGTCACCTAGTGAGTCACAAAGAATGCTCTAGAAAATGATGACTAGCCTAAGTCTAGAATCATCCAACTAGATTTTTACTGGGAGCTATTTTCCAATAGATAAAAGTTACTGCTTGCAAAACCAGTGGTTATTATCCAATGGACAATAAAACGCACCTAGATTTTATTTGTCAGATAAAATCTTAGAAAAATAAAATTTCAGAAACTATTTTCGGATTCAGACTTAGTAAGCTCTCCTGGCCCCGTATTAACAATCCAAAACTTTTTGGCCCCGAAAATTTTTTATTTTTCTAGTCCTGCTACAAATTCACAGACAGTCTAAAAATAATAATAAAATAATCAAAATAAATTAAACAATTCATAAAAATCACAAAAATCATTAATTGACATATAATTGAAAAACAAGAAATTTCGGAGTGTTACAACTCTCCCCCTCTAAAAAGAATTTCGTCCTCAAAATTTACCACACATTAGAACAAATGTGGATATTACTCTCTCATCTTGTCCTCTAATTCTCATGTTGCATCTCTAATTACATCATTCCAAATTACTTTTACTAATGAAATCTCCTTTCCTCTGAGTTGCTTCACTCTCCTATCCTCGATCTTAACAGGAAGTGTTTCATAGGTCAAATTCTCTTTTAATTGTATTGTATCATGTTCTATGACATGGGTTGGATCAGGAACATATTTTTGCAATTGCGATACATGAAAGACATTATGAAGATTAGAAAGAAAAGGCAGTAATGCTATTTGATATGCTATTAGACCTATCCGAAGAAAAATTTGATATGGTCCAATGAACTTGGGAGTGAGTTTTTTGGATTTAATAACTTGTCCGACCCTAGTCATGGGTGTAACTATCAAAAACACATGTTCTCCTTCCTCAAACTCAAGAGGTTTTCTTCTCATATCAGCATAGCTTTTCTGTCGACTCTGAGTCGTTTGCATCTTTTCCTGAATTATCTTAACTTTCTCTGTCGTTTGTTGCACAAGCTCAGGTCCTAATGCAGAACTTTCCCTTTCTTGGTACCAACATAAAGGTGTTCTACATCGTTGTCCATACAACGCCTCATAGGGTGCCATCCCCATACTTGAATGAAAACTATTATTATAAGTGAATTCTATTAGAAGTAAGAATTCATCCCAACTTCTAGTTTGTTCCAAAACACAAGCCCTTAACAGATCTTCCAATGACTGAATCGTCCTCTCTGACTGGCCATCTGTTTACGGATGATAAGTAGAACTTAAACGAAGTTTTGTCCCCATTGCTTCTTGTAGACTTTGCCAAAACTTTGACGTAAACCATGGATCTCTATCAGAAATAATACTATAGGGTACATTGTGAAGTCTAACAATTTCACCGATATACACCTGGGTCAATCTTTCCATTGAATACCTTATGTTAATTGGCAAGAAGTGTGTTGATTTCGTAAGCCGATCAACAATTACCCATATAGAATCATAACCCTTTCTAGTCTTTGGTAGTCTAACAACAAAATCCATCGCAATACTATCTCATTTCCATTCTAGAATAGTCTGGGGTTATAACATTCTTGAAGGTTTTTGATGTTCTACTTTAGCTTTCTGACAGACTAAACAAGATGATACATACTTCGCAACGTTTCTCTTCATCCCTTGCCACCAATATAACCGCTTCAGATCCTAGTACATCTTGGTCATTCCTAGGTGCATACTCAACTTGCTCTTGTGGGCTTCATCGAGAATCAACTTCCTAAGCTCTAGATCACTTGGTATACAAATCCTATCTCCAAACCTTAGGATTCCATCAAGTCCTTCCTTAAATTCTGACACAACACCTTGCTTTACTAGCTCCTTCTCGTTCTGCAAATATTGATCATTTTTCTACTTCTCTCGAATTTCTTCCATCAAATCATTGGAAATAGTAACCATGTTCAAGCAAGTCCTTTTTGGTGTCAATTCCACTGACAACCGCATATCTCTTAATTTGCTATGACACTAAGCATCTTTCTACTCAAAGCATTTGCTATGACATTCGCCTTTCCAAGATGATATTGAAGTTAAAAACCATAATCTTTCAAAAACTCTAACCATCTTCTTTGCCTCATATTCAACTCCTGATCAAACAGATATTTCAAATTCTTGTGATCGTTGTAGATGTTGAATGTTGCTCTAAATAGAGAATGCCTTTATATCTTCAATGCAAACACAACAACAGCTAATTCCAGATCATGCGTCAGATAATTCTTCTCATGCACTTGCAACTGTCTTAAAACATACGCTACTACTTTTCTATTCTACATGAGCACACTTCCTAAACCCTGATATGAAGCATCACAATACACCTCAACAGGTTGATTGGAATCAGGTAGAATTAATACTGGCGAAGTAGTTAGTCTTCTCTTCAACTCTTGGAAACTTTCCTCGCATGCATCAGTCCATGTAAAAACTTGATTCTTTTGTGTAAGCTAGGTGAGAGGTCCTCCTATCTTGGAAAATTCCTCAATAAACCTTTGATAATAACCAGCTAATCCGACAAAACTACGGATCTTCGTTACTGTCTTCGGTCTTTCTTATTGAAGAACTGTTTCAACTTTCGACGAATCCACCGCAATTCCTTCCTTAGAAATTACGTGACCTAAGAATTGAACTTCTTCCAACCAAAACTCGCACTTAGATAGCTCAATGTATAACTTTTTCTCCTTCAAAATGTAAAGAACCACAGTAAGATGTTCAGCATATTCCTCCTGACTTTGAGAATAGATCAGAATGTCGCTAATAAACATAATGACAAATATGTCAAAATAAGGACGAAAAATCCTATTCATGTAATCCATGAATATAGTAGGAGCATTCATCACTCTGAACGGCATCACAATATACTCATAATGCCCATAACACGTTCGAAAAGCTGTCTTAGGAACATCCTATACTTTCACACGAATCTGATGATAACTAGATCATAGATCAATCTTGGAGAATACGATAGCTCCCTTCAGTTGATCCATCAAGTCATCTATCCTCGGAAGTGGATACTTGTTCTTGATCATGACCTTATTTAATTGGCGATAATCTACACACAAATGAGAAGTTCCATCCTTCTTCTTAACCAATAGCACCGGAGCTCCCCATAGTGATACACTTGGTCTCACAAACTGCTTTCCCAAAAGTTCCACTAGTTGCTTTTTGAGTTCAGCTAACTCTGACGGCGACATCCGATATGGTGCTATTGATATAGGACCAGATCCTGGTACAAGATTAATAGAAAATTCTATTTCTCTTTCCGACCATTGTCTAGGTATATCATCAAGAAAAACCTCAGGAAACTCATCGACTACAGGAATAACATTCACATCTTCCTCACTCTTGACCTCCAAAGAAGATAACAACATGTATCCTTGAGCTCCTTCCCTCAATAAAACTTTGACTTAGTTGGCCATTAAAAATCCAGAATTCTTAATCTCAGGAAAAACTAAAGTCTTATTGGAACAATATAACAGGATATGGTTAGAAGATAACTAATTCATTCCTAGAATTATGTCTATTTGAGAAAGAGGTAAATAAATCAAGTTAATAGAAAAAGGTTCGGTTTTTAAAAGAAATAGGGCAGTTTAAACATACTTGAGTAGTAACAACATGCTTAGTAGTAGAAGTAGAAACAATCAAATCAAAAGGTAATGAAGACACAGATAACCCTAATCGATCCACACAATTATAGGCAATGAAAGAATGGGTCGCCCCTGAGTCATATAGTACAGTCAAAGGATTACCTCTTATGTCATAATCTCCAGTGATCAGATCTTCAGAATAGGAGGCTTCCGCTCCACTCATAGTGTAAACTTTTCCTCCTGCCTGAGGTCTTGTAGCTTGAACATTGCTAACAGAAGGTTCCACCTTGGGTTGATTACAATCTTTTTTGGAAATATGCCTTGGCTTTTCGTATCTAAAACAAATGATCCCCTTGATCGTACAATCCTTCGTTAAGTGGTCCTTTCCACACTTCGAACATTTTGACGAAGATGCCACCGTCTGACTAAATCTGTTGCTACCAAAACTTCCTCCATATGATCTCTGTTGAGGTTTACTCCCTGGCGGTCGCAAATATGGCTTTTGCTAAAAACGATTGGCATTGTTACTCCTTCCCCTTTGGAACCGAGAAAGTCCAAAGTTACGATTCCTCGTGTCTTGAGATTGGTCTAACTCCTCAATCCAGTGACATTTATCTAGCAAAGCTGGGAATTGGTCAATCCCCAAAGGTGACACTGCTCGCTTCAGATCATGCCTTAAACCCTCTTCAAACTTATGGCATTTCCACTCCTCATCTGGCTGTAGTTGAAAATACCTTGAGAATTTTGATAGGCTTTTAAACCTAACAACGTACTCACTGACTGACATTCCTCCTTGTTTCAGACCAAGGAATTCCATTTCCTTAGCATGTCTCGTACTGGTTGGAAAATATTTCTCTAAGAACTTGTTCTTAAAGACTTCCCACGTGATCATCCTTCTCTCAACTTCCAACAGTTGTTGCGTTCCTGCCCACTAATCCTCGCCATCACCAACAAGCATAAAGGTAGCATAAGTTACCTTCCTCTCTTCTGTACATCCCATTCCTCTAAATATATTCTCCAATTCCTTGATCCATAGATTTTCTTTCTCCGGATCAAATTCACTTCTAAATTGTGGTGGATTGTGTTACTAAGTGGCTTCAATACTCAAGAGGGGGTGAATTGAGTTTGTAAAACAAGTTCGCAATTCTTTCGCAAAACACTTGACT
The DNA here is from genome assembly GCA_029884605.1 of Ormosia emarginata. NCBI lineage: Eukaryota > Viridiplantae > Streptophyta > Magnoliopsida > Fabales > Fabaceae > Ormosia > Ormosia emarginata. The sequence goes on along the minus strand of JAQQTP010000073.1, from coordinate 40,954,725 downwards.
ATTGATTTTCGTTGAAGCTATTGACTAATTGAAATGAATGAATTGATAAGAACAATGTGTATTGCTTAATAACCAACCAAGAGAGAAGTAATCAAGCAAGAGAATAAGCAATGCAGAAATATAAAGAGAACAGTTTAGAGAATCAAACACAGTGATTTATCCTGGTTCGGCCACCAATCCACTTGTGACCTACGTCCAGTCCTCAAGCAACTACTTGAGATTTTCCACTATATCTTCAAGCTTCAATAGGTGCTTGACTACCTTTACAAACTTGAGCCCTCAACTCCTTGGGATGCCTCACCTTGAGCTTGAGTCTCTTCAAACAAAGGGATGCCTCACCTTTACAAATTGAGGGATGCCTCACCCTCTATCTTATACAGCAATTAAGATTGAATTTGAGAAGCTCTCACTAGAGTAGATGATACAAATTGAAGCTCTAATAATGCTCACAAAGATATCTCAAAGATTGGACAAAAACAGAGCAAGAAAGATTTCAGAGTTTGATTCTCGTATGATGTGTTGCTATGATGTTTTTAGGTTCAAGAACAACCCTTAATGATGCCCCAACAATTGTATTTAAAGCCCATTCATTAAAAGAGCCGTTGGGGGTGGTTAAAGCCAAGCTTTAAATGCATTCAATATAGCAGTTGGGCATGTCAGAACCTTGGTAATCGATTACAAGGATTTGGTAATCGATTACATGGAAAAAAGAACGTGTTCTTGGCTTTCTGGGCTTGTGGTAATCGATTACATGGTTTGTGTAATCGATTACACGCCCTCTGACTTTATGGTAATCGATTACATGGATGGTGTAATCGATTACAAGGCTTCTGTTTGGCTTGTAATCGATTACTAAATCTTGGTAATCGATTACACTATACTTTAAACTCATTTTTCAAGCCTTAAAACAGATTTATATCATTCCTAACTTTAGAAAACATGGATTAAACAATATAGAACATTATTTGGCATGATCCAAGGTAAAAGAAGTTCTCTTTTAGGAATTGATCTTTGAAAAACATATTGATTCAAATCATTTTTGAAAAACCATTTGAGATATCTTGGGAGCATTTAACATTGATGTACTATAATGCCTATATATAAACCTCTTGATTTCTTCCTTTGATCTTGATTTACTCTTTCGCTCTTTGATCTTCATCTTTGTCTTTGTTATCATCAAAAACCATTTGACATGCTTCAAGACACATGCATTCACATTCTCCCCCTTTTTGATGATGACAATCTGAACATTGAAAGGAAGAGAAACAATTGCATATATATATATATGTATATCAGAGATTTAAGCGCAACTCTCCCCCGTAATGTATGCACAACATAGGGTTAGTGAAATATTTATGTAAGAGTGTTAAATCGAACTCCCCCCGTACTAATGCAAGTCACTAATCTCTCCCCCGTTGGCATTATCAAAAACACATTAACATTGAGCGGAAATTTTGACAGCATTTCCTCTGTTTTTCATGATTTCCCAACAACAACAGATGACAGAGGACAATGTGGTTCAGACAGGCAGATTATAATCAATCATTCATGTGTATATAAACAACAATATATCAAGATGATTCAGAAAAGCAATAAACATCAAAATAACCAACTGATTTTTTATATAAATGTGTTTTCAAATTCCATATACAATCAAATATCAGAAAACAAAGAAACTATCATGGCAGAGGTCCATGATCACTATCAGTGGCCTCGCTATCGCTCTCTACATCAGCAGCAACATCTCCAAGGTCCACGTCATCGTCTCCAATATCAAGATCGTCTTCAGAACCAAGGAGCTCCTCATTCTCAGCAGGAACTCCAACCCCGGGTGGCGAGAGGATCGACAAATGATAGAGGAGCAGAGGAGGTGGATGGTGCAGCGTGTCGGGGCCCTCCAGATGCGAACGAATGGCAGCAAGCTCCTGATCGGAGTAGTCCATCCTAAGCTCGAGGTGATCCACCTTCTGCTCAATGCGGTCCATCCGGGCATCCACAGTGGTAGCCAAACTCCGCAACTCTTGCAGCAGAAGCTCCAATGTGGCTGAAGCTGGTGGAGCTGGTGCAGGCTGCACGTCCTCATCCTCATCATCACTCTCAGGACCATGAGGAATGTGCCCATAACTACCATGTGCCAAATAGTACCAGCGTTCATCGACCTTGCGCAGCTGGAGCTTCTTCAAGGTGTGCAGGCCAATGGATTGGGGTCCCTTGGAGCTGGTATCCTTGGATTCTTCAGCCAAGGAGATGCGACAGTGCTCCAGGATAGCAGTCACCAACATGGCGTAGGGCAGGGCAGAGTTCTTCTTCTTCTTCATATCCAGCATGTGCTGAATGATGTAATTGGCCCAGTTGATTGGCCTACCAGTGGTTATGGCCCACAAGACCACAACATCATCCCGCAAAACCTGAGAATAATTCCCGCCTCTAGGAATCAAGCCTCTAACCACCAAATAATGGAGTACCCTGTTCTCCATTGTTAGGCCAGTCGCCATAACTCTCTTGTTGTTCCTGGGAAGCACGTAGCCGGAGCGAATCAGGGACATCAAAGCACTCTTATACTCAAACTCGTCACCCCAAGCATTTTCGTTACCATAAAAGCTGGTCCCAGCATAGGTTAGCTTGGTCAACCTACACCATTCTTCCCGAGTGATTTTAATCTGAGTTTTCTTCACTTCAGAGATCAAGCAGTGGTCTTCATACCTCAGGTTGGCATAGAACACATGAACCAGGTTGGGATAAATGGATTTCTGAATGCTGAAGAACCCAAGCAAGCCCAGCCTCTCAATCAGTTGGAAACACTCTAGGGGTTCACTGGTGCAGAAGGATTGTGTGAGATACCTTGGGGAGATGAGCTTCCTCAGCTGGAAGTTCTTCCTGAAGAGTTTAGCCTTCTTGGTGGTGGAGAAGTGTCTCGTGAGGTCCAAGCCAGAGATGTTCCATGGAGGAGCACTGGAGGACTCACCAACAGTGGTCCCTGTTCTTGCACGTTTGGCACGTTGGGATGGGTCAGCCATGGATGAGTGTTTTGGGTAATGTGAAGCTCGTGGGGGATGAAGAGGAGAAGAACGAAGGTGGTGGGTGAGAGAAAGGAGTGGATTGTGATGGGATTTGATGATGGGGATGTGTGAGGAGAGGGATTTCGAGTGAGAGGAAGGTGATTTTGGAGGGTTTGATGGAGGTTTGAGTGAAAAGGAGAGAGTTGAGAGAGGAGAGCTTCGTGAGAGCAGAGAGAGGAAAGGTGGAAAGTTTAGAATGAGTGACCTTTCGCGCGTAAGAAGCCTTTTAAACCCTTCATGTAATCGATTACATGGGTTGTGTAATCGATTACGCATTCTATTTTCCTTGTAATCGATTACAATTTCAATGTAATCGATTACCAGTTTCTGAAACCTTGTAATCGATTACAGTATATGTGTAATCGATTACCTGAGTTCTGGATTCAATGCAATCGATTACCAGTTTTGTGTAATCGATTACTGGCTTGACAGAACCTTTGTAATCGATTACAAAGGTATTGTAATCGATTACCAGACTACTAAAACTCAGTTTTTGCATTTTAAACAGTTAGGGATCAATTTTAAACCATTCAAGTTGATTGTAAAGCATCTTAAATCAATTTCAAACATCATTTAGGCAAGTAATTCACACAGATTTTGATCCAAAACACTTAATCATACAAGATTGCTAGTTTTACCAAGAATTACCCCATTTGGATGGATTTGTGATGTTTTTTGAGTTTCTTGGAGAGTTTTGTCATGAAGGAGCACCTGCAAAACAACTTTGGGGAAATCTCCGACGCTCAAGTCAGTATGGGATTGAAAATCAATATTTATGCAACAAAGAACCATGATTATGCAGAGAAAGTTTCTTTATGCAGCAAAATGGTGGATTATGCAGCAATTTAGCTTATACATGATTGATCTAATATGCCAAGTTCATTTCTTATATAATAGAAGGCTTCTTTTGCTAAAGGTTTAGTGAAAATGTCTGCTAGTTGCTTAGTGGTTTCCACAAATTCAAGCATGTAATCACCCTTTTGAACATGATCTCTTATGAAATGATGCCTTATTTCAATGTGCTTTGTTCTAGAGTGTAAAACGAGATTCTTAGATAGATTGATTGCACTAGTGTTATCACATCTTATGGGGATGTGATCCAGCTCAAGACCATAGTCTAGAAGTTGTTGCTTCATCCAAAGGATTTGAGCACAACAACTCTCAACTGCAACATATTCAGCTTCTGCTGTTGACAATGCCACACTATTTTGCTTCTTGCTATGCCACGAAACTAATGAGCTTCCAAGCAAGTGGCATGTCCCACTAGTACTCTTCCTATCCATTTTGCACCCACCAAAATCAGAATCGGAATAACCAACCAAACAACATGAAGCACCCTTAGGGTACCACAATCCCATTTATGAAGTGCCTATTAGATATTTCATAATACGTTTTACAGCACTTAGGTGTGATTCTTTAGGATTTGCTTGAAATCTAGCACACATGCATACACTAAACATGATATCCGGTCTACTTGCGGTAAGATAAAGGAGTGAGCCAATTATACCTCTATACTTAGTGATTTCTACCGATTTACCTCCTTCATCCTTGTCCAAGTAACAGGAAGTTCCCATTGGTGTAGCCATTTGCTTTGCTCCTTCCATTCTAAACTTCTTGAGCAACTCCTTGCAATATTTTGATTGACTTATGAAAGTCCCATTTCTTGTTTGCTTGATTTGAAGCCCAAGGAAGAAGTTGAGCTCACCCATCATGGACACCTCAAACTCACTTTGCATGATATTAGCAAATTCTTTACAAAGAGAGTCATTAGTAGCACCAAATATAATATCATCAACATATATTTGAACAAGTAAAATGTCATGCTTTTTATGTTTGATGAAAAGAGTTGTGTCAACCTTTCCCCTAGAGAAGCCATTTTCCAAAAAGAACTTGCTCAACCTTTCATACCAAGCTCTAGGAGCTTGTTTTAAGCCATACAAGGCCTTTTTGAGTTTAAAAACATGGTTGGGCAATTCAAAACTTTCAAAACCGGGAGGTTGATCAACATATACTTCTTCTTGTATGAAATCATTTAAAAAGGCACTTTTGACATCCATTTGAAAGAGTTTGAAATCCATGATGCAAGCATATGCAAGTAACATTCTAATGGCTTCTAGTCTAGCTACGGGAGCATACGTTTCTTCATAATCTATACCTTCTTCTTGATTATAACCCTTAGCTACAAGCCTAGCCTTGTTTCTTATTATTAAGCCCGTTTCATCAAGTTTGTTCCTAAAAACCCATTTGGTGCCAATTATTGGATGATCATTGGGCCTTGGGACTAATTCCCAAACTTGATTCCTCTCAAATTGATTTAATCCATCTTGCATGGCCAAGATCCAATGTTCATCATTAATGGCCTCATTTATGTTTTTAGGTTCAACTTGAGAAACAAAAGCCATATGATTACATGCATCTCTAAGAGAGTTACGAGTGATTACCCCTTTTGATACATCACCTATCACTTTGTCAAGAGGATGATATCTTGATGTTTTCCATTCCTTGGGAAGATCCATGATTTGAGAGTCCTCTTGTCTTGGAAAATCATATGGGCTTTCTTCTTGCTTCTTGACTTCTTCTTCTTGATTTCCAAGGTGAGTTCTTGCAAGGATTTCTGCAACATCATCAACAAGCTCCTTTCTTGGCTCGTTTGGGTTAGTCTCATCAAATGCAACATGTATGGACTCTTCTATGGTCATAGATCATTTGTTATAAACCCTAAAGGCCTTACTATGTATAGAATACCCAAGAAAGATTCCCTCATCAGATTTTGCATCAAACTTCCCCAAGTTATCCTTTCCATTATTTAGAATAAAACATTTACATCCAAAAACATGAAAATGTGAGACATTTGGTTTCCTTCCTTTGTATAATTCATAGGGGGTTTTCTTTAAAATTGGCCTTATTAGAGCCCTATTCATAACATAACAAGCGGTGTTAACCGCATCCTTAAAAAAATACTTAGGAAGGTTGGCCTCATTGAGCATAGTTCTTGCCATTTCTTCTAAAGATCGATTTTTTCTTTCTACAACACCATTTTGTTGTGGTGTTCTAGGGGCTGAAAAATTATGCTCAATGCCATGTTCATCACAAAACGTTTCAAATTCATGGTTTTCAAATTCACCACCATGATCACTTCTTATGGATGCAATACAAAAACCTTTTTCGTTTTGGATAACTTTAGCAAGCTTTTTGAATGATTGAAAAGCATCATTTTTGTGAGATAAAAACAATGTCCATGTAAACCTAGAAAAATCGTCCACAATCACTAAGGCATAGTAATTCCCACCAAAGCTCATAGTTCTAGAGGGACCAAAAAGATCCATGTGCAAAAGTTGTAGAGGTCTAGAAGTTGAAACCACATTTTTAGCTTTAAAAGAGACCTTTACTTGTTTTCCCTTTTGACATGCATCACAAAGTTTGTCTTTTTCAAATTTGAGCTTTGGAAGACCAATTACTAGTTCTTTAGAAACTAATTTGTTTAAGTGATCCATGTGAATGTGAGCAATTCTTCTATGCCATAACCATGAATCATTTTCTCTAGTCATAAAGCAATTAGCATCATTTGAGGAAATATCATCAAGGCTAATCATATATATGTTATTAACCCTATGACCAACAAACCTAACATGTTTATCATCCTTTCTCTCAATTATGCAACAATTTGAATCAAATATAACTCTATTGCCTTTATCACATAATTGACTAATACTAAGCAAATTATGTTTAAGTCCTTCAACAAGCAAAACATTATCAATAGATGATGAAAGAATCTTACCAACTTTGCCAATTCCAAGAATCTTACCTTTGTTGTTATCACCATATGTGACATGACCATGTTTCTTGAGAGTAAATGAGGAGAACTTGGACCCATCACCGGTCATGTGCTTGGAGCAACCACTATCAAGATACCAATTTGAGCTCTTGGTCTTCAAGCACACCTACAACACACATTCAAGTTTTAACTTTTGGTACCCAAATTGTCTTGGGTCCTTGTGTGTTAGAGTTAGGCATGGTGCCTTTAGGAACCCAAACCCTTTTTATTCCAACTTTAGTATTTATGTTCTTTCTAACATTGCAAGTGGATGCACTATGCCCTTTCCTACCACAATGAAAACATTTGATAAAGGGGGTACTTGAAGTTTTAGATGGAACAAAGAAATTATTGTAGGATTTTTGATGATTATTTGGATTGTATCCCAATCCGGCTTTTTGAAAAACACACCTTTGTTTGCTTAGTAACATGTTCAAATTATCTCTTCCCATAGTAAATTTTGCAAGAGTGTTTTTCAAGTCCTCAATTTCTTTTTCAAAAGCTTTACATGATAAACAAGGTAATGATATGGATGCATTATCATGTGAGGAGCAAGTCATGCATGATGAATTAACATCTATGAGTCCTAAGGTCTCATTTTCAATTTTAAGTTCATTTATCTCCTTAGTTAAAGTAGAAACCTTGTTTGTCAATAGGGAGATTGTTTTATTTGAAGACAAAATCATTTTAGTGAGTCTCAAAGATTCATCATGCAATTCTTGAAAGGCATCTTGCAATTCATCATAAGTAGGTGGAGGTTCTAGGTTAGAAGAGGTTACCTCGGTGTCGCTTTCTCCACTTTCTTCTCCTTGAGCCATGAGGCAAAGATGGGCTTCTTCATTTTCCGAGTCGTCGGAAGAACTTAAGTCATTGTCCTCCCAAGCTATGTATGCTCTTCTTCCTTTCTTTTCCTTGGAGGGTCTTTTCTCAAACTTCTCCGTCTTCTTGAGATATGTAGGACACTCCATTTTCATATGCCCCGATTTTCCGCATTCGTAGCATTTTGGAGGAGTAGAGGATCCTTCTCCTTTGTGATATGCTTTCTTTTGAGGAAAAGGTGGTCTTCTTTGAAGTCCCTTTTTCTTTAGGAATCTTCCGAATTTTCTCACAAGGAGACTAAGATTCTCCTCACTTAGTTCAATATTTTCAGCATCCTCTTCACCATCTTCATCATCATCTTCAAGTATGGAAGAGGTGGCTTTGAGTGCAATTCCCTTTTTCTTCTTATCTTGCTCCTCATTTTGACTTAATCGGTTTAGTTCCAACTCATGCTCTTGAAGCTTTCCAAAGAGAGTGGCCAAAGTCATTGCGGCAAGATTTCTTGATTCCGATATTCTTTGTCACCTTGGGTTGCCAATTTCTGCTCAAACATCTCAAAACTTTGTTAATAAGATCTTCAATGGCAAAAGTTTTTCCCAATGAAGCAAGATGATTAATTATATGAGTAAAACGTTTTTGCATTTCTTGAATGCTTTCCCCTTGGTTCATTCTAAACAATTCATATTCGTGAGTGAGTGTGTTAATCCTAGATCTTTTTACCTCACTTGTACCTTCATGAGTTACTTGCAATGTATCCCACATTTCTTGAGCGGTCTTACAATTTGACACCCTAAAGAACTCATCATATCCTAAAGAGGTAGTAATGATATTCTTGGCTCTCAAGTTGTATTGAACCTTTTTCTTGTCATCATCGGTCCATTCATTTCTTGGTGTATTTGTTCTAACACCATCAACTAGGCGTGTGGGGATAAAAGGACCATTTTCAACGGCATCCCACACATCAATATCAATAGCTTCAATGAAAATCTTCATCCTTTCTTTCCAATATGCATAACCATCCCCATTGAAAAAGGGAGGCCTATTTATAGAAGAGCTTTCATTAGAAAAACCATTTGAAGCCATCTTTACTCTTGAAGCGGCTAAGCTCTTTATACAAGAGTCTAGCTCTGATACCACTTGTTACCAAGTGGCTTCAATACTCAAGAGGGGGGTGAATTGAGTTTGTAAAACAAGTTCGCAATTCTTTCGCAAAACACTTGACTATTGATTTTCGTTGAAGCTATTGACTAATTGAAATGAATGAATTGATAAGAACAATGTGTATTGCTTAATAACCAACCAAGAGAGAAGTAATCAAGCAAGAGAACAAGCAATGCAGAAATATAAAGAGAAGAGTTTAGAGAATCAAACACAGTGATTTATCCTGGTTCGGCCACCAATCCACTTGTGACCTACGTCCAGTCCTCAAGCAACTACTTGAGATTTTCCACTATATCTTCAAGCTTCAATAGGTGCTTGACTACCTTTACAAACTTGAGCCCTCAACTCCTTGGGATGCCTCACCCTTGAGCTTGAGTATCTTCAAACAAAGGGATGCCTCACCCTTTACAAATTGAGGGATGCCTCACCCTCTATCTTATACAGCAATTAAGATTGAATTTGAGAAGCTCTCACTAGAGTAGATGATACAAATTGAAGCTCTAATAATGCTCACAAAGATATCTCAAAGATTGGACAAAAACAGGGCAAGAAAGATTTCAGAGTTTGATTCTCGTATGATGTGTTGCTATGATGTTTTTAGGTTCAAGAACAACCCTTAATGATGCCCCAGCAATTGTATTTAAAGCCCATTCATTAAAAGAACCGTTGGGGGTGGTTAAAGCCAAGCATTAAATGCATTCAATATAGCCGTTGGGCATGTCAGAACCTTGGTAATCGATTACAAGGATTTGGTAATCGATTACATGGAAAAAAGAACGTGTTCTTGGCTTTCTGGGCTTGTGGTAATCGATTACATGGTTTGTGTAATCGATTACACGCCCTCTGACTTTATGGTAATCGATTACATGGATGGTGTAATCGATTACAAGGCTTCTGTTTGGCTTGTAATCGATTACTAAACCTTGGTAATCGATTACACTATACTTTAAACTCATTTTTCAAGCCTTAAAACAGATTTATATCATTCCTAACTTTAGAAAACATGGATTAAACAATATAGAACATTATTTGGCATGATCCAAGGTAAAAGAAGTTCTCTTTTAGGAATTGATCTTTGAAAAACATATTGATTCAAATCATTTTTGAAAAACCATTTGAGATATCTTGGGAGCATTTAACATTGATGTACTATAATGCCTATATCTAAACCTCTTGATTTCTTCCTTTGATCTTGATTTACTCTTTCGCTCTTTGATCTTCATCTTTGTCTTTGTTATCATCAAAAACCATTTGACATGCTTCAAGACACATGCATTCACAGATTGTTGCGACAAAACTATGACAAATTCTAAGCTTCAGCGGTAGCTTCCTATTGTTGGGCAACCCTCTGGTTCTGATGTATTATAACATCTACCATCCTTTGCATTGCTTCAGCAGCTGCAACCATACCGTCATTGTCTTGTCCTACGTTCACATGTGTACCTTTACCACAAGCCATCAATCTTCTTCAAATTAGGCTAAACAAAACACAATGAAAGTCAAATATAACTATTTCAAACAATGGTGTCTCCTTTCGAAAACCAAATACAGAGAATCGCACAATACAAATAAGACAGACCTAACCACAAAACATAAAAGACTCAAACCGAGGCTCTGATACCAACTAATGTAACACCCTCCCTACGACATTATATTTAAGAGTTCAAACTTATCAAACGAGAACTAAGATGTGAAAGATTTAATACTGTAAGTACAATTTTCAAAATTTCTTTTGCAGATAACATAATTAAATAAAATAAAAAGAACACAAGTTATAATAACTGAATAATATACATCAATATATATAAGACTTGTTCTCAAAAGACATTTATACAAACTTTTAAACATAAACTATTTCAACATAAAAGACCTAATGAGAAGAATCCTTAGCGGGATCTTACTCTGTCTCCTCTGACGATAAAAACCCCAAGTGGTATGCAGTCCTACGAACAGGTGTCTGAGCAGATGACACCACACTGTTCTCTCTAGAGGTATAGTAACGATCACCCCACAAATCTCTCAGGCACGTAAAATTCTAAATGCACATAAGCAATAAACAAAAAAGTAGTAACCCCATAGTAGGTCCTACTGCCCGACAGGGTCACATCCCTAATATATCTAATACACTTCGTCTGAAGATTGACATGCCAGACATTTATGCCCCTGTGAAACCGCGCACTGACGTAACCGAGAAAATTCGATCTCGATGCCATCTCTTAACCCTAGAAAAATCAACATAAAAAAAATGGATGCGATACTTCCTCGTCTTTCTCACAGTCTTTACCAAGCATAAACATAAAATAGAATAATATAACAAAGAGGTGAGATCTCTTACATCACATACCAATATGGCAGCATAGAAACAAAAATGACAATAATACATACAGAAAAGTATATTCATGGTATCAAATAACAGGTAATTCAATATACATATGTTATAATAATATTTCAAATGACTATGCATATGCACAATGGACCAATCCCAACTCAATGGAGCTAAAACATAATTTTGGAGAGAATGATCATCGAGACATGTCCAAATATCGTTAGCCTCAAGAAAGTGCTTATCATAAATTCAACGTACGCATCATGACTTATACAAGACATTCTTCACAAGATCGGGAATAGAATAGTGCCTGGTCGAGATCGTCGGTGCGGTGCTCAGTCACCACGGCTCAGTGGAGCTACCAATTGTCCACTTATGAAAAACCCACGCCGTGACACCTCCAAGATCAACAAGTGACCTACACTACGCAATTCGCACCCGCACTTAGGTGTAATTCAACTCCTAGGCATACAGCCTTAACAAACACAATCTTAAACAACTTTCTATGCATGATTAATGATTCAATACACAGACAAAATGTCAAAAACATGGTTTTCCACAAAAACAAGCCACCACTGGCCAAAACCATATATTGACATTTTTGGGTCTAGTACGTCATCCTGACAGCAAACTGTTGTTCCTCTCAGTCGCGTAGTGCTTTTATCGCGTTTTCACAATCGCGTAACATTTTTGTTACGTTTTCAAATCGCATAAATATTTTTCAACGTTTTCTCAATCGCATAACTCAAAACTCATTATTTTTGAAACGCGTAAGGTTTTAACACTATTTTTTAATCGCGTAAAGCTTTTTCTGACTTTCTACACTTAATTTTGAAACTTTTTAAGTTTAATAAAAAATTTAACATTAATTCAAATATTTTCTTGCTAAAACTCCTCTAGAAAATATTTGCTAACGTTTTTTTTTTTTCCAAAACTTGCATTATTTTAATTTAATAAAATCTCTTCCATTTGTTTTACTAAAAATCCTCTTAAATGAAATACTTTGAGTTTTCAATTTGCTTCTTAACTTTATTTTACAACTTCATTGCTTTGAAAATAGCTTGATGATCTATAATAAAAACTTTATCCATTTTCTTTTCCATTTACCTTTACTAAAACACTTTTAAATGAACTACTTAAAACTTCAAGTCATCTTTTAAACTCATTTCCTTTTCTCATGGTCAAAACTAATTCCTTTCCAATAATAAAACTTTGTTCCCTTCCTCCTTCAACTTATAAAACCTTAATGCATATCCTTATTAAAAAATCAACTAAGTCCACAATTAACAAAATATTTTTGACTTAGATTACCCAAATTTAGGCTTGATGGCCGTGAGCTATATTGGTCTTTGGAACAAAAAATTTTCATCCTTCTCATATGATTCAAAGCATACAACATACGCCAATCATTAATTTCTACCATAACAAATATCATGCATACTATCAAAGCAATAAAATCACATAAAACAAATAAATACAAAACACTAAATTTATACATACAAGTGAATAAATCCTCACATGGATTTTTCACCAACAAATTTCGTTCCTCACCACCATGAGTGGTTGATGAGGTAAATCTCCCTTTTACCTTTGATGATGCTCAAAGCTCCTTGTATGCCTCCTTTAAGTAAACTTTCTCCACCAAGTTGTTCTTAAAATAAAATAAACACACAAGTATTAACATCTAAGGCTTGACTAGGATGACCATAGATCAAAGTTATGGTCTTAAAACTTGAAATAGAAAAGAAAAATGAAGATTACAAAACTTCACCTTAAAAGCTTTAAATCTTAAGCTTGAAGAAAAAGATGGAAGATGGATGAACTAGGTGATAGTGACAACACCAAATTATCTTAGAATGGTGTATAGGTTTAAGATATAAGGTTAGTTGAAATTATGGAAGATTGGATGGTGTTTTTGGTGGTTTGGCCATGGGCTTCAATGGAGAGAAAAATAAGAGAGTTTTGTGTTTCTTTGCTTCATGAAAGTGAAGATAGAAATGAATAAGTAAAAGGCAAGTTCTCAGGGCTCTCCTACACTCTTTGGTCGTGGAAGTCACCAAGGTGAGTCACCAAAATTGTGAGTCATGTAGTGAGTCACATGACTAGTCACAAGGTGAGTCATAGCCATCATCCTTGACTTGTTTCTAATAGGTTCACCTTAGTGAGTCATAAGGTGTGTCCCCTAGTGAGTCACAAAGAATGCTCTAGAAAATGATGACTTCCCTAAGTCAAGAATCATTCAACTAGATTTTTATCGGGAGCTATTATCCAATGGACAAAAGTTACTGCTTGCAAAACCAGTGGTTATTGTCCAATGGACAATAAAACGCACATAGATTTTATTTGTCAGATAAAATGTTAAAAAAATAAAATTTTGAAAACTATTTTCGGATTCGAGTTTAGTAAGTTCCCTTGACCTCGTATTAACAGTCCAAAATTTTTCGGCCTCGAAAATTTTTTATTTTTCCAGTCTTACTACAAACTCACAGATAGTCCAAAAATAATAATAAACAATAAAAATAAATCAAACAATTCATAAAAATCACAAAAATCATAAATTCACATATAATTGAAAAATAAAAAATTTTGGGGTGTTACATCAATGTCGCAACATGGTGCATCCCTTGTTTCAAACAGAGAGCTACGCAATTTGCACGTCATGACATAAGAATATTAATGTCATGGCGTGGTGACCTAATTTGTACACGTTCAGCGGCGTAGGTTGATGAATGTCGTGGCGTGACTCTATTTTTTGGGCCCTATAAATATTATTGCATTAGATTTCTTAAATCAATTAGGTTATTTTTAGAAAGCAGCTGTTAGGTTTCCATATTTTAGACTGAAAGGAAGTAGAAGTAACCAAGGTTGGAGACTATCTTCATCTTGGAGGAAGATTCAAGCCCAAGGATCATTATTATTGAGCTTTCTCTTCTACTTCTTTTACTTCTTCATCTCCATTCCCATGAACATGATATATTTTGTTATATTTTCATGCTTCATGGCTAGCTAAGCTGTATTTAGGGATTTCTTTGGATCCTCCTATGGATATTGAATGATTATGTAATCTTTTGAGTTTATATATATGAATTGGTTTGGTTCAATCATATAGTTCTTAATGCTCTTGAATGTTTGATCAGCTTTTAAGCGATTTGATAAAATCTAATGAACCTAGACATATGAATTTGGGTTTGTGATCATAAGTATGCTTGATACATGTTTGATTTTATTCAATTGGTTTAGATAAGTTAATTCGCTAATGGGATAGACATATACCTCTTAGCCATGCATATTAAATAGATCTTAATGAGTGAATTTTACTCTAGTTCTCATGGAAACATAGTGAATTAGGTAACTAAAACAGGATTGATTGACCTAGACATAGACTTTTAACTAAATTAGATTCCCAAGCTTACCTAATCGTTTCATTTATATTACTTATAAGGATTGATTGTTATCAATTAAAATAGGAGGTGAAGAAGGATTCCCTATTCTCTAATTAACATCCTTAGTCCTGATTTATTGCATTTTAGTCTTTATATATGATTTACACAAATCATTTATACTTTGAATATGCTTGGATAGTATTAGATAAACTATTGGTTAATATTTAGTTCGTAAGATTAATGTATTTCTCGTGGAAATGATATCCGACTCTTGGCTATATTACAAATGCGACCAGTACACTTACCATAAGCAAAAGAGCGAATAATAGTCAGTTCATATCCCGACTCAATAGGATGAATGACTCTAATACTATAATATAACATCCCAAATCTGATACTAGTAGCATAACTAGAATTATACATAAGGAACTAGATTTAGGCATGTTACTGCATGCTAAAACAATCTATAAATTAAATTAAAAACATATATACATATATATAAGCCTCGTGAGGGATAATTAATACACAATATCTGTATTTCTCTTAAATACTACATGTACATAGGCTACAACTAGGCCTTCCAAGGCACAAATATACACAATATCTATATTTCTCTTAAATACTACTTGTACATAGATAAACAATTATTATTTCAAAAAGGTAAGTTAAGCTCCATACATCCTTGTTCAGTGCCTTACTTTCTAGAAGCCTCCTTCCCTGGAGTTATCATGGAAATATAATTCATGGGGTGAGAATAATCAAATAAATCACAAGTTATTATAGACAGGTGGCTAAAGCCAAAAGGGCTTTCTTTCTCTTCTCGAATAAGAAATCCCAATTGTAGACATTTATGAAATATCATTTGCATAAGCAATTTATACCTCGTTATCATATCAATGAATTAAAGACAAAAGCTCAAAATTAAGTAAATATACTCATTCGAGTGTCAATCATCAATCAATCATATCTCAAGCATCAAGAGGTAGAGAAGGAATGTCCATCCTCGTACTACCTTAACAATGAGGAAATGTACATCATCAATCTAGAGATTCATATAGAAAGGGAATCATCCTTGCTCGCACAACAAATCATCTAGCATCATCTCAAGTAGAGAGGAAATGTCCGTCCTCAACTACATTAATAGGGAGGGAATCATCCTTCCTCACACTATCAATCAATTAATAGGGATAGAATCATTTGTCCTCACACTATTAGTCATCTAGGATCACCCCAAGTAAAGAGGGAATATCCATCCTCAACCACTTACTACCTAGGGTAGACTCAGGTAAAGAGAGAGGGAATATCCATCCTCATTCTCAAATACTCTATTAAGGAGGAAATCATCCTTCCTCACACTACTTTGATTAACTCTAGGTATGAGGATCATCTTCTGTATCAATCATTTAAACATCGCATACACTGATAATATTTCAAAAAGAAATAACATCTCAACATATCACAACTTTTAATTATATCTAGTGCACATTTCTCAAGCACACATGGTGTAAAATCATAATATAAATCAACTTATTTAGTGAACTTAATCAAAGTTCATCATAACAAACACTATAGAACTCCCTTCACTCAAAATAGGGATTTACTAAGCTAGTAATAAGGTTTGGTAACCAATAACAACTCTAATTTCTTTTATTTTATAACAAGATAATCGGTTAGCCTTCATCTCTAACCGATTATCATTAGCCAACAATGACATTGCATGAGCCCATAATCGATTATCATTGATAGCTAACCGGTTATGAACATGTTATGATGTTGTAAGAGCTTAAATAATCGGTTATCCCACAACTATAATCGATTATTTGGTTAACATAACATTATGGAAGAAGCAAATAATCGATTATCACTTGGCTATAATCGATTATTTGCTAGCATGTCATCTTGTAAGCTCAAATAATCGATTAGTCCCTCTCCATATTTGGTTATTTGGCACGTTTAAATAAGAAAACAGAGCTTAACTCAACCATCTTCCATTCCTTCTATCATTTTCATTAACCTATCATAAAAAATCAACATCTATACATATACAACCATTACCCAAGTGAAAAACAAATAAGAAAGAATCTCAAGAATTGTTAAAACAAAACCAAAGGGGTTTACAACAAGACTTAGCCATCAACCTATAATTTTACATGCATGTTTATGAAGACTTCAAGCCATAACTAAGCTCAATAACCATAAACACAACATTTACACAAACTCTAATCTTCTTTAAACTCAAAACTCATATCAAGTTTCACTCAATAAGCCATTGAAATCAAGAAGAGAATAGTAAAGTAAGAAAATATACAACCCTACCTCTATTCCTATGTGGTTCCTTCTCCTTTCTTTCCTTCTTCCTTCTTCCTTCTTCTTCTTCTTGTTCTTTTTTTTTTTCTTTTTGTCTCACGTTCTCTGCTTTTTTCTGTCTATTTCTCTCTTTTCTTTCTTTTCCTTCTCTTTCTCTACAGCTCCTCCAATGTGAAGCGAGTGAGATAGAATGAAAGAAAGTCAATGGAACAAGGAAAAGGGCGATGGGAAAAAGATGGAGAGATAAGGTTGAGCTGAGATATTTTTCTAGAAAGATTATATCTCTTATGGGCACTTTAATCCTCCATTAACAAGTTTCATAACCTTCATAGGTGTTATAGAAAATTCTATGATTTATTTCATTCTTAGATTCATCATTTCATATACCATTAATTGTCACTTATGCTCTATTACTCTTCCTTAAGTTAAGTTAAATCTTAAGAATTAAGTTAATAGGCTTACAAGTACCTACCTTAACCTGCACTCAATACTAGAAAATTACCCATCTTCTAATGAGTATTTCCACAAATTCTCGTAATTTTCTAAGCTGCCTGCCTATCTAATTTGGCCTCTGAACACTCATCATGTATTATTTAAAATACCAAACAACTCAGTTAGTTATCCAAAATTAATCACAACCTATTTTAATTATTTGCAATCTAGAAATAAATTTTTCTTATTTATTTCCATAATCTAAGCCATCTTTTCCTAGTTCTAGGTTAATACTTGTTATTTTTCACATTCTGCGTTATTGCATTAGGTTTAAACTAACCTAGAAAGTTACTGAAATTATCAGGCTACCCACATAAGAGTTATTAAACTCTCTTAAGAATAAATATTGCTATTAGGTTAGGGAAGATGTTACACTTGACATGGTTACCCTCTATCTGTGGCATGATACATTTGACTCTTAGAAACTTCTACTCTATAAGTAGATAACAGATGCTCCTGTATTGATTCATAATTGAGATTCAGATCTGCCTTGAGTTTGTTAGCCATTTTATTGGCTATTCATATAGATGTAACCTCTATGTTACTAGCGTTCTTCACACGGGAATGAGTCCCCTCATACACCTTGATTTCAAATGTGACATCATTAGGGTTTAAACTAGCATGTAAATGTCACTCATACCCCTTTCCGACACACATGACAGTGATTCTAGTCTTCTCATTCCTACCTCTAACTATTTCAAAGCCCTCTTGTGTCACATAGTCGTTAAGAACCTCCCTACATTTGCAAACAACATTCCTCTTTCTAGGATGATCCTATCCGTAGTATTCTCCCCAAAAGATTCTACCAGTATAAGCCTTGTCCAGATAGGGCCTTTCTTCATCACTACTAAAGTCAGCTTAGTCAAACATAATGTCATCAAGGTTAAACTCAAAGAATTCATCCCATTCACCTTTCTCATTAGACACAATAAACCCGTCTACATTACTTGACCCTAAACCCACATTCTCACCCTCAGAAATTTTGTAACTCTCATCATCAGAATCATTCATTGTAAGACCAAGTTTCTTACTTTTGTGCTTGTGTCCATCAACATTCTCCTCTAATAATGGTTCATGAGCATGCTGTTCAGGTTCAACAAAGAGGTGCAAATGATCGTTACCTTGTTGGCCATTGTCCTTCAACCACTTGAGAAGCCCATGATCATTTTCCACCAAAATCCTCCTATTCCCAGGAAGCTAACCTTCCATTTGGAGCTTCATCTCATAATCAACCCTCAACCCAGTGTGTACTTGACTAGCCAGGTCCATATAACAAAAGTAACTAGTGTCAAGCTTTTCTATTATAAAGAAATCATCATTCTAGTTAACAATGGTGCAGAATCTAGTGTTTGTGTTATCCCCTATCGTAGCTGAGATCAACAGAAAACACAATGTTAGAATAGGGTTGGAGCACCTCCATAAATGCATATAACAAAGATCAACTATATCTCAAAATGGCTTCATAAATGAGTAAAATAGAGAATTTCCTAAACCAAACCTTACAAAGATCAACCTTGGACTTGGAAAACCTTGTGTGCTAAGTTGTTCTTCCTTCAAGAACCAAGCTTGCAATTGTGGTGGCTAACGGCGAAAATGAAGGTGGAGTTGAAAGAGTGCGGAACTAAAAAGTCTAATAGTATGCGTGAGGGTGATTTCTGCGTAAATGGTTGGGTGACTGTGAGGCTGACTTTTGGTAGGTGGGAGTGGGTTAGCTTGTGAGAGAAGTTGTAATAAACAAGGTATTACCATAGTTAAATGCTTGGTTAAAGGTAACCTTAGGCAAATTAAGTGGCTGGGGTGGAGTGTAATTTATGGGTAAGAATGGGCCTAACTGTCATTTTCGAAAACCTCAAGGGGGTCTTTGTAGTTTACCCTATTATCTATATGAAGGATCGTAAAAATTCTAAAATTATTACCGTGAATGGAAATTATAAATACATGTGAGTTTTCTACATGTTATATTAATAAATAAAAAGGTTACATGCTCATTATTTCTAAGAAAATTGTAATACCCCCCATAGGGCATCACATTTTCGACTACTAACTTATAATCTAAAAATCAGTTCATAAAAGGTTTGAGTTATAAAAAGATGGGTTTCAAAATTTCTTTTCGCAGAAATATAAATTTACTGATATTTAAAAGTAATACTGAAAAATAGATTTAAACTTATCATATACAATATTGACACCAATTAATATTTAACAATTATTCAAAAAATATAAAACTTACAGACTCACTTTTTAAACAGTAGCAAACCCTATCACGGGTCCTACTTAATAGCATGGTAAAACACTAATGGTAAAAACTCAACATACTTATTCCTTCTTGTATCCATCTTGATGTACCATGTATATGTTCCTCATCAATACTGTATACCATTGAATCCTGAATGACCACTCCTCCATGTTGTCACCAATCTCAGAATATCTACCACCTGTCATGTCTAAGACAACTCGTTCCTTCTACTATATAATTTTTAATAATACAAACACAATAAAATAATATAACAAAGAGGTGAGATCACCTATGCCAATACCAACATGGTAGCATAGAGATAACACAAACAACATATCATACAGATATATCATACCATAATTACAATCATGCCATCAACATTATTGTCATCACACAGATACAATAATTACAATCATGCCATCAACATTATTATCATTATCATAATCCAATATTCCTCAATTATTATATTACACAGATATAAATATTCAATATTTATGACAATGCCCTCAACATTATCCAGGTATTCAACAGTTCAATTATCATAACCAATACTCAATAATGATGCATATGTTATGCATGTGCACATAGACTCAATGTCCTACTCCATGGAGGTTTTCACAATTTCGAGAAGAATGCTCTGGTTAATTACCCAGCATAAACCCACAGATAATTGCCCAGCCTTAGCCCACAGACAATGCCCAGCTTAGCCCATAGACAATCTCCCAATCGTCGAAAAGAATCGTGTTATTGTCAGGTATCGTCAATGCGTTGCAACGGACTGCATCGCCAAGTGGCATATGGTCTAGCCTTAGCCCACAGACAAATATCCACTGGTCGACCGCCGCGCCTTGACGCCCCCAAGATCCATCATAGACCTCACTATCAATTCTCATTCCCTCTTGAACCACAAGGGTCACAATAACATCAGCTATTAATTTTTGTTCAATTCAAAATCATCATATGCCTCAATGCATGTTTTTCAATTTCATCATATGCTTCATTGCATATCTTTCCAATGCATAATCAATGCATCAATGCCAATCACAGGAAAAATTCATCATTTCTAATGCATGTTCAATGCACCAATGCCAATCACAAGCATATCTTTCAATGCATGTAAAATGCACCAAATGCCAATCACAGGCAAAGCTCGTCATTTTCTCATACAGTGTCCATACACTGGTTCAACAATAATCATACTGTATATTCAATAGCGAAATCATGTTATCCCGTTTTCATAGTTATAAAACACTTTTGTCGTGTTTTCACAATCACGTAATATTTCTGTTACGTTTTCACAATTTTGCAACGTTTCTATTGCGTTTTCAAATCACATAGCGATTTTTCCATCATTTCTCAATCACGTAAAAATATTCCATTCATTTTAAAATCATGTAGTGATTTTTCAACGTTTTCATCAATCACGTAAAAATATTCCACCATTTTTAAATCGCATAGCGATTTTTCAACAATATCTCAAATGCGTAAAAATATTTAAACGCTTTCCAAATTGCGTAGAAATATTTCAACGTTTTTCAAATCGCGTGGAAATATTTAAACGTTTTTCAAATCGCATAGCTTAAATATCACATTTTTAAGTTACGTAAATCATTTTTCACCATTTTTCCATTACGAAAAATATTTTTCAACCTTCAAAAATTTCATTTCAACCTTTCTCAAAATAATATGACTACTCACATTATTTTCCACATTTTCTTACTCAAGAAAATCCTTTTCACAATATATTCCACAAATTCACAATTCCATTAAATTAAATCAATGTTTCTAACTTTAAAAATTACTAACGCTCTCCAAAACCCAAAGGATGAGTTACACGTTAGTAAATTTTAAATTACCATTATATTCTCCATTTTTCTCAAATCAATTCCAAAATCAATTCTCTTCAAAATAAATTGAGGTTCAAACATTTTCAACCTTTTTTTTTCTTTCATAACCGAAATTTCTATTTTTTAAGTGATAAAACACTCTGATTCCCTTTCCAAAATCCTTGTACTAAATCAAATTACATGTCCACTTGGAAAACCACTTTGTTTCATAAAATCAAAGCATTTACAAACCTTCAAAACCGTGGTACATGGTTATTTAAACCATTAAATATTTTTCCTTCTGAGTCAATATGGTTTTACACAAACAAAACCATTAAAAATTCCTTTACAAAACTGTGAGACTCATGGTCTTTAAAATCAAATTATTTATTCATTTTTATTTTTCACTTTCTTTGCAAATCCTTAAAATCATCAACTCCTTACTCTTTTCATTTAAAACTCATGATTTGTAAAATACTTAAAATATTCTTATTCAAAAATGTCCTTGAGTTCCATTAAATTCCATTATTGTTTTTACACAAAATAAATCAATAAAAATTCTTTTCAAAACCGTGAACACCACTTCTTGCAAAACAAACTCTTTGTTTATTTTCCTTGTTTTTCTAATCATCCAATTTTATCATTCATGAAAATATTAATTTATGAATGCCTATTTTGTGGTGTCTTTAAACCTCTTGGTCTTTGGAACCAAAAATCAATTTCTTTCCATCAAAATCATGGCATACATATACATATTCAAATATATATCACAAGCATGCCATAATCAAAGTAATAAATCATGCAAATCATACCAAGCATAGGCAAATAATCAAAGCACATAAACACCTACAAATTATTACATGACCATGGATATGAATCCTCACATGGATTCACCATCCATCAAATATACAAGCCATCTCTCACTACTATACTTAGTTGGTGAGATGGATCTCCTTCTTACCTCTTGAAGATCCTTAAAAGCTCCTTGGTTTGCTTCTTTTTCCAAGTCCTTCACCACCAAAGGTTTTTTAAACACAAAACAAAACATATATTTATTAGTAAATCAAGCTTGAACAAGATAAATCATGGATCAAACATGGCTTAGAATCATGAAAAAGAGAGAAGAAATGAAGTTTCCTTACACTTCACCACAAATACCCTATAACTTTGCTGTTGGAAAAACTCCTTGAAGATGGAAGATTTAGATAAAGTCTCCAACATGAAAGTTGCTTAGAATAAGGTAAGGATTCAAGAAATATGGTTGGTTGAAATTAAAGAGTGATGGAAGGTTGTCTTGGGTACCTTGGCCGAAACATGCATGGAGTAGAGGTGGAGAGAAAATTTTGAAGAGCTTTGCTTTAGGAAAATTCAAGAATGGTGAAGAATGATCAATAATGATCAAAGGTGATCAATTATGTTCTTCAAATGTTGCTTTAGCTTCTAAATGCAACACCAAAACCGTCCCCTCTTCCATGCATTCTTCAAAATGCAACAAATCTCCTAACCACCATTTTAGGCAATCTTAACCATTGATTAGATCAATGGTTAGGATTTAATGTAGCTTTTAGGTTTAGGCTTAGATAGAAGACTTAATTTAGGCCATTGGATCTTTCTTCCTTGAAATCCTAGCCATTAGATGTGTCTCCAAAATTGAAGGGTCAAGATTACTCCTTCAAACTTTACATCCAAGGGCTATAATTAGTCATAGCCATTTTAGAAGACCAAATCTCCACCATTGATTAAATCCACACCCAATGGTCATAAATAATCTATCTCCACCATTGATTAAATCCAAATCTAACGATCACAAATGGTCCTAGCCACTTTGTAAGACTAAATCTCCACCCTTGATTAATTCTTCATCCAATGGTTATAAATGTTCATAACCATTTTATTAGACCGATTCTACACCATTGATTAAATCGACGGTTGATATTCAAAGCTTCAAAAATTAAAGTTGTTTCCTGTTGGTCCATCAAAAGTTGTCATAACCACTATTGTTGACTGAGCAGTACAATACTTATTTTTATCTGCTATAACCCTACAAAAGAATATATTTACTGTATTTTTATCGTCCGATAATTAAATACAGTACAAAACACAGCAAAAGAAATTTTCTGAAATTGTTTCCGGATTCAAGTTTAGTAAGATCCCCCGTCACCGTCTAAACAGTACAAATTTTTCTATGCGTAGAAAAATTTTCACTTTGTGAGACCCACCTGAGCCCACGTAAGGCCACCCTGGGCCCACAGACAGCCCAAAAACAATCAGAGAAATATAAAAATTTATAATCATCCACAAAAATCACAAATATTAGAAAACGTATGAAAATCAAGTCAGATTGTTAAAAATAATTAACAATCAAGAGAAATAAATACATAAAGATTTTTCCTGGCCCAAAAATTATAATTTTTCTGACACGGAGTAAATCACAGAAAATGATCAAATATACTGACGGAATAATCAAAATAATTTTACAGTACACAGAAATCACTAAACAGTAGAATTCTGTTTACTGTTAAAACTACTGTCAACTAGATATTTATTTGGAGTGTTACAAAAATGGCTATCATTATGCTAAATATTTATTTAAAATTTATGATTCTTTGCTAATTGCATTTCAAGAATAAAATGTATGAAGAAGCTTGTGTAAATAATTGGTCACAATATTGTAGTTGACAAATTTTGAGGTTGGTTATTGTTAGATTCATATTGATTCATTTGAATGATGTTGAAATCTCTTAAATATGTATTTATTAAAAATCGAGTTGTTCTCATATTTGATTTTTGCATAAGCAATTGATATTATTCGTGTTTGGTAGCTACACAAATTTGTATCCAATATTTACAAAAAAAAAATTCTAAAGGCATGCGTATATGATTTTGTTATTTTGATTATTAAATTTCTATGGTTATGATTATGATGGCTATTTCTTTAGAAGTTCTGTTATCTCACAAATGTAATATCAAATGTGTTCATAATGTTTGCAACATTGATAAAATAAATAATAAATCTAAGTTTCTTTAAATAATTATTTTTCTTAAAGAATATTGGACATATGTGTAATTTGTTACTTATTATGTTGCTACATACTATTTAAAGTGCTTAATTAAGAAACTTGTGACATAGCTTCACATTGAGAATTTTGTTGTTGGAGCATTGAAAATTTATTATGATAATATTAATGTTTAAAAATCAGATTAGTCATCGAATCGGTGTTTGTTCACTAGTTTAACCGTGGTCAAACTAGTGATAATTAAGTCTATCTCTCTTTCTCTCTCTATATATATATAGAGAGAGAGGGAATGCTAACCTTCAACATTTTAGGTGAAGATTAGTATCCTTCACTCTTTTAGTTGGACAAAAATTACCCTTAATCATTTTCTAATCAACTTAAATAATAATATCAGTTTTAGTAATTAACAATCTCATTAATTAAACAAATTTTTTTCCCTCTTCTAATAACTAACAACCTCTCTCATAATAGAACTACTAATCTCATATATATACATATATTTTTTGTGCAACCTCATATAATTTTATTAATATAAACGTAATATCATTTCTAACTCAATTTTATTATTTAAATATTTTTATTCAAATTTACCATTTTTTGTCACACTTTGTTTTAAAATAATGAACTCTAGTCTTAAGCCAAAATAATATCTTAAAAATTATAGAAAAGAGATATATACATATAAGAGAGGGAAAGAACACAGAAAGATAGGTAGTATTACGTATTGATATTTCCTCTGAAAGAATTGAAAACTTACACCAGAGAGGAGTCTATTATTTATACTAAAGATAAAGATGCAAGAAAGAACTACTCTAGGCACTGTTCCATTGAATCATACTCAGCCTGCAATTCGTTGAGTTTGTTAGAGGCTTGAGAAATAGAATATTCTGGATCTAAAGTTTGTTGTAATTGATGACCTGTTATACTCAATAACTCAGCTCCTTTTCTCACTCTGCCCGCGTGACCATGAGCTCCCTTTTCATGTGAATTTACATCATCATCATTTAATTTATAATTTAACACCCCCCCGCAAGTTGGAGCATGGTAGATGTCAAGCATGCCCAGCTTGGAAATGAATGGAACAAAGGATGGAGGAGGTAAAGCTTTAGTGAAGAAATCAGCTAGTTGTTCTTTGGATGTTATAGGCAGCAAACGAACCACACCTTCTTGAACCTTATTCCTAACAAAGTGACAATCTATCTCCAAGTGCTTAGTTCTCTCATGAAAGACTGGGTTGGCAGCTATGTGTAAAGCACTTTGGTTGTCACAATATAAAACTGGAGCTCTTGAACAGGTGGTATGAAGATCATGCAGCAGATACAGCAGCCATTGTAATTCGCAAGCAGCAGTAGAGAGTGCTCTGTATTCTGCTTCAGATGAGGAACGTGATACTGTTTGTTGTTTCTTGGCTCTCCATGAAATCAAGGATGAACCTAAGAAGAAACAGAATCCTGATATTGATCTTCGGGAATCAATGCAACCGGCCCAATCCGCATCAGAAAATCCTAGAAGTTGAATTTCTGATTTCCTTGGGAAAAACAGACCTCGGCCAGGATTATTCTTGAGATAACGAACCACCCTGCAAGCAGCATTATAGTGTGCCACAGTAGGCTTGCTCAAGAATTGACTTAGTTATTGAGTGGCAAATGTGATATCAGGCCGTGTAGTATTCAAGTAGAGAAGCTTTCCAATCAGTCTTATGTAAGAGGCAACATCTTCATAGGACTTTCCTTTATCTTGATGCAACTTGATGGAGTGATCTAGTGGAGTTTTTGCAGGTTTGGACCCGAGTAAACCTGATTCATTCAACAAATCTAAGCAATACTTCCTCTGACAAACTGAAATTCCTAACTTGGAGTGTGCCACTTCCAACCCAAGGAAGTACTTCAATGTACCCAAGTCCTTAATTTTGAAGTTGGAGTCCAGGATGCCTTTGATTCTAGTGAATTCTGTCATAGAATTTCCTGCCAAGATTACATCATCTACATAGATGAGTAATGCAGTGAAGTTGTTGCCATTTTTAAAGGTGAAAAGGGAATGGTCTGCATTGGATTGTTGATACCCTTGCTCTAGTAGTAAGGAAGTGAGCTTCTCATACCATTTTCTGCTTGCCTGTTTGAGTCCATACAAGGACTTGAGCAGCTTGCAAACCTGATTGGGTTTGGAACATTTGACCCCTTCTGGAACAACCATATAAACATCTTCATCCAAGTCCCCATGCAAAAAGGCATTGTTGACATCTAGTTGGTGTAGATGCCAACTGTAAATAGATGCTAAAGCTAATAAGGTCCTCACTGTTGTGAGTTTAGCCACTGGTGAGAATGTGTCAAAGAAATCTATGCCTTCCACTTGGTTGTAACCCTTGGCCACTAACCTTGCTTTATATCTTTCTATGGATCCATCAGCTTTATGTTTGACTTTGTAAACCCACTTGCTACCAATTGGTTTCACATTTGCTGGCAGATCAACTAATATCCATGTACCATTTCTTTCAAGAGCATCTAATTCAAATCTCATGGCATTATTCCAGCATTCATGCTTGCTAGCTTCCAGGTATGATTGTGGTTCATGTGTGTGTGTGATTGACAATGAGAAAGCATGGTGTGAAGATGACAAATTTGAAAAAGAATGGAAAGATGAAATAGGATAGGAAGTACCTGAGGTAATTGCATCTGCTGAATTGTTTGAAAGGCTACAGATATATTCACTTAAGTGTTGAGGTGGATGTCTCTGCCTCTGTGATTTCCTTGTTGGTGTAGCAGCTGTTTCAGTCACATTTGGAGCTGCAGGGTCTTGGATAGGTTCTGAGTCAGAGTTTTCAGGTTCTATATGGATGGTGGGTGGTATGGTTGGTTCGAGTGTTGTGTTGGTAGGTGCTGTAGGCTGAGATATGACTGGTAGAACACTGTTTTGATGGTTGAAGGATGGTGTAGAGTGGTAGTTCCAGGTGGATAAGGGTGAGGAAGGTTTATATGGTAAAATATGTTCGTGGTGTGTGACATTTCTAGAAATGAAAATCTCTTTATTGTTGAGATCCAATAGAACAGCCCCTTTCACACCATGTTTATATCCAAGAAAAATGCATTTCCTAGCTCTAGATGCAAGTTTAGTTCTCTGTGATTGAAGAGTGGATGCATAGCATAGAGAGCCAAAAACTTTCAAGTCATGTAGATTAGGTGTTTGGTTGTAAAGCAAAAAATAAGGAGATTTATTTTTAAGAAGAGTACTAGGTACTCTGTTTATTATGTAAGTTGCATGTAGGATGGCATAAGACCAAAAATGTTTAGGTAATTTTGATTGAAAAAGGAGTGCTCTTCCTACATTAAGAACATGTTGATGTTTCCTCTCCACCCTTCCATTTTGTTGTGGAGATTCCACACAACTTCTTTGGTGTATAATTCCCTTAGAGACATAAAATTGTGTCATTATGAACTCAGGACCATTATCAGTCCTTATAGCCTTAACTCTTGCATTATGTTGATTTTCAATTAAAGTTATAAAATTAACCTCTCCTTTAGATTTTAACAGTAATCCATGTAAACCTACTATAATCATCAACAAAGATAAAAAATAACTATGGCCATGTATTGAATGTATAGAAAGAGGCCCCCAAATGTCAAAATGAAGTAATTCATATGGTGAAACAGCTTTAACATTATATGGTAATTTCTTGTGTCTAGCAAAATGGCAAACATCACAGATTTCTCAACAAAGAATAAAGGAAATTCATTCATAGAAATCATCCGGAGATGGACAAGTGTCCTAGTCTAAAATGCCATAAAGCATCTTCGGGTAGAATCTGTGTTTTATTGGTTTGAACATTGGAACAAGAGGAGTGTTTTGCTGCAACAATCAAGTGATATAGCCCTTCAAACCTTTCAGCAGAACCAATCGTCCTCTGAGACTGCTGGTCCTGAATGAGACAAATTGAATCATTAAAAGAGACTGCGATTTAGAGCGTGAAATACGCTTTGATACGAGAGATCAAATTCAAGGAAAAATTGGGAACATACAATACATCTGTGATGGAAAAACTAGGAGAGAAAGTGACAGTACCAGCATGTTTTGCAGTTGAGAATTGACCATTAGGTAACCTTATGCTAATTGGTTTAATTTCATTAAAACTTTGAAAACTCTTTAGTGAAGCACAAATATGATCACTAGCTCCTGAATCTATGATCCAAGAGCCAAGAGAGAAATTATTGAAAGAAGAAGAGATGTGGACTTTACCTGACTTGTGTTTCTCAGTTGGTAAATTACCAAACTGAGTGGATGTGCTTACTTGGTTAGTCATCACGGCCAGTTGCGATTAATACCGAAGATTGAATCAGACTTAACAGTTTTTCATATTGCTCTTGTGTGAAACTTGGGGTCCCAGTATACATGTCTCCATGTGTTGAAAGTTCTTCCTTCAGTTCTGCAGTATCACTGGTGGCATTATTTGCCATTGAGGTATTTCCTTTTTGGAGGTGAGGAGGGAAGCCATGCTTCCTATAGCAAGTGACTACCGTGTGCCCTGTCCTTCCACAATAGGTACAAACCCTTCTTGAATTTCCAGAACCTTGTCCAAAAACTTTTCCTTTTCCTTGTGGCCTTTTATAGTCAACAGCATTTATAAGGGCCTTTGATTCATCATTAACATTAAAGTTTCCTTGTCTTTCATGTTGGATTACCATGGAAAATATGCGATTCATTGTAGGCAGTGGATCCATTAGAAGAATCTGTGATTTCAAGAAGTTCTCATTTAGACCGAGTTAAAAATCTTATAGCATAATTAAGAGTGTGGTAGTGTCTAGCATTTCTCATTGCAATTTAACGGGACGGGCACAACATGGAATAGGCATGTAAGTCTCAAGTTCTTCCCAAAGTATTTTTAATTCGAGTAGAATTCGGTGACGTAAAGTGAACCTTGCACGAGGCTCTCTTTTTAGCTAAGATTCGATGAGATCTCCTTGGGAGAATCGTTCCTTCAAATCGTTCCATACATCAACAGCATTTTCCAGGAAAACTATGCTTTGACCAATCGATTCAGCTACTGAGTTCAAGATCCAAGAGTGGATGATCATGTTACAACGACTCCAAGCTTTGTAACTCGGATCAAAGCCATTTAGAATGGGTATGCTCCCATCAACGAATTCGAATTTGTTCTTAGCTCCTAGAGCTCGCCTCATGGAGCGGGCCCAAGCATGATAATTGGAGCCAGTCAAGACTGGAGTGACCACTACAGATGAAGGTCCATCACCAGCATGAACGAAATATGGACTAGAAGGGTCTTGTGATGGATTCGGACCACCACCATTGTTGTTGTTATTAGGACCACCGCGAGCCATCGAGTTGCGCGGTGAGGAGCTAAACGCTCTCGATCGATACCATCTTAAAAATTATAGAAAAGAGATATATACATATAAGAGAGGGAAAGAACACGAAAAGATAGGTAGTATTACGTATTGATATTTCCTCTGAAAGAATTGAAAACTTACA
Organism: Ormosia emarginata; assembly: GCA_029884605.1. Taxonomy (NCBI): domain Eukaryota; kingdom Viridiplantae; phylum Streptophyta; class Magnoliopsida; order Fabales; family Fabaceae; genus Ormosia; species Ormosia emarginata. The sequence continues at coordinate 40,924,804 of JAQQTP010000073.1, read as the reverse complement.
CCAGAGAGGAGTCTATTATTTATACTAAAGATAAAGATGCAAGAAAGAACTACTCTAGGCACTATTCCATTGAATCATACTCAGCCTGCAATTCGTTGAGTTTGTTAGAGGCTTGAGAAATAGAATATTCTAGATCTAAAGTTTGTTGTAATTGATGACTTACTCAATAACTCGGCTCCTTTTCTCAACCATGAGCTCCCTTTTCATGTGAATTTACGTCATCATCATTTAATTTATAATTTAACATAATAGAACAACGTAACCCCAAACCACCCTCACCCTTTTTTCTACCAAAATTTTTAAACATAAAAGCACGTTGTGATTTATTTTAAAAATTATTGTATTTTTATTTTTTTAAAGATAGCAAATTAATGTTTTTATACTGCTTTGAGTAATTCGTGTGAAGTGCTTAGCCTTCTTTCAATATCACTACCGTTTTGACTTGGGATTCCAAACTTAGACCATTTGCACTCTTCCATTTTCTAGTTTACGTTTTCATTAAGATAACTAAATTATTATAATATTACTTTAAAATAATAATGAAAGAAAAATTTAAAAGGTTGATAGCTATTAGAGGTGAGAAAAACTCATAAGGTTAGCACCATTCACTTTTTTTTATTTGGACAAAAAAATCACTTTGTCTTTTACTAATCAAATTAAATATAATGTCTATTTTAGAAATTAAAAGTATTAACAACTAAATCAATAAATTTTTCTTTCCTAATAAATGTATGACGTTCTACCAACAAAATATATATGAGATTAGTAATTCTATTATGAGAGAGGTTGTTAGTTATTAGTAGAAGTATTTACGAAGTTGATAATTATTAAGAGAGAGGAAAAATCACACTTATAAGTCCTATATTGATTGGTTAATGAAACATCTAAGTACACAATTTATATAAAAGTTAAGTTAGTAAACCTTCTCATACATTCCTTAAGTTTTATATATGGATTTTTATAACTTAAAATTGAGCGTTTAGTTGGATAAAAATTGTTTTTAAATGAGTTAAAAAAATTTAAAAATAAAAACCAGTTCACAACTAGTTTCGACCAATTCTTTGAAATTTTAATTTTCTGAGTTGATTGGATTGAACACATGGCCAGTTTATCAATTTTTCAGTTGAACTGGTCAGTCAGGTACAATCTGATTTTTTTATCATTGGATAATAGTGATACTTTGTATTGGTCTTGAGCATTTGTATGTGAAGCATTTAATGTTAGATATTTTGTGAACATTAAAGATATATTTATTGAACACATTCATATTAATTCCATGTTAGTTAATCCCTTAGCCAAGGACTGTGGCCTATGGTATTTAAAAAGCTTGTTGAAAAATGAGCATTTTGAGTTCTTTTAATGTGCTTGGTTAGTGGGAGCTTGGAGATTTATGTTGTCATGTTAAACTTTTATTTTGGACACTTAGTGTTTGGCTAACATGTTCTATAATATTTTGAGCAATTGATGATACATTAATCTTAATTATCACACCTCTTGGTATATGCTTGTGTATTTTAATTACAAAATTTTTGAAACTCGATGTTGTTGGTACCACTGTGCCTGTGGTTGACAACATATTGGAGTTTGAGACATGATGAATTTTTGAAGCTCGATGTATTGAGACCACTGTTCCCATGGTCAACGTTATGTTGGAGTTGAAGCATGATGGTTCTTTATGAACCATACAATTTCTCTGGCTTTAAAAGGAATTTTGAGAGAAATTGTGAGGATCGATGATGAAAATAGCAGTATGGTTGTTGGATCACATTGACATGCTATTTTCTTGCTACACTCCATATTAATAACTAGTCGACGAAGTCGGTGATATTAATAACCATGGATTAGGCTTATATTAATAAGGGATATAATGACTACCATGATTTGATGTTGCTTGACTTTAGTTGGACAGAGTCATATTTAGGTGTTGCATCTCGGGATCACATGTTTTTTGTAACCACATTAAGAAAATATTTATTAGCCTGAGAGTCATTTTCAAAGAAATGTTTCCTAAAATAAAATCATATAATTGATTTTGCCCAAGTGGGAGAATGTTAGAATTTTCTTATAATTCTTGTGGGCTGCAATTAATTGTGGTCTTTTGTTTTGCGAAAAACATGTTAATGTTATGATCCATTTGAAGATGGTTTAGAGCATACTAATTTAGTGGTCAATTTGTATTGGGATCAAGGCACCTAATACTTGATTAGTGTAGTTTAGTAAAATTAGTGAAGGCTTTAACCTAATAGACTTTTGATGGGAAGGCCCATTAGGTTATATTTAAATATGGCTAGGTCCCATTTGTAACATCCCGAAAAAACATATTAGACTTTTATATGTGTACAAAGGTAGCATATAAGTTGTTTGATATGTCAGTGAAGATTTGTGACAAACAGAGTTAGTTTAGGTACTTTGCTGCAACACAGAGTGTGGAAAGTGGCCTATAATGACTCAGTAAATAGCATAAATTGCTATTTGAAGGGAAACAAGTTTGGATAATTTGTTTCTAGGTCACAAATAAGTTAAATAAGGTGTGGTTAAAGTTTCAAGAGAATCAGAGTTAGTTTAGTATTTTTAGGCATACTGGTTGTGCATTTTAATACCGAATGACTAGCAGCAGATATAGTAAATGATGAGAATTGTGAAACAATAATTTAGATGAATCGTATGATTTATTCTAAAGTTGTTGGAAGCTGGAAAACTTGAATTAGCATAATTCAGGTGTCCTTCGCAGATAAAAGTTTCAGCGTAAAAACTTAAGTTAATCTTTTCTCTTAATTCCTTCCATGTCCCACCCTCTGTATCTCTCTCCTCTCTCGGCAGAATGAAGAAAAATAGAGAAAGAAAGAAAAGAAAGAAAAGGGAGAAAGGAGAAAGGGGAAGAAAGGAAGAAGGAGAGGAAGAAGATCAAGGATTAAGCTTCAAGATCAAGAGTCTTCAAGAGGTAAGGGGTTTTCTACTCATCTTTTCCCTTTAATTCTCATTTGATGGGGTTAGGGATTTTGAGTGGAAATAAGGGTTTGGATGGCCAAATCCTAATTTTTTAGCTTGGTTCTTGATTCCAAGAACTAGGTTAGGATAGTTTAAGCTTAGAGAATGCTAGATAGCTATTTATGGCTCAAGGACAACTACTAGAATCCATAGGAAATGGATTTGGAAAATGGTTGGGGTTAGGTGATTTTGGACCTAGATCTATGCCCTAAGAGAATTTATAGGTTGTAAAAGAGTCACAACAAGTTTAAGGGTCTAGATTAATGTTAAAAATCACTTAGAATCCATGAGGAAAGGTTTGGAAATTGGTTTTTCAACCAATTATGCAGAATTCGCATTCTGTAGAATGGTCACGCCTAGGCGTGATATTTCCAAGCCTAGGCGTGGGTTGATCAGTTTTCAGCCCTGCAAGACAGAGAGAACCACGCCTAGGCGTGGTAAAACCAAGCCTAGGCATGGACAGGGCAACATTAAGATAACTTGCATTGTTTGTTGCATAACTTGAGTTGTAGATATCAGAATGACCTGATTCCGGAGCCATTTGAAAACTAAGACATAAGACTTCAAGTGGTATAAATTTTAGAATCATTGAAGTTAGGATGTACCTCAAGTGCATTTATGGAAATGAGCCTTTTAAAGGGTCCAGAGCAGATTTCATCAAAGATGTTATTTTGATGATTTGAAATTCCTAGTTGTTAAGATCCTTTGTTTATGCTTAGTAAAGATTGTTGAGACACTTGAGAGGTTATTTCTTTGAAAGAAAAACCTAGTGGCATACAAAGGGAGATACAAGAAAAGTGAGTGCATCCATTAGACATGGATTGCCAGAGATCAAGAGTTTAGCTTCTTAAGCAACTTAAAGTTACAGAGATGTCACAAGAGAGGTGATAAGAGATTTAAGAAGCGAGATGGCATTAGTAGAGTGCCATAGTGCCTAAGTGGCAAAAGTTAAGGGCCAAGGTGCCAAGATGGCAATAGTGGAGTGCCATAGTGCCTAAGTGGCAAGAGTTAAGAGCCAAGGTGCCGAGTTGGCAAAAGTTAAGTACCATAGACCCTAGCTGGCAAGGGTGAATGCCATAGTGCATGAAGAGCTCTCAAAGAGTGAAAGAGAGTTAGTAATGCAAGGACAACAGTGTACTAAGTCTAGTTGGCATTGGTTTAATGTCGTAGTGCATGAAATACTCCCACAGAGAAGAGGTGGAGTTAGTAATGCAAGATGGACTTAGTATGAGATCATGTGGTGGTTATGTTAGAGTTAGGACATAACTCCGCATTACACACACTTCACATTTCACATATGCTTGCTATTCCTAGAGAGTAGATGGTGGAGGCATCCACTCAGTTTATGGTAGGTTATAGGAGGTTACATGATATGATTGCAGACTCCCTCCCTACTTGGTAGGTTATAGGAGGTTACTTGTTATCGTATCAGATTCCCTCCCTACCTAAGGGTGTAGGAGGTCATGTGTTGTGATGACAGACTTCGTTCCTAAAAGTAGGCTATAAGGGGTCACACGTTATCATGGCAGAATTCCTCTGCGCCTAGGGGAATAGTTAAGTATTCATGACATTGCACCAACACTATCATACACTTTTCTTTGAGCATAAACATACATCATTCCATCATTGCATTATGTAATATTTTGTTTGGTGAATATATTTGTGTAATTGTTGTGTATGTGTTACTCTGTGTTATTGGTGATAGCTGTATGGGCGGTTGTCTGGCCGATGATTTCAAATAATTGTATGGGCGGTTGTTTGATATCATCGTGCTTTCGGTTATCAGAACAAAATTATAGTTCGCTTAAGAACGTTACATAAAGAGAGAGTTGTAATTGTTTCTTATACAGGAAATATTAGTTCAGTTGGGTTTATTCATTTTGAATGTTTAAACTGCTGGTTTTGGTATACTTATACTGAGAAATGTGATTTCTCACCCCGTTGTTGCCATGTAAATCCAGGTGGAAGTTCATCCAAAGGCAAGAAGAAGAAGTATGAAGACAAAGATAGTTTTTATACTTTCTAGTTTAAAGCTTGTATTTATTTACGTGCTTTTAGTTTGTACAAGAAGTTATGTATACAATGAGCCCTTTAGTGGCGATGTTATATGTATAACTTTTAGTTTTCCGCAAGGCTCTCCATTATTATTTGTTTAAATGATATGGATTAGTGTTATGTTAAGTTAGAAGTAGCATAACTAATACTGTTTATCCAGGTATATTCTGATATACTAGGTTACCGATATTAGGGTGTTACACCATTTGCACTCCATAACCTAGCATATTGTAACTATTTGGCTTGCCCCCTCGATAGCCGGTACAAGGGAGAGTGGGAGTTGCAAAAGAAGATCTAGTCTTTCAACCTTGTAAGTTTGTATAAGGATATCGAGTTTGCTCTCACCATGTCATCAACACGTAAGATCTATTTGGTGTTCTAAATATCATATAATTGCCAATTTTATTCTTACATTTTAAAGTTAGGGAAGCTGAAAATGCATCTCCATTAATTAGGAACCACCACTGAGCAAGATAATGACAATTCACCTTGTCCCATCAATTCTGTAGAAGCAAAAAAACATCAAACTATTGTGCTAAGAAGATCCTCAAGAGAGCATCAACCTAAGAAAATTTTTCTATTGAAAAATAGGCTCTTCCCATTATTATTATGCCCTTCATAGAAGCTGATCAGTTTAAACCCACATCATTTGGTGAGACATCCAAGGATCCTTGATAGATTGAAGCCATGAATAAAGAGATTCAAGCCCTTCTTCAACACCACACTTGGAAACTAGTAACTAGACCCAAAAACAAAAGTATTGTTGGATGCAAATGGATTTATAAAGTGAAACATAAGTCACATGGAAGCATTAAAAGATAAAAAGCTAGGTTGGTGGCCAAGGCTACAATCACCAATATAGGCTGGATTATGATGAGACTTTTAGTGTTGTTACTGATAGCTGCAGAGTCTATCAAATTATATCAATTTGTAAGCTGATTTACCTAATTACTTATAGTATAAAGTACAATCGAGTCGAGTTCTTGGATCACTCTAATTAAACAATTAGATTAAGAAGTTGACAAAGGGGGGAAAAAGTTACAAAATTAATTAAATGAAAGCAATTAAAAATTGAAAAAAGAATTAAGTAAACAACTAATCCAAAAAAATCAACTAATCTTGAATTTAATCCATCATTGATCACTAGGAATCCATTCAATTGCAAATCAGATCCTTGGTCTTAGATCATAACAAGAAGCCTTAAGATGATCTATGAATTCTCTACTAGATAAGCATCCAGAATTTAATTAATCAATGTTAAATAAATTAAGTACTCATCTAATCCTAAATTAACCTAAAACCTAGAATTCAACCAAGCTTAATAATCCATCAAACACCTTTAATGCATTGTTTAGTTTCTGTAATCCTCATTAAGCATGTGATAATTATGCAATTATCACATCAACAACCAAATCAACTTAAGCAATTCAATCTAGATATAACAAAATAAAAAGAGGTAAAAGAGAAACTTGATTAACAATTAAATGTAAAACAATCAAAACCCGATTTTAGAATTAAACATTAAAATTGTCAATCCCTATGATTGATTAAAAGGTTCTAGCCCTCCATGGATGAGAGGGGAGAGAAACAAAAATGAAAGAAACGTAGAGAGAAGGGAGATGAAGACAGAAAGTACAAGTAAGAGCGACTATGAGAAGATTCTAGGTCTATCTTAGAGTTTCTGCTTCTCCCTAAATAACTACCCCTAAAATTGAAAATCCAAGTTTTCCCCTAGCTTAGAATTAATACTCTCCTTCTTAGATTTAATTAGACACCTAAATTTTCTAATTTGGGCTTATGATGAGAGAGTTATGCCCAAAATATTCTTGACAGCTCTCTAGATCCATCAGCTGACTTCAAAGGGCAAGAACACCATCAAAACGTCATAGTTTTGATAACTGGTATTCATAAGAGTTGATAAGTAAGGTATGAAAACTGTGTTTATCAAATTCTCTCATACTTAGCTTTTGCACTCTTGGGCAAAACTAAAAATTCAACACTAAGGAATAAGGAACAACAACACAAATTCAAAAGTTAAAAATTCTAAAAGATTCACTTTCCAATGATGTTCAAGAATGCATTATAAGCAAGAAGAACAACCAAAGCTTCAAGGAATCAAAATATTCATGAAGTAACATTTCTTTACATCTCAAACCAACAAGCAAGGTAACTTCAATTGAAAAACTTAAATTAAGAATGATAGAACCTCACAAGATACACTCTCAATCCCTCGTGTGTTTAGAAGGTATATGTTTCACTCAATTCAACCCATGAAAATTTGCATTACCATAAGCTTGCTTATCTTTTACTTCTCCACTACTCAAAACACATGCACACACAAATCAAGAGAACTTTATATAAGGTTATAATGGGGTCAAGATAAGAAATGGGAATAATATAGAGATGACGAGTTAAACACCTAAAAAAAAAAGAACATTGGGGATGACTTCAAGTAACAAGCATGAAAGTTTAACCCAAATCTATGTAATGCAAATTCTCTTTACATATTATTTTCCCCTTTTTTTTCTTTTTTTTTCTCTTTTATTTTTAATTTTTTAATTTTTCTTATATTTTCTTTTTTCAATTTGTCACTCTTTTCTTTTTCACCAAACATTTTGCACATTAATTAGCACACCCCTACACTTGTTCAAGAGCTCTTCCAATGACAATGTCAATGTTCACTTTTTCCCTAAGGCTAAGTAAAAACATAGTTTTCCATTGAAGGCATGTAATAAGCTAAAAGGAAGGAATAGTCAAACAAGCTCAAGAGGGTAAATCAAGGAAAAATATGCAAGATTGACTATTTAGTAAAGTAGCTAATTCAAGAAAAATGCCTCAATCATGTTCATGTATGCATATAAAAATGTAGCATAAAAAATAATCAAAACAAATTATAGAGTAACAAATTCCATGAGTGAAAATCACATAAGAAAGAATAGAATGACACAAATGTTCAATACATTCATTCAAATGCTCAAAGTCTCACAAGGAATGTTTCTATCAAACTCAATCTACTAATTCAATTTCTATTACCAAACTAGTTAATCACAAGATGAAATACAATTTATTCACTTATGTTATAAACCTTTAACTTCAATTGATGCATGCTTACTGATAATCACATATTTTATTCATTAAGAAACCCTTATGTTTAGTCATTTACACTCTCCATATTCTTAATTGATTGAGTTTGGTATGATTTTGTGAGTTTGAGCTCAAATTGGTCCTAATTGAATATTTCCAGCATTATTGAGATTTGATATTGTTTCTGTATTTTAGCCATAACTTGAGTTCCTAATATCTTATGAACATGAATTTTACCTTGTAGGAAAGCTAAGAGGAAGCTCTACAACTTTGATGAAGAGCTCGAAGTCTGATTCAGATGTCTAAGGGACCTAAGTTTACATGGAAGTCAGAATACGGGTTCTGTCAGTAGAATCCGAACAGTGTGCACTCAAAAAATCATATCTCAAGATGTAATAATGGAGATGGGCTGAAATTTGGACAGTGGATATTCAAGATCCAAATAAACAACTTTCATGAAGAACAAATTTTGAGAAAAAGAAGTCTAGTAGGTCATTTTGAGCTTGCAAGTCGGAACAGAGGTGCTGAAGTTGGGTTTGAGCAACCTACGGTATTTGGGACATATCTTGGGCTTAAGGAAGCCAAATTGGACGAACCAGCTATCCATTTTATAGCCAAGACAAGGATCTACAACTTTCATGAAGAACACTTTTCGTGTTTCTGAAGTATAGTGGGTCGTTTTTGTCTTCCAAGTCAGACACGAAATTTTCGTCCTCAACCACCCACTCATCCATCCACTAATCCACTCATCCACTCATCCACTCATCCACTAACTCACCCATTCATCCATTCATACACTAATCCAACCACTTAACCACTCCACCCACTCATCCACTAATCCATCCACTCACCCATTCATGTCCATAATTTCCCACTCACCAAAAGTCCTTTGGCATTTTTCACTAATTCAACTACTCAACCATTCCACTCACTCATCCACTAAACCAACCCAAATCCATCCACTCAAACACTCCACTCACTCATCCACTCATCCACCCACTTCCCTTTGTCATTTTGTTACCTTAGACTTCTATAAAAGGCACCATTTATCATGAACAACATGTAATTTCTCCTTCATTTCTCTCTAAGTTTCTTCTTGCTTCTTCATAGTTTCTCATAGTTTTGTATATTTTGATGCTCCCTTCATGGTAATGGAGGGCTAAGCTACTTTCAAATTTGGAACTCTTGAAGAGATTGCGGTTTGGATTCTTGAAATCTTGGTTATGTATTGTACTTGATTTATATTTGGATTCTTCTTCTCTTCTTCTTCTTCTTCTGTTTTCTTGATCTTGAATACATGAATGGTGATTCTGTTTATGTTTGATCTGATTTGATCTTGATTTGAGATTAAGTATTGTGATAAAATTTAGAACTGATTGATCTGAATTAATCACATAACTGAAGATTGAGATTTGTGATGAATTTTAGAACTGATTGATCTAAACTAATCACGTAATTGAAGAGGTTAGGTTACTGATTGGAGCCTAGGTTAATTGAATTCGGTACTTAAATTGGCATATATCTACATGAATGGTGCGATTGCAGATTTGTGTTTATTACTTGTCAATTGAATTCTGGACGATTGTCTAGTATGAATTCTGGATCTGATGCAGAGATCTCGGTTAGATCCAAGTTAACCATTCAGATGTGTTTCAAGTATTTGTTGAAAGATTTATGATTGAATCCACCCAATCTCGGATAGATTTCTATTGACTGTTCTTTTTAATTGTTATTTCTCTTTAATTATTGCCACTGTGATCCTTGAACCATCAAAACCCCCCCTTTTTCTAACTTAACTTAATTTGATTAAATTGCATTTACAATCCTTGAGAGACGATCCGGTGTTGTCACTGTGCTATAAGCTTAGGTAATAACTTCGGTTATAATTTTGACTGAGTTCGGCGCTCGTCACTCACAACTATCACAAATCTCAAAATTCCATTGGAAAGCAATTAAAAACACACTTTCTTATATATATTGTTTTTTAAAAATAGAAAAAACATAACTTAAAAACAAAATAGAATTTGAAAATAGAAAATAATATTTTGAAACAAAACAAAAAATAGAACAAAAAACAGCAACAAAATAAAAAAAAAAAAACAAAAACATAATGGTAAAAATAAAATAGAAAAACATAATTTAAAACAGAAATAGAAAACAAAATGTGAATTCCTCCCCCATACTTAAATTCTACATTGTCCTAAATGTCAAGCTTAAAAAATCATTAAATCATCATTATCCCATAAATATCATCAACAAATTTAGGATAAGTAAAATAAAGGAGAGAAGGAAGAAACATCTTTATCAAGTGATGTAAATGGTCGCTTGCAAGTGGACCTCCTCCATTGTGTCCTCTTGAGCTCCCTCATAGAATTTCTTGAGGCGATGTCCATTGACTTTGAAAGCTCTATTAGTTGCCTCACTTGTGTTCTCCACTGCATCATAAGGAAAAACCTTAGTGACTATAAAAGGACCTAGCCACCTAGAAAGGAGATTTCCAAGCATGAGCTTAAGGCGAGAATTGTAAATGAGAACTTTTTGGCCAATAGAGAACTTTTTTCTTGTCAATATCTTATCATGAAGAATCTTGATATTTTCTTTGTAAATCTGGGAGTTCTCATAAGCTTCCAACTGAATCTCTTCAAGTTCTTGCAGTTGGAGTTTTCTTAGGGATCCAACTTGGTTCAGGTCAAGTTTGCACTACTTTACCGCCCAATAGGCCTTGTGCTCAATCTCCACCAAAAGGTGACATGCCTTGCCAAAGACTATCCTACAGGGAGACATGCTTAAAGGAATCTTGAAGGTAGTCCTATACGCCCACAATGCATCCTCAACCCTCTTGCTCCAATCTTTTCTATTCGGTTGGACTATTTTTTCCAAGATTTGTTTCAACTCCCTATTCGAAACTTTGACTTGCCTATTGGTTTGTGGATGGTAGGGAGTCAAAACCTTATGCATCACACTATATTTCTTCAACAATGGCCCCATGTTTTTATTACAGAAATGGGAGCTTTGGTCATAGATTATGGCCCTTAGAACTCCGAATCTGCAGAAAATTTTAGACTTAACAAAGTCTAAAACAATATAAGAATCATTAGTCTGAGTGGCCTTGGCCTCCACCCACTAAGATACATAATCAATAGCTAACATAATGTAAACAAAACCAAAGGAATTGGGAAAGGGACCCATGAAATCAATGCCTTACACATCAAATATCTCACAAAACAATAATAGTTGTTGAGGCATCTCATTTGTACAGGAACTGTTACCTGTCCATTGGTATTGTTCACAATTCTTAAAATAATTGTAAGCATCATGAAACAAGGTGGACTAGTAAAATCCATAGTCTAAAATCTTCCTAGCAGTGCGTTACAGTCCAAAGTGACCACCACATGCAAAGGTATGACAAAAATACAAAATAGACTGAAACTCATAATTAGGCACACAATGTCTAATCACTTGGTCACTACACAGTCTCCACAGATAAGGATCATCTCATATGTAATATTTAGTCTCATTCTTAAGCTTATCAATCTGATGCTTTTTAAAATAAGTAGGTAACTCAAATACAACTAAATAATTCAATAAATCAACATACCAAGGGTTCTTACCTCGCAGCTAAAAAAACTTCTCATCTGGGAAGGTCTCTTGGATAATAAGAGTGTCCACTTCCTATGAGATTCGACTCAGATGATCTGCTACTAGGTTCTCGGCTTTGCTCTTATCTTTGATCTCAATGTCAAAATCTTGGAGCAACAACATCCACCTAATCAATCATGGCTTGGCCTTAGGTTTCTTCAAGAAAAACTTCAGAATTGCATGATCAGAAGACACCACAACTTTATAACCAAGTAGATATAATCAAAACTTATCTAATGCAAAAACAATGGATAAAAGCTCATTTTCTATAGTTGTGTAATTCGCTTGAGCAACATCTAAAGTCCTCGAAGCATAATAAATCACATGAGGCACTTTGGCCACTCTTTGTGCCAAGACAGCTCCCACTGCATAATTTGAAGCATCGTATACTAGCTCGAAAGGAAGTGTCCAATCAGGTGGCTGGATAATTAGGGCACTGGTCAAAGTCTGCTTCAAATGGTTAAAAGCTTTATTGCATTTCTGATCAAAACCAAACTCCAAATCCTTTTGCAGAATGTTGGACAGGGGAAGGGCTATCTTGCTAAAATTTCTAATAAAGCACTTGTAGAAACTTGCATGACTAAGAAAAGAATGAACTTCCCACACATATGTGGGGAAAGATAAAGAAGAAATCGTATCTATTTTTGCAGGATCTACCTTAATTCCCTTGCTAGACACTACATGGCCTAAAACTATGCCTTGCTCTACCATGAAATGACATTTTTCAAAATTCAGAACAAGGCTAGTCTCAATGCACCTATGCAATACTCTAGCCAAGCTATTCAAACTAGAATCAAAAGAAGAACCATAGGTAATAAAATCATCCATAAATACCTCCATGCATTCTTCTAAAAGATCATAAAAAATACTCATCATGCACTACTAAAAAGTGCTAAGAGTATTGCAGAGGCCAAAGGGCATCCGCCTATAAGCAAAAGCGTCAAAAGGACAGGTGAAACTAGTCTTCTCCTCATCCTTTAATGCAATGTGGATATGAAAATAACTAGTGTGACCATCCAGAAAACAGTAATTTGATTTCCCATCCAATCTTTCTAACATATGATCAATAAAAGACATAGGGTAATGATCCTTTTGGGTGGCTTGGCTAAGCTTCCTTTAATCTATGCAGACTCTCCAACTATTCTACACCCTAGTAGGAATTAGCTCATTCTTTTGATTTGCTACTATTGTAACCCTAGGTTTCTTCAGAATGACTTGCACCAGGCTCACCCATTTACTGTAACAGATAAGTTAAATAATGTTAGCTTGCAACAGGTTGGTCACTTCCTTCTTCACCACATCCAGAAGCACTGGATTCAATCTTGTCTGGGGATGCCTCCCAGGCAACGGCGCCAAAAACTTGTTTTTGTCCCAAAATATGTCGCAAGTGCATAGGCCGAACAAGTAATAAAGTGAAGAGTAAAGTATCGTTCCCACGAGGATAAGTTTATTTCTAATGCTAAGTATTAACCAATAGCTTATATAATTCTATTCAAGAACATAAACATTTGGAAAAGAAACATAAACTAAAAAACAGTAAAGATAATGGTTAGAGCTTAGGGAAATCCTTCTTCACCCCTTACTTCAACTAACAACATGCAATCTTCTTCATAAATATGAATGCAATGATTAGGTTAGCTTGATAGTCTACTTTAGTTGAAAGCATATGTCTAGGGGTCAATCAACCATGGTTTCAATTGCCCAACCCACTATGTTTCCATGAGAGCTAACACAAAATCCACTCTTTAAGATCTATTCTCAAACATATGCTATGCATGGCTAAGAGGTATATTTTTATCTCATTAGCGAATTAACTCATCCCGCCATTAGAATGGAATCGAACATGCATCAACCATACATATGATCTCAAACCCAAAGTCCTATGTCTAGGCTCATTAGATTTTATCAAATCAGCTTAAATGATGATCAAGCATTCAAGAGCATTAAGAACAATATGATTAAACAAAATCATATTTCCATACAAACTCAGAGGAGAACAAAATTATTTATATTCATAAAAAAGATTCAAAGTATTCCCTAAAATAGCTGTTACATCATTGAACATGAAAATACAATACAAAAATCATGTTCAAGATAATGGGAGAAAGGAAAGAAAAGGGAGAAATGAGGAAAAACTTATGGATGTTGCCATTGATACTTGAATCTCACTCCATGAGGAAGATAGCCTCCAACCTTGGCTCCCTTGGCCTCCAATCTATTCAGAAATGAAGAACCAGCGCAGTTTCTCTAAACCCTATATGACCATCATCTAAAAATCTATTTATAGGCTCAGTTCCGCGTGTCATGCCACGACGCGCATTGAAATTAGGGCACAACACCGCAACGTTCACTCCTCTTGCGCCGCGGCATACTAGCCTCGGGTACCAAATTGAGCAACAAGGCTGAGATCATAGCACTGCAGCATGCTTCTCCTTGCGTCGCGGCGTGCTCTGCTGGAATGCACCTTGGGCTTTCTCTTCCAATGCTGGGCCTTGACTTGCTTCAATTCATCTCTTTTGAGCCTATCATGCATTAGAGAAATCACCAAATTCAATACAAGTGCAAATCTACTTAATTCAACAAAGAATAGGAAAAAGTATCACAAAAGCATAAAGGAAGATATCAAAATAGAATTTGACTAATATAAGCCCAAATCCCTGCAAATATGCATAGCAACATGGACTAAGCTATCAAAAGAGCACAAGTATAGGGCATAAGTTTTTGCTAGTCCTCGAGCATTAGAAGAGCTGAATCAGGTTCTTGGTCTTAGAACATATTAAGAAGCCCTAAGATGATCCATGAATTCTCTACTAAATAAGCATCCAGAACTTAATTAATCAAGCTCAAATGAATTAAGCACTCATCTAATCCTAAATTAACTTAAAACCCATAATACAACTAAGCTTAGCAATCCATCAAACACCTTTAATGCATTGTTTAATCTCTGTTGCAACACCTAGCGTAAGGTATCACATTTATGTTACTTAATTACCAAATTACCCCTTTTACCATAATATATGATTTGAAATATAAATACGAGTTGTAAAATTTCTTAATATAAAAAAGATAACCTTAGCAAAAAATAAAAATATTATAACATCTTCACAAATAATTTACATCATATATATTACATAAGTACTGTCAAATTTATTTATATACAGACCAAGTTCTCAAAAGTATTTGATGTTAACCTAAAACTAGCATACTTGCCCAAGTATGACTAGACAGCAGAACCCTCAGATGTGTCCTCCTCAGATTCCTCAGTAAGTAGGAATCCAATTTTACGTGATGTCCAATAGGCAAGTGTCCGCGCAGACGACACTATACTAATCTCCGTTGGGATGTGATACCTACCACCCCAATGTTGTCTAATTGACAGCAAAAAATCGACATGTACATATATAGTTATAGAAAAGAATGGATCTCCATGAAAAATCCTGCTCATGTTCACAGTCAGATGTCCCTAACATATTAGTCCCTCCTCATTGGGACTAAACCTCCAAGCGCTAGCTCCACAGTGGAATTGTAGTCTCACGTATCCGAAGAAATGTGACCGGGCTGCCATCCGATGAAAACTCAGCTTCCTCAGTTAGAATCTATTCCTCTTCCCCTTCTTGCTCGATACCTTGTTTAGCGTCTTTACCAAAATATAAATAGAATACCAAATGTATACAAAAAAGTGAGATCACCTACGCCAATACCAACATGGTAGCATGGAGATAACACATACAATATATCATATAGATACATCATACCATAATTACAATCATTCCCTCAATATTATTTATCATCACAACAGATGTAATAAATAATAATTATGATCATGCCCTCAACATTATCTAAATATTCAACAATTCTAATATCACATCGATATCAATGCTTAATAATTATGCATGTGCACATAGACTCAATTTCCTACTCCATGGAACTAAAACTCAGGTCAGAGAGAATGATAGAAAAGATTTGTCTGTACCAACATGCCTCAGACCACGTGCCACAATTCTCATAAGTGTTTGCACATCTAGCATATACACGACAGTCTTTATTAGATCTTGATTAAGAATAGTGTCTTTTTCTGGATCATCGATGTGTTGCATCAGTCTAACCCACGGTACAGAAGAGCTACTAACTGCCCAATGTGAGTAACCCGCATCTCGATGCCCCCACGGTCAATAATGACTTACACTACGCATATCGCACCCGCACAATAGGTGTATTATCTCCTAGGCAATTTGCCTTATCTAGTCCATCGAACCTTTACAATGCATGTATAATGCACCAAATAGCAATCATAAGCAAAATTCATTATTTTCTCATATCATTTTCACATATCATTTTCTCATACAGTGTCCATACACTGATCCAACAGTAATCCTACTGTATATTATTCGCGTAATCATATTATCGCGTTTTCTCAATTGCGCAACACTTTTGTCGCGTTTTCTCAATCGCGTAAAATTATTTCATCGTTTTTCAATCACGTAGCGATTTTTTCACCTTTTTGAAATCACGTAGCTTAAAAATCACATTTTTAAGTTACGTAAAACATTTTTCACCATTTTTCCATCATATAAAATATTTCTCAACCTTCTAAATTTCATTTCAACCATTATGAAATTCATACCACTTTTTGCTTTGCTTTTCCATATTTTCTGACATTAAAATTTCCTAACGCGCTCAAAAGCCCAATGAGTGCGCTATACGTTAGTAAATTTTAAGTCACCAACGTATTCTTCATAATTCTAATTCAATTCTAAAAATTAATCCTCTTCAAAATAAGTTGAGGCTCAAACACTTTCAATCTTTCTTTTTCCATTCATATACGAAATTTTCCTTTTTCAAGTGACAAAATACTTTGTTTCCATTTCTTTAATCCTTGTACTTAATCAATTAAATTTCCATTCATAAATCACATTTTTACACAAAACCACTCCTTTTAAGCCTCCATGGCCATGAGGTACTTGATCCTTGAAACCAAAACATTTGTTCATTTTCCTTACTCTTCTAGACATCTAGTTTCACCATTCATGAAAATATTAACTTGGAAACACCTATTTTGAGGTGTTAAGGCCAAAATCCTCATGGTCTTTGGAACCAAAAATTGTTTTCCTTTCCAATAATTATTATGGCATACATAACATATAATCAACATATTATATTTCAAGCATACCATAAAAGCAATAAAAATCATACCAAACATATAAGCACAAATAAATCATGCAAAGCACATAAACCATAATAATACCCACAAATAATTACACAACCATGGATATGAATCCTCACATGGATTCACCATCCATCAAATACAAATACATCTCTCACCACCATACTTGGTTGGTGAGATAGATTTCCCTCTTACCTCTTGAAGAAACCTCTAAAGCTCATTGTTTTGCTTCCTATTCAAGTCCTTCACCACCAAGGGCTTCTTAAACACAAAACAAACACAATTTTATTAGTATCTAAAGCTTGAATAAGAAAGACCATTGATCAAATCATGGCCTAGAACATGAAAATGAGATAAGAAGTGAAGTTTCCATAACTTCACCTTAAAACCCTAGAACTTGATCTTAAAGAAAGTCCTTGAAGATGAATGATCTAGGATTTGGACTAAATTACAAAGTGTCTTAGATTGAGGTAAGGATGCAAGAAATGTGGTTGCTTAAAATTATAGAGTGATGGAAGGTGGTGTTGGGTGCTTTGGCCGTGAGCAAGGATGAGAGAAAATGAGAGAAAATTTTTGCGAGCTTTAGGTTTTTGGTAATGGTAAAGATGAGTAATTAGAAAGTGAAATGAATTTTCCTATGGCTTATTGCTCTTCAAAACCGAACCCCCTTTGTACACTCAAGGAATGACTAAATTCATTAGCCACCATTTTGGAGTTCAAGAGCCACTGATTAGATCAATGGTTGATATTGGTGTAGCTTCTATATTGATAAGACTAAATCTAAGCCATTGGATCTTTCCTCTTTGAAATCCTAGCCATTAGATGTATCTCCAAAATGAAGGGTCAAGATCTCCTCTTCATACTTTCCATCCAATGGTCATAAAAAGTCCTTGCCACTTTGTGAGACCAATCTCCACCCTTGATTAAATCAATGGTGGATATCCAAAGCCTTCCTCACCAAGCTTGCTTCCTATTGGTCCGTTATAAAGTTGTCATAACCACTAATTTTGACTAACCAGTATAATATTTATTTTTATCTGCTATATCCCTATGAACACAATTTACTGTATTTTTTATTGTCTGATAATTAAATACAGTACAAAATACAGTAAAAGAAAATTTTGAAAACTATTTCTGGTTTTAGGTTTAGTGAGATCCCCCATCCCCGTCTTAACAGTACAAAATTTTTTAGCCATAGAAAAATTTTCATTTTTTCAGACTTGTCCCGGGCCCACATACAACTCGAGAATAATATTAAAATAATCAAAAAAATATAAAATCTCACAAAAATTCACAAAAATCATAAATATTATGAAATTCATGGAAATCAAATCAGGTTTGAAAAAAATAATTAAGAATCAATAGATATAAATAAATTACGTAAGATTTTCTCTGACCCGAAAATTATTATTTTCCTGATACGAAGTAAATCACACAAAATAATCTAATGCATTCACGGAATAATCAAAATAATTTTACAGTACACAGAAATCACTAAACAGTAGAATTCTGTTATTACTGTCAAATAGCTAGAAAATTTGGGGTGTTACAACTCTCCCTCTCTAAAAAGAAGTTTCGTCCTCGAAACTTAATCACATACTTAAAACAAATATAGATATTGTTCTTTTATCTTATCCTCTAACTCCCATGTCATTTCTCCACTTATATCATTCCAGACTACTTTAACCAATGAAATATCTTTACCTCGGAGTTGCTTTATCCTCCGATCCTCAATCTTGACTGGAAACGTTTCATAGGTTAAATTTTCCTTTAGTTGTATCGTCACCGGTTCAATAACATGAGTGAGATCAGGAATGTACTTCCGTATCTATCAATGTGAAATACATTATGAAGATTTGATAGTAAAGGTGGTAACACAATCTGATAAGCTACCGAACCTACCCGATGGAGTATCTGATATGACCTGATAAACTTTGGAGTGAGCTTCTTAGACTTAAGCACTCATCCAACTCCAATCATAGGTGTCACTCGCAAAAATAAATGGTCGCCTTCTTCAAACTCAAGCGGTCTTCTCCTTTTATCAGTAATCCTCTTTTGCCGTGTTTGAGTTATCCTCATCTTATCTTGAATCATCTTCACTTTCTCCGTAGTTTGCTGTACAAATTATGGTCCTAGAATAACACTTTCCCCATCATGATACCAACACAATGGTGTTCTGCATCGTCTCCCATACAATGCCTCATAGGGTGTCATCCCTATACTCAAATGAAAACTGTTGTTGTACATGAATTCTATCAATGGTAAGAACTCATCCCAACCTCCAGTTTGTTCTAGAACACAAGCTCTTAATAAGTCCTCCAATGACTGAATTGTTCTTTCTGACTAACCATCTGTCTGTGGATGGTAAGCAGAACTCAAATGTAGCTTTGTTCCCAGTGCTTCTTGCAGACTATTCCAAAATCTCAACGTAAATCTCAGATCTCGATCCAAAATAATACTAGATGGTATACCATGAAGTCTAACAATTTCATCGATGT